>CM077558.1:20000000-21387655 GCA_039657345.1 Stephania japonica | reverse complement strand
TGACACTTTGCCACTATTTGCAAATAGTTGGTTTAAGGAAATAATATTTTATTGACATGTTCGGTGCGCTTCAAGTACCAATACCAGATATAGAGAGAGATTGTTCATTAACAACAATCAGATAATGATTACCTTGATAAGACATATAGTTGATCAACTGTGAGGGATCCACAGTGATGTGAGAGGATGCCCCACTATCAGCATACCAGGAGACATCAAGACCTGGTTCAAAAGCAACATAGTAGGAGTAAAGTGGAGGAGATAGTGCAGGAGGACCTAATCGCATATGTTGCTGAGGCATCTGATGCAAGGAAGACTGCTGCTAACCACCAGGAGCCCCCATGTACTTGAAATCCCCTCAAAAATAGCATACAACAACAGAATTACTAAATTTACCGCCTATTTGACATGTAGGTCAACTGTTATTCTAAGAACTATAACCACCATGACTACCATTATTCCGTCTACCACGACCTCGGTTGTTAGAACCCTGACCACCAGAGTTCTGTTGTTGTTGTTGTCTATTTTGTCTTCCATAACCAGATCGATGCCTCCATTATTCTGGGTCTGGCTTAGAGTGGACTCAAAACTCAGAAGAGGCGTTTGAAACTCTGTCCATTGCAACGATGTCTTGTCTTGAAAAACTGATTTGATGGGGACAGGTGCACCAGTAGTGGCATGATTGTTTGCCAATTCTCTCATCTTCAACAAATACTTCAAAATCGACTGAGATCCCTTCTTGGTCGACTAGATTTGATGGCGATATACTTGAATCTGTGCACGATTAAATGATCCATAGTGCTCTTCAATATGTTGCCATGCTTTATGAGCAGTATTTGCCCCAATCACTGAAGTAGCAACACTTTTTGACATCACATTGATGAGCCAACCCAGACAGGACTTGTAACTCAAATTTAATTGGTGACACGTGTCGTGTTTTAGGACCGTGACCTGTTAGTAATGACTTGTTATATTACTTAAGCCTCGGGAGTCGACACTGAGGTATATTTTACTTTTCTGTGATTTTTGTATTATTATTTACACACGAATGTGAACTCTGTATGTCCTACTACATGATTTTGTTTTATTTTTCTCCACGGATTTGTGTGTGAGATTTGCCTAGGAAAAAGATGAATTTTAGGGTATAATACGGATGATTAAACACCAAAAAATGGTAATTAGTGAATTATCTAAAAAGAATAAATAATTAAATAAAATGCGAGAGCGTTGTTGTGTCCGGGAATTCATGACGTGCGAATCCTGTGGTGAAGTTTGTCCGAGAAAGAGACGTGTGAGCGAGAATTGGCTAAGTGGTGAGGTTGGAGTCATCCAGTAAAGTCATAAATGTGAGTTATAGTTGTTGAATGGAGTAATGGAGAGACACAAAATGTACTCGAGATTCGTGCAGGTGAGAAGATGAATGGGACATATAAATATGACCTTTTCTCTCTCCTCCATATCTCATTTCTCACACATTCAACGATCGAACAAGAGAACATGGAAAGGTTTTTGAGATTTCTGAGCTCGTTTTGATGTTGGGGATCGACCAATGACGTGAAATAATGTAGGATCCCGACTCTCCTCGTAGTAAATTTTGTGGGTTTTCGTCATGACGATTTCGAGCTAGATTTTTGGGATTGGAAATGAGTTTGGATGGTGAATTGGTGATCTAATGAATAATCAATTGGTATTTTCTAAATGGGTTTGAGTATTTGAAGTAATTTGGTATTTTTGGGATTTTCGGAGAATTTTCGTGTGATTTACGAATCAGGGTATTTGTCGAGGTTTCGACGTAAAGTGAGATGTGTTTAGGTTTGTATTGGACGTCCCTAAGAGTTTGGGATAAGCTTAGAACGTGGCGACACGAGCCGAGAATGTGTTCAAGGTGCCACGCCACGAGGGATGCCATGGAGATTTTCTCCCACGTCGTCAGTTCACGGCGTCCAATCCAGAAAGGTTGACAAAACTCGCGCTTTAAGTGACGCCGTAGGAATTAGCCTTGGTGGTGTCATGGCGGCGTCTGAAATAATAAAAACAGATGATTTTTAAATAAATTTCTAAAATTTTGGAAAACTTTGGGGGACTATCTAGGGTTACGAAATGACTCTAATTGAAACAAAATTTGGTTAAATGATGGCGAGACTTTGAGAATTCGATTAGAGCATGTTAGAGGTTGCGCGAGGATCGACGTTTTACGATATTTGAGGTGCGTTTTTTGTACGATTGTAAGCCGGTAAGAAAATGCACATTAATTCATTTTCCATTGTTGTTGTCTCTATTTGAGTTGAGCTATTTCTTGGAATTCCATTATATACTTCCTTGGTTGAGTGTCTTGGCGTAAGTGTGTGAAGGTACTCCTGGGTCCATATTAGCTGGGCAAACGTGAACACTTCTGCAGAAGTGTTGTCTACCTCCTAATAGTGGGTTACACCTCGAGTACTGGATTGTTGTGGATATATTGAGGATGTGGTATTGGTTGTGGAAATTTGATGTGGTTATGGATGTGGTACGGTTATAGAATGATGTAGAAATTGACCACTTATAGGCTTTCTTTGACTCTCTAGACACTCAAACTTTGTTGTTATGCTTGCCAGTCTGTTTATCATTTAATTTGTTGTATTTCCTGTATTTCAATACCGCATGATATTTGGTCTGTTTATTTAGTAACTTTTGAATGACTACCTAGTTTCTTCTGGCATTACTTTCAAATTTTTCATACACTCACCGTCTAGTTTGTGACGATGGTGAAGATAGAGCAGAGACGAGCAAGGGAAAGGATTTGATGCTGGGTGATGTCCTTTGAGGACCCTCAGAGCAGTTCTTTCCTTTATTCACTGTAGGTCTTGCTTCTTTTGGTTGTGATTATTGTACTGTATGTTTTTGTATAACACTGGGACATAGGTATTAGGATTGAAAGACTAGGGATATCATGTACTATCATATTGTTTAACTTTGATCACTAGATATACATGTATGTATCCATTTCTCAAGGTTTCCGCATGATAGGTTATATATATTTTCCTAATTTTCCATTTATAGAGTTATTAGTTGATTATAGTGATTTCCGCTATGAATTTTCTGATAACTTTATAATCCTATAACTCACACCTTTAAATGATAATATAATGATTTATATGAGGATTTGAGGTTGACTAGGATGCGTAGACTTCCTGAGTAAGGGCTCGGGGGGTCCACATAGGTTTAGACTGGGCGGGACCCAATTTTATAAGGAACTGGGGCCATCACAATTGGTATTAGAGCTTAAAGTTTTAGTACTTGACTCTTGATTAACCTTACAACCAGCATAATACACAAACCAGCGGAAATAGGAAATAGTTGGAACCTGGAGTGGAACCCTATAATCTTGAATTGAGGTTTAGTTGGGAAGTGATGTGAGTTGGGGAAAAGTAAAACTTGAATCCTCTATGTTATATCTATTGTGATGTATTATACTATATCTGTAGCTATTGACTAATTTGGGTATTCGCCTTTTGTTTTAGATTGCGATGACGGATCAAACGGAGTCCAATGATGATAGTTGGGTTGTTGGTCCTTGTGTTATCAGTGTTGAGGATTTTCAGGCCATGACACAGAGAGTTGCTATCTAGGATAAGAGGTTAGAGGAGATCTTAAGGATACTGAGGACACTAATTACTGCTACACCATCACCACGATCTAATTAGGAGTTCCTGCTACCCAAGAGATGGACACACCGATTGTTTCTACATCTATTGCTCCTACGATGATTGCAGTAATATCAAAGACTGTTGTGTTACCACTGGTACAGTGAGGCTGTGCCTGTTGCACCTCTTTCTCAGACTGATATAGTGTATGCTCCAGTAGCAGAGAGGGGCATTAGAGCCACAACGGAGGCTAGACACTTGAGGGAGTTGAAGAGGCATAACCCGAATGAGTTCTTTGGGGGTACAAATCTGGTGGCTGCTGAGATGTTTCTGAAGAGCCACGAGACGGTCCACAACATTATTGTGACAGAGGAGCACATGCGAGCCTCTATTTCATCTTCCATGTTGTTTGGAGAGGCTGATGACTGGTGGACTACGATTGTGTCTACCAAAGGGGTACCTAAGGACTGGATAGAGTTCAAGACCCAGTTCAACCTAAAGTACTTTCCTCATATAGTTCTAAGGGCGAAGAGGAGTGAGCTCTCCACTATTTGACAGCTCACAAACTAGTCTGTCATGGATTATTTAGGACAGTACCTGCAGTTGCTACCCTATGCTGGAGGTTCAGCAGACAGAGAGACCGATAGAGTCTACTACTTCACAGAGGGGTTGTTACCTGAGATTGAAGGTGCCGTAGTTTCCACTGAGCCAGAGACACTACCGAGAGTATATGAGCGGAGCTTGGCTAGAGAGGGTTACTTACGCACACATCAAAGGAGGTTAGACCTGTTAGGCAGGAGACACGTTTTGAGGTCCGATAGGACAGGAAGAGGAGGAAGAACAGGCAATGTTTTAGGGATAGTAGACCCCACAGTAGTGGTTCAGTTGTTCCACCATCACGACCAGCACAAACGATAGTTGTTGCATCAGTACCTGCATAGAGCTTTACTGGTCGACCACCACAAACTACTCGACCTTCACATTAGTCGAGGCAGTATTCTGAGAATAGGGATACTTGTAAAGGGGGTGGATAGACGCAAAGGTCTGGACAACCACAGACTCAAAGGTTTGGTCAGACTTAGAGACCTCCATAAGGATGTGGGTAGGGTCAGACATAGGGGCAGGTATAATCTGGATCATGGGAGACACATACTACAAGTGTGGTCAGATCTGTCATCTACAGCTTCAGTGTCCTTTGCTGACAAGAGTTCAGCCACAACATCACCAGCAGCAGTGGGAGAGAGTCTAGATTGTTATTGAGCCAGACCAGGGAGCATCTCGTAAACTCGTTGAGGTTATGTCTTTGATTTGTAGTATTTTGATGCATACCATGTTTGATTCAGGTTCTACAGTTTCATTTATTTTTAGACGCATGGGAGATGCACTAAGGTTGAGACCCATTAGGCTTAGTAGATCCTTGATCCTTAGCACAGTAGCTGGAGACAAGATATACCTGAACTTGTAATGTTTTGATTGTTCGATAGTTATAGAGGGTCACGATTTGCCTACTGATTTGAGAGTACTAGAGTTCCTAGAGTTTGATGCGTTGTTAGGCATGGACTGGTTAGGAGCTTATCATACCCATATTTATTGTTATGGGAAGATTATCACGATTCTATTGGCAGATAGTACAAAAATTAGATTTCAGGGTACAATGGCTTTATTACAGATTACCAGGGGTAGGGAGGCTACTAGTAGTGAGATTGAGACATTTGCGAGTGTCATGAGCACTGTTGAGAAACTGGAGGCCAGTATAGTTGATGTACCAGTAGTGTGTGTAACGGTCCGAATTTAATTCGCCGTTATTTGTGACGTATTGTAGACGTGGCGGACAGCTCAGACATCCGTGGGACCCGCAGCTAGGTTAGAGCGCGCCTGGAGTTAGGTAAATAGTTATTTCATGTGTTGTTGTGTTTAATTTGCGATGTTTATGTTAAAAATAGGTTAAACGACATCGCGATGTGTATAATTATATTTTAATTGACGTGTGAGATTGTGTGTTAAGTATTCGCCTCGATATGCGTGTTGACGCGGGTACCGAATAGACAAAAAGATGAAATATTAGGCCGGGGAAAATATTACACATTTAATGAATTAAATGTGATAAAATAGTAAATTGGTGGGCGCCTAAGGACACGCGGGGTCGTGGTCAACACGCGTGGGTGGTACGGTAGTGTGTACGCCCGAGTACGCTCGTTGGCGCGCACGACGGAATTGTAGGTGCGAAAATATAGGTGTGTATATATATTTATATATATATGTATATAAGTAATTTAATATATATATATATATATATATATATATGGAAATCAAAAAATAAAATAGAAAATGTAAAATTACCATAAAGGGTATTGGGGTTGTTAAGGAAAGAGATAAACATGAAGGGCATTTTGGTCATTTTCCTAATTTTAACCGCCTTCTCTCTCGTTAAATCGAAAGAAAAAAGAAAGAAAAAGAGAGAGTAGACGAGGAGAGAGAGCCGAAACGAGGAGAGAAGGAGGAGAGCTCGGCCATGGCGGAGCCATGGCCGAGAATTGGAACCAGCCGGGGAGGGAGACGATTTGTGGTCTCCACCCTCTCAATTTCATTGATGAAGGAAAAGAAAAAGAAAAGGAAGAAGCAATCGGGAAAGAAAAAAAAATTACAGAACAGTGGCTCTGTTCGTAGCGAGGCGAGGAAGAAGGTGAACCGGGTCGGTTCGGTTCAACCGGTTCGGCCCGGTTCACACTTAAAAGATAAAAAAGAGAGAAAATAAAGAGAAAATGGAAAAGAAAATCCAGAAAAATAGGGAAAATACGAAAAAATTGTATTTTGACCAAATAAATAGAAATTGGGGAATTTATATGGAAAATGAGAAATTCAAAAGTCGGAGGAGACTTTATACCTGGGTTTTTACCTCGAAAAACGTAAAATTAACATAATACGTCAAATTGAAGCTAATTCAATGATAAATAATCTTAGGTACATTTAGGGTGATAATTTGGATTATCGGGTGATTATTGGAGCTAGACGGGGTTTGATTTTCGGGACGCGGAGTCGGATTGAGGTGTGTAGTATCCCAACTGAAATTACTTGAGTATTTACTTCTTTTGGCATTTGAATTCAATTTCTTTCATTTCAATACTCTATTCTTGGTTATGTTTATATGGGCGGACGTTGAGCGAGGCTCCCTCCGTTCCATTCTTGTGTGTATGTCCACTACACCATAGCACATGCTACCAGATTGAACTTGGGCCAAGTGTCACGTCGTGGCATGTGTGATGCGCCGTGGGTGTAACGCTGGCTATCGAGCGGATTCAGATGCTTGCTCTACTGGAGTTTGACTCGCCGGCAGCATTTTGTGGAAGAGTCCGAAGTATGGTGTAGTCTGACCCTAGGAGCTAGGAACACACTTTGCACTTTTCCTATTATTTATTCATGCGATGAGCACAGTTGTCTGTATTTATTTTCGCATGTTTATTTAATAGCTTTATTTAAATTCCAGTATTTACTTTTAGAAATGTTCACTTAATTTCCTTGGGAATACTCACTCTGGACTCGTCATCTGCCTTTTGTGATGGCTTGAGTGCAGATCCTAGTACGAGCAGGGGCAAGGGCAAGCTGCCAGAGTACTGTTGAGCAGAGATAGCCTGACTCGTACATTTGTATTATATTTATTTTGTTTCATTTTGGGTTTGAGATTTGGAGAAACTTTATGTATATTGAACTTTTTGGTGATTTAGAGGTATCTATGGTTATATATGGGTTTTTCCACATTAAGGTTATGGTTTAGGTTACACATTTATAGCGTCACTATCCGAGTAATGCATTAGAAAGGCTTCCGCTGTGTGAATTTAAGGATTTTATAATGATTTAACATATAATTTGACTGGAATATAACCTAATCAATAAATGGATAATTAATAAGGTTTAAAAAGATAAAATGGAGGATGTAATCCAATGTAGAGCACAACTGTCGCTGATAAGACAGACTGTGGGTCCGCATTGTGTTGGACTAAGTGATTAGTCACTCTAACTCCAACCGGGATTTTGATGAAAACAAACAAGATGAAAATGTACTAATTAATATCAAGTGTATTTCAGTTTTTGTTAAAAGGATGCAAAGCAAACACATCACGGGTATTCAAGCCATACAAGTTCAAGACTCGACAATCATGAAGAAATGAAGATCATATTTGTAAACTTCAATGTAAGGTATCCAAATTCTTTCACGCAAGCCAAATGCATTAGTTCATGCATTAGTTCATGCATATCAAGTTTCTTTCAAAAGTCATGAAATAACTTGAAGTTTTTATAACACATAACTATGCTTATGAGTTCAAACAATGCGGAATTATGTGTTAATGATCAATTGTATTTTAGAGATCATTATTAAGGTTTTCAAGACTGAAAAACTTGTTTTTAAAAAGGTTTTTGAAAAGAAAACTGCAAGTTTGTAGAAAAACCCCTCGCGAGTTATGAAATCGTGATTTTCCGTTTTCGAGGTTTGTAAAATTATCCGGACCATCCAATTAGGCTTAATGACCCATAATAAACATGTATAACATGTTATATTAGGGTTGGTTAGGTCCCGGACGTGTTTAGAGGTCGCTAACTCAAAGGGAAGAAATATTTATTTTGAGCTCCCTGCAGTTAGCGCGCTAATACTGCCATTAGCGCGCTAAGAGCAGAGTTAGCGCGCTAAGTCTCAGTATTAGCGCGCTAATTGCCCTCTGGACAGCTTTTCGCAAAATCTGGAAAAACAACTTTAATTTGAATCATTGATTAAATCTGGACCCTTGGATCCCTACAACGGTCATAAACGGCTATATTGGGATATCTAGCACTATAAATACACCAAGACAATGGTTTTCTCATAACAAGGAGCAAACACACTCAAATGCCCTAAAAGATCCAAAAGAAGCATTTTGAATTTTTGAAGGAGAAAAGGGAAACTCTTGAGGCTGTCCACCAAAGAACATATTCCAGCACTTTGAAGCACTCAAAAGAGTTCAAGAATCCTTTCAAATCTGATCTATTTTCTCATCTTCTTGGTTGTAAGCAAATCCTTGTTCTAGATCTTTTTTATCGAGCTTAATTTACATAGTCTTGTGTGTGTTGGTTGAAAATCAGTTTGTTGAGTGTTTAAATATCATCATCTTAGGTTTTGCACTAAGAATCATTTTATCAAATCCTAAGTGTGTTTTGAAGAGTTTTATACTCGAACTTGGTTTTTGACAAGCTATTGTTCTTTGCTTTGAAATCGGCTTTGCAAAAATATATTCGATTCTCAAACGATTTCACATTTGGAATTTGCAACAAAATAAGTAATATATTCTGCATTTTCCATTCATTCTCATACTTGCATGCATTAGAGTTGTTAGGCTCTAGGAGGCTTGCTAGTGTTTGAATTTGATACCACTTTACTTTGTAAAGTATATTTCAACTGTATTCTTCAAATCTTGATTGTAAGACTTAGTGGGATCTAAGTCGAAAGGGAAATTCCTAGTTGCGGCTAGGTGGTTGTGTAAGACCTTATTGCAGTAAGGCATCGTGTAAAAGACCTAGTTGAGGCTAGGCATATATCCTAGTTGAGGCTAGTAGGAAAAAGTCCTAGGTGGGTCTAGGTGGGAAAATCCTAGTTGCGGCTAGGTGGTTGTATAAGACCTTATTGCGGTAAGGCATCGGGTATAAGACCTAGTTGAGGCTAGGCATTCACTAGGCTAGTTGGCTTAGGTTGTAACACTTATCGTTAATATAAGTGGGGTTTGAAAATCCTAACCGGGGAGGTTAGGTAGTGGATGTAGATCGGTTGGATCGAACCACTATAAATCACGTGTCTTATTTCCATCTCTTCTATCCCCTTCTTGATAGCATAGCATTGACATTTATCATTGGTATATGCGTTATTGTTATTACTTGTGCATAAAGTTTTTAATAAGGCGATAAACTCTCGGTAACCCAATTCACCCCCTCTTTTGGGTGACCTTCAATTGGTATCAGAGCAGGTTATTGCTCAAAGTGTTACTAACGTATCTTTGAGTGTTTTTGTGCAAGGATGCAAAGCCTAGATCCGGCTCGCCTCAGGGAAGGAAATTCCTCGAGTAGGCCTCCGTACTTTGATGGATCAAACTACGCTCATTGGAAGGTGAGAATGAAGGTCTACATAAGAGCACAAAATAGATTTCTATGGGACGCAATCGAAAATGGCTACACTCCACCTGACAAGCCATTGAAAGAATACTCCAACGAGGAGATCAAGAGTGAGCAGGCAAATGATCAAGCAATGAATCACTTATACTGTGCATTGAGTGAAAATGAGTTCAATCGAGTAAGTGCTTGTGAAACGGCAAAGGAAGTGTGGGAAAAGCTTGAAGTTCATTATGAAGGTACCATGCAAGTAAAGAAGACAAAGCTGAGGATCCTTGAGGAACACTATGAAACTTTTCGAGTTGGATCAAATGAAGACATCGCCACCGCCATCACTCGGTTCACTAAGTTGCTGAATGAGATCAAGAATCTCGGAAAGCACTACGATCAGGAGACATCGGTATATAAATTCCTTAGAGGATTGCCTAAGGAATGGGATGCCAAAAAGTATGCTATCCAATCGGCACAGAATCTTGGAGACTACACTTTCGACGCATTGTGTGGAGAGTTAACAGTCCATGAATTCGAACTTAAAGACCGAGCAAGATTGGAAGCACTAAATGGAGGTACAAAAAGCTCAAGAAAAGAGATTGCCTTGAAGGTAAACAACTCCCCTAGTGCATCAGAAGAAATTATCGAAGACGAAGAATCATGTGATGATAACAATCTTGAAGAGGAAGTAGCCATGCTCTCAAGAAAGCTTAACAAGGCCATATACAAGCGAGACAAGTTCAAAAAGAAATTCCGAAGTGGAAGCAAGAGAGGAAAGTCAAGCGAAACCATATGCTTTGGTTGTGGTAAGCCTGGTCACGTCAAGGCTGATTGCAAATCAAAGAAGGTGTTTGACAAGAAGAAAGGAAAGAAGAGCTTCAAGGCAACTTGGGATGACTCATCATCATCAAGTTCGGAATCCGATTCGGAAAGTGAAAAGGCAATACTTTGTCTTATGGCACAAGGCGAGGTAAATTCTAATCCTTTTATTTTTGATGATTTGAATAATACTCCAAATCTTGATGAACTTAGGAAAGAGTTGGAAAAGGAGGTCAAAAAGACCAAACAACTCAAAAAGAGTCTAATCATAGCAATTAGTGAGATAGAGTCACAAAATGAGACTATCAATGATCTCCAAGATGACTTGAATGAAGTCATGGAGGAAAGAGATGTCTTAGTTAAGAAAGTAGAGGATTTAACTAGCACTGTGCACAAGTTCACAAATGGCAAAGAAATGTTTGATATGATGTTGGGAGCACAACGACGTGCACTTAACAAAAGGGGCATAGGTCATGAAGCAAACCTGTTAAGCTATAAAAAATTACTAAATGATGATCGTAGATGCGTGAAGTGCAATAGATCTCATATAGTGGGGAAATGTGTTTTACAAAAGGATAAAAAGGGTAAACTAGCATGGGTAGCTAAAAGTGTTTATGACACTAACTTTCTCGGACCCAAAGGAGTTTGGGTACCAAAATCTAGTGTGTTTCCCTTTATGTAGGATGCAAGGAAAAGCACCCCATGGTACTTAGATAGCGGGTGCTCAAGACACATGACCGGAGATGCACATCAATTCATTGAACTAAAGCGGCATGACGGTGGAAAAGTTACATTTGGAGACAACAACAAAGGAAGAGTTATTGGTCTCGGAACCGTTGGTAACAATTCTCTTTCTATTTCAAATGTTTACCTTGTTGATGGTTTGAAACATAATCTGCTTAGTATTAGTCAGTTGTGTGACAAAGGATTTCATGTCATGTTTGAATCATCAAAATGCATTGTTAGGAATGAAAAGCATGAAGAATTGTTTATTGCATATAGAGATAAGAATGTTTATGCCATTAACTTTGATGAGATGAATATGCAAAATGTTTCATGTTTGAGTGCACAAAATGATTGTGATGCATGGTTGTGGCACCGTAGACTAGGACATTCCAGCATGGAAAATTTGTCAAAACTAACTAAGCATGATCTAGTTAAGGGTTTACCAAAGTGTACCTTTAAGAAAGATAAGGAGTGTGAATCTTGCATTCTCGGTAAACAAGTGAAATCGTCATTTAAGATGAAAGTAACAAGTAATGTAACACGAGCCTTAGAACTTATCCATATGGATTTGTTCGGACCTACGCAAACACAAAGTCTAGGTGGTAAATCATATTGTTTTGTTATTGTTGACGATTTTACAAGGTATACATGGGTGTATTTTCTATCTCACAAACACGAAGTGTTTGATGTATTTGTAAAATTCTGTGCATTAGTAGAAAATGAAAAAGGGTACAAAATCACCATCATTAGAAGTGATAGAGGTGGTGAGTTTGTAAATAGGAACTTGGAGGAATTTTGCGATAAACAAGGCTATACACATCAATTATCCTCACCTAGAACACCCCAACAAAATGGAGTTGTTGAAAGAAAAAATAGAACACTCCAAGAAATGTGTAGAACTATGCTAAATGAGTATAACATAGCTAAGCATTTTTGGGCTGAAGCCATCAACACGGCATGTTATGTTATAAATAGAGTAAATGTCCGAAAGCAAGTGAAAAAGACTCCTTATGAACTATGGAAAGGGCGAAAACCCAACATAAGTTATTTTAAGGTGTTTGGTTGTACTTGCTATGTCTTAAATGATAGGGATCAATTAGATAAATTTGACCCAAAGTCCAAAGTATGCATCTTTCTAGGATACTCAACACATAGCAAAGCATATAGGGTGTTTAATAAATCAACCAAAACCGTAGAAGAATCTATTCATGTGAGATTTGATGAAGAAGATCCAAAAGCTAAATTAACGCAAAATCTTGATAAATTGGGGATTAACGATGAAGATGATGGCACCTCAAATATTCAAGAGCTTGAAACGTATAAGGAATCCGAAACCAATGTGCCTAAGAATTCAAGATTGCTCATAGGTCATTCATCTCAACAAATCATAGGTGATCCAACCAAAGGGATAATCACTAGATCAACATTGAAACAAGATGAAGGACACTTAGCTTTCGTATCACAAACCGAACCCGCCAAGATAGATGATGCCTTAGGAGATGAGTTTTGGGTAATGGCTATGCAAGAAGAGTTAAGCCACTTTGTTAGGAACAAAGTATGGACACTAGTACCTAGACCTAAGGATCACTCAATCATAGGCACTAAATGGGTCTTCAGAAACAAAAAGAATGAAAAAGGTGAAATTGTAAGAAACAAGGCTAGATTGGTCGCACAAGGCTACAATCAAGAAGAAGGAATTGATTATGAAGAAGCCTTTGCACCTGTAGCAAGACTAGAAGCTATTCGCATGTTGCTTGCTTATGCTTGCTTCAACGAGTTTCCACTATATCAAATGGATGTTAAAAGTGCATTTCTAAATGGACTTATTCATGAAGAAGTTTATGTAGAACAACCACCGGGATTTGAAGATCATGAACATCCAAGCTATGTCTATCATCTTCAAAAAGCCTTGTATGGACTAAGACAAGCCCCTAGAGCTTGGTACGATAGACTTAGTGCATTTTTGCTTGAGAAAGGGTTCAAGAAAGGAACACTAGACCCTACTTTGTTCATTTTGATCAAAAAACATGACATGCTACTTGTTCAAATCTATGTTGATGATATCATTTTCGGATCATCTAACACATCTTTATGTAATGAATTCTCATCATTGATGACAAATGAATTTGAAATGAGCATGATGGGTGAATTAACATACTTTTTAGGCTTGCAAATAAAGCAATCCAAGCATGGCATTTTTATAAATCAAGCAAAGTATGTAAGGGACATGCTAAAGAAGTTCAAATTTGAAAATCTGAAAGCATGTGACACTCCTAGTAGCTCAACTATCAAAATGGACAAAGATCAACTAGGAAAATCCATAGATCCCAAACTTTATCGTGGAATGATAGGTAGCCTCCTATATTTGACTGCTAGTAGACCCGATATTATGTTTAGTGTGTGCTTATGTGCTAGATTTCAATCTGATCCTAAAGAATCCCACTTAAAATGCGTAAAGCGCATATTTCGATATCTAAGTGGAACATAAGACCTGGGATTATGGTTCAACAAAACCAAGAGTTTTGAACTCCGAAGTTTTGTTGATTCTGACTATGCAGGAAGTCTAGTTGATAGAAAAAGCACTTCCGGATTTTGTCATTTGCTAGGAAACTCACTTATTTCATGGTTTAGCAAAAAGCAAAATTCCGTGGCTTTATCTACGGCAGAGGCTGAATATGTGGCTGCCGGGAGTTGTTGTGCTCAAGTTCTATACATGAAACAACAACTTGAGGATTATCAAATCCCAGTTAAGTGTGCTGAAATTTACTGTGATAACACAAGTGCGATAAATATATCGAAAAATCCGGTGGTACACTCTCGAACAAAACATATTGAGATTAGGCACCATTTTCTTCGAGATCATGTCCAAAAGGGTGATGTTAAACTTGTCCATGTGTCCACAGAGGACCAATTAGCCGATATATTTACTAAGCCCTTGCCTAGAGATCAATTTTCTAAGATTCGGCGTGAGATAGGCATGATTCGAGAATCGGACCTTCTACACATGTTTTAATTGTTCTAAACCTATTTATAAGATGTTTTTGAAGTGTCCAAGAAGTTTGAGGTCAATTCGAGTTGTATGTCAAAAATCCAAAAATTTCATATCCAAAATTTCCAGAGAGAAATTAGCGCGCTAATGATGGGAATTAGCGCGCTAATGGTTAAGTGACCAAAAATTTCCAGAAGGAAATTAGCGCGCTAACTCCAGACATTAGCGCGCTAATAGCGAACGGCCAGGGTTTATAAAATCAAATTTTAACTCAAAAATCAAAACATTCTTCACAACTTACCTCTCCTCTTACCGTCTCCATCATCATCTCGCCTCATTCGGGTAAGTTCTTCACCTCTCCTTGTCAATTTCTTCAATTTCTTTGTGTCTTGTCATCACATTCTCTCCATTATTCGACAATGTCGACTCGTCGAACCTCCAACCGTCCCTCCTCCCGACCAACCGCCCCTACCTCATCCTCACAACCTACCCAAGCTACGTCCTCTCGTCGTCCATCACGACGTCGGATTGTTCAACCATCCTCCTCCTCCACTAGTGAGTCGGAATTCTCACAACCCGCTCCCATTCCGGCGAATGCTCCTCAACGAGAGGGTCGCGCCAAGTCCGTCCATGAGGCCACATCGGTCCTTGAATCCGTGGCTCCCCGTTTAACGGATGCCAAAATCCTTCGACCCGCTGTTGTCGATTTTGCATTTTTTGATAGGGCTCATCTCCCAATTAGGGAGATTTTCGATTCCGCAGGATGGACAACCTTTTGTGCTCATAACGCCTTTTACATTCCCCCATTGGTTCGTGTCTTTTATTCAAATCTTGAAACAACGAATCAATTTGTCTTACGTTCATCTGTTGGTGGCCGGTCAATTGAAATTACTCCTGAAAATCTTGCTCAACGGCTTAACCTTCCATTGCACCCTCCTTCTACTACGGTAGTGTGCAAATTCCTGAGTTGGCCTTTTGATCGTCTAGAAGTTCTTAACTCTTTTCTTCGGCCTAAACGAACCTTAACTGTATATCCAACCGGTATAACTCATACCGATTTCAAATTAATGCCTCATCTTCTTCATAAAGTACTCCACAAAGTCATTCTTCCTCGAGGTGGAAGTAAGAACTATGTCACTCTTCTTGACATGTTCGTTCTTGGGCATCTATTCCGAGCCATTCCTCTCAGTCTGCCCCATATTATCATTGGCTATATTACGAGCACGTGCAGTTCAGGTCGTCATCTCCCATATGCACATATCATCACATCCTACTTGGAGTCTGCCCAAGTGGATCTTGCGTTAGGCGGTCGTCCCCTCACTGTCTACGACACCATTGACATGGCCACTCTGAAGGCCATGAAGTACCGTTACATACGCAATAGGGAGCGATGGACACGTGAAGATGCAATCCCGGATGGTAGGTATTACGGTGGTTACGAGTCTCCGTTGCCTACGGACCCTCCGGTTGCTCCGTTTGATGCGCCTGATTACTTGGAGTACAGCTATAGTTTTGGTAGTGATGACCATGATGACGATGAAGGCGTTGCTGGCGATGATGCTCATGTTGGTGATGAGGAAGTTCATAACTCCACTGTTCCACCTCCGTCACCACAGCACTACGAGACAGCCCCGCCTCCACCTCCCTCTACGTTTGGCGGCTTCACACCTCCACCAGACATGTCTCCCTCGTCGGCCTACGTCTCTGCACAGCTGGGTTATCTGCACAACTACATGACTCAGACCTTCCAGCATCAAAATGATCGTCTTCGTCGTATTGAGGCTCAATTACTTCCAACGAACCCCGCACGCAATGATCGTTCCTCTAGTCGACCATCATCCTCGAGAAGGAGCGTTTAGTTCAATTTAGGTTCTATTTAGTTTTATTTAGGTATATAGAACTAACATGTGTAGGTGAACACTAATTTCAAAACTTTTAGGCTTTGATGACATACATTTTTGCTCAATGTTTAAGCCACAATTGTGTTCACAGTCTTTTATGCTATCTATGTCATGATATCTTTTTGCGTATCTCTGAGTTTATATATGGCTTTTTCTCTTGCCGCATTATGATCTATATGATTATGTATCGCTTCCGTCTTTTATATGCATCGCGTAAGGGGGAGTATATATATGTGTGTTTTGGTATTGATACTCCTATTCATATATGTAATTGAAAATGGGGGAGTTTTGGCCCCACTTTTTGAAGTTATCAAATGGGGGAGAAATATGTTGAATTTGAAAATAGGACATATGGTTAATTATAGGGGAGAAATAAATGAATATAGGGAAGAAATGAAGTCAAACTTGAAAATGTTGATGTATCTTGAACGAAATACACATGAACATTATGCTCTATATTTTCAAAGTTCATATTGTTTGTTATCATCAAAAAGGGGGAGATTATTGGACTAAGTGATTAGTCACTCTAACTCCAACCGAGATTTTGATGAAAACAAACAAGATGAAAATGTACTAATGAATATCAAGTGTATTTTAGTTTTTGTTAAAAGGATGCAAAGCAAACACATCACGGGTATTCAAGCCATACAAGTTCAAGACTCGGCAATCATGAAGAAATGAAGATCATATTTGTAAACTTCAATGTAAGGTATCCAAATTCTTTCACGCAAGCCAAATGCATTAGTTCATGCATTAGTTCATGCATATCAAGTTTCTTTCAAAAGTCATGAAATAACTTGAAGTTTTTATAACACATAACTATGCTTATGAGTTCAAACAATGCGGAATTATGTGTTAATGATCAATTGTATTTTAGAGATCATTATTAAGGTTTTCAAGACTGAAAAACTTGTTTTTAAAAAGGTTTTTGAAAAGAAAACTGCAAGTTTGCAGAAAAACCCCTCGCGAGTTATGAAATCGTGATTTTCCGTTTTCGAGGTTTGTAAAATTATTCGGACCATCCAATTAGGCTTAATGACCCATAATAAACATGTATAACATGTTATATTAGGGTTGGTTAGGTCCCGGACGTGTTTAGAGGTCGCTAACTCAAAGGGAAAAAATATTTATTTTGAGCTCCCTGCAGTTAGCGCGCTAATACTGCCATTAGCGCGCTAAGAGCAGAGTTAGCGCGCTAAGTCTCAGTATTAGCGCGCTAATTGCCCTCTGGACAGCTTTTCGCAAAATCTGGAAAAACAACTTTAATTTGAATCCTTGATTAAATCTGGACCCTTGGATCCCTACAACGGTCATAAACGGCTATATTGGGATATCTAGCACTATAAATACACCAAGACAATGGTTTTCTCATAACAAGGAGCAAACACACTCAAATGCCCTAAAAGATCCAAAAGAAGCATTTTGAATTTTTGAAGGAGAAAAGGGAAACTCTTGAGGTCATCCACCAAAGAACATATTCCAGCACTTTGAAGCACTCAAAAGAGTTCAAGAATCCTTTCAAATCTGATCTATTTTCTCATCTTCTTGGTTGTAAGCAAATCCTTGTTCTAGATCTTTTTTATCGAGCTTAATTTACATAGTCTTGTGTGTGTTGGTTGAAAATCAGTTTGTTGAGTGTTTAAATATCATCATCTTAGGTTTTGCACTAAGAATCATTTTATCAAATCCTAAGTGTGTTTTGAAGAGTTTTATACTCGAACTTGGTTTTTGACAAGCTATTGTTCTTTGCTTTGAAATCGGCTTTGCAAAAATATATTCGATTCTCAAACGATTTCACATTTGGAATTTGCAACAAAATAAGTAATATATTCTGCATTTTCCATTCATTCTCATACTTGCATGCATTAGAGTTGTTAGGCTCTAGGAGGCTTGCTAGTGTTTGAATTTGATACCACTTTACTTTGTAAAGTATATTTCAACTGTATTCTTCAAATCTTGATTGTAAGACTTAGTGGGATCTAAGTCGAAAGGGAAATTCCTAGTTGCGGCTAGGTGGTTGTGTCAGACCTTATTGCGGTAAGGCATCGTGTAAAAGACCTAGTTGAGGCTAGGCATATATCCTAGTTGAGGCTAGGTGGGAAAAAGTCCTAGGTGGGTCTAGGTGGGAAAATCCTAGTTGCGGCTAGGTGGTTGTATAAGACCTTATTGCGGTAAGGCATCGGGTATAAGACCTAGTTGAGGCTAGGCATTCACTAGGCTAGTTGGCTTAGGTTGTAACACTTATCGTTAATATAAGTGGGGTTTGAAAATCCTAACCGGGGAGGTTAGGTAGTGGATGTAGATCGGTTGGATCGAACCACTATAAATCACGTGTCTTATTTCCATCTCTTCTATCCCCTTCTTGATAGCATAGCATTGACATTTATCATTGGTATATGCGTTATTGTTATTACTTGTGCATAAAGTTTTTAATAAGGCGATAAACTCTCGGTAACCCAATTCACCCCCCCTTTTGGGTGACCTTCACATTGGCCCTGTGACGGACTATTTGGAAAATGGGCCATTACAGTTTTGGTATCAGAGCCTAGGTTTAGGAAAACTTAGGGCTCGAATTTGAGGAAAACCTGATCATAAACCTATTGAATAAGCTTTAGATGTGGAAACCCAAAGGAGTTGCCTAAAGTCTTAGTTGGGAAGCAATGAGAGATGGGTAGAAATCAGGGATATACGTGTTATGTTTTTGTTTGTATACTACTTACGTCACGCGTATATTCGTACCGAGGCACGTTCTTTGATGCAAATACCGATGGACGGGTAGCCTTCAGGTACGACTCAGTCAGAGGTTGGGAATACTAGCGATCCTGCTAGGTCGACATTGACGTTAGAGTCTTTAGCGCGGACAGTGGATAATAGGTTCGCACAATTATTGGATTTATTGAGGACTGAATGAGAGGATAGCTACCAGAGTTGTTTCTAGTGAAGCGACTACTTTGGCTCAGGTATACGATAGGTCACTTTCTCAGGAAACTTATATAGTGCAGAGTGCTAGCAGATTGGCAATTCAGACTGCACTACGAGGTCAGCAGAGTCATCCAGTTCAAGGTTTTTGATTTGATCAGAAGTCGAAGAGACAAATGAGAGATCTGGGTCGACAGGGATAGGGCTAGAGACCTCGTAGAGGTAGAGGTGATTGGCAGTCAGATCAGGGTCGTAGAGGCGACAGAGATCGTTGGGATGATTGGGATAGACGCGATAATCGTGAGGTAGCGCATTCTGCGGCCTCTACATTAGTTGATCGGCCGAGACAGCAGCAGAGACAGGATAGAGGTCGAGGTCAGAGAGATCAGAGCTGAGGCCAGAGTCAGGCACAGAGTCAGAGGACTACTGGTAGATCAGACACTCGAACTTGTTATCGTTGTGGTCAGGCAGGACATCTTGTGGCGGAGTGTACCAAACCAGCGCTAGTACCATTACAGACAGATTAAGCCAGAGATAGGGCCCAAACAGCTATTTTTGGGGTTACACAGCCAGACCGGGTGGCGACCAGACAGCTTGTTGAAGGTATGTTATCTGTCTGTGAAACTTTTATGCATGTGATGTTTGATTCCGGCAGCACACTTTCCTTTATATATAGACATATGGTAGGATTGTTAGGATTAATAGATGCACAAACTTTAGATACACATCTTGTTCTCAGCACGGCAGCTAGGGATAAGATTTATCCTAATCGAATTTGTCGGGATTATATGGTTGAGATTGAGGGACATCAGTTACCGGCTGACTTTAGAGTATTAGAATACTTGGAGTTTGACGCGATGTTCGGTATGGATTGGTTACCGTCTTATTACGCACATATCGATTGTTTTAGCAAGACGGTGGCATTTCACATCGAGGGAATTCCAGAGTTTTCATTTGTCGGAAATGCATCAGCATTACCTATTACTCGAGGCAGACTAGCTACATCGCAAGAAATGAAGGCATATGCGGCTATGGTAGAGCCAGAGATTAAGACAATGATTAGGGTTGAGGATGTTCCGGTTGTTTGTGAATTTCCCGATGTATTTCCTGAGGATTTGCCAGGATTGCCACCATCGAGAGTTGTTGAATTCATTATTGAGCTAATTCCTGGAACTTAACCGCTTTATAGCAGGACGTATAGGATGTCAGCATCGGAGTAGAGGGAGTTGAGAACTCAGTTAGAGGACTTACTGCAGAAAGGATTCATTTACCATAACATGTCACCTTGGGGAGCTCTAGTTCTTTTTGTGAAGAAGAAGGACGGCTCGATGCGGATGTGTGTGGATTATAGGAAGTTGAATCAGGTGACTATTAGGAATCGTTACCCAATTCCCAAGATCAATGATTTGTTTGATCAGTTGGTAGGAGCCAAATTTTTCTTAAAGATTAACCTCAGATCGGGATATCATCAATTGAGGATTCGAGAAGGAGATATTGAGAAGAGTACGCGATATGGATTGTATGAGTTTACAGTCATGCCATTTGGGTTGACTAACGCGCCGACGATCTTCATGGATTTAATGCACAGGGTGCTCCAACCGTTTTTGGATCGATACGTCATAGTTTTCATCGATGATATCCTGATTTACAGCAAGACTCGTGTGGAGCATGAAAGTCATCTCAGGGAGGTGTTGACGATGTTGAGAGAGCACCGACTTTACGCCAAGTTCAGCAAGTGTGCATTTTGGCTAAGTGAGGTGAAGTTTCTCGGACATATTATCAGTAATCAAGGGATATCGGTTGATGGGGACAAGATTCAAACGATTATTGATTGGAGGACACCTGAGTCAGTTTCAGACATTCGGAGTTTCTTAGGTTTGGTAGGATATTACAGGCGATTTGTACGGGATTTTTCCTTGATTGCAGCACCGATGACGAGGTTGACCAAGAAAGATGTTATATTTGACTGGTCGCAGGAGTGTGAGGATGCTTTCTGGGAGCTGAAGAGGCAGTTGACTTCTGTACCTGTTTTAGCATTACCTGTGACAGGAAAGGGTTTCTCGGTTTATACTGATGCGTCAGGCACTGGGTTGGGTTGTGTGTTAATGCAGGACGGACATCCAGTGGCCTATTTATTGCGACGATTAAGACCACATGAGAAGAGTTATCCAGTGCACGATTTGGAGCTTGTGGCAGTCGTGTTTGCGTTGAAAGCTTGGAGGCACTATTTATATGGTGAAAAGTTCATACTATTTACTGACCATCAGAGTTTGAGATATTTGTTCACTCAGAGGGAGTTGAACATGAGACAGCGGAGATGGCTCGAGTTACTGAAGGACTACGATTTCGCGATCGAGTATCATCCGGGAAAGGCAAATGTCATAGCTGATGTGCTCAGCAGGAGCGGCATTGAGAGTCAAACGGGCCTGCGGCATATGACACATGAGCATGGGTTGTTTGAGGCTGCATTGGTGTTATGTGTAACAAAGTCTATTGCTGAGCTACATATTTGCGGCCAGATACGAGTTCCTACGGTGTCTCTAGAGCGGGTTGCTGAGTTGCAGAGAACTGATGACTGGTATTTACGGATCAGTGGACTGGCTCAGGATCCAGGGTGCACCGAGTGGTCTGAGGATTCAGACGGGTGCTTGAGACACAGGGGTCGTTTGTGGATACCAGAGGTACCAGAGCTCAGGGACAGTATTCTCGAGGACACACACCGGTCACGATTTACAGTTCATCCTGGTCGGACCAAGATGCATCGCGACCTTCAGCGATTGTTTTGGTGGCTGGGGATGAAGGCTGACGTGGGGAGATACGTCCGGAGTTGTCATATTTGCCAGCAGGTAAAGGCGGAGCACAGAAGACCAGTTGGGTTACTACAGCCGCTGCCCATTCCTCAATAGAAATGGGAACACGTGACAATGGACTTCGTTAGCTGCCTACCGTAGACTACGAGGAGACATGACACAGTTTGGGTAGTTATTGACAGATTGACGAAGTCAGCACATTTCATACCGATTGCCATAAGATATTCGATTACACACAAATGAGCACTATCTTCGAGAAAGAGATTGTTAGATTGCACGGTGTACCGGTCTCCATTGTTTCGACCAGAGATCCGAGGTTTACTTCAAGACTTTGGGAGAGTATGCAGGAGCAGTTTGGCACTCGACTACAATTTAGTACTGTGTACCATCCTCAGACTGACGAGCGGTAAGAGCAGTTAATCCAGATTCTCGAGGATATGCTCAGGGCGTGTATTTTACAGTTTGGTGGATTATGGGAGGAGTATCTGTCATTGTGCGAGTTTGCGTACAATAACAGTTATCAAGCAAGTATCGGGATGCCACCATTCGAGGCATTATATGGTAGGCCCTGCAGGTTACCAGCATGTTGGGCGGCATCGGAGGATACAACGGCTATAGGACCTGAGGTTGTTGTGGATCACACTGAGAAGGTGAGGCAGATTAGACAGAGACTTCAGGTGGCACAGGATAGGCAGAAGAAATATGCGGATAGATATCACGGGGAGCTGAGCTACGAGGTTGGAGACATGGTGTACTTGAAAGTTTCGCCTTGGAAGGGTTATCAGAGATTTGGAATTAAGGGAAAACTAGCACCACGGTTCATTGGACCGTTCAGAGTAGAGGAACGTGTCGACAAAGTGGCATATCGTTTAGAGTTATCGCCACAGTTAGCGGGATACATACAGTGTTTCACATATCCATGTTGAGGCAGCAAGGTTGGGACCGAGACCTATGATTGATGTAAATCAGATTGAGGTGCGACCAGACGTGTCATTTGAAGAGCAGCCTGTGGAGATTATGGATAGGAGGATTCAAACTTTGAGGAACAGGGAGATCCCGAAGGTTTTAGTTCGTTGGCAGTATCATGGAACTGAGGGATTAACCTGGGAGCTCGAGTCTACCATGCGACAACGGTATACCCACTTATTTACCGGTTAATATTTAAGTTTAATTTAAATTTCGGGACGAAATTTCACCTAGTTGGGAAGAATTGTAACGGTCCGAATTTAATTCGCAGTTATTTGTGACGTATTGCAGATGTGGCGGATAGCTCAGACATCCGTGGGACCCGCAGCTAGGCTAGAGCGCGCGTGGAGTTAGGTAAATAGTTATTTCGTGTGTTGTTATGTTTAATTTGCGATGTTTATGTTAAAAATAGGTTAAACGACATCGCGATGTGTGTAATTATATTTTAATTGACGTGTGAGATTATGTGTTAAGTATTCGCCTCGATATGCATGTCGACGCGGGTACCGAATAGACAAAAAGATGAAATATTAAGCCGGGGAAATATTACACACATTAAATGAATTAAACGTAATAAAATAGTAAATTGGTGGGCGCCTAGGGACACGCGGGGTCGTGGTCGACACGCGTGGGTGGTACGGTAGTGTGCACGCCTGAGTACGCTCGTTGGCGCGCACGACGGAATTGTAGGTGCGAAAATATAGGTGTGTATATATATTTATATATATGTATATAAGTAATTTAATATATATATATATATATAAATATATATATATATATGGAAATCAGAAAATAAAATAGAAAATGAAAAATTACCATAAAGGGTATTGGGGTTGTTAAGGAAAGAGATAAACATGAAGGGCATTTTGGTCATTTTCTTGATTTTAACCGCCTTCTCTCTCGATAAATCGAAAGAAAAGAGAAAAAAAAAACAGAGAGAGCAGACGAGGAGAGAGCCGAAACGAGGAGAGAAGGAGGAGGAGAGCTCGGGAGCTTGAGGAGTCAAGGAGATCAAGGTGAGTTTGTGTTTTGTTGTTGTTGTGGCGTTGTGTTGTGTGGTGGATGGTGGAGAGCTCCGCCATGGCCGAGAATTGGAACCAACCGGGAAGGGAGACGATTTGTGGTCTTCACTCTCTCAATTTCATTGATGAAGGAAGAGAAAAAGAAAAGGAAGAAGCAATTGGGAAAGAAAAAAAAAATTATAGAAGAGTGGCTCTGTTCGTAGCGAGGTGAGGAAGAAGGTGAACCGGGCCGGTTCGGTTCAACCGGTTCGGCCCGATTCACACTTAAAAGAAAAAAAAAGAGAAAAAAAAGAGAAAATGGAAAAGAAAATCCAGAAAAATAAGAAAAAATATGGATAAATTGTATTTTGACCAAATAAGTAGAAATTGGGGAATTTATATGGAAAATGAGAAATTCAAAAGTCGGAGGAGACTTTATACCGGGGTTTTTACTTCGAAAAACATAAAATTGACATAATATCTCAAATTGAAGCTAATTCAATGATAAATAATCTTAGGTACATTTTGGGTGATAATTTGGATTGTCGGGTGATTATTGGAGCTAGACGGGGTTTGATTTTCGGGACGCGGAGTGCGGATTGAGGTGTGCAGTATCCCAACTGAAATTACTTGAGTATTTACTTCTTTTGGCATTTGAATTCAATTTCTTTCATTTCAATACTCTATTCTTGGTTATGTTTATATGGGCGGACGTTGAGCGAGGCTCCCTCTGTTCCATTCTTGTGTGTATGTCCACTACACCATAGCACATGCTACCAGATCGAACTTGGGCCAAGTGTCACGTCGTGGCATGTGTCGATGCGCCGTGGGTGTAACGCCGGCCATCGAACGAATCCAGATGCTTGCCCTGCTGGAGTTTGACTCGCCGGCATCATTCTGTGGAAGAGGCCGAAGTATGGTGTAGTATGACCCTAGGAGCTAGGAGCACACTTTGAACTTTTCCTATTATTTATTCATGCAATGAGCACAGTTGTCTGTATTTATTTTCGCATGTTTATTTAATAGCTTTATTTAAATTCCATTATTTACTTTTAGAAATGTTCACTTAATTTCCTTGGGAATACTCACTCTGGACTCGTCATCTGCCTTTTGTGATGGCTTGAGTGCAGATCCTAGTACGAGCAGGGGCAAGGGCAAGTTGCCAGAGTACTGTTGAGCAGAGATAGCCTGACTCGTACGTTTGTATTATATTTATTTTGTTTCATTTTGGGTTTGAGATTTTGAGAAACTTTATGTATATTGAACTTTTTGGTGATTTAGAGGTATCTATGGTTATATATGGGTTTTTTCACATTAGGGTTATGGTTTAGGTTACACATTTATAGCGTCACTATCCGAGTAATGCATTAGAAAGGCTTCCGCTGTGTGAATTTGAGGATTTTATAATGATTTAACATATAATTTGACTGGAATACAACCTAATCAATAAATGGATAATGAATAAGGTTTAAAAAGATAAAATGGAGGATGTAATCCAATGTAGAGCACAGCTGTCGCTGATAAGACAAATTGTGGGTCCGCATTGGCCCTGTGACGGACTATTTGGAAAATGGGCCATTACAGTGTGCGAGTTCACCTATGTATTTCCTGAGGATTTGCCATTACTACCACCGCCAAGAGAGATAGATTTCATCATAGACTTAGTACTTGGGACTAAACCCATTTCTATACTATCGTATAGGATGGCATCTCGAGAGTTTGAGGAGCTCAGGACTCAGTTGGATGAGCTGCTAGAGTTGAGATTTATTAATCCTAGCATGTCACCGTGGGGTGCAACGTATTTGTGAAGAAGAAAGATGACAACCTAAGGTTGTGTATTGACTACAGGCAGCTGAACTGGGTGATGGTGAAGAATAAGTATCCGCTTCCTCGTATAAATGATTTGTTTGATCAGTTGACGGGAACGCAATAGTTTTTAAAGATAAACCTGAGGTCATGTTATCACAAGCTCAGGATTAGAGCTAAAGACAGGGAGAATACTGCATTTAGTACGAGATACGGTCATTATCAGTTCACGATCATGCCTTTTGGTTTAACCAATGTGCCAGCCATGTTTATGGATCTCATGCATAGAGTACTGAGGACTTATCTGGATAAATTTGTGATTGTATTCATTGACGATATCCTTATTTACTCCAGGACTCGTGAGAAGCACGAGGGACATCTCCGGATAGTTCTATAGACTTTGATGGACCAACGGTTGTATGCCAAGTTTAGTAAGTGTGAGTTTTTGCTTTCAGAGGTCAGATATTTGGATCACGTTGTTAGAACCAATGGTGTTTCTGTGGATTCCGCGAAGATTAGAGTAGTGACTGAATGGCCTACTCCGACTACAGTGACAAAGATCAGTAGTTTTTTAGGATTAGCTGGGTATTACTATTGTTTTGTACAGGATTTTTCTAAGATTGCTACACTGATGACTAGGCTGACTCAGAAGAATGTGAAGTTTGACTAGGATGAGAGTTGTGAGTAAGCATTCTCTACTTTGAAGGAGAAGTTGATGACTGCGCCAGTACTTGCATTGCTTGAGACAGGGAAGGACTTAGTGGTTTACACTGATGCGTCAAAAGTTGGGCTAGGTTGTGTTCTGATATAGGAGGGCAAGATGATTGCATATGCATCTCAACAACTCAAGGTTCATGAGAAGAATTATCAGATGCATGATTTAGAGTTAGTTGTTGTGGTTTTGTGTTGAAGATTTGGAGATATTACTTGTATGGTGTGAGGTTTGATCTTTTCACTAATCACAAGAGCTTGAAGTACTTATTCTCTCAAAAGGAGTTAAATCAGAGAAATATACATTGGTTTGAATTCCTGAAGGATTATGATTTTTAGCTTAAGTATCATCCTGGGAAGACCAACGTAGTTGTTGATGCTTTGAGCAGGAGAGGATCTGATGCTGAGGTAGTTATGTGCTACATATGAGTATGCATTACTCGAGGCAGTTGAGATGATGAGTTCAATTGACATGCTAGCTACTACTAGGACACAAATTTGTGGTCAGATGAGGATGCAAACTGTTTCACTTCAGGTAGTTCACAAGGGACAGTAGACTGATAAGTTATATCAGCGGTTCAGTATGATGGCGAACAGTTCAGATTATCCAGACTAGAGTCGGTCGACAGACGCATATTTGAGGTATCGAGGGCGACTGTGGATTCCATTAATGGCTGATTTGTGGACTGAGATACTTCAGGAGGCTCATCGTTCGCGGTTTTCTATTTATCAGGGTTGAACCAAGATATATGATGATATGCTGCGTTTCTTTTGGTTGCAAGGAATGAAAACCGATGTTTCGAAGTTTATACAAGCATGTGAGATATGCTAGGAATAGGCAACTTGAAAGATTGTTGCAGCCTCTTCCCATTCTACAGTGGAAGTGGGAGTACATTGCTATGGATTTTATCAGTGGTTTGCCTCGATTTTCTCTCGAACATAACAATATCTGGTAATTGTGGATAGACTGATGAAATCTGCGCATTTCATTCCAGTATCCACTACACACAGGATTGATAGATTGAGTATTCTCTACGAGCGTAAGATAGTCAGATTGCACGAATTTTTGTTGTCTATTGTGTTGGATAGAGGACTGTAGTTCACTTCATTGTTATGGTAGAGTATGCAGGTTCAGTTTGGCACCAGACTTGATTTGAGTACAACGTACCATCCACAGACAGGCGGACAGTTTGAGAGACTGATTCAGGTGTTAGAGGATATGCTCAGGATGTATGTACTGGAGTACGGAGGATTTTGGGAAGAGTACCTTCATTTGTGCAAGTTTGTGTACAACAACAGTTTCCAAGCTAATATTGGCATGGTACCGTTTGAGGTGTTGTATGGCAGACCTTGTAGATCACCATCATATTGGGCAGAGCCTGAGGATGCAGTGAAAGTTGGGCCTAAGATTGTTGTTGATCATACTGAGAAGGAACGACAGATTCGTCACAGACTAAAAGGTGCTCAGGAGAGACAGAAAATGTATTATGATAAGTATCATGACGAGTTACAGTACGATGAGGGAACCAATGTGTATTTGAAGGTTTTGCCTCTGAAAGGTTATAAGAGGTTCAGAATCAAGGGAAAACTTGCGCCTAGGTTTATAAGCCCTTTTCAGAATTGTGAAGAGAGTCTGCAAGGTTGCTTATGAGTTGGAGTTGCCTCCTCAGCTTGCCGGAGTTCATCCGATTTTCTGTATCTCTATGCTTCGACTAGATAAGTCAAGCAAAGGACGGTGACCGACGGTAGATTTGAGTCAGATTGACTTGCATGATGATATTACTTATAAGGAGCAGCTGATTCAGATTGTGGACAGGAAGGTCAAGATACCGAGGAATAAAGAGATACCTTCAGTACTCGTTAGGTGGCAGTACCACAGAGATGAGGAGTTGACATAGGAGTTAGAGTTCTATATGCACGAGTATTTTCCTCACTTATTTTGATTCCGGTAAGTCGTTATTTTAAGTAATTATTAGTTAAATTTTGTGGACGAAATTTTAATAAGTTGGGGAGACTGTAACGACCCTAAAATTTAATTGGTGACACGTGTCGTGTTTCAGGACCATGACCTGTCAATCGTGACTTGTCATATTACTTAAGCCTCGGGAGTCGACACTGAGGTATATTTTATTTTTCTGTGATGTTTGTATTATTATTTATACCCGAATGTGAACTTTGTATGTCCTACTGCATGATTTTATTTTATTTATCGCCACGGATTTGTGTGTGAGATTCGCCTAGGAAAAACATGAATTTTAGGGTATAATACAAATGATTAAACACCGAAAAATGGTAATTAGCGAATTATCAGAAAATAATAAATAATTAAATAAAATGCGAGAGCATTGTTGTGTCCAAGAACCCACGACGTATAAGTCATGAGGTGAAGTGGGTCCAAGAAAGAGACGTGTGAACGAGAATTGGCTAAGTGGTGAGGTTGGAGTCATCTAGTGAAGTCATTTTTCACACATTCTACGATCGAACAAGAGAATGCAGAGAGGGTTTCAAGATTTCTGAGCTCGTTGCGACGCCAAGGATCGACCAACCACGTGAAATAATGTAGGATCTCGACCCTCCTCGTGTTTATCTATGGTTTGAAGTAAATTTTATGGGTTTTCATCAATGCGATTTTGGGCAAGATTTTTGGGAAATGTTGGAAATGAGTCTGGGTGGTGAATTTGTGATCTAATGAATGATCAATTGGTATTTTGTAAATGGGTTTGAGTATTTGAAGCAATTTGCTATTTTTGGGGATTTTTGGTGAATTTTTGTGTGATTTACGAATCATGGTATTTGTCGGGGTTTCGATGCAAAGTGAGATGTGTTTGGTGTTATATTGTACGTCCCTAAGAGTTTGGGATAGGCTCGAAATGTGGCGACGCGTGCTGGGATTTCGAAAAACCTCAGAAACGTGTTCAGGGTGCCACGCTGCAAGGGACGCCATGGAGATTTTCTCCCACCACGTCAGTTCACGACGTCCTAACCAGAGAGGTTCACAGAACTCGCGCTTTAAGTGACGCCGTGGGAATTACCCTTGCCTGGCGGCGTCTAGAACAGTAAAAATAGATGATTTTTAAATAAATTTCTAAAATGGGGGACTATCTAGGGTCACAGAATTACTCTAATTGAAACAAAATTGGGTTAAATGATGGTCAGACTTTGAGAATTTGATTAGAGCGTGTCAGAGGTTGCGCGAGGATCGACGTTTTACGTTATTTGAGGTATAATTTTCGTACGATTGTAAGCCGGTAAGAAAATGCACATTAATTCATTTTCCATTGTTGCTATCTCTATTTGAATTGAGCTGTTTGTTGGAATTCTATTCTATATTTTCTTGGTTGAGTATCTTGGCGTAAGTGTGTCGTGAAGGTACTCCTAGGTCCATATTAGCTGTGCAAACGTGAAAACTTCTGCAGAAGTGTTGTCCATCTCCTAATAGTGTGTTACACCTCGAGTACTGGATTGCTATGGATATATTGTGGATGTGGTATTAGTTGTGGAAATTTGATGTGGTTATGGATATGGTACGATTGTGGAATGATGTGGAAATTGACCACTTATGGGCCTTATTTGACTCTTTGGACACTAAAACTTCGTTGCTATGCTTGCCAGTTTATTTGCCATGCAATTTGTTATATTTCCTGTCTTTCAATACTGCATGATATTTGGACTGTTTATTTAGTAACTCTTGAATTACTGCCTTGTTTCTTCTGGCATTACTTTCAAATTTTTCACACACTCACCGTCTAGTTTGTGACGGTGGTGTAGATAGAGCAGAGACGAGCAAGGGAAATGAGTTGATGCTAGGTGATATCCTCTGAGGACTCTTAGAGTAGTTCTTGTTGGGAAATGTGCCCTAGGTTAATCCATTAACAGTCTGTATGAATACATTTTAGTTAATAAAATAGAGGATTTCATTTGCTGTTTATTATAATTGATTTGCATGTTTACATTATAATAAGATCCATTGGTATTAACAGAAATATCCTAAATGTCCCTAGTCGATTATTATACTGGGAACTATAATAAATTAAGACTAGTGTGAGACTTGATTGATGATCATACGATGATCATATGCATAGGAATACGAATCAAGATCATGAGTACTTGTTAGGGAACAAAGTACTAGACCGACCCGCTATGAGAACATCACATGGATTAAGTCATAGTTGTTTCTCATGATAGGTATATTTTTCAGTCCTCTGACTTGAGATTACCAGAGACTTCAACATTAGGAATACAGTGATTTGACGCAATCAAACGTTGTCTTTAACCAGACGATTATAAAGGTTGTGATTGGTTACTGTGTGAATAATGTATTGAAGTTGTGTAATCGAGATAGAATTTGTCCCTCTCATATAAAGAGAGATATCCAGTGGATCCCTCGATGTGTTAGACTGTTAAAAGGCCTAGTCTAAGTGAATTGATATTGATCAATGTCACTTAGATGTTTTCAGTCTACCTAGAAATCGAGACTAGTACGATTGAACATGTTGGATGACAATTCCATGCCTTATGTTTGATCAAAAGGATATCGTGTGACAAAAGGATGTTATATACACTATTGATTAGGTTGTATCGATTTGATATTCGTACAACTTGGGTAGTCATAATGTCTTGCTAGAGGTCGCTTATGACTTGTATACCAAAATATATTTTGGTACACCGCCAACGTTGTATGAGCCTATTGGGTCGCACACTGAGAATGGTTTTGCGAGATTTTAAAATGATTCGGAAGAATGAATTTTATATGATAAAATTCATAACAAAAACGTCCTTGTATTGTATTACACTTATACTTCTTTAAGTAGGGGTATATGTGTAATTTACTTAACCGTCTATATACAAGGGTTGTATAAATAGACACTTTGAGTTAGAATACAAGTACAAGAAAGATTTAAAAAGGGCAGAAACTCTATTTTCGTTTTAAGAAACGACTTAGAGGTTTTTGGTATGCTCTGGATCGTTTTAGAGAGAAACAAAAAGGTTTGGTATTCTCTCGAAGCTAGCACTTCAAATCTCAGCCGCCGTTCGTGTGTGGACTACTGATAGAGGGCGTTCGTCGTTGGCAGCGCCTTAGAGATCGATTAATCTTCAAAAAGGTACATTGCGATTGAGGTATGATTAAGTTTTCATAGATTAAACATATTAATGGAATCAGATTCGGATCCTGTTGGGGTTTTTCTCAAAATTAGTTTTGAAATTTCCGCTGCGTATGAACCCCAAAACCCAACAGTGGTATCAGAGCCTTCGAGTTTGATTCCATTAAACTCATTGCATGTTTTCTTATGATATATGATTGAAAGCATGTTAATAGTTGATGTATATATGATATACATAAGTTTTCTGTGAGATTTATTATCATGTTTTGTGTACATGATACATATATTCGTGATTTAATTGAAATTAGTTTCGTACATGCTAGCAACCATGTTAGGTTAATTTGAATAATTTTAATGAATTGAGTTTCGTGTTCTATGATCCATGACACCATTAGGTTCGATTGGGATAGTAGTTCATGATTCAATTACATGTTTGTGGCTATTTGGATGAAGATTGAAATTGCAAATAATTAATTTTCGAAATTATTTATTTATAAATAATTAATTTTAAAATTATTTATTTATAAATAATTAATTTTCGAAATTATTTATTTATCTATTTATATCTATTTTGTTATGAAGTCTCTATTTGATAAAGATAGATAACAAATTAGAATAGGAGATAAATATCAAGAATCTTGTTATTAGTGATATACTAGGAGTCAAATATCTTAAATCCAAAATAAATAATTAATTTTTGAAATTATTTATTTATAAATAATTAATTTTCGAAATTATTTATTTATCTTGTTATATCTATTTTGTTATGAAGTCTCTATTTGATAAAGATAGACAACAAATTAGAATAGGAGATAAATATAGAGAAGTTTGTTATTGGTGATATGCTAGGATTCAAATATCTAAAGTCCTAATTGGATTAGGATAAGATGGTTAGTTAGATGTGGGCCCGGGTTAATTAAAAATGTTTTAATTGACTTAATTTTGGATAATTTAAGGGGTAAATTTAGTATAGTAAAATCAGCGAAAAATATAATTTTCTATAGCGAATTTCAATTTTCGGAATTGAGATTTGTCTTCTAAAAAAAATAAAAATAAAAATAAAAATAAACCTCAGTTCCCAAATCCATTGACCGGTCAATGAACCACCGCTTTATTGACCGGCCAATGGACCGCCGTCTAACTAATCCTAGCGCACAGAAATTCTTCTATTAGTGAATAGCATAACAATTTCCTAAATTGTTTAGTGGTTCTACAAATCAATAAAATATATGATATTTTATTGTTTACTTAAAAATCACTAAAATTGAATAAAATCCCTCTATTAAATCTTAAGTCTTGTGCCATCCAATTTTAAACACTTATCAAGGCCTCGATCGCACTAATATAGTTTCAGCCATAGCTGGGTGTACTGTGTTATCTTGGTGAGATAAGTTGGGTAAGAGTTACCTAAATGTTTAAATTGGTCCGACTTAATAAAGCTATCAAAATAGTTTTGGACTTTAGGCTTATGATGAGATAAAAACATGCTAAGACATAAGATGTCCTGTATCTCATAAAAGTATCTAAAATTACATAAGATGTAATTGGTAACTGTTACCTACCTAAATAATCTAGTTCTGTGTTTCATGCCATAGTTTGTCATAGAATTAGGTGAAATATGGATTTAGTCCCCTAAATAAACAGTATGTTTTAAGAGGGTTGTTAATTTAGTGGGAGTCTATTCCTCTATACTAAAATAAACTCTGCATAATCTTTATTGTAGATCAATGACCTCTTCAAGTAACAATAATCCCCTGTCACTGCGATCTATCCTTGAGAAGGATAAACTATCTGGGACTAACTTTCTTGATTGGTTCAGAAACTTGAGAATCGTTCTCAAGCATGAACGCAAGTTGTATGTTCTGGATGCTCTGATCCCTGAGGACCCACCAGCCAATATTAAAAAAGCTGTGAAGGATGCGCATAATAAGCATGTCAACGATTCTACTGATGTTGCATGCATTATGTTGGCAACTATGGTTCCTGAACTTCAGAAGGACATGGAACTAATGGAAGCCTACGACATGGCTGTAACGCTGAAAGAAATGTTCCAACAGCAAGCTAGGCAAGAAAGGTTTGAGACAGTCAAGAACCTGCATTCTTGTAAGATGACCGAGGGTGCGTCAATTAGTCCTCATGTTATGAAGATGAAGGGCTATGTTGACCAACTTGATAGACTTGGATTTCCCATAAGCCAAGAGTTGGCTACGGATTTGATCCTAAATTCATTACCGGAAAGTTACTTACAATTTGTGATGAACTACAATATGAATAATATGGAGAAATCAATTTCAGAGTTGCATTTGATGCTCAAAACTGCTGAACAAAATATCAAGAAACCCTCTAGTAATGTGCTGATGGTCCAAAAGGGAAAGGGAATGAAGAAGAAAGGCAAAAGGAAAGGCAAGGCTAAAGTTGCCAAGGTTGCTGCTGCACTTGTCTCAAAGTATGTGGAACAAGTCAAGCCCCAGCCTGTTCCTGCTTCAAAACACCCAAAAGAAAAGGAATGAAGTTTCTGAAAGGAGAAATCGAACCTTATTAGATATGGTTCGATCTATGATGAGTCATACGGATCTTCCATTATCATTTTGGGGTTATGCATTACAAACTGCAGCTTTCACTCTAAATCGAGTTCTTTCTAAAGCGGTTGATAAAACACCATATGAGATATGGTACGGGAAGAGACCTAGTTTGTCATTTCTTAAGATTTGGGGTTGTGAGGCTTACGTAAAGCGACAAGTCTCAGAAAAACTAGCACCTAAATCTGACAAGTGTTTATTTGTGGGGTATCCTAAGGAAACAAAATGATATTACTTTTATAATCCCGCTGAGAACAAAGTGTTTGTTGCTCGGTATGGTGCCTTTATGGAAAAACAGTTTATTTAAAAAAGACACTAGTGGGAGAGAAATAAATCTTGAAGATGTTCAAGAATCACAGATAAACACTGAACCGCTACTGGAAGTTCAACAATGTTCTGAACCAGTTGAACCTCCGCAAGAGACACAAGGCCCACGTAAATCTGGTAGGATAAGACATGAGCGAGAGAGATTCGGATTTCTCATTATTGATAGTCGTGATGTGTTGCTTATGGATCAAAATGAGCCCACCACTTATCAGGAGGCTATGTCTGAACCAGACTCGGATAAATGGCTAAGTGCCATGAACTTTGAGATGCAATCCATGTATGACAACCACGTTTGGAACTTGGTTGATTTACCTGAAGGTGTTAAGACCATTGGATGTAAATGGGTTTCAAGAAGAAAATAGGCATGGATGGCAAAGTGCATACTTTCAAAGCAAGACTTGTAGCAAAAGGTTTCAGGCAGACTCAAGGTGTTGATTATGATGAAACTTTTTCACCAGTAGCCATGCTTAAATCCATAAGAATTTTAATTGCCATTGCTGCATATTATGACTATGAGATATGGCAAATGGATGTAAAAACAACATTTCTTAATGGAAAGCTGCTTGAGGACATGTATATGACACAACCTGAAGGTTTTGTACATCATGAGAATTCTAGGAAGGTATGCAAGCTTCAAAGATCCATTTATGGATTAAAGCAAGCTTCTCGAAGTTGGAATCTTCGTTTTGATGAAACAATTAAGGATTTTGGTTTTATTAAGAACGAAGATGAGCCTTGTGTATATAAGAAGGTCAGTGGGAGTGTAGTTGTTTTTCTGGTATTGTATGTTGATGATATATTATTCATTGGAAATGACATCCACACATTGCAGAATGTCAAGGCTTGGTTAGGGAAGTGTTTCTCAATGAAAGACTTAGGAGATGCAGCCTATATCCTAGGGATAAGGATCTATAGAGATAGATCTAAAAGTCTAATCAGTCTAAGTCAGAGTGCTTACATAAACAAGACGCTGAATAGGTTCAGTTTGCAAGAAGACTCTAAAAGAGGATTGTTGCCAATGTCTCATGGCATAAGTCTCAGCAAGACTCAATGTCCTATGAAAAATGATGAGCGGGATCGTATGAATAAGATTCCATATGCATCAGCTATTGGATCTATCATGTATGCCATGTTATGCACTCGGCCTGATGTATCATATACTTTGAGCACTACAAGCAGATATCTGTCCGATCCAGGTAATAGTCACTGGATAGCAGTAAAGAACATCCTTAAGTACTTAAGAAGGACTAAGGAAGTGTTCTTGGTCTATGGAGGTTTTGAAAATGATCTAGTTGTAAATGGTTACACAAATGCAAGTTTTCAAACTGATATAGATGATTTTATATCGCAGTCCGGATATGTGTTTACTTTGAATGGGGTGCAGTAAGCTGGAAAAGTTCGAAGTAAGAGACTATGGCAGATTCTACAATAGAAACTGAGTATATTGCAGCGTCCGATGCAACAAACGAGGCAATTTGGATCAAAAAGTTCATTTCTGAACTAGGTGCGGTTCTAAGTATTGCTAACACTGTTTGTTTGTATTGAGACAATAACGGGGCAATAGCACAGGCCAAGGAACCTAGATCACACCACAGATCCAAACATATACTCAGGCGTTTTCATCTCATTAGAGAAATTATTGAGAGGGGAGACGTAAAGATTTGCAGAGTACCTACTGAAGACAACGTTGCGGATCCATTGACAAAGGCTCTTCCACAAGCGAAACATGATGGTCATGTTAGATCATTAGGCATTAGATGCATGAATGATTGGCCCTAGAGCAAGTGAGAGATGTTGGGAAATGTGCCCTAGGTCAATCCATTAACAGTATTTATGAATACATTTTAGTTAATAAAATAGTGGATTTCATTTGCTGTTTATTAAAATTAATTTGTATGTTTACATTATAATAAGATCCATGGGTATTTACAGAAATATCCTAAATGTCCCTAGTCGATTATTATACTGGGAACTATAATAAATTAAGACTAGTGTGAGTCTTGATTGATGATCATACGATGATCATACGCATAAGAATACGAATCAAGATCATGAGTACTTGTTAGGGAACAAAGTACTGGACCGACCCGCTATGAGAACATCACATGGATTAAGTCATAGTTGTTTCTCATGATAGGTATATTTTTCAGTCCTCGACTTAAGATTACCAGAGACTTCAACATTAGGAATACAGTGATTTGACGCAATCAAACGTTGTCTTTAACCGGACGATTATAAAAGTTGTGATTGGTTACTGTGTGAATAATGTGGTGAAGTTGTGTAATCGAGATAGAATTTGTCCCTCTCATATAAAGAGAGATATCCAGTGGATCCCTCGATGTGTTAGACTGTTAAAAGGCCTAGTCTAAGTGAATTGATATTGATCAATGTCACTTAGATGTTTTCAGTCTACCTAGAAATTGAGACTAGTACGATTGAACATGTTGGATGACAATTCCATGCCTTATGTTTGATCAAAAGGATATCGTGTGACAAAAGGATGTTATATACACTATTGATTAGGTTGTATCGATTTGATATTCGTACAACTTGGGTAGTCATAATGTCTTGCTAGAGGCCGCTTATGACTTGTATACCAAAATGTGTTTTGGTACACTGCCAACGTTGTATGAGCCTATTGGGTCGCACACTGAGAATGGTTTTACGAGATTTTAAAATGATTCGGAAGAATGAATTTTATATGATAAAATTCATGACAAAAACGTCCTTGTAGTGTATTACACTTATACTTCTTTAAGTAGGGGTATATGTGTAATTTACTTAACCGTCTATATACAAGGGTTGTATAAATAGACACTTTGAGTTAGAATACAAGTACAAGAAAGATTTAAAAAGGGCAGAAACTCTATTTTCGTTTTAAGAAAAGACTTAGAGGTTTTTGGTATGCTCTGGATTGTTTTAGAGAGAAACAAAAAGATTTGGTATTCTCTCGAAGCTAGCACTTCAAATCTCGGTCGCCGTTCGTGTGTGGACTGCTGATAGAGGGCGTTCGTCGTTGGCAGCGCCTTAGAGATCGATTAATCTTCAAAAAAGTACATTGCGATTGAGGTATGATTAAGTTTTCATATATTAAACATATTAATGGAATCAAATTCGGATCCTGTTGGGGTTTTTCTAAAAATTAGTTTTGAAATTTTCGCTGCGTATGAACCCCAAAACCCAACAGTTCTTTCTTTTATTCACTGTAGGTCTTGCTTCTTTTGGTTGTGATTATTGTACTGTATGTTTTTGTATACCACTGGGACATAGGTATTAGGATTGAGAGACTAGGGATATCATGTACTATCGTATTGTTTGGCTTTGATCACCAGATATATATGTATTTATCCATTTCTCAGGGTTTCCACATGATAGGTAATATATATTCTTGTTTTTCCAATTATAGAGTTATTAGTTGATTATAGTGATTTTCGCTGCAAATTTTCTAATAACTTTAAAATCCTATAACTTACGCTTTTAAATGATAATATAATGATGTATATGAGGATTTGAGGCTGACTAGGATGCGCAGACTTCGTGAGTAAGGGCTTGGGGGTCCACGTAGGTCTAAGCTGGGTGGGGCCCTATTTTTTTGGGAACTGGGGCCGTCACAGGACTGATCCTTCTCATACCATTCTTCATGCTCCGAATTCAGTTCATCAGAATCATCCAAGAACTCTGGCAGACACACTTGTGTACCAAGTAGATGACGATCAAGACGACATCTATAACAAATTGGCAAAATCATAGCCTTCCACATCAAGAAATTTGTACGATATAATTTCATAGACAAGATTTGGTTGAGAGAATTACCAAATGGAGCCATCATCTGATGTGAATAGCCAAATCTAGTGGTATGTGAACTAATTCCATAGTTTGTGGATGTAGATCCACCATGTTGAAGCCTAGATCTAGCAATTTGAGACGTAGATCTGGCATTTAAGGTTGATCTCCTCGCATCAGCTGACGAGACCTCAACCATGTTCACGATCACATCCGGAGAACCCCCATCGTTAGAGCTCACCATAAGAATCTTTGTGACATTAGCCATTAATGCTTTGATACCATGTCGAATGAGAAGTTCATCTGGTCCTTGGAACCCTAGTGAGAAACCCTAATTGAATGAATGAAACCAGATATGAGAAAACTTGGTTTTCTCAGCCGGTTGTAATGCTTTATATATTCTCAGATCCAAACATTTACAGCCACAGGATCAATCAAACATGGACCATTTGATTGTGTATGGAATACAACAATCATGCACATACCCTCACTCACACGTGCATAACACATGTGTTACACAATTCACTCAGTAACTAATGGTTTATTCTTACAAACACATATTCATTGTGGTTTATTAAATATAGAGAAATGCTATTTTAACTCAGTAATTGTGAACCATTTTATCCACTATATATTGATTTCACCTTATTGCATCACCAAATTTGAAATTATTTGTAATATTTTTCTTATTTTATCCTTGAAAAATGTTTTGCTTTGATAACACATATAAGGTACCCTTTACCAACTATGTTATGCATCTCTATATGAGCAAGCTCACATCTCGAGGTGAACACGAATGGTCGATATGGGAGGTGTGTGTTATATATGTTGTTCTATTATCCACTTTCTTAAAAAAATTTGTTTTTTTAAAACTGAAATAAATATTTTGTTATAGTTTATATTTTATATTGTACAAATTATTCTAAATTTTGGCAATGTAATGAGGCAAAATTTGCATACAGTATGTAAGGTGGGTTAGAAATTGATCTCTCACATCCATCTCATTAAAGATACTTTGAAATGCATGAAATTGGTATATTGGAGTTTTCTTATTATTATATATTAGATTTGTTTAATAATATTTACTTTTTCTTGAAAACAAAATGTTAATCCAAATACTTCGCCAATATATTGTGTAAAAAATGTACGCGCCTAAAGTATGTAATCCAATCTTTTTCTAAAAACTTGTTGTTAGGAAACTAAGATTCTGTAACGTCTACATTGATTATATAACTTCTACACTGATTGTGTAACGTCTACATCAATTGTGTAACTCCTCCACTGATTCTGTAACGTCTACACTGATTATGTAACGCCTCCACTGATTTAGTTCTGTACCATTCTATAAATATGGCACCATACTGTACATTCGAATACACAATAAACTTATTCTATTCTGAAACTATCATGGTATCAGAGCTTGGTTTCTAATCCAAGGTCAGTCGACTTTTGAGTCGACAACCGATCCTTGATACATCTTAGTGCTTGTTCTTGTGTTCGATTACGCTCTTATTTTGATTTCCTCTTATTTCTCTTATGCGTCTTCATACACGTCTGTCTGTTGTACCAGTCCATTTGCCTCTTGCGCGTCGCTCAGTCACCCAATCTGCCTACCATGTTTGCACAAATTTGATGCCTTACAACTCTGCTTCGATAGTCATTCTGTCGACTCAGCTCCGTTAGTCGTTCCATCAACTATGTTGTTTCGTAAGTCATTCCGCCGACTATGTTGTTTTGTTAGTCATTCCGTCGACTCAGCTCCGTTAGTCGTTCCATCGACTATGTTGTTCCGTTAGTCGTTCCGCCGATTATGTTGTTTTGTTAGTCGTTCCGTCGACTCAGGTCCGTTAGTCGTTCTGTCGACTATGTTATTCCGTTAATTGTTTCGTCGACTATGTTATTCTGTTAGTCGTTCCGTCAACTCAGATCCGTTAGTCGTTCCGTCGACTATGTTGTTCCGTTGTTCAGTAATCACGCCCGTTATCCGCCTACTTATCTGAAGATTCTGTCCATGATCACTTACATCCGTTCGTCGTGATCTGGTGTTCCCACGCAGAATTGTCATCGACTTTGTGTATCCTCATCTTATTTATTTGCAAACTCAAGTGGTTTCATTACCACTTGAGTTTGAGGGGGATGTTAGGAAACTAATATTTTGTAACGTCTACATTGATTCTGTAACGTCTACACTAATTGTGTAATATCTACATTTATTGTATATCTCGAATGTAGAGTATGGTGCCCTATTTATAGAATGGTACAGAACTAAACCAGTTTAGACGTTACAGAATCAATTTAGACGTTACAAAATTAGTGGAGGCGCTACACAATTAGTGTAGATGTTTCATAATTAGTGTAGATGTTACAGAATCGGTGTAGATGTTACAGAATATTAGTTTCTTAACATCCCCCTCAAACTCAGGATGGATTCATAGAAATCAACTTGAGTTTGCTAACCAAGGCATGAAAACGACCCGAAAGATGAGTTTTAGTGAAGATATTAGTTGTCTGATTGGAGGAGGAAGCAGAAGAAATCTGAAGAGTGCCCCAAACCAGATGTTGACATGTAGGCGATGCTTGGGCAGATGGGGATGCGCTGGTGAGGCAGTCAGGGATGCGTTGGTGTCTGACGCATAGGGGTTGGTGCAGCAGCAGTAGGCGAACAGATGGAGAACGCGAGGCTGCTTGGCAACGTCGTGTCTCGCACAACCAGAGAGGACATAGTTGTGTATCGCAAAACCAAAATATAGAGTTGTGTCTTGCACAACCAGAGAGGACAGAGTCGACAGAACGACTAACGAAGTAGAGTCGACGAAACGACTAATGGATCAGAGTCGACGGAGTTAACGAACAGACATCGGAGTCGATAGAGTTGACGACAAGACAATGAACATCATTTTTTTTCATTATAGAACTATGCTCGACAACATACAGTACGCGGATAACGGGCGTGATTACTGAACAACGAAACAATATAGTCGACGAAACGACTAATGGAGCTGAGTTGGCGGAACGACTAACGAAACAACATAATCGACGGAACGACTAACGGAGCTGAGTTGGCAAAACGACTAACAAAACAACATAGTCGGCAAAATGACTAACAAAACAATATAGTCGACGAAACGACTAACGGAATAACATAGTCAGTGGAATGACTAACGGAACAACATAGTCGACGGAATGACTAACAGAACAACATAGTCGGCGGAATGACTAACGGAACAACATAGTCGACGAAACGACTAACGGTGCTGAGTCGGCAGAACGACTATCGTAGCAGAGTTGTAAGGCATCAAATTTGTGCGAACATGGTAGGTGGATTGGCTGACTAAATGACGCAGAAGAGGTAAACAGACTGGTACAACATATAAACGTGTGTGAAGACGCATAAGAGAAACAAAAGGAAATCAAAACAGGAGCATAATCGAACACAAAAGACAAGCACTAAGATGTATCAGGAGATGAATTCTTGAGTTGGGAACCCAAAAAATCGATTTCAGATTTTTTATGTTTTTGCACTCAGCGCACTGGGCAATCTAGCCAATGTGCTGAGGGTAGCCAGCGCAATAGGAAATTCCCCAGCGCGTTGGGTGTTCTGAGCAATCCATTCCTGCATTTTCCCAACTTTCCTGCAACACCTAACACAAGCCTAAACACATCTAAACTGACCTTAACACACCCTAAATCACATATAAAGACCTTAGGAACCTAGGGGATTGTTTCGAGAGTTCGGGTGCGCAAATCGGAGTGTCGAGAGGCTGGATTAGCTTGGGAAATTGTTTGCATTATGAGTATACCCGATAATGATTTACTTAACATTTCAATTCCATTATTGTTGTTATTTTAACAGTCTATTAGACTATCTAGCCCTTGTATTCTGATATCATGAGATTGATTCATTGTCTACTCGTTTGTTGAGCACTTGAATTCATGATATCTATCCTTCTATGTCTCATTGATTTTATTCTATTACCATGATGATTCCTTGTTGTTTTAAATTTTAAATTGGGTTATATATATAGCATGCTATTGGGATTAGAGAAATTATGAATGATTCTATGGACTTGTACTCACTTTGATTTGGTTGTTAACTTATCCCTATGCTTTGATAAATCCATACTTGAGTCATTCTTGAATACATAAATTAGTTTTAGCATCTAGGTCCCGTACTTGATCGAGGTGTGCACAATTCATGGGGTTAGAGTCCCTAGGGATGTTGGCACATGTTACTTAATATTATATGACACTCGGGGTTAGAGTCCCTGTGGTGGTCTACACACCGGGGGTTAAAGTCCCTGGCGACACTTGGGTTAGAGTCCCTCGTGCTTTATGATTATTGAGTTGGTGTGACGTGACTCACTACCGATCGGACCTACATCACCACTACTTAGCCTAGTATCAGTATTGTTCAATTTTTATAATAAGGGCCCAATCCAAGGTGAGGAGAGTGTGGTGACTAGTTTTATGTATGGGCTACAAGTGTGAAGTAGGGTTCACTTCAAAATGCCAAGGTAAGATGGAGTGTCCACTCTACACTTATGACCCTTCTTTTTTCTTTATAAGTAGTCTATGTGGGACTATCCCAACATCTCCCACACTCCCCCCTTAAGTCCAACTCGGACTTGACCGCAGAATATCAATTAACCATTTTTGTTGGATGTCTACAAGGCCCTTGGACAATGGGAAATTAAGCCAACCATCGACTCTGATACCATGTTCAATTTTTATAATAAGGGCCCAATCCAAGGTGAAGAGAGTGTGGTGATTAGTTTTATGTATGGCCTACAAGTGTGAAGTAGGGTTCACTTCAAAATGCCAAGGCAAGATGGAGTGTCCACTCCACACTTATGACCCTTCTTTTTTCTTTATAAGTAGTCTATGTGGGACTATCCCAACATCTCCAACACTCCCCCCTCAAGTCCAACTCGGACTTGACCGCAGAACATTAACCTCACTTCACACTTGTAGCCTATACATAAAACTAGTCACCACACTCTCCTCACCTTGGGTTGGGCCTTATAATATAAAAATTGAACATGGTATCAGAGCCGATGGTTGGCTTTATTGCCCATTGTCCAAGGGCCTTATAAGCATCCAATAAAAATGGTTGATTTATGTTCTGCGGTCAAGTCCGAGTTGGACTTGAGGGAGTGTTGGAGATGTTGGGATAGTCCCATATAGACTACTTATAAAGAAAAAAAGAAGGGTCATAAGTGTGGAGTGAACACTCCATCTTGCCTTGACATTTTGAAGTGAACCCTACTTCACACTTGTAGCCCATACATAAAACTAGTCACCACACTCTATACACCTTGGATTGGACCCTTATTATAAAAATTGAACAAGTATCACTTACTTAACTCTAGTATTTACTCGCACATGGTTTACTTTTCAGTTTTTCTTATTTTATATGCTTTTAAATGCTATCTTGAATATTTGAAAATGTGAATTAAACTTGTCATCGGGGATTACTGTTATATTCTTGTACTCACCGTCCTTTTTATGACGGTGGGTGCAGAGCCGTCGACAAGCAAGTCGAGCAAGGAGAAGATCGACGATTACCTCTGAGCCAGTGGAGTGATACTGCTTCGATTGTAGGTCTTTTTGATATTTTTTTGTATTAGCATTACTGTCTTTTCATATACATTTTGGGTTGTACTTTGGGTTGAACGTTAGTTCCTCGACTGTTCTATGACTATCGCACTATTTACTACATTTTGAGGTATATATATGTGATGTTTCTTTTCCTAGTTTAATGGGGTTGTTGCATGAATTCAAAATTCTGAGTTTTGGGTTTCAAAACTTTGTTGTTTATAAAATCTAGTTTCATTTTTGAATTCCCCACTGAAAAACACTTGAAACAGTGCCAACCTCACAAAAAAAATAGTTTTGGATTGATTGAAATAAATCATCATGTGTTCATTGTGTTCTTCCCTATTTTCACAATAATGCATGCTTTAATCCTTATAATTTGATGATAAATGAAGTGTCTGGTGTATGTTTTTGCTGGAGGAGGTTGTGCTGGACCTTAGTGGAAGGGAATAAGGTGATTAATCATGAAAGCCCTTTGATTAAGATCCAAAACCCCCAACTTGAATGCATTGAAATTTAATTTCTTACCTAGGTTGTGTTGGTTTGACTCCTAGCTCCTGTGCATCATTTAGATTAACCCTTGTTTTGATTCCTAATTAGAATCACCGACCTGTGACGTGGGACCCATACCGTGATGCGTACACCAACCGGAGAACGTGGTCGAGGTATATCTTATTTTTTAGTGATGCATGCTTAGTGTGTTGTATTTGTGTAGGCTTATTAAGTCCGTTTGTGCAGTTGTACGTAGGAGTCGAGACGAGAGCGGGGACGTGCCTCGAGTTGCGTGCAAGTCGTGAAACCAGGTAGCTAGGCTATGGTAAGCCTTAGCTTATTTAAATATAATTTAATGAATTATTTTATAAGCCTATGGTTGTATCTAAGTAATGCAAATCAAATTAAAGCCCTATAGTTTAAATAAAAATCAATAACACTTGGACTTTACCTCGGGATACGTTCTAGCACACATTCCTATGAAACATGAGTCAAGTTTGGTGTTACTTGGTTGAATTTTTAGTGGAGCTAGGAGTTCATAGGAACAATTAAACCTACAACTATAAATTACCTCTCCTCCCTCATTTGAATGTTCTTCTCAAAAAACTCAAAACTGTGGTGGAGTTTCCTACTAGAAAATCAGAGGTAAAAAAGAGAGGATTATGGTGCCCTATTTATAGAATGGTACAGAACTAAATCAGATGAGGCGTTACATAATCAGCGTAGACGTTACAGAATCAGTAGAGGTGTTACACGATTAATGCAGACGTTACAAAATCAGTGTAGAATTTACAGAATTAGTGTAAACGTTACATAATATTAGTTTCTTAACATCTCCCCTCAAATTTAAGGTGGTGCCAACGGAACTACTTGAGTTTGCAAATGAATAAGATGATGATATACAAAGTCGGCGACAATTTTATGTGATGACACTAGATTGCGATGAATGGATGCAAGTGATCACGGACCTTATCTTTATATAGGTAGGCAGGACAGATAAATCTGCAATAATGTTGCAACTAACAGGCATGATGGACATCGCGAACTACGTTCGACAACGTACGGTACGCAGATAATGGGCGTGAGAGGCATCGCGAACTACGCTCAAATTAGCAGATAGTGCACGGACAAGACAACAGAAAAACTAAACAAAGGAGTGAACGGAACGACTAACGAAGCTGAGTCGATGGAACGACTAATGGAACAACATAGTCAGCAGAACGACTAATGGAACAACATAGTTGGCGGAACGACTAACGGAACAACATAGTCGACGGAACAACTAATGGAACAACATAGTCGACGGAACGACTAACAGAGCTGAGTCGGCGAAATGACTAACGGAACAACATAGTCGGTGGAACGACTAACAGAATTGAGTCGGAAGAATGACTATCGAAGTTTCTAAAAACATGGTAGGCAGATTGGCTGACTGAATGACGCAGAAGAGGCAAATAGACAGGTACAACAGACAGACATGTGTGAAGACGCATAAGAGAAACAAGAGGAAATCAAAACAAGAGCATAATCGAACACAAGAACAAGCATTAAGATGTATCAAGGATCGGTCGTCGACTCAAAAGTCGATCGACCTTGGATTAGAAACCAAGCTCTGATACCATGATAGTTTCAAAATATAATAAGTTTATCATATATCTATGAATGTACAATATGGTGCCCTATTTAGAGAATGGTACAGAACTAAATTAGTGGAGGCGTTACATAATCAGTGTAGACATTACAAAATATTAGTTTCTTAACACTTGCCAAGCATAATGTATCAAATAAGATCTTCCCGCTAAATTTTTTTTTTAAATGTGTAACATTGAGCGTACGTACAATCAAACAAGTAAATTAGAGTAGTCGTGTGCAGTACAAATGTTGACGCCTAAACACTAAGGGTTATTTTAAGTGGCTTCCGCATAACTGTGAAGGCTTCCGCTAAAATAACTATTTTAATAAAAAATTTAATGAACTCTAAATTTCATAAATTGGTAGGACTAGTGTATTACTTATCTTAAACACGAATAACGAGACATATTGGTTGTAAAGGCTGACTAATACGTTAAGTCCTGTGTGGATAGAATTAAGGCTCAATTACGGGTTTAGGGCGGGCAGTGTCCTAAATTAGGAGAGGGAACCTCACATAAATCACTCATATATTTACTTTTCTTTCTTAAAATACATTTTTCTCGACAAAAGGTACGTATACATATAAAGCACGTGAATACATAGAGATTATAGACATGTCTGGTTTATCTATATCTTCATTTTCCAACAGTTCACCTTAAGGTTGCTCATTACAAGAAAAAATATTTTTAAGATATTAAACAATTAAGCATTAATTGTTGAAGACTAAATTGTTACAACTTAACTAGTTTTAAACCCAGACATTGTCTCGAAATACTATGAATCTATATTTATTACGTAAATAAAAAACAAAAAATTGAAAATAATGTACTTAAGCTATTAATTAGGATATTAATTAGGCAAACTAATTAATTCACCAAAAAATTAAATTCAAATCTAGGTAGAGTTGACATGTATCAGTAGGGGTGGCAAAAATTTGGGTTCGGACGGGTCCGGGTCTGGACAACCCCTACTATAAAGAGTATATTCATTGTCCAGACTCGACCCGGTTTTAAATTCGTACAAGACTAGCTTGTCCATACCCAGTTTATTTAAAATTTGGGTTGTTCATTGTTCGAATTTTTTGCAATTTTGAAAACTTACTTCTCATATTGAAAACCTCTTCAAATGTTAAAATATACATAGATTATAATCTCATATGTTGTAATTTTAAAAAGTAACGTCAAAGTCTCAACAAATATTGCAAACTTTAAATTATTCTAACATTACTGCAAATAATTTAATGTAATTAAAACATTTAATGTCAAGAAACAAATGTTCAAGTATTAAAAAACTAAAATTTAACTTATTTTTCAATCAAAGATATCTTTAGTACATTAATTTATTTGTATTAGAGTAGGTTGTTTTTTTTTGACGAAAAGATATTTCTATTCATAGAAATTGCTCACTATTACATCTGATTTAACAATGAAATTACATCAATAGCAGCCCTTTTTCCTTCTCTTTGAGATCAAATTAACTTTGCGAAAGTTTGCAAACTTGTGTGCAACTTATACGCTTATCTTTTGCATCTACAATAATATAACCATAACGAGAAATATAACTTCCAACAAGGGAAGACGAACAAAAACTTCCGACAAGGGAAAACAAACACAAACTTCCAACAAGGGAAGACAAATACAGACTTCCAATAAGGGAAGATGATAACTTGCTAAAATAGAAAACCTAGTAAAAAATATCAAACCAACAACTGACGCATATCCATACATAAACATATAGAAGTGGGGACAGAATTAAGTGATAGCAAATGCATGTGTAGAGGAGAGGCAAGTGGTGCTAATGATGAATTTGACAACTGTTGTAGGCCAAATGAAACGGAACATTTCAAATCTGAATAGATCCGACTTTTATTGAATAAATAAAAATAAAGCTTGTTATTGGAACTACCACCAGTCAAAACAGAAGATCGGTTGTGGTTCTGATGCAAATTAGAATTTGTGTTAGATTAGGGTTTTTTTTATTTATTAGATAAGATGGTTTTGTTTAGTTGGATTATAAGTTATGTGTCCTTTTATGTTAAAGTTAGAGTCTAAATAGGAATTAGTGGTAGTAAGAGTTTTAATAGAATTACAGTTATTGTGTCTTTTGGTATTCTATTAGAATTAGGAGTCTTATTATTTTACAAGCCTATATATAGGCTACATATGTAATAGTTTAGGGGGACTTTTATTGATTTTAATAAAGAATTGAATTTCTTTTCTTGAGAATTTGGTATTAAATCTCTCTAGCCTTAAATTGTATTGTTCGTAGTGTCGAACATCCGATTTAGAAGATCTCCGCTGCGTCAAGTGGTATCAGAGCCAGGTTCACATGTGATTTGGATGAATCATGCAACTGAGGGCGGAGTTTGGCTTTGGTGAGGAACGAGAATTGGAATATTCCTATTCTGATGAGAAGGAATTTGTATCCGAGGAAGAAATAAATGGGGTTCTTTTTCTTTACGGCGACGCGCGACTAATAGATCCAATCTTCTTGGAGGAGGACTTCGAAAACTTTGACAAAGAGCCAAAGTTTGACAATGATGGGTACGACTTCGTGGAGTGCAAGTTAGTCTTTGGAGAGGACGACTTAGTCGTCGAAGTGGTTTCATTGTTTGAAGTTCCTCAAGTGCTTGAAGAGGTGGTTCGTGATGTCGGCGTCAACAATGACTCCCTTGGCCTCATTGCAAAGGCAAAAGTACTCAAATTTGCAATCAATAACGGCGTATGCGTTGATGGATATTTGCATGACTTTTCTAGTCAGAATAATGTCCTACTTTATCTTTTCAAGCACGTCGAGACTAGTTGTGATGATTTCATCGTCAAAGCCGAGAAGACGCGCGAGGGTATGAAAATTTGAGGACGAATTTTTGTCAACAAGGGAAGATTGATGAAGATGGAGACCATAGACGTCATGTGCGGAATAATTATTCAAGCATTGAATTCGAGGACGAATTTTCTCAACTGGGAGAGAATGATGCAAATTAGAATTTGTGTTAGATTATGATTTTTTTTATTTATTAGATAAGATGGTTTTGTTTAGTTGGATTACAAGTTATGTGTCCTTTTATGTTAAAGTTAGAGTCTAAATAGGAATTAGTGGTAATAAGAGTTTTAATAGAATTACAGTTATTGTGTCTTTTGGTATTCTATTAGAATTAAGAGTCTTATTATTTTACAAGCCTATATATAGGCTACATATGTAATAGTTTAGGAGGATTTTTATTGATTTTGATAAAGAATTGAATTTCTTTTCTTGAGAATTTGGTATTAATTCTCTCTAGCCCTAAATTGTATTGTTCGTAGTGTCGAACATCCGATTTAGAAGATCTCCGCTGCGTCAGGTTCAAACTAAAGAATCACAAAAAACAACCGCTACTCCAAACACTAACCGTTTCCTCAATAGATTGTTTTTTGTATTATAGTAGATTGCTACTCTAAACCTTAGCCGCTTCCTAAATACAATAGTTTGCAAACTTGTGTGCAACGTATACGCTTGTCTTTTGTATTAGAGCAGATTGTTGTTTGTTAATATATTTTATAAGTATTAAGTTCCCAATATACCCTTTTAGCAAAGATATTTTAACTCTATTTAAAATTCAAACCGAGTCCGGGTCAGGGTTCCAAGGCCTTATCCAAACTCAGGCCGGTTTTAAATTCGGACAAGAAGTCTTTGTCCAAACCCGGCCCAGATTTATCATGACATTGTTTGAACCCTTTTTAATCCAGGCCGAAAAAAACTGGGCCGACTGGCTTGGACACTAAATTGCTAACCCTATGTGTTAACATGTATATAGCTTTCTTTTATATATATATATATATATGTATATATATATATAGATTAATATATAATTTCTATATTCTAATATGTTAATTATTTTGAAAATTCATATGTAATGGTTTATTAAATAATACAAACTTAATAAAGTACTGAGTCTACTGACCACTAATGACCAACATATCATTATTATATGTCAAATTAAAGATTTATTGTGAGATGGAAAGAGACATCACTCGTTACAAATCAAGGTTTAGGGAGTTCGTAGGTTCAACTCCCATCGAAGTAAGAAAAAATACAACATTATTATATGTTAATTTTTTTAAAGAATTTTTACATATGTATTAATTACGAGTTTATTATATTTTGGCAACATAATTTATCAACAACGATAAATGTTGCAAATACATTTTTTATAAGGTCAACGACAAATTAACTAAAATATGAAGATTATAATAAGGTCGCGCTTAAAAGGTGAACAAATAATTAAAAATGGAAATGGTTATATATATAATTGAATTAAATTAATATAATATAAATAAGAATTTGACGAAATACGAATTGGCAAACACTCAATTCGGATGAATTTCCAAATCAATGACAACAAAGATATATATTTCAAGCCAAAGCTATCTCTAGCGACTGAGATAGATGGGCCATCGTTTTCTTAGAGGCAAGATTGAAGGAAGTTATAGGTTCAACTCATGTTGGAATCTAAGTTGTGAGATAAATAATGTTGCTTATTTTTATAATTACTATTGCCCTCCAAAATTGATGTTTCATTATAGTCAAACATCCAAATATTAATCACTACCCATTGTTTCTTCCATTTTATCAAGGGAGCCTCAAAACATATATACAACTTCTGCTGAAATTTGAGGTGTCTACCATGGTTTCTCCCTTGTGTTGGATAAGGCTACAAAGACATTAACCTTGAAAGGTTGCTCGCCACCAATGAACAAAAATCACAACTTGAACAGAAATAACAACTTGATTTCCCCATGAGAAGTGTTAGAATGTATGAATTGATATGAATTTCTCCTCTCCTTTGTTCATTCCTCTATACCAAATTTATACACAAGATAAATACATAAAAAATTACGGAGACCAGGAATCATGCCATGAATCACGGAGACCATGATTCATGGCATAAATCCCGGATGACTTTTAACAACTCTTAACATGCCATGAATCACGGAGACTATGATTCATGGCATAAATCCCGGATGACTTTTAACAACTCTTAACATGCCATGAATCACGGAGACCATGATTCATGGCATAAATTCCGGATGACTTTTAACAAATCTTAACACTCCCCCGCAGTCGAAACGGGAGGTGGACGGATGTTAAGACTGTCACGAAAATCTTTAAACAATACGTGCGGCAGACCTTTGGTAAAAATATCAGCAATTTGATAACGAGATGGCACATGAAGGACTCGGACCTGGCCGCGCACAACTTTTTCGCGAACAAAATGAATATCCATTTCGACATGCTTTGTACGTTGATGTTAAACTGGATTGCCCGACAAATAAATAGCACTGACATTGTCACAATATACTAAAGTGGCCTTCTGAATCGGACAATGTAGTTCTAAGAGAAGATTTCTGAGCCAACATGTTTCGGAAACCGCATTCGCCACCCCACGATACTCGGCCTCAGCACTAGATCGAGATAATGTGGGTTGACGTTTAGAAGACCATGAGACCAAGTTGTCTCCCAAAAACACACAATATCCGGAGGTAGACCTCCTCGTATCAGGGCATCCACCCCAATCAGCATCAGTGTAAGAGACCATATCAGAAAACGAAGATGGGTACAGATGAAGACCATGATCTAAAGTACCCTGAACATACCGAATAATCCGTTTGAGAGCAGACATATGATCAACCCTTGGATCATGCATATGGAGGCACACTTGTTGGACGGCATAAGAAATATCCGGCCTGGTGAAAGTGAGATATTGTAGAGCCCCTGCAAGACTCCGATACAGAGTAGGATCATCAAAAACTGTACTAGAAGTAGCACCAACCTTAGGCTGAGTATTCACAGGAGTGGCAGACGGATTACACGATGACATTCCCGCACGCGCAATTATTTCTTCCGCATATTTGCACTGGGAAAGAAACATACCACCCTTTTGTCGAGTTACCGCAATACCCAAAAAATAATTTAATGGACCAAGATCCTTCATAGCAAATTCAGAACTAAGAAGATCCATAATGGAGCACCGGAGAGCATGAGAAGAAGCAGTAAGAATGATGTCATCAACATATAACAGAATGTAAGTCATAGAGGACCCTTTGCTGTAAACGAACAAAGAGTTGTCACATCGACTATTAGTAAACCCAACAGATTTAACAAAATCCGCAAAACGCTTATACCAGGCTCGGGGAGCTTGCTTAAGTCCATACAAAGACTTACGCAATAGGCACACATAATCTGGACGGGTACGATCCCTGTACCCCAGTGGTTGATGCATATAAACGGTCTCCTGAAGCGCACCATGAAGGAAGGCATTGTGGACATCCAACTGATGAATTGGCCATGCCCGGGACAGAGAAATGCTAAGAACAGTACGAATAGTAGCCGGCTTCACAACCGGGCTAAAAGTTTCGCCACAATCAATGCCAACCTGTTGAGTTTTTCCATCAGCCACAAGACGGGCTTTATGCCTCGCAAAATCACCGTTAGAATGAATCTTATGAGTAAAAATCCACATAGACCGAATAACATTAACATCCGGTGGACGGGGCACCAATTCCCACGTCTTATTGTTAATAAGAGCATTATATTCATCATCCATGGCTATTTTCCAATTCCGGTCACGAAGAGCATCCACCGGATTTCGAGGCAAAGGAGACCTTGAAACCGTGGCATGGAAAGCTTGGTATGTGGGATTGGGTTTAAAAATACCATGTTGACTTCTAGTAACAATAATGGGCTTAGGAAGGGGAATAGTGGGAGCAGGTGCAACGGACGGGGCAGAATGGGAGGAAGGTTGATCAAGAACGGGGAAGGGTGGTGGGGTTGGGTTAGGTGAAACTGGGTCTGGATCCGATCGGACGTGGGTGGAGGCCTGGGCTGGTGTATGAGAAGAAGGAGGAGCGGAATCGTGAAGATGATGTTGCACATAAGGAGAAAGACCATTATCCAAATAATCATATGTATGGGATGATGTAGTATGTAATGACGCAAAGGGAAACACATTCTCATCAAACCGGACATGACGACAAATGATGATTTGGCAGGATGATAAATCGTAACATTTATAGCCCCGATGATTAGGTGGAAAGCCCAAAAAAACACAAGGAGTCGAACGAGCTTGTAATTTAGTGATGGTGGTGGATGGAAGAAGAGGATAACAGAGACACCCAAAGACCCGAAGATGAGAATACGTAGGAACTCGTTGATACAGTATTTGAAGTGGAGAAATATTACCCAAAAGTTTGCTCGGAAGAATATTATGGAGATAAGTTGCCATTTGTAATGCATGATGCCAAAAAGAAGGAGGAAGTGATGCATGAGACAGAAGAGTCCGAGTGATATTATTGATAGACCGAATTTTGCGTTCGGCCTTCCCATTTTGAGGAGAAGTATGAGGACAAGAGAGACGAAAAGACATTCCATTCGTCTTACAGAAATTCAAAAAATGTCCATTATCAAATTCCCTCCCATTATCACATTGCAGGGTTTTAAGATTACGTTCAAATTGGGTAAAAACATGAGCTTGAAAAATCAAAAAATTTTCATAAACTTCCGACTTGTGACCCAAAGGAAAAGTCCATAAATAATTTGAAAAATCATCCAAAAACAATACGTAATATTTATGCCCTGCAGAACTCAGAATAGGAGAGGTCCAAAGATCACTATGAATAATATCAAAAGGTAAAGACGTACTGGAACTAGAAGGCACAAAAGGCAACTTAATATGTTTTCCGAACACACAAGAACGACAAATACTAGAAGGAGAATTACGATTACAATCAATGCGTCGATCGGTCCTAAGAGCATCGAAAACAGTGGCACCCGGATGACCCAAACGAGCATGCCAAATGGAGGGAGAGATGGCGGCAAAAATGGAAGGAGTAGCGTGAGGAGATAGAGAGCGGAGAGGATAGAGATCACCCCGGCTATCACACCTCAGGATAGGCGTCCCCGTCCGAAAATCCTTTACAGAAAACCCAAACGGATCAAATTCAACAGAAACAGAATTATCAGTAGTGAATTTTCGAACTGGGAACATGAAGGACATGATTTAAGGACAATGGAGGATGAGGGGGGGCAAACATGTATGACCATAACCATGAATAGGAATTGAATGACCATTGCCGACAATAATACCAGTATTAGGATTGCTCAAATTAAAATAAGACGAGAGAGTACCGTTGGAGGAGGTTATATGTGACGTTGCACCAGTGTCCATATACCAGGATGAATCGGACGGATTTAGAGTCATGGTGTGCATAGCCGATGCAATGTCTATAGGAGCAGAAGAGCCAGCAGAAGAACTAGGCGGTCCATTAAAAGATGGAGCCATAAAAGCCTGGTAGGCTTGCTGTTGGGAGCGAGGACCCACCATACCAGGCCCACGAGACGAAGCCGGCGGGCGAGCCCAACCCTGAGTAGGCATGGGGCAAGGTGGAGCAGCCCATTGAGGCCAACCCCAATTAGGAATTGGAGCCCACCCCCAACTCGAAACCTGTTGCGGATGACCTTGCGAGCCACCCCTGCTGCCAGAGCCACCCTTGTTTTGCGAGCCGCCACCATTTCCGCGACCTCCGGAATGGCGCCTGCCCCGATTGTGCGACTTCCGACTAGATGGTTGCTGCCCCTTCCCTTGTCCCGGAAAGGAAGTAGCAACGTCTGCATGCGAGGAAGCTACCATGGCGGAGGCAGAAGCCATAGTCGCCTCTTTGGCTAACCCAGACTCTTCAAGAGTCGGCATCGAGCAGGCTTAATAAAAAGTAGGAAGGGGATTACTTTGTCGGATCAACGTACCCACACCACGGTACGGAGCCGTAAGACCGGAGACCAGTTGGAGCACAAGACGACTGTCGGAGACCGGAGCCCCAACATTCTTTAATTGATCGGCTAGAGACTTTAGCCGTTGACAATACGCCGAGGCAGTTGGAAAGAGTTCCATCTTAGTGGTGGAGAAATCATGCTCAAGAGTGACTGCACGAGAATGCTTATTATCTTGGAAAATGTCCCGTAGACGATTCCAAGCTTCCATGGCTGTAGCATCGGGTTCAAGAATGGTGTGCAGTAGGTCGGTAGAAATTGTGGCGTAGATCCAGGATAAGACCGTGGCATCAAGGGTAGACCACATATCGGCATCGCCCTCAGCAGCCGGACCCGTGCTTCGATCAGAGGGGATGATGTGGTCTAAGACCCTGGTTGAACGTGCATGGACTTTAAATAACTCAGCCCAAGTCGAGTATTGGACGTTCTCCATTTCAAGAACAATAGGAATGTGATTCCTAATGTTAGAGACAGCAAGAGCCGGGTGAAATGGTTTGGACTGAGACATTGGGGAGAGAGTCGTGGTTTTTTTTTTTTTTTTTTTTTTTTTTTTTTTTTTTTTTTTTTTTTTTTGGAAACAATATAAATAAATCACTCCCTCACAACTCTCTCTCGGGTCCTCACACAAGCAAAGGAGAGGGCGAACAGGGGAGTTGGGCGGCGCTAGCGCGAAAGGCGCTGGCCGGGCGGCGACGGCGGCGCGGCGGTGTGCACGGACGGCGGCGGGGCGTGGTCGCACGGCGCAGGGACGAAGCGGGGGCGCGCGACGCGGATCGGTCGATCGCGAGCCGGGGACGCCGATTCGGGATGGATCGCGCGTGTTCGGCGCGGCCGGCGGTCACGGTGCAAGGGTCGCGGTGGCGGGAAGCGCGCAGGGCGGCGGGACGCGTGCGGTGGGTGGCTGCGCCATGGCGCGACGACAGTGGTCCGGTGGCGGAGGATCTGGCCGATGCGCGGGTATGCGCTGGTGGCAGCGGAGCTGGCCGGACGAGAGGTTACTGCTGGACGGGCAGACCATCGGGAGGAGGAGAGGGAGAGAGATACCTAAAGCTCTGATACCATGTTAGAATGTATGAATTGATATGAATTTCTCCTCTCCTTTGTTCATTCCTCTATACCAAATTTATACACAAGATAAATACATAAAAAATTACGGAGACCAGGAATCATGCCATGAATCACGGAGACCATGATTCATGGCATAAATCCCGGATGACTTTTAACAACTCTTAACATGCCATGAATCACGGAGACCATGATTCATGGCATAAATCCCGGATGACTTTTAACAACTCTTAACATGCCATGAATCACGGAGACCATGATTCATGGCATAAATCCCGGATGACTTTTAACAACTCTTAACAAGAAGTTACATTTACCTCTTCTTCTCCGGTTCCGTCTTCGAAAAAGCCTGCATCGAACCTGAATTAACAAATGTCAATAATGATTCACACAAATATGTTAAAATGCTCATCTTGTTACTATAATGTCACAAAATCATCTTGTTAGAAATAGCACAAGAGAGCGCAAGTGTTGCGAGGAATGTACCAAGGAGAAATATTTCTCTATAGCCTAACTCAGTCCCTTGCATGAAACCAAATATTAATGAGTAATTGACTCAGTATCGCCTCCAAAAGAAGACGTTTGTGCCATACATAAGAATGTCTAGGACAACAAATCCAAACAAACTGTAAAGAAGTTGAAGACATCAAGTCTATTTGAGAGAAAGAACAACTGAAAAGATGTGACGACCCCTCTCCTAATCTTAGGCACCGCCCGGCCTAATCTCATAATTAAGCCCTAATTATATCCACACAGGACTTAACTACGTATTAGTCAGCCTTTACAACCTATATGCCTCGTTACTCATGTTCAGGATAAGTAATACATTGATCCTACCTATTACTAAAATTTAGAGTTAATTAAAATTTTTTATTAATTTATTTATTAGACTAAGTCAATTATATGGAGATGACTATAGGTCGATATATGTGTGGATTAATTGAGGTATTATAACCTTAGGCTTAAGAAATCAATTGGGTACACTAAATGTGGGGCCACCTCGGGATGCGTGCCGAACGCGAAGCACTGGGTACCGGATAGTCGATAGTTAGTGTGACCTTGTATATGATTTTTATGAATTACTGTGGAGCCTAGTATTGATTTTATGATTTTATAATACCCAAATCAATAAGAAGCCTATAGTTGTATTAATGAAAATCAGCCTACATAGGATAGACCTCGAGATAAGCAACATAGGGAGAGCTAAGCAAATTGTGTCACACATGAGTGTCATTGGAATATGTAACTACAGCTAACTAGGATAGTTAGATATGCCTCGAGATACACATTTCACACTAGATTAGACAACTAGTATAAATATGAGATTGATGAACAAACATGCAAATAGAGAATTTCCTATAAACGTAAGGAGAGAGAGATCTGAGAGTTCTGAGGAAGAGAAGTTGGATTAAAGCTTTGAAACAAGGAATTAGATGTTCTCATCACGGATATGAGGTAATCTATTACTTAAATTAGGGAAATTCCATTAAAAATGGGTTTTGTTGGGTTTTTTAAACACAAATTCGAATTTATATACATGCACTCTGGTTTTATGAGGATTTATGGTTTAAGGGGTTGGTATTGATCAAATAAACCAGTCTAGTTCGGATTTGTGGAGAATTTTGGGTTAAATCTCGGATTTTCAGATTTTCTTGTGGAATTTGTTAATTTTCGGATTTTCGGCAAATTAATGGTTAAATTGGTTTTTTTAGATTTAATGGTGTCTTGAGGGTCTTCAATGGATTGAGAGGTTGAAGATGAGTAAAAGAAGAGAGAAGGGCAAGCATGCAAATGAAAATAAATAAATAAATAAATAAATAAAATAAAGAAAAACGAATTCCGTCTCTGGCTGAACCAGAGAGAAATTCATCTCTGGAGAAGAAGGGGGTTCGGGTGGCTAGACTGGACCGGTCCAGGTGGGTCCCACAAAAAAATAATTAAAAATTAAATAAAAAATGTATTTTTATATTTATATATTATTTTATTTTCTATAAAATAGGAAAAATAGTTGGAAAATTCTAGAAAAATTGGAAAAATTATAGAAAATATAAGAAATTGAGAAAAGGTAGAAAAGTGGTTTCGGAACCCTTCGGGTATTTTTAGTACCCCGATATACCATGAAAGGTACCACAACTGGAAAATTAGAATTTTAATCTAATATTATAAATTTACTTAATGTGTTTTTAATAATATAAAAACACTATAAATGGACTCCAGGACTAAGGGGACCTTAGTTCAAGTACCAGAGAGCTAGGCAGTCGGGTTTGAGAGTCTGGGGAAGTCGGAGTGCGTAATTTGAGGTACGTAAAACCCAATTGAACACCACTGCTGTATTTACTTATTGTTATCATTTGGTCTGTATTTCCTTTGACACTCTGTGTCTATTCTTACTGAGGTGGTCGAGGTTACTCCTACTTATGTATCTGTGGGGTGTTGTAGGTGCTTACTAGTTTGTAGCACGTGTTACTCGGCCTCGGTAGATGATATCCCGAGTTGAATACCGGTTCATGTGTTTGATGTACGCCAATATGGCTAATTCCGCTAGGATGACAGGTGATGTGACTTGTGGTAGTTTCTACAAACGGGATCCTGGTCCAAAGTACAAACTTAGTCTGCTAAGTCAACCACCCATTTCGTGATTCACTAATGTTATATATTCATGCGATGAATTTTGTGCAGTTACCTGTATTTTTCCTTCATTTTCGCATGTTTATTTAACATTATCTTTGGATATCTGTTTAATTTTGTACTAATAAATGCACAGTAGATTTCCTTGGAATTTTACTTACTGGACTCGTCATCTGGTCTGTGTGATGGCTTGAGTGCATACCTTAGTTACAGTAGGGGCAAGAGGATCACAGGCGACCACATCTGACTTGTCCACTATCGAGGACCTACTTGTATGTGTGACTGGTACTTTTAATGTTTCAGTTTTATTTTGGGATATGTGAGACCTTATCACTGGTATTGGTATATATAATATTTGACAGTTTAGTCGCTTATATACTAAGTACTTACCAGGTTTTCCACTATAGGATTTCAATATCTGTAATTTGAAGATGCTCAACTAACAAAATACGACTTCCGCTATATAAATGAATTAATCTAGTATTTGCAACTCTTAAAGTAAATTCTTTAAATATACTACATGTTAGTAAAACAGAGTTGTTAAGTAGGGTTAGTTGAGGTGGTGATGTGGCAGGTGCTATCAGGCTAGCGAGCGGGGAGCAGCGGGCCACGTGGCGGTCTTGGAAATTGAGGTCGTGACATATACTACTTTATCAAAGTGTGTTGTGTAAAGGATGTACAAAAAATGACTATTAACTTATGTAATCTTCGTAAACAAAATAATTAAATATATATAAGATCAAGGTGTGTCCAAGTCAACATAATAGGAGTCTCGACTTAAGAATTAACAACTCCCGGAGGGTCTTTCATCTTCAAGTTCTCACTCCATCCTATCATCTCCTGTTGTATATTTTTTCGCCACCGCAGATACAATTGAGGAAAAGGGGCATCCGCCTTAAATAACACATGTAAAAATAAATGAACCAGTTAATAAAACGTAATAAGTATACAAGTACATATAGGAATAGAAAAAATGGTTCACATTACCCTCATAAAATGGTTGTCATTAGCGTGTGTCATCCTAATTACGACCTTGTCACTCGATGAATATGGTGGTGCTTCCTAAGTGGTAGGAATGTCGTACTACCACTCAATGATGGGGACATTACAATGACATTATAAAATGTAGCAATGACGAGTCCCATATAAGGCATACTCATCCACTTCTATAATGGAGCGTCCTTGGTGTCGTCATTGTGCTGCACGGATAGTATAATAGTATTGTAGTGATCCGCACCGAGGATTGTGCTTTAAAGGTTTTCGTATCTATGAAGCTCTCAATACATATTATGGCAGATTTGTTTCCATGCATCATCTTCATTATATCCAAGACCGGTTGTAACAACACGGTAACCACAATTACCATTTCCCCTAACATTATCAACCATCTCAATGTGATCAAGCAATTCTTCAGGGGCGACATCGCAATAACAATCCCTACACTCATTCTGCAATACGTGTTCTATAAACCTTGTGTGGCACTTGACGAGTAGCCTTGATCGGTATTGACTCCGGATGAAAGAAATACTCGTGATGGGATGGACTTCTCTTGGTAGATGCCCCATCCTCATCTGCCTTAGTCATTTTCCTCTTCTTGCCCTCACGTGACACTTTTCCCTTCCCCGCTTGTGATGCCTTTATTCTCCTTATTTTAATTTTCTCCCTTGAGACCACCAATGACGCAGATGAGGGACAACTAATCTCTCGAAACTGTTGCACAATCCTCATGCACAAATCCTCAGTATGGACATTTTCAAATCTCTCAATCACCCTTCGAACTTCTGCTTTAAAATTGTACTATGTCCGATTCACTGCTTGTTCAGGATTCTTGCTCAACTTTTGCCAATGTATGTGAACATCATTAAGTGGTAATGAACCTGCTAATTAATGAGTTGCAAGTTCGTGGGCGTAAGGAAAGCCAAAGGTCCTGCACAAAACACAACCACATCTCATTGGATCAGTCCCAACATTTCCTACACGGTCCACCTCTTTACGAATTTTCTTACGAGCATATTGCGAAACAAATCCTCGCAACATACGGTTCAAGGTATCACTAAAATCGTGTTGCATGACATTCAAAATCTTCTCAAAAAACGCCTTGATGTAAGTATGTTGCCCTTCAACCATACTATTAATAACCTGCCATAAATCCTCGAAGTTTCCTTGCAAATTTCCAAGATGTTTTTTTAGGGTATTATGGGCACTTTCAACTCTGTCGGTCACACCATGTCCAAGATGCAATGTTTGATCTGTCCATGCTGTAACAAAACGTTCTTTGTAATGCTTAACCCATGTATCCATCAAATAATCAAGTAATCCATGTAGATAACCATAATCGGCGACAAAATTCGACATCCTTGTGCTGAACATACCTTCAGAAGTGACACTTGTTAAAACATTCCACCTACTCAAAAAAAAAAGGTTGAAGTCTTCACTACGTTCAAAATACTTCCTCGTATTTACTACCACGCCCTGTTAATGTGCCAAGTATATAGGACGTGAGTCAACATGAGAAAGACCAACTCAATTGCCTTCATCAATCCTAACTCCCTAACTGTAAGTATCACATGTGGTTTAGACCACCCATTCATTAGGTTATTAAGATTCACCAATGCCCAAATATAGTTGTCTTCATTCTCTGATGATATAAATGCAAACCGACAACAAACAGTAACCCAGTCAACGTGATACCAATTATGTTTAGCAAAGGCATGCAATACCTGTTGGTCTTGTATGTGCAATCCATAAACAAAACCAATGGGAAACATCGTAGTAACTTGATGGAGTCGGGATGAGCCCAAAACAAGTCTGTCATAACGGTTTCCTCGTGTTTCCTATGCCACTAGATATAAGTATGTGTGTCACGCAAAAGTATGAGTTATTGCATTTGTGATCTCCCTCCAGGCTCATCAAACATGTGTTTTTGTCTTGCATTGTATATCGTGCGCATGGTTGATGAATTTTCTTCATCCCTCTTCTCAACCTTGCTATTTAACGTGTCCAAAATCTTTCGGGGCTTGATGTTTCCTTCCATCATTTGTACCAACACAACTTGCTCTTTGGATCTAACTTACCGCCTTATGAGTGACCCCCCTTATAACACCCAATTTCGTGGTTATGCCGCCCACAAACACTGTAAATTGCCATAAACGATCTGCATGTTCCTTGATATTTATTGCAAATAGATAACCATATTTTTTGGTGCCATATTTGCCCCCTTGATGACCCCTTCAAAACCTCCCCTTTGTCATCTACCGCAATTTTTTTCTAAACAATTTTCACATATTTACTAGCTTTCATTTTTCCAAATCCTTGGGCGTAAGCCCTATAAGAGCCAGGCCCCTCACACACCATCTTCACCCTTCCCCAATGACGACCATCACCCCTTGCATCGGAGCTCTTCGTGATAATAACGAACCCTTTACTAGATCCCCAACTTTGAACCGAATCAGCCCTACTTCTGAATGACACGTTGGGAATGAAGTCCTTAGTGTAGTCAAGATAGTCAGTAGAACACAAATTTTCCTGCAAAATGACAAATAACGACAATAGTAAATTCGACTCTCAATCAAGAACCACAAAAAAAAAATCAAAAATAACACTGAAAATAGTTGATTCGGTTTAGTGTTACCAACTAAAACTCAATTGCTAGGTCACAGGTGACCGAAGAGGCATGTTTTAATCGGCCTCGATAAACCGAGCAAAAGCCATTTGTTCGGCCCTGCGAGATCGAACCAGAGGCAAAATCCTTGGTTTGAACACGAAAAAAATACAAAAATTGAATGAAACTCAAGAAATATCTCTTCATCTTACACATCCGTATCTGTTACACATCTATCCTCCATTTTTGTAAGGTAAATAGCCACCAAACAATGCAAACAAACAATGCCTTTAGCAAGACAAAAAAAATTTATTCAAACCCTACAAAATGCATACAAAACAGTGGAGAAACTTGATTTCTAGCAAGAAACATGAAGAAATCGACTCTTACGATGGCATTGAGCTCCGAAATCACAAGTTCACGTCGCCGGTGGTCGGAGGGGATCGTCGGAGTCGAAGTTGGCAGTTTGTGTGGGGTGCATTATGTGAGAGAAATAGGGGCATGTGAATGATTGTGGGAGTCGTAGGGGTAAGGATGTCATTTCCATTGAGGGCATTTTTAGAAGTGGAGTGCAAAAAATGTGGCTTTGTCCTTAGTAAAAGGTCGGGTGCACATAGCCGCCCCGTAAAAGAATATATGCTCTGCAATTCAGTTTCTTCTCACTCACAAAAGCCCATACAAAGGTCGTCGCATAGAAGATGGTCACGCACAACACAGAGACTGAAGAGATCTCGTGGTGCAGATCACAAACTATGGTAGACCTAGTGGAGGCCAAACCAGGGGAACCAGTGGGTTGGGAAAAGAGAAGACTTACACGAGATCGATAAACACCGACTGTGGAAGAACTTTAACATATATACATTACAGTCACAGGGCCAATTGAAGAGGGGTTTTTCACTAGAAAATTTTTCTCTCAAACGAACTTGTGGTGCCTAAGGGCCACCTTAGTTCAGCACACCAATACTCAAATTAAAGAGACAGCAAGCAATAGACAACAAGGAAACGTTTTTGATAGCTCTCAATTAGGAATACAACTACGGAACTCTATGCTTCCCCAAGCTCAGAGCCCTTGGCTTTATAGACTAGCCATCAGGTAGTTACATAACCAACTAGGGCACATGTCCAGTGTACATCGATCCATAGACCTGGTAAAACACCAGTCCCTTGGTGGTCAAGGCAGTTGCCCAACTGCCTTGTTCCCTTGCTGCCATCTGGCTCCATAACCCCCTCCACTATTGGGTCAATTAGCACATGCTCCATGTATTCGGGACAAGCCTGGATGTGGCTTAGTTCCCCAACTGCTAGGAACTACCTTGACTTGGTCTACCCACGTTTCAAGGAACGTGGTCCATGCTTCTCAAAGGGACAGGGATTGCGTCTCGTGGTGCCTGGTCGTGCCCAGGTACGTTGGGTGCTAAACCGGGGCTCAGTCGAGTCCCACTGGCTAGGGTGGCCGGACCATGGGTCCGTGGGTCTTCACCTTGGCATGGTGCCCAAGGCATGCTCAAGGGCCTTCCTTGTTAGTCTTGCCCATGCCACCCCTAGGAGAGAGCCCACCTCCCCTTATAGTAGATGTTAAGCCGTTTCCCCATCTTCAATAGGAAACATCCCAAAATGAGATCAAGCGTACTTTGACCAGGGTCAACGCCCGAGTCAAGGAAAGTCAATTGTGCCAAGGTCTTGCCTTGCCCGTGCGAAGGCATGACCTGGGCTGTGCCATAGCTTGTCCATGCCAAGTCATGACCTGGCCTGTGCCAAGGCTTGCCCGTGCCAAGGTATGTGCCACGCTTTTGCTAAGGTACGCCCAAATCGCTCTCGTGCTCTCCCCAAGTCACCGCTGTGCTCGCACTAGGGAGCTCCTTGCCTACTAAGGTTTGTGCCGTGCAACACCGTGCCCGCTAAGGTTTATGCCTTGCCAAACCTTGCTTACTTAGGAAAACATCGTGCCAAACCTTACCCGCTAAGGTTTGAGCCTTGCCAAACCATGCCTACTTAGGAAAACACCGTGCCAAACCTTGCCCGCTAAGGTTTGAGCCATGCACTAAACCCCAATCCGTCCTTAGAGTCTCTTGAAGTCTCCCGAGTCCACCGAGACTCCGCCATTTGCTGAGTTATCATGCTGTCCAGCCCAGCATGCTCCGATTCCACTATTGGGGTGGTAACAAACCTCCCCCGGCCGAAGTGTTCGATGCCCTCATCGAACTGCTCGGTTCCTGCCGCTTCTGGTAGTCTGAAATCTCCTTCTCAAACTGCCATAGGGTAGTGTCCCGCTCCCAAGTAGGTTCCTCCACATCAACCCACTTGATCAAGTAAAAAGTTCACCTGTTCTTCTTACTTTGGCCACGTGTCTCATGGCTGAGAATCTGCTTAATTTCTCCAGCAAACTCCTTCCGTATCATAGGTGGAGCCCATCTCGCCATGCTCCTTTCTGGATCTGTCTCATCTGAGTGGAATGGTTTAAGATATCTTACATGGAATATAGGATGTATCTTCAACCTCTCTAGTAGATTTAGGCGATAAGCTACCCTCCCAATTCGCTTGACCACCTCAAATGGTCCTTCGTATCGTTGGACCAGGCCCTTGTGTGTCTCCTTCTTATTGAATTTCTTCAAGATCTGAGGGGTAAGCTTCAACAAGACGAGGTCTCCTTCTTGAAACTCCAAGGGTCTTCTATGCTGGTCTGCATACTTCTTCATTCTCCTGACAGCTTTGGCCAAACTGTCTTTAGCTGCCTCCCTTAGCTCCTGCTTGTTTCGTGCAAACCGATATGCCGCAGGGCTTGACCCCATCGACTTTGACTTGGCTACTTCATGTGGAGTAGCCGGCTATTGTCCTGTTGCCACCTTGAATGGACTCAGCTCCGTAGTTGAGCTTTTGTGCAGATTATAGCAAAATTGGGTTGTATCAAGTAAATCCACCCAATTCGTCTGCCTGGCATTCACATAATGCCTGAGGTAGTCCTCCAGCAAAGCATTGATTCTCTCCGTCTGCCTATCTGTTTGAGGATGGTTTGCTGTGGAGAACTTCAACTCTGATCCCATCAGATTCAACAATGCAACCTAAAACCGCCCAGTGAAGCGAGCATCTCGATTACTGATGATGTCCTCTGGGATGCCCCAATACTTCGCCACATGCTTCAAGAAAAGTTTCGCCATCATGTCTGCATCACAATTCTTCGAAACAGCTATGAATGTAGCATACTTCGATAATCGATCTACCACCACCAGTACGCTGGTCATTCCCTGCACATTAGGAAGACCAGTGATAAAGTCTATAGAGATGCTCTGAAAGGGCCTCTCTGGTATGGGTAGAGGCTTCAGCAACCCTGGTGCCTTCCTTCTCTCCATCTTGTCTTTTTGGCATACAAAACAAGTCCGCACGTATTAATCCACGTCCTCCTCCATCTTCGGCCAAAAGTAAGAATGTGATAAGAGGGCATAGGTGCGCTCCATGCCCGGATGCCCAACCCACCGAGCATCGTGTGTTTCCTTCAAGAGTAGCCGCCTTAATCCACCTATACTAGGAACATATAGGCGTCCGCATTTGGCATAGAGGACCCCATCATCATACCAGAACCTCCGGGTGACTCCCTCCGCTACTAGCTTCAACAACTTCGTACAAGTAGGATCTTTGCTTGTCTCCTCCTTGATACGAGGCAGGAATTCACCTTCCAGCCTCACTACTGCTGCCACCATCTCAGCCACCACCTTGCGACTGAGTGCATCTGGAACTGAATTGAGCCTACTAGGCTTGTGTTCGAATTGTACATCGTACTCTGCTAAGAAATCCAACCATCTCGCCTGCTTCTGGTTGAGCTTTTTCTGGCTCATGAAGTAGGTAATCGCTGAATTTTCTATCCACACCACAAAACTGGTTCCCAGCAAGTAATGCCTCCAAAGATGGAGAGCATGAATCACAGCTAGCATTTCCTTCTCGTGCATCGGGTACCTCTCCTCCGCATCCTTCAGTTTCCTGCTTTCGAAGGCAATGGGGTGTCCCTCCTGGACAAGCACCGCCCCCAATGCCCTATCTGAAGCGTCTGGGTGCACCTCGAATGGTAGTTTGAAGTTTGGTAGTCCTAGCACTGGTTCAGAGGCAATGACCTGCCTCAACTCCGCTATAGCTTGGTTACATCAGTCCGTCCATGCCCAAGCTCGGTCTTTTTTCAATAAATCTGTCAGTGGTGCCGCCTTCCGTGAGTAGCCTTCCACGAACTGCCGATAGTAATTTGCCAACCCTAAGAATGATCGCAACTCCAAGACCTTCGTGGGGTTTGGCCATTCCATGATAGCCCGTACCTTCTCTGGATCCATTTGCAATTTGCCCTGGCCTACGACATGACCAAGGAAAGAAATTGTTTGCGCAGCAAACTCAAATTTTTCCCTCTTTACATACAAATGGTTAGCCCTCAAGGTAGTTAGAATCGCCCGTAAGTGATCCACATGATCATGGAAGTTCTAACTGTAAATCACTATGTCGTCAAGGTAAACAACGACAAATCTATCAATGAATTTCCTCAATACATCATTCATTAAATTACAGAATGTAGTAGGGGCATTTGTCAAGCCAAATGGCATGACTAAGTACTCAAACGAACCATACCTAGTCACTATGGTTGTCTTTGGAACGTCACCAGCTGCAATTCGAACTTGATAGTACCCCGACCTCAAGTCCAGCTTTGTAAAATAGGCCGCACGAGATAACCAATCGAACAAGTCTGCCACAAGTGGAATGGGGTACTTGTTTTTCACCGTCAACTTGTTGAGTGCCCTATAGTCCACGCACATTCAAAGAGAACCATCGTGCTTGCGCTGGAACAGGACTCGTGCTCTGTAAGGGGCCTTGGATGGCTGAATGAATCCAGCATCCAACAAATCTTGCAACTGCTTCCTTAGTTCCTCCAACTCCTTTGGAGCCATTCTGTACGGGGCTTGTGTTGGGGGTTTTGAGCCGGAGATCAGCTCAATCTCATGGTCAATTTCCCTTTGTGTTGGTAATTGCTTTGGTAATTCTGCCGGAATCACATCTCCGAAGTCCTCTAGCACTTCGGCGACTATGTCAGGGACCTTTGATGTCGTTCCTGCCTTGGTCTCTACCAAGGCCGCTAGGAATGTGGGCTCCCCCTTCCTTAGTCCATCTTTTACCTGGATGGCTGAAAGATGGGATAGCTTCGTCTTCTCCTTTCCTGCAATTGTGTTAGTCGTAGGGACAAAACAAGGATGGGACTTGTTCATCACGAACAGTCCTCTCAAGAACGGCATCAATGCAATGCTCCCCAAGTGCAAAAAGTCATTCCCTAGGATGACATCGAAATCATCCAAGGGAACAACCATTAGGTTGATCTTTCCCTCATAAGATCCAACCTTTAAATTTACGTCAGTGGCCAAACCTTAAATTCGCTTTGCCTTCGAATTCACTGCCTTCATTCGACTGGAGTTCTCAACGAGATCCAATCCCAATTTTCCCACCATATGGTTTGCTACGAATGAGTGAGTGGCTCCCGAATCCAACATCGCCAAGACTCGTCTCTGGTTCACCTCAGCATCCGCGTACATTAGCCCCTCTGAAGGGCTCGTCTTGGCTTGTTGAATTGCATTTAACAGCTGCAATGGGTTCATTCGGGGCTGGTCATCATCATCCGCGATCAAGGCCGAAAGTTTCTCCTTCTTTGGGCAATCTTATGCCCTGTGAGGGCCATTACAAATGAAACAGCCCTTACCTGAGGAACTTGATGAGGGTCTCGGGTCTGCTTTAGATGCTGGTTTCGAGCTCACTAGCTTAGAAGGAAAGGGCTTCTTCTCGCCCTTCTTCTGGTGGTTCTTGAATGGCTTCTTCTCCTTATTCTTCCCTTCGCTCGGGGAGGAACTAGTCTTAAAGTCCATAAGACTATCAGCAGCCGCAATTGCCCTAGGCAAGTCCTTCACTCCTTGCCTCCTTAGCTCAGCTTGAGCCCAAGACTGCAATCCCGTGGTGAAATTGAAAATTTTATCCTCCTCCGACATGTTTTTGATGTCCAGCAAGAGGGAGGAAAACTCTTTCACATAGTCACGCACCAATCCTGTTTGTTTGAGCTTGCACAAGGCTTCTCGTGCTTGCCAAGTTGCATTGGTAGGAAGGAATTGATCCTTCAATTCCCTCTTGAGCACCTCCCAATCTACGATTTTAGGCCTCCCCGTAGCCGCATCATCATCCACTCTGGTTCTCTACCAAAGCTTTGCATCACCCTCAAGGTACATAGGGGTCAAGATGACCTTCTGACTCTCCTCCGTGCCAACAGTAGCAAAGTACTGCTCCATGTCCCAAATGAGATTCTCAAGCTCCTTCGCACTCCATTTGCCCGAGAATTTCTTTAGCTCTGGCACCTTCGTTCGGGGCTTCGCCGCAACTGCAACCTCCGAGGTTCCACCCACGACTCTCTTGAGTAAGCTCACCTCCACAGCCATTGTCGAGGCTCTTTCGGTGGTAAGTTCTCCCACCGACCGCACATCTACTACAAGCTCCTCAAGACTTGTTTCCCACATAGTAATCATGGCTTCTTGTGACTCTCCCCTAGTCACCAATGAAGCTACCAACATTTCCAGGGCTTCAATACGTCAGGACGTAGTTGAAGACTCCGCCAATTCCGCCGGAGTAGACATCGTTGCCATCACATGCTCTAGGTGAGACACCCTCTAACTTAGATCACTTGCTGCTCGGGTCGCCATTGTCTCCGAACGAGGCTCTGATACCAATTGTCACAGGGCCAATTAAAGAGGGGTTTTTCACTAGGAAATTTTTCTCTCAAACGAACCTATGGTGCCTAAGGGCCACCTTAGTTCAGCACACCAATACTCGAATTAAAGAGACAGCAAGTAATAGGCAACAAGGAAACGTTTTTGATAGCTCTCAATTAGGAATACAACTACGGAACTCTATGCTTCCCCAAGCTCAGAGCCCTTGGCTTTATAGACTAGCCATCAGGTAGTTACATAACCAACTAGGACACATGTCCAGTGTACATCAATCCATAGACCTGGTAAAACACCACTCCCTTGGTGGTCAAGGCAATTGCTCAACTGCCTTGTTCCCTTGCTGTCATCTAGCTCCATAACCGCCTCCACTATTAGGTCAATTACCACATGCTCCATGTATTCGGGACAAGCCTAGACGTGGCTTGTTCATGACCCGGTCATGACCAAGGTAGTTCCCCAACTGCTAGGAACTACCTCAACTTGGTCTACCCACGTTTTAAGGAACGTGGTCCATGCTTCTCTAAGGGATAGGGACTGCGTCTCGTGGTGTCTGGCCATGCCCAAGCACGTTGGGTGCTAAGCTGAGGCTCGGTCGAGTCCCACCGGCTCGGGGTGGCCGGACTATGGGTCCGTGTGTCTTCGCCTTGGCATGGTGCCCAAGGCATGCTCGAGGGCCTTCCTTGTTAGTCTTGCCCATGCCACCCCTAGGAGAGAGCCCACCTCCCCTTATAGTAGATGTTAAGACGTTTCCCCATCTCCAATAGGAAACATCCCAAAATGAGACCAAACGTTCTTTGACTAGGGTCAACGCCCGAGTCAAGGAAAGTCAATTATGACAAGGTCTTGCCTTGCCCGTGCCAAGGCATGACCTTGCCTGTGCTAAGGCATGACCTGGGCTGTGCCACAGCTTGCCCGTGCCAAGGCATGACTTGGGCTGTGCCAAGGCATGACCTAGCCTGACTTGGCCTGTGCCAAGGCGTGACCTGGGCTGTGCCAATGCTTGCCCGTGCCAAGGTATGTGCCACGTTTTTGCTAAGATACGCCCAAGTCGCTTTCGTGCTCTCCCCAAGTCACCGCTGTGCTCGCACCAGGGAGCGCCTTGCCCGCTAAGGTTTGTGTCGTACCACACCGTGCCCGCTAAGGTTTGCAACTTGCCAAACCTTGCCTACTTAGGAAAACACCGTGCCAAACCTTGCCCGCTAAGGTTTGAGCCATGCACTAAACCCCAATCCGTCCTTGGAGTCTCCTAAAGCCTCTCGAGTCCACCGAGACTCGGCCATTTGCTGAGTTATCATGCTGCCCAGCCCAGCATGCTCTAGTTCCACTATTAGGGTGGTAACAATTACCACCATTACATATCTCTAATGCTTGACAATTCATGTGCTTCCTTAGGAACTTAACGAAATCGGCTAAGCATTTTTTGACATAAGTAATTAATTAATGTCTGGTTGAGTACTGACAATTATTATAATACTCCACATAGGCTGTGACATCAAAACAAAAAAGAAATAAACAAGGTTGCATTCGAAAAGGGTGGACTACTGTACCTTGATAAATCTACAATGTCTATAATAGCAGGAGAGTCCATTGACTTGGTGTTCATCATTCTAGGCCTCTAAAGTAATGTATTTATGTAGGAAGTCTGATTAAGCCAGAATTATCATCTCGATGACCATCAAATCGTTTAAATAAACCAGATTCTTTAATTTCTTTTAGAGCGAAAGTAAAATTGAGGCAAGTGATCAGTGTTTGTAGAAGATTAATATAGAGAGTTATTTGCCCAGGAACTAAGAAATCCCAATGAATTCATCAAAAAAGAGATATCCCCAAGAAAGTAAAGTTAACTTCATCTTTTCGAACCAAGATTTAGGGGCTTGACGCAGTCAGTAAAGATATATCTTTTTGCAGTTTGCATGCTGCATACATGCTTAGGTTGATTCCTATCATCAAATTAATCCTTGTGGCTGACAGATTGCATACTTCCTCTATAAGCTAACTATTCATTTTTTTTTGGTAGTTGTTGAGATGTGTGGACCGAAATAATAGTCCCACATTGGAAAGTAAAACTTCTAAATGAAGTATATTAGTGATTCTCCCCTCTAATAGTACTGAGCCCTTTTGAGTTAAAATCCCATATCTAAAAGATGAAGGTGGTTAAGTTGGGGACAGTATTGGTACCAAGAGATCATTGGGTCTATACCTTTACCTATTTCTATTCCTTCTTCTTCTGGTACTATTTCTGATGTTCATCAATCTCTATCTTCTGGTTCTTTTAATTCTCGTTCTCATATTAGTCCTAGTCCTATTCCTAATCCTAATCTTACTCCTAGTACTAATGGTGACACACATGAGTCTGTTCTTTCTAATCCTAGGAACACCATTAATACACATCATATGATAACTAGAGCTAAGGATGGAGTTAATATGAAGAAAGTGTTCTTAGCAACTAATTGTGAGATTGTGGATGATATTCCTGCTACTGTTGAAATAGCTCTTCGAAATCCTAAGTGGAAGGAGGCTATGGATAAGGAATATCAGGCCCTAATTAATAATGGTACTTGGTCTTTGGTTCCATTTACTTCAAATCAGAATATTGTGGGCAATAAGTAGATTTTCACTATTAAACGAAATTTTGATAGGTCTATAAATCGATACAAGGCAAGATTAGTGGCCAAAGGATTCAAACAAGTTAAGTTCCTGGTATCGATTTTGGAGAAACCTATAGTCCAGTTGTGAAAGCGTTAACTGTGAGGGCTATTTTATCTATAGCTGTCCATTTTGGCTGGTCTCTTCGACAGTTAGATATTAATAATGTATTTTTGAATGGTGTTTTGGATGAAACTGTGTTTACTAATCAACCAGTTGGTTATACAACTGGTTACGACAGGCACCAAGGGCTTGGTTTGACAGATTCAGATTTACTCTTATCTCTTGGGGCTTCCAGAATTCGAAAGCTGATAATTCATTGTTTGTTTTTTGAGATAAGACTATTGTTTTGTATATCTTTGTGTATGTTGATGATATTATTGTTACTGGTTCCAACACTATTGTTATCCAGTCTTTTATTGCTCAATTACATAGTACATTTGCCCTTAGGGATCTTGGTAAACTGAGTCTTTTTCTTGGTATGGAAGCTCACAGAGATAAGAGTGGTTTGTATCTTAATCAATATTCTTATGTCAAACAACTCTTACAGAGAAGTGGTATGGCTAATACCAAAACCATTGATACACCCTTCTCTGTTGGTAAACATATATATGCAGATAGTGGTCCTCATTTTAATGACACTTCTCTGTATAGAAGTTTACTAGAGGGGCTACAGTATTTGGTCAATATCAGGCTGGACCTATCTTATATTGTAAATAGGCTTAGTCAATATCAGTAGAATCCTACTATGTCTCACTAGCAAGCTCTCAAATGTATTCTCCACTATGTGAAAGGTACTGCTGATCTGGGTATTTATTTCAGACCTGGAGATCATCTCTTTGTCACATAGTTCTCGATGCTGATTGGGCAGCGAGTCCTGATGATCGTAAGTCTGTTGCTGGCGTTGCTGTCTATCTTGCTTCAAACTTGATTTCATGGCAGTCCAAGAAACAGTCTGTGGTTTCTCGGTCCAGTACAGAGTCAGAATACCGTGTTATGGCTCAGGTCTCAGCTGAACCTGCTTGGCTTAAATCTCTGCTGAGTGAATTACATCTCCCTGTTCAGGTTTCTCCAATTGTATGGTGTGATAATATGAGTGCTACAGCAATTGCGGTGTGATAATATGAGTGCTATAGCACTTGCTAAGAATCCCGTTTATCATGCTCGTACTAAACATATTGAACTTGACATTCATTTTGTGCGAGATCAGGTGTTATCTGGTCAACTCTCAATGCAACATATTCCCTCGGAAGATCAGATCGCGGATATCTTCATGAAGTCGTTTGCTTTACCTAGATTTTCTTTTCTGCGAAGCAAACTCGGAGTCACTGCAGTTCCTTCCAGTTTGAGGGGGGATATTAGAATAAATCACTAACATAGTTTTATGATTGTGCAGAAATCACTCCAGTAATTATGATTGTGCACAAATCACTCTTGTAATTATTGTGCAATTAGGAAATGTGTACAAATCACTCTCGTGATTATAATTGTGCACAAATCACTCCTGTAATTATGTTCTACCTTATTTAGATGTTTCCTTTTGTATGTAATTGCATCTCTATATATAGAGACATATCTAATAGAACAAGAAAAAGAGAAAAATTTATCATATTCTGTCAAGATTTAAACATGGTATCAGAGCCAACGGTTTGATCGAGACTTGTCGTGAAAAACCCCCTTGGATGGATTTTGGTTCAAGGTGGAGTGTTGAGATGTGTGGACTGAAATAATAGTCCCACATTGGAAAGTAAAACTTCTAAATGAAGTATATTAGCGATTGTCTCCCCTCTAATAGTACCAAGGCCTTTTGAGTTAAAACTCCACACCTAAAAGATGAAGGGTGGTTAAGTTGGGGACAGTATCGATACCGGGGAGATCAATGGCTCGCGGAGAAGTGTCGCAGGGAAGAATTCAACAGTAGTAAACAAAGAATATATTTTATAAAAAATAAGATGACTTGAGAACCAGGAGTCCTTGTGCACAATGAAAAGAAACATACTGTCTGTGTAATACTACCACCAATACAAGACATATATGAGCTATTTGATCTTCCTCAAGCACATTAATTTAGTGTCCAAAATCATATTCATTTGTTTTATATCTGCTGATGGTGTTGTATTTCTCTTGAGGTGAATTACCATAATTTACTGTTAACTATATGCTAATCTTAGGAAGGAGGGACCAAAACACATGTTTTGATTCTATTCCAGTGCTTGAAACTCTTTAGCCATTGCTTCTTTCCATATTAATTCGGAGAATTCAAGGCCGTATCAACAGACCTTGGTACTTTTATCTGTTGATGATACTTTAAGATCTACGTGCAACACTTTGTGTTTGAGAATCCGTCATTTGTTATTCCAGTGATCATAGGATGTGCATTCTTAGGAATTGGTGGAGAACTCATTAGAATTAGAAGATGAAATAGGATCAGACACCATAGTACTAAAGAAAAGTATTATTAATGCGATAGCAAGAATCTACGTTCGTTCTGCATGCAGAACCTCATAACTTCATGTATAGATAGTATAAGTTCATGTAACATTGTCTGCTTCATTCACATGCATTCAAGACTTTGTTTAAAGACTTCATCAATCTTCTTTCATTCAGGCTAACAATTTTGTTAGTAATCAGTAGTATTTTTTTTCAGTATACAATGCACGTCGAGTACGAAATTATACAAAATAACTAAATATTAAAATCTAGGTCAGTTGAATGAATCGATCTACATGTGAATTAATTAATAGATACATAAAACTAGTCAGTTAATTTGAGTGGCAAGGGAGTATGTGGAGCTTTAGTTTTGAGTCTTATGGATCAATGAAGCAAATTGTAGCTAGAGACATAGTAGCACTTGAGTGTGCAATATATAGCCAGCGCAATTGGCTACGCATACTAGTGGAAAACCCAAAAAAAGAAAATGATAAGGTATATATGAGACATGTTTTGAAATAAAAGAAGAGGTTAGAGATATATATATTTTTGAAGAAACTTATAGAATAGTGCAAGCCCTTTCAAGAATTAACCAACAGATGGCAAAGATAAACTTCATTACAACCTTCATATTTGGGACAAACGAAAACGGCGGTAACAAACAAAACTTCCACAAGCAGCGAGAACAATCACTTACACTCTCTCAATCTTTTTGCCACTTTGAAGTTGTTCTAGAACTTCTCTTGGAGAAATTCAATAACATTCTTGTCCAACTGAAACGCCCTGGTAAGAACCTCACTGGGAATCAGCTGGTTAGGCGTCCTGAAAACCGCATTAGCAATTGTGATGACGCCAGGGTTCTGACTGCTCAATGTAGCAATAGCAACTACATCGCCAGTTCCAACATTGCGTTGGAAGTGAACCAATCCAACTGGGAACACAAAGACATCCCCCTTATTAAGCACCTTTGTGATGAGGCGGTTCCCAGGGTTGGAGGTGACAGAGCCAACATGAAGTGAGCCATCCAGGACCATAAGCATCTCGGTGGCTCGAGGGTGTGTGTGAGGAGGATTGACACCACTCGTCGAAAAGTCTAGACGCGCAATGGATATGCCGAGAGTGTTGAGTCCGGGGATTTGAGCTACATTAACAGGGGTATGGTAAATGAAGCCCGGAGAAGAAGAAATCATTTGGTAGAACTACCACTGCATCCTTGCAGAGCAATCCATTCACAAAAGCTGTTAACACACAAAAAATTGATTGATAAGCCAAAATAGTTAATGTGAATTTCTATATATGATATACATGTAAAATATCTATATTATATACTTACTTGAGCTTGTAGTGTCTGCAACACACAAGTCAATAAAAATAAACATTTATTAGCTATATTTGGAGACTTTGATGCATCATAATAATATAAATAAACACATAAATAGGGTATATATACTAACTCATCACACCCAAGTGTACCTTTACATCCCTCAAACTCAGTTCACCTTATCGCACATTTTTTAGCATTTACATATTTAAAACCGTGTTTAGTAAAACAAACAAGTCATGGTACATTGCCCCATTCTCAATCCATAAACTAAGTGCGCTAAATATACTAATTTACCATAACTAATAAGAGTACAAGTCTAACTTACCTGTGCTGAGTTTTCCTAACTTTATACCAAAATATACGACTCGCCAGAAGTCCTCAAACCTCTTCCCCCATCGATCGAGAACCTAACATAGACCAATAATAATCAATTTGAGTCTATTACTCACTAGTTAGAACCCCAAACGTGTTCCTCAACTCTCGTCAAACCTCAAGACCTTCTATTAAACTTCTGGGCAAATCTATATTTGAAATGTCTTTATTCTCATTAATTTGGATTTCTTTACGCCCACGGCGTTGCTCGTGGCGCCCAGACAAGTAACCCCCTGTGCGAGGGTTACTCCACGCCCCGACTTGCCACGACGTCCCCAACGTCACCAAATTAGTGCCGAAAAGGGGTCTTACCACAACTACAATGATCAATGTTGATGTTTGAATTGAATGAATTTGTTGTGTCTTTGAGTACAACATGGTGTCCTATTTATAGAGCTGAACAAAGTATAAAATAAGGAAAGTTACCTAACCAAGGTTACCTAAACTACCTAACTACGGTAATTACTTTAACACCCTCCCTCAAACTCAAGGTGGATTTGTAGAAATCAACTTGAGTTTGTTAACTAAGGCATGAAAACGACCCGGAAGATGAGCTTCAGTAAAGATATCGGCCGTTTGATTGGAGGAGGAAACAGAGGAAAGCTGAAGAGTGCCCCTAACCAGATGTTGGCGGATGAAGTGACAATCATTCTCAATATGTTTTGTTCGCTCATGAAAAACATCATTGTGTGCAATTTGGATCGCACTTTGATTGTCACAGTGCAGGATGATTGCAGAATCATGGTGAACCCCCATATCTTCAAGTAACCATTGAAGCCAAAGTAATTCAGAGGTAGCATCAGCAAGAGCCCGATATTCAGATTCGGTGCTAGAGCGAGATGTTACTGTTTGTTTCTTGCTTCGCCAGGATATTAACGAGTTGCCCAAAAAAAAACAGTAACCAGTTATGGAACGCCGATCGGTAGGATCACCCGCCCAATCTGCATCTGAGTAACCTGATAAGACTAAAGGAGAGTTGGCAGAGAAGTGGAGTCCATGAAATAAAGTACCTTTGACATATCGAAGGATGCGAAGAACGGCAGTGAAGTGAGCAGTACGAGGGGCGGACATAAACTGACTGACAACATGCACGGCGTAAGCAATGTCCGGACGACTAACAGTGAGATAAATCAAACTCCCCACGAGTTGACGATATAAGGTAGGATCTGAAAGAAGTGTACCATCTGACGGGGTCAGTTTGACATTTGTGTCAAATGGTGTGGATGAAATAGCAGTATCCGTGATAACAGAACGAGATATCAAATCAGAGGCATATTTTGCTTGAGAGAGATAATACCCATCAGAAGTAGAATTGACTTCAAGACCTAGAAAATAGCTCAAATTACCCAAGTCTTTCATCTCGAAGTGGCTTTTGAGATATTGTTGTAAGTCAGACTCGTTGAGACTGAAGGAAGAAGCAGTTTGTTTTGCTAATTGACAATGCACACAATTAAATGACTCAAATTTAGAAATACCCAATGAACCACTGGAAACAAGAGTACGTAGTTTACTGGCTGATGTATGACCAAGAAGAAGATGCCACTGATAGATTGAGGGGGTGGAAACTGCTGCAGAGATTTGTGGGACGGCAGGTATGTGAAGGGATGTGAGCTCAAATAATCGTCCGACTTTGATCCCCGTTCCCAGAATCTGACCCGTCTGAATGTCCTGGACCTGACAACCAGTGGGAGAAAATAAAACAGTTAAACCTTGATCGCATAATTGACCAACAGAAATTAAGTTCAGAGTGAGGTTAGGAACGCAATGAGTTTCTGGGAGATTCAAACTATTGTTGGAAACGGTTCCGGAGTGGGTGACAGACATAGAGCTACCGTTTGCAGTTTGAATTGTCAAAGAATGTAGGGAAGGACTATTGTTAGACAATAGAGATAGATTTGGTGTCATATGATTACAACACCCTGAATCAAAGAACCATTGGTTACCTGAGGTCGTAGATAGGGCAGTAGGTTGGCTAGGTATCACCTGTTTGATGATTGCTTCTAAGTCACTCATAGAGAACATCGGAGAGGGAGGTGGCCCATCGAGATAACAGCAGCAACAGTAGAATTAGTGTGAGAGACAGATGCAGACTTAGGTGTGATGTTGGGACGAGCACGTTTATTTGGGCAGCGCTGCACAATGTGACCATGTTGATGACAGTATCGGCACTCAATTATAGGACAGTGGGCAAACGAATGTCCCGTTTTATTGCGGTTCCTACAAGGGTGGGAGGCAGATTTAGGCCATGATTGAGTGGTGGCGAGCGCCACTTCTGATGAAGAGGCAGAATTGACCAAACCAAGCCGAGTTTCCTCAAACAAAATTTCTTTAACAGCTGCATCAAGAGAAGGTAGTGGATCGCGATGTAAGAGGGCTGCACGGACGGATTCATATTCAGGGCGAAGGGCCATGAGAACTTGGATGAGATGAAGATGGTCTTTGCTGATTTCGGCCTGTTGCAACTGGTTCCATATTGGTTGAATGAGTGCTAAAAAATCATTGATAGACTGACCAGCTTCTTGTTTCAAACTGTTCAAGGTGGTGAACAATTGATAATACTGTGCCAAACCAGATGTTTTGTATCTAATGGCCAAAAAATCCCAAATTTCTTTAGCTGTCGCAAAATCAATAAACTGAATATGAATAGAGGTAGTAGATGTGTTACAGAACCAGGTGATGATCTGATGATTTTTGCTGTCCCAGTCGTCAAGTCGGCTAGGAAACTGGTCTTGTGTCTCCGTGACATCCTTTTGTGGTTTAGAGTTGTCGCCTGTGACGATTCTCCACAGTTTACGACCAATTAAAAAACTTTTAATGCGTTGGGACCAAAGTGAATAATTTTTCCCATCAAGAATGATGGAGATAGGCTGTGAAACGTCAAGTTTCTCCATTGTTTAAGCGCAGGAGGGCGGGCGGGGGCTGCACTGGCAAGCGCTAGTTCGCGCGGCGGTCAGCGCTTCAAGCGTGTGCAATAAGCGGCAGGGCAGCGCGCGCACGCGCGCGTGGGCCGCGCGTGGGGGCACAGCACACGCGGGCGACAAGCGCGCACATGCGCGGGCAAGGCGCGTGGGGCGCGGCAAATGGGGCGCGCGGCGTGGGGGCAACGCGCGCGGCGTGGGGCGGCGCGCGGGTGGGGGGCGCGTGCGTGGGGCGCGTGCGCGTGGGCGCAGGCGCGTGGGGCAAAGCGGCGCGGGGCAAGCGCTGCGCGTGGGCAAGCGCGCGCGGGGCAGGCAAGGCGAAGCGGCGCAAGCGGCGAGCGGCGGCGGGCGGCGCGCGCGCGGGGCAGCGCGGCGAAGCGGCGCGGCGCGGACGGCGTGACCACGTGAGTGCGGACGGCGCGCGCGGTGTGCTCGCACGGTGGACGACGCGCGCGCGACGCGCGCCAGCACGGGGCGGCTGCGACGCGCGCGCGGGCGGCGCGGACGACGATCCGGTGGATCTAGTGGCCCTGGCGCGGTCACTGGCCGCAGGGGTCGCGGCGCTGCTGAGCGAAGCAGCAGGCGGCACTGGCGGTGCGGGGCACGGGACGGCGGTGGAATCGTGAAGAAGGTGGAGGAGGAGAGAGACACCTAAGGCTCTGATACCATGTTGATGTTTGAATTGAATGAATTTGTTGTGTCTTTGAGTACAACATGGTGTCCTATTTATAGAGCTGAACAAAGTATAAAATAAGGAAAGTTACCTAACCAAGGTTACCTAAACTACCTAACTACGGTAATTACTTTAACAATCAACAACACCAATTTCATATAAAATCATCGAAAATCCTAAAAACCATAAAAAGAAAACCATCTTAAACTGAAATCCATGAATTCTCGGATTGTAGAGGGTTCTAGTGAACCCTTTTGGCTCACCAAACTACCAAGATCGATCACCACAAGCCACAACAACAAAACCCACCAAAAACCCCATCGATTTCAATTCGAAAAATGAAAGGAAAGAGATAAGTAACTCGATCTCGTGAACCCAATGTTGATCTCGCCGTCGATCCGACTCCTCCCTTGGCCAATCTCTCTCTTTCTCTCTCTCATCGAAATAAGAAGAAGAGTGAGGTGATGGTGATTTTCATATATGGGGGTTGGTCAAATAACCATTTTGCCTATCCTTATCCTCTTCCCTTGACAAACCAAAAGCTTTTTTTTTGGTCTTTTCACATTTTTTCTGATTTATATATATATATATATACTTGTATTTTTGCGCCTATAAATTCTGTTGTGCGCACTAATGAGCACTCTCGGATGCGTACACTACTATACGACTCACGCATGTCACTACTGTATGACTCACGTTGTCACTCGATGCCCACAAATTTATTAATTATTTTCATTATATTATATATGTTTATATATATACAACAATATATATGCCTATAATTACACCTATAATTTCGCAGTACATGCTAATGAGTACACTCGGGCATGCATGCAACCCCGCAACCCATGTGCGTCATCTTTGACCCACATATGATATTAGGCATCCCATAATTTATCATTTACTTCCATTATAGGCTAACAAATCTAATTATTTTCCATAAATAATAAATAATAGAATCCATAGAAACACAATACAGTACGCAAATCCATGCACGCGCTAATCAAGACAAGTCAGGCTTAACCACGAGCCTAACTCCGATTAATTAGGATTCAGATTGACAATAATTATCTGTTTAGGGTACGGGTCATTACAAAGACAGAAAACTTGGATAAGTTACAACAAGCTTTGGCAGTGGGTAGTCTTGAAGGTGAGAAAAAGAGGTCTGAAGTTTTATTGTAGCATTGGCGATTGGGACATGCATCTTTTGGGTATCTAAAAATATTGTTTCCTAGTTTGTTTAAAAACATTGATGTTTCTAGATTTTATTGTGAAGTCTTTGAACTTGCTAAGAGTCATCATGTCTCTTATCCGTTAACTTTGAATAAAAGTCGAATTCTTTTTATGATTCATTCTGATGTATGGGTCCTTTTAAAGTTTCAACTCTAGGAGGATCTCATTGGTTTGTCACTTTTATTGATGATTGTAGGAGAATGACCTGGTTGTGAATTATGAAGTCTAACGGAGAAGTCAACCACTTGTTTCAACGATTTCATAAAATGGTGAAGACACAATACAATGAACAAACTCAAATTCTTTGATGAGTGTTCATTTAGGCATAATTTAGTATAGGTTATTAGAAGTTAATGGACTATAATTATCTAGTTTTAAAGTGACAAATGCTTGTTTTATGTGTTTCAGGGATTTTACATGAACTGGACGTTTTTGGAGCAAAAGACGTGTTATGAACTTAATTGAGTGATGTTCAGTTCACAAGCCATAACTTTCACATCCGAAGTTGGAATGACTCACCGTTGATCTTATTGGAAAGAAGACTTCGAGACGAACATTTTCATCAGTCACAAGCATCATGAGATACAGACTTCAGATTCGCCCTCTAAGTTGTCCAAAATCGTGTTGCAAGGCAGAAGAATTTTTCACGCCGTAAGGACGCCGTGAGTAACAAATTCTGGCGGCGTGACTCACATACAAGTGAACCAGAGAGCTCAAAAAAGACGCGGTGGACACGCCGCCCTGAAGACTCAAAATTTTGGGATTTTACCTACTTTTCGGGATTTTTAGGTTTTCAACCCACTTTGGGGTGTTCCTATAATTACCAATAAACTCTCAAACGAAATAAACTCTTGTTTTACTTTGATTTTACATTAGAAACTAGGTTTTTGGCTTTTTTATGTCTAGCTAATCTCCTTCCTCTAGGTTGAAGGTGGATCGGTCAAGCTTTGCGACTTGAGATTCTGTTATGACGTTTATTGTAACAACCCACAATTTTAACCCGGCTAGTGTTGCAGTTGTTAGGATTATGACCCGGCTATGTGATACTGGACTCTATTTCGAACTTCGGGAGTTGACACTGAGGTAAATTTTATGATTTTGTGATGCATGTGTTACTATGGTAATATGATACGGGTCACGAGCCAGTTGGGCAAATATTAATCTGAGTGAGGCTTCGCCTAGGTAAGCGGGGTTTCGGTAGTCGTTTAAGCGAGTATTAGAGGTGATAAACTAAGTCGAATCAACGATATGACCTTAGTTGAGGAAACATGATTTTATCAAATAAAGTATAACTTAGGCATAAATAATTTATTTGAACACTAAGTGTGGGACTGCCTCGAGAAGCGTGCCAAACGTGGGGCACTAAGTACCGGATAAGCGAGAGTTAGTATGACCTTGGGTACTAGTTTATAAAGTTCAATTGATGGACTAACATAGGTTATATGATTTATTTCGAAGTTAATCAATATAAGGCTTATGGTTGAGTTGGAAAAATATAATAGGCTTAGGGTGAATCTTGGGAGGCACAACATGAGGTAATCAAGATAGATGTGTCAAAGTTAGTTGTCACTGAAATTGGGGACAAAGTTATTAAGGGTTGTCCAAGGGAGCTTGAGATGTGTACACATGTGTTGATGAAAAAAAGGGGGATATAAAAAGAAAACCCACAACTTTACTATTCATCAACGCCCAAAAACCCTACTCTCACAAGTAGCTCTCACATTTCCACCTCTTCCTCTCCACTCTACTCCACCGGTGGTCGAACCACCAGACCTCAAACCAAGCCAGAGGTGGCCGAAGCACCACTGTCACCGGAGACGAGATCCCTTCCTCTCTCCCTCCCTCTAGGCCTACGTGCTCTCTCCTTCTAAGACCTTGTTCTCGGTCTCCTCTCTTGCACCTTACCTCCTCCTGTCTTGACCGTCACCACCATCATCCTCTACGGCACTGGCATCTCGGACGGTCACTGGAGCAGGTAAACTCGTCCCCTCTCAGTCTCGTCTCTCTTTCTCACTCTCTCTCTCTCGTTACTCACTATTGCGCACACACCCTTACGATTTCCAGTCACCGTGAGGTTGCTCCGTCAGGGAACTTGGGCGTAGATGACCATAGGCATCTTGACGTTCCCGGAGGGCCTAACGTGCGGCGATGTGGTGTTTTCCAATGAGCTGTGGAGTGTTAATATATAAAGTGATGTGTGTTGGTATGTCACGGTTATTATAGGTGTATGTGTGAGTTGTTTTCTATCACGACGAGTAGTCGTCGACTTGACGTAGGACGTGCACATAGCCTTTCCATGTCGTGTTGGCACTCTAGGGACGTTAGACCACACCCGCGAGGTTCCCAAGCCTGTTGGTGCATAGTCATTTTGAGTCGTGTTGTTTTTACGAATTTGCGTTTGAAGATTGAGAATTGGTTATGACGTCGTGGTCACGTCGTCGGCTCATTGAGGCTATGACGTGACCCACATACGACTGAGCCGAGCCTACGATACATGAGTAGGCTTATATGCATTATGGATATCGACGTTGTGATATCGTAGTCGTGGTCATTGTCATGGTTTTTCAAACCCAAAAGAGTATATGTTTTCATAACGATTTGACGAGTTGTGTAAATACTTAAAACACTTGGGAAAACACTAGGGTTTAACCTAGGGTTTAGTTAACGACTCGACCTATTAATTAGATTTTCCAACCTCGTCAGGTAGCGAGAAACTCGGGGATACGCGTTAGGGACGCGAGAGTGTCTATGGGTTGCGATTAGTCAAGTAAGTACAATTGCCTTAAAGCTTGTGTATGATTTGTATGCCAGTAAGAAAATGCCATGTGATTCATTATCATTTATTCAGATTCGTTATGCTCTATTATTGGTATTCCATTCCATTCCTTGTTATGTGTTTCTTGGCGTAAGTGTTTTGTCTCAAGAATTCTAGGACTTGCACTAGAGGGATAAAATGCGGACACTCTTGTACAGGACTGTGTGACCACCCTTAGTGACCATGTGACACCGAGTATTGGGTGGGTGGGCTTGTGTCCCTCCCATCATACCTATGCCTTTGCTTGTGTCCATTCCCGGGAAGACCTCGCAAGGTCTTCGTCGTTATGCTATGATTTAGACCACTTATGGGCCTCTTTTGATTCTTTAGAACACACTTGACTTTCGATTGATATTTATTAGTCTGTTTATCATGTACTTGATCTATTTAAATTCCTGTTTTTCTATTACCGCATGATATTTAGACTGCTTTACTTGATATATTATGAATTACTTTTATCTTCTTCTGGCATTACATTCGATTTCTTAAGTTGCTCACCGTCTAGTTGTGACGATGGGTGCAGATAGAGCGGAATGCGGTAGAGGCAAGGAGCCCTGCCTAGGCGACTTTTTATAAGAATTAGCAGCTGGACTTGGAGACCTTAGTGTAGGTCTATTATATCTTTTGCTCAGTTGTATGACATTTAATATATATATATATGCTTTTGATCATTGAACTTGAGGTTATTTCGATATTGGTATCATGTATTGATTCATATCTCACGTCTGTTTGTACATGAATATTTCGGGGCTTTCCACATTATAGATTTCTAATTTCCCTTTGACTGAGTTATTTCCCTTATGTTAGTTTATTTACTTTCCACTGCGTAAAACTTGCAACAACTCTTTCATAAATTGTATAATTGATTGATTGGAGGTTGACTAGGCTCGCCAGGTTCGCCGAGTACCGACTCGGGGACCTGTACGAGCCTAGGCCGGGCGTACCCAAATACAAGGGAAATTTGGGGACGTAACAGTTGGTATCAGAGCGCGAGGTTATATAGACCTGACTCTTGATTTAAAACACAATCCATTTAAGCCAGCGAAAGTTAGGAACGGTTGAACTTAGAGTGGAAACCCTATGATCCTTTTAGAAACTTAGATGGGGGAGTTGGGGATGAGTCGGATTTAACTTCGTACATATTATGCTTGTTGTGTGTACTATATGGTATGCGGTAGCTATGTATTAATTCGAAGTATTCGCTCTCTTGGTTCAGACAGCGATGGCGGTTCAGGCAGGTCTGAGCGATGACAACGGGATGGCTGATTCTTGATTCATTACTTCGGAGGAGTTCCGCGCTTGGACACGGAGATTTGAGGAGTTAGTGCTGTCGCTGACGACACCCGTACTAGCTACCATGACACCATCGACCCTGACCACACCTATTCCACCCATTTCGACTACTCAGGGGACGGAGACGCCAGTGGCTACAACTTCCACAGCACTGATTCAGGTTACAGTGATGCTAGGGACGACAGTTGCTCAAATAGCCCAGACGGAGGTTGTTGCACATCTGGTCCAGACTGAGGAGGCACCAGTGACACCCGTAGTGTTGTAGAGACTACTCTAGTCACTACTCTGGAGAAGTGTCCCAGAGCCACTGCTGAGGCGAGGCATTGGAAAGAGTTCAAGAGGTATGACCCAGTCAAGTTCTTTGGTGGCACAAACATAGTCGCGACAGAGCTATTCCTGAAGAATTATGAGAAGATTCATACCATCATTGCGACTAAGGACCACATGAGGGCGACGATTTCTTTATCTATGCTATAGGGGGAGGCAGATGAATGGTGGAAAACTATCGTTACTACTCGAGGCATTTTGAGAGATTGGATCTATTTCAAGACCCAGTTTAACCAGAAGTACTTGCCGCCGACTATTCTTCGGGCAAAGAGGAACGATTTCATGGAACTGAAGTAGAGCACCGATAAGTCAGTGATGGACTATATGGGCAGGTTTATTTCACTGCTACCTTATGCTAGAGGATCCGCAAATACTGAGGTTGATCAAGTATATTACTTTACCGATGGTCTACTACCCATAGTCGGAGGATTCGTTGTTACGACTGAGTAGGACAGGAAGAGAAAGAGGAGCAGATGGGTTACTCGTGCGCACAGGATGTAGAGTGTAGGATCTGTTGCACAGCAGACCACATGTCTGGTGCAGACCGTTCCACCCGTGCCGAGTTTTGCCAGTCATCCACCCAGCCTAGTAGACAGGACAAGCATTCATAAAGGAAAACTTCTGAGAGCAAGGATACTGACCAAGGAGACACGCAGAGGAAGACACAAAGGTTTACTCAAACCCAGACTCATGGTTCTCACAGTGACGAGGCCAGAGGCAGACTCAGAGATCGCAGGATACCCGTACGTGTTACAGGTGCGGACAGGTCGGATATATTCAGAGGGAGTGCCCCCAGTCAGCGAGAGCACCACCATAGCATCACCAGCACCAAAGGGAACGTGTTCAAGCTACTGTTGAGTCAGACCGGGGGGAGTCCAGACACAGTGTTGAGGGTATGATTTTCATTTGCAGTACTTGCATGCATACCACGTTCATTTCAAGTTATGATGTTATGGTTGACATGTTAGGGTTAGAGCCTGTTAGACTTAGTAAACCCCAAAATTCTTAGCACGTTGGCTGGGATAAAGTATACCCAAACGCGATTTGTCATGACATTCCGATAGAAATAAGGGGTTACGAGTCGCCAGTAGACATGAGAGTACTGAGTTGTTAGAGTTCGAGGCCTTAGTTGGTGCAAACTGGTTATCAGCATTACATGCTTGGATTGGTTGATACAAGAAGACGAATTGGAAACCTTCGCAAGTGTTATGCACGCTGAAGCGAAACATGAGGGCGACATTGCTGAAGTGTCGATCGTGTGCAAGTTTTTGCTGCTCGAGGATAGACGTTAGAGCACGTAGTTAGAGCTGATAATGTTGTCGTTAATCTAGATAAGATTAAAGCTGTGATAGATTAACCTGCTCTGACTATCGTTTCGCAATATTCTATCGCAGAGTTCGTGAAGGACTTCTCCAAGTATGTTGCACCAATGACGATATTGATACGAAATTCATGTATAACGATGATAGTGAGCGGGTATTTGCCATACTAAAAAGTAGCTGAACCTGAGACTGGGGCGTTGGCTTGAGTTCTTGAAGGACTACGAATTCTTGTTTAAGTACCATTCGGGGAAGACTAACGTTGTTGCTGATGCTGAGGTAGTCGTGTGTTACACGACCCATGAACGTGGCTTACGTGAGACAACCGAGTTGATGAGTTCAGTGGGCGTGTTGACGACTACCAGGACACAGTTACGTGATCAGATGATGTTGCAGACTGTCTCATTTGGCATTGTGCGCGAGGGACAGCAAGATGATGCGTCATACCAGCGGTGCAGTGAGATGGTGGACAGTTCAGATTGCCCAGACAAGAGTCGGTCGACAGACTCATGGTAGAGGTGTAACGACCTGAATATTTATGCGACCCGACTCAGGGTAATTTAGTAATCCCAATACTAAATGCATGTTAGTGTTACTTTAAAGTTGTTTGATTTGTGAAAATTAAATAAGGCCTAGTATGTTTAGGGCCCAATAAAAAATAAAATGGTGAAATTGAGTTGGAGGCCCATAAGGGAGATTTTAGTCTTTTCCTATCAAGGTTGTATACAACCTAAGTGTTAAACCCTAACTATATAAATCTTATTTTGTTAGAGTTGGAGAGCCTCCATTGCATTTCAATACAACAAGAGAAGAATGAGGGAGAATACAAAGGGGAGGTAATCTTTTGGTGGTTTTTCTTTTTTCTTTCTTTTCTTTCTTCTTTTTCTTCTTTCCTCTTCTTTGGTTTGGTTTGTTTTGATGGGGAGGAAGAAGGAGGTGGCGGCTCCTCGAGGAGTCGCCGCGGCGCCGCCGCCAGCAGGGGGTGGGCTTGGCCACCCCCATGAAGCCGTGAGGAAGAAGGGGGTGGCAATAGCCACCCCACTTCTTCCATCACCACCACCACCACCGCCACCGCGGCTAGTCAGCTGCGGTGGAGGGGTCCCCAGTGCCGGCGAGCATTGGGGACCACCCTCGGATCTCGATCCGAGGGTTAGGGTGGGTGGGGGAAACCCCCACCCCATGAAACCGAAAAGCCAAGGGCGTCTGCCCCTGCGTTTCGGTCCCAAGGGCAGGCCCCTGGACCATTCCAGGGGCCAGTCACCCCTGGGGGGCTGGTGGACCGTTGACCAGGGGCTGGGACGCCCTGGTCAACCCAAACAGGGACCGGTTTGGTCCCTGTTCAACTAAACAAGGACCAAATTGGTCCCTGGCCAAAATAAATTGAAAGTAAAATAAAATAAAATAAAATAAAATAAAATAGAAAAACTTACGATGGGCGTCGACAACCTCGACAAAGCCCTTAAACGGTACATCACGTGGGACCCACACCATTTGGGGTCCCCAAATATATAATTAATAATTAAAATACTCAACTTTAAATGAGTAAAATACTTATGTAGTATTATATGAACTGTTTAGATTCGCGAGGCGGTTCACGTGGGACCCCAAACGCGCGAGGAGTCGGTATAGGCATCGCGACGGGTTCAGGTAAGTGGGGAGCTTCGCTCATGTATGGATTGGATGTCATGTAGAATTTGCATGAGTACTAGGTAGTACTTGCATATTTAATGTTTGAGCGAATCTTTCCTCTTATTAAGCATTGTTGGTTCTTTAGCTCACCCCACTCTACCCCACAGGTCTCTCTACCAACGCGATAGACAAGAAAGACAAGAGAAAGGATTTATCTTGAAGTGCCTTCATATGTGAGACTTATATAATACTAGTTTATTATTAATATTAATCGTTTTGAAAACCTTGTACGTGGGCTATAGTTTGAGAATTAGTTAATGGGTAGTTTTGAACCTTTATAATATTATTATGAAGTTGTATGAGACATTTAAGAATTATAGATGATAGATCTTATTATGATATACAGGATTATATGATTTTATTATGATTATCTTTCACACTTTTATTATCATATATCTTGTTAGAATGATTATTCCGCAGGTTTATTTAGGCGTGCCAAGTCATTATTTGGGCCTGGTTCAGGTATCAGGTCTAGATAACGGTTTGGGCCGGGCGACTTGACCCTAGGTCAGGAAAGGGTCGTCACAATTGGTATCAGAGCCTAGGGATTAGAACCTAGGGAAACGTTAGGTTAGGGAAACCTAAGATGTAGAGCCTTTAAGTTTAAAGGTCAAGTTAAGTCGAACAAATCAGTAGTATGGGACATTGGTTCAAAGTCGACTTAACACGCAATAATGTTAAATCTTAGGATGGGATGGGATAAAAGAAATTTGATAAAGATTTAATGTGATGATTATTTGCTACTTTGTATATATATAAATATATCGTTAGATATATAGGTAAATGTATTTCCTTAAGACGTGAAACCTTGGTTCTACGAGTTGGGAATGACAATTAACGACACAAGAAAAATTGAAGGGAAGTCCGCCGAAGATTCTACATGCGTTGTAAGGAAGTCTACAATGCTGTGCTGCAAGAATGGTTATGATAGAACGACTAAACTTAGAGTGGAAATTGTATGGCGAGAACGCCTATACTTAACGATAGAGTAACAAATAAAGACTTAATTAAGAATTGATAAACTTGAAAGGACAATGAGACGCCACGCTAAATATGCAAGATGGAATTGTGACGTGACCACATTTCATAGAAGTAACTCTGACGCCGAAAACTCTATTAGGATAATTAAAATTAAAGTTATCTTATTGAAAATAGAAGTTAACGATCCTAGTAAGGATGTAAATGAATCTTTGGTTTCAAACAATGATAAGCAAGTTAGTTTGGCCAGGTGGCTGAACTTAACTTAAGATATAGTGGACACGTATATACTTAAAACTTCTCTTGATTAAAGATGTGAATCATTGGTCTATAAATTCGATTAGAAAGTTAATACTATGAATCAAATTTTGTTATTGCATGTAATTTATTTTCTCGAAGACTTACTCTTTTGACTTTGTTGGACCATGATTTTTGTGTTTCGTTGAGTAGATGTTTATCACATTTTGATGAGATTTTCAAGGAAGCATTCTACTTGTCCGTACAAAATTTTGGAAAGCGTGAACAATTATAAAAGGAAATAGTTTATTTTCCTTGGTGTTTAAAAATAAAATAAAAATAAAAATAAAAAAATAAAAGTTTGATTTTGCTTGAAAAAAAAACATGGAAACTCAACACTTTGAAATGGGTTTTGATTCGGATTTAACTTCTCGATTAATTGAGTTATAACATTCAAGTTTCGATTGAACTTGTGTAAAAGAAAAATAAAGCTAAGCTAGTTATCGATAGGTTGAATACTAAATATGAGGACCCAAATTGAGAGTTAGATTGAAGCGTAAGTGCATAATGTACGAGATGGCGAATGAGAAATTAAAGAATACATTGAAAACTACTCAATGAGAAAATCTAGTGAATACGAAATGTCAGATTAGTACACTCAAAGATGGATGAGTTACTAAAATTGAGGATCCAAAGTCAAAGACTATTTCGGTGAAATAGCCATGCGTGAAGATCGTGTTGCCAAGTAAAAAAAAATAAAATTGGTAGATGTTATAAAGACTCAAGATCTGAGGTTAAAATGATATAAATCAAATGAAACCACTGCAACAAGGAAATTATTCTAACATAATTAGAAGAGAGTTGATTCATAAAGTTGGGGATACCAGGAATTGATAAATTATGTTCGAAATGGATGGAGTGTACGCAATAGCAGTACCATGACTGAATAATTAAAGGAAGCCCTAAACTAAACGGTATGTATGAGTTATATTAGTAGGTTGTAAAGAGCGTATGACGCAGTTAATGATATTTTAATGAACTCGATGATAAGTGAATCATTAAAATCGAGGGTACACTAATAAAAAGAATATCTCTGATATGATTAGACGAGTGGATTCATAACTTTTGAGTCAAAACGAAACCTAACCAGATTGGTAGGAAATGGTTGAATGAAAAATAAAGTTGAAGAGTAATCGAGGCAAATGATTGCTACATAACATTAGTCAATAATGACTTGGTTCTTAAAATTGGGGATCCTAGAATAGGATCGACTCATGGAAAAACGAATGAGTAATTTGGTGATAAGAAGAATTACGAACTTAAGAGAGACAACATGTACTGCAATAGTACCCTATCCAAGAACGAAAAATTTTAATCAAAATGGTGACGTCGCTAAGAATCATGTTGATCACTTGTGGGAAGTAATTTGTGATCTCATAATAAAAGTAAAACATTACAAAAAAAAACCCTGAACTGCCAAACTAAATGGTTGAAATGAAAGATGAAATATCTGATCAGTGATAGGTCGGCTATTAAAAGTGGGGATCCTAGGTTATAATCGAACCCCAATAAGATTTATACAGTGCAATATGTACGAAATAATAATTAGGGATGGTGAGGAAATACCCTAAACTAGCAATGAAACATGAATATATGAGTAAAGATAAAATTTTTTTAAACTTCACACTGTAAATAATTGTTGAACAAAATGTGTAGTTTACACTTGGAAGCCTGAGGGCTTAGTATAAGTCTAAAAGTGAGAGCCCTAATTTGATGGCGTAGGAAAATTTGAGGTTGCAGCCCAGATGGGTAAACAATAGATTTGCAAATGGCTAAGTGCTAAGGATATAAACACGTAGAGATAATGCTCGAATAATCAAGGTCGACACCGTAACAGGTGACAAGCATAAGCAAATTATGTGACATAAAGGTTTGCCTAAGCATGAGATAATTTTAAATCAATCCCATGAGAAACCAGTTGATATTCTTATTTTCAAGAATCATTGAATTTTGGAGAAAAGGAAGAACATCAGGAATGGCTCTGTGCTAAGTATAAGCAATGAATCATAAGTTAAATAGTGCAAGATGATTCTCGAAATTGGTGTAAATATGAGTTTGAGTGCCCTTGAATTAAAGCTTTAGTAACAAGTCGTACAAGATAAATCTATATGAGTTTTATGTACACAGATTTGTACTTTATGGTTGAAGTATCCAACAAAACATCTATGCAGTGCGACAATAGTAATGCACGAGTGTAATACATTGAAATATAAGTTTGAGTTATGAACTTTAAATAACCAGATCGTAGTGTGATACGAGTTCTTAATAACCACATCTGGAGTATAGATTATGTAACTCCCAAGAAACGACATGAGTGTCAGGTTCGAAACATGAAAGCTAAAGCACCTTCGTTTCTCAGAGAGTGAGGTACTAAACACATTATAAGAGCTGAGAGTTAGCTCAGAAAGATGAGAATGGACCATTGTATACCAAAAAGGGGTCATGACTAAGTCAACAATGTCACCCAGGATCGTGAGAATTGATCAGTGCGAGGACGCAATACGATAGATCTCTTGAAAATCAAGATATAGTGATAAGAGATCTTGGTATGAAATAAAAAAAAATGGTGATGCAATGGAGTGCATTAAGATGAATGCTGAAACCTACTTAGAAATAATGACGATGTTAAAAACATTCCACAAGATTTTAAAGGTGGAAGCTTGTTTACGTCAATTAACAGTTAAGTGTGACGGAGGAGTTACAAAGTGGATCATTAGTTAAAAGTTGACTTGAATTATGAACCTACAAGAATGAATGTCGATTAACATGTGATGCCAATAATATTAAGGTATTATTCTAGAAAGGAATACTATGTCTGCCCATTTGTAGCCTTCAAAGATAAGTCACAAAGACATGATGAGTCGTTCACTGATATACGTAACCGAGATGTTGATAGAGATGGTGTGCTAGTGCTCATGGTATAGAGGACGATTATCCTTGCTTCCCTACTACCAGTTGGTGGTATGGTTTCAATGCCAGATAGGCAGAGATACTCTTTGACACAGATAGGCACCAGATCACTCTACCTCTTTGTAAGTTGAGTGACTTGAGTATATATTGCGACTTTGGTAAAGATTATAAGGAATACCTTAAGAACATGTGATGACAGAAGAACTTGACAAGTGGCTGAGTATAATGATTCTATTGAAACCTATAAGAGATGGCCTTATGAATTTCGGTCAGTGGGACGAAAATGAAAATGTTGAGACAGTAGAGTCAAGGATAAGACTTTATTTCACGTGGAGTATGAGCAGAAGGTGTGAGTGCAGATTGCCTCAGTTAAACGATGGGTCATAGAAGAAATCATTACGAGCGGACATACCAGACTATGGGTGTACCTTGCTTTACTTTCGAGGACGAAAGTTCTTAAAATTGGGGATATTGTAACGACCTGAATATTTCTGCGACCCGACTCAGGGTAATTTAGTAATCCCAATACTAAATGCATGTTAGTGTTACTTTAAAGTTGTTTGATTTGTGGAAATTAAATAAGGCCTAGTATGTTTAGGGCCCAATAAAAGATAAAATGGTGAAATTGAGTTGGAGGCCCATAAGGGAGATTTTAGTCTTTTCCAATCATGGTTGTATACAACCTAAGTGTTAAACCCTAACTATATAAACCTTGTTTTGTTAGAGTTGGAGAGCCTCCATTGCATTTCAATACAACAAGAGAAGAATGAGGGAGAATACAAAGGGGAGGTAATCTTTTGGTGGTTTTTCTTTTTTCTTTCTTTTCTTTCTTCTTTTTCTTCTTTTCCTCTTCTTTGGTTTGGTTTGTTTTGATGGTGAGGAAGAAGGAGGTCGCGGCTCCTCGAGGAGTCGCCCTCAGCGGCGCTGCCGCCAGTAGGAGGGGTGGGCTTGGCCACCCCCATGAAGCCGTGAGGAAGAAGGGGGTGGCAATAGCCACCCCACTTCTTCCATCACCACCACCACCACGGTTGGTCAGCTGCGGTGGTGGGGTCCCCAGTGCCGGCGAGCACTGGGGACCACCCTCGGATCTCGATTCGAGGGTCAGGGTGGGTGGGGGGAAACCACCACCCCGTGAAACCAAAACGCCAGGGGCGTCGCCCCTCGTTTGGCCCCGTGGGGAGCCCCCGCACCATTCCAGGGGCCAGTCTACCCCTGGGGGGGTTGGTGGACCGTTGACCAGGGGCTGGGATGCCCCTGGTCAACCCAAACAGGGACCGGTTTGGTCCCTGTTCAACTAAACAGGGACCAAATTGGTCCCTGGCCAAAATAAATTGAAAATAAAAATAAAATAAAATAAAATAAAATAGGAAAACTTACGATGGGCGTCGACAACCTCGACAAAGCCCTTAAACGGAACATCACGTGGGACCCACACCATTTGGGTCCCCTAATATATAATTAATAATTAAAATACTCAACTTTAAATGAGTAAAATGCTTATGTAGTATTATATTAACTGTTTAGATTCGCGAGGCGGTTCACGTGGGACCCCAAACACGAGAGAAGTCAGTATAGGCATCGCGACAGGTCCAAGTAAGTGGGGAGCTTCGCTCATGCATTAAATATGGCTTGATTATTAGATAATTAGAAATGCATGTTTTGAATGTAACGACTTAGGAATGAGTTGCGTCGTGATATTGGTTTGGATCTCTATTATCTATGGAATTGTGAATACATTATTTTGCCTTTTATGTTATTTGGTGCCCCAGAGTTTGTGGAGTTCCACCGTGGGCCAAATTAGCAAGTGGTCTATATCTTGGACGGCCAGAGTGTGTGGTAGTTAACCACCGAGGGTTTGCTTGACTAATTGAATGCATAAAGTGAATTATTCGAGGGTATTGGAGTTACCATCCTTTGCTACTTGATGATTCTTTGAGACGTGTAGCAGTGACGGCTTGGAAGAATCTATCTTTGTTTTGGTGTGATTATCTAGAGGGCGTAACGGCCATTGCGTTTCCACTGATTATTGTACCAATTCGAAAATAGATGATTCGGTCACCGGATCCTTACCAATATCTAGTTCGCATTGAATGGAACAACGGCTTATATTAATATTTATATCTATCGCATTTTATTTAAATATTTCATTTGACTTTATTTGTATGTCATGTGTAAATTGATAAATGAAAAGTGATGAATATTATTATGCATGACATAAATGAATGTTTATCAAATGTGTTGTAAGACTGTTAGGCTTTTATGTTTAGTATGGTGATTGGAATATGATTTGAAATATTGATACATAGAATTATTGAATATCTAAATTAGATATGGAAATAATATTTAAACGTTTCTTCTTAGAATATAATTCCATTTTTTTTATAACTACGATGAGCATGAACCATATCTTTAATGGTATCGAATTATGTGTTCGATAAATATGCTTATAATTTTGTTATGATTTACATTTATTCAGTTATTACATGTTGTGTTATGCGTATGGATTGGATGTCATGTAGAATTTGCATGAGTACTAAGTAGTACTTGCATATTTAATGTTTGAGCGAATCTTTCCTCTTATTGAGCATCGTTGGTTCTTTAGCTCACCCCACTCTACCCCACAGGTCCCTCTACCAGCGCGATAGACAAGAAGGGCAAGGGAAAGGATTTATCTTGAAGTGCCTTCATATGTGATACTTATATAATACTAGTTTATTATTAATATTAATCGTTTTGAAAACCTTGTACGTGGGTTATAGTTTGAGAATTAGTTAATGGGTAGTTTTGAACCTTTATAATATTATTATGAAGTTGTATGAGACATTTAAGAATTATAGATGATAGATCTTATTATGATATACAGGATTATATGATTTTATTATGATTATCTTTCACACTTTTATTATCATATATCTTGTTTGAATGATTATTCCGCAGGTTTATTTAGGCGTGCCAAGTCGTTATTTTGGCCTGGTTCAGGTATCGGGTCTAGATAACGGTTTGGGCCAGGCAACTTGACCCTAGGTCAGGGACGATTGGGGTTTTTCATTGGTGGGTAAAGTGCGTGACGAGATACTTCAGGGAATTCGCCGCTCCCGTTCTGCTGTATATCCGGGTCGACCTAAGATGTGCGCTGAGATGCGACATCTCTTTTGGTGGCCAGGGATGATTTTTGAGGTGTCAGAGCTTATTCGAGCGGGTGACATATGCCAGCGCGTGGAGGCTGACCATCGATGACATGAAGGATTACTTCAGCCCCTACCCATTCCTCAGTGGAAGCGGGAACATATTGATACGAATTTCATCAGTGGTTGCCTCGATCTCTTCGTGGTCACGATAGCATCTGGGATATCGTGGATAGATTTGTTGAATCTGCAGTACCTTCACTTGTACGAGGTTGCGCACAACAACAGTTGTCAGGCGAGTATAGGTATGGCACCGATTGAGGCGCTCTGTGATTGGCCTCGTAAAAATTTCCTTCCTGCCGGATTGAGCCTGAGGATGCTGAAGCAGTTGGACTTGAAACTGTTGATGATTATGCTGAGAAAGTGCGGTAGATTTTCCTGAGGCTTAAGAATGCCCAGGAGTGGCAGAAGAAATACTTGATGAGTATCACGTTGAGCTTCAATATGATTTGGGAGAGACTACGTAGATCTGAAGGTCTCTCCACTGAAAGTTTACGAACGGTTCGGAGTCAAGGAACGACTAGCTCTGAGGATTATCGATTTCTTCAGGATTTGTAAAACGGAATGGTAAGGTCGTCAGTTTAGTTTACTTATTAGTTAATTTCGGGGATGAAATTCTAATAAGTGGGGGAGACTGTAACAACCCACAATTTTAACCCGACTAGTGTTGTAGTGGTTAGGATTGTGACCCGGCTACGTGATACTGGACTGTATTTCAAACTTCGGGAGTCGACACCGAGGTAAATTTTATGATTTTGTAATGCATGCATTAGTATGGTGGTATGATACGGGTCACGAGCCATTTGGGCAAATATTAATCTGAGTCTGGCTTTGCCTAGGTAAGCAGGGTTTCGGTTGTCATTTAAGCGGGTATTAGAGGTGATACACTAAGTTAAATCAAAGATATGACCTTAGTTGAGGAAACATGATTTTATCAAATAAGTATAACTTAGGCATAAATAATTTATTTGAACACTAAGTGTGGGACCGCCTCGAGAAGCGTGCCAGACGCGGGGCACTGAGTACCGGATAAACGGGAGTTAGTATGACCTCGGGTACTAATTTATAAAGTTCAATTGATGGCCTAACATAGGTTATATGATTTATTTTGAAGTTAATCAATATGAGGCCTATGGTTGAGTTGGAAACATATAATAGGCTTAGGATGAATCTTGGGATGCACAACATGAGGTAATCAAGATTGATGTGTCAAAGTTAGTTTTCACTGGAAATGAGGACTAAGTTATTAAGGGATGTCCAAGGGAGCTCGAGATGTGTACACATGTGTTGATGAAAAAAAAGGGGATATAAAAAGAAAACCCACAACTTTACTATTCATCAACGCCCAAAAACCATACTCTCAGCAGCGGCTCTCACATTTCCACCTCTTCCTCTCCACTTTCCTCCACTGGTGGCCGAACCACTGGACCTTCGACCAAGCCAGAGGTGGTTGGAGCACCACTGTCACCGGTGACGAGATCCCTTCCTCTCTCCCTCCCTCTCGGCCTACGTGCTCTCTCCTTCTCAGACCTATTCTCGATCTCCTCTCTTGCACCTCACCTCCTCCTGTCTTGACCGTCACCATCGCTACCCTCTATGGCACTGGCATCTCGGGCGGTCACCGGAGCAGATAAACTCGTCCCCTCTCAGTCCACTCTCTCTCTCTCTCGTTACTAACTGTTGTGCACACACCCTTACGATTTCCAATCACCGTGAAGTTGCTCCGTCAAGAAACTTGGACTTAGATGACCATAGGTATCTCGACGTTCTTAGAGGGCCTAACGCACGGTGATGTGGTGTTTTGCAACGAGCTATTGAGTGTTATTTTCACTTTTTTTGTATATTGTTGAAGACTGTGTTGGTTCAAGTTGTGGAGGTAGGTTCAGCCTCCAGTCGGAGCTGGTTGGAGGTGCTCCTCTGGCGACTCCACTGGCCGGAGGTGATCTCTGAAAGGGCTGCAGTTGTGGGACTATTGGTTATGCTTTATGACTGTCGTGATGTTGGTGTGTACAGTTTCGTGTGGGGTGCGTGATAATGTGGGGGTGCGTGCAATGTATGGGTATGTACACCACAGTTGGGGTATGGGGTGTGTGTTGTGTGGGGTGCGTATAGTGTGTGTGTGTCTCACAGTTGGGGTGTGTGGTGCGTTATGGTGTGTGGTGTGTTAATATAAAACGTGATGTGTGTTGGTATGTCACGGTCATTATCGGTGTATGTGTGAGTTGTTTTCTATCACGAAGAGTAATCATCGACGTGACGTAGGGCGTGCACATCACCTTTTCATGTCGTGTTGGCACTCTACAGACGTTAGACCACACCCACGAGGTTCCCAAGCCCGTTGGTGCGTAATCATTTTGAGTCGTGTTGTTTTTACGGATTTGCGTTTAAAGGTCAGGAATTGGTTATGACGTCGTGGTCACGTCGTTAGCTCATCGAGGCTATGACGTGACCCACATACGACTGAGTCGAGCCTACGATACATGAGTAGGCTTATATGCATTATGGATATCGACGTTGTGATATCGTAGTTATGGTCATTGTCATGGTTTTTCAAACCCGAGAGAGTATATGTTTTCATAAGAATTTGACAAGTTGTGTAAATACTTAAACCACTTAGGAAAACACTAGGGTTTAACCTAGGTTTAGTTAATGACTTAACCCATTAATTAGAGTTTCCAACCTTGTCAAGTAGCGAGAAACTCGAGGATACGCGTTAGGGATGCGATAGTGTCTACGGGTTGCGATTAGTCAAGTAAGTACACTTGCCTTAAAGATTGTGTATGATTTGTAAGCCGGTAAGAAAATGTCATGTGATTCATTATCATTTATTCATATCCGCTATGCTCTATTATTGGTTTTCCATTCCATTCCTTATTGTGTGTTTCTTAGCGTAAGTGTTTCGTCTCAAGAGTACTAGGACCTGCACTAGAGGGATAAAACGCTGGCACTCTTGTACATGAGTGTGTGACCACCCTTAGTGACCGTGTGACCCAAGTACTGGGTGGGTGGGCTTGTGTCCCTCCCATCATACCTGTGCCTTCACTTTGTGTCGATGCCCGGGAATACCTCGCGAGGTCTTCGCCATTATGCTATGATTTAGACCACTTATGGGCCTCTTTTGATTCTTTAGAACACACTTGACTTTCGATTGATATCTATTAGTCTGTTTATCATGCACTTGATCTATTTAAATTCCTGTCTTTCTATTACCGCATGATATTTAGACTGCTTTACTTAATATATCATGAATTACTGTTATCTTCTTCTGACATTACATTCGATTTCTCAAGTTGCTCACCGTCTAGTTTGTGACGGTGGGCAGATAGAGCGAAGTGCAGTAGAGGCAAGGAGCCCTGCTTAGGCGACTTTTTGTGAGGATTAGTGGCTGGTCTTGGAGACCTTAGTGTAGGTCTATTATATCTTTTGCTCAGTTGTATGACATTTTATATATATATATACTTTTGATCATTGAACTTGGGGTTATTTCGATATTCGTATCATGTACTGATTCATATCTCATGTCTGTTTGTACATGAATTTTGGGGCTTTCCACATTATAGATTCATAATTTCCCTTTAACTGAGTTATTTCCCTTATGTTAGTTTATTTACTTTCCGGTACGTAAAACTTGCAATAACTCTTTCATAAATTGTATAATTGATTGATTGGAGGTTGACTAGGCTCGCCAGGTTCACCGAGTACCGACTCGGGGACCTGTACGAGCATAGGCCGGGCGTACCCAAATGCAAGGGGAATTTGGGGTCGTCACATTTATTTATATTTAATTCTCTTGATTCTTTTCTATGGTTTATTCTCTTTTGTATTGTTTTTAATCATAGGGTTAGATTTGATTGTATGTATAGTGTTGTGCATGCATATTAGGTTGACTACCCTTAGTCATTGAAGCCGAAACGTCCGTCCTCACGTGGTAGACTCAAACTTGTGACAATTGGCCAACCAGTCAAGTGCCTTAGGGATATAGGCTAAATCGGGAGCACTAGCGATCCGGTTGTCTAGGTGTAGTGCCTTCACGAATCGAAGTAATGCGGCCAATGTGTTAAATCTGGAACACTAGCGATCAGGTTGCGTATTTGGATAGGGAAGTAATCAACGGTCGTACCTTGGCTGCCGATAACAGGAAGTGCGTGGAACCGAGTGCGTCACTAGGTCTATAGCTGCACAAGATCATAGGTTAGTCTCATATCTTTCATAAATCAAGGATTAATGGAGTTATTCCAAAGTTGTATTGCGAAGACCGTGAAGCTGAATACCTAAATTTTCTTCCATTGTATTATTCTAATTTATAAGTTTTCAAAGTTTCCAAAAGTTTTACAAATTCTCCTGTTTCTCTGCTCCCTTTGAAACCTAAGTCAGTTACCTAGTCCTTGAGATTCGATACCGAGCTTTTCACTACTACGGTCTTTTGTAGTTTTTGGTCTAGAAATCGGGAATTATATTTGACGTGTTACGACGCGCGTCATTCTTAATTGGAAGTGATAATAGGGGTAACAGTTATAAACTTAAGCATTTTTTTGGGGGTATACAAGGAATTGTTCATCAAACAACTTGTCCAAATACACCTCAACAAAATGGAGTTGCTCGTCATCTTTTGGAAGTGGTACAAGCTTCATTAATCGAAGCTTATATGCAACCATCTATTGGGGTGAAGCTCTTCTCTCTACAGTGTATTTGATCAATCGAAGTCCCTCCCGTTTCGCTGATTCCCAGACACCACTTCAAGCTCTCAACAAATGTGTATGTGCCCCTTCTGTCCCAAATTTACAGCCTCATGTCTTTGGACGTGTTGTCTTTTTCCACTTACATAAACACAAACACCACAAATTAGCTCCACAAGCATTAAAGTGCGTGTTTGTTGGATACGTTATGTACCAAAAGGGTTACAGGTGTTATCATCTTCCAACGGGACGAATTTTGTCACTATGGATGTGGTTTTCCATGCGAATTTAATGTATTTTACCTCTTTAAGTCAAAGCTTCAGGGGGATAATCAGAAAGAAATACAGACTCTTGATTATACTCATATTGAACTTGATTTGTGTAAAGAAGTCTCTAAAGCAATGGGTATGAGCCCATGTGTTGAAGATATTGGTCACTTAATTGAAGAATTTGGTCCAAGTCCGATTGTTGAAGAAGTTAGTCCATTGGATGATGAGTTGGTCCATCTAATTCAATTTTTGAAATACCACACCACTCGGACCTACCAAAGAAATAGTTGCCTGAACAAATCACTAGAAGAATACCCAAACAAACCTATGAACCTGAAATATCTAATAAAGTTACATATCCTATGAGCCATTTTGTGTCTAGCCAAAACTTGTTTGAATGAAATAATTTTTTTGTGAATCAATTATTTGTTGCATCTGTTACTAGCAGTGTGTAGGAGGCCTTAATTGATTCAAAATGGAAAACTGCTATGAATGAGGAAATGAAATCCATACAGAAGAATGAAACATGGGATCTTGTTGATCGTCCAAGTGGAAGGAAACCTTTTGGGCGCAAATGGGTTTATTCAGTGAAGCATAAACCTGATGGTACCATTGAACGCTTTAAGGCCAGACTAGTGGTGAAAGGGTACAATCAAACTTATGGGTTGATTACACCGAGACATTTGCCGCCCCTGTAGTTAAGATTAATATCGTCAGTGTTGTTATCACTAGCTGCAAACTTGGATTGCCCTTTAAGCAATTTGATGTGAAGAACACCTTCTTGTATGGAGAGTTGACTGAAGAAATCTATATGGAACTTCCACCGGGATGTATGGTACCAGGAAAATACCAAGGAAAGGTGTGTAGATTAAGGAAGTCATTATATGGACTAAAACAGTCTCCAAGAGCATGGTTTGGACGATTCACAAAGTCCATGAGAGCATTCGAATGTCGTCAAAGCAATTCAGATCACACCTTATTCTTTAAAAGGAATCAAGGTAAAATCACTACTCTCATTGTATATGTCGATGACATGGTGCACACAGGAAATGACATAGCATAAATGAAGTCATTACAAGAATATTTGTAAGGATTCCTTAAAATATTTTCTTGGGATTGAAGTATCTCAATCTAAAGGGGGAATATTTCTATCCCAAAGAAAATATACACTTGACTTGTTGAAAGAAGCAGGAATGTCAGCATGTCAACCGATTTACATACCGTTAGATGAAGGATTAAAATTATGTATTGAACCAGATCAAGTACCAGTTGATAAAGGGGTATATCAAAGGCTTGTGGGAAGGCTAATGTACTTAGCACATACAAGACCAGATCTTGCTTATGCATTATGTGTTGTAAGTCAATTTATGCATAATCCGAGAGAACAACATATGAATGCAGTCATGTGCATTTTAAGATACTTGAAGTCTGCTCCTGGAAAAGGGATAGTGTTTGTAAAAAATGAGGATTGGCAATACATATGGATTTACACTACATAAGGATTGGAAAAGGGATGATATTCGTAAAAAATGAGGATTGGGCTGGAGCAGTAGATGATAGAAGATCAACTTCTGGTTACGTCACCTATGTAGGAGGCAATCTAGTTACATGGAGACAGAATGTTGTTGCTCGATCAAGTGCAAAAGTTGAATTTAGAGAGATGGCACTTGGACTTTGTGAAGCCTTATGGCTAAGACTTTTGTTATAGGAGTTGGCTTATCCTCTTAAGCAGCCGAATCAATTGTTTTGTGATAATAAAGCTGCATGTGACATTTCATACAATCCTGTCCAACACGATCGAACTAAGCATGTTGAAGTAGATAGATTTTTTATCAAAGAAAAATAGGATGACAAAGTTATCGAATTGCCAAAGATTTGTTCGGAAGATCAGTTAGCTGATATTCTTACCCAATTTTTCTCAAGAAAAAGCTTCTTCTAGTGTCTTTGCAAGTTGGGCATGTATGACATCTATGCATCAACTTGAGGGGGAGTGTTGAGAATTGTTTCCTCATTTATCTCCATAATTTTCTTCATGATTTTAGAGATTACCTCATTGATTCGCTAGATTGTATATAATCACTAGTTTCCTAAATTGTTGTATTCCTTAATTGATGTACTTACCCTTAATTGTATGCTAGTATGTGTCTATATATTTGTACAAAACTGTTCATACGAACAAGTGAATTAGAATCAAAGAAGGCTTTGCTCTAATTTTCATGTACAAGATCCGATAGTACGAAAGAAAAGTATTGGTGGAAAACTCATTACTAGACATCTTTGGTTTTCTTCAGTTCACTCATTCCCTTTCTTTTCCTTTTCTTTTCCATCACAATTCTAACTTTTACCCTTCTCTCTCTCTCTCTCTCTCTCTCTCTCTCTCTCTCTCTCTCTCTCTCTCTCTCTCTCTCTCTCTCTCTCTCTCTCTCTCTCTCTCTCTCTCTCGTCAACTCTGCTTCTCCAGAATCTCCACTTCATTGCCATCCTCACCATCCCTCACCTTGTCAGGAAAGAGTGAGTTATAGCTAAAAGCCTCTTTGCACTGATACATCAATGAAATGTTTTGTTAGAAAAGAACTAGATTCCGTCGATAATAAATATTACTGACAAAATAATAATGACTTCCAAACCATCGCCAAAAAAAAGCACACGTAACCCTTATGGACAAATCACCAACCTTCAAAAATTCACTAACTTTTCGACAACAATTTTAGTTGGAAAATGCTAGAATTACAACATCATGTTAAAATAGAAAGCATAACACTGTCTTTTTTATTGGATTTTGATATGGGGCCAATACGCCACATCGGTTGTTGCACATTTTATTGTAACATATTGTTGTCATTCTAGAATTTTTCCATTTTAGCCTATGAACATAAATGTATCCATCGATTCATATTTTACAACGAAATAGCTCAAAATGCATAAACTAGTTCATTTAATTAACTAATGGGCATTCCATCTCAAAGTTCAAGTTTATATCACAACATCGCAAAGTTCAAGTTTACATCTAAACTACCTATTAGCTTCCTCCAAAACCCTAAATTCCAGTTTTTTTCTCTTTTGATTTCCTTTGTGTTTGCTGCATGAACCTCCCACCAATCTTCTATTTGATCGGCGTTGGTTCTAGTAAGAGTGTTTACTGCATGCATTTTATTTAATAAAACACAGTTCTATTCATATATGAGAGTTTCAATCCTGCAAAAACTATTGGATTCATCATTGGCACCACCGCTTGCTCCCCTTCCATGTTTGCATTTATCATCATTCAACTTTATCTCCACTTCTATTGCTCCTGTGCGGATCTGCACTTACAGTTGATTTTTAAATAGTTTTATCATGTTATCTTTTTCAATAAATATTTGTTATCCAATGTTGAAAGTTTGTGTTTGTAATGCTCATCTCCTTGCCATCTGTGCCAGCAATCTCTGCTCTGTCGCTTATATATGCATGCGCATTTCTGTCTCCTTCTCTACTCGTAGTTATTTTTAGAGCTGGGAAAGCCTTTCGTCAATTATCTGTTGGTTTTGAAGACCAATAGAAGTTTGGAAGAAAGATTGACAAATTTTTCACAAGGAGAGAATCAACAATAGAGACCAAAATTTTTGTTTTGGTTCTCTCAAAAATCAGTTGCACAAAACAACAGACAAGAATTTGATTCTCTTTTTTTGTAAAACTGACGTACATGTATATATATGAGATAGAAAACTTAATTAAAAAAAATCCTAAAACATATAAACTTCTAATTTTAATCTACTCACCAAAAAAAATAGCAACTTCCTATATTATAGGACTACTAAAAAATTCTTGCGCACATAAATAAAAATCCTAAAATCTAGGACTAGAAATAAGATGCGCACATACCAAAAATATAAGTTACGAAAATTAGAAACTTTGTAGACCTAAAGCACTTAGTTCCTGTTTGGTTGAAGTGTTAGCTTAGATAAACATGGGCTTAGGGATAAGAGACATGTTTGTTTGAAATCTTAGCCAAGACATAGTCTTATCTAAACATTTAATCTCATGCTTACCAAAAGACACCTCCCTCCTGTCTTTAGATGAGCCCAAATTAAATGGACGAAAATCACAATTTTATCCCATCCTCATCGCCCACCTTCTCCATCCTTATCTCATCGTTGTTGTCTTGGTCACTCTTTTGTGTTGCCCCGTCTTCATCGTCTTCACCGTCGATCTTCTTCGTCTTCATCGACTCAATCTCACTATTGATGGTTGAGCGATATGTACAGACACATAACGACGACGATGATTGATGAACCTACTTTTGTTTATGAATTAAGGTTCCATTCGGCACCAACAAGCTTGTTGAGTTAGGGCAAGAGATTTAGGAGGGTTTCAAGTTGTAATCTGCTCTCAAAATTTTCAGATTTTGTTTGAATTTCTATTGTTTAATGTGTTGATGCAATTGTTTGTTTATTTGAAGTTGTCAAATTAAAAGTTTCTGTGTTTGTATGAAGGGGCATAATAGGCAACCAATTTGTATTATCTAAATTAATGGGTGTTTAAACCAAAAAAAAGTATTGACAGAGATGTGACTTGTTTTAGATAAGCAAAGGGGAAGTGTTAGCTAATTACTGAAGCAAACAGGCCCTAATTTTAACACTCCTTGCTTTAGGATCGACAAACCTCACTATCATTCGAACTTGTTGACTTGAATTATATCAGGAGGATGACGCAACCAATCTAAATATACCATCGAAACTTCCACATTGATTTGTGGAGAATGTACCAATGAATCTTTAACTTTAGGATAGCCTTCAATTCTTATATATCCTCCTTTCACTGAACCATCAATTTTTCTTCTAAAAGAAACTTTTGATGAGGTAATTTCTTTAACTTTATTAACACCTGTTGTAAGAACACCGAGTACGAAAGAACCGGTAACATCATGAACTAAAGGATTTTCTTGCTTGAAATTAAGCTTCCTTGTTTTAAGTAGAGTATCAAATAAGTACCTCACATTATGAAATATTTTCGGTTGCAGCTTAAATAATAATGACATTTTTCCATGTAATGATGACCTTCTTTGAGGTCTTGCAACATCTTTTTTCTTCGTATTCAAAATTTTCGGAAGGTGACAAGAGCCAATATTCTTGTCTCTCACTTCTGCAATGTTCACTTCATTGTTGTTGATCTTCTGCTCAACTTCTATTAGATTGAATGAGAAGCTTTTACCTCTTATTTTAACCCTCAAAATCTCATGACCAACATCATCAAAAATAGCACAATGCAAATCTTCAAAGGACACTTTATATCCTTTTTCAATCAACTGACCCATATTAAGTAAATTCTGATCAATATCGGGTATGTAAAGAACATCCAAAATTAATTTTGTACCTGAACTTGTTGTGATTGCAACAGTGGCTTTTCATTTTGATAAGATGTAACCACCGTTTCCAATCCTAACTTTTTTTACTTCAACTGGCTTCAAATCTCTTAATAAGGTTTAGTGATAACACATGCGGTTTATGCAACCACTATCAATCAACCGACTTTTACACGAATCTTCTATTAAATCACAACTTGCAACAAAAATTCGATCTTCATCATATAGATCTACAACTTTGGCCTCAGCCTCATTATTTTGAGATTCATTTTTGCAAATCACAGCTTCATGTCCAAGTTTATCACAATTGGTGAACTTTGCATCTGGTCTCTGCCAACACTTGTATGGTGGATAGTTTCTCCTTGAGAATCTACCCATGCTTTGGTTTTCATTGCTCGCAATGTTTTCTCCACTTGTTGAGCACCTTCAACAATGTGATATTCCCTTATAAACCTTCGTTGGTCTTGTGCTTGCATAGCATTCAACAACTCCGCCAACGTGACCTTGGAAAGTTCTTTTGTATTCTCAAAAGTGGTGATAGATGCTTCATATCTTTACTGCACAGTGACGAGAATATTTTCTACAATTCTCGAATCAAGAAATTTTGTGCTAAGTAGTCGCACCTTGTTGACAACAACTAGCAATTTATTTGAGTACTCTTTGATGATCTCGGTTTCCTTTATCTATTCCAATTGAAACTCTCTAATTAGATTGAGAATTCTCATACCTCGAATGCTTTCGTCTCCTCATACTCTTTCTTCATGTAATCCCAAATATCTTTCGCGTATTTGAGCAACATAATTCTATTGAAAAGAGTTGTTGAGACGACAGCAAACAAATAAGACTTTGCCTTTGACTTCTTTATTTTTCTGTCTTTGTGACTTTTGATTTGAGCCACTGTAGGATTGTTTGGCAATGAAGGGACATCATAATCTTCTTTTACTGCTTCCCACAAATCCAAAGCATCCAAGTAAGTCTCCATCTTCACTGCCCAAAGTTGGTAATTTTCTCCATCAAAGATTAGAGGAGCAATCTTGTAGAAACTCTTTTAAAAATCTATTCCATGGATCCCTTAAGACGTAAGCTCTTATACTAATTGTTGGTTTTGAAGACCAATAAAAGATAGGAAGAAAGATTGACAAATTTTTTCCAAGGAGAGAAACAACAATGGAGACCAAACAAATTAAAATCAGTTGGACAAAACAGTAGACAAAAAACTGAATTTGATTCTCTTTTTTTGTAAAACTGACGTACATCATGTTATATATGAGATAAAAAAAACTTAATTAAAGAAAGTCCTAAAACTACTAAACTTCTAATTCTAATCTACTCACCAAAAAAAATAGCAACTTCCTGTATCGGACTACTAAAACATTCTTGAGCACATAAATATAAAGTCCTAAAAACTAGGACTAGAAATAAGATGCGCACATACTAAAAACATAAGTTACGAAAATTAGAAACTTTGTAGACCAAAAGCATTAATTTTAGTACTATTATTAGAGCAATACCCGGCCTGAAACCTTAATTAAACCCCGGTACACCAGTCAGACAAAACTAGAGCCAGCACCCTCTTTTCAATACCTAATAAAACAACCTATATATCTCGATAATCGATTAATAGCTAAAACAAAACACAACATAAATTAAAATTTTTTTGATTATTACAAGATATACATAACCGGCATAAACCTCGGTAGTAAAATCGTTTTCCCCTATTTATTACAAAACAATAAATCAGACAATTTATAAACAGCAAGGAATATCAATACATCGTATAAAAAACTATAAACTCCTATTCTTCTCTATTTTGAGTTGAAGCGCATTCTGATAACCTGAAATGTTAATTAAGAGGAATGGGCACTCCAACTTGCTCAGTTAGTGATGCTCGTAAACCGATCAACTATCATCTAATATCAATGAATCAATGAATAAATATGAAACTAAAACATATCTATTCAAGCATTGAAAATGATATAAACAATGTATAACAAAATGCAAGTTCATCACTCAATTGCAACAGTACTAATGACTTGTATTTTGAGAGCTGCACTCCTACATCTCTTAGGAATGCAACCAATGAATCCACATGTTGGCCAACTTGTTATTCAGCTGGTTGATTCAAGATAGATTGTGCCGCCAACTCTAACTAGAGAATGCTGATTTAGGTAACTCTAACTATTAAGGATGAAAGGGCGATATATATAGCACCCAGGCGTACCTTACATACCTCTGTCCCGATCCGCTTGTCGCTCATTTTTTAGCATTTTCATATTTAAAATTCAGTTTCATAAACACAGTCAAGTCACAGTACATTGCCTCATTCCCGGCCCACAAACTAAGTGCACTAAATTTAACTAATTTATTATGCATAATTGATAAAATTCGAGTCTCAATCACCTGTGTTGAGCTTTCCTAACCTTTCCATACCTTTCAAGTCTCCAAGAAAAGTCTCGGGTAAATCTACATCAAGACAAGTTTATTTTCATAAATTTTAGTGTTTTACAAGTCCTACGGTACTCCTAAGCACCTGTCCAAGTCACGAATTTGGAACCTTGAGACCATACGAAAACTGCTACCAAAGTACGCTCGAAAGCTATTTCCAAAAATAATACTTTATAACAATTTCAAAGTGCTATTAACTAGCCAACTAGGGTTAACCTTTAACCTTGAAAACCTAAATATTTTTCATGATGAGAAAAAAGGAACTTATAGTACTCATCTCGTACTTTCCATATACTCCAAAAACACTCAAATCAGATCATAAATGAAGAAGTTATGAATTTTCCAATATGGCTTGTTGTCTAGGCAAACTTTATATATTTTGACTGAGAAAACTTCTCCAAATCAATATTTTCACAGTTTAATCTTCAAAACTCGATTCCAAACACCGGGAAATTACTCGACACAAGATTAAAAATATGTCCACAGCTCGTGGACTCAAATTGGATCAAAATCAACAATCACTTCATCCAAGATTCCAATGTAAATAAGTATCAACTATAAAAACTTCTTCAAAATAGTTATCAAGTGAGTCTCATCAATTCAATTCATCGAAACCTTAACCTACACAGGTGCAATTTATTCTAAATTGGCGCAAATCAATTCAATACATCAATTCACAACAAATTCTACCAATTTCCATCAACATCATTCTAGGAAAATCCAAAAATTACGAGAATTCAAATTGAATTGAGAAAAAAACACCATGGATTGAGATTTTACAAAATTTCGGTCTGAATCCCTCGTTTCCACTTCGCAAACTTGGCTCAAACAGACCGTCTCACTTAATTTATTTTTATTTATTAATTCGCTGGATTAAGATTTTATCAAATTTAGGGTTTGATAGTATAAAACGTTATGTAGAAGTTGAAAATGAATCGATTGAATCATTTGTTTTTTTTCTTTTTATATATAAACCCACATCAACTTAATTTCTTTTTATTTATCAATTCTAGAAAATCTTTATTTTGAAGTGTTTTGACATTCGGTGCCCATTTTCAATCAAATTTCTCAATAAATTGAGTCAAACTCTCGACAAAATAATCCATCTTCATAAAACGTCTATAATATTGTTTTTGGTCAAAATCATAACTTTGTTCATGACATATCAAACTCTTTCAAATCAATTCTCTTGCCATACTTAACCAATCTTACACCAAATTAGACCCAATCTCAATCTCGACTATTGCCAACTGACAAGAAACTCGAGGTAAGGTCTTGCACAAACTTCGTTCTCATTTTAAACTACTACTGAACCCGACTTGCACGCAAACCGAAGCTAAGTCTTCACTTAATTTATGAGTTTTTGAGCAACTAATTATTTAATTATTCAAGCCAAACAAACATAATATATCACATCAATGAACTCACATGTTATTCGAGACAAGCTGGGCTTAAGCTCGAGTGTAAATTAGATTAATTTGGATTTGGATTAATGCTAATCACTTACTTAAGGTAATGGGTCGTTACAGTCTCCCCAATTTAGCACAATTTCAACCATGATCTCAATGTAAATCAGTATCAACTATACAGACATCTTCAAAATAGTTATCAACTCAGTCACATCAATTCAATTCATCGAAACCCCAACCTACGCTGGTGAGATTTATCCCAAATTGGCACAAATCAATGTAATACACCAATTCACAACAAATTCTACCAATTTCCATCCACATCGTGCAAGAGAAACCAAAAAATTACAAAAATTCAAATTGAATTGAGGAAAAACACCCTGGATTGAGATTTTACCTAATTCAAGGTCGAATCTCTCATTGCCATCGCGTAAATTTGGCTTAAACAAACCATCTCGCTTAAATTCTTTTTATTTATTAATTCTCTTGATTGAGATTTTACCAAATTTAGGGTTTGAACTTATAAAACGTTCTGTAGAAATTGAAAATGAATCGATTGATTCATTTTTTTTCTTTTTATATATAAACCCAACTCACCTTAATTTCTTTTTATTTATTAATTTTAGAAATCCCTATTTTGATGTGTTTTAACATTCGAGGCCCGTTTTCAATCAAATTTCTCACCAAATTGTGTCAAACTCTCGACAAAACAGACCATCTTCATAAAGCGTCTATAATATTGGTTTTGGTCACCAAAACCCCAAAAATCATAATTTTGTCGATGACATATCAAACTCTCACAAATCAATTCTCTTGTCATACTTACCCAATATTGCACCAAATTAGACTTAATCTCAACCTCGATTACTGCCAAATGACACGAAACTCGAGGCAAGGTCTTGCGCAAACTTTGTTCTCATTTTATACTACAAGTGAACCCAACTTGCACGCAAAGCGAGGCAAGTTTTCACGTTATATTTAACACTTGATTTATGAGTTTTCGAGCAACTAATTATTTAATTATTCAAGTCAAACAAACACAATACATCACATCAACGCACTCACACATTATTCGAGACAAGCTGGGCTTAACCTCGAGTCTAACTTAGATTAATTAAGATTTGAATTAACGCTAATCACTTGCTTAAGGTAACGGATCAACTCATAACAAATTCTACCAATTTCCATCAACATCATGCAAGAGAAACCCAAAATTTGTGAGAATTCAAATTGAATTTATAAAAACATCCCTCATTTCCATCGAACAAACTTGTCTCAAACTGACTGTCTTGCGACTACTTTGCGAAGAGAAATCGGATGAAAATCGAACGTAAGAAGATCCATGATTGAAAATCAATCGATTGATTCATTTATTTTTTTCTTTTTATATATAAACCATCAGTTGCTTATTAGCAGTTTAATTTCCTTTTATTTATTAATTCGAAAAATCTCTATTTTGACTTGTTTTGACATTCAATGCATGTTTTCCATCCAATTTCTCACGAAATTGAGTCAAACTCTCGACAAAACAGTTTATCTTCATAAAGCGTCCATAATATTGGTTTTGGTCACACCAAAACCCCAAAAATCATAACTTTGTCCATTACATATCAAACTCTCACAAATCAATTCTCTTGCCATAGTTACCCAATCTTGCACCAAATTAGACTCAATCTCAACCTCGACTACTGCCAACTGACACGAAACTTGAGGCAAGGTCTTAAGCCAAACTACCACTGAGCCCGACTTGAACGCAAACTGAGGCAAAGTCTTCACGTGATACTTAACACTTGATTTACGAGTTTTCGAGCAACTAATTGTTTAATTATTCAAGCCAAACAAACACAATACGTCACATTAACACACTCAAACTATAACGACCCAGAAATTTGGCTGTTTGTGAATGATAACGTGTACTATATATTGATACTCATATGAGTAACTGGATAGTGAAGTTGGTAAACGAGTAGGAAAACTGGAACAGGCATCGACTAATGGGATACGGGTATACGGGACATTAAAACACTGAAAATGTGAATAAATAAGTCAATTAAATGATAATTGAGCTAATTGATTACAAAAGAGCATTGACCAATAGCACACGACTCGCAAGTCGTGGTGTGCTTTTGGGCGCGAGAACGGACCAAGGAGTTGGTTAGTTAAGTGGCGAGTGAGTCACCTAGTGGAGTCATATAGGAGAATTAGAGTAGGTGGACAGCTTAAAAGAGTGTTAGTTGGATCTACCTTTGGATACGTGTGTTTAAGTGGATGAGGCGTGGGACTATGTAAAGCCCACCTCCCACACTTTTCTCTCATTCTCTCATTTTCTCCTCTCTCTTTCTTCTTTTCTCCTCTCTCAAGACTTAGTGAGCAAGAAAACTCTAGGACAACCATTGGAGGGCTATCCAACACAGCGGAGGGTCGCTGGAGTCTCAGCCTCGCCGGAGTAAGGTGAGATCTCAACCCTCTTTGTCTTTTCTTTACATCTACGCATTAGTTTTTGTTAATTTACATTGCGATGACCAAGGATGTCGCACAAGGAGGTTGATCTGATCGAAGAGACCGCTATTATGGCAATCCATAGAGCGATCAACACCCAATTGTGTTGCCGGAGTTGAGTTTGTACATTGTGTTACGTTGTTTGTCGAGTTGCGATGTTTTGGAGTGGTTTTGTCATTCCGGACAAGTTTCTGGGGGTTCCACGACGATCCGAAGCCGGTTTTGGATGGTCAAGGACCCCCATACACGTTGGGCAAAGGCGAGAAGTGCGGCGACACAAACTGGGGTTCGACAAACCCCGGCAGGACCATTCTGGTCTGGGCACCATTCTGCCCACGACATCACTCACGGCACTGCGGAGGCACCGTGAGCCAGGAAAATCACAACAAGAAAAAGACTTTTTAACAAGGGGAAATCCCATCGCTAAACGTCAATTTCCCCTAATTAAAAATATTTAGCGAGGGAAAAATCCCATCATCTTTCCCCTCGCTATTGCCTCTCTCGCTAAAGAGTTTAGGTGACGGGATCACATCCCCTCGCTAAAAACTTTTTGTGAGGGGACCAATCCCCTCACTAAAATATTATAGTGAGAGGCAATCCCCTCACTAAATAGCTTTTAGTGAGGGGATTTGTCTCTCACTTAAAGAATCTAACGAGATGTCAACAACACTAAATAGCTTTAAGTGAGAGGCAAATCCTCTCACTAAAAGCTTATAGTGAGAGGTAATCCCCTCACTAAAATAGCTTTTACTGAGGGTCCATGCTTTACTTAACAACTTTTAGTGAGAGATAAATCCCCTTACTAAAAGCTATTTAGTGAGGGGCCAAAAGCCTCTCACTACTAACAACACCAGTAGTCATTAGAAGCCCTTTTCATAGACCTTTTGTTTGCACTGCATTCGACACAAAAAGTAGTGTGACAGACAAATAGCACATTTCAAAAGTGTAAATCCAACAATCCAAATCTTATGTGCCCACGGGTAATATAAATCTCATCTAATGTTCAAAAGAAAATACGAAAGATGCAAATATTGTCTTGAGTCTTTACAAACTTTCCAACAAGAAAGTACTCAGTCAAAATGAAGTAATGAAGTAACAATTAATATTTTGAAAACCAAAGCAAACATAGAATGGTTTTCAAAAAAAAAAACATTGAATCCACATAGTTAATTCCACCGAAAAAAATTAAGAATGTCAATGATTAATCGATAGAAGAAAAAGAACAAAAGCAATGATTTTATCGAAACATTTTGTATCGGAAAATACATATACAATTGCCACCTAATCTCCATAATTTGGCGAAAATAATACGAAATTCAGATGAGCAAACATAAGTGTGTAGCACAAGGCCAACCCCATAGCATGATTATCTGATAACCATCATTGCTGAAAAACACAATTCAAGTTTTAAAGATAACTATGTAAATGTTCTAACGAAAATATCAAACAGTAACAAATAGCAAAGAAAACAATCTTAACCATTCAAAATTCTCAAAATACAAGCTTCTAAGTAAATTAGGGCAAACAAGTTCAGGGCACAACTTCCATTAATCTACAACAGATGAATTTCAAACTTCAACTTTAGACATTTAACATCGAAACAACCAACAACAACTCTTTTAAGAACAAATTACATCACCACGTCTCAAGAACATCGAACATTATAGAACGCAATTCAACATCAACTAACGATATTGAAGTCCCCAAACATGCGTAGTAATTATTTTATAGAAACATTTTTTATCTTAAAAATACATATGCAAATTCCATCTAATCTCCATAATTTGTACACAAAAGGACTGCAAAGACAGATTAATAAACATACAGTGTGTATGTAGCATAACAAGAAGAGTTATACATGCATCTTACCCCACAAAATGACTGTCTCTGATAGCAGATAAACACACAAAACATTCAAGTTCGTTACAAAGATTAACTAGCTAAACGTTCCGACAAAAATTAACAAATAAGAAACCCATCAATCTATATGGCATTCAGAATCCCAAACACAAGCTAGTATCCAAATTAGGGCAAACAAGTATAGGGCACAACTTTGATTCATCATCCACAATAGACATTCAACACCAAATCCCCATTAAAGACACTGCCTTTAACATCTATCACACACAAAATCAACAAAAGCAATGATCTTTAACACAATCAAAGCCCAGATTTCGCAATTCAACACAACACAACCTCGAATCACATGATTCACACACCACGAAACATCTAACAAATGGATCAGAACAAAAAAAATCGACACAACGGACAGATGGTATTATCTGTTTTTGCTTTCTTTGTCTCCTCACTCAGTTTTTCACCCATAATATTGTACAAAACTCACTCAAAGAAATTTGTGTTCTTCAAGTTTAATTCAAAATCAAATATTATTTGCAAGCAAAGCAAACAACATTTAGCCATAGACAATTGACACTAAGATTCAGTGCTAGCTAGTTTCTCTTAATGCATAACTTCAAATAAAGGGGCTTCCAGTAGAATACATAGCATTCAAGCAAGCACAAATAATCACCAAAAAATGAAGCAAGTATTCCTAAAAACTTATAGGATGACAATTGATTCTAGATGTATACTTTTAATTCAAATGGAAGGAAAGAAAAAACAAATCAAGTAAGCAAATAATTTACCTAGAAGTAGAAGTAGCAATAAACGATCTATATCTATTAACGAATGCTGAGCGTCATCCTACAAAAAAAAAACACATTAAAAAATCAAAAAATGTAAATTTCATAAACTCCAAATGCAAATAAAGTAACTAATTGAAAAAGACGTAAAACCTTATTTGATTCATCATTAGTATGTGAAGGATCAATAGAGGATGATTGCTTTCTTTCCATTTCAATCTTTACAATCTATGGCAAATACTTTTAACAGTTTGCCTCAAATTTAAAATTTCTTCGTCTTTTTTATGAAGCCTTGCCTTAAGCTCTCTAACTTGTGCAGATTCAGATTCATTAAACTCCTTTCTCTGTATTCCACCACCATAACCAAACACATGGCTATGACGTTGTTATCCAAAGCACTTTTCAATTACCTCAATATTAGAAAGTGATGGTTCAGCATTGACGATCTTGACAAGTTCATCCTATCAAATGGTAAGAAAAAACTTTACTCTCTTTAAAAATCAATTGGACAAAATGTAGTGAAAAGAATGTCAATTTACAAAGGATGCTTACGTATTTGTCAATTGTTTCTGGTTCAACTAGCTTCCCGCCTTTCTTCCTTGTTTCAAAGAAAAATGTTGCCACATCGGGTGAATTGCCATCTTTTCCTCCCTAAAAAAGTCATTACAGGATATTAATTCTTTCATCACAAAAATCCCACCAAATACTACATGGTGAGATAAAAAATTAACTTTTGATATCTCAATTCTCTAAAAGGTTTGCTTCCGGTATGATGAGGCAATTTTGCCTTACTCCTATTGATAGCATTTTGATCAATTCTCTATTAAAAAGAAAACCCACATTACAATCAACATATAAAGAAGTATATTAACTCTTTAGATTTGAAAAAATCATACCTTGAATTTTGGAACTAAAAATTTATTTTTCACAAGCCATTCCCAATCTTTAGCATGCATCCCACTAGGAACATTCTTCTCAGCTTCTTCTCGAGTATTGCACGATTTCACATAATCGACATTTAAAGTTGGCCGCCAATTTGTTCATAAAGTATTCATATGCTCCAAAGTGTCATCTTTGTACAACTCGATGTTTGGATTAAAGAAGAATTCCTGCAAATAAACAACAATAACAATATTTTTTTAAGCAAAGAAACTAAAAAATAGTTACCCATCTAAATTTAAGGAATGAGTCTTCATAATCAATAACTAAATTGGTGGTATTAGTACAAAAACAGTTACCCATATAAATAAACAATAGGACCTAAAATCATTGAAAACTAAAAAGTTTCAATCATTTACTTTGATTGCATCCCACATGTGGTTCTTGTCAGATTGACTAATGTCCTTTCAAGTTTGTACTCGCACGGGGCATATTCTATGATCACGCACTATTTTGCCCAAATGTCTTGACCAAGATTTATGATTATCCGAAACCGCTCGCTTCTTATAAAATGTAATGTTAAGCTTTTCTCCACCTTGAAGAAGAGCAACAACTTTGTTCTTGTTTTTTCCCCAAACTTTTCTTCGATTAGAATCTATGATGTAAAAAAAATCCAAATAATTGCAAGAATAAAAAACATATAATTCAAATCAAATAAATTTCAATAACGTATACTTACTTTCAACACAAACTTCTGATACAACATACACAGAATCACCAATTTTGCCATTCGCATTTACGGGAACATACTTTGCGATAAGGTATTGGCCAACAGCTTCTTGTGGTAATTCAAACTCCTAAATGAATTAAAATTTGAACAAATATAAAAAAGTAAAGAAATGTAGATATTTCACAAAATAATACTTTCATGATTGTTTACCTTTCAACCAGTTTTGGGTAAGCTAATAGCTTTCAACCCATTTTCATCAACGAATTCTTTTGAACTTGTTATGAACAGTTGAGCAATGCTAACCTTCTCATTCCCATCAATAACATCACCTTCTACAAGGACCTTCTTGTTTGCTCTCAAATCCCCAGATATCCGAACATTTAAAACCTTAGGTTTGACATAACTGCAGGAACCTATACAAAAAAAGTCAATATAGTTAGTAATGTTGAGTCATATGCAACTATCAAATTGATATAAACAAAACACTATAAAAATTACCAAGATTTAGATCATCATGTGGCAACCTAAAGGATAAAGGTTTGCCCATTTCATCTTTTTCAAGATAAACCGGTATGTCTTTCACCATTTTATGTTCCTTTAGCATAATCATGACATCTTGATCACCTTTCAATAGTCTTTCATCCCCATCAGTAACTTTAAATCCAATCGAATAGACATCAATGATTTTTTTGCAAATTGCGAGTATATCCAAGAAACAACTATCTTTACTGAAATTCTCCTCATGGTAGTCAACGTCACCAAAGTACATGATTAGATTGTGTGACGTGAAAGTACCTTAAATAAAAGAAAGAGGTACATATCATATTAAGTAATTCAACATCTAAGTGAAAAAATAGTTCTCAAAGATATAAATTAAGATAACACAAAGTAAATTTACAAAAGTAATACCACTAGACTCTTCAATAGGATAACTTGATTGGAATTTATTTCCACACTCCTTTCCCAACATCTTTGGTACGTTGAATTTTCTAACCTTGTGCTTAGAACCTTTATTCTCCACATGCCAACATAAATGATGCAAATTAATCGTAATTCTCCACATGCCAACATAATTGATGCAATGCGAATGTACGTAAATTAAATCCAAGCAATAGACAAACACAAACCACTAATTAGATGTAGAATTTTGATAAACCTTTTTTCCTTATTAACTCCAACGTCTTCATGATGCCTCAAATAGACCTCACACAGTAAATTGAAAAATCCTGCAAAAAAATTAAGACAAAATTAATATGAGTTGAGTGAAATTGTCAGTTCAGGGGCTGGAACCCATGTGCAACTCCAAAGCCTCAAACCAAAGAAGTTAATGACGTTCACAATGGGATATGTTTTACCTATATCTGTATTTTAGAACATTCCCCTGGCTATTGTTTCTTTCAAGATTATGACAATAGTGAAAAGGAATAATAACAAAAAAGAACAAGAATCTATTGCTCATTCTAAAGTAAGTCTTAAGAAGAAATGTGAATGTATTATAGTATAAACTATTCATCACATAAAACAACTAATCAACATGAAAAAGCCAATAGGCTGAAACCAAAAAAAAAAAAGAACAAGCAGGTAAAAAATCAAGTGAATATAGATACTTCATAATTAGAACAAGTTTTGGTAAAACTCGTATAGATAGAATCAACTCTCCCAATATAAATCCAAAAATAATCAAATAATCAAAACTCAATCAACACGGTATGATTCACATAAAGTGAGAGTGAAGCGAAAGATGGATTGAAGAACCACAAACGTCAACACATCGCCAGTCAAACAAAGATTCCCCACATGTCAAAATATAGTTCAATTCACTCAATGCCACAATCATCTTTAAATCAACCTACAAGACAAAACAATTTGAATAAAAAAATCAAAAACAGTTCAAACAGAAGGAAAAAATCATGTAGAAAAATAATGTACCTAGAAGTACAACAAAAAGAAAAGATCTATACCTATAAACCAATGTTAAGCATCATACTCGTTTGGCTATTCCTTTTCCTTTTCTTTCTCTAGCAGGTGTTTCAATTACCATTGAGTCTAAGTAAGTTCTAATCCAATTGTTCTGCTCATTAACATCCATGGAAATGGAACTACTTCCTTTAAAACTGAATGACTCATTTTGTTGGCATGCTTCACCAAAATCATCAACGTTGCCATTTTCATCATCATTTTGAGATGGCATCTCATACAAATTACGGGGTTGTTTCTTAATAACAATATTCCAACCTTTATTAACGTTATCCAAGACATAAAATATTTGCAAGGCTTGGTTAGCTAAGATAAATGGTTCGTTTGTTTTCAAAAGTCGACGAGGATTAATACTTGTGAATCTAAATTTATCTACTTTCATTCCTTTCACCCTATCAAGCACATCGAACCATTTACACTGAAATAGCACCACTCGTCTCCCACCAAGGTATTTTAGCTCAAGAATCTTTGTCAAGACACCATAATAGTCAACATATCCACTGTCAGTCTCATTATAGCCACGCACGTATACCCCACAATTTTGTGTTACACGCCTTTCATCACATTTTTTTGTTCGGAACCTATACCCATTCACTGTATAATCATTATAACATGTAATGTATTTGACAGGTCCACGAGACAATGAAAATATGGACGTGCTTGTCGCTTCTTTGTCTCTCGTATGCAATTCTACAACCTAAAACCATATTGGAGTGTAAATAAATTAAGTTGAATAAATAAACTTAAACACAAAAAAGTTACACTCACTTTACTTCTAAACCATGTACTAAAAGATTGATTCTGTTCATCGTTTGAAAATTGTGAATCACTCCAGCCATGACATTCAAAATATTCTCTGCATTGCGATATAAAACAAGTTATACATAAATTTCTTGAGAGGAAAAGAAATGTCAAAAATGTTATTAAATAACCACTTACTGAAGGAAAGGTTGAACTTCCTCACAATTCATTAAAACATAAGTATGAGCTTGTTTCCACTCCTCATCAGAAAGTTTTCCACTCCTCATCAGAAAGTTCGCAAGGCATAGCTAACCCAATTGCTCGTCCACATTGTGAAAACAAAGAAATTTCTCCAGAAGGTAGGTTATGATTTACATCGTAATTCCTTTCAAGCTTGCTAAATTTCGTTTCAATGCCCTCTAGGTATCTTGAGCAAAGTGTCATGCACTCGTTTGCAATATAGCCCTCCGCAATCGAACCTTCTGGGCAAGCCATATTATGAATGAATTGATTTAGTTAATACAATGACTGCTCAATTGGGTACATCCATCGAAATTGAACAGTCCCACCAATCTTAGCCTCATTGGCTAAATGAATAGGCAAGTGAACCATCACATCGAAAAAAGATGGAGGAAATATCCATTCTAATTTACACAAAGTCAAAGGGATTTGAGATTCAATTTGATCCAACTCATCCACTCTTAATGTCTTACCATCTAAACTAGTGAAGAAAAGAAAAAGCTCTGTTAGGTGTTCACATACATCTATTGGAAGGAGACCTCGTATTGCAATAGGAAGCAAGTGTTATAATAGAACATGGTAATCATGGCTCTTCAAACCAAAAATTTTACTTTCTTTCATGTTCACATATTGAGAAATATTAGATGAGAATCCAACAGGAACTTTCAATTGTTTTAAAAATAAGCAAAATCGGTGCTTTTGTGCTTGAGATAGTGAGTAAGATGTCGCAGGTAACTCAATTCTATCTCCTTTGTGGATGGGGTGCAACTTTGGTCTTATTTTCATGAGCTTTAAATCATGATGAGACTGTAGAGTATCTTTAGTCTTTCCTTTTATATCCAATATTGTCCCAACCACACTATCACATATATTTTTCTCGATGAGCATCACATCCAAATTATGTCGCAACAAAAGTGTGCTCCAATACGGAAGCTCGAAAAAAATGCTTTTCTTGTTCCAATTGTCACCTCTTTTCTTATGTGATATCTTAATCTTTTTGGTTGAATCTTTGGTTAAGGTGATTCCTTCAAGGTCGTACACTTGAGCAAGGACATTACTTCCTGAAAGTGACTTTAGCGGAGGCAATTTTAACTCTCTATTTCCATTAAAGTTTTTAATGTTGTTTCGCCATTTGTGCTTTCTTGGAAGAAAACAACGATGAGACATATAGCATTGCTTCTTAGAATTAGTTAGCCTTTTTGAACTAGTTTCTTTATTACAAATAGGGCAAGCTAATTTTCCCTTGGTACTCCAACCAGACAAGTTGCCATATGCAGGAAAGTCGTTGATTGTCCATAGCAAAGCTGCCTTTAATGTAAAATTTTTATTAGTCGATGCATCAAATGTTTCAACGCCTACTTCCCACAAGTCTTTCAATTCTTCTATCAAAGGTTTAAGATATATATCAATTGCATCTCCGGGGCTATTTGGACCTGGTATAAGTGTTGAAAGAATAAAATTAGATTCTTTCATACACATCCATGGAGGCAAATTATAAGGAATCAAAATTACTGGCCATATAGTACGAGAATATTTAGGCTGAGAGAAAGGTTGGAAACCGTCACTGGCAAGAGTTAGTCTCACATTGCGAGGCTCAGAAGAAAAACTTTCATGAACTTCATCGAAAGATTTCCATGCCAATGAATTAGTTGGATGTCTCATTGCTCCATCATCTCTTCTTTCATAATGCCATCTCATCAAGGAAGTTGTCTTCCTAGACATGAACAGCCTCTGAAGCCTTGTCTTCAAGGGAAAGTTTTTACTCTTCATATCTATCACTATGCACTTAGTGATCATTTCATTCCCATGCTTCACATTTTTAAGGTTGAATATAGAGTACTAAAGATCTACAATAACCCTAAAGGCCCAAAAATCCAACGTTTGCATATGGTACGGTAAAATGCAAGAATTTGTTTGTGGATTCGGTCACCAAAGATAATTAGAAAAGTGAAATGATTGGAAGATGAATTTCCAAAATTCACCCTTTTAGGTTAGACCAGATCCAATAGTAATGAACAAGTTTGTTCAATTTGCAAGGTATTATGAAGTTGAGTAGGCTTGAAGAACTGCAGTTATGGGGAAAAATATAAAACCATCAATCATCCCAACCAAACAATAGAAACCACAAACAAATGTAATCAATTTCAACTGAGAATCAACATAAGTAGTTCGAGAGAACGAATCACATTTGCATTTCGCAATTGACAACAAAACCAGCCAAACTAGCCAAACCACAAAAAAAATCACCTGAAATCTCAACTACAAAGGCTAGTCTCTGCAAGCCGACTACAAAGGCTAGTCTCTGCAAGCCGACTACAAAGGCTAGTCTCTGCAAGCCGATTAAGCCCTGAATAACAGTCTCCGTCCGTCCGTTCGCGTCGGTCTCTTGTAAATCAAACAAAAATGAACATACAAAGAGAACTGAAAAACGATGAAATCAAGACATAGAGACATAGAGACAAAGAGATAGAGATTTACAGAGTTGACGGTTTGGTTGCAGAGACGATGAGATCGACGAAGTGATGTGAATCGAATTCAAGAAGAAACAACAATGAAGAGAGATCTCGCACAGTCGCACTCACTCGAGAGAGATCGAGAGACCGAGAGACAAAGAGAACGAGAGAGAGAGAGAGACAGATAGATCACCTGAAAATGGATGAGCAGATCCGCAAAGTCGAAGATGAAGCCGATTTCGATCCTTTCACCAACAAAGTTCAAAACGACGAAGAGGTGGAGTGAGCGAACCCTAGTGAGTCGACGAAGAGGTCGAAGAGGTCGAAGAGGGTGTTCCTCTTGAATGAGTTTTAGTGAGGGGGGGTTATTTACTTATACACTAAAATTAATGTGGGCTGGTAGTAAGGGTATATACCTTCACTAATACAAACTATATAATGGTCTATAGTGACCGGTTCTTATACTATTACTATAGTTGGTAGCTAATAATTAGATTTCTTGTAGTGATAGGTAGTGCCTCCCATGGCGCCCACACCAGAGACCAAAAAGGGAAAAAAATGGGGTGACGCCACGACGACATCGTGGAATCTAACCCACGACGGTGCCGTCGTGGCGTCCCGAACAAAACATGGAATCTAAAATTTGTTTAGAACTTGAAAATTTTGGGAAAACTTTGGGGGTTATCCTAGGGTCACATATTGACTATAAACCCAACATATTGGGGTTCAAACCATTGACAAGTAGTTGGGAAACCCGAGCAAAGGGTTAGGATCGTGAGAGTGCGACGGGTACGCGACGTACCAGGTAAGTTAGTAAGCCGGTACGAAAATACCATGTGATTCTATTTCCTCTGTTGTTGTGATATTTAAATTGATCTGATGTTTGACATCCCATTCTATTTCTTGGTTGTGTGTTCTTGGCGTAAGTGTGTGTCATAGTACTGGGCCCTGCACTAGTGGGGAAACGTGGGCACTCTTGTACAAGGGTGTGGGACAACCCATAGTGATCGTGTGACACCAAGTACTGGGCTGGAGGCATGTGTCCCTCCCCCATCATGGGTGTGTCTTCGCTTGTGTCTATGCTCGTGGAGATCTTACGAGATCTTCGACGTTATGCCATGATTTAGACAACTTATGGACCTCTTTTGGTTCTCGAAACACGCAAATTTTGATTGTTATCTGTTAGTCTGATTATCATGCACTTTGTTATATTTCTTATCTTTCAATTACTACATGATTCCTGGACTGCCTTGTTGTTTATTCGTGAATTGTTGTTATATTCTTCTGGCATTACTTTCAATTTCTCTCGGTTACTCTCTGCTTAGTTTGTGATATTGGGTGCAAATAAGATAGGTGCTAACACGGGAAAGGGACCGGGACTGACGTTAGGTGACTTCCTCTGAGTACTCCTCGGAGACTATTTCTTTCCTTGTTGCATAGTGTGTTTTTCCTTTTTGGTTTATATATGTTGTTCTTGGAATATGATGGGTATTATTTTGGGATGTGAGGCTTGGATATCATGTATTGTCCTTTTCATACATTCGTCACCAGATTATTCATGTTTATCTTGTAATCAGGGTTCCACATTTATAGTAATATTCCTGATTTCCCTTTTTGTTGAGTTATTACATGATTATAGTTGAAATTTCGCTGCGTATTGATCTAATAAGCTTTATAATCTAATAACTCATATTTTAAATTAAAATTAAATGTATGGAGGTTGACTAGGTGCGTATAGACTCGTCGAGTATCGACTCGGGAGCCTATGCAAGTCTAGGCCGGGCATTCCCAATTGTATCGGAAATTGGGGCCATCACACACATGTTATTCGAGACAAGTTGGGCCTAACCTCGAGTCTAAAACGGATTAACGCTAATCACTTGCTTAAAGTAACGGGTCGTTACAACTATCCTCTCAACTAGCCTATGAAACTGCTCCTCAATGTATATTGGTGCACTGTTTTGAGCCTTGATCCATAGTCACGTATGGCTCCATGTCAATGTCGTCGAATCAACCTTTCAAGTAGGTTCTATACTACCCGGCTGCGATTGCAACTCCTCTTCGTGGTGCTTAGTTATGTGATCCTACAAAAAAAAAGTTTAATTCATTATCTTGATTTCCAATGATCAATAATATAATAACAAAAAAAGTAATATATACTTTAATGATTATGTATTAAGGAAAATATCATCATTAAGTAGTTCATCATCAAAATTATCCTCTTCACTAAATTTAAAAGTGACAATTTTATTTTCAAATCCTATAGTTATTGCTCCTTCAAAAATATCTAACTTAGGCTTAGCAATTTTAAGAAAATGTCTACCTAATAGTATTGGCGGAGAATTAGGTTATATAGAATCTCTCATTTCCATAACATAAAAGTCTGGTAGAAATACTAAGTCATCCATTTTGACTAAAACTTCTTCTAACAAATCATAAAGTTTAACAATTATACTATTAGCTAGTAAGAGATTGATAGGTGTATTAGTTAACGAACCTATATTCAATGATTTATAAAGTGACATTACATTAATTGACGCTCTGAGATCACACATGGCAAAACCAATCCAATAAATTCCTATTGTAATAGGAATTGCAAACATTCATGGATCAGAACATTTCCCACGTATTTTCTTCTCAATTAAAGCTGACACGTTCTCTTTTTTCAAAAAAAAAAAAAAAGCTGACACCTTCTCTTCTAAGTTTTTTTTGTATTCTTCTAAAAATTTATCTTTAAATTCATAAAATTCTTTCAAAACTTCATCATAATTTGACAGTTGCATCATTAATTCCATCAAAGCTTTATTAATTTCTATTTTCCTAAATGCTTCAAGTATGTTTTCTTTATTTTCTTCCTTTCTAGCATCAACTAATCGTTGTGGAACGAAAGAAATAGAATCCATGTCTTTATTCAAATTATCAGGAATCTTATCTTTATCTTGTCTATTGATTACTTTAGAAGTTTCTAAAGACTTTTCATAAGCTTCTACTCTGGCTAAATACCATGGGTACAACCTTTCAGGAAAATGTGTAAATCTTAATTGCTTAGCCATCCATTCCTTAGTAAGAATGACAATAGCCATCATTTCTTCTTCTTCTTCTTCTTCTTCTTCTTCTTCTTCTTCTACTGTTTTATGTACATTTTTTTCTTAATGCCTCTTTTCGGTATTTTTTTAGTATATGTGTCTCTTCTTTAATATTAGAAAATAAAGCATTAACTTATGATTGAGTATTAATAGTAGTATGAGTAATTTGAGCAACTTAGTATTCTAAGCATTTAGAGTAGGTGGAGAAGATGCTTTAGTTTGATTACTCAATCTATTAATTTGCAAATTCATCCGAGTCAACTGATTTTTCAATTCATTAATGGATTAATGAGTCCTAACTTGATGTTAAGAAATCTGAGTAAAGTTTTGATGGCTTTGAGTCATTAGATTATGCAATATTTGCTCTAAGTTTGGTTGCACAAGTTGAACCATTTGTCGAGATTGTTGAATAGGTGCAGATTGCATCTATGCCCTTGGCCTAAAGTACTATATATGATTATGATTTTGTGAACCATAGCTAAGATTTTAATGTGGTTTTTCGGTATAGTAACTATTGTTATTATATTGATTCCTCGGAGGACCAAAAAATTGGTTCATAACTGCATTAAAATCTTTAGTATTACCTTCATGTAAAGTAGGACACGCATCCGTATAATGTCTTACTTCATTAGAAAATCCACATGGTTTAACTTGATTTGACCTATCTTTTAATAATAACCTAACCATGCTTGATAACTCATCAACCTTATCATTAGATAAGCTACTCTTCTTAGTAACTTCATAAAATTTTCTTTTTGAAGATTCAATCTTTTCACCATACTGTTTAGATTCTTTAGCCATTTTATTAATAGCTTCTTTGCTAAAGTTGGTATCGTTTCAAATAGAGATCCACCACATACGGTGTCTAGTAATCTTTGTTCAAAATGATTTAGTCCTTCATAGAAGTATTCAAGTAAAGCTTTTTCAGTGTATCCATGTTGTGGACAAGAAGAATTAATCTTTGAAATCTATCCCAAAACTCATTAAAAGTTTCATAATCTTTCATCTTTGCTACTATGATTTGTCTTTTATAGAAACTAATCTTCTCTCGCAGGCATACATTGATCAAAAAAAGCTTTTAACATTTGAGTCCATGTAGTTATTGAATCTTGGGGAGGATAAGACAACCAGTCTTGTGCTTGATCTTTTAATGCGAAAGGAAAAGCTTTAAGTTTTACTTGTTCTAAACTTTCTTCTTTAGGTTTCATTCCGTTAACTTTATGTTGGTATTCCCTTACAAATTTTTTAGGGTCGTCATTATCTTTGCTATAGAAGTTAGGTAAGACACTAATGAATCTAGATCTCAGTTCAAATTCAGGAAATCCTTCAGGATAGGTAATGCACATTGACCCATAAGCTGTAACATTTTGATTGGCTTGTCAAAAAGTAAGTTCTCTATTATCATTATTTTCATTATTATTATTATTATTGTTATTAACTTCCAATGTGGTTGCTTAGTGTTCCTATGACGGCCACAATTTCTGAGGTCGTCCCGTGACCCACGCCCTCCGCTCGCAAGCCCAACAACGCCTGTTACGTCATCGGACATGTCATCACTACTGCCACGTCCGCAGCTCTGTGAAGTGATGCTCCGTTTAACTAATCCTACTATATTGAATTGTTTAATTCTCCTAAACATCTAGCAGGCTAATTAATAATAATAACAGCGGAAGCCTTTAATGCATATATTATGAGAATTTATTAAACCTAAGTAGTGAAAAACCCAGAAATAAACACCACGTATATAACTGAGACGAAATAAACAATAATCCATATACAAGTGATAGAGTTCTAAAGTTTCCAAAACCCAGCAAAAGTAAATATATACATACTTTGTAGATTTGGATGCCCCGGTTGAGCACACTACTCAACCCGCCACTAACAGTGACTGAAAACACATCACAACCCGCCAGACATGTGTACCCCACTACTCAGTTAGATATTCACCGGTTGCGCCAAGTACACGCGCTACAATCTAGCCTGCTCAATTTCGTACCACAACCATCCCAATTAATCTCCGCCAATGTAAACAAATCAAACATCGACCAACACATAATCACAATGCATATGCATGGCAACCGATTAAGTAAGCAAAATGATAAATAAATAAATAAATAAATACTCGTTTAACCAGGACAAACCATGCATGAATTAAAGTGTAACATTCTCAAGGCTTTTACGCATCTGAAATGCACACTCCGACTTCCTAAACCTGCCTAGCTCCCCGATGCCCGAGCTATGGTTCCCTAGTTCCCGAAGTCATTTTGGGTGTATTTATACTCAATTAGGTGCGGTTTGTATGTTAATTAGGCCTAAATCCCATTAACACTTGCCTGAAAATTTCCAATTTTGGGTCCTAGAGCGCTAGGCGATTCATAGCGTTATTGTTCATCATCTTCTCGAGCCTGCCCAGCACGCTGGGTGCGTTCTGCCCATAATTCCAGCAGTGAATTCTGGGTTTTTCAGGGTTCCTAGACTACCCAAATATGCCCAGAACACTCCCAAACTTCCAATCGCATAAAATCTATCAATTGAACATCAATTAAACACTAATTAAACCCAAAACATGGGATCTAAACATGCATGAACATAAATCCAAAATTCACTAATTTATCACCAAATTCTCACAAATCCGAGCAAACCTAGTATATTTCCTCAAACTAATCCTCAAGAAGATCACATTTAACAAAACAGTGATGATTTCATCATAAAATTCGTTTTATATTTTAAACCCAACAACACCCACATTTCTTTGTAAATTTCAAGATTAGAATGTGGTGATTACCTTGGATTTTGGTATGAGATCCTCAAATCACCTCTCCAAGCTCGGATTTCCCTTCACAAAACCTTTTGAATTTATCAAAATGGTTTGAGAAAGATGTAATTTGCATGTTGGCACTCATCGTTGGGTTTTTATAGTTGTGATTCTAATCTAATGTGTGCACACATCCCGAGGCCGATCTAAAGGCTCCTGAACAGCCTGTTCACCTAACTTCTAGACACCATATCACAACACCAATTGCCTTGTATCACCCTATTGTGCGTCTCGAGGATCATCCTATGTTTTCCAATTTTTCCTAACCATACTATAGGATTTTAATTAATCCATTGATTTACTTTTTCAACCTTAGGCTAGGCCACCTAAAAATTCATAAAAACCATATGTGAGGTCACACTAGCTCTCAGCTACCCGGAAACCCATGCCCCGTACCCTGGCTACCCGACACAATATTCGGGACATAAACCCTAATCCTCGCCTTGCCCAATATCAACGTTAACACATGCGACGTTTGACGTTCAAATATATAATAATAATTAATAACCTCAACATCGCAATTAATAAGCATCACACCATGCACAACTATCATGAGTATAATCTGGGTTCCCACAACTGAGTCACCCAACTGTCCACGTAATGCCTGAATTAACCGTTTATCCTTGTGACTAACACTGGTACTAAATTAAATTAATTTCGGCCATTACAGTTCCCTACGTTGTTCTCTTAAATTACAATTAAAAGTCTTATCCACCTCGGGATCAAATGAATGCAAGGATCCTGTGGAATTAGAATGACGAAGCGTGCAGACCATACAACGTCTAAGACTCTTAAGAAATTATTTAAAATCCTCGGCAACGGCGCGAGAAACTTGATGTGTTGTCGTAAATACACTAGTTTATTCCCATATATCTCTAATATGTAGTAGTGGTAAGTGGAATAATCTCCACAAGGATTTTGCAAACTTCTTAAGAAAAATGTTTTCCAAGGGTTTTTGTTTATTTTATTAAAATAATGAAAGTTAAAAACAAAACGGGAATTAAAGTTACTTAAATGATCTAGACAAATTATCTAAACTAATTAAACTAAATAAAAGTAATGCAAAGCAACTAAATTAACTAAAATTCAAGTCAATATAAGACAAACATCTAAACAATCATCCAAAATATGAAATAATAAACCATTTTGATATCCGAACATATTTATTAAAGTATAGTCATATAATCATATCATTACTATCAAACCCTAATTCATTACATCATTAAACCCATAATCATAAGTAAGATTAATAGTCTTTATCAAACCATTCGTTGTCCTTTTATCAATGGAATTAAGTCATATTCTAATCTTATTAAGCTTAGCATCTCAAAGGCTCAAAATAACTAAGAATAACAAAACAACATTAAGTTCTACGAAAACGTTTACTCTAAACCAATACTATCGGAAACACCACAATAATAAACAACTCAAAATGCAATTCACATAAGATAGCTAAACGATAATTAGACATTCTAAACTAAACTTAGTTACTAACATATATTAGATTCAAAACCTAGATATCACAACACATATTCCGGACTAAGCATGCAACACAAAGTTTATTGATTGTAATATGCAAAAAGAATCTATTTAAACCTTGAATTGAATAGTATGATTAGGTTTAAAGCATTAAGTTCATAAATCTATTTATTATGACTAGATTGCAAAACTGTTTAAGCTCATGTTTGGAATCATGTTTAGATTAATAAACTACTCGCACATATTCAAAGTAAACATCGCATTGAAATAACTAAAAGACATAATGAAAAATACCTCAACTAAATAATACTTAAATCCAACGAGTCTTCAAAAGCAAGAACAAACAAAACTTCTCAACTTTAGTTGATAAACAAAAGAAAATAATTAAGGGCTATTAAGGTATGTAAATTTTGAAGACATAGGGTCCTATTTATAGTATTCTAATGTGTACATATCTAATCAAACTTAAATTCCTAATTTTAATCTAATATTCTTGAAATCGACACCAGCGATTTATGTTTCTTCATCAAATCACTGGTTAAATCGGTGGAAATAACTTTCTATGCTTTACTAATTCATTTGACGAATTCTAGTATATTTGTAAATTGCTAATGTTTTTTGTTGCCGATTTGACTAGCGATTCCCAGTGCATTCTTCAAATACCTGGGTTTTTTTTCCAGTTTTCTGAATTCTTCCATTTCTTTTCCATTTTCCTTCATTTCTTCACTTTACCTTATTATTACCTAAAATCACATAAACATGTGAAAACCCAGTGTAATATAACCTTTTACATTGCTTCAAAAAACAATATAACCTTCTACATCTTAATAACCTTAAAATATAGGAGGTTCATTTTACTAACTTTCAGGGAAGTTTTCTTCTAGTAAGTTAACCATTAATGAAGTTGCACTTTTCACGTTTGGTTTAACTTTGAACTTCCTAGGAAGCTTTACATTTTAAAAATAGTAAAATAATGTAAATGACATATATACCCTTTACACTATTTTTTATAGAGAAATAAATGTGGAAAGAGAGTATTAAATGAGGGTAAAATTATCTATTCCCCCTCAGGAAGATAACGCACCCACCCCCCTCCAAGTGAGTTGTTTTTCCTATGTGGAGGAAGTTGGGGCTCATACTTTTAGGGAATTTTTTGAAAATATCTAACCAACAAGGTGAGTTGGAACTTTCAGGGAAGTTTTTGAAAATATATAACCAAACAAGGTGAGTTGGAACTTCCTTTGAAGTTCTCTCACTTCCTTCGACTTCCCCCCGAACCAAACAAGGCCATACTATAAAACATTGTCTAATTATTGGCTTATTAGTAGATATCTTAAGTACTGTTGAGTGGCCTTTGTATTTACTCTTTAGAATTGTCTCCATTTTGGTGACAATTGTAGGTCCCTCTAGTACCATGGGTAAGAAGCCAGTGATCGGTGACTTCCTCTTAGCGTCTCGCAGAGCCAGTTCTCCTCTTGTTACTACATAGGTTTCTTTTTTATATTTTGATGTATGTATATGCTATACTTGTTGATATCGACATACTTGGGATATTTGGGGTTGAGATACACGTTTGATACATGTATATGGATATAGATCTCCCTTTGGTCACTTCATGTATACATGTGTTCGATTCCTGCAGGATTTCCACATCATAGGATGTCTCGACTTGTTTATTACTTTGAGTTATTTTTTTGTCTTCAATAGAGGAAAATGCCTAGGTTAAAAGTGACATATTGTTGGGAACCCATTACATCATTGATCAAAATAAGAAATAGCCTCGAAGAACATTGGGGCAGAATATGCAACCAAATCAAGTGTTCGCCGCGAAAGTCGCTAGCCAATCTGCGGCCAAGTTACCTTCCCAGCGAATGTGTACAATCTTGATTAACCACGCTCGTTGTAGAAGATTCCTAATTAGCGAAACCAGATGATGATGTTTATTGATAGGAATCGTAATGGCCCAATTCTACTTTTTCGTTAGTTATTTATGACGTCATTACAGACGTGGACGACAGCTCAGACACTCGTGGGCCTTGCAGCTAGGTCGGAGCACGCCCAGATTTGGTATATAGTTTGTTTTGTGTGCTATTTGATTTGTTTTGCAATTTATATGTTCAATTTAGTTAAATTGCATCACAATATGTGTGTTTATATTGTTAATTGCCGAGTGACGAGTATTCGCCTTGAGTAGTGTGTAGACGCGGGTACCGGATGGGCGAATGACTAATACACTAGGTCGAGGGTTTATACACACATAATAAATGATAAAATGTGTTAAATAATTAATATAAGACACCGTATAGACGTTAGTGACGCTAGTGTACAAGTTGAGCACGTGACACAGTGCGGAATCGGATATCAAAACGCCCGAGGATTGGTTTGTTATGTTGAGAAAAGATATGTATGAGAGCAAGTCATCTATATAAGTCACTAATTGGTGTACTTTTTGAATCAATCTTGATCACAATATGGCCTGGGGATTTGGCCAACACATCTGATGCCAATTTTTGGTATAAAAATCAAGAAATATCACACCTTGCCACCTTTTCTCTCTCCTCGCTTGTGTGAATTCAAAAATGGAGAAGGAAGCTAGGGTTTGGTGAAGTTTTGGAGCTTGGTTGGAGCACAAGAAGGCTTGGAAATCGATTAACAAGGTTAGATCCTCGCTCTCCATCTCATTCTCTATCTATTGAACGTATTTTCTCGAGTTTTGACAAGGGTTTCGGGTTCGTGAATTAAGCACACCAGTTTATAAGGAGTTGCTACGGTTTCAAGGTTTGATTTGAAGCACCAAGGGATGATATTTGGTGTTGTTATTGTTGTTGCTTTGGATTCAAATGGATTTTTGGGTTTTGGCCAAGAATGCTTGGAGTTTTCATCTCGGACAGGTTTTGTCAAGGGGTTTTAGTTTATTATGGTTTAGATGTTGGTGGATTGTTAACCTGACTACTGAGTTTTTCTAAGCACATGTCAGTGCATCGTGGTCTACGCTGGCCACCAAGCGGATTCAAGGATTTAAGTCAGTTCAAGTTTACTCACTTGCGGTGCCTGGGTGATAGTCTGAAGTATGGTGCTAATCTAACCTAGATTGTGCACGCACTTTAATTCACTACTATTTGATATTCATACGAGGGTCCTTTCTAGTTGCCTAATTTTTCTCTTCCACATGTTTATTTAACAGTACATTGATTCCAACATTTATTTATATTATTTACTAGGTTAAGTTCCGTGGGATTACTCATTCTAGATTCGTCATCTGTTTTGTTGTGATGATGGAGTGCAGACCCTAGTACGAACAAGGGGAAGGGCAAGCTTGAAGACTTCTTCTGATCGAATCTTGCGCCTAACTCATATGTGTGTTTATTTTCTTTTACTTGTTTTTATGTTGGGCTGAGATATGAGAGATACTGGACATGTATATGACATGATTGAGGTTTATTTTGATATTTTGAGACATGGATCTTTGTTATATATTGATGGCATTTTTGTTGGGTTTACACACTAGGAAAATGCTCTATCACATGATTTACGCTTTATATTTTAATGAATCATGATATAAAGTCTTCCGCTGAAAATTATTAATATTAAACAGATGAAAATGAGTTCATAAGCTAACTTGATACCTTACTAGGAAAATAATATAAAAGTTAGCAAAATTTTGGTTGACAAATGGTACATGATGCGTGTGGGACACCGCTAGATTCGTTTTAGGCAGGGTCGTAGGCTCGTGGCACATGACGTGGCGGTCTCAGATTTTGGGGCCGTTACACTCTCACCATTAAGTAAGTCCACAACACTTTTATTATCCATCTCCAATATGACACGTGGAAAGCCACTATCCCATGCTAACTACAGCCCTTGTAAAGCACCCCATAGTCGAAGTGTTCAGGATGTAGAAATCTACTCCACATCAAAGTAGACGGTTTAATGATTCATTACTATCTCCATAAAAACCACAGGTAGCATCACCTAACATATGTCTTCGATGGCGGACCTCATTAGTGAGTAATGCATCCTGGAAGGCTAGCCAAAGAAATATTCGAATCCTCTCCGGGACTTTACATTTCCACACTGCATTATACCAAGGAACTTCGACCATCTCAGAGTTTAAAGATAATGTATTATAGGCTGAGGAAATGGAGTGTTGGCCCAAGCTAGAGAGAGACCAGTAAACTCTATCAATATCATTGCTACTTCTGTCCGGAGGGGGAATAGCTGCAACTTGGAGAAGAACCAACTTCCACTAGAATTTACATAGTCAAGCAAGGTGTTGTTGACAACATCCTCAGGCACCAAAGTTGAAAATGTGTAAATCTTAATTGCTTAGCCATCAATTCCCTAGTAAGAGTGACAATAGTCATCATTATTTCGTTTTCTTCTTCTTCTTTTCTTCTTCTTCTTCTTCTTCTTCTATTGTTTTATGTACTTTTTTTTCTTAATGCCTCTTTTCGGTATTTTTTCAGGTATATGTGTCTCTTCCTTATTATTAGAAAATAAAGCATTAAATTGTGATTGAGTATTAATAGTAGTATGAGTAATATGAGTAGCTTGAGTATTCTAAGCATTTAGAGTAGGTGGAGAAGATACTTTAGTTTGATTACTCAATCTATTAATTTGTAAATTCATCCGAGTGAACTGATTTTTCAATTCGTTAATGGATGAATGAGTCCTAACTTGATTTTGAGAAATCTGAGTAAAGTTTTGATGGCTTTAAGTCATTAGATTATGCAACATTTGCTCTAAGTTTGGTTGCACAGGTTGAACCATTTGTCGAGATTGTTGAATAGGTGCAGATTGCATCTATGCCCATGGTCTAAAGTACTATGATTTTGATTTTGTGGACCGTAGCTAAGATTTGAATGTGGTTTTACGGTATAATATTGTTATTATATTGATTCCTCGGAGGACCAAAAAATTGGTTCATAACTGCGTTAACATATTCAGTATTACCTTCATGTAAAGTAGGACACGCATCCGTATAATGTGTTACTTCATTAGAAAATAGTCTTTATGAATACATTTTAGTTAATAAAATAAAAGATTTCATTTGTTGTTTATTATAATTGATTTGCATGTTTAGATTATAATAAGATCCATGGGTATTTACAGAAATATCCTAAATGTCCCTAGCCGATTATTATACTGGGAACTATAATGAATTAAGACTAGTGTGAGTCTTGATTGATGATCATACGATGATCATATGTATAGGAATACGAATCAAGATCATGAGTACTTATTAGGGAACAAAGTATTGGACCGACCCGCTATGAGAACATCACATGGATTAAGTCATAGTTGTTTATCATGATATGTATATTATTCAGTCCTCTGACTTAAGATTACCAGAGACTTCAACATTAGGAATACAGCGATTTGACGCAATCAAACGTTGTCTTTAACCGGACGATTATAAAGGTTGTGATTGGTTACTGTGAATAATGTGGTGAAGTTGTGTAATCGAGATAGAATTTGTTCCTCTCATATAGAGAGAGATATCCAGTGGATCCCTCGATGTGTTAGACTGTTAAAAGGCCTAGTCTAAGTGAATTGATATTGATCAATGTCACTTGGATGTTTTCAGTCTACTTGGAGATCGAGACTAGTAAGATCGAACATCTTGGATGACAATTCCATGCCTTATATTTGATCAAAAGGATATCGTATGACAAAATGATGTTATATACATTATTGATTAGGTTGTATCAATTTGATCTTTGTACAAATTGGGTAGTTATAATGCTTGCTAGAGACCGCTTATGACTTGTATACCAAAATGTGTTTTGGTACACTGCCAACGTTGTATGAGCCTATTGGGTTGCACGCTAAGAATGGTTTTGCGAGATTTTAAAATGGTTTGGAAGAATGAATTTTATATGATAAAATTCATGACAGAAACGTCCCTGTGGTGTATTACACTTATACTTCTTGAGTAGGGGTATATGTGTAATTTACTTAACCGTCTATATACAAGCGTTGTATAAATAGACGTTTTAAGTTACAATACATGTATGAAAATTAAGGGCCGAAACTCTAATTTTCATTTTAGAAACGAATTAGGGTTGACTGGTACGTTCTGAATTATTTTGGAAAGAAACCAAACGTTTGGTATTCTCTCGAAGCTAGCACTTTGAATCTCAATCGCCGTTCGTGTGTGAACAGCTAGTAGAGGGCGTTCGTCATTGGCAGCGCTTTAAAGATCGATCAACATACTGAAAGGTATATTGCAACCGAGGTTGATTTAGTTTTCATAGTTTAAACATTTTAATGGAATCAGATTCGGATCCTGTTTGGGTTTTTCTCAAAATTTTTTTGAAATTTCCGCTGCGTATGAACCCCAAACCACATCAACTACATAGGTTTCTTTTTGATATTTTGATGTATGTATATGATGTACTTGTTGATATTGACACACTTGGGATATTTGGGGTTAAGATACACGCTCGATACATATATATGGATATAGATCTCCCTTTTGTCACTTTATATATACACGTGATCAATTTCTGCAGGATTTCCATGTCATAAGATGTCCCGACTTGTTTATTACTTTGAGTTATTTTTTGTCTTCAATAGAGGCAAACGCCTAGGTTAAAAGTGACATTCTTGGGAACGAAACGCCCATTACATCATTATTCAAAATAAGAAATAGCTTTGAAGAACATTGGGGAAGAATATGCAACCCAATCGAGTGTTCTGCAGCGAAAGGCGCTAGCCAATCTGCGGCCCAGTTACCTTCCCGGTGAATGTGTACAATCTTGATTAACCAAGCTGGTTGTAGAAGATTCCTAATTAGCGAGACCAGATGGTGATGTTTATTAATAGGAATCGTAACGGCCCAATTCTAATTTTCCATTTTTTATGACGTCATTACAGACAGGGAAGATAGCTCAAACATTCGTGGACCCCGCAGCAAGGTCAGAGCACACCCGGATTAGGTATATAGTCCATTTTGTGTGCTATTTGATTTCTTTTGTGATGTATATGTTTAATTTAGTTAAATTACATCTCAATATGTGTGTTTATATTGTTAATTGCTGAGCGAGACAGTGTGACGGGTATTCGCGTTGAGTAGCATGTAGACGCAGGTATCGGGTGGGCGAATGACTAGTACACTAGGTCGGGGGTTTATACACACATAATAAACGATAAAATGCATTAAATAATTAATGTAAAACAACATATAGACGTTAGTGACGCTAGTGTACACATTCGACACGTGACACAGTGCAAAATCGGATATCGGAACGCCCAAGGATTGGTTTGTTATGTTGAGAAAAGATATGTATGAGAGAAAGTCATCCATGTAAGTCACTAATGGGTGGACTTTTTTACTCAATCTTGATCACAAGATGGCCTAGGGATTTGGCCAACACATTTGATGGCAATTTTTGGTATAAGAATCAAGAAATATCACCTTGCCACATTTTTCTCTTTCCTCACTTGTGTGAATCTGAAAATGGAGAAGGAAGCTAGGGTTTGGTGAAGTCTTGGAGCTTGGTTGTAGCACAAGAAGGCTTGGAAATCAATTATCAAGGTTAGATCCTCACTCTCCATCTCATTCTCTATTTATCAAACATATTTTCTTAGGTTTTGACAAGGGTTTCGGAGTGAATTGAGCACACCGGTTTGTAGAGTGTTGCTATGGTTTCAAGGTTTGATTTGAAGCACCAAGAGATGATTTTTGGTGTTGTTATTGTTATTGCTTTGGATTCAAATTGATTTTCGGGTTTTGGCCGAGAAAGCTCAGGGTTTTTGTGACGGCCCCAAATTCCCAATGCATTTGGGTACGCCCGGCCTAGACCCGTGCAAGCCTCGAGTCAGTTCTCGACAACCCTGACGAGCCTAGTCAGCCTCAAAACATCAAAAATTCAAGATTTATGAAAGAGTTATTGCAATTATAACACAAATGGAAGCAAAAGTCAAATTCAAATCAAATATTGGGAAATAACTCTATCAAATGGAAGTAAAGGAATTCTATAAGTGTGGAAACCCCGGGCATTCATGTACAATTCGAAATGCAAAGGTACATGATACCAATCTCATCAAAATTTGCCAAGTTTAATAATCCCAAAGCATGTATATATAAAACGGTGTACATAAAAGCAAAACACAATAAAAACCTATAAAATAGTCTTCAACTCCAGTAGCTAATCCTCACAACAGATTTCCTAGGTAGGGTCCCTTGCCCTTGCTCGCTCTCTCCTTTATCTATCTCACACCCACCGTCACAAACTAGACGGTGAGCAAATCGAATAAAATCGAATGTAATGCCGCAGAAAAACAACAAGAATTCATGATAATTCAAATAAAGTAGTCTAAATATCATGCGGAAATAAAAAGACAGAAATTAAATAGACAAGATGCATGATAAACAGACTAATGGATATCAATCGAGAGTTAAGTGTGTTCCAAAGAATCAAAAGAGGCTCATAAGTGGTCTAGTCCATAGCATAACGGCGAAGACCTCGCGAGGTCTTCCCGGCATCGACACAAGCGAAGGCACACTATGACTGGAAAGGGACTCGAACCCATCCACCCAAGCACTCGGTGTCACACGATCACTAAGGGTGGTCACACACTCGTGGCGCGAGTGCCGCGTTTTATCCCTCTAGTGCAGTCCTAGTACTTTCGAGACAAAACACTTACGCCGGAATCACACATACAAGAAGTATGGAATGGAAGGCCAACAAGTAAATAATAACAAACACAATGGCATGAAAATGAATCACATGGCATTTTCTAACCGGCTTACAAACGTACAAATGCTTGTTTAAGGCAAGTGTACTTACCTCGAACTATCGTGACTCGTATGACAACTCCGAGATCCTAACGCGACTTCCCGATTTCCTATACCGCACTCCAATTATCCAAATCCAGCTTGAATAAATGCCAAACAAATCAAAATTACCACCCGAATTATACCTAAGATTATTTGTCATTAAATTAGCTTCAATTTGATACATTATATCAATTTTCACGTTTTTCGAGGCTAAAACCCCGACTATATCCCGCCACATTTCCGAGAGAATCCCAAAACTCATTTATGAACCCATTTCCTAATTTATCATATTTTTCTGAATTTTTCAATATATATATATTTGCTATTTTTCTTCTATACATATACATATATATACATATATATATACATACATATATATAGATATATATATATATATATATATTATATTTATATATATAATATTAGATAATGATGCACGTGTGCATCTTCTTCACATTTGTTTTTCTCTTGACCGAGACGCTTGCGTCTCTGTTTTTTTTTTTTTTTTTTTTTTTTTTTTTTTTTTTTTTTTTTTTTTTTTTTTTTTTTTCGTTTTGAAACCGAGAGAGAGTGGAGGAGAGAGACCACTGACCTTCGGTGAGGGTTCCGGCGAATGTGCTCCGGCCAGGCGTGGGTCGAAAGAGGAGAGGAGAGGAGAGGTGGCGGCGGTGGTGAGGGTGTTGGAGAAGGAGATGAATAGTAGGGTTTGATTGTTGAAACGGTTTGTATATATATATATACAATATAAAGGTCAATTGACCATTTTGCCCTTACTTTTATTACTTGCACATTTTGAGACACTTACCCTTATGTGTCTTTTACCTCATCATCTTAACTCAACACAAATACACATCCCCATGTTCATCCAATGGTCCTCCTCACCACATTGTGTCACTTTAACAATACTAATCACATAGTCCGCATGTTACATATTTAACTAACTCCCACGTTCAAACGACGTTCCTCGGTCCGTATTTCCCCGTCAATTGGCTCGTCGTGTCCATTTTCTCGCCACATCCCATTAACTAATTTATTAAATTAATTAAAATTCATTTATTTATATGTTTTACTCCCCCGTTTGACTAGTCGAAACCTCACTCAATTAAATATCGCCCGACCGGCGCGAGACTCGTAAAATACTAACATACTATTACACACATTCAAAGAATCATAAAATCACTTCGGTGTCGACTCCCGAAGTTCGAAATACTGTCCAGTATTCACACAGCCGGGTCACAAATTTTGACAATTGCCGTATAAGTCGGATTAAAAATTTGGGGTTGTTACAGTTTTCATCTCGGACAGGTTTTGTCAATCGATTTTGGTTATTATGGTTGGTTGGATGTTTTTTGAGAGGTTGGGACAAGTTTGGACCGCAACGACGAGCTGGGAAGTCCAAGAACCTCAAGAACACATCCCTGGTTCAGACGCCACCAGGGAAGCTGTGGGTGTTAACTCCCACGGCATCACCCATAGTGTCCAAACCAAGGAGACACCCCACCCTATGCTTTAAGTCCCGTTGTGGGGGGTGTAAGCATGACGGCGTGAGTCACGACGCCATGATCAATGCTCACTGCCCTGGGCGCCGTGAGCAATGCTCACGGCGACGCCACTCACGACATCCATAACAGTAATTGAAAAATAAATTTTTAAACAAATTGGTCTATTGAGGGTTAACCTGAGGGTTCTTATAACCCATATGGACGAACTAATAAGTATATTTGATAATGATTTGATATGAAATGGGGATTTCTAAAGTTAGTGAATTGATTAGGTTATCGAAAATCAGGTGTTTAAGTTCGTTTGACAGGTAGTTGACACGCGGTTAGTGGCATCTATTGGCATTTCTGGATTAGTGGACCATGGTTTGATGTGAGTAGTATCCCAACTGAAATTCACTTTGAGTATTTACTGCTTGATTATCTCAATTTATGTCCGGTTCATTTAATCTCAACTCTGGTATTTATTTACGATCGGTTGAGCTTACTCCCGCCACGTTTATTCTCTTGCGTTGGCATAGTGGTACACTAGACCATAGCTTGTGTTTTAAATGTCAGTGGATTGTCAACCCGATTGCTGAGTTTTTCTAAGCACATGTTGGTACACGTGATCTACGCTGGCCACCAAGCGAATTCAGGGATTTTAGTCAGTTTGAGTTTACTCACTAGCGGTGCCTGGGTGATAGTCCGAAGTATGGCACTAGTCTAACCTAGATTATGCACGCACTTTAATTCACTACTATATTTATGCATACGAGGGTCCTTCCCAGTTGCCTAATTTTTTTCTTTCGCATGTTTACTTAATAGTATTTTGATTCCAGCATTTATTTAAAATATTTACTCGATGAAGTTCCTTGAGATTACTCACTCTGGACTCATCATCTGTTTTGTTGTGATGGTGGAGTGCAGAGCCTAATACGAGCAGGGAGAAGAGCAAGCTTGAGGACTTCTTCTAATCGACTTTTGCGTCTGACTCATATGTGTGTTAATTTTCTTTTTCATGTTTTTATGTTGGGCTTAGATATGAAAGATATTGGACATGTATATGACATGAATGAGGTTTATTTTGATATTTTCAGACATATGGATCTTTGTTATATATTGATGGCATTTTGGTTAGGCTTACACACTAGGAAAATGCTATCACATGATTTACACTTTATATTTTAATGAATCATGATTTAAAGTCTTCCATTGAAAATTATTAATATTAAACAGATGAAAATGAGTCCATAAGCTAACTTGATACCTTAGTAGGAAAATAATATAAAAGTTAGCAAAATTTGGGTTGACAAATGGTACACGATGCGTGTGGGACACCACTGGACCAGTTTTACGCAGGGTTGTGGGCCTGTGGCGCATGACGTGGCGGTCTCGGATTTTGGGGCCGCTACACTCTCACCATTAAGTAAGTCCATAACACTTTTATTATTCATCTCCAATATGACACGTCGAAAGCCACTACCCCATGCTAACTGCAGCCCTAGAAAAGCACCCCAAAGCTTTGTTTCAAACACTGAACATCTACCCAAGTTCATCACAAAACCATGTCTCCACTCACCACCCTCATCGTGAATCAGACCACCAGCACTAGCAGCCCCAAGATCATGCTTAGGAGCGTCATCCGTATTAACTTTAATCCACTGCTTAGGAGGGCATGACCAACTAATTAAGTGTTCTTTCTTGGAATGCAACTTCATCTTGAGATTAAAGAAGGTTCCAAAAGCCAATTGAAAAGACTTGGCCTTAGCTACTATCGTATGGCATACCTCCGAGTGGGTTACAGCCTCTTCTCCAATGACAACGCAGTTGCGTCTATTCCATAGAAGCCAACATACGGTGGCAAAAAAGGTCATCCAATATATCCCCATAAAGGACTCCATCTCGCAAGAGGCCAGACCACCTATCAACCCAGAAATGAATAGAACGACCATTACCAATTGCCCAACAAGAGCCATACTTTAGAGATATTTCTCCATACATGAGAGCAATTCCTCACGTCTAATGAAGAAGGGATTTTCTGAAGATGCATAACCATACTTTGTATTCATAAGTCTTACCTATTGTGCGACTAGACGGTGACGTTGAGTTGCGAGTAGAGTTCACCTTGAGGAACGTGACGAACGAGCAGTGACGGAAGAATTACGAGTACACGGATCGGGAAATGAACTTGGTGGACGACCAAAAAATAAAATATAATAATAAAATAATTCGAGAAATTTCACAGGTCGTTAGTAATTTCGTTCACGCGTGATGGTGCGAGTCGCGGTGCATGCCGAGAACAGGAACACCTGAGGAAACTTAATTAGTTGCCAAAAAGACAAAGGGAAGTCACACAAATGAGAGCATTAATGTGGTTGCGTTTTTGTGTTTTAGAGCCACAACATGTGCCTCGGGATAAGAATGTGAGCCAAGATGAGGCCCACACTATAAAAGGGTGGAGTCAACCCTTCTCCCTCATCTTCTCTCTCTTCTCTCTTTTCTCTCTCTTCTCTCTCTTGCTCCCCAAGCAACCACCGGACTGGTGTGGCCGGAGAGGTAGCAACAGCTGTTTCGGGTGATCCGAGGTAAGATCTTTCACCTCCTCGTCATTCCCTACGTATTGGTGTTGGTTTTATTCGCGTTTGTCGCGACGAAATTTAGACACCACGTCAAGATTTCATATTCGATTGAAACTCTTGACATTTTGGTGATCCTCACAACGATCAATACAAGTTTTGTGAAGGCGCTATTTGATTTGGGGAAGTTTTCAATTTTTGATGAATTTTTGGAGAATTTTTGGATTATTTTTGTTTTAGATTTTTCGGCAATGATTTCGGATGTTTTAGGGTATGTCGAAGGTGTTTTTGAAATGGTTTTGAGTTCCTCAAGAAAAATGGACCAAATCGGCTCAAGGCAGCGCAAGCCGGGGGTAGTAAACACCACCGACAGTCCTTCAGGAGGTGGCGCCAGGCGCGACACTAGGGACAAAGAGGGGTCTCTGTCCCCAAGCTGTGGAGACGCTGCCGAGGGGAAAGCCTAACGGCGTCCGGAACCCAATTTTTTCCTAACTTTTTCATGGACTTTCGAAATGAATTGGGGACATCCAGGGTGCTTAAACGGGTCCAAATACGATCCAATGCCCGAGAAATCAACTCGAAAACATAACGAACAATATTATGGAAAATTAATGGGGGATTTCAATTAAACGCGGAACAAAATGCTAATACAACCAAATTGCAACGAAAATGCTGACCATGTACTTAGTGGACCGATGACAAGCGTGCGAGGACTGTTTAGTAGCGTGTGAGAGCCGTGAGCGCGGAGTTTCGTGCGGTATTGTGAGTAAAACCAACCAGAGTACTTACATTGTTTCATTTGTGCATTTAATTGAGTTGTTATGTTTGTTGAGTAGTACTTCCTTGTGGATTATGATTTGTTGAAATCTCTTTGGTTATATCTATCCTTGGTGCGTTATCGGCTTGGTTTTTTTTTTTGGATTCCCTAATGAGTGATCTATTGGGTCTAAGTGGACAATATGGTACTCACGGTCTACACCGGGAGTACACGGACTCTGGACGTGGTTAAACCCACAGTTTGGGATTGCGGTGGCCGTATGTTGAACTGTATGTAAACCTGCGGTGCCCGTATGCGAACTAAGTGTGACATGGGGCTAAGTGCTTTATTCTAGACTGCCTTGGGTTCGTGAAGGTCCAGAATCTGTCTTGGAAGTCAGGTTGTAAATTAAGTGTGGCAACCTGGTGGATTTGGGACACTTAGATGCCTTTTCTCTTGCTTTGTGCTCTCGACACTCATTTATCGTTGTTATCTCAGTGATTCACTTATCATGCTATCTTTTATAATCTTTGTGATATCTATGCATGATACTAGTTCAGCCATTTATGTGACATTTGAAATGTTCTTAAGACTCTATTGGTATTTTACTCTCTATATCACTGTATTCACTGTCTAGTTTGTGACGGTGGGCAGGCCGATGAGTAGACAAAGGCAAAGGACTAGGGCTAGGCGATTGAAGTCGAGGACTACGGAGTGGTCTCCTCTCGCGTATTGAGTAGGTTCTTGTATTATGTATTTATTTCATTTTTTCGAACATGGTATTATGGGTTATGAGAGATCTTAGGCATGTATTATATGATTTGTGTTGTCCTTTGAATTACTATGGATGATGTATACATTTGCGGGGTTTCCACGCCCTAGGTTGTCCTGACTTATGTGTCTTGAAGTTTATTGATTAGCTTAAAGTTAAATTGCTTCCGCTTTATCTGATAATAACTCACTAATTGATTAACTTCACATGTAAATGCATGATAAATGATAAAGGGTAAGGAAGGTTGACTAGGCCTGCGTGACTGAGCGAGATTGGCTCGGGGGTCCACGTAGGTCTAGGCCGGGCGATGCCCAATTCTAGTATTGTGGAATTCGGGGCCGTCACAATTGGTATTAGAGCCTAAATTTGTAGAGCATAGGGAATGATATTAGGTAATTCTTTAACCTGATACCGACGTCACAGTTGATATCAGAGCCTAAAGTTTTAAACTTGGCTATTAAGTTAAATCAGAATCCAATAAGGTACAAGATAGCGGAAGTTAGAACAATGGTTGAACTTAGTGTGAAACCCTATGAACCTAACTTAAGTCCTAGTATGGAAGTGAGGAGAGTTGGGGAAAATAAAAATTGGACTATATGAGCTATTTGATGTGTTATATACTACTACTATCGATAGCTATATCGTAATTGAGAACTCGCTTTCGTTGAGGAGTGCGGTCACCAATCAACCCGAAACCCACCGTGGAGGTTCGGGAGATGTTCAAGGGAGTCAAGACAGGATGATGATTGTGAGGATGATGACGTCGAGATAGCTACACCACCGACACATTCATTATCTATAGTGTTGGTTTCACATACTCCATCTGCCCATGTCGCTAGCCGATCACCTCAGGGCGTACGGGCGGGACGTCAGCAGCCATATAGTATCCAGAGCAGAGGCAATAGATCGTGGGGAGAAAAGTGGTGTTACCGTTGCAGACAGCCAGGACACAACCATCCATTGTCCTCAAATGGCGAGCATGTCGCAGGCCAGTGCTCCGTTACACATGCAGGAGAGTTCACATGCTATAACAGACCTAGATTCGGAGACGATGCGAGACCCAACGACGGGTAAGAGTTATTTTTGCGTCTTGGCGTGATTTTATTGTGTTCAGTCTATAGTTTATATTCAACCTGAATGAAACTCTAGGTGAGTCTGAGTTAGAATAGACTTTAGGTGAGTCAGTTGTAAATGGTGACTCTAGGTGAGTTAGAGACTAACAATGGCTCTAGGTGAGTCAGACTTTGGGAGACTCTGTGTGAGTCAGTTAGTAAAATGTGTTCTATGTGAGTAGTGGTGAGAAATTCTATGTGAATACACCCTTCGAAGTATGTTATATATTTAGTTGTGTGCGACGACTCTGTGTAAGTCAACTTTCGAAGGGGAGAAACAAACTGTGTGTGACACTCCTGACTGTGTGTCTGTGTGAGTCTAACCTTTGAAAGGATATCTGGTTGTGTGCGGTGACTCCGTGTGAGTCAATATTTCGAAGTGGTGGAAAAGGTTGACTCTGTGTGGGTTTAGGGGAAATGGGACTGTATCTTAGGACTTTGTGTGAGTTTAGACTCTATGTGAGTTAGAGTGGGCTGTGCGCATAGGTTCGATGGGAGTCCGAGTGGAGTCACATGTTTTGACTCTAGGGGAGTCTACATTTCGAAGGAAAATGATATTGAGCTAGGTGCACGAATTCTATGTGAATTCGACATCTACCTTATAACCTTAAGTGGGTCCATAAATTCAATCAAGATATCGAGCTATGTGCGCGTATTCTATGGGAATCCGACATTTTTCCCCAAAAGACTCTAAGTGAGCCCGTAATGTAAAGAACGACCATAGAATGGTTAGGTTAGCTAGTGCCCACCAGTTAGAGAGCATAGTCTCGCGTACTCACGTTTGCACGGGTTCACGTGAGTATGGGTGGAGGGATTGGTTAGACAGTACTTTCCCTGCTGTGTGCGTTTTATTAAGATTCCGCTCGAGTTAAGATTAATTTCGAGGACGAAATTCTTATTAGTTGGGAAGACTGTAACGACTCAAAAATTTATATTATTTTTTGTGTGATGACGTGTACTATCGATGTAAACTCGTGCCTTTGCGATAGAACGGTGATGTCGAGTTGCGAGTAGAGTTCGCCTTGAGGAACGTGACGAATGAGTAGTGACAGAAGAATTACGGGTACACGGGTCAGGAAATGAACTTGGTGGACGATCGAAAAATAAAATATAATAATAAACTAATTCAAGATAGTAGTGCTAGTATTTCCCTTTTCCGCCCAAAAATGTTCCCAAAAACACATTCACATTCCATAGCTTTTAAAAGAGCTCTATCTAGCCGTTCATAAACTAGGCCCCTTGACCATGTGAAAGATGGACAAGAGAAAGGAACTTCAGACATTCCACTGCGATCGATCAAAGCCAGCAAATCTCTTACATGGATGAGCTGGTCGTGAACCCCCCCATATAATAAGAGACAAATTTTCCAAGTTGAAGGAAAGATGCAGCCGATCAGATGGAGAAGAGTGGAGACATGGTTTTGTGAATACATTAAAGGATGCATGTTTCAATAAATTTGATTCTATGACGACTGTGCATCTTTACCTTTTCTTTTTTATATTGTGGAATACATTGCAACCGAAGCAACTTGAAATCTAATTCTCTGTTCTTATAGTCGATGAAATCAATCTTGCACTGTTGCATATTACTGTTCTGTGTGGCCACTTGCCAAATCATGCTATACTTTGGATCCATCGTTTGGTATCAAATTATCAATGACTTGAATACTTTCTCTAATTGCATGTTGAAATAGTGTAACTCTTGTAGTCTCAGCTATAAACTTGGCAATCTTGTAATAGAAATAAAATAATTACTGATGGATCGATATTTGATATTCTTATTGCTTTGCTATATTAACATTCTTATATGGTTAGTATATACTACAAGTATTTAGTATTTAGTATACGAATTAATTAGAATTTATTAATGTCAGGGTGATGCTACAAAGACAGTTTACCTCTGAATCTGATTAATTATATGTAGAACTAATTCGGTCAATCAAATCACCTGCACTGGAACAAGGATCAGGGATCTTAAACAAGTAGTGCTCAATTTTTATATCATAAGGCTCAATCCAAGGTAAGGAGAGTGTGGTGACTACAAGTGTGAAAGTAGGGTTCACTCTAAACTGCCAAGGCAAGATAGGTGTCCACTCACACTTATAATCCTTTCTTTTTCTTTCTAATTAGTCGAAATGGGACTATCCCAACATCTCCAACAAGTTGAGAATGATGCTGAAGATGTGCTTGATGAGATTGTGCATGAGGAACTGCGAAGAACATCATCATCATCAACAACAAGGGGTGCAACTTCATTTCGCCATCCTTCATAAATGGAGTGATGCATTACGTTTTAAGTTTGCTCACAGAATCAATCTAGAAGGTACTCATCCGTCATCACGTAATTGGTGCCACGGAACACCTACAAATTTGCTAATAACATATACAAAATCAAACTGGATCGATGATTAAGAAATAAAACAATATTGAAATGCAGGTCCGTAATTGGATTCAAAACAATATACCTATAGAGCTTTCATGATTAATTAATACTGTTGTATAAGCATCAACTACAACTCCTTAAATATTTACCTTTCTCATAGACAAATGCAACGACTCACCTTGATCAAGCAATTGAAAATGTCTGGTTGTCCCCGCTTGAAGAAAATATGCGACAATGCCATGATGGTTCAGTGATGTTTAGAGATGTTACATGAAATTAAAAATGAGCTTGTATTCCTCGTCTCCACTTATTCAGTTTATATCTTTAGTAAAGCTCTTTTTCTATATTCTTGTGTATTGGGCCCACCGGGGCCTATATCCGCGGTCCATAAATCTCACTAGTACTAATGTCATCCCCACCTTAGCCACCTTCAACTCACAAGTGTAGGGTTTTACTCCAAAGGTCTCAATACTATTTGAGTAGATATCTACACGTAAATACTTTTTTATGAAGTCACTTTACCGATGTGGAATTATATTTCTGTCCACACATCCCCAACATTGTGCCGAATGTAGAAATAAGCGCATCTCTCCTATGGAACATTGTCTAAGGTTTGTTTATATGTTGATGCAGATGACTGCAAACAAGGCATATATGCATCCTCACCGTCCACATTGCTGGATGTAGTTTCAGTTTAAAGAAAGCACAAGAGTTTTGGTTTTCTATACTCCATCCAACTATGCTTCTGTCATGTTATGTTAGCTCTGTCAATATATATAGTTTTCTATTGGAATGGTTAAAATAATTAAAAAAAAGAAAAGAAACAACAGGTAAGGAAAACTAGGAGAAGCATAAACATAGAAGTTCTAGAAGAAGACACCCCGCAATATTTTTCTATAGTATCTGCTCTTTCTTCATTTCACCACTTCGTATCGCGGTTTAGATCATTGATCGATCATAAATTGGATTCTAAGAGTGATCGGCTCGGGTAGGTTGCCTACCTTAGAAGGAAAAATGTGAATAAAGAACTGGATGGCAGAAATAAAGATAAAGAAAAAGCTTAATGAAGAAAAAGAGAATAAAGAAAAAGAAAAAGTTTAATGAAACACAATGAGACATAATTTGAAAAAAAGGGAATAAAGAAAAAGGAAAAGTATAATGAAGCATAATGTGACATATAATTTGAAAAAAAGAGAGAAATTGATTGTTGAGTTGCCTACTTTAGAAGGCAATTGGATATCACTTGGTAAGAAGTGGTTTTGAGTTTCTTCTGTGCTGTATTGAGGTAGATCCATCTGCTTCTGTTTTTGCATCTGATCAAGAGTTCTATCCATCTCAGCAAAAAAAAAAAATTCAAAGATGGCTGAAGATCTGATTGTGCATGGTGCAGAGGAGATAGTGAGTAGGCTCATCTCTCTTGCTTTTGATGAGATCGGCCTTCTGCTATGTGTGAAGCGTGATGCCCAAAGTTTTGAGTTTTGGTTTTCTAATCCATCCAATTATGCTTCTGTCATGTTATGTTAGCTCTGTCAATATATATAGTTTAAAGAAAAAGCTTAATGAAGAAAAAGAGAATAAAGAAAAACAAAAAGTTTAATGAATCGCAATGAGACATAATTTGAAAAAAAGGGAATAAAGAAAAACAAAAAGTATAATGAAGCATAATGTGACATAATTTGAAAAAAAAAATTCTATCCATCTGCTTCTGTTTTTGCATCAAGAGTTCTATGCATCTGCTTCTGTTTTTGCATCGCGGATTAGATCATAGATCGATCATAAATTGGATTCTAAGAGTGATCGGCTCGGGTAGGTTGCCTACCTTAGAAGGCAAAATGTGAATAAAGAATGAAGAAAAAGAGAATAAAGAAAAAGAAAAAGTTTAATGAAGCACAATGAGACATAATTTGAAAAAAAGGGAATAAAGAAAAAGAAAAGTTATAATGAAGCATTATGTGATATAATTTGAAAAAAAGAGAGAAATTGATTATTCTGTGCTGTATTGCGGTATCAATTGGTATCAATTGGATATCCATCTGCTTCAGGTTTTGCATCTGATCAAGAGTTCTATCCATTTCAGCAAAAAATAAATTCAAAGATGGCTGAAGATCTGATTGTGCACGGTGCAGAGGAGATAGTGAGCAGGCTCATCTCTGTTGCTTTTGATGAGATCGGCCTTCTGGTCGGTGTGAAACGTGATGCCCAAAGTCTTCAAGCTTCCCTCAACAGCATCAACGCCACATTGCAAGATGCCGAGGAAAAGCAAGTGAAGGAAAAGCTGATCAGAGTTTGGCTGCAGGAACTCAAACAAGTGGCTTATGATGTTGAAGATGTGTTTGACGAGATCGCTTATGAACAACTGCGACGAAGCATCCTCATCAACAACAAGGGGCGCTACTACTACATTTCATCCTCCTTTATTACTAGATTTGCACTGCGTTTTCAGTTTGCTCATCAAATCAAAGCCATAAATCTGAGGTTGGCTGACATTGACAGCACAAAGAGGAGGTTCAACCTCCAGCCTACTGATGATCAGAATAACCCTGCGGCTGCAGCTGCTGCTGTTATTGATCGAGAAACAACTTCTTTTGTGGATTACTCAGATGTGGTTGGGAGGAAGGATGACAAGGGAAATATAGTCCGCATGCTAATTAACCAAGAGATCACTAGCGTCATAGCCATATACGGACTCGGAGGACTTGGCAAGACTACGCTTGCACAGCTTGCCTACAATCACGATGCTGTACGAAAGCACTTTGATTTGAGAGTTTGGATTTGTGTTTCCGATAATTTTAACACCACAAATCTCTTCACTCAAATCTTAGAACAAATTCCAGACGCTACCAAGCCTCAATCATCAACTAAGCAAGTGCTGGAGAATGCTCTTAAGGAGCAGCTAATGGGGAAGAAATTTCTGCTCGTGCTTGATGATGTGTGGACTGAGCAACAAGAAAAGTGGGAAGATTTTGCACCTCCGTTGAAAAACTCAGGTGCTACAGGAAGCAAGATCATTGTGACTTGTCGCAGCCATAATGTTGCATTGGCGGTTCGAGCTCGAGCTGAAGACATGTATCAATTAAAAGGCTTATCTAATGATGAATGTTGGAACATAATCCAAAGGCGAGCATTCTGTCCTGGAGGACTGATGACTTGCAGCAGGTTGGAGAAAATTGGAAGAGAAATCTCAAAGAAGTGCAAGGGTGTGCCCTTAGTTGCCAAAGTCCTCGGAGGTTTATTGTACTCTAAGAAAGAAACAGAGTGGTTGGCACTACAAAGAGCTGAAATTTGGAATTCGACTTTTGAAAAGGAAGAAAATTACATTATAGAGGTATTGAAGTTGAGTTACAACAGTTTGTCCCCGACGTTGAAGTCATGTTTTTCATATTGTGCGATATTTCCAAAAGATTATTGGATTTCGAAAGAGTTATTGATTCAACTATGGATGGCACAAGGATTTCTCGAAGCACCAGCTACTCAAGGAGAATCTACCATGGAGGATAAGGGTAACACCTATATTAACAGCTTATATTCAAAATCTTTCTTTCAAGAAGCACAAATGAACAAATTTAAAGAAATAAAAAGGTTCAAAATGCATGATCTTGTACAAGATCTGGCTCAATCAATTTGCAAGTCTGAATGTCAAATTGTGGGCGAGGGTAATATCATGAGGGAAGATCTCTCTAAATGTCGACATGTTTCATTGATGTCGCCAAAGAAAGTAGAAGCCTTAGACAAAGCTAAAAAGTTGCGCACATTTCTTGATTTGAAATCGGATTTTGATAAAGAGTTTGATAATGAAGGTGCACTACAGTCGATTGAAATTAGCACATTGTTTAAATTTAACTTATTACGAGTTCTAGGTTTAAGCGGCTTTAAAGGTTGTAATTTTCCTTCCTCTTCACATTGTAAATTGAAGCACTTGAGATACCTCGACCTCTCGTTCACGAGCATAGAGTCATTACCGAGGTGGGTCACTCGACTTTACCATTTGCAAACTTTGAAATTACTTGGATGTGAGAAGCTTACGGAGCTTCCTGAAGATTTGAAGAATCTGAAGAAGCTAAGACATTTGTTCATAGATGAATATGGAGAATGGAAGAAAATGCCACAAGCAATTGGTGAACTGCATCAACTTCAAACATTGCCAATTTTTGTGGCAAGCAAAGAGGATGCTGGACGTGGGATGTCAATGTTGGAACGCTTAAACAGCCTTGGAGGTACATTCGACATTCATTGTCTGTGTCACGTGAAAGAAGCAAGCTTAGCCAAGGGAGCCAATCTAAGCGAGAAGAGAAACTTACGTGAGTTGAGGCTTCATTGGAATAGTCCTTGGTCTGCTGGTGGTGGTGATGGAGATGAGTTACTCGTGTTGGAAGCTTTGCGACCTCACCCAAATCTGCAACGGCTATCAATTGAAGGCTTTGGAGGAGTTGAATTTCCAGCATGGGTGTCAAACAGTTCAGACCTTCCCAACTTGGTGGGCATGGAGTTGAGCCACTGCAATCACTGCGAGCACATTCCGAGCCTCGGCGGGTTGCGTGAACTGAAGTGGTTGGTGATTATTAACATGAGTCAAGTGAAGCACTTTGGTGTTTCAAAAGATGGTTGCGTTGGCACTTCCTCTGCACCGCCCTTATCGTATAGTTCCATGAAGAAGCTGGAGCTGAGACGCATGGCCAATTTGGAAGAATGGTTGGAAGGAGATGGAGTGATGTTCCCTTGTTTGGAGGAGTTATCGATCCAGGATTGCCCCAATTTGAGGAGAGCGCCTCATTCGTTCCCTTCACTCAAATCATTGAAGTTAGAAAATGTGGGGGGGATGGGAGTGGTGTCAATAACATCCTCTCTCACCTCTCTCACTTCTCTCATAATAGCAGAGTGCAAAGACCTTGAATTCCTCCAAGAAGGGCTAGTGAGTAACAATAGCCAATTGAACACCGTTCTTATAAGAAATTGCCCCAAACTCCAAGCTTTCCGGGAGGAGGGATTAGCATCAGCATCAGCATCAGCATCAACAGCAGCAGATGAGATCCTCCCCAATAGATTTCTTCGCAAAGTGGAGATCGATGAGTGTAATTTTTCCTATGCGAGCAAAGGAGTCTTGAGGATTTCGAATTGTCCAGAACTGGAGTCGATAGGGAAGGGGTTTTTGAGTTCTCTCGTTTTCCTTGAGAGCTTGGATGTTCGGAACTGTGGTGAACTGAAATATGTTGAAGGTTTAGAAACTTTGACGACAGAATTGTGGAAATTATGCTTTTACAATTGTGGGAATCTAAGGCAGCTACCTTCCAAGGAACAAATGCTACGATTCACCTCCCTCAATGAGTTGAGTATATGGGGATGCCCTACTATCTCATCTATTGACTTGCCAGCCTTTCCTTCACTTCTTCAATTGAATATAAATGAGTGTCCTGCTATCTCATCTATTGACTTGCCAACCCTTCCTTCTCTTCGTCAATTGAGTATATGGAGATGCCCTGCTATCTCATCTATTGACTTGCCAACCCTTCCTTCTCTTCGTCAATTGAGAATATATGATTGCCCTGCTATCTCATCTATTGACTTGCCAACCCTTCCTTCTCTTCCTGCTCTTGAGGATCTGCTGCTTGGTCCATTTTCAAAGGAGTTGAATGACTTCCCATTTGCATTAGAGTCCAACAATCCCCTTATTCTCCCCTCTCTTCGCAAGTTATCAATTAAGGGGTGGGCTGCTCTCCAATCTCTGCCTTATCAACTTCAACGCCTCACAACCCTCAAATCCCTCGACATATGGAACTTCTCGCAATTGACGGAATTGCCCGAGTGGCTTGGAAACCTTACATCACTTGAAGAATTGAGGATTTATCGGTGTGAAAATCTGAAACACCTACCATCCAAGGAACAAATGCACCGACTCACCTTCCTCAAGGAGTTGGCGATTAGAGAATGTCCCCGGTTGAAGGAAAGATGCAGCAGGGAATGGGAAGGAGATGATCCAGAGTGGCCCAAGATTTCCCATATTCCACATCTTATTCTTTTATAACATCAGGTATGTACGTAGCATATGTACCCTGTATCAGTTGATATGATGTTTCTGTCCTCAAAAAAAGTTTCTATGACTCGGTGCCTCTGCATTTTCACCAAAACTTTCCTTATTTTATTTTCATCTATCAGCAATTGTTACTTCATTTAGAATGGCTGAATGCGTTACTATCACATATGCAACTCATTAGTTATTCTTCTTTACACTCATCACCACCTTAGCTTTCTAGTAGACAAACCCCTTACATTTTTATGTCGTAATGTGGTGTTTCTTTCTCAGTGTTTGTAGCTTCGTGCTATTAGTTGAATAAATATCTACTTACAAATGGTGAAACTCTAACAACGGAATTGCCATATTCAAAATTCTTAATTCAATTTATTTCAAACTCTCTTAGCCAGTTTTTGGACTTGTGTACATATTAATTCATAGATATAAAAAAAGTAGAATATAGATTCCTTCTCATTTGGTTTTTTGGCTTTTTGTATGGAATGATCTGGATATCACTTTCAAATGTATGACCATGTATGTGGAATCTAAATATGTCACTTATTTACTTCTTTAAACTCACAACATTAATTGCAGAGAATCAAGTAGTGTTGCTTTCAGTTGGACGTTTACTTACTTAGCCTTCTAATTATTATTCTCAAATTATGTTCTTGTTGTATGGTGAAGTGATCTTTTTTGGGACAAAAACGTCAAGATTTTGTGAGAAATTTCTCCATCACGCAGATGATTTCATTGTGCATGGAGAGATATCAGGTGATGAAATTATACAATTGTTTTTGGACTGATTTTCTATTCCGTGGTATATGTTAATCTCACTTGGCAATTTTTTTAATTTTTCACTTGCAGCATTCTTTCAAACCATCTTGTTAGAAACTAATAAGAGGAAGTTTGCTTACTTAATTGGGTTGGAAAAGATGGAAAAGATGGAAAAGATGCTGGAGATAGAGGATCAATAGCGAGATTACTTTGGAAGTAATGTCTACAGTTCTGGCATCTTTATCTTGCAAGTTTGAGCTGAACTGAAACTTAACAACGTGGGATTAAGTGCTTTTCATCAACTCATTAGAATGGTATATTTGTATTTGTGGATTCCGTTCTGTTAGCTAATTAAACGTTGTGTTAGGCTTTTCTTTTAAATCATTTGATATATATATATATAAAGATAAAGAGTTTGCTTCTGTCAATGTGCTAACTAGCATGTGTCTCCTTCATACAGGCAAAAGATGTAATCAAGGGGAGAGGAGAAAATAAGCATCCGGTATATTCTCAGTTGACTGACTCGTGACTTCAAATTGATGGAATCAATCTTGCACGCACACATTTTTTGGATGAAAACAATGTCTACTTTTCTGGCGTGTTGTCTCGCAAGTTCTATCAGGACCTGTAGTTAACCATGTGGATTTAAATGCTTTTAATCTACTTATTAGAATGGTATGTTTGTATTTCTTTATCTACAAGATTATGATCATGCCATGCTAGCTAATTAGACGTCGTATTAGGCTTTTATTTTAAAAGATCATTGACATATTTGTTTTCCTTTGAAAAGAAAAGAAAAGGAAAAAAGGATAGAGCAAGAGATTATGTCTACCAAGATGCTAGCTAATTAGCTTGTAATATCATTCAAGTAGGAAAAAGACGTAATCCAGGGAAAAAGGCGATATTAGGGATTTTGCAGAACTACAGTTGGCTACAAAGGTATTGTCGAACAGTATTAATTAATGACAAGATCATAAGAGTTCAAAAACATAGCCTCATTCCCCTATAGGGCTTTTGCGATGAAAGTAAGAACCTCATTCTGGTATATGAATATCATTATAATGGAAAGCTCCGGTCGTCTTTCATTGTTGTTAAGACTAAGGATTTTAAGGAACTGCGCACTTGGGTTGAAGTTTTTCCATAGGATCTAGATGGTTGCATTGTCCATGGAGCCATCAAGGAAACTAAAGAATCAAAAGAATATTTTTCAAGTGTTTTTAGGCTCTGGCACCGTTGTATTCCTTACTCTCCAATCTATGCTTCAACACCTTCAATACCTCATGATGCATAGATCCCTCTCTATCTTATGCTTTAATAATTTGACGGCCTTGCATCACTTGAAATCTTGCATATCATCTCTTATATAGATCTGATGCATATACCATCCCAGGAACGAATGCAACTAATTACCTTGTTCATGCGATTGAAAATTTCTGGTCACCCCCACTTGAAGGAAAGATGCGACAATGTATATGGAGATCATCCTATTTGGATGAAAATCCCATATTCCACATTTGGACGTGCGCTAGCTAGCATGTACATTTATGTACATCATCGATCAGGTATTTATGTATATTACATTAAATCTTAAATGATTGTTCTTATTTTCATCTCTACTGGATTTAACTACAACAGAATCACAACACACAGCCTCAGTCCCAAATTACTCTACTAGATTTTGCCAATTTGTTTAAATAAGCGTGCTTGTTTGGCAATTAGTCTATGTCAAAATTTGACGAGACGGAGCTGAACTCGCAAAAAGTGGTAGGACTGTAGGAATGAATTATTCCAGTTGAATCTGATTGCTATGATCTATTGCAGTTACTTTTAGCTACTCTTACTACTGTTTCTTTTTTATTTTTCAAGTAGAAGCAAACTATCATTTGTATATTTATGAAAAAGCATTGGGTTAAGTTATTAATGTTGAATGTCTTTTGAGTTTTAGAGTCGACAAGCATTGATTTCACCAACGATAATAAAAGTCTTTTTAAAAAAATAAAAAACAAAATCAGCATTAACTCCCTAAACCTTACCTTTTTAGAAAAAGATACCTCGTCCATGCATCTCCCTAAATCATTGGGTTATGTTATTCATGTTGAATGTCTTCATTTCATCATGTTGTCGCTGAAATACCTGTTTTGTGGATTTGCTTTGCTTTGATTTGATATTTGTTTTTGCTTTGCTATGTTTGCATGGTTGACAAATAAGCATTTTGAGATTGGAATTGCGAGTACTCATCTGTCGACATCACCTAATTGGCGCAGCGGAACACCTACAATTTGATATTATGTAGTATTATATCCCCTATATAACATTTTCAAAATAAAACTAGATGACTTAGAAAACAAAATTGAAACGCAGGCCCATGATTGGATTCAAAACAATACACATAGAGCTTACATGATTTAATACAATGAGCCATAACAGGAGGAAAAGAACAACAAACTGCTTGTTATATGCTTAATTAGTACTGTTGTAAGCATCAACTACAACTCCTTAATTATTTGCCTTTCTCAAGACAAATGCAATGACTCACCTTGATCAAGCAATTGGATATTTGGGATTGTGAAAATCTGAGACACCTACCATCCAAGGAACAAACGCAACGACTCACCTTCCTCAAGAGATTGGACATTCATTGGTGTCCCCAGTTGAAGGAAAGATGCAGCCAATCAGATGGAGAAGCGTGGCCGAAGATTTCCCATATTCCAAATTTATACATACATTAAAGGAGATGTTTCAATAAATATGATTCTATATATGATGATTGTGTATGCCTTTTCTTTTTTTATTTCGTGGAATACATAGCAACTGAAGCAACTGACAGATCTGTAAATCATTAATTTTTATTGAACCAATCACCATATATTAGTGGATAACAAATTGACACTCACCACCTTACCTTTCTTTCATCATTGAATCTGTTTCTCTTTCTTTATAACTAGCTAGACACAGTACCCTTACATTTTTGTGAAACTGTAGCCACGAAATCGCCATATTCAACATTATTAATTCAAGATTTGACAAAAAATAAACATCATTGATGCGTGTCGAATGCGTCAAAATAAATATTTAGATATAGTCCCGATGAGATTACCAATGACCACAAGAACTGCAGTAGTGACAAGCACGGGGTCGAATCACGAAGACCAAGTTTTCAACTTAGGGTACAAAACTAAAACTAACTTAAAGTGTTCACAGAGTTAATCTCTAATTTCACTAAAAAAACAGTAATTAAAATATAAAGTAAATAAATCAATCAAGAGGGGGAAGAACAATCCAAACCATCAGTATCACAAATCTCCTCAATTTGGCATAATTTTACATATGGTCCTCAATCTAATCAAAGCATGCAAATCATAGTAAATTAGTGTAGCTATAGGCCCGTAGTGTGTACGCAGTCCTCGCACTTCCTGATGTCGGCAGCCAAGGTACGACCGTTGACTACTTTCCTAACCAAACACACAACCTGATCGCTAGTGCACCAGATTTAACGCATTGGTCGCATTACTTCGATTAGTGAAAGCACTACACCTAGACAATCGGATCGCTAGTGCTCCCGATTTAGCCTAGATTCCTATGGTATTTAACCAGTCCCAAAAGAGTCTAATCAATTGGTAGGTCAATTGCCACTAGTGTGGTCTTATTACACAAGCACGGGTGCTTACGACTCACTGGCATATGAATTGAAGTTTAAACTAGTGTTTAACTTCAATTATTCAAATAATACCAAAGGAAATAAAATACTATGAAAAACAAATTAAATAAAAAATAAAATAGATCTCACATATGTTTTGATGCCAAAAAGAGTGACTTGATCCACTTTCGGTTCAGACTGATGAATTTAGCCAGCCATCGTCGTCATAAACTCCATTAAAATCTAAAAACAAAGTGTATAAAAAGAGGAGAAAATACTAGAAGACACTAAGTACAGAAGAAAACAATAGATCCCCGACTCTCTTCCAAAAACCATAATTAATACTACTAAATTTTGGTCCCCAATGCCTATTTTTGAGTTTGGTACATGGCACGTGCGCCGAGGACAATCTGTGGCTGTTTTTTTGTGTTTTTCTGGACTCTGCCACGTGTCACAGTGTGATTGGCTGAAAAACTGAGGCGTGCTGACGTGGCGGACGCGGATTGAAGGAGAGGAGATCGCGTGACATGCTGGAACTAGAGACTCCGACACGTGGGGCGCTGTGATTCGCGGAGCGGCTGCTGTGCATCATGCTCGACCAACCAGGACACGCCACGTGGAGGGAGGAGTGACGCAAACTCGCCAAGAAGTCGTGCGAAGATCTGGGAGACAGACCAGCACGCATCCCGAGGTATATCAAGCGGACGGGAGATAGACGGTTCATGCTAGGCGATGTGGCGTCGTCTGATTCGCTGCTGTTGTGACACTGGATGATGTGGCGCGTTGACTGCAGTGACACGGACGCTGTGACTTGACTGGACCAATGGAAATGCGACACGTGGATATCTGAAATTCCAATTCACCTACTCTTGTGTACACTCCAAAACAAACCCTCCGGTATCCAATTTGTGCAAGTAAATACTCTATTTTGAGTATTTTTCCGCCCCGGATCCAACCGTGCACCCCAAAAGTCCTAAAAATGACAAATAGAGATAATTGAGCCCATATTTTGGAGAATCAACACTAGAATATATAAATAAACTATATATAATATGTATAAATAACAACTTATCAAATACCCCCAAACTTAGGACTTTGCACGTCCCGAGCAAAGGTGTAAATGACACACAAATAAACAAACTAGACTCCTACTATAACTACACACTGACTTAACTAAGCTGTGCCCGATTCAAAAATTCATGGAGTCCCTTTGGTTTACATAGTCGTCAAACTAACAAGCCACTCAAGAAATTTTGGAGTTATGATATGTCAAGAACCGTAACCCAAACACAACTAAGATCACACTTTCAAGACAAAGATATAGTCAAGACAAAGGCCATCAACTACTCATGGGTTTTCTTGGTCTATAAATTAAAGCACGCAAGTTTAAAATCCCACTTAATTTAGTGAAAGCACTCGAGCTAAATCTTTTTTATTTGAGGAGTTTTCATAAACTTTCGCCTTTATTTTTATTTTATTTTATTTTATTTTATTAATTTTTTTCTCCATTTTTTTTTCAAGTAACATGGTCCCTGCTCCATTTCCTATGGACCGATTTTCTCACTTTTCCCACCACAAGTTTCCCTGCTCCATTTTCCTATGGAAACTTGTGGGACTCTCAATATTAAGAAAACTCCTATTAGCCCTTCTCACTTTCACTATAATCAAGCAAATTCCCCAATGCGGGTTAAAATATTATCACTTGCACAATTTTGACCGTCTGCCCATTTTGGTATCTAGCACAAGCTCAACCAACATACTGAGTCTCTAATCATGCAGTCATAAGAATGCTGGGCTACGACTTGATTGAGTGTTTCTCCTAATTTCTCCTAAGGTTCAAGTCAACGGCAACCATAAAGTACTCATCCATAACCAAAGGCATGAAACAAAATCTCGAGCGACTCTAGACAATATAGACTACACTGAAAACATGCATGAACGTGTATCAACTCCTAATGGAATGAGAAAGTGAGATATGGAGTGAAAAGAAATGGAAGAAATGAATGAGCAATATATATCAAACACCACCAATACCACCTACAACCGCATGTAACCGCATATATAAAAAAATTTAAACGATCTCACCTACGGTCTTTCGCATAGAATATCATCCAACTTAATCCACAAGTCCTAAAGTACCCGCAAACTTATTTCGAACATTGTCCTTAAGGTTCAAAACAGGTTAGGAGGCATACATGAACACACAAGATGGTAAAAAAAAACATGATAGATATAGAAGGAAATGATACAAAATCATGCATAAGATTGACACTAATCCTAAATCCACGAACGAAAAGAAAATGGGTAACCTTACCAGATCTTAATGTGACTAACCATACATGTGAGGAGCCATCAGAGCAATACCAGGCTCTCAACATCCAGTGTGCTAGGCAGAGGTCGCAACACCTGTAAAAAGTCACAAGGAGATAATAGTAAGAATACCACAGAAAATACTAAAATAAAATTAAAGGGATAGAAGCTTGGGGTGCCTCCCAAGAGCGCCTTTTTTTTAACGTCGTTGGCTCGACGCAGTCTGACTCTCTTTCAGTCAAGGTACTCTACAACTGCTAGAGTCTCGCTCTCGATCTCGTGCTGTGGGAAGTTCTCATAAAACGGCTTCAGTCGATGTCCCTTTACCTTGAAAACATTCCCTGTATCCTCGCTCTTGATCTCAACTGCACCATGTCCAAACACATCAGTAACAACAAAAGGTCTGAGCCATCGTGACCTTAATTTCCCTGGATGGAGAGTTAATTTGGAATTATAAAACAAGACTTTTTGGTCGACTACGAAAGTCTTATGAGATAAGTTGCGATCGTGGAACGCCTTGGTTTTATCCTTATAAGTTCGAGCGGACTCGTAGGCATCGTTCCGGATCTCCTCCAATTCTTGGAGGTCCAACTTTCTCTCTTTGCCGGCTGCATCGAGTTCCATGTTGAGCTGTTTGACAGCCCATAGAGATTTATGCTCTAACTCGACCGGCAAGTGGCACGATTTGCCAAAAACTAAGCGATACGGAGACATTCTGATTGGCGTTTTAAACGTCGTTCGATAAGCCACACTGCGTCATCAAGGCGCGTGCTCCAGTCCTTCCGTGATGGGTTTACGGTCTTCTCCAAATTGGCTTTAATCTCCCTATTTGACACCTCCGCTTGGCCACTGGTTTGAGGGTGATAGGTCGTAGACGTACGGTGTGTAATATTATACTTACGCAAGAGATTTTCAACCATGCGGTTGCAAAAATGGGTACCTCGATCACTGATCAAAGCCCATGGAGCGCCAAAAGTTGGAAAAATTCGTGATTTCAGGAAATCGCATACAACTGACGAATCATTGGTGCGAATGGCTTTGACTTCCACCCATTTGGAACGTAGTCCACCGCCAGTAAGATATAAAGAAAACCATGTGACGGTGGAAATGGCCCCATGAAGTCGATTCCCCAAACATCGAAAATCTCACAGAATAGGATCGAGGTCAGTGGCATTTGATTCCTGTGACTCAAGTGCTTGGTCGACCGACATCGACACGAGTCTTGGAGTATATTTATGAATCGTGAAAAATGGTGGGCCGGTAGAGCCCACTCTCAAAGACCTTCATAGCGATCTTACGTGGACCGAAATGGCCACCGCAGGAGTATGAATGACAGAATGCCAATATAGATTGTGTCTCCGTCTGGGAGACACATCGACGAATAACCTGGTCTGAGCAAAACCTCCACAAGTATGGGTCGTCCCATACATTGTATTTGGAATCACTCCGGATTTTGTCATTCTGGGCTCGCGTAAGATGAGGTGGAAACTCTATTGTAACAATGTAGTTTACCAGATATGCAAACCAAGGGAGTTCCTCAGCAATTGCTAAGAGATGTTCATCAGGAAAATCATCTCGTAGCAGGACAGGTGCTTCACCATTCTCGATACGACTAAGATGGTCAGCAACAAGATTTTCGGCACTACTTTTATCTTTAATCTCGATGTCAAACTCTTGTAACAAGAGTATCCATCGAATGAGACGAGGTTTAGCTTCCTTTTTGGCCATAAGGTACTTTAAGGCAGCATGGTCAGAGTAGATGACCACCTTAGTTCCTAAGAGATAAGGCATAAATTTCTCCAAGGCGAAGACGATAGCTAGAAGCTCCTTCTCTATAGTGGTGTAATTCAGTTGGGCAGGATCAAGAGTTCGGGAAGCGTAGTATATGACGTGAGAAGCACGCCCGACTCGTTGCCCAAGCACAGCACCCACAGCGTGGTTGCTAGCATCGCACATAATCTCGAAAGGTAGCTCCCAGTTGGGAGCTCGAATCACTGGAGTAGAGATGAGAGAGTCTTTGAGCGCATATAATGCACTCTTACATGCCTTATCAAGATCGAAAGGCACGTCCTTCTGAAGAAGGTGACAGAGGGGTTGTGCAATTTTGGAGAAATCCTTAATGAATCGCCGATAGAAACCAGCATGGCCAAGAAATGATCGAATTTCTCGCACAGTCGTAGGGTAAGGCAATTTTTGAATTACTTCAATCTTTGCCGGGTCTACCTCCACATCCCTAGCAGATATGATGTGACCCAAGATAAGACCTTGATCCACCATGAAGTGACATTTCTCGTAATTGAGGATCAAGTTCTTCTGGATACATCGGTGAAGAACCTTAGTCAGGTGACTAAGGCAAAGATCGAATGAATCACCGTAAACAGTGAAATCATCCATGAATACTTCGATGAAGTGCTCAACGAAGTCAGAGAAAATGCTCATCATACACCTCTGGAAAGTAGCAGGTGCATTGCACATCCCAAATGGCATGCGCCGGTAAGCAAAAGTACCAAAATGACAGGTGAAGGTGGTCTTTTCCTGATCCTCATGTGCTACGGGAATCTGGTGAAAACCAGTGTCACGACCCAATTTTCTAATCTTGATTAACTTGCTTAATCAGGATCACCAATCCGTGACGTGGAGCCCGCATGAGATGCGCACACTGACCGAGGCATGTGACCGAGGTAAATTTTATATTTGTATTGATGTCTTCCTAGTGTTTTGTATGTGTGTAGGCTGATTAAGCCAGTACTTGCAGCTATCGACGCCGAGACGTGGTCAGGGACACGCCTCGAGTTGCGTGCAAGCCGGGGTACCGAATGGCGAGACTTGTGGTAAGTCTAAACTTAATTAAATACAATGTAATTAAATTAATGCACATTAAATTGTAGCCTATGCTCACAAATTAATTAAATTGAATTAGACACATTTATAATTATATAATGTGTGTATATATATATATTTAAAAATAAATAAATAAATAAATGGTAAAATGACCAAAAGGGGCATTGGCTTACAAGGAAAAGGATAGGGTTGCAGGGGTAAAATGGTCATTTGACCCCAAAACACCACTAAAAAAGAAAGCACCGCCGCCACAAATGAAGGAAAAGAGGAATAAGAAGAAAGGGATAGAGAGGAAGAAAGTCCGAGAGAGAGAGAGAGAGTCCGGGAGAGAGAGAGAGAGCTCAACGAAGGGAGACCGGAGGAGATCGAGACGACGACGACGACATTGGCGAGGTGAGTTTTTGTTGTTGATGTCGGCATTGTTGTTGTAGGACGTTAATGGTGATGATGAAGTTGATTTTTTTGAAATCAATGTGTTTAATGGTGGATTGGATGATTGATGGTATTGTTGTTGTGTAATAGATTGAAAAAGGAAATAGAGAAAGAAGGAAATCAAAAAAAAAAAAAAAAAAAAGAAGCGAGAGACGCTGCTTTGCGGCAAGCCAGCGTCTCTCTTTGAAGAGAGATGAGGGGGACCCGGTCCAGCCCCAAAAATAATAATAAAAAAATAAAAAAATAAAATAAAATAAAATAAAAATATAATATATATATATATGCAAATACACATGTATGTATATGTACATATACACATATATGTATATATACATAAAATATATCTATGTAACAAAATATTAATAAATAATAAATAAATGATATGAAATAACTTTTCAGGGACCTAGGGGTGTTACGGGAGTTCGGGAACGCTAATCGGAGTGTCGCGAGGCCGGATAGCTAGAGCTATCCTGTGACTTGTAAGTGAAACTGTGGGAACTCTCTACTTTATTTCATTCATGTTATTTCTCTTTTTCAGTCAATTTGATGACTTGCTATTAGTGATCTACCATCATGCTTTCCTTGCTCTATTCAAGTTGAATGTTGTAATAGCATGATGCCTTGTGATGGTTTCATTGACTCATTTTCCTGCTATGTCATATTTTGTTGTGAATTATATTATAATTGATGTTAGAAATGCATGCACTAGGGTTGCTGTGGAAATTGGTTTTGTATTCCATTTCTTTTGGGGCTTCGTAGCCTAACTTATTGTTGATATCGTAGAACTTTAGAAATGAAAATCTTTGAAACAAAAGTTGGAGATTATCTAGTGTCCATTGCACAAGAGATGGGTGGATTCACGGGGTCACTAGACCTCAAGGTTTCCGGCACTCACCACTATTACTTGGGTGGCATCACGTAGCTTGAACTACGGGGTTGTCGGCAAGTTCTATATATATATATTCAAAATTTACAAAGTATGTTAGAGAGTATCTCCATACGATAGTGGAAAAAGGCTGGTTGATATTTCTCACCGCCGACCGGACGTAGATCATCTCGACTTAGCCTGTGTCAATCTATCTAATTCGGTTAACTGTGATATTTATATGCATTACTTTCTCAGCACCTTTTTACGCTTTATTATGCATTTAAATATCGTCTTTACTTTGGAAATGTAGTATAGAATTCCCCGATTATCACTTAAATATCACTATACTCACCGTCTAGTTTGTGACGGTGGGTGTAGGTCCGTCAAATCAACGACTAGGCCGGGCAAGGCAAGGAGAAGATCGGTGACTTCCTCTCGAGTTCGTAGCGCGTATTTGCTTTGTACATGTAGGTCACATTTTTGTATTATGCTTATATATACGTCTTTTGCTTGGGTTATTTTTGGGACGAGAATTAGTTCACCCGACTTTTGACTTTCATTTTGTCTATATGCTCGTCGTTTATTGCATATTTATATTGTGATTATTATTTCCTGGTTTCCACATTTAGGATTTATATAAAATACTTCCGCTAATACGTTAAAGACTTCCGCTAATTTGATAATTCTTATAAAATGATAGGGGATTATCTTATCCACCGAACCCAATTCACGAGAAAATAGGTAGTACAGTGACTAATACGTAATTAGGTCCTACGTGTTGTAATTAGGGCTTAATTATGGGATTAGGCGGGCGGTGCCCTGGATGAAAATAGGGGCCGTTACAACCAGTACCCATCCAAGCGACAATAGTGAGACACCTTGCTTGCTAAACGCTCTAACATCGATCGATGAAAGGCAATGGGAAATGGTCTTTCCTAGTGGAAGCATTGAGCTTCCTGTAATCAATGCTAACTCGTCATCCGTTTTGGATGCGAGTTGGGACTAACTCACCTCATGAGTTTTTGACCACTGTGATCCCCGTTTTCTTGGGAACCACCTGAATGGGATCGACCCACTTCTTTGTCGGAGATCGGGTAGATCATCCCGGCGTCGAGAGCTTCGAGAATCTCCTTTTTAACTACATCCATCATCGGTGGGTTCGATCTCGTTGTGCTTCTCGTGAAGGTTTAAACCCTTCTTCCATATGTATCTGATGCATGCATGTGGAAGGGCTAAGACCTTTGATGTCAGCAATCGTCCACCCTAGGGCTTCTTTGAACTATTAAAGCACATGAATCAGCTTCTCTTCCTCTGGTAATGTGAGTTTGGTGGAAATGATCACTGGTAATGTATCATTCTCACCTAAAAACACATATTTAAGGTGGGTGGGCAATGGTTTGAGCTCCAGTGTGGGTGCTCGCACCATAGAGGGGAGAAGTGTAGAGTTCGAAGCAGGTTAGTCGAGATAAGCTAGGGTGGGAAAATAGAGTGGAGCGAGTCCAACTCGAGAGATCGGCTCCTCAATCTCGGTATCAAGGATGAAACATTGCTTTCTCAAGAAATCGGTATCGAGATGATTCTCTAACACCACTTTCATATCATCACTTTTCACGAGAAATGTATCCTAGACAAGTGAGTCTACACGGTCCAAGGCAAGCACCATAGAAGAGGTATCGCAGGGATGGCGCATTGCATCATAGATGTTGAACTTAATAAGTTCACCATCAAACTCCATGGTCAGAGCACCACTGTGACCATCAATCTTGGTCTTGGCGGTCTTAAGGAAAGGCCTGCCAAGTAAGACTGAGGAGAAATGGGGGCATGGCTGAGTCTTCATATCAATGATATAAAAGTCAGCAGGAAAGATGAGCTCACTAACCTTCACCAGGATGTCTTCCAAGACACCCATAGGACGAACGACAGATCGGTCAGCCAAATGTATGACAATCCCAATATCCTTTAGAGGGCCAGCCTTCAATGTCTCATATATAGATAGTGGCATGACATTGATAGAGGCTCCGAGGTCGCACATAGCTTTCTGGATCTCAACTTCACCAATTGTGCAAGGGACAGTGAACATGCCCGGGTCCTCACACTTGGTGGGCAACTTTTTACGTAGGATAGCTGAGATGTTCTCACCTACAGTGATTTTCTCGTTGCCTTTGAGGCGACCTTTGTTGGTGCATAGGTCCTTGAGCAACTTAGCATAGCGGGGCATATGTGCTAAGGCATCAAGAAGTGGGATGTTTATTGCCACTTTCCTCAAGATTTCCAGAATTTCCTTCTCTTCTCCCGCCTTTTTATGTTGATTGAGGCGTTGAGGGAACGGGGGTAGAATCTTAAGAGAAGGTTGTGCTTCCTTATACAAGTCTACCGTTTCAGTGTGAGACGGTTGAACCTCGAGCTCATGCTCGACTTCCTTGAATTTAGGAGCGGCCTCTTTAGGCTTAGGGTCTTTAGGGGCCTCCTCCAACTCTCTGCCGCTACGAAGTGTGACAGCATTGACATTCGCATTTGGATTCGGGTGCGATTGAGAAGGAAGCCTGCCTTTCTCATCCGTACGCCCAACCTGTAGGTCTAATTGCCCTAATTGCACCTCGATACTTTTAATGCTAGAAGCATGACTCGTGATGGTTTCATTTTTTAGTTGGGTCAATTCTTTAGAGAATCTGTCTTGACTAGCAATGAGTGTCCTCATCATTTCTTCTAAAGCCCGAATTCTGAGCGGGTTGGGGTTGTGGAGGGAGAGGTTGTCCCCTCGGAACAAACTATGAGAAGTTTTGATTCTGTGGCCCATAACTTAAATAGGGGCTTTTTACGTAAAATTGTTGCCGTATTGATTCCTCGGTGGTCCTTGGAATCTGCCACCTAAAGCGTTCGCTTGCTCATTCTCGAACAAGGTAGGACACGAGTCAGTTGAATGGTCCTTGGCTGTGCAGAAGCCACAAGCTTTAACTTGAGCTTTTCCTGAGGTGAGGAATTGCTCCATGAGATTAGTGAGTTTATCAAGCTTGCTATTGGCAGAATTTGACCCTATTCTATCAGAAAGACTTCATGAGGGTCCATCTTCCTCGTCGTCAATGTAATGACGAGACTGACTTGCTATAGAGTCGAACAGATCAAACATTTCCTCGGTGGTCTTACATCTGTAATCACCTCCACAGGCATTGTCAATCATCCGTTTCTTAAGGGGTGTGAGTCCCATATAGAAGAAACGAATAATGGAGAGGTTACTTTGGCCATGTTGGGGGCATTGCACAAGTAAGCGCTTATAACGACCCCAATAATCGCCAAAAGATTCGCCCCATTTCATTTTGATACTACATCTCTCTAGTAAGTTGGGAAGCTCTAGATTCAGGAAAGAACTCTTTGAGAAATGCAAAAATCATGTCGTTCCAATTTGTAATGGAACTAGGGGGAAGATAGAAGAGCCAGTCTTGAGCTTTATCCTTTAGGCAGAAAGGAAAAGCGGAGAGTTTGACTTCGTCTTCATCGACTCGAGAGGGAATCATGGTCCTACACTTAGAATGGAAATCCTTAATGAAGGTGGCGGGATCCTCACGATCTAGTCCATGAAAGATGGGGAGCGAGTTAATGAAACCTGATCTGAGCTCAAAATTGCCCTTGTGGGCTGGGTATGCGATGTAGTGTGGATGATGGGCTAGGAGATCCTGTATCCCATCGTTCGCCATCCCAATGGTAATGCGATGGTCGGCCTGAGGTTGTGCCCAAGGGTTAGCTTGTGGCCTTTGTGGATGAGGATCAACCACTCTATGGTTGAATGGTTAATACCGGTGTGCTGCAAGCCTTTGTTGTTCCACTGGTGCACGTGGTTTAGCTGGTGCGACAAACTGTAGGGGAGGAACAACTAGGGGTTCCTCTCGTCCCTCACGTGGTGCAAAGTGTGCATGTGGGTTCCCAATGTGGTCAGCCATCAGAGGGGGTTGCTCGTCGTTCCGTTGAACTCTTGAGGATTGGTTCCTCTGCCTAGCTTCTTTTGAGTTTCGACGGCAAGTCTTTTCGATCTCTGGATCAAAAGGGAGTAAAGATCCAGCGGACAGTGATCGACGAAGACTGTGGGACATAAATGTGAACACAAGAAAGAAAAAAAAACAAAAATAAGAAAAAACCTAAGTCAAAAAGAACTTGGTCCCCGGCAATGGCGCCAAGATTTGATGCGTGTCGAATGCATCAAATAAATATTTAGATATAGTCCCGATGAGATTACCAATGACCACAAGAACTGCAGTAGTGGCAAGCACGGGGTCGAACCACGAAGACCAAGTTTTCAACTTAGGGTACAAAACTAAAACTAACTTAAAGTGTTCATAGAGTTAATCTCTAATTTCACTAAAAAAACAGTAATTAAAATATAAAGTAAATAAATCAATCAAGAGGGGGAAGAACAATCCAAACCATCAGTATCACAAATCTCCTCAATTTGGCATAATTTTACATATGGTCCTCAATCTAATCAAAGCATGCAAATCATAGTAAATTAGTGTAGCTATAGACCCGGTAGTGTACGCAGGTCCTCGCACTTCGATGTCGGCGACCAAGGTACGATCATGTTGACTACTTTCCTAACCAAACACGCAACCTGATCGCTAGTGCACCAGTTTAACGCATTGGTCGCATTACTTCGATTAGTGAAGGCATTACACCTAGACAATCGGATCGCTAGTGCTCCCGATTTAGCCTAGATTCCTATGGTATTTAACCAATCCCAAAAGAGTCTAATCAATTGGTAGGTCAATCGCCACTAGTGTGGTCTTATTACACAAGTACGGGTGCTTACGACTCATCAGGCATATGAATTGAAGTTTAAACTAGTGTTTAACTTCAATTATTCAAATAATACCAAAGGAAATAAAATACTATGAAAAACAAATTAAATAAATAATAAAATAGATCTCACATATGTTTTGATGCCAAAAAGAGTGATTTGATCCACTTACGGTTCGAACTGATGAGTTTAGCCGGCCATCGTCGTCATAAACTCCATTAAAATATAAAAACACAGTGTATAAAAAGAGGAGAAAATACTAGAAGACACTAAGTAAAGAAGAAAACAATAGATCCCCGACTCTCTTCCAAAAACCCTAATTAATACTACTAAATTTTGGTCCCCAATGCCTATTTTTGAGTTTGGTACATGACACGCGCGCGAGGACAATTTGTGGCTATTTTTTGGTGTTTTTCGGACTCGCCACGTGTCACGGTGTGATTGGCTGAAAAAGCGAGGCGTGCGACGTGGCGGACACGTATTGAAGGAGAGGAGATCGCGTGACGTCTTTGGAAGTAGAGACTCCGACACGTGACACGCTTGTGATTCGCGGAGCGAGCTGGCTCGTGCATCATGCTAGACCAACCAGGACACGCCACGTGGCGGGAGGAGAGACGCAAACTCGCCAAGAAGTCGTGCGAAGATCTAGGAGACAGCATCAGCACGCATCCCGAGGTATATCAAGAGGACGGGAGACAGACGGTCCATGCTAGGCGACGTGGCGTCGTCGATTCGCGATGTTATGTCACTAGATGATTTGGCGCGTTGATTGCGGTGACTTGGCTGTTGTGACGTGACTGGACCAATGGAAATGCGACACATGGCCATCTGAAACTCCAATTCACCTACTTGTGTACACTCCAAAACAAACCCTCCGGTATCCGATTTGTGCAAGTAAATACTCTATTTTGAGTATTTTTTTCGCCCCGGATCAACCGTGCACCCCAAAAGTCCTGAAAAAGACAAATAGAGATAATTGAGCCCATATTTTGGAGAATCAACACTAGAATATATAAATAAACTATATATAAACTACCATGTTCTTTTCACATCTTTTCTTTTCATTTTGTAGTTTGTCAGTCTCATTCTTCTTTTAAACCTTGAGGACAAGGTGCGAAATAAGTTTGGGGGTACCTTAGGACTTGTGGATTGAGTTGGATAGTTTTCTATGCGAAAGACCGCAGGTGAAATCGTTTAAATTTTTTCAATTATATGTGGTTATATGCGGTTATCGGATGGTATTAGTGGTATTTGATATCTATTAATCACTCATTTCTTCCATTTATTTCCCCTCCATACTTCTCTTTTTCATGTCATTAGGAGTTGATACACTTTCATGCATGCATTTAGTATAGTTTTTAGTATTATTATTAGTAAACATGTGTCTATCTATGTTTGTTCTTGCATTTAGACCTTACATAGTGTTATATGTTGCATATGTTGCATTTAGAGTCACCCGAGACTTTGTTCATTGTAACGACCCAAATTAATTAAATCAATATTAGTGTTAATCACGATGATTAACAGGTAATTCGGGCGTTACGTGGACAGCTGAGTTTACTAGGAAATGAGTACCCAGGCTGGTATTGTGTTATTTGTGCATGTTGTTTGCCTATTATTGTGATGGAAAAGTTATTATTATTTATATAAACATCACATGTGTGTAAGTTGATGTCGGGCGAGGTTGAGCGCCGGGGTGTCATGGCGTGAGTCAGGCCAACGCGGGGATTTGGAAGTTGTAAGACTGGGCGTTGGGGTTTGATTGAGTTTAACAATATAGCATAACCCTAATTTAGGGGTTAGTATAATGGAATGTAAATATAACTTTGGGTTAAGTTATATAATTATTTAGGTACACTAAGTGTGGGACCACCTCGGGAAGCGTGCCGGACACGGGGCACGGGGTGCCGGGTGGTCGAGAGACTAGTATGACCCTATTTATAAATTTTGAAATGTATTGCGTGGATTTGATAATTTATATAAGCCAAATCAAAGTATATATTTAATATCCTATAGTTTGAGCTGAATTAATCAGGATCCATTGGATGATTCTCGAGATGCACAACAGGGAGATTTGAGGCAAACAGTGTCATGATAAGGTGTCAAGAAGTTGGACTGACACAGGGTGATCAATGACAATAGGATTGTCCTCGAGATGTGTGCACACACTTGATGAAAATCAAGTATATATATATACATGAGGATCGGTCAAATGGGGGAGAAAGAATGGAAATTGAGAAGAGGAGAGAATGGGTTTGAAAATGGAGATTTTTGGTAAATTGTGAATTTTGGTGTTTGATTATGGTAATTCATGTTTAAATGGTGTAATTGAGGTTATTGATGTGTTATGGAAACATGGGAATTGAATTTATGGGTTTCTGAGTTGTTTGGAGTTCAAAACTTTAATTTGGAAATTTTACGAACAACGAGCAATTAGCGCACTAATTAGAGACATTAGCGCGCTAATCATATGAGTGAAGATGATGACGTCTAATGATTGAAGATCAATTAGCGCGTTAAGTGTCCACTGGAACTTGAAAATTTGAAAAATGGAGAAATGATCCAAAATAACACTATAATCAAATTAATTGACCAATAATCTTCATAAATGAATCCCAGGAGTCTCGAGAAAGTAATTTTAGTCGGGGATTTGAGGAGAATCGAGATTGGGGGATATTTACGGGGTTTTGAGCGCGATTTGAGGTATGTAAAACCCAATTGAACACCACTATTGCATTTACTTATTCTATTCGTTAAGCTTTACTTCTTTGTCAATCTAAATCCGATTGTGATGGGAACGGTAGCGTTAAAGCGGTTTTCGGGTGTGTGGGGTTTGTTCTTCTCAAATGTATTTGGTGACTAGGATACGATCAATGCGGGTCATTAGAGTAGGGTATGACCAAGACCACTGATCCTAGCTTCATTTGGCGGTATTTATTGCACACCCATTTGTTATCTTCGTGTTGGTATTCATGCATTTCCTTTTGAGCGATTACTGCGTTATTTCCTTGTTATTGCATGATTATTTAACACTGCTTATTGGTTTCTATTCATGTTCATAAATTGCAATGCCTGGTGGTTTTCCTTGGGATTTTACTTACTGGACTCGTTATCTGGTTTTTGTGATAACGAGTGCGATCTGGCTACTGAGCAAGGGTAAAGGGATCATTGGCGATTAAATCGACTTACCATCGTCAAGAGTTGCTAGTACGTGTGCTGGTATATATACTATTTTGATATTTTGTAGTATTTTGGGATGGGAAACTTATGATCACTGTACTTATATATAACATTGGTTCAGTAAATCGCCTATATGCATGTACAACTCGGGATTCCACTTATAGGCAAAAACTAATCATTACTAGTTTGGAGTATTTTGATAGTTTTAATGACTTCCGCTGTAAAATGGTAAATAAATAAATTAAATGGCATGAAATCTAAGAATGATAGATGAGGCGGACGGATTAGTGACGTGGCAGGTACTTCTGGAGTATGGGCTGGAGAGGTACCTGTAGCACGGGGCGACCCTGGAAAGTGGGGCCATCACAGTTGGTATTAGAACAGGTCGATAGGACCTAGATTTGAGAAACCTAAAGAGATGAGGCTGGGTTATTATTAACTCGATACGTCACATTTGGTATCAGAGCGAGGTTAAATCTCGGGATTTGGAGTTAAACAAGAGAATAACTCTTAATAAATTAGATGTGGAAACCCGATGAATTGCTTATAACTTTTAGTTGGGAAGTAATGGAAATGGGTAGAGTTGGATTGTTATGTGATATATGTATTTGTTGTGTATATACATATAGTATACGTATATACTGAGTCTGGTCCGACGCACGGGTTGCGGTGCAGATTTTGATGGACGGACAGACTCCGACTAGTGCTCCGCCTACTGTTCAGCTGGAGGTTGGTGATGCGAGTAATTCGACAAGTGAGATGGTGACTCTGCAGTCGTTATTGCAGGGGGTCATGAAGCAGCAGTTATTGCATCATGCACAGATGGCTGAGCTGATGGAGTATCTACGGAGTTCGAGGACACCTGCAGTAGCAGTGACTGCTGAGCCATTTACGCCTACCACTCCAGCAACGATTGCACCAGCAGTTGACCCACAGACAGCTGTGACAGAGATGATTGAGACACCAGAGCAGCAACGACAGCAACCTCCGCCACAGCATCATAATAGACATCAGAGTGACCGTGACAGGGGTCAGAGGGACCGGGGTCAGGGTCAGGGATCTGATGACAGGCAGGCTGGGAGGCGGGAGACACGCAAATGCTATAGATGCGCCAGAGAGGACATCGGAGGAATGTTTTTCAGGCACCGGCAGCCGCAGTCGCAGAGTATCGTAGGAGGTGACGACGACAAGCTGCAGAGGAGGGATCGCAACATGTTATGAGATGTACTCACTGTGGAGTTGAGGTACATATACATGAGGAATGTGCGTGGATCTAGATGGCACCGATAATTATAGAGCCGTTGCGTGTTCAGGCTTCAGGTTCAGAACGTATCTGAACAATATATTAGGGCATGTACGGAGAAGAGTCAACTATGTTTTGTGTAAGTTATGGAAAAACTAACTTGCTAGTGGTGCTATGTATAAAAAAAAACTATCAGGTTGCTTCATTTTGATATAAATGAAACCTGAGGATTTTTGTTAAGATATATGTATGGTATAGGTATATTATAGAGAATGGATGGTTGTTCAAACACCGTAACATAAGAAATAGTATCTCTTGGGTAATCGAAAAATTCAAGGCCAAATTCAGATTGTATTGATGACATTGAGGGACCACAGACTGTGTACGAAATTCAGAAGGTGAAGTTCCGGGGCCTATTATCAATAATCAGGGCATTATAGAAGACAATATTTTAAGCGGAGATTGACTTGAAGACATCAGAGACTGTTGTCGAGATATGAAATTCTTGTGTCTAGCAAGATACTACGGTGGTTTATACAAGATTTCTCCATAATTGCAGCACCAATGACGAGGCTGACAAAAGAAGGATGGTTTCTTTTGGATGGTTGAGGAGTGTGAGCAAGTATTTTTTTTTGGAGATTGAAGAAGAGATTGATTTACGCACCGGGGTTGACATTACACGAGTCGGTGAAGAGTGTGATCGGTTATACGGATGCTTCAAAGCGGGTGAAATGTGTTCTAATGCAGGGGGGATGATTGGTGATTTACTCATCCAGGCGAGTGAGACCATACAAGTGTAACTACCCTATACCTGATTGCAATGCTTGCAACGGTTTTGGTGTCTTTGAGTGATGGTATATATATTACATTACATTTATGGAGAAAAGTCCATTTTGTACATTAGATCATCGAGCCTACGTTATATATTTTTCACGCGAGAGAGATTTAGATATGCATTAAAAAGAGGTGGCTAGAGTTCTTTGAGGGATTTTAAATTCATGATTGAGTATTATTCCGAATGCAAGGCAAACATGAGGTAAATGCTTTGAGTAGATGTTAAGTAAACAGTTGGATGAGAAATTGACATATGGGACTGTTGGAGTCAGCATCAGTGATGAGCATTTTAGACATTGTAGCTACGCATGACGATCGATTTGCGGTCGGATGAGAATGCAGAACAGTGTCACTATAGCGGGTATCGAGCGTCGGGGGCGATGGGCTTTATGAGCGGTTCAGTGGTTTGGCACGGGATCCCGAGTGCACTGATTGGGCGGAGACATCTGACGGATGTTTACGGCACTGAGGTCGATTATGGGTACCAGCAGTGCCAGATATACGAGATGGTATATTAGAGGATGCGCACAGGTCGCAATACACAGTTCATCCGGGCAGAACCAAGATGTATCACGACTTGAGGAGATTGTCTTGGTGGTTGGGGATGAAGGCTGATATCAGCAAGTATGTTCGAGGATGTCATATATGTCAGCAGATGAAGGCAGAGCATAGGCTACCTAGAGTATTGTTACAAACTTCGAGGTGACATGATGTGGTTTGGGTGGTGATTGAATGATGACGCCTTGCCGCGGTTTCATCAGTTACTAGAGGCGCTTGAGGCAGAACATGCACGGATTTCAGGGTATTGCCTAAGAGGACAAGCGGCGGTCTAGTGGACGACTTATACTGATACACATATGGAGCTGACGATTTGGACTGAATTTCCTCAACTATTCTTAGATAAATATATTAGATAGAGGTACAATGACGCTCGGGGAAGAGTTTCTTGCGTTGAGGCGGGGTACCATGTACGTGCTTGCATACATGGAGAGATTTAGGTATTTGATGCAATACGCCATAGATGTGGTGAACACCGAGAGACTCCAGATTTATTACTTCATCAGAGGCTTGGATGAGAGGATCGTTGATGTTATTGTTGTGAGTGGAGCGATACTTTGCAAACTATATATGATAGGGCTTTGGCTTGTGAGATATACTTGCTGCAAAATGAGGAGCGATCGGATCAAGTGGGACAAAAATTCTCGGTCTAATCACAAGCTGAAGAAACAGAGGGATGAGTCTAGTAGCCAAGAGCAGGATTTTCGAGTACGCGAGTTCGGCGGCAACGGGATCATGATGTCAATAACGATTGTGATTCGAGAAACGATCAGTACGACTATGATGACAGGCAGATAGATTGGAGTCGCGAGGACAATCAGGATCAGATTGATGATCAATTCAGCAATGACGACTTCCAGACGGTACATAAGATTGTACCTATACCGGTACAATAGTCGAGACAGTCGTACAGACAGGACCAGGATCAGAGGGACCAGAGTTGGGGTCAGAGATCCAGGGATAGACAGGTTAGGAGACCAGAGACACGTCGTTATCATCGTGGCGGTTGGATTTGACACCTCCGAGTGGATTGCGGAAGGGCATCATTACCACCGGAGCCAGTGCAGGCCAGAGATAGGGTCTACGTTGTTGCACCGTTGATTCGGGAGGAGACTAGACAAACTGTTGAGGGTATGTATGAGTTTAGTTATTTATTTTGTTGTTTTATTTCGTGGGCGTAGCTATTGTTTTATTACTTACGCGATTGAGGACGGTTGATGTGTTCACCGAGGGATGTTGAGGAAAATTGATTGAGCACGCGATACACTAGACCATAGCGAGGGCTATCGGGTGACGGACTAGGATTGAGCGTTATTACTGGCGGATTCCCAGAGGGATGAGTTATGGGCAATGGGCCAGGTGATGCGTACACTAGTGGGGATCCCGACGTACCAGAGTATGGTCTAGGACTGGGTCGCGGGTGGAATGGAGAGGTCAGCTAAATTTTTCTAGTGTTGCAGTTCATTGTTGAGGAGAAGGTCTACGCAAATTTCGGGGATGAAATTTCTTTTAGTTGGGAAGAATTGTAACAGCCCAAATTAATTAAATCAATATTAGTGTTAATCATGAGGATTAACGGGTAATTCGGGCGTTACGTGGACAGCTGGGTTTACTAGGAAATGAGTACCCAGGCTGGTATTGTGTTATTTGTGCATGTTGTTTGCCTATTATTGTGATGGAAAAGTTATGATGGAAAAGTTATTATTATTTATATAAACATCACATGTGTGTAAGTTGATGTCGGGCTAGGTTGAGCGCCGGGGTGTCGTGGCGTGAGTCAGGCCAACGCGGGGATTTGGAAGTTGTAAGATTGGGCGTTGGGGTTTGATTGAGTTTAACAATATAGCATGACCCTAATTTAGGGGTTAGTATAATGGAATGTAAATATAACTTTGGGTTAAGTTATATAATTATTTAGGTACACTAAGTGTGGGACCACCTCGGGAAGCGTGTCGGACACGGGGCACGGGGTGCTGGGTGGTCGGGAGACTAGTATGGCCCTATTTATAAATTTTAGAATTTATTGAGTGGATTTGATCATTTATATAAGTCAAATCAAAGTATATATTTAATATCCTATAGTTTGAGCTGAATTAATCAGGATCCATTGGATGATTCTCGAGATGCACAACAGGGAGATTTGAGGCAACCAGTGTCATCATAAGGTGTCAAGAAGTTGGAATGACACAGGGTGATCAATGACCATAGGATTGTCCTCGAGATGTGTGCACACACTTGATGAAAATCAAGTATATATATACATGAGGATCGGTCAAATGGGGGAGAAAGAGTGGAAATTGAGAAGAGGAGAGAATCGGTGGGAGAAGAAGAAGAGAAGGACAAGCTGGAGATTGGAGAGTGATTTGTGGCAATCAATAACAAGAATTAAGGTATGAAATCATTTTATCTTGGATTTTCATGAAAATTTGGGTTATTGGATGATTTAGCTCAAACGAAATTTGGGGAATCAAACACTGAATTTTTAGTTGAGATTTCATGCTCAAAAGCTTAGTGATATATAGTTTAGTGGATTTGATTGAAATTTGGTGAAGTTGGAGTAAATTTGCAAATGGGTTTGAAAATGGAAATTTTTGGTAAATTGTCGATTTTGGTGTTTGATTATGGCAATTCATGTTTAAATGGTGTAATTGAGGTTATTGATGTGTTATGGAAACATGAGAATTGAATTTATGGGTTTGTGAGTTGTTTGGAGTTCAAGATTTTAATTTGGAAATTTTCTGGACAGTGAGCAATTAGCGCGCTAATTGGAGACATTAGCGCGCTAATCACGCTGAGTGAAGATGATGATGAATAATGATTGAAGATCGCGCTAAGTGTTCACTGGAACATGAAATTTTGAAAAATGGAGAAATGATCCAAAATAACACTATAATCAAATTAATTGACCAATAATCTTCATAAATGAATCCCAGGAGTCTCGAGACAGTAATTTTAGTCGGGGATTTTAGGAGAATCAGATTGGGGGATATTTACGGGGTTTTGAGCGCGGTTTGAGGTATGTAAAACCCAATTGAACGCCACTATTGCATTTACTTATTCTATTCGTTGCGCTTTACTTCTTGGTCAATCTAAATCCGATTGTGATGGGAACGGTAGCGTTTCGGCAGTTTTTCGGGTCTGTGGGGTTCGTTATTCTCAAATGTATTTGGTGACTACGATACAGCCAGCGGGATCATTGGAGTAGGGTATGACCGGGCCACTGATCCTAGCTTCACTGGCGGTATTTATTGCACACCCATTTGTTATCTTCGTGTTGGCACTCATGCATTTCCTTTTGAGCAGTTGCCTGCGTTATTTCCTTGTTATTGCATGATTATTTAACACTGCTTATTGGTTTCTATTCATGTTCATAAATTGCAATGCCTGGTGGTTTTCCTTGGGATTTTACTTACTGGACTCGTTATCTGGTTTTTGTGATAACTGAGTGCAGATCCTGGTACGAGCAAGGGTAAAGGGATCATTGGCGATTACATCTGACTTACCATCGTCAAGACTTGCTAGTACGTGTGTTGGTATATATACTATTTTGATATTTTGTAGTATTTTGGGATGGGAAACTTATGATCATTGTACTTGTATATAACATTAGTTCAATAAATCGCCTATATGCATGTACAGCTCAGGATTCCACTTATAGGCAAAAACTAATCATTACTAGTTTGGAGTATTTTGATAGTTTTAATGACTTCCGCTGTAAAATGGTAAATAAATAAATTGAATGGCATGAAATCTAATAATGATAGATGAGGGGGACGGATTAGTGACGTGGCAGGTACTTCTGGAGTATGGGCTGGAGAGGTACCTATAGCACGGGGCGACCCTGGAAAGTGGGGCCGTCACAGTATGTAACGGCCCCGACCCACATGGCCCGTTGGACCGCACGGGTAGTGGGCCCGCCCGCAGCCCGCCCACCATCCATGCCCCTTTATTACATGGTCTTTCGCCCCCACAGCGACTCGAACCAAGGTCTAGGGGTTAAGACCATAATTCATGGAGTCTGGTACCACCGAGTGACCAATGTCACAATGTTTATAGTACAATCTTTTTGCGATCTATCAAAGTTTGGAGTCGACACATATGTCGAAAGTTTTCGTGAAATTAATTTTTTTGTTTGGAGCAATTGATATTGAAGTACACTTGTGTGCATTTGTTGTTGTATGATGTGATTCTATATTAACTTTTGTTACGTTTTTCGAGTAGATTTAGATGATCGGGAGCGCTAGGGTTTCGTAGTGGCGAAGAGGGCGAGGCATTCTCGAGCGAGCGGGAAAAGATTTGATCTCCTTTGTCACTAGGACCGCCAAAAGGTGCAATCTTTGTGTGTTGGTCTTCTTCGTTTTGGTTTCTAGGGTTTGTTGGTATTTGAAATTCTTCGCAAATCTCTCACTCGAATCGCTCGAAATGCAGGAGCTGCAGCTCGCGAGTGCGGCGAAGACCTTCGACGAGGCGTCAATGCTTCATCAAGGCATTGTAGGTGATGTTATGTTCTGTTCTCTTCATGACTCGTGATCCACTTTGATTTCGGTGTTTTTGTGGTTCGCGTTGCGTGTTCGTTGGTGTATTGTTGGATCGAGCGTGATTTGGGGAATTTCACTTGAATGTTGTGAGTTTTGAAGGTCGATTACGTGGTTCTGCGAGTTTTGATGAATTGTTGGTTTGTAGTGATTGCTTTGAACTTCTCTATGATCAAATAGTGTTAAATGCATCTTTTGAACTGTTGATGCTTTGCAAGTTTGCAATCTTGTTTTCAGATTTCTAGGTGCACTCTGTGGTGAAGTAGATTGATTTTGTGATCTTGAAATGGTGTAGCTTTGGAATTATGTCTCTTGAGTTTTTCTATGGAGTTTTAGCAGATTTAGCATGATATCGCACCTATGGTCATTGGATTCATTGTCGATTGCGTCGTTTTATATGTAGTTTTGCAATTTTAATGCATAACTTAGTTGGAAGTTCATCTTTTGGTTCTCACTTAGGTTCAAGTTGTGGCAATAAATTATTGTTCATGTTATTGCGACTAATCATTTTGTAGTTGTTTTCAAAATGTAATTGAATAGAAAAAATGTTCATAGCTTGCGGAATTGTTTGTGGATGAGTTTCATTCTTTCTTTTGACCAATGTTTGTGTTTGTGTTTGTGTTTGTTTAGTACAACTCTTTAGTATATCTGTATTCCTCTTTTGTTCGATTTAGTCTTTGCTTTCATGTAATTGCTATTGTTACGTAAGAACATATGAATCAATGAATGAAATCTGATTCTTAGTTTAGTCTTGTGCTGTATCTTCTCCAACAATAATTTGCTCATGAATATGATTTGAGGATGACGACTTTAATAAGAGCAATTTCAATGTTCAATGTTTCCTTTTTCAGCTGAGCAATTATTCTTCTACGAAAGGAGTATTATGCTGCAAAACTCACTTTGAGCAGCTCTTCAAAGGGACTGACTTTGAGCAGCTCTTCAAAAAGAATGGTAGCTTCCGCAAGAACTAAATCATGTATGCCCTCTAAAACCTTTTATTGCAGTTCTTATTTTGTTTTTGCCTGATGTCTTATTGATTAGTCAAACAATCGACGTAAACCTATTGATGCATCTTGACCTTTAGGGGGATGAGAGTTTAGTTGAATGGGTAATACAAGAGCTCTAAAATCTTTATTTTTTTTTCTCTTCTTCATCATATCTTCTTTGTTAATTCTTGTACAATGTGTCTACCGTTTGGTTGTTTTATGTAGAACTAATATTTTTCTCTTCATGACTTCAAAAAAAAAGATCTCCGAAGATTTATGTTGTTGGTTTTATGATTCTCGCTCGTCTTGTTATTTTCTTTTCTTTGTGAAGCTTCATGCTTTAAATGTCTCAGCTGATTTAAAGTTTTAATTAAATTTTAATTTTGTTTTCCAACATGATATCTGATGGCTTTTTCAGGCTAGGCCACTTCTGCTCAAAGCATTGGAGACTGGATAAGTATCAGAGTTAATTGACTTATATGATGGTTTATGCTTTTGTAGGATTCCTTCTAAATAAAGCTGAGTGACGTGAAGCTAAGACATGTTCATGAACATAATTTCGACCATCCCGGTAAGCGTCTTATGACTATAAAATTTTCTAACTACTTGTGGTATTCAACCAGGTATTGTAGTCTATTTTATTCTTAAATGGAGTAACCTTGACACTTTGCTCTCAAATAATTATTTTTGCTCTCAAATAATTATTTTTCTGTTGTAGTGAAATGATAGGGTAAAGGCTTGGATGAGCATGCATATTTTCTTTTATGTTTATCCATCAACTAATTTTGATTACATGATGGCTTATAATTCATCATTCAATTAATTGCAGAATGCAGATTGAAGAAGGTGGCACGTGAAGACTACTGCAGTTTATGGTCATTTTGGCAGAGATGACCCTGATTTCACATGCCCAAGCCTAACCAAGTAACTCATCAATTCCAATTTTGATTTGATTGTCTTTAGTTCATAACTATCAAAGTATTCATGTTCCATTAACTGTATTTTCAATGAGCTATATAGATTGGTTATTATTGCAACAACTGAATGGTTCATTGCAATGATTTCATTAACATAACTTGTCTTCTAATCATCCTTTCTTGATCCATGATAAGTTTTGATTCGTTGCAGGTTGCTCTAACTTCGTTTGAGGTCTAGGGATGTAGTATTGTTGTTTCAATACTTGATCTTGTTTTCGTGGAGCTAGTCAATGAAACTTCTGTATTCTAGTGTTTGTTAGGATCTCAGTTATGAGTTGACAATTTATCTCACCAAATCTAATGGTGATTTTTGTTTAAATTTTTTCCAACAGGTTCTTGCTCTATTTAACAAACTTTTGTATATATGTTACAAGTATGTCCTTATTGACAGATTTACATGATATGATCATCCTTTCTTGATCCATGGTAAGTTTTGATTCGTTGGTTTGAGTGTCCTGATGCGGCAATCAAACTGGGGGAGTAAATGGTGCTGTTCTTACCTGTCTCTACATCAGCAGCTGCAGCTGCAGCAGCATTAAAGTAAATTCAATTAAATTCAAGGCTCTGATTCAGACATAAATTTGTTGGTTTTTAAAGTCGGGGGTGTACAAGTTCAATGCTATTCTGTATCACAGCGTCACTGGGGAATTTAGTCTTTAATTAAGCGTTAAGACTACTCGACACCAAAACGACCCAAAATATTTACACAAAGGACCATTATACTCGAGGCTGCCTAGAATGTGGAGTGCGCTCCACGTTTAGCTGGAGCGTGCTCCATGTTCGAGCAGAATTGCAGAAACGCAGTTCTGCACTCTCAAATCACCCAAAACTCATCCCAAATGCTCCCATATCATACCAAAACTCCAAAACATGATCACTAATAATAAATCATCATCCATGCAACCTATTTGAGTCGATCTAAATAAAAAACTTACATAGATTTGACATCGTAAACAAGCATTTGATCAAAAACCTTAAAGAACACCAAGAACACTTGAAAACTGAAAATTTTAATTAATTTCAAAGTCTACTGATTTTTGAAATCCTTACTATTGTCCCAAGTGATTTTTCATAGGAAATCTAAATATGAAATTAGATTTCAAAAACAACACCATTTTATAGTTCGAAAATCAATAAAACCGAAATTATGCAAAATCCGAAATTGCATCTTTGAGGATTGAAATCGTAGTTTAGAAATGTGTCAAGATAAGCATTTAAACATTTAAACTTGAATAAAACAGCAACCCCTTTGATCAAAGCCACAAGAGTTCCCAAAATTTGAATGCATATGGGTGTAGGCCTTTACCTAGGTTTGTAACTATGGTGTAGAACTTGATCTTGGGTTTTGATTGATGAACTTGCCCCTTTTATGCCTCCAATTCCAGCAACAAATGGGTTCTCATTCTATATGCAAATGAAATACACCAGAGTTTTTGAAGAATTCACATGGCTGCAAGCATATCAGAACCCAAATCTATCAGTAGTAAAGCAGGACTTATTAACCTTTGCTACATCTTGAATTTCATAGTTCATCCTTTTATGTAAAGATCTCTGTTATATTCATCACAAATTTCGGAGCTAGAGTAATTATAGCGTTAGTTGGTTTGTATATACAAAAGCTGTCTAATCCAACCTAACAAATATCTAAAACACCGTAAAATGTTCTTAATTTGTATCCAATGCTCTTTCAATAATTTATAAGCTGTAAGGATGTAAGAATGCTGAAGAATACTATCATAATTTTGTGCCTTGATTAGCAAATGACTAACTATATTCTAAGAATGTGGTTGTGTGATCAATTGCGTCTGCTGTCTTTTGGTTTACTAGGTTTGTTTGACGCCAATTTACATAATGTAAAAGCTTCAACCTTCATTGGTGAGAAGTGAGAATGAATGTACCTCCCATGTGTTAATTCATCACAATTTGCTTTACGCCTAGAGAAGAGCTAATCATTGCACATCAGTTTTGGTTCTCTTGTACGTCAATTGAGTTCGTATTCACTTCGATGTGTTCACCTCATCGATTGTGATGTTTTTCGAGCTACACAAACTTTTGCTTCCACTACAACATTTAGGCCACTAACAATAACTCGATGAGATCGTTCTGTTACTTTGAATTTGAACTCTTAGAACTTATTTTTTTATTTTTGGTAGGTAGAACTTAATTAATTAAATCATCTAGTTTTTGTGCGTCCTTTTGTTTTCTTTCTTTTTTATGTAATTCAACAATCATCTTGTTTGATTTGGTATGTGATTCAGTAGTGACAAACTAATATTTTCTTTGGCAGCTAGTAAACATTCTTCCATCAGAGAGTATGGAGCATGAGCTGTCCGATTTTGGTCTAGTTAAGATGCTTAATATGGAGGAGAGCAAATTTTTCGCAGATTTCATCATGTTTCATTCTAGAAACTATCAGATCAGTTAATCCTAAATTCTTGTATGTATTCCTGAAATTGAGAGAGAATACGTAGAACGAACATGATATAGCCCTTAAGTTAGGACATTGAAACAATTCTTGCAATTTGATTCGAAGATAAGCATAACATCTGAAGAAGAATCTTATTTTAAAGGACGCTCATGCCAAGCATCCAATGGTTAAGTGAAATTATTGAGAATTGAATAACATAAATTGTCTTCTGAAGGAAAACCTATGTTCGTGTGCTGCTCTCTATTTCTTTTAGTTCAGCTCATCATCTTGATTTCAACTTTTCTGTTTTATGTTTTGATTTCTAGTTCTCAGTTACATAAGAGTTTATCTGTTTTAAATTATCTCACGTGCTTTAAATTTAATGGTGAAATAATGTACCTCTTAATGTCAGCTATAAACTTGGCATTTCAATAAAACAAAGACAATACTGACTGAAAAAAAAGAAGATATTTTTATGTTAACTTGGCCACATTGTACGACTAAAAAAAAGAAGATAAACAGAAGAAAGAAACTTTTCCCATCTCACGCTAACATTTTCAATGTGAAGGTAATAAGATGATTGATCACTATAAGTACTTCTCAGATATAGAGAACAATAAGACCATATATTGTTGAAATTTCACCATAGTCATCCAGATGGTTGTATTATCCATGAAGCCATCAAAGTGACTAGTTAATCAAAAAGGCTTTTGTTATATTTTTATATATGCTAAGGCAACTTAAGATATTTACTTGGCAACTCTTGAACATCCTTCTAAATATGCAACATTGTGCCCAAGCCATTGATATTGGATAGATGAGCTCTGGAGATAGTGGATCAAAGGCAAGTCATATTCTATACTTGGCGTTGATTTGGACTTCGATGCACACGATCGACTCATTAGAATGGTATGTACATGAAATAAATATGATTGCATCTACCAATGCGCAATTTTGACATTGCTAATTTGGAAAATTGTTATCTATTATCTAATTCTTGATGGCAAAAGACGTCGTCTTTGGCAAAAGAAAGGTAGCATGTTTTATGGTTCATGGTTGGGCAACAGCTAACTGTTATTTGATCTCAAGATTATGGAATCAACTTGGCCATTATATTTCTTCGTGTATCTCCAAAACAAGCACCAATGGATGATTTTTGGTGTTGTTATTGTTGTTGCTTTGGATTCAAATGGATTTTCGGGTTTTGGCCGAGAAAGCTCGGGGTTTTCATCTCAGACAGGTTTTGTCGAGGAGTTTTGGTTTATTATGGTTGGTTGGATGTTTTCTGAGAGGTTGGGACGAGTTCGGACCGTGGCGATGAGTCGGGAGGTCCGAGAACCTCAGGAACACATCCCTGGTTTAGTCGCTGCCAGGGGACGATGTGGGCGTTAAATCCCACGACGTCCAGACCAGGGAGACACCCCACCCCACGCTTTAAGTCGCGCTATGGGGAGTGTAAGCGTGACGACGTGAGTCACGATGCTAGGATCAGTGCTCACTGTCTTGGGTGTCGTGAGGTGTTCTGTGGGCAAATGCTCACGGCGTCTAGAACAATAACTCAAAAATAAAATTTTAAACAAATTGGTCTATTAGGGGTTCACCTATGGGTTCATATAACCCATATGGACAGACTAATGGTTATATTTGAGGATGATTTGATATGGAATGGGGGTTTCCGAGGTTTGGGAATTGATTAGGTTATCGAAAATCAAGTTTTTAGGTTCGTTTGACAAGTAGTTGACACGCGATTGGTGACGTGTATTGGTATTTCTGGATTATTGGAGCATGGTTTGAAGTGCGTGGTATCCCAACTGAAATCCACTTTGAGTATTTACTACTTGATTATTTGAATTGATGTCCTTTTGTTCATTTAATCTCAGTTCTGGTATTTATTTACGGTCAGTTGAGCTTCCTCCTGTCAGGTTTATTATCTTGCGTTGGCATAGTGGTACACTAGACCATAACATGTGTTTATAGGTAGGTCAGTGGATTGTCGACCCGACTGCTGAGTTTTTCTAAGCACATGTCGGTGTGTCGTGGTCTACTCCGGCCACCGAGCGGATTCAAGGATTTCAGTCAGTTTGAGTTTACTCTCTAGCGGTGCCTGGGTGATAGTGTGAAGTATGATGCTAGTCTAACCTAGATTGTGCGTGCACTTTGATTCACTACTATTTGATATTCATGTGAGGGTTGCCTGATATTTTTCTTCTGCATGTTTATTTGATAGTATTTTGATTCCAGCATTTATTTATATTATTTACTTGGTGAAGTTCTTGAGATTACTCACTCCAGACTCGTCATCTGTTTTGTTGTGATGATGGAGTGCAGACCCTAGTACGAGCAAGGGGAAAGGCAAGCTTGAGGACTTATTCTTATCAACTTCTGCTCCTGACTCGTATGTGTGTTTACTTTCTTTTACTTGTTCTTATGTTGGGATGGGATATGAGAGATACTGGACATGTATATGCCATGATTAAGGTTTATTTTGATATTTTGAGACATATGGATCTTTGTTATATATTGATGTCATTTTGGTTGGGTTTTCACACTAGGAAAATGCTCTATCATACAATTTACGCTTTATATTTTGATGAATCATGATTTAAAGTCTTCCGTTGAAAATTATTAATATTAAACAAATGAAAATGAGCCCATAATCTAACTTGATACCTTAGTAGGAAAATAATATAAAAGTTAGCGAAATTTGGGTTGACATATGGTACACTGTGCGTTTGCGGTTTTAGGCGGGGTTGTGGGCCCGTTGCGCATGACGTGGCGGTCTTGGATTTTAATGCGGCTACACTCTCACCATTAAGAAAGTCCACAACACTTTTATTATCCATCTCCAATATGACACGTCGAAAGCGACTATCCCATGCTAAGTACAACCCTTGTAAAGCACACCAAAGTTCTGTTTCAAACACCGAAAATCTACCCCAAGTTCATCACAAAACCATGTCTCCACTCACCACCCTCATCGCGAATCAGACCACCAGTACTAGCAGCCCCAAGATCATGCTTAAGAGCACTGTCCGTATTAACTTTTATCCACTACTTAGGGAAAAAAATTACATCCGTACCGTATATATAGTTTTAAATTCGTAAAGTACAGTTGATTTTTTTTTATGAAAATAATGTATTGCGCCTTTAGTAAAGGCATTATTAGGTATGGTCTCAAATTACACGAATAACGCCTTTTGTAAAAGCGCTATTCGTGTAAAGGCGGAGGTGATGTGGATGTCACGTGTACACGAATAGCGCCTTTTGTAAAGGCGCTATTCGTGTAATGGTGGAGGTGACGTGGATACGTGTACACGAATAGCGCCTTTTCTAAAGGCACTATTTGTGTAATGGCGGAGGTGATGTGGATGCCACATGTACACGTATCCACGTCACACACTCAATAACGCCTTTACAAAAGGCTATATACATTAGTTTTGTAATTTTAAAGAAATTTACCCTATTTAATAAATTTTAAAGTAAATCAACCTTACTTTTTTAATAACCCCTGCTTAGGATGGCATGACCAACCAATCAAGTGTTATTTCTTGGAATGCAACTTCATCTAAAGATTAGAGAACATTTCAAAATCTAATTGAAAAAAAGACTTGGCCTTAAGGAAAGAATAAGCCTAAGTCCTTAAGAGATTCTAATATTCACACCATATACCAGCCGAGTTTAGTATTGTAACGTTTCACGAATCGTTAGTAACTTCGTTCACGCGCGATGGTGCGAGTCGCGGTGCATGTCGGGAACAGGAGCGCCCAAGGAAACTTAATTAGTTTCCAAAAAGAGGATAAGGACAAGGGGAAGTCACACAAGGGAGTGCATTAAAGTGGTTGGGCTGGTGTGTTTTAGAGCCACAAGATGTGCCTCGGGATAAGAATGTGAGCCAAGATAAGGCCCACACTATGAAAGGGCGGAGTCAACCCTTCTCCCTCATCTTCTCCCTCTTCCCTCTCTTCTCTCTCTTGCTCCCCAAGCAACCACCAGAGCCCAGGTGTGGCGGGTGTGACGGCGGCGGCGGCTTTGGGCGATCGAGGTAAGATCCTTCATCTCCTCATCATTCCCTACGCATTGGTGTAGATTTTATTCGTGTTCGTCGCGACGAGATTTGGACACCACGTCGAGATTTCGGATTCGATCGAAAGGCTCGACGTTTTGGTGATCCTCACGATGATCAATACAAGTTTTGTGAAGGCGGTATTCGATTTGGGGAAGTTTTAGATTTTTGATGAATTTTTTGGAATTTTTGGAGTATTTTTGTTTTAGGTTGTTCGGCGATGATTTTGGACATTTAAGGGTATGTCGAAGGTGTTTTTGGAATGGTTTTGAGTTTCCTAAGAAAAATGGACCAAATCGGCTCAAGGCGGCGCGAGCCGAGAGTGGGAAACACCCCCGACAGTCCTTTAGGCGACGGCACTAGGCGCGAGGCGCGACGCCGGAGACAGAGAGGTCTCTATCCCCACGTTGTAGAGATGTCGTCGAGAGGAAACCATCACGGCACCTGGAATCCAGTTTTTTCCCAACTTTTTCGTGGACTTTCGGAATGAATTGGGGATTTCCCGGTAAACGGGTCCAAATACGACCCAATGCCCGGGAAATCAACCCGAAAACATAACGAACAAAATTAATGGGGGATTTCAATTAAACACGGAACAAAACGCTAATACAACCAAATTACAACGAAAGTTTTGAGTATAGAGTACCTTTTCGTCTTTGATAGAAACCTTGGCTTGCAGTGCTTCTTCAAGCGACTCGTTCTTCTTCTTCTTGCGTTGTTCATGCGCCTTAAGAGAACCAGCAAGATCATCAATGGTCATCTCTTCCAAATTCTTTGACTCCTCAATTGCTTAAACAACATTCTCAAAATTCTCGGTCAATGACCGCAAAATCTTCTCCACCACCCTTGCATCAGTTAGAATTTCTCCATTTCATTTAAGTTGATTCACCACTGTTTGCACACGCGTAATGTAATCATAGATTCCTTCTGACTCCTTCATTTTCATGGCCTCCAACTCGCCTTGAAGAGTTTGAAACCGTACTTGTTTAACTCGATCGGCACCTTTGAACACCTTTTGCAAAGTGTCCCACGCTTCCTTTGAAGTTGCTGCACCAGCAATTTTCTCAAAACCCGACTCATCTATTGCTTGGAACAGTAAATAGAGCGCGGTCTTGTCTTTCATACGCGTTTCTTTCAACGCCTTTATCTGATTCGCAGTTTGATTGACCGTTGCATCTGGCTCGTCATAGCCCTTTTCGACTACTTCCCATGCACCTTGCGCACCGAGCAATGCACGCATCTGAATACTCCAATTGTCATAGTTCAACTTGGTGAGTCGTGGTAGCGGCATTTGCCCCAACGATGTACTTCCGGAATTCGCCATAGCTCTGATACCAATTTGATAAAAACAAAGTGCTTTTTCTTTATTTGGAAGAGAGAACACAATATCTTTTTCTATTAACTCTTAAACAAGTTTTCTTCTCTCTTAATTTTGCAAGCCGAGATACAACTCTATTTATAGCCTTAGACATGACTCTTAGAATTCATACAATAATTAAAAATAATAAATTCGACCCTTGGTTACTTAAACAACCATAACTATTTATGGAAAACTCCAAAAGATAGACTCTTCATTTGCCTAAAATGATCTAGAATTGCCCTTTCAAATTTGTTCATTAATCAACCTCGAAATTTGTCCACTTTGTGCGATCACGAATTTAATGGCAAATTAAGTTTATTCATCAACAGATAATAGCATTTATATTCCCCGTATAACATATACAAAATCAAACTAGATCAATGATTAAGAAATAAAACAAAATTGAAATGTAGGTCCATAATTGGATTCAAAACAATATACCTATAGAGCTTACATGATTAATTAATACTGTTGTATAAGCATCAACTACAACTCCTTAAATACCTTTCTCATAGACAAATGCAACGACTCACCTTGATCATGCAATTGAAAATGTCTGGTTGTCCTTGCTTGAAGAAAATATGCAACAATGTCGTGGCGGTCCAGTGATGTTTAGAGATGTCACATGAAATTAAAAATGACCTTGTATTCCTCGTCTCCACTGATTCAGTTTATATCTTTAGTAAAGCTCTTTTTCTATATTCTTGTGTATTGGGCCACTGGCGCCTATATCCGCGGTCCATAAATCTCACTAGTACTGATGTCATCCCCACCTTAGCCACCTTCAACTCACAAGTGTAGGGTTTTACTCCAAAGATCTCAATACTATTATTTGAGTAGATATCTACACGTAAATACTTTTTATGAAGTCACACTTTACCGATGTGGAATTATATTTCTGTCCTTTGTACCCAACAGTGTGCCGAATGTAGAAATAAGTGCATCTCTCCTATGGAACATTGTCTAAGGTTTGTTTATTTGTTGGTGCAGATGACTGCCAACAAGGCATATATGCATCCTCACCGTCCACATTGCTGGATGTAGTTTCAGGTTAATCTCACTTGGCAATTTTTTTAATTTTTCACTTGCAGCATTCTTTCAAACCATCTTGTTAGAAATTAATAAGAGGAAGCTTGCTTACTCAATTGGGTTGGAAAAGATGCTGGAGATAGAGGATCAATGGCGAGAATACTTTGGAAGTAATGTCTACAGTTCTGGCATCTTTATCTAGCAAGTTTGAGCTGAACTGAAACTTAACAACGTGGGCTTAAATGCTTTTAATCAACTCATTAGAATGGTATATTTGTATTTGCTGATTACGTTATGTTAGCTAATTAGACGTTGTGTTAGGCATTTCTTTTAAATCATTTGATATATATATATATATATATATATATATTTGGAAAATGATAATCTAACACACTTTGGGCGCACACTTGGAGCGCACACTTTGTCTTTTAGCCTATTTATGGCTATTTCTTGTCTCCCAAGGTGTGGGCTTACATCTAACAAAACACCATAAATGAACTAAAAGACAAAGTTTGCGTCCAAAGTGTGTTAGATTATCATTTTTCTATATATATATATATATATATATATATATATATATAAAGATAATGCGTCTCCTTCATACAGGCAAAAGATGTAATCAAGGGGAGAGGAGAAAATAAGGATCCGGTATATTCTCAGTTGATTGACTCGTGACTTCAAATTGATGAAATCTTGCACATATGTCAGTTTATATGAGGATAAGCATCTTGAGATGTCAAGGTGAAGTATTGATACTTCGTTTTTGAATTGATTTTCAAATTCTTGGCTCATGTCAGTTTAATAGGGCATTTTTTTTTTTTTTTTCACTTGCAGCTTGCCTTCAAAGATCTTTATAGAATGAATGAATCTGATTGCTATGATCTATTGCAGTTACTTTTAGCTACTCTTACCACTGTTTCTTTTTTATTTTTCAAGTAGAAGTAAACTATCATTTGTATATTTATGAAAAAACATTAGGTTAAGTTATTCATGTTGAATGTCTTTTGAGTTTTGGAGTCAACACGCATTGATTTCACCAACAATAATAGAAGTCTTTTTTTTTTAAAAAAAAAAATCAGCACTAACTCCCTAAACCTTACCTTTTAGCAAAAGATGTCTCGTCCATGCATCTCCCTCAATCATTTGGTTAAGTTATACATGTTGAATGTCTTCATTTCATCATGTTGTCGCTGAAAAACCTGTTTTGTCGGTTTGCTTTGCTTTGATTTCATATTTGATTTTGCTTTGCTATGTTTGCATGGTTGACAAATAAGCATTTTGAGATTGGAATTGCGAGTACTCATCTGTCGACATCACCTAATTGGCGCAGCGGAACACCTACAATTTGATATTATATAGTATTATATCCCCTATATAACATTTTCGAAATAAAACTAGATGATTTAGAAAACAAAATTGAAACGCAGGCCCATGATTGGATTCAAAACAATACACATAGAGCTTACATGATATAATACAATGAGCCATAACAGGAGGAAAAGAAAAACAAATAGCTTGTTATATGCTTAATTAGTACTGTTGTAAGCATCAACTACAACTCCTTAATTATTTGCCTTTCTCAAGACAAATGCAACGACTCACCTTGATCATGCACTTGGATATTAGGGATTGTGAAAATCTGAGACACCTACCATCCAAGGAACAAATGCAGCAGCGACTCACCTTCCTCAAGAGATTGGACATTCATTGGTGTCCCCAGTTGAAGGAAAGATGCAGCAGATCAGATGGAGAAGAGTGGCCCAAGATTTCCCATATTCCAAATTTATACATACATTAAAGGAGATGTTTCAACAAATATGATTCTATATATGATGATTGTGTATTCCTTTTCTTTTTTTATTTTGTGGAATACATAGCAACTGAAGCAACTGACAGATCTGTAAATCATTAATTTTTATTGAACCAATCACCATATATTAGTGGGTAACAAATTGACACTCACCACCTTACCTTTCTTTCATCATTGAATCTGTTTCTCTTTCTTTATAACTAGCTAGACACAGTACCCCTTACATTTTTGTGAAACTATAGCCACGAAATCGCCATGTTCAACATTATTAATTCAAGATTTGACAAAAAATAAAAACATCATTAATTCATGAGTTCTCAAACTATCTTAACCAGCTTATTGACATTTGGACTGGTTGATTCGCAACAATTTCTTTTCCCTTGTCCTAAAAAAAACAATTAATTCTCAAGAGGTAAAACATTTATATTAGAGGTTGAAGTGCTGTTTTCAGAGCATTGGTAGTTGAATCTTAATATGTCACTTATTTACTTCTTTCAACTCAGAGCATTGCTAGTAGTAGTAGAGATGATCAATTATTGTTTTCAGTTGGATGTTTAGTTAGCCTTTAAATAATAGTATTATGGAATTATGTTCTTGTTGTAGGGTGAACTTATCTTTCTCGAGCAAAAGAGTTAAGATTATTTTCCTGTCGTGAAATTAAGTCTATTTTGGAGCGTTAAATCCTACATCTCAAGCATTTTATTAGGGCTATATATTCTCAAATTATGTTCTTGTTGTAGGGTGGAGTGATCTTTTTTAGGACAAAAACGTCGATCGTGCTTTTGTGAAATTCTGCTCTTGCAATGTATTTTCTCCATTATTCAAACAATTTTTTTTTTTCTTTCACTTGCAGCATTCTTTCAAACATCTTGCTAGAAACTAATACAAGGAAGCTTGCTTTCTAGTTTGAATTGGCAAATATGCTGGAGATAGAATATTATGGGAAGCTTATTAATACTGGAAGTGATGTCTACTGTTCTGGCATTGTTATCTTGCAAGTTTGATCAGGACTGGAAGTTAACCATGTGGACTTAAATGCTTTTGATCTACTGATTAGAACGGTATGTTTATATTTGTTTATCTGTAAGATTATGATCAAGTCATGCTAGCTAATTAGACGTTGCATTAGGCTTTTCTTTTTTAAATCATAGACAGATTTGTTTTCCTTCAAAAAGAAAAGAAAGGAAGAGCAAGAGTTTATGTCTACCAATATTGTGCTAATTAGCTTGTAATATCATTCATGCTGCAAAAAGATGTAATCGAGCGAAAAAAAGGAGATATTAGGGATTTTGTGGAACTACAGTTGACTTGCAAGTAGCCTCTTGTTGACGAAATCAATCTTGTACAGTTGAACATTACTGTTCTCTGTGTGGCCAAATCATGCTAAAATTTTACCTAAACCTTGGATCCGTCGTTGGTATCAATGACCCTAAGTTTCTCTAATTGCAATGTCGAAAGTGTTGTAAAAGAATTAAAGTAATTACACATGGATAGATATTTGTCATATTCTTATTGCTTTGGTATATTAACATCCTTGGAAAATTGTGTAGCATCGTTGTCATGACTCGACCCAAGTATTCTTTTGATCATCATGCTCCTAAATTTGTAAAAGAGAACAAACTTTTCCCGTTTGAATGTTGCTGTTAGTTATCCTGACACATTCAACATTGGCCTTGTGTCCCGTATCTTCTCATGAATATCTTTGGAGCCAAGCCCTTGAACTCCTTGAAGCGGCCGCACTTCACATCCACATAGGTAGTCTCCATTCTAGTACCCCCGCAATTTAAGTACCTTTAGAAGACTATTAAGAGATCATCTCAACCTCCTCTCTTTACATGCAAGTACCGAGCACTAACAACCTTGGGATGGTTATTAAAATTTAGTGCTCACAGTCACACCTATAATGAATTTGACTGCATTGAACTCAACACTTAACGTAATGTTAGACGTCGAGTTGAGGTTTCACTATTGGTGACCTATAATTCATGAGCTTGAGACCCATCCCCCTTAATGTTTTATTTACCAAGTCTCTTGGCAATCCTTTAGTAAGGGGATCTGCCAAATTTTTACTAGATCTCACATAGTCAATTGTGATAATTCCACTAGTTATCAATTCTCTGACACAACTGTGTCTCAGTCCAAAATGTCTGGATTTACCATTGTACACTTGACTATAAGCCCTTGCCAATTTGGTCTCATTATCACAATGGATAGAGATTGGAGCTATCGGTTTAGGCCACAATGGTATCTCGTGTAATAATTCACGTAGCCATTCAGCTTCTTTTGAAGCCGATGCCAGCGCAATAAACTCTGATTCCATGGTAGAACCAGCCATTAAAGTTTGTTTCTTTGAAGCCCACGAGATTGCTCCTCCAGCAAGTGTGAAAATCCACGCACTTGTAGAGGCATGATCTTGATCTTTCACAATCCAACTTGCATCCGAAAATCCTTCTAAGACTGAAGGATATCCACTATAGCATAAACCATAGTTAATTGTTTTCTTCAAATATTTCAAAACTCTTCGAATTGCAAACCAATGCAACTCACTTGGATTAATTGTAAATGCAGCTTAACTTGTCTATTGCCAGGCAATATCCGGCCTAGTGCATGTCATTGCATACATTAAGCATCCAATTAATCTAGAATACTCTAGTTGTGAAAGCGGATTGCTGTATTTTTCATTAGCTCAATACTTGAATCTAGTGGGTAGAAAGCTGGGGCACAATTTAAGTGATTGAATCTATTGAGAACTTTCTCAATATAATGAGATTGAGTTAGAATAGTACTCCCTTCATCTCTTACAATATGAATTCCAAGTATGACATCAGCTTGCCCCATATCTTTCATTTCAAACTGGCTTGAAAGAAACCTTTTGGTCAACTGAACTTGTTCCAAGTCAGTTCCAAAAATCAGCATGTCATCTACGTAAAGAAAGATAATGACACCATTTCCTTTTCCATCAAACTTGCTATACACATTTATCAGATTCATTTATTTTGAATCCAAAAGCAAGTACAACTGGTCAAATTTTTGGTGCCTTGTTTTGGTGCTTGCTTTAAACCGTACAATGATTTTCGCAATCTACACACTTTATTCTCATGATGGGCATAATAAACCCTTCGAGGTTGTTCCATGTATATTTCCTCATCCAACTCTCCATTTAGGAGCAGCTTTGTTTTAACGTCCATTGGGTGGATGACCAGCTTGTTTATGGCTGCAATTGCAATAAGCAATCGATAGTAGCAATTCTAGCTCTTGGTGAATAGGTATCGAAATAGACTATTCCATGCTTTTGGGTGAAACCCTTAGGAACTAGTCTCACTTTGTGTTTTTCAATGGATCCATCAACTCTTCTTTTTCTTTTGAAGAGAAATTTGCATTTAATGGGTTTACACCCGGAGGTAGATTAACTAGCTCCCAAGTGTTATTTCCCATTATTGAATCCATCTCATCATTTAATGCCTCTTTCCAAAAAGCTGTATCTCTTTCTTTCATTGCCTCCTCTCTTGTTTGAGGATCAACATCCGTATTAAAAACAATACGAAATTTGTCTAGTTCTTGTTTCTCTACTTCCTTCAACTAGGAATGTATAGAAATCGAGAACCAAATGACTTAACAAAGTTCGGGAACTTCTACTATTTCTTTGTCATTTTTAATTTCTATGACTTCCTTCCCTTTTTGGTTTTCTTCAGGAATACTTTTAGTAATAGATTTAAATCTTGTCTCATCAAAGATTGCATCCCTTGATTCAATTACAGTGTTTACTAAAATCGAATTATTAGGCTCAATTACCATGAACCTATATGCCTTATTGTGTTGTGCATATCCAATAAATATGCACTCCACTCCCCTTTCACCCAATTTCCTCTTTTTGGGTTCATGTACTTTTACTACTTGCTTTCTGACCCCAAAACTCTTAAATAATTAAGATTTGGTTTTCACTTATTCCAAAGCTCATATGGGGTGACTTTATTCTTCTTTTGTGGAATTACTTTCAAAATATGGCATGCAGTCAACAATGCCTCTCCCCAAAATCCGCTAATCAAACCAGAGTTTGATAGCATAGCATTAACCATTTCGGTTAAAACGCGATTATTCCGCTTAGCCACACCATTTTGTTGTGGTGTATAAGGGGCAGTAGTCTCATGGACTATTCCAGTGGATTCAAAGTACTTTGGATCATAGTACTCTCCTCCCCTATCAGACCTTAAACATTTTATAAAGGCCTCACATTGCAATTCAATTTCTGCCTTATAGGCCCGAAACTTAACCATTGCCTCATCTTTGGAATGCAACAAATAAACATAACAGTACCTACTATAATCATCAATAAATGTTATAAAATATTTATTGCCTCCTATAGATGGTGTACTATGTATGTCACATACATCAGAATGTATTAAGTCTAGCAACTTTGAATTTCTTTCAACATTAGGAAATGGATTTCTAGTTATTTTTGTTTTCATGCATGTATTGCAATTTCCTTCATATTTATCAAAATAAGGCGGTAATTCATTTACCATATCATATAATTTTAAAATGAACATGTCCTAATCTATGATGCCATAAAAATGAAGAAGACTCGAACAAGATACGCATAAACAACATTCTTATTAGATAAAGCGATTACATTGAACTTAAACATGCCCTCATAAGCATACCCCTTCCCTTGGAGAGTACAAACTTGTCAGCCTCAAAGACAAGCCTAAATCCAAACTTATTCAAAAGACCACCCGACACAAGATTCTTCCTCACTTCTGGTGCATAATACACGTTAGTGAGTGTTACAATTTTGCCGAAGTAAACTTCAGATCAACACTACCTATGCCTTTAACAGGGACAGTAGCAGCATTTCCCATGTACAGGACAGTATTTTCATCTACTGCCTCCATGGTCTTGAAGAACCTCTTGTTCTTGCAGACATATCGAGTAGCACCAGAATCAACCCACCAAGCCATATCATTTTCAACGACGTTGATTTCAGATATCATAGCAATGAGATTATCATTGTCGTTACCTGCACCATGATTTTTTCTTTGTTTCCTCTTCTAATGATGACATTCGGACTTGAGGTGGCCATCTTTTCGTGAGAACCAACAAGTGACTTTACTGCTTCCTTTGATTCGATTTTGGTTGTTCGGTTTTCCCAGAACCATTAGGCTTTTTGAAACCACTAGGCTTGTTAGGCACATTCGTGAGGGCTTTTTGAACTTAGCGCTTCCATCATCACATGCACGGTTGAAATTTCTGAGCATTTTGCTCTTTTTCATTTTCTGCATGCGACAATCCTCTTCTACACGAAGATGGTTAGCAAGTTCATCAAGAGATATGTCCTCTTTTTTATGCTTAAGAGTTCGTTTGAACTCCTTCCAAGATGGGGGCAGTTTATCAATAATAGAAGACACAACAATTGTTTCATCCATGACAAGATTATGTTGAGAAAAATTATTTCTAATTCTCTCAACTTCATGGAATTGTTCCATGACAGACCTTTCATCAACCATTTTAAAAAATTAATAAACTTTGATATAAGGAATTTCTTACTTGTCGCATCCTCCTTATGGTACCTTGCCTCCAATTTCTCCCACAGCTCCTTGGCAGAGGGGACATCATGGTAGAGGTCGAACAGTGAGTCCTTCATGGCGTTCAGAATGTGACCTCTGCAGGTGTGGTCATCCGTCTCCCATTTCTGCCTCTTCCTGATCTGCTCGACAGTTTCATCGTCGGACTCCATAAGTTTTGGTGTATCCAAAACATACACCAGATGAAGAGCCACCAGCAGGAAATGTACTTGCTTCTGCCACCTTAGGAAATCGCCTCCATCGAAGCGATCCAACTTCACAATGTTAGCCGACAGTTCTTTCATTGAAGCCATTGCAACGACAGACAAAAAAAAACTTCCTTTAGATTGTTAGACCAGGGGAATTGCAAAGACTTCAAAGCGTGTAACACTGCCACTTTCCTAAAGGAATTTTTGCTCTCTACACTGCAAGAGTCAGCAAATATCCTAAAGGATACGATGAAGTATACCCACCTTTCACTTTGCAGTAGTGAAAGATGAAAAACAAGAGCAATTCTTTGGTGAATTTCGAGATTATTTCTTCCTCCCAAAACCTCCCCTTTTATAGAGCATTGGTCATGACCGGTTAGAGTGAAAAATGGAGTAGTGGAGTAGTGGAACGGTCAAGCATTGATGCAATGAAATAATGGAGCAGTCAAGCATTGATGCAATGGAGTAGTGGAGCAATAATTCCTTAATGGAGAGCAGTTTCAACTGCACCCACTAAGCCACTCTACTAACTACCCACTAAACATTTAATTTGAAAATGTTCAACAGTCCATACCATATTCAAGAACCTAGCTGCATCCGATCTCGTCCATACCATATTCAAGAACCTAGCTGAGTGTGAAGAATGGTCTCACTTTCTCAAGTGTGGTTCACTTCGCATACCTCTAGTGTTTCTTTCTAAAAAATTTGAGTAGTGCAAGAGTATATATACTCTTTAAAGTATAACTTTTTATCCCATGTGGAACTAAACACATTTCGCTGTTTTTGAAAATGTTCAACAATATGATGGTCAAACTGATAACTAGATAATTTCATGGAGATGCAATGCACTTAAAAATTATGAGTTGGTAATCTCACCTAACTTCAATGTGCTGAAAACAAGAGTTCGTTGGTATATCAATATTGATACATAATCACTATAGTACTAACCAAGGGAACTCTTTACCTACTTACTAGATGCCTACAATTTGATATCAGTATTACACCCCTTAATACATATAGGAAAAGATGGATTAAGAAATCATCAATGCATCAGTTGTTCATACACACAGTCAAATATTTTCAATGCAACATCATAGTAGTTGGCTCGACGCCACTGGCAATAGCCTTACGCAAAATCAGTTTCGGTTCTTAGCCGCTGCTTAGAATTCATGAAGGCAGCTGTATGAACAATTAAATAGAGTCAGCACTACGTACCTTATTCATGATGGTGAAGCTGAAGACATCAAATGCCATTCGAATATGTAATCTATTACAGAATAGCTCTTTGTTGCCAATTTAGTACAGCTTCACCAAAATTTTCGACATTGTGTAGTCAAAGTTATAAAAAAAAAAAAAAAATGATGTTAGTTATTACTGTTTGTTTATACTTTTCAGAATGGCTAAAATATTGCATCTGAGGACTGTAATTTTAACAGATAAATCAGCTCATTCACTCATTTGTTTTTAAAGAAAAATTTTCATGCATCGAAGTTATTAAGAGGAAAACAACAACAAACAACTTGGTATATAGTAGTATTTAGTATTGTAAGCTTCAACTAATAAGTTGCATAATGTCAAAACAAGGGCTACTTAAGTTCTAGTGACGATTAAACAAATGCAACTAGTTAATTAAAATTTATTAATGTCAGGGTCTAGCTTAATGATGGTATAAAGACAGCTTACCTCTGAATCTGATTAATTATATGTGGAATTAATTTGGTCAATCAATAGATATTAAATTGAAGTCACCTGCACTGGATCACAACTCCTTCACATGTCAATCAATAGATATTAAATTTCTTAACATAGCTCAGCTCTCTTTAATCTAATCAATGCAACAAAGCTTTCATCTGTAATATGCAGTGCGTTGAGTGAGAAACTACCACTTTTTTTTTTTTTTGTCCACATAGCAACACGCCATGTGGACAAAAGAAGAAAAAGTGGGGAGGACAAAAGTGTAAAAGCACATCTAGATTGTACACGTGACACATTTCTAATGGTAAACATTACCAACATTATACCTCTTAATTTTAGCAAATCCATTTCCGAAATCAAAGATGGCTTAAGAGATCATTGTGGGTGGCGCCGGGGGATTGTGAAGCGGCCCTCAACGAGGGCGAGTGGGGCGACCGCCCGGCCCCTATCCCTATTAGGGCTCCATTTAAAAAAAAATTAATTATATATACAAATACAAGTTTTATTTTAAGAATTATTGTTGATTATGCAATGCCGCTTAAATCATTGAGCCCACTTGATTGGTAAGTTGTTTATGTCTGGTCCTATATTGAGTCATTCATTTCATTTCAAAAAAGCTAAGCCCTTTCAACTTAATTATTTTCTCATCTTAGACACTTGTCCTCTCATTTTTTTTGTCTAAATCACTCGATATCCGGACTATTCAACTACTTTGAGTTCGCCCCGAGTCACGCACCATATAGGTGGGGAGCTCTCAATGTTAATGTTTATACCCACAGTGAAATTACTGAATCAATGCGTGTAACAACAGGAAACGTAGTATGTTGTAACAGGGGAATTACACAATATTTAAATGTAAATAAAAGATGTAAAGCAAATCACAAGACCGAGAAGATTGTTCACGCGATTCGGTCCACGACCAACGTCTGCGGGGCCACGCCCAGAATGTAAAATCCACTATGAACACGTACGATGTACGGGACTCCTTTAGTGACTCCCTCATTGTCTCGTACTAGCATCTCCCTACGCTTCTCTGGATCTTACACACAAGTCTCTCACTTGCAGGAATGAGGCTCCCCCTCACACTAGCACCCAAGTCCCCTTGGAGCTTTACAACTCGATAAACAAAAAGTGAACACACACGTTCACTGCACAAAACAAAGTTAGAAAAGATGAATCAATAACATATTCTCTACTTTGACGCATATTTATAGATGATTTACAAGACTTCTCAAATCCTAACAACTACTAGAATTCAATCGTCTTGATCCTTAGAAACTTCCACGTTCTTCTCATGAATCACGTGGGCAATATCGCTATCAGAATCTGAACCAAACTCTAACAGCTTCTCGTTTGGTTGTGGATAAAGATGGAACGTAACAAACTGCAACTACTAGATTCTGAGATCTGTTATAATTAATCTGATCTTAATGTTCTAACAACATATCTTAACGAATTGCGGTTCTCCAAATCAACGCGTGAACCACATTGAATCATTAACTCATTTTAAGGCAACTGATGACAATTATCCATACGACAGTAACACACATGACTTAAACTCGAGTCACTAGTTAAAAGACAATAACTCAGTTCCAATTGTGCCAATCAACCATTGGTCGATTTGTCCTCTCCTTTGTATTTTGTAAGTGTCGGCACACTTTACCTTTTTTGAAAAACTGTTAAGTTTACTTGATTTTAAGTAATTTTGTATGTGTGAAGTGTGTATTTATTTATCAAATATTTAATTAGAATTAACGAGCCCCAAATTATAATTTTGCCCCAAGCCTTTAAATACTTAGGATCGACCCTGTTGTTAAGAGGCTCATCTCTATTGGTTTTGAAGAGATTGGTCTTGTGCTTGGTGTGAAAGGCGAGGAGCAAAACCTTCGAGGCATAGTAACTATCATCCCGGCTATGATGCAAGATCTTGAGGAAAAGCAAGGGAAGAGCGAAAGCGAGAGTTTGGCTCAAGGATCTTGTTATAAACAATCTCACTTTCCAACAAATTTTGTTGTGGCCACAAATAGTAGCTATGTAAATATAGGTGTTGTGGGCACAATTACAAGCTAACTGTCTTGGGTGCAATAAAGAACACACAACATAATTTGTTGTGGCCACATACAGTATCTTTTGTATATATTGAGTGTTGTGGGCACAGTTACAAGCTAATTGTCTTGGGTGCAATGAACACACAACATAATTTGTTGTGGCCACAGACAATAGCTTTGTATATATCGAGTGTTGTGGGTACAGATACAAGCTGCTTGTCTTGGCGTAAATAGAAAACAACAAATAAAGATAAATTGCAGTCACGAGAAGTTTGATTACGCAGTTCGGAAATGTTATAGTCTGTTTGGGCCACGCCAGTGTATATTGCACTAAGAAAGATGATTATAGATTTAAATAGAACTCCTAACTTGTGATCCCTCACCAATCTATTGATCCATCACTAAGTTCTATTACACTAATCACTCCCCTTTACACTTTGCAACTACACAATACCCAAGTCCCCTTGGTGCACGAGATCCCCTCGGTGTTTCGACGAAGTCTAAGAAAAGAGATTGCTTGTGCATTCTGTTATCTCATTTGAATGTAGAAAGCAATCGAATAATCAATGTACTTCTCCGTTTGTGATCACTCATATAAATACAAAAAAGAATTCAAAGATGGCTGAAGATCTGATTGTGCACGGTGCAGAGGAGATAGTGAGCAGGCTCATCTCTCTTGCTTTTGATGAGATCGGCCTTCTGGTCGGTGTGAAACGTGATGCCCAAAGTCTTCAAGCTTCCCTCAACAGCATCCACGCCACATTGCAAGATGCTGAGGAAAAGCAAGTGAAGAAAGAGCTGATCAGAATTTGGCTGGAGGAACTAAAACAAGTGGCTAATGATGTTGAAGATGTGTTTGACGAGATCGCTTATGAACAACTGCGACAAAGCATCCTTATCAACAACAAGGGGTTCTATTACTACATTTCATCCTCCTTTATTACTAGATTTGCACTGCGTTTTCAGTTTGCTCATCAAATCAAAGCATAAATCTGAGGTTGGCTGACATTGACAGCAGAAAGACGAGCTTCAACCTCCAGCCTACTGATGATCAGAATGCTGCTACTGCTGCTGCTGGTATTGATTGAGAAACAACTTCATTTGTGGATTACTCAGATGTGGTTGGGCGGGAGGAGGACAAGGAAAATATAGTCCGCATGCTAACTAACCAAGAGATCACTAGCGTCATAGCCATATACGGACTCGGAGGACTTGGCAAGACTACGCTTGCATAGCTTGCCTACAATCACGATGCTGTACGGAAGCACTTTGATTTGAGAGTTTGGATTTGTGTTTCTGATAATTTTAACACCACAAATCTCTTCACTCAAATCTTAGAACAAATTCCAGACGCTACCAAGCCTCAATCATCAACTAAGCAAGATCATTGTGACTTCTCGAATTTGACAGCCATGCCGGAGTGGCTTGGAAACCTTACATCACTTAAAGAATTGAGGATTTGTGGGTGTGAAAATCTGAGACACCTACCATCCAAGGAACAAACACTACAACAAAAAAGACCTTTCGTGACGGTTTTAAACCGTCACGAAAGGCTTTAATAACGGTTTAAAACCGTTACAAAGTCCGTCATGTTATCAACTGTTATAAAAGCTCAAGGCCTTTCGTGACGGTTAAAAACCATCATCTTATGTAAACCCAAAATAACAGAAAAAACCTTTCATGACGGTTTTAAACCGTCACGAAAGGGTTTCCAAACATTTTTTAAAAAAAATGAACATTGTTTCCTACAACATATAGCAAATTACATATAATTAAATTACATATAATTAATCTGAGCCTTTACATGTCCTTCACCAATGTTGGCAATGTACAATGAGTTTAGGTTTCTCCCTTACAGCATATAAATGCAAACTCATTAGCAATTCAATTCATAGCTAAAACTCATTAGCAATCGAGCGAGGTGCGGGCGGGGCTGCGGTACACATTCTTTTCTTCTCTTCTCTTGTTCTGCTTATCCCTGTAATTGCCCCATTCAGTCCTATCCAACCAAGCGATGTTGTGAGTATGAGAAATTAACCTGAAGCTTTTTAGAATATCTAACCAAGCGATGTTGGATGAAGAAAATGCAGCAACCAGTTGTTGAAGGCTTGGACCTTGTTTCTGATCTTATATCTTCTGATAATCAGTGGAATGTTCCTTTGTTAGAATATGCTCTTCCAGCCGATGTAGATGCTATTAAATTCAAATGAAACGAATGTTAGAAAGAGTGTCACGTGCTTTGGCAAACACTAAATCCCTTGTAATAAGTAGTTTTTCTACCATCAAATTTGACTACACACTCAAGGTATTTTCCCTGGTTGTAATATAAACTGTTGTTCATTGTTAAATGGTGGTTTCTACATTATTTGTAGAGTCTCAAACTTAATTGAACTTACTCGTCTGGAAGCATCAATTGTCTCCTTTTGAGCCATTGCATACATTCCTCGGGCATGTCTGAGTTCTGTTCTTAATCTTTCTATCTCAATGCTAATATCTACCTGCATAAATATAATAATTGTTTTAGTCTTTGTAGCATAATCGACAAACATCAATTTAACAACATGCACCAGAAACTTATGTACGAAATCTTCTAGTCAAGATTCATATTCGGATAAGAAAGCAACTAGTTTCAATTAGCATTTAGAATCACTTGCTTGATTCTCTGATGAAATACATGTTCAGTTAACCATCTGATTAAATGCAGATAAGAAAGCAACTAGTTTCAATTAGCATTTAGAATCTTATATAGAATGAATTACAATATGTTCCATACACCATCTGATTAAATGCAGATAAAAGATTCATGGTGAACCTTTGATAATCAACTTGCAGATTATACATAGAATACTATTTGAAGCATGACAATGGACTTACTATGGTTAAAACTGATAAATCAAGAGACATCAAAGCTTGGTAAGACAATATACCCAGGATTACGGTTTACCCACGGACAATTTCGTGGTTGAAATAGCAATTTACACAAGAATTAGCTATGCCAAAACATTCCAATAGCATTACAAAGGAATAGCAAAGTAGGACCAAATAAAAAAATAAGAGAGTTTTTACAGCCTAAAAAGAGTCTGACCTTCTTTTGCAACTTAAGTGGAGATGCTCTAGCTTTGTGCTTGAGATGGATTTGCATTCAACATGTTGGTTTATTATTGAATACGTTTTGATTCCAGATGGATTTACGAAATGGATTTGTTTGAGCTTTTTTATTCACCCTTTTTTGCTTTTCTTCTGCCAGATTTATTTATGGCTTAAATCACTAGGATATTGGATATCAGTTGTTCTGTTTTATCCTCTTAGATTTCTTTGGTTTGTAACTTTGTTGGTCTTTAAATTTTTGAAAAAACATGTGATCTGCTTATTTTCAAGTGCAGAATTACCAGCTAACTTTGAGGCTTCACAGGATATAACAATCTGTGAAGTTATTGAAGTGTCTCACCCTGTTCAAACTATTGTTATGTATAATAGTTTTAGTGTCTCAGTCTCGCAAGTTTTAAAAGAGACGGTAGAAGGTAGCAAAATTTTCATCATCTTGGATGATGAAGACTCATCATCTTCATCACTAACTCACAATTCTAATTATATAGCAATGGTTCTGCTTGGATCGATCTGATGCTATATGATCACTTAACTTTATCAAGAAAATTACTATCCAATTAATCGAAGTAATAGAACGAAGCAAATAGATCAAGCTGTTAACTGATATCAAATCTCTTACTCTTACCTTGTGAAACTGCTACCTGACGAAGCTCCTATAACAAGCATGCTGATTTGGGACTTAGACACTTCATTAGATATTGCAACTCGTACATCATCCGCTTCAATTCTCTCCGCTTCCACCTTCATGCATCGCATTAGAGTGAGCTCATTCTTTTTTTTGTCCCTTTCATTATATGCTCTTTATAGGCTTGATTGATAATTAAGATAGAAAACTATACCTTTTTCTCACTACACAGTTGCTTTTGTGGGAGAAGCCTTTTACTGGTTTTCCATTCCATTTCCTTCTTGTATGCAGTTGCTACATCATCTTGTACTTGCGAAATCGGAATATAGTTTCCCACTTGAAGAACAACAAAATGGCATTACATTTTGCTAATAAATCAAAAAATTGACATAACATAGACATTATTAGCTAAAACTTGGTCGAAAACACAATAATTGGATAAGTGTTACTAATTTGCAAAAAAAAAAAAAAAGAGAAATTACTTGGTGTTGGAACGGTAGTGATCCTCGCACGAACATGCAACAACTTGAACATGACTTTACTCTCATCGCTAAATCTCTCCAAAGCCCACTTAAGAGCACAGTTGCTTTTCCTACTTCCATTAACAGCCACGGCAACAGTTAAAAACGACGAAAGCATCAGCGAACGCTTATCAACTTCAAGAATTTTCATTGACTTCCCTAACATTTTGATCACTGTAACAAAGCAAGATAATCCCAATCAACAATCAAGCTTTCAATATGTAATATTGGTGATATATACAATAATTGAATGTTCAAGTTCTTAAGCTAATGAAGTGGATAAGAACACAAATGTTTTCTTCAAACAATTCAAAGTAGAAATCACTCAAAAAGCAATAAATCATTCCAAAAGTTATTGATATTATAAACAGCAGTAAATTCTAGGACAGTTCAACTACCAATAGAGTTTCAACTTGATGAAATTATCCAAAAAACAAAACATACCCAAAAGAGAATGAATGAAATAAGCTGATATTCAAATTGTCAACCGTATCTTCATTGCAAAATAATTAACCAACCCACAAAATAGAACACCTAGAGAAGTATGAATTGAACATATGCACTCCAAATCTTGCATTGAATGCATCAAAATCAACAAAATCAAAACTAAATAAAAAAAATAAAAAATACCCATTAAAAAAATTGAAAGCCTTACCTTATGAAGCAATCAGACAAGCAAACTCATCAACTCTTCTCCCCCAAACCACCAGAACAAACAAAAACGAAGGAACCCAACAACAGTTTCAGCAGAAATTCTTCATCAAGAACAAAACTTTCAATTGATCATGTACAAATCTCAGCTACCCATTAATCCCAAGCCATCTTCAACACCATTTCTTGCAACCACCACTACAATGACTACAGTTGACAAGTAGAAAAGCTGAAGTTTCTCTTTTTTGCCTACTTGTCTGAACAGATTGACTTCTCGTTTGTCCTCTACAACGGCGTGCCTCGTGTGTGTGTGTGTGTGTTTGAAAGGCAGATAAAGATTGAGACTTGGTCAAAGTCTACGCCCAATGAAATGACTGGGACTCCTTGGCAGTTAAGCTAACACATTTATGCCGAACAATGGTTGCGGTGGAGTACCATTACCTGTTCAATGAAGAGAATTCTCTAGTGAAGCTGGTAACAAAAGAAGAGTAGACAAAATATGGTCACAAACTGAAATTCCAACAATGGCATCTACATGCGAAATCAATTAAAATATGGTCATCACTATATATATATATACACTTAATGCTTCAATACATAGACTGCAAAAAGATTGTACTACAAACATTGTGACAGACCCAAAGTACAAGGGCTCTACAAAGATTATTGTCTTCATTTCACAGTAAGTAATTACTAGGTAGCTCAAGAATTACTAGTAACAGTTGGTCCTGAAATTCATATGTCGAATTTCACAGCAAGTAATTAAGCTCAGAAATTCGAAGGTCAGTGGTGAGCAAGTTGTTTCTTTCTTATAAAAGAAAAATAAGTTTGTAACGAAAGAAAACATTGTGCACACAAAGTTTTTAACAGAAGAGCAAAGGTTTCAAGGACTATGACTAACAGTCTAACAGGTAGTCTACTCTTTAGTCTTAAAGAGTACTATAAACCAACCATATATAAATACATGACAAGTACCTGACCACAACTTTTGTGTCAATCAATCATTATCCTCAGCAATAATGAAGTAATGAACAAGACAAGAAGCGGAAAGAATTCATATCAAATTGGTCTCTAATTAAGACAATTCATGACAGATACAACAACATAGCCTCAGTCTATATAGATTGTTAGGTTACCGAATTGTAGGGTGTGCCTCTGGCTTTCCTATAATCAATCTATATAGCTCATTGAAAATACAGTTAATGGAACAGTGAATACTTTGATAGTTATGAACAACTAAAGACAATCAAATCAAAATTGGAATTGATGAGTTACTTGGTTAGGCTTGGGCATGTGAAATCAGGGTCATCTCTGCCAAAATGACCATAAACTGTAATAGTCTTCAAGTGCCACCTTCTTCAATCTGCATTATGCAATTAATTAAATGATGAATTATAAGCCATCATGTAATCAAAATTAGTTGATGGATAAACATAAAAGAAAATATGCATGCTCATCCAAGCCTTTACCCTATCATTTCACTACAGCCAAGAGAGTTTATATGAAGAACATGTTTAGATCCATCATTTTCTTGGTCTTCAAAGCAGCCAAAAATAATTATTTGAGAGCAAAGTGTCAAGGTTACTCCATTTAAGAATAAAATAGACTACAATACCTGGTTGAATACCACAAGTAGTCACTATGATAAGCAGTTGTGCCTATGTGCTCAAGAAGGAAAATGACGTGTTATAATGGAAGTATGATGAACAAGAAACGACAAATCTTAACTTCTATAGGTTTTATAATGAAACCAACAACTGGGTATCTTGGAAAATGAATAAATATGTGAAAAACCAAGCAAGATTTAGGGTTCAATGATTCAAGTTTCACAAAGATGTTTTTTTTTTGTATATATGTATTATGTATGTATGTTACCTGTAGAAGGGCAGACAGAGATGAAGCCACCAAGTGATTCAGTGCTGCCTAATCTTTTCATCACTGAAAAAAATAAATGATTCTCAAGATAAGATTGGTGTGAGCTGAAGATGAAAAGGACTTGTCAGTGTAAGAGAAGGTGTTAAACTCTTACGCATAGAAGAAAGTGTGTTTCTGCCCAATCACACCAGCTTGTTCGCAGCTGATCCCATCAAAATAGAAGAAGAAAACAAGCACTAAACCAACCCAGCCTATGTGGAGTTCATATGAAATACAAGCAAACTAAGTTCTTAAGACCATGTAAAGCATATATGATATATGTTATTGCCACTTCACTTCAGAGTGCACTAGTTATAAAATACAAAATGATTCTAAAGCCAAAAGATAAGAAATATGTATAGAGAGAAAGCTAGAGAGAGGGAGAGATAAACCAGTTCACTGCCCTCCGGGCACCACCAATGTGTCTCTATAAACAAACACTTGAAGTCACACACCATGTCTCTACACTCACACTTAAATGAAATTCACCCAAATTTCGTCCAAATGCAACCCAATCCTGCTCATTGGGCCATTTGCTTTCCCCTGTTTTTTCAACTTTGACATGTAGGTTTGTTTTAGAATAACTATTAAAGATCATTTATGTTGTAGTGATCTTTCTCGCTGAACCAAGTGTTCCTATACTTGTTGAACCAAGTGTTCCTATACTAAGTTTTTCCCGGCTAAACAAGTCGATAAATTTAATTTATAAGTAAGAAAGCAAGAGAAAAATCAGATAAATACTATGATTCAAGCCACAAAGAGAGATGAAAAATTAGTACAAATGTTAACAGAAAAACAAACAATGATTAAAGAATTACTGGAACACTCACTTGAAGAAGAAGATCAAGAGGTTTCAATCTATTCTTGACATCCACAACATGGCTTCAGATTCTACAAAATCAACAACTATTAGTATTACTAGTCATTAAGCTTCTCAATAAAAGTCACAAATTCAGATTACAAATTCGCAAGTACTAATCGCCACTCAAAACTTATCATCATACATTCGATTTGTAGATAGATTCATGTTGTAGTAAGAAGAAATTGAACAACATAGAAGTCTTTACCTAGAAATGGAGTTGTTCTTCTCCTTCGTTGATCCCTTACTCCATTAAAAAACACATTGAAATCAAAGTTGCTGCAGAGGCGAAACCAGAACTGTGAGAGAGGAATCAAAATTATTTCAACAGATATGAGTCAGTTATTGAAGTATAAATATGTCGTAGTGTGGCCTAATTCGATCCCAATTGGGATAGTAATTATCACTAAACATCAGATTTCCAAATCTATGAAGGACATCCCAATTGATATATGTGTTATAGTGTGTGTATCCAACACAAATTGAGTGGCCAGTGTATGGTATGTATATATAAAGATAGTGTTTGCAACATATAGAAATAACAAAGCTCTGCTATCATCCTCACTTTTAAACCGGATCGAAATCGCAGTCGAAAAAGACTTCTGATTCACAACAAAAGCATATACGCATCACATAACACACATATATCAACAATTGCTCAAGAAACTCACTGTTCCAACCATTGTTCAATATACAAAACAGTATCACAAAATCTCTCAAAGAACAATCAAAACAGTCGAAAAAGACTTCTGATTCACAACAAAAGCATATACGCATCCGAGCCTTCATCGACACAAATCGATTCAACTGGACCTAATTCAAAAACCTGAAATCTGCACAATCAACAGAAACTCAGAAAACCAAGCACCGAAACCAAATCAAAACAACACAATCAGAGCAAAATCAGACACGCCATCACAAGTTCATAACCTGAGCACTCCGAAGATCAACTCGAACAACAACATTGCTGAGCTCCGCTTCGTAGTGGAAGTTGAGCTGCGCAGTTCCAGATTCGACGTCGAACCGCGCCGTCGCAGCCGCCGCTTCGCCGCTCTCCTTCGAGAACGGGAGCTTGGACGCAGAGACGAGACTGAATTCGTGTCGATTCAGCTTCTGCCCTAGCGATCCCTCCATTGGCGAATCTCCAAAGCGAGGGTTTGCGCGTGAAAAATTAAGGTTTTGAAGCGACGAAGACAAAGAAAAACGAAGCGCCGTTTGGAATCTGTGAGAGAGACGAACTCGAGAGAAGATCGAAAGAGAGAAGAGAGAGCAATTCGCGAGAGAGAGAGAGAAAAGTCGCGAGACGTGAGGAGAGAGAGTAAAGATAGGGCTTTGGGTTTTATTTGGGTGGAGAGTAAAGTTAGGGTGTGGGTTTTAGGCGGGTTTTATTTGGGTTTTATAACGGTAACCGTCATCTTTTCCCCTCTTTAATGACGGATTTTTCAAACCGTCATTAATGGTTCTGTTATTAAAACCCAAAAATGTTGTAGAATGCACCGACTCAAATTCCATATTCCATATCTGAGGTTTTTATAACATCAGGTATGTACGTAGCGTATGTTTCTGTCTTCAAACTCGGTGCCTCTGCATTTTCACCAAAACTTTCCTTATTTTATTGTCCTAAAAAAAACAATTAATTCTCAATAGATAAAACATTTATAGTAGAGGATGAAGTGCTGTTTTCAGAGCATTGGTAGTTGAATCTTAATATGTCACTTATTTACTTCTTTCAACTCAGAGCATTGCTAGTAGTAGTAGAGATGATCAATTATTGTTTTCAGTTGGATGTTTAGTTAGCCTTTTAATAATAGTATTCTGGAATTATGTTCTTGTTGTAGGGTGAACTGATCTTTCTCGGGCAGAAGAGTCAAGATTATTTTCCTGTCGTGAAATTAAGTCTATTTTGGAGCGTTAAATCCTACATCTCAAGCCTCTTATTAGGGTTATAGATTCTCAAATTATGTTCTTCTCGTAAGGTGGAGTGATCTTTCTTAGGACAAAAACGTCGATCGAGCTTTTGTGAAATTCTGCTCTTGCACTGTATTTTCTCCATTACGCAAGCAATTTTTTTTTCTTTCACTTGCAGCATTCTTTCAAACATCTTGCTAGAAACTAATAAAAGGAAGCTTGCTTTCTAGTATGAATTGGCAAATCTTGCAAGTTTGATCAGGACTGGAAGTTAACCGTGTGGAATTAAATGCTTTTGATCTACTGATTAGAATGGTATGTTTATATTTGTTTATATGTAAGATTATGAACAAGTCATGCTAGCTAATTAGATGTTGCATTAGGCTTTTCTTTTTTAAATCCTAGACAGATTTGTTTTCCTTCAAAAAGAAAAGAAAGGAAGAGCAAGAGTTTATGTCTACCAATATTGTGCTAATTAGCTTGTAATATCATTCATGCTGCAAAAAGACGTAATATCCAGTGAAAAAAAAGGAGATATTAGGGATTTTGTGGAACTACAGTTGACTTGCAAGTTGCCTCTTGTTGATGAAATCAATCTTGCACAGTTGTACATTACTGTTCTCTGTGTGGCCAAATCATGCTAAACTTTTACCTAAACCTTGGATCTGTCGTTGGTATCAATGACCCTAAGTTTCTCTAATTGCAATGTCGAAAGTGTTGTAAAAGAAATAAAGTAATTACACATGGATAGATATTTGTTATATTCTTATTGATTTGGTATATTAACATCCTTGGAAAAATGTGTAGCATCGCTATCATTACTCGACCCAATTATTCTTCTGATCATCATGCTCCTAAATTTGTAGAAGAGAACAAACTTTTCCCGTTTGAATGTTGCTGTTAACCATGAACTAAGAAGATGATTTAAGGCTCATTCTTTTGTTACATTTGCATTTTTTGTTGAAGGAAACAAGATGTGTGATCTCTATTAGATACTCGGGCTCCCTCACTTGGGAAGTGTTGACCGTATGTCTTGCAGAGTTATTTTGGCTAGTGGAAAGAGGGTTGCTGTAAAGTGTGTGTACAAGAATTATAGGATTTGCTCCCTAATAACAAAAAAAGGAGTTAATGTGGAAAGTTTGACATAGTGACATAGTTCGCCTCTAATGGGAATTTCAGGGATTAACTTCTAAGCACGCTACTAACCTTTCTTGTTGTAGTTCTTTTATACCTTAGTATATAGCCTTTACAATTCTAATTGCTTTCCAGTCATAGGTAAAGGTGCAGGTTGTCTTTCATTGTTGTAAAGACTAAAAACTTTGTGGAACCGTGTGCTTGGGCTCCATAGTCATCGAGATGGTTGTGTTGTTCATAGAGCCATCAAGGTGATTAAATAATCAAAAGGCTATTTTTTTTTCAAGTGTTGTTAAACCAATACACTGTTATATGCTTCTAACATAAAAAAAATATACAGTTATGTTCTTTATTTGGCAGGTGTGCCTACTCTTCAATCTCTGCGTCATGACCTTCAAAAATCCCTTTCCATATTATGCTTTAAGAATTTGGCGGCCTGGCGGATTGGCTTGGCGGGGACCTTGCATCACTTGAAAGCTTGCATATTATCTCTTATACATAGATCTGATGCATCTACCATCCTAAGTGAAATGATGCATTAATGAAGCAGTTCTTCTGAAAGGTCATCATGAAGATGGAGAAGAAGATAACCTGGATTTTTTGAAGGTAGGTCAGTCTACGGATGTTCGGTCTCGAGATGATATAGTGGCGGACATTATTTATGGCGGCAAATCTCTGTCATTTAGGCATGCTAGAAATGAAGAGATGAATTGTTGGTGGTCATGGAAGTGTTGTTGAAGATGATCCTATATTTGAAGACCCTTATGAGCTGTTTGTCATGGAACACTACAACATTTATATAATTTAATAACAGAACAATCAATGACGGTTTGGGATTTTCCGTCATTAAAAAAAGGTATTGCGTTATGTTTATTTTAAAATAACCGCTACCGTTATCAATAGTGCCTCACATCAGATTTCTCTCTTTCTTCTCTCTTTCTTCTCTCTTTCTCGCATCTTTCTCGCAACCTCACCTGATCTCTCTCGCGCAACCTCACCTTTACCTGATCTCTCTCACATCTTTCGCGCAACCTCACCAGATCTCGCGCGCATCTCTCGCTTTGTGGCGATTAGCGGAACGATACACAAAGATCTGTGTTGGATCTCTGTTGATTCAGGTGGTTTCGTCGGCTTCAATGACGTTATGAAGATCTCTCGTGCGAGCTTCGTCAGATCTTCTTTCTGAGGTATGGAATCCTTTCAATCTTATCAATTCCTTCAACCACCGATCTTTGTTGCCATTGTTTTGTGTTGTGTTGTTGTTGTTGTTTTGAAGCATTGATTGATCGATTCGATTGTACGTTGTGAAGAATCGATTCGTGATTTGGAGGTTCGATTGATCGCGAGTGAAGGAATAGGGAATGTCTTTGAGATTTTCGATCAGGTTTTGGTTCTCTCTCTCTTTGTTTGATTTCGTTATGCGAGACACGAGAATGAATGATTTGAGATTTGGTATTAGGTTTAGGTTATCAAGTATATCACCCGATTATGGCGAGCCCTTGCGCTTTGGGTCCGTCAAAATGTTTGTAGTACAATCTTTTTGCGATCTATCAAAGTTTGGAGTCGACACATATGTCGAAAGTTTTCGTGAAATTAATTTTTGTGTTTGGAGCAATTGATATTGAAGTACACTTGTGTGCATTTGTTGTTGTATGATGTGATTCTATATTAACTTTTGTTACGTTTTTTCAGGCCGATTTCCGATGTTTCTAGTGACCTCACAATTGAAGTAGGAGGCAAAAGTTTTTCACTTCACAAAGTAAGAACATGTAAGAGCATAATATCTTACAATTAGATGCGAGAAAACTTCTTAGACTCTCTCGACCTCTTCTCTCACAAAAAAAAAAACCTTAAACCCATCGGCCTCGCCTTCCCAATCGATCGATCGAGAGCGCCTAGGGTTTCGCAGATGCGGCGAAGAGGGCGAGGCATTTGCGAGCGAGCAGAAAGATATGATCTCCTTCGTCACTAGGACCGCCAAAAGGTGCAATCTTTGTGTGTTTGTCTTCTTCGTTTCGGTTTCTAGGGTTTGTTGGTATTTGAAATTCTTCGCAAATCTCTCACTTGAATCTCTCGAAATGCGGGAGGCTGCAGCTCATGAGTGCGGCAAAGACCTTCGACGAGGCGTCAATGGAAAGGAGCAAGAGCTTCATCAAGGCATTGCGGGTGATGTTATGTTCTGTTCTCTTCGTGACTCGTGATCCACTTTGATTTCAAGTTTTTGTGGTTCGCGTTGCGTGTTCGTTGGTGTATTGTTGGATCTGAGCCTGATTTGGGGATTTTCACTTGAATGTTGTGAGTTTTGAAGGTCTGCTTTTGTGGTTATGCGAGTTTTGATTAATTGTTGGTTTGTAGTGATTGCTTTGGACTTCTCTATGATCGATAGTGTTAAATGCATCTTTTGTGCTGTTGATACTGCAAGTTTGCAACCTTGTTTTCAGATTTCTGGGTGCACTCTGTGGTGAAGTAGATTGATTTTGTGATCTTGAAATGGTGTAGCTTTGGAATTATGTCTACTGAGTTTTTCTATGGAGTTTTAGCAGATTTAGCATGATATCGCGCCTATGGTCATTGGATTCATTGTCGATTGCGTCATTTTTTATTTAGTTTTGCAATTTTAATGCATAACTTAGTTGGAAGTTCATCTTTTGGTTCTCACTTAGGTTCATGTTGTAGCAATAAATTATTGTTCATGTTATTGCGACTAATTATTTTGTAGTTGTTTTCAAAATGTAATTGAATAGAAAAAATCTTCATAGCTTGCGGAATTGTTTGTGGATGAGTTTCATTCTTTCTTTTGACCCTTTAGTTTCTGTTATTGCTGGCTAATGTTTGTGTTTGTGTTTGTTTAGTACTACTCTTTAGTATATATGTATTCCTCTTTTGTTCAGTTTAGTCTTTGCTTTCATGTAATTGCTATTGTTCTGTAAGAACATATGAATCAATGAATGAAATCTGGTTCTTAGTTTAGTCTTGTGTTGTATCTTCTCCAACTATAATTTGCTCATGAATATGGTTTGAGGATGAAGACTTTAATAAGAGCAATTTCAATGTTGTCCAATGTTTCCTTTTTCAGCTGAGCAATTATTCTTCTACGACAGGAGTATTATACTGCAAACCTCACTTTGAGCAGCTCTTCAAAGAGACTGACATTGAGCAGCTCTTCAAAAAGAATGGTAGCTTCCTCAAGAACTAAATCATGTATGCCCTCTAAAACCTTTTATTGTAGTTCTTATTTTGTTTTTGCCTAATGTCTTATTGATTAGTCAAACAATAGACATAAACCTGTTGATGCATCTTGACCTTTAGGGGATGAGAGTTTAGTTTACTGGGTAATACAAGAGCTCTAAAATCATTATTTTTTTTTCTCTTCTTTATCATATCTTCTTTCTTAATTCTTGTACAGTGTGTCTACCGTTTGGTTGTTTTATGTAGAACTAATATTTTTCTCTGCATGACTTCAAAAAAAAAGATCTCCGAAGATTTATGTTGTTGGTTTTATGATTCTCGCTCTTCTTGTTATTTTCTTTTCTTTGTGAAGCTTCATGCTTTGAATGTCTCAGCTGATTTAAAATTTTAGTTAAATTTTAATTTTGTTTTCCAACATGATATCTGATGGCTTTTTCAGGCTAGGCCACGTCTGCTCAAAGCATTGGAGACTGGATAAGTATCAGAGTTAATTGACTTATATGATGGTTTTATGCTTTTGTAGGATTCCTTCTATTTAAAGCTGAGTGATGAGAAGCTAAGACATGTTCATGAACATAATTTCGACCATCTCGGTAAGCATCTTATGACTATAAAATTTTCTAACTACTTGTGGTATTCAACCAGGTATTGTAGTCTATTTTATACTTAAATGGAGTAACCTTGACACTTTGCTCTCAAATAATTATTTTTGCTCTCAAATAATTATTTTTCTGTTGTAGTGAAATGATAGGGTAAATGCTTGGATGAGCATGCATATTTTCTTTTATGTTTATCCATCAACTAATTTTGATTACATGATGCCTTATAATTCATCATTTAATTAATTGCATAATGCAGATTGAAGAAGGTGGCACTGAAGACTACTGCAGTTTATGGTCATTTTGGCAGAGATGACCCTAATTTCACATGCCCACGCCTAACCAAGTAACTCATCAATTCCAATTTTGATTTGATTGTCTTTAGTTGTTCATAACTATCAAAGTATTCATTGTTCCATTAACTGTATTTTCAATGAGCTATATAGATTGATTATAAGTGCAACAACTGAACCTTGGTTCATTGCGATGATTTCGTTAACATAACTTGTCTTCTAATCATCCTTTCTTGATCCATGGTAAGTTTTGATTCGTTGCAGGTTGCTCTAACTTCGTTTGAGGTCTAGGAATGTAGTATTGTTGTTTCAATACTTGATCTTGTTTTCGTGGCTAGTCAATGAAACTTCTATATTCTAGAGTTTGTTAGGATCTCAGTTATGAGTTGACAATTTATCTCGCCAAATCTAATGCTGATTTTTGTTTAAATTTTTTTCCAACAGGTTCTTGCTCTATTTAACAAATTTTTGTATATATGTTACAAGTATGTCCTTATTGACAGATTTACATGATATGATCATTCTTTCTTGATCCATGGTAAGTTTTGATTGGTTGGTTCGAGTGTCCTGATGCGGCAATCAAACTGGGGGAGTAAATGGTGCTGTTCTTACCTGTCTCTACGTCAGCAGCTGCAGCAGCATTAAAGTAAATTCAATTAAATTCAAGGCTCTGATTCAGACATAAATTTGTTGGTTTTTAAAGTGGGGGGTGTACAAGTTCAATGTTATTCTGTATCACAGCGTCACTACTCACTAGTGATTGGCTCATCTTGTCATCTCTAATATTAGGTTTGCTTAATTAACTTTTGACAAATAAAAAATGATGCTTGGTGTAATTAAGTTTTGATTATCACTTGCTAATCATTGGAGCTATTTTTATAATTGGGCGTGAAGAATTCATGTTTGAGTAGAAGATTTTTATGAATTCAAAATCAAATTTTCAACTTTAGGTCAAATTAATATTTACTCGTGTATATATGCTTCAGGGGCTACCAAAAAAAAATACGTTCACTTCAAAAAAAATAAATATGTAAGGCTTTTATGACGGTTAAAAACCATTACAAAAGCCCAAATTTTGATACAATATTTTACATAAGATAACGGTGAAAAACCGTCACGAAAGACCTTGAGTTTTAATAATTTCTCATAAGGTGACGGACCTTGTAACGGTTAGAAACCGTTATTAAAGGTCTTTCATCACGGTTTTTAACCGTCATGAAAGGTTTTTATTGTTGTAGTGTAGGCAGGGTTGTGGGTCTGGCGGTCTCGAATTTTGGGGTCGCTACACTCACCATTAAGTCCATCACACTTTTATTATTCATCTCCAATTTGACACGTCGAAAGCCACTATCCCATGCTAACTGCAGCCCTTGTAAAGCACCCCAAATTTCTGCTTCAAACACCGAACATCTACCCAAGTTCATCACAAAACCATGTCTCCACTCACCACCCTCATCGTGAATCAGACCACCAGCACTAGCTGCCCCAAGATCATGCTTAAGAGCGCCATCCCTATTAACTATTATCCACTACTTAGGAGGGCATGACCAACTAATAAATTGTTCTTTCTTGGAATGCAACTTCATCTAGATTAAAGAAGGTTTCAAAAGCCAATTGAAAAGACTTGGCCTTGACATACCTCCGAGTGGGTTATAGCCTCTTCTCCAATGACAATGCGGTTGTGTCTGTTCCATAGTAGCCAACACGCAGTGGCAAAAAAAGGTCGGCCAATACATCCCCATGAAGGAGTCCATCGAGAAAAGGTTTTCCATCATCCATTCCTGAAGAGAAAGGGCCTGGAGCGAATCGAAGTGTTCAGGATGTAGAAATCTGATCCATGCCAAAGTAGAAAGAGGGCATACCCTAAGTACATGGTTCAATGATTCATTACTATCTCCATAAAAACCACATGTAGCATTACCCGATATATGTCTTCGATTGCAAACTTCATTAGTGAGTAATGCATCCTGGAAGGCTAGCTAAAGAAATTGATAGTCTCATAATAGAATAAGTTTATTGTATATTCGAATGTACAATATGGTGCCCTATTTATAGAATGATATAGAACTAAATCAGTGGAGGCGTTACATAATCAGTGTAGACGTTACAGAATCAGTGGACGCGTTACACGATTAATGTAGACGTTACACGATCAGTGTAGATGTTACAGAATATTAGTTTCTTAACATCCCCCCTCAAACTCAAGGTGGTGGTAACAGAACCACTTGAGTTTGCAAACGAATAAGATGAGGATACACAAAGTCGGCGACAATTCAGCAGGAGACACCAGATCGCGACGAACGGATGCAAGTGATCACGAACAGAATCTCCAGATAGGTAGGCGGGACAGATAAATCTGCAACAGTGTTGCAACTAATAGGCATGACAAACATCGCGAACTATGCTCAACAGCGTACAATATGTGTATAATGGGCGTGACAGGCATCGCGAACTGTACTCAAACTAGCGGACAGTGCACGGACGAGACAACAAAATAACTGAACAACGGAGTCGATGGAACAACTAACGAAACAACATAGTCGGCGGAATGACAAACGAAACAACATAGTCGACGGAACGACAAACGAAACTGAGTCGACGAAAAGACTAACGGAACGGCATAGTCGACGGAACAACTAACAGAGCTGAGTCGGCGTCGGCGACTAACGAAGCTGAGTCAGTAGAACGACTATCGGAATTTGTGAACATGGTAGGCGGATTGGCTGACTGAGTGACAAAAAGAGGCAAACAAATTGGTACAACAGACAGAAGTGTGTGAAGATGCACAAGAGAAACAAAAGGAAATCAAAACAAGAGCAAATCGAACACAAGAACAAGCACTAAGATGTATTAAGGATTAGTCATCGACTCAAAAGTCGACAGACCTTGGATTAGAAACCAAGCTCTGATACCATGATAGTTTCATAATAGAATAAGTTTATTGTATACTCGAATGTACAGTATGGTTTAGAACTTAATCAGTAGAGACGCAACATAATCAGTGTAGACGTTACAGAATCAGTGGAGGCGTTACACGATTAATGTAGACGTTACACAATCAGTGTAAACGTTACAAAATATTAGTTTCTTAACACATCTGGTGCTCACACCTTTAATCAAACCGAGGCCTTATATGTTAAAACCCCACACTAAAAGAGTTGAAGGTGGTTAAGTTGGAGACAATATTGGTATTGGGGGAGATCGCCCGCATGTGTGGGTATGTCGCTTGCGGATGTTGTACCCACAAGTGAAAAAATTAATATGGTATCAGAGCGAAACGATCCTGAGTTCATATTTGAAGAGACCTGATTGGGTTAACGGTGAAGTCTAGACCCGTTTGTGGACCTAGAGCCTATGAAAAGAGGTTTAGGCATATTTACAGACCTCTAAAAAAGAGTAGGTCTGTGTTTGGAAAGTGACAACTAGTTCAAGCCTAGTTGTACTTGAGGGGGAGTGTTGGAATATAAGCCCACATTGGAAATATAATAAGAGTTGGTATGGTATAAAGTGGTGTAGATTGGATCCTAGCATAAGCCAATTGGTTTTGTGCAAAGATGGGCTCCAACCCTATATGTATTCCCACCATGTGCGTGTGCGGCCCAACACTCTGCAGGCCCATGGATTTCAATACTATGAACAATGCAACCATCTCGATGACTATGGAGCTCAAGCACACGGTTCCTCAAAGTTTTTAGTCTTAACAACAATGAAAGACATCCTGCGCCTTTACTTATGACAGGAACACAATTAGAATTGTAAAGGCTATATAGTAAGGTATAAAAGAATTGCAACAAGAAAGGTTAGTAGCTTACTTAGAAGTTAATCCCTGAAATTCCCATTAGAGGCTAACGATGTCACTATGTCAAACTTTCCACATTAACTCCCTTTTTTTGTTATTAGGGAAGCGAATCCTACAATTCTTGCACACACTTTATAGCAATCCTCTTTCCACTAGCCAAAATAACTTTGCAAGACACGGTCAACACTTCCCAAGTGAGGTTGCCTGAGTATCTAACAGAAATCACACATCTTGTTTCCTTCAACAAAAAATGCAAATGTAACAAAAGTATGAGCCTTAAATCATCTTCTGTAGTTCATGGTTAACAGCTACAATTAAACGTAAAAAGTTTGCTCTCTTCTACAAATTTAGGAGCAGGATGATCAGAAGAATGCTAGGTCGAGTCATGACACATCGATGCTACTCAATTTTCCCAATGATGTTAACATAGCAAAGCAATAAGAATATATTAAATATCTATCCATCTGTATTATTTTATTACTTTTACAAGATTGCCAGAACAGTAATGTGCAACTGTGCAAGATTGATTTCATCAACTAGAGGTCACTTGCAAGTCAACTGTAGTTCCACAAAATCCCTAATATCTCCTTTTTTCGCTCGATTACGTCTTTTGCAGCATGAATGTTGAGATGTGTGGACTGAAATAATAGTCCCATATTAGAAAGTAAAACTTCTAAATGAAGTATATTAGTGCTTGTCTTCCCTCTAATAGTACCGAGGCCTTTTGAGTTAAAACCCCACACCTAAAAAGATGAAGGGTGGTTAAATTGGGGACAGTATCGGTACTGGGAAGATCAATGGCTCGCGGAGAAGTGCCGCGGGCGGCCGCTATGCGGGTAACGTACATGCGAGACGGAAAAATTCAACATGGTATCGAGCCGACAATTCGATCTGGACTGTCGATCAAAAGCCCCTTGGATGGATTTCAGTCAAGGTGGAGTGTTGAGATGTGTGGACTAAAATAATAGTCCCACATTGGAAAGTAAAACTTCTAAATGAAGTATATTAGTGATTGTCTTTCCTCTAATAGAACCGAGGCCTTTTGAGTTAAAACCCCACACCTAAAAGATGAAGGGTGGTTAAGTTGGGGACAATATCTCGGGAAGATCAAGGCTCGCGGAGAAGTGCCATGGGCGGCGCTTGCGGGTAACGTATCATGAGACGGAAAAATTCAACAATGAATGATGCTACAAGCTAATTAGCACAATATTGGTACACAAACTCTTGCTCTTCCTTTCTTTTCTTTTTGAAGGAAAACAAATCTGTCAATGATTTAAAAAAGAAAAGCCTAATACAACGTCTAATTAGCTAGCATGACTTGATCATAATCTTATAGATAATCGAATACAAACATACCATTCTAATCAGTAGATCATTTGCATAATGGAGAAAATACAGTGCACGAGCAAAATTTCACAAAAACTCAATCGACGTTTTTGTCCTAAGAAAGATAATCTATAACCCTAATAAGAGGCTTGAGATGTTGGATTTAACGCTCCAAAATAGACTTCATTTCACGACAAGAACATAATCTTGACTCTTCCGAGAAAAGCTGAGTGTGACGAATGGTCTCACTTTCCCAAGTGAGAGAAAGTGAGAATGACAAGCAATAACTTCAAAGAACTCCCATTTGCAAGAGTCCAGGGATGTGGTTCACCTTGCATACCTCTAAACACATTTCGCTGTTTTTGAAAATGTTCAACAATATGATGGTCAAACTGATAACTAGATAATTTCATGGAGATGCAATGCACTTAAAAATTATGAGTTGGTAATCTCACGTAACTTCAATGTGCCGAAAACAAGAGTTCGTTGGTATATCAATATTGATACATAATCACTGTAGTACTAACCAAGGGAACTCTTTACCTACTTACTAGATGCCTACAATTTGATATCAGTATTACATCCCTTAATATATATAGGAAACGATGGATTAAGAAATCATCAATGCATCAGTTGTTCATACACAATCAAATATTTTCAATACAACGTCATAGTAGTTGGCTCGACGCCACTGGCAATAGCCTTACGCAAAATCAGTTTCGGTTCTTAGCGGCTGCTTAGAATTCATGAAGGCAGCTGTATGAACAATTAAATAGAGTCAGTACTACGTACCTTATTCATGATGGTGAAGCTGAAGTCATCAAATGCCATTCCAATATGTAATCTATTACAGAGTTGCTCTTTGTTGCCAATTTAGTACAGCTTCACCAAAATTTTCGACATTATGTAGTCAAAGTTATAAAAAAAAAAAAAAAAAAAAAATGATGTTAGTTATTACTGTTTGTTTATACTTTTCAGAATGGCTAAAATATTGCATCTGAGGGCTGTAATTTTAACAGATAAATCAGCTCATTCACTCATTTGTTTTTAAAGAAAAATTTTCATGCATCGAAGTTATTAAGAGGAAAACAACAACAAACAACTTGGTATATAGTAGTATTTAGTATTGTAAGCTTCAACTAATAAGTTGCATAATGTCAAAACAAGGGCTACTTAAATTCTAGTGATGATTAAACAAATGCAACTAGTTAATTAAAATTTATTAATGTCAGCTTAATGATGTTACAGAGACAGCTTACCTCTGAATCTGATTAATTATATGTGGAATTAATTTGGTCAATCAGTAGATATTAAATTGTATGCAGGGTGCATCTTGCATTTAAGTCCACATGGTTAATTTCCAGTCCTGATCAAACTTGCAAGATAACAACGACAGAACAGTAGACATCACTTCCAATATTAATAAGCTTCCCATAATATTCTATCTCCAGCATATTTGCCAATTCAAACTAGAAAGCAAGCTTCCTTGTATTAGTTTCTAGCAAGATGTTTGAAAGAATGCTGCAAGTGAAGAAAAAAAATTGTTTGCGTAATGGAGAAAATACAGTGCAAGAGCAGAATTTCACAAAAGCTCGATCAACGTTTTTGTCCTAAGAAAGATCACTCCACCCTACGACAAGAACATAATTTGAGAATCTATAACCCTAATAAGAGGCTTGAGATGTAGGATTTAACGCTCCAAAATAGACTTAATTTCACGATAGGAAAATAATCTTGATTCTTCTGCCCGAGAAAGATCAGTTCACCCTACAACAAGAACATAATTCCAGAGCACGATTATTAAAAGGCTAACTAAACATCCAACTACTAGCAATGCTCTGAGTTGAAGGAAGTAAATAAGTGACATATTAAGATTCAACTACCAATGCTCTGAAAACAGCACTTCATCCTCTACTATAAATGTTTTATCTCTGGAGAATTAATTGTTTTTTTTAGGACAAGGGAAAAGAAATTGTTGCGAATTAATTAGATGCATCTTTGTGTTAACAGTTTAGAAGAGAATCAACCAGTCCAAATGTCAATAAGCTGGTTAAGATAGTTTGAGAACTCATGAATTAATAATGTTTTTATTTTTTGTCAAATCTTGAATTAATAATGTTGAACATGGTGATTTTGTGGCTACAGTTTCACAAAAATGTAAGGGGTACTGTGTCTAGCTAGTTATAAAGAAAGAGAAACGGATTCAATGATGAAAGAAAGGTAAGGTGGTGAGTGTCAATTTGTTATCCACTAATATATGGCGATTGGTTCAATAAAAATTAATGATTTACAGATCTGTCAGTTGCTTCAGTTGCTTTGTATTCCACAAAATAAAAAAGAAAAGGTAAAGATGCTTCTTTGCCTATACACGTAGCCTTATCTCTTTTCTCTGAGAAAGCAAAGCTATGGAATGTGAATGTGTTTGGGAACATTTTTCCCAAACACATAGAACCTCAAATCTGATGAAATTGGATATGGAGTTACGGAACGATTTGGAGGTGATCTTACTACAAGAGGAGCTGTTACTGACTCGACATGCACAGTCTGATTGGTTTATGTTCTTTGAACTCCGAGATGGTCGAAGTTCCTTGGTATAATGTAGTGTGGAAATGTAAAGTCCCGGAGACGTGTTAGGGGATCCAATCTACACCACTTTATACCACACCAACTCTTATTATATTTCCAATGTACACATAGAGCCATCAAGCTGACTAAATAATCGAAAGGCTATATTTTTTTTCAAGTGTTTTTACACCAATACACTGTTATATGCTTCTTATAAAAAAAAATAAAAATAAAAATATACAGTTATATTCTTTACCTGACAGCTGTGCCTACTCTTCAATCTCTGCGTCATGCCTTCAAAAATCCCTCTCCATATTATGCTTTAAGAATTTGGTGGCCTTGCGGATTGGCTTGGCGGGGACCTTGCATCACTTGAAAGCTTGCATATTATCTCTTATACATAGATCTAATGCATCTACCATCCCAGTAGCAACTGCAAGGACTCACTTCGCTCAAGCGATAGGAAATTTCTGGTTGTCCCAACTTGAAGGAATGATGCAACAATGTATATGGAGACCGTCCTGAGTGGTCAAAGATATCCTGTATTCCACATTCGAACATACTTTAACATTATCAGGTATATGTGTACGTATGTTACATGAAAACAGAAATGTTGATCTTATTTTTTTTTTACTAAAATAAAAAAAAAAAATTTCTTCATGTACAAGTTCTTGATACTGTAGAACATCTCACGAGACTGGTTTCATTGCCTTCCAACTCTCACTTACTATATATATGGGCTGAACTCCCAAGGAGCGGTAGGAATGAATTATTTCAGTTGAATCTGATTGCTAAGATCTATTGCAGCGACTTTTATCTAATCTTATTACTGTTTCTTTTTTTGGAAAATGATAATCTGGACACTTTAAGCGCATACTTTATTTTTTAGCCATTTATAAATCTTTCTTGTCTCCCTTGACGTGGGCCCCACATCTAATAAAACACCCTAAATGAGCTAAAAAACAAAGTGTGCGCGCAAAATGTGCGTCCAAATTGTGTTAGATTATCATTTTTCTTCTTTTTTATTATTCTAGGAGTAAACTAACATTTTTACTGTCACTTGTAAGAGATGGTCTACTTACAAAATGTGTCCACACTGTAGCTTTTGGTCGTAACATCAAAATTTAAGCTGTCAGAATGTAAGAACGAAAAATATAACCAGAATTTTGGTCCCTAGAGATGACTTCTTTAATTTTTATTTTTCTCACAAAAATCGATTCTATCGTTTTCCCTTGGTTCTGTTTCTCTATTCTTCACTTATTGTTGATGATCATGCTGCACATGGAATGTCCATCTTTCACACTGAAAACTAAATTTAGCAGCAACTCCTCAACTCCTAGTTGAAATTTGTTATTAAAAAAAAAAAAAATGCTCTGAGCTAGCGTACAAGTAACTCAAATTCAAATCACAGAATGAATCCCAACATTTCAATCTGAAAAATGATGAACAATTCAAATGTCCAAAATTTCTGAAATAGTTTCTCTAATTATCAATGACTTGAATACTTTAGATCCATCGTTTGGTGTCAAATTATCAATGACTTGAATACTTTCTCTAATTGCTTGTTGAAATAGTGTAACTCTTGTTGTCAGCTATAAACTTGGCAATCTTGTAATAGAAATAAAATAATTACCGATGGATCGATATTTGATATTCTTACTGCTTTGCTATATTAACATTCTTATATGGTTAGTATATACTACAAGTATTTAGTATACTAGTTAATTATAATTTATTAATGTCAGGGTGATGCTCTAAAGACAGTTTTCCTATGAATCTGATTAACTATATGTAGAACTAATTCCGTCAATCAAATCACCTGCACTGGATCAAGGATCAAGGATCTTAAACAAGTAGTGTTCAATTTTTATATCATAAGGCTCAATCCAAGGTAAGGAGAGTGTGGTGACTAAGTTTATGTATGGGTCGTAAGTGTAAAAGTGGGGTTCACTCTAAACTGCCAAGGCAAGATGGAGTGTCCACTCACACTTATAAACCTTTCTTTTTCTTTCTAATTAGTCGATGTGGGACTATCCCAACATCTCCAACAAGTTGAGAATGATGTTGAAGATGTGCTTGATGAGATTGTGCATGAAGAACTGCGAAGAACATAATCATCATCAACAACAACAAGGGATGCAACTTCATTTCGCCATCCTTCATAAATGGAGTGATGCACTGCGTTTTAAGTTTGTTCACAGAATCAATCAGGAAGGTACTCATCCATCATCACATAATTGGTGCCGCGGAACACCTACAATTTGCTAATAGTATTTATATTCCCTGTATAACATATACAAAATCAAACTAGATCGATGATTAAGAAATAAAATAATATTGAAATGCAGGTCCATAATTGGATTCAAAACAATATACCTATAGAGCTTACATGATTAATTAATACTGCTGTATAAGCATCAACTACAACTCCTTAAATATTACCTTTCTCATTGACAAATGCAACGACTCACCTTGATCAAGCAATTGAAAATGTCTGGTTGTCCCCGCTTGAAGAAAATATGCGACAATGCCATGGTGGTCCAGTGATGTTTAGTGATGTTACATGAAATTAAAAATGACCTTGTATTCCTCGTCTCCACTGATTTAGTTTATATCTTTAGTAAAGCTCTTTTTCTATATTCTTGTGTATTGGGCCCACCGGCGCCTATATCCGCGGTCCGTAAATCTCAATAGTACTGATGTCATCCCCACCTTAGCCACCTTCAACTCACAAGTGTAGGGTCTTACTCCAAAGGTCTCAATACTATTTGAGTAGATATCTACACGTAAATCCATCTGCTTCTGTGTTTGCATCCGATCAAGAGTTCTATCCATCTCAGCAAAAAAAAATTCAAAGATTGCTGAAGATCTGATTGTGCACGGTGCAGAGGAGATAGTGAGCAGGCTCATCTCTCTTGCTTTTGATGATTGCGACTTGTCGCAGCCACAGGAAGCAAGATCATTGTGACTTGTCGCAGCCACGATGTTGCATTGACGGTTTGAGCTCGAGCTGAAGACATGTATCAATTAAAAGGCTTATGTGATGATGAATGTTGGAACATAATCCATAGGCGAGCATTCTGTCCTGGAGGACTGATGACTTGCAGCAGGTTGGAGGAAATTGGAAGAGAAATCTCAAAGAAGTGCAAGGGTGTGCCCTTAGTTGCCAAAGTCCTCGGAGGTTTATTGTACTCTAAGAAAGAAACAGAGTGGTTGGCATTACAAAGAGCTGAAATTTGGAATTTGACTTTTGAGAAGGAAGAAAATTACGTTATAGAGGTATTGAAGTTGAGTTACAACAGTTTGTCCCCGAAGCTGAAGTCATGTTTTTCATATTGTGCGATATTTCCAAAAGATTATTGGATTTCGAAAGAGTTATTGATTCAACTCTGGATGGCACAAGGATTTCTCGAAGCACCAGCTACTCAAGGAGAATCTACCATGGAGGATAAGGGTAACACCTATCTTAACAGCTTATATTCAAAATCTTTCTTTCAGGAAGCACAAATGAACAAATTTGAAGAAATAGAATATTTCAAAATGCACGATCTTGTACAAGATCTAGCTCAATCTATTTGCAAGTTTGAATGTCAAATTGTGGGAGAGGGTAATATCATGAGGGAAGATCTCTCTAAATGTCGACATGTTTCATTGATGTCGATAAAGAAAGTAGAAGCCTTAGACAAAGCTAAAAAGTTGCGTACATTTTTTGATTTGGAATCGGATTCTAATGAAGAGTTGGATAATGAAGGTGCACTAGAGTTGATTGAAATTAGCACATTGTTTAAATTTAAGTTATTACGAGTTTTTGATTTAAGCGGCTTTAAAGGTTGTAATATTCCTTCCTCTTCACATTGTAAATTGAAGCACTTGAGATACCTCGACCTCTCGGTCACGAACATAGAGTCATTACCGAGGTGGGTCACTCGACTTTACCATTTTCAAACTTTGAAATTACTTGGATGTGAGAAGCTTACGAGCTTCCTGAAGATTTGAAGAAAATGCCACAAGCAATTGGTGAACCGCATCGACTTCAAACACTTGCCATTTTTGTGGCAAGCGAATAGGATGCTTTGGACGTGGGATGTCAATCTTGGAATGCTTAAACAGCCTTGGAGGTACATTGGATATTCATTGTCTGTGTCACCTGAAAGAAGCAAGCTTAGCCAAGGGAGCCAATCTAAGCGAGAAGAGAAACTTACATGAGTTGAGGCTTCATTGGGATAGTCCTTGGTCTGCTGGTGGTGCTGGAGATGAGTTACCCGTGTTGGAAGTGCTGCGACCTCACGCAAATCTGCAATGTCTTTCAATTGAAGGCTTTGGAGGAGTTGAATTTCCAGCATGGGTGTCAAACGGTTCAGACCTTCCCAACTTGGTGGGCATGGAGTTGAGGAACTGCAATCACTGCTAGGACATTCCGAGCCTCGGCGGGTTGCGTGGACTGAAGTGGTTGGTGATTATTAACATGAGTCAAGTGAAGCACTTTGGTGTTTCAAAAGATGGTTGCGTTGGCACTTCCTCTGCACCACACTTATTGTGTCGTTCCATGAAGAAGCTGGAGCTGAGAAGCATGTACAATTTGGAAGAATGGTTGGAAGGAGATGGAGTGATGTTCCCTTGTTTGGAGGAGTTGTGGATCGAGGATTGCCCCAATTTGAGTAAAACACCGGAGCATGTGTTCCCTTCACTCAAATCATTGGAGTTAGAAAACGTGGGTGGGATGGGAGTGGTGTCAATAACATCCTCTCTCACCTCTCTCACTTCTCTTACCATAGGAGTGCAAAAACTTTGAATTCCTCGAAGAAGGGGTAGTGAGTAACAATAGCCAATTGAGAAGCTTGGTCCATTTTCAGAGGAGATGAATGACTTCCCATTTGCATTAGAGTCCAACAATCCCCTTATTCTCCCCTCTCTTCGCAAGTTATCAATTGAGGGGTGGGCTGCTCTCCAATCTCTGCCTCATCAACTTCAACGCCTCACAACCCTCAAATCCCTCATGATACGGAACTTCTCGAAATTGACAGAATTGCCCGAGTGGCTTGGAAACCTTACATCACTTGAAGAATTGTGGATTTATAACTGTGAAAATCTGAGACACCTACGGCAGCAACTATCACATATGCAACTATCACATGTGCAACTCGTTAGTTATTCTTCTTTATACTCATCACCACCTTAGCTTTCTTTCACCAATCCAAGAGTTGGCTATAAGAAAATATTTGTCGTGTCACTTCTCATTCATTCAATAGGTTAATATACATCATTGACAACGTAATGTTAGGCTACAAATTAGGAACTAATTTGACTAATTAATTCTAATGTATAGGTTACCTACAAATTAGGAACTAATTTGACTAATATTTTTGACTAAATATTTAATATTTTTGACTAAATATTTAATATTTTTGACTAAATATTTACATAATCTAACACACCCCCGCAGTCGAAGCGGTAGGTTTACGAACGGTTAGACTGTCCCGAAAATCATCAAATAGTACGCGCGGAAGACCTTTGGTGAAAATGTCGGCAATCTGATAACGGGATGGAACATGTAGGACACGAACCTCTCCACGTCTCACCTTTTCACGAACAAAATGAATGTCCATTTCAATATGCTTGGTACGTTGATGTTGTACCGGATTTCCAGATAAATAAATGGCACTCACATTGTCACAATAGACCAAAGTTGCTTTACGAATAGGGCAATTGATTTCAAGCAACAGATTACAAATCCAACAAGATTCAGAAACTACATTTGCAACCCCTCTATACTTAGCTTCAGCACTAGACTTAAATAGAGTAGGTTGGCGCTTTGAAGACCAAGAAATCAAGTTATCCCCAAAATATACACAATAACCTGATGTGGAGCGTCGAGTGTCTGGACATCCTCCCCAATCTGCATCTGTATATGATAGTAGTGATTGTAGAGAGGTTTTGTATAAATGTGTACCAAAATCAATCGTACCTCGAATGTAGCGCAAAATGCGTTTTAATGCGTTCATATGCTCGACTTTGGGATCATGCATAAACAAGCAAACTTGTTGTACTGTGTACGATATGTCTGGCCGAGTAAATGTCAAGTATTGCAAAGCACACACGAGACGGCGATACTTCGTAGGATCCTCATATGGGGCGCTCGAAGTGGCGCCGAGTTTTCCTTTGTATCAACTGGTGTGGGGCAAGGATTACATTGTGACATGCCTACCCCTCAATAATATCCTCTGCATAAGAACTCTGAGACATAAATAAGCTATTTTTGTCCCTGAAGACGGCAATCCCCAAAAAATAGCTCAACGGACCAAAATCTTTCATTGCAAATTTTGTAGCTAGCTTGGACATAATACGGAGTCTGAGAGAATCTGAAGATGCAGTTAGAATAATATCATCCACATATAGCAAAATGTAAGCAGTATCTTTTCCATGACAGTAAATGAAGAGAGAGTTATCAGATGTACTATGCGAGAAACCAATGGTTGCCACAAATTCAGCAAAACGCTGATACCACGCCCGTGGTGCCTGCTTCAAGCCATAAAGAGATTTGCAAGAGACAAACATGATCAGGAAGAGTCGGATCCCGGAATCCCAAAGGCTGATACATATAAACGGTCTCATTCAAGTTGCCATGTAAGAAAGCATTCTTTACATCAAGTTGGCGAATGGGCCAAGAGTGAGATAAAGCAATAGTAAGAACCACACGGATAGTTGCCGATTTGACAACCGGACTGAAAGTCTCGTCACAATCAACACCTTCCCGCTGAGAACTGCCATCACCTACAAGACGAGCTTTATGCCTCTCAAAAGAACCATCAGAGTTCTTTTTATGCCGAAAAATCCACAAAGAACGAATAATATTAGCATTTGAAGGACGAGGGACCAACTCCCAAGTCTTACTATCAATAAGAGCATTATATTCATCCTGCATAGCATTTTTCCAATTGGGTCATTAAGTGCACCAACTGGGTTCCGGGAATAGGAGAGATTGAGGTGATGGTGGCACTTAAGGCATGATTTTTGTATTTCAAGTTCGGCTTAAATATCCCATGTTGACTACGTGTAGTCATGCGAGGAACTGGTGGCAATGTAGGTGAGATGGGGCTGGCAGGGACGGGGGTGCTGGTGGGAGTGGCCTGCTGGACAGATAACAAGGGAGGAGAGGAAATGGGTGAATGTAGTTGGTGGGTGGCAGGAGGGGACGTGGGCCTTAATGGCTGCATTTGTGGGACTGACCCATTAGGTGGAGTAGCATTGGCCTGATCATGCAACAATTGTATTCTTAATGGAGAATTATCATCATCCAAAAACTCATATGAGGTAGGAATTGGATTATTTATTTTTGAAAAAGGAAAAGAGTTTTCATCAAACCACACATGTCGGACTATGATTAGTTTTCGGCTCGATAAATCATAGCATGTGTACCCCCGATGATTGGAAGGATACCCTAGGAAAACACAAGGAGTGGACCTGGATTGCAGTTTATGAATTTGTGTGGAAGGGAAGAGAGGAAAACACGAGACAACCAAAAACCCGGAGATGAGAGTAGGATGGATTCTTTTGATAAAGAATCGAGTGGGTGTTTTATATGCCAAGATTTTAGAAGGGAGAATATTGTGTAGGTACATGGCCATGGCCAAGGCATGATGCCAATAGGAGGCCGGCATAGATGCATGGGCAAGGAGTGTACGGACAATATTGTTTATGGATTTGATTTTCCGTTCCGCCTTACCATTTTGGGGTGAGGTGTGCGGACACGAAAATCGAAAAAGCATCCCGTTTTGTTCACAAAATTTATGAAAAGGACCATTATCAAATTCACGTCCATTGTCACATTGAAAAGTTTTGATTTCTTTTTCAAATTGAGTGCGAATGAAAGTCCTGGAAAGACAAGAAAATACCATAAACTTGGGACTTTGTTTGGATGGGAAAAGTCCAAAGAAAATTAGTATAATTGTCAACAAAGAAAACATAATATCTGTGACCGAAAGAGCTAAGAACGGGTGAAGTCCATAAATCACTGTGAACAATGTCAAAGGGCATAGTAGTAGTTGAAAGAGAGTCATAAAAGGGCATTTTAATCAATTTCCCCAAAGGACAAGAATGACAAACATTGTTTCGAGCCTTAGTACATTCAATCAAATTACGACGACGTAAAGAACTAAGAATTACATCCCCTGGATGACCCAAACGGGAGTGCCAAATATGAGGAGAAATGACAGTAAAAGCAGATGTTGCAGATGAGGGAATGACTCGATAAGTTTTGGAGAATGGATAAAGATCACCTGAACTCTCACATCTCATGAGTTTGCTCCCCGTCCGTAAATCCTCCACAGAAAACCCAAAAGGATCAAATTCAACAGAAACCATATTATCCATAGTAAATTTACGTACGGAAATAAGGTTTTTGATGAGTTTAGGTGCATGTAAAACATTTTTTAGGTTTAGGGAGGGATTGACTTGAAGGGAAGTATGACCACAACCATGAATTGGAATCATGTTACCATTACCAACAGTAATGCCATTATTTTTGCTCAATTGAAAGTAAGACGAGAGAGTACCTTTGGAGTTGGTCATGTGAGATGTGGCCGCGGTGTCCATGTACCAATTTTTGTCATCAGGCGGATGCAAGGACATCATATGCATAGCCTGATCAATATCCGTAGGCACATACCCACCATGCCGCGGTGGCGGGGCTGCCGAATAGAAAAACTGGGGAGGGCGAGTACCGAGAATGCCTTGCTGTGACTGAGCTGGATGTGGCTGCTGCCACCCTGTGGTGGGGTAGGGACACGGTGGTGTGGCCCATGGCTGTGGCCCCCAAGAAGCCCAAGGAAGGAAAGACCAAGGATGGGCAGGAGCTCCTTGGTGCTGCGACGTGGTGGGCAGACTGTTCCTATGGTTGTTCCGGTTGCCCCCACCACTTTTCTGGCCATTTCTAGCACCACCGCGATTGTTGTTGTGGTTCCCACCACCATGACCACGGTTGTACTTCTTTCCACGATTGTGGGAATTTCCTCGATTATTGTAGGTATTTTCAGAATTGTTGGGCTACCCATTAATAGAGAAATTATGAGGATTAATATTGTGGGAAATGAGAGCGGCATTCGAACCTGATTCATGAATGGCATCCTCGCCATTGCTGTCTTCCTCAAGATCGAGCATTGATCGCACAACTTCAAAGGATGGGAGAGGAGTACGGTGTTGCACCGTTGTTCGAAAATGCTTGTATTCTTCTGATAACCCACGCAGAAGACGGAGCACCAGACGTTCGTCAGAGACTTTGTGGCCGACGTTGGCGAGGTTGTCTGCAAGAACCTTGAGCCTAGTACGGTATGCATTCACGTTTGGGAAATCCACCAATTTGGTGTTCGTGAATTTTGCATCAAGGGAAAGAGCCCTAGCCGATTTGTTGTCCTGGAAGGGATGAACAAGGCGATTCCATGCCTCAGCTGCGGTGTCCTCTTGATCAATGATCGTGTTGAGAAGATCATTGGATATCGTACCATATATCCATTGTCGTACGATGTCATCTAGCCGTTCCCATAGAGCCTTTGCAGGAATTTCCGCAGCTTCGGTTGTTGTGGATGAGACGGTGGTGGAGGCAGGAGGTAAGATGTGATCAATTACCAAATTTGCTCGGCAATGGAGCTTGAAGAGGGTAGCCCAGTTGTTGTATTGGCTTCCTTCATAGTCAAGAACAATAGGAATGCAGGATTTTATATTGGTGACTGTGGTTGCAGGATGCAACTTGGACGCATCAGCCATGGAGATGAGAAGAAGAAAGGGACGAAGAAGATGAGAGGTGGGCGGCTACTAGGGTTGCAGAGACCTGCTCTGATACCATATAAGAAAATATTTGCCGTGTCACTTCTCATTCATTCAATAGGTTAATATACATCATTGACAACGTAATGTTAGGCTACAAATTAGGAACTAATTTGACTAATATTTTTGACTAAATATTTACATAATCTAACATTGGCGATTAGTGAATGTCCAAGATTGAAGGAAAGATGCAGTAGGGAATGGGAAGGAGATGGTCCAGAGTGGCCCAAGATTTCCCATATTCTAGATCTGAGGGTTTTATAACATCAGGTATGTACGTAGCGTATGTACCCTGTATTAGTAGATATGATGTTTCTGTCCTCAAAAAAAGTTTCTATGACTCGGTGCCTCTGCATTTTCACCAAAGCTTTCCTTATTTTATTGTCATCTATCAGCAATTGTTACTCATTAGTTATTCATCCTTACACTCATCACCACCTTAGCTTTCTTTCACCAATGAATGTGTTTCTCATTATAGTAGAATATAAAAAAAAGTAGAATATAGATTCCTTCTCATTTGGTTTTTTGGCTTTTTGGTATGAAATGATCCGGATATACACTTTCAAATGTATGACCATGTATGTGGAATCTAAATATGTCACTTATTTACTTCTTTAAACTCACAACATTAATTGCAGAGAATCAAGTAGTGTTGTTTTCTTCTAATTATTATTCTCAAATTATGTTCTTGTTGTAGGGTGAAGTGATCTTTTTTGGGACAAAAACGTCAAGATTTTGTGAGAAATATCTCTATCACGCAGATGATTTCATTGTGCATGGAGAGATATCAGGTGATGAAATTATACAATTGCTTTTGGACAGATTTTCTATTCCGTGGTATATGTTAATCTCACTTGGCAATTTTTTTAATTTTTCACTTGCAGCATTCTTTCAAACCATCTTGTTAGAAACTAATAAGAGGAAGCTTGCTTACTGGAGATAGAGGATCAATGGCGAGATTACTTTGGAAGTTTGAGCTGAACTGAAACTTAACAACGTGGGCTTAAATGCTTTTCATCAACTCATTAGAATGGTATATTTGTATTTGTTGATTATGTTCTGTTAGCTAATTAGACGTTGTGTTAGGCATTTCTTTTAAATCATTTGATATATATATATAAAAAGATAAAGAGGATGCTTCTGTCAATGTGCTAACTAGCATGTGTCTCCTTCATACAGGCAAAAGATGTAATCAAGGGGAGAGGAGAAAATAAGGATGCGGTATATTCTCAGTTGACTGACTCGTGACTTCAAATTGATGGAATCAATCTTGCACGCACACATTTTTTGAATTTGCAACATTTTAAAAAATTAGCCCTGTTTATATGAGGATAAGCATCTTGAGATGTCAAGGTGATGAATTGATACTTTGTTTTTGAATTGATTTTCAATTTCTTGGCATATGTCAGTTTAATAGGGCATTTTGTTTTTCACTTGCTGCTGGCCTTCAAAGATCTTTATAGAAACTAATAGGGAGGAAGCTTGCTTTCTGATTTGGTGGCAAATGTGCTGGAGACAGAAGATCATAGCAACTTATTAATACTGGAAACAATGTCTACTTTTCTGGCGCTGTTATCTCGCAAGTTCTATCAGGACCTGTAGTTAACCATGTGGATTTAAATGCTTTTAATCTACTTATTAGGATGGTTTTGTATTTCTTTATCTACAAGATTATGATCATGCCATGCCAGCTAATTAGACGTCGTATTAGGCTTTTATTTTAAAAAATCATTGACAGATTTGTTTTCCTTCGAAAAGAAAAGAAAAGGAAAAAAGGATAGAGCAAGAGATTATGTCTACCAAGATGCTAGCTAATTAGCTTGTAATATCATTCAAGTAGGAAAAAGACGTAATCCAAGGAAAAAGGAGATATTAGGGATTTTGCGGAACTAAAGTTGGCTACAAAGGTATTGTGGAGCAGTATTAATTAATGACAAGATCACAAGAGTTCAACAACATAGCCTCGTTCCCCTAAAGGGCTTTTGCGATGAATGTAAGAACCTCATTCTGGTATATGAATATCATTCTAATGGAAAGCTCCGGTCGTCTTTCATTGTTGTTAAGACTAAGGATTTTAAGGAACTGCGCACTTGGGTTGAAGTTTTTCCATAGGATCTAGATGGTTGCATTGTCCATGGAGCCATCAAGGTAACTAAAGAATCAAAAGACTATTTTTCAAGTGTTTTTAGGCTCAGGCACCGTTGTATTCCTTACTCTCCAATCTATGCTTCAACACCTTCAATACCTCATGATGCATAGATCCCTCTCTATCTTATGCTTTAATAATTTGACGGCCTTGCATCACTTGAAATCTTGCATATCATCTCTTATATAGATCTGATGCATATACCATCCCAGGAACGAATGCAACTAATTACCTTGTTCATGCGATTGAAAATTTCTGGTCACCCCCACTTGAAGGAAAGATGCGACAATGTATATGGAGATCATCCTATTTGGATGAAAATCCCATATTCCACATTTGGACGTGCGCTAGCTAGCATGTACATTTATGTACATCATCGATCAGGTATTTATGTATGTTACATTAAAACATAAATGAATGCTCTTATTTTCATCTCTACTGGATTTAGCTACAACAGCATCACAACACACAGCCTCAGTCCCAAATTACTCTACTGGATTTTGCCAATTTGTTTAAATAAGCGTGCTTGTTTGGCAATTAGTCTATGTCAAAATTCGACGAGACGGAGCTGAACTCGCAAAAAGTGGTAGGACTGTAGGAATGAATTATTCCAGTTGAATCTGATTGCTATGATCTATTGCAGTTACTTTTAGCTACTCTTACTACTGTTTCTTTTTTATTTTTCAAGTAGAAGCAAACTATCATTTGTATATTTATGAAAAAGCATTGGGTTAAGTTATTAATGTTGAATGTCTTTTGAGTTTTAGAGTCGACAAGCATTGATTTCACCAACGATAATAAAAGTCTTTTTAAAAAAATAAAAAACAAAATCAGCATTAACTCCCTAAACCTTACCTTTTTAGAAAAAGATACCTCGTCCATGCATCTCCCTAAATCATTGGGTTATGTTATTCATGTTGAATGTCTTCATTTCATCATGTTGTCGCTGAAATACCTGTTTTGTGGATTTGCTTTGCTTTGATTTGATATTTGTTTTTGCTTTGCTATGTTTGCATGGTTGACAAATAAGCATTTTGAGATTGGAATTGCGAGTACTCATCTGTCGACATCACCTAATTGGCGCAGCGGAACACCTACAATTTGATATTATGTAGTATTATATCCCCTATATAACATTTTCAAAATAAAACTAGATGACTTAGAAAACAAAATTGAAACGCAGGCCCATGATTGGATTCAAAACAATACACATAGAGCTTACATGATTTAATACAATGAGCCATAACAGGAGGAAAAGAACAACAAACTGCTTGTTATATGCTTAATTAGTACTGTTGTAAGCATCAACTACAACTCCTTAATTATTTGCCTTTCTCAAGACAAATGCAATGACTCACCTTGATCAAGCAATTGGATATTTGGGATTGTGAAAATCTGAGACACCTACCATCCAAGGAACAAACGCAACGACTCACCTTCCTCAAGAGATTGGACATTCATTGGTGTCCCCAGTTGAAGGAAAGATGCAGCCAATCAGATGGAGAAGCGTGGCCGAAGATTTCCCATATTCCAAATTTATACATACATTAAAGGAGATGTTTCAATAAATATGATTCTATATATGATGATTGTGTATGCCTTTTCTTTTTTTATTTCGTGGAATACATAGCAACTGAAGCAACTGACAGATCTGTAAATCATTAATTTTTATTGAACCAATCACCATATATTAGTGGATAACAAATTGACACTCACCACCTTACCTTTCTTTCATCATTGAATCTGTTTCTCTTTCTTTATAACTAGCTAGACACAGTACCCTTACATTTTTGTGAAACTGTAGCCACGAAATCGCCATGTTCAACATTATTAATTCAAGATTTGACAAAAAATAAACATCATTGATGCGTGTCGAATGCGTCAAAATAAATATTTAGATATAGTCCCGATGAGATTACCAATGACCACAAGAACTGCAGTAGTGACAAGCACGGGGTCGAATCACGAAGACCAAGTTTTCAACTTAGGGTACAAAACTAAAACTAACTTAAAGTGTTCACAGAGTTAATCTCTAATTTCACTAAAAAAACAGTAATTAAAATATAAAGTAAATAAATCAATCAAGAGGGGGAAGAACAATCCAAACCATCAGTATCACAAATCTCCTCAATTTGGCATAATTTTACATATGGTCCTCAATCTAATCAAAGCATGCAAATCATAGTAAATTAGTGTAGCTATAGGCCCGGTAGTGTACGCAGGTCCTCGCACTTCCTGATGTCGGCAGCCAAGGTACGACCGTTGACTACTTTCCTAACCAAACACACAACCTGATCGCTAGTGCACCAGATTTAACGCATTGGTCGCATTACTTCGATTAGTGAAAGCACTACACCTAGACAATCGGATCGCTAGTGCTCCCGATTTAGCCTAGATTCCTATGGTATTTAACCAGTCCCAAAAGAGTCTAATCAATTGGTAGGTCAATTGCCACTAGTGTGGTCTTATTACACAAGCACGGGTGCTTACGACTCACTGGCATATGAATTGAAGTTTAAACTAGTGTTTAACTTCAATTATTCAAATAATACCAAAGGAAATAAAATACTATGAAAAACAAATTAAATAAAAAATAAAATAGATCTCACATATGTTTTGATGCCAAAAAGAGTGACTTGATCCACTTTCGGTTCGATCGATGAATTTAGCTTGACCATCGTCGTCATAAACTCCATTAAAATCTAAAAACAAAGTGTATAAAAAGAGGAGAAAATACTAGAAGACACTAAGTACAGAAGAAAACAATAGATCCCCGACTCTCTTCCAAAAACCATAATTAATACTACTAAATTTTGGTCCCCAATGCCTATTTTTGAGTTTGGTACATGGCACGTGCGCCGAGGACAATCTGTGGCTGTTTTTTTGTGTTTTTCTGGACTCTGCCACGTGTCACAGTGTGATTGGCTGAAAAACTGAGGCGTGCTGACGTGGCGGACGCGGATTGAAGGAGAGGAGATCGCGTGACATGCTGGAACTAGAGACTCCGACACGTGGGGCGCTGTGATTCGCGGAGCGGCTGCTGTGCATCATGCTCGACCAACCAGGACACGCCACGTGGCGGGAGGAGTGACGCAAACTCGCCAAGAAGTCGTGCGAAGATCTGGGAGACAGACCAGCACGCATCCCGAGGTATATCAAGCGGACGGGAGATAGACGGTTCATGCTAGGCGATGTGGCGTCGTCTGATTCGCTGCTGTTGTGACACTGGATGATGTGGCGCGTTGACTGCAGTGACACGGACGCTGTGACTTGACTGGACCAATGGAAATGCGACACGTGGATATCTGAAATTCCAATTCACCTACTCTTGTGTACACTCCAAAACAAACCCTCCGGTATCCGATTTGTGCAAGTAAATACTCTATTTTGAGTATTTTTCCGCCCCGGATCCAACCGTGCACCCCAAAAGTCCTAAAAATGACAAATAGAGATAATTGAGCCCATATTTTGGAGAATCAACACTAGAATATATAAATAAACTATATATAATATGTATAAATAACAACTTATCAAATACCCCCAAACTTAGGACTTTGCACGTCCCGAGCAAAGGTGTAAATGACACACAAATAAACAAACTAGACTCCTACTATAACTACACACTGACTTAACTAAGCTGTGCCCGATTCAAAAATTCATGGAGTCCCTTTGGTTTACATAGTCGTCAAACTAACAAGCCACTCAAGAAATTTTGGAGTTATGATATGTCAAGAACCGTAACCCAAACACAACTAAGATCACACTTTCAAGACAAAGATATAGTCAAGACAAAGGCCATCAACTACTCATGGGTTTTCTTGGTCTATAAATTAAAGCACGCAAGTTTAAAATCCCACTTAATTTAGTGAAAGCACTCGAGCTAAATCTTTTTTATTTGAGGAGTTTTCATAAACTTTCGCCTTTATTTTTATTTTATTTTATTAATTTTTTTCTCCATTTTTTTTTCAAGTAACATGGTCCCTGCTCCATTTCCTATGGACCGATTTTCTCACTTTTCCCACCACAAGTTTCCCTGCTCCATTTTCCTATGGAAACTTGTGGGACTCTCAATATTAAGAAAACTCCTATTAGCCCTTCTCACTTTCACTATAATCAAGCAAATTCCCCAATGCGGGTTAAAATATTATCACTTGCACAATTTTGACCGTCTGCCCATTTTGGTATCTAGCACAAGCTCAACCAACATACTGAGTCTCTAATCATGCAGTCATAAGAATGCTAGGCTACGACTTGATTGAGTGTTTCTCCTAATTTCTCCTAAGGTTCAAGTCAACGGCAACCATAAAGTACTCATCCATAACCAAAGGCATGAAACAAAATCTCGAGCGACTCTAGACAATATAGACTACACTGAAAACATGCATGAACGTGTATCAACTCCTAATGGAATGAGAAAGTGAGATATGGAGTGAAAAGAAATGGAAGAAATGAATGAGCAATATATATCAAACACCACCAATACCACCTACAACCGCATGTAACCGCATATATAAAAAAATTTAAACGATCTCACCTACGGTCTTTCGCATAGAATATCATCCAACTTAATCCACAAGTCCTAAAGTACCCGCAAACTTATTTCGAACATTGTCCTTAAGGTTCAAAACAGGTTAGGAGGCATACATGAACACACAAGATGGTAAAAAAAAACATGATAGATATAGAAGGAAATGATACAAAATCATGCATAAGATTGACACTAATCCTAAATCCACGAACGAAAAGAAAATGGGTAACTTACCGATCTTAATGTGACTAACCATACATGTGAGGAGCCATCGAGCAATACCAAAGCTCTCAACATCCAGTGTGCTAGGCAGAGGTCGCAACACCTGTAAAAAGTCACAAGGAGATAATAGTAAGAATACCACAGAAAATGCTAAAATAAAATTAAAGGGATAGAAGCTTGGGGTGCCTCCCAAGAGCGCCTTTTTTTTAACGTCGTTGGCTCGACGCAGTCTGACTCTCTTTCAGTCAAGGTACTCTACAACTGCTAGAGTCTCGCTCTCGATCTCGTGCTGTGGGAAGTTCTCATAAAACGGCTTCAGTCGATGTCCCTTTACCTTGAAAACATTCCCTGTATCCTCGCTCTTGATCTCAACTGCACCATGTCCAAACACATCAGTAACAACAAAAGGTCTGAGCCATCGTGACCTTAATTTCCCTGGATGGAGAGTTAATTTGGAATTATAAAACAAGACTTTTTGGCCGACTACGAAAGTCTTATGAGATAAGTTGCGATCGTGGAACGCCTTGGTTTTATCCTTATAAGTTCGAGCGGACTCGTAGGCATCGTTCCGGATCTCCTCCAATTCTTGGAGGTCCAACTTTCTCTCTTTGCCGGCTGCATCGAGTTCCATGTTGAGTCTGTTTGACGTACCCATAGAGATTTATGCTCTAACTCGACTGGCAAGTGGCACGATTTGCCAAAAACTAAGCGATACGGAGACATTCTGATTGGCGTTTTAAACGTCGTTCGATAAGCCACACTGCGTCATCAAGGCGCGTGCTCCAGTCCTTCCGTGATGGGTTTACGGTCTTCTCCAAATTGGCTTTAATCTCCCTATTTGACACCTCCGCTTGGCCACTGGTTTGAGGGTGATAGGTCGTAGACGTACGGTGTGTAATATTATACTTACGCAAGAGATTTTCAACCATGCGGTTGCAAAAATGGGTACCTCGATTACTGATCAAAGCCCATGGAGCGCCAAAAGTTGGAAAAATTCGTGATTTCAGGAAATCGCATACAACTGACGAATCATTGGTGCGAATGGCTTTGACTTCCACCCATTTGGAACGTAGTCCACCGCCAGTAAGATATAAAGAAAACCATGTGACGGTGGAAATGGCCCCATGAAGTCGATTCCCCAAACATCGAAAATCTCACAGAATAGGATCGAGGTCAGTGGCATTTGATTCCTGTGACTCAAGGTGCCGGTCGACTGACATCTGACACAGGTCTTGGAGTATATTTATGAATCGTGAAAAATGGTGGGCCAGTAGAGCCCACTCTCAAAGACCTTCATAGCTGTCTTACGTGGACCGAAATGGCCACCGCAGGAGTATGAATGACAGAATGCCAATATAGATTGCGTCTCCGTCTGGGAGACACATCGACGAATAACCTGGTCTGAGCAAAACCTCCACAAGTATGGGTCGTCCCATACATTGTATTTGGAATCACTCCGGATTTTGTCATTCTGGGCTCGCGTAAGATGAGGTGGAAACTCTATTGTAACAATGTAGTTTACCAGATATGCAAACCAAGGGAGTTCCTCAGCAATTGCTAAGAGATGTTCATCAGGAAAATCATCTCGTAGCAGGACAGGTGCTTCACCATTCTCGATACGACTAAGATGGTCAGCAACAAGATTTTCGGCACTACTTTTATCTTTAATCTCGATGTCAAACTCTTGTAACAAGAGTATCCATCGAATGAGACGAGGTTTAGCTTCCTTTTTGGCCATAAGGTACTTTAAGGCGGCATGGTCAGAGTAGATGACCACCTTAGTTCCTAAGAGATAAGGCATAAATTTCTCCAAGGCGAAGACGATAGCTAGAAGCTCTTTCTCTATAGTGGTGTAATTCAGTTGGGCAGGATCAAGAGTTCGGGAAGCGTAGTATATGACGTGAGAAGCGCGCCCGACTCGTTGCCCAAGCACAACACCCACAGCGTGGTTGCTGGCATCGCACATAATCTCAAAAGGTAGCTCCCGGTTGGGAGCTCGAATCACCGGGAGAGATGAGAGAGTCTTTGAGCGCATATAATGCACTCTTACATGCCTTATCAAGATCGAAGGCACGTCCTTCTGAAGAAGGTGACAGAGGGGTTGTGCAATTTTGGAGAAATCCTTAATGAATCGCCGATAGAAACCAGCATGGCCAAGAAATGATCGAATTTCTCGCACAGTCGTAGGGTAAGGCAATTTTTGAATTACTTCAATCTTTGCCGGGTCTACCTCCACATCCCTAGCAGATATGATGTGACCCAAGATAAGACCTTGATCCACCATGAAGTGACATTTCTCGTAATTGAGGATCAAGTTCTTCTGGATACATCGGTGAAGAACCTTAGTCAGGTGACTAAGGCAAAGATCGAATGAATCACCGTAAACAGTGAAATCATCCATGAATACTTCGATGAAGTGCTCAACGAAGTCAGAGAAAATGCTCATCATACACCTCTGGAAAGTAGCAGGTGCATTGCACATCCCAAATGGCATGCGCCGGTAAGCAAAAGTACCAAAATGACAGGTGAAGGTGGTCTTTTCCTGATCCTCATGTGCTACGGGAATCTGGTGAAAACCAGTGTCACGACCCAATTTTCTAATCTTGATTAACTTGCTTAATCAGGATCACCAATCCGTGACGTGGAGCCCGCATGAGATGCGCACACTGACCGAGGCATGTGACCGAGGTAAATTTTATATTTGTATTGATGTCTTCCTAGTGTTTTGTATGTGTGTAGGCTGATTAAGCCGCATTTGCAGCTATCGACGCCGAGACGTGGTCAGGGACACGCCTCGAGTTGCGTGCAAGCCGGGGTACCGAATGGCGAGACTTGTGGTAAGTCTAAACTTAATTAAATACAATGTAATTAAATTAATGCACATTAAATTGTAGCCTATGCTCACAAATTAATTAAATTGAATTAGACACATTTATAATTATATAATGTGTGTATATATATATATTTAAAAATAAATAAATAAATAAATGGTAAAATGACCAAAAGGGCATTGGCTTACAAGGAAAAGGATAGGGTTGCGGGGGTAAAATGGTCATTTGACCCCAAAACACCACTAAAAAAGAAAGCACCGCCGCCACAAATGAAGGAAAAGAGGAATAAGAAGAAAGGGATAGAGAGGAAGAAAGTCCGAGAGAGAGAGAGAGAGTCCGGGAGAGAGAGAGAGAGCTCAACGAAGGGAGACCGGAGGAGATCGAGACGACGACGACGACATTGGCGAGGTGAGTTTTTGTTGTTGATGTCGGCATTGTTGTTGTAGGACGTTAATGGTGATGATGAAGTTGATTTTTTTGAAATCAATGTGTTTAATGGTGGATTGGATGATTGATGGTATTGTTGTTGTGTAATAGATTGAAAAAGGAAATAGAGAAAGAAGGAAATCAAAAAAAAAAAAAAGGAAGCGAGAGACGACGGCTTTGTGCAGTGCAGCAGAATGTCTCTGGCGAAGAGATGAGGGGGCGGACCCGGTCCAGCCCCAAAAATAATAATAAAAAAATAAAAAAATAAAATAAAATAAAATAAAAATATAATATATATATATGCAAATACACATGTATGTATATGTACATATACACATATATGTATATATACATAAAATATATCTATGTAACAAAATATTAATAAATAATAAATAAATGATATGAAATAACTTTTCAGGGACCTAGGGGTGTTACGGGAGTTCGGGAACGCTAATCGGAGTGTCGCGAGGCCGGATAGCTAGAGCTATCCTGTGACTTGTAAGTGAAACGTGGGAACTCTCTACTTTATTTCATTCATGTTATTTCTCTTTTTCACCAATTTGATGACTTGCTATTAGTGATCTACCATCATGCTTTCCTTGCTCTATTCAAGTTGAATGTTGTAATAGCATGATGCCTTGTGATGGTTTCATTGACTCATTTTCCTGCTATGTCATATTTTGTTGTGAATTATATTATAATTGATGTTAGAAATGCATGCACTAGGGTTGCTGTGGAAATTGGTTTTGTATTCCATTTCTTTTGGGGCTTCGTAGCCTAACTTATTGTTGATATCGTAGAACTTTAGAAATGAAAATCTTTGAAACAAAAGTTGGAGATTATCTAGTGTCCATTGCACAAGAGATGGGTGGATTCACGGGGTCACTAGACCTCAGGGTTTCCGGCACTCACCACTATTACTTGGGTGGCATCACGTAGCTTGAACTACGGGGTTGTCGGCAAGTTCTATATATATATATTCAAAATTTACAAAGTATGTTAGAGAGTATCTCCATACGATAGTGGAAAAAGGCTGGTTGATATTTCTCACCGCCGACCGGACGTAGATCATCTCGACTTAGCCTGTGTCAATCTATCTAATTCGGTTAACTGTGATATTTATATGCATTACTTTCTCAGCACCTTTTTTCTGCTTTATTATGCATTTAAATATCAGTCTTTACTTTGGAAATGTAGTATAGAATTCCCCAGTTATCACTTAAATATCACTATACTCACCGTCTAGTTTGTGACGGTGGGTGTAGGTCCGTCAAGCAGCACTAGACCGGGCAAGGAGAAGATCGGCGACTTCCTCTGAGTTCGTAGCGCGTATTTGCTGTACATGTAGGTCACATTTTTGTATTATGCTTATATATACGTCTTTTGCTTGGGTTATTTTTGGGACGAGAATTAGTTCACCCGACTTTTGACTTTCATTTTGTCTATATGCTCGTCGTTTATTGCATATTTATATTGTGATTATTATTTCCTGGTTTCCACATTTAGGATTTATATAAAATACTTCCGCTAATACGTTAAAGACTTCCGCTAATTTGATAATTCTTATAAAATGATAGGGGATTATCTTATCCCTGAACCCAATTCACGAGAAAATAGGTAGTACAGGCTGACTAATACGTAATTAGGTCCTACGTGTTGTAATTAGGGCTTAATTATGGGATTAGGCCGGGCGGTGCCCTGGATGAAAATAGGGGCCGTTACAACCAGAGTACCCATCCAAGCAGCAATAGTGAGACCTGCTTGCTAAACGCTCTAACATCTGATCGATGAAAGGCAATGGGAAATGGTCTTTCCTAGTGGAAGCATTGAGCTTCCTGTAATCAATGCTAACTCGTCATCCGTTTTGGATGCGAGTTGGGACTAACTCACCTCATGAGTTTTTGACCACTGTGATCCCCGTTTTCTTGGGAACCACCTGAATGGGACTGACCCACTTGCTGTCGGAGATCGGGTAGATCATCCCAGAGTCAAGGAGCTTCAGAATCTCCTTTTTAACTACATCCATCATCGGTGGGTTCAGTCTCCGTTGTGCTTCTCGTGAAGGTTTAAACCCTTCTTCCATATGTATCTGATGCATGCATGTGGAAGGGCTAAGACCTTTGATGTCAGCAATCGTCCACCCTAGGGCTTCTTTGAACTATTAAAGCACATGAATCAGCTTCTCTTCCTCTGGTAATGTGAGTTTGGTGGAAATGATCACTGGTAATGTATCATTCTCACCTAAAAACACATATTTAAGGTGGGTGGGCAATGGTTTGAGCTCCAGTGTGGGTGCTCGCACCATAGAGGGGAGAAGTGTAGAGTTCGAAGCAGGTTAGTCGAGATAAGCTAGGGTGGGAAAATAGAGTGGAGCAGAGTCCAACTCAGAGATCAGCTCCTCAATCTCAGTATCAAGGATGAAACATTGCTTTCTCAAGAAATCGGTATCGAGATGATTCTCTAACACCACTTTCATATCATCACTTTTCACGAGAAAGGTATCCTAGACAAGTGAGTCTACACGGTCCAAGGCAAGCACCATAGAAGAGGTATCGCAGGGATGGCGCATTACATCATAGATGTTGAACTTAATAAGTTCACCATCAAACTCCATGGTCAGAGCACCACTGTGACCATCAATCTTGGTCTTGGCGGTCTTAAGGAAAGGCCTGCCAAGTAAGACTGAGGAGAAATGGGGGCATGGCTGAGTCTTCATATCAATGATATAAAAGTCAGCAGGAAAGATGAGCTCACTAACCTTCACCAGGATGTCTTCCAAGACACCCATAGGACGAACGACAGATCGGTCAGCCAAATGTATGACAATCCCAATATCCTTTAGAGGGCCAGCCTTCAATGTCTCATATATAGATAGTGGCATGACATTGATAGAGGCTCCGAGGTCGCACATAGCTTTCTGGATCTCAACTTCACCAATTGTGCAAGGGACAGTGAACATGCCCGGTCCTCACACTTGGTGGGCAACTTTTTACGTAGGATAGGCTGAGATGTTCTCACCTACAAGGTGATTTTCTCGTTGCCTTTGAGGCGACCTTTGTTGGTGCATAGGTCCTTGAGCAACTTAGCATAGCGGGGCATATGTGCTAAGGCATCAAGAAGTGGGATGTTTATTGCCACTTTCCTCAAGATTTCCAGAATTTCCTTCTCTTCTCCCGCCTTTTTATGTTGATTGAGGCGTTGAGGGAACGGGGGTAGAATCTTAAGAGAAGGTTGTGCTTCCTTATACAAGTCTACCGTTTCAGTGTGAGACGGTTGAACCTCGAGCTCATGCTCGACTTCCTTGAATTTAGGAGCGGCCTCTTTAGGCTTAGGGTCTTTAGGGGCCTCCTCCAACTCTCTCGCCGCTACGAAGTGTGACAAAGATTGACATTCGCATTTGGATTCGGGTGCGATTGAGAAGGAAGCCTGCCTTTCTCATCCGTACGCCCAACCTGTAGGTCTAATTGCCCTAATTGCACCTCGATACTTTTAATGCTAGAAGCATGACTCGTGATGGTTTCATTTTTTAGTTGGGTCAATTCTTTAGAGAATCTATCTTGACTAGCAATGAGTGTCCTCATCATTTCTTCTAAAGCCCGAATTCTGAGCGGGTTGGGGTTGTGGAGGGAGAGGTTGTCCCCTCGGAACAAACTATGAGAAGTTTTGATTCTGTGGCCCATAACTTAAATAGGGGCTTTTTACGTAAAATTGTTGCCGTATTGATTCCTCGGTGGTCCTTGGAATCTGCCACCTAAAGCGTTCGCTTGCTCATTCTCGAACAAGGTAGGACACGAGTCAGTTGAATGGTCCTTGGGCGTCGCGAAGCCATGCAGCTTTAACTTGAGCTTTTCCTGAGGTGAGGAATTGCTCCATGAGATTAGTGAGTTTATCAAGCTTGCTATTGGTAGAATTTGACCCTATTCTATCAGAAAGACTTCATGAGGGTCCATCTTCCTCGTCGTCAATGTAATGACGAGACTGACTTGCTATAGAGTCGAACAGATCAAACATTTCCTCGGTGGTCTTACATCTCGTAATCACCTCCACAGTATTGTCAATCATCCGTTTCTTAAGGGGTGTGAGTCCCATATAGAAGAAACGAATAATGGAGAGGTTACTTTGGCCATGTTGGGGGCATTGCACAAGTAAGCGCTTATAACGACCCCAATAATCGCCAAAAGATTCGCCCCATTTCATTTTGATACTACATCTCTCTAGTAAGTTGGGAAGCTCTAGATTCAGGAAAGAACTCTTTGAGGAATGCAAAAATCATGTCGTTCCAATTTGTAATGGAACTAGGGGGAAGATAGAAGAGCCAGTCTTGAGCTTTATCCTTTAGGCAGAAAGGAAAAGCGGAGAGTTTGACTTCGTCTTCATCGACTCGAGAGGGAATCATGGTCCTACACTTAGAATGGAAATCCTTAATGAAGGTGACTGGATCCTCACGATCTAGTCCATGAAAGATGGGGAGCAGGTTAATGAAACCTGATCTGAGCTCAAAATTGCCCTTGTGGGCTGGGTATGCGATGTAGTGTGGATGATGGGCTAGGAGATCCTGTATCCCATCGTTCGCCATCCCAATGGTAATGCGATGGTCGGCCTGAGGTTGTGCCCAAGGGTTAGCTTGTGGCCTTTGTGGATGAGGATCAACCACTCTATGGTTGAATGGTTAATACCGGTGTGCTGCAAGCCTTTGTTGTTCCACTGGTGCACGTGGTTTAGCTGGTGCGACAAACTGTAGGGGAGGAACAACTAGGGGTTCCTCTCGTCCCTCACGTGGTGCAAAGTGTGCATGTGGGTTCCCAATGTGGTCAGCCATCAGAGGGGGTTGCTCGTCGTTCCGTTGAACTCTTGAGGATTGGTTCCTCTGCCTAGCTTCTTTTGATTTCCGACGGCAAGTCTTTTCGATCTCTGGATCAAAAGGGAGTAAAGATCCAGCGGACAGTGATCGACGAAGACTGTGGGACATAAATGTGAACACAAGAAAGAAAAAAAAACAAAAATAAGAAAAAACCTAAGTCAAAAAGAACTTGGTCCCCGGCAATGGCGCCAAGATTTGATGCGTGTCGAATGCATCAAATAAATATTTAGATATAGTCCCGATGAGATTACCAATGACCACAAGAACTGCAGTAGTGGCAAGCACGGGGTCGAACCACGAAGACCAAGTTTTCAACTTAGGGTACAAAACTAAAACTAACTTAAAGTGTTCATAGAGTTAATCTCTAATTTCACTAAAAAACAAGAATTAAAATATAAAGTAAATAAATCAATCAAGAGGGGAAGAACAATCCAAACCATCGCATCACAAATCTCCTCAATTTGGCATAATTTTACATATGGTCCTCAATCTAATCAAAGCATGCAAATCATAGTAAATTAGTGTAGCTATAGACCCGGTAGTGTACGCAGGTCCTCGCACTTCCTGATGTCGGCAGCCAAGGTACGACTGTTGACTACTTTCCTAACCAAACACGCAACCTGATCGCTAGTGCACCAGATTTAACGCATTGGTCGCATTACTTCGATTAGTGAAGGCATTACACCTAGACAATCGGATCGCTAGTGCTCCCGATTTAGCCTAGATTCCTATGGTATTTAACCAATCCCAAAAGAGTCTAATCAATTGGTAGGTCAATCGCCACTAGTGTGGTCTTATTACACAAGTACGGGTGCTTACGACTCACTGGCATATGAATTGAAGTTTAAACTAGTGTTTAACTTCAATTATTCAAATAATACCAAAGGAAATAAAATACTATGAAAAACAAATTAAATAAAAAATAAAATAGATCTCACATATGTTTTGATGCCAAAAAGAGTGATTTGATCCACTTCCGGTTCAGACTGATGAGTTTAGCCAGCCATCGTCGTCATAAACTCCATTAAAATCTAAAAACAAAGTGTATAAAAAGAGGAGAAAATACTAGAAGACACTAATTAAAGAAGAAAACAATAGATCCCCGACTCTCTTCCAAAAACCCTAATTAATACTACTAAATTTTGGTCCCCAATGCCTATTTTTGAGTTTGGTACATGACACGCGCGCCGAGGACAATTTGTGGCTATTTTTTGGTGTTTTTCTGGACTCTGCCACGTGTCACAGTGTGATTGGCTGAAAAACTGAGGCGTGCTGACGTGGCGGACACGTATTGAAGGAGAGGAGATTGCGTGACGTGCTGGAAGTAGAGACTCCGACACGTGACACGCTGTGATTCGCGGAGCGGCTGCTGTGCATCATGCTAGACCAACCAGGACACGCCACGTGGCGGGAGGAGAGACGCAAACTCGCCAAGAAGTCGTGCGAAGATCTGGGAGACAGCATCAGCACGCATCCCGAGGTATATCAAGAGGACGGGAGACAGACGGTCCATGCTAGGCGACGTGGCGTCGTCTGATTCGCTGATGTTATGTCACTAGATGATTTGGCGCGTTGACTGCAGTGACTTGGCTGTTGTGACGTGACTGGACCAATGGAAATGCGACACATGGCCATCTGAAACTCCAATTCACCTACTTGTGTACACTCCAAAACAAACCCTCCGGTATCCGATTTGTGCAAGTAAATACTCTATTTTGAGTATTTTTTCGCCCCGGATCCAACCGTGCACCCCAAAAGTCCTGAAAAAGACAAATAGAGATAATTGAGCCCATATTTTGGAGAATCAACACTAGAATATATAAATAAACTATATATAAACTACCATGTTCTTTTCACATCTTTTCTTTTCATTTTGTAGTTTGTCAGTCTCATTCTTCTTTTAAACCTTGAGGACAAGGTGCGAAATAAGTTTGGGGGTACCTTAGGACTTGTGGATTGAGTTGGATAGTTTTCTATGCGAAAGACCGCAGGTGAAATCGTTTAAATTTTTTCAATTATATGTGGTTATATGCGGTTATCGGATGGTATTAGTGGTATTTGATATCTATTAATCACTCATTTCTTCCATTTATTTCCCTCCATACTTCTCTTTTTCATGTCATTAGGAGTTGATACACTTTCATGCATGCATTTAGTATAGTTTTTAGTATTATTATTAGTAAACATGTGTCTATCTATGTTTGTTCTTGCATTTAGACCTTACATAGTGTTATATGTTGCATATGTTGCATTTAGAGTCACCCGAGACTTTGTTCATTGTAACGACCCAAATTAATTAAATCAATATTAGTGTTAATCACGATGATTAACAGTAATTCTAAGGCGTTACGTGGACAAATGAGTTTACTAGGAAATGAGTACCCAGTTTGGTATTGTGTTTATTTGTGCATGTTGTTTGCCTATTATTGTGATGGAAAAGTTATTATTATTTATATAAACATCACATGTGTGTAAGTTGATGTCGGGCGAGGTTGAGCGCCGGGGTGTCATGGCGTGAGTCAGGCCAACGCGGGGATTTGGAAGTTGTAAGACTGGGCGTTGGGGTTTGATTGAGTTTAACAATATAGCATAACCCTAATTTAGGGGTTAGTATAATGGAATGTAAATATAACTTTGGGTTAAGTTATATAATTATTTAGGTACACTAAGTGTGGGACCACCTCGGGAAGCGTGCCAGACACGGGGCACGGGGTGCCGGGTGGTCGAGAGACTAATATGACCCTATTTATAAATTTTGAAATGTATTGCGTGGATTTGATAATTTATATAAGCCAAATCAAAGTATATATTTAATATCCTATAGTTTGAGCTGAATTAATCAGGATCCATTGGATGATTCTCGAGATGCACAACAGGGGAGATTTGAGGCAAACAGTGTCATGATAAGGTGTCAAGAAGTTGGACTGACACAGGGTGATCAATGACAATAGGATTGTCCTCGAGATGTGTGCACACACTTGATGAAAATCAAGTATATATATATACATGAGGATCGGTCAAATGGGGGAGAAAGAATGGAAATTGAGAAGAGGAGAGAATGGGTTTGAAAATGGAGATTTTTGGTAAATTGTGAATTTTGGTGTTTGATTATGGTAATTCATGTTTAAATGGTGTAATTGAGGTTATTGATGTGTTATGGAAACATGGGAATTGAATTTATGGGTTTCTGAGTTGTTTGGAGTTCAAAACTTTAATTTGGAAATTTTCTGAACAACGAGCAATTAGCGCACTAATTAGAGACATTAGCGCGCTAATCACGCTGAGTGAAGATGATGACGTCTAATGATTGAAGATCAATTAGCGCGCTAAGTGTCCACTGGAACTTGAAAATTTGAAAAATGGAGAAATGATCCAAAATAACACTATAATCAAATTAATTGACCAATAATCTTCATAAATGAATCCCAGGAGTCTCGAGAAAGTAATTTTAGTCGGGGATTTGAGGAGAATCAGATTGGGGGATATTTACGGGGTTTTGAGCGCGATTTGAGGTATGTAAAACCCAATTGAACACCACTATTGCATTTACTTATTCTATTCGTTAAGCTTTACTTCTTTGTCAATCTAAATCCGATTGTGATGGGAACGGTAGCGTTCCGGCAGTTTTTCGGGTGTGTGGGGTTTGTTCTTCTCAAATGTATTTGGTGACTAGGATACAGTCAGCGGGGTCATTAGAGTAGGGTATGACCGGGCCACTGATCCTAGCTTCACTGGCGGTATTTATTGCACACCCATTTGTTATCTTCGTGTTGGTATTCATGCATTTCCTTTTGAGCAGTTACCTGCGTTATTTCCTTGTTATTGCATGATTATTTAACACTGCTTATTGGTTTCTATTCATGTTCATAAATTGCAATGCCTGGTGGTTTTCCTTGGGATTTTACTTACTGGACTCGTTATCTGGTTTTTGTGATAACTGAGTGCAGATCCTGGTACGAGCAAGGGTAAAGGGATCATTGGCGATTAAATCTGACTTACCATCGTCAAGAGTTGCTAGTACGTGTGCTGGTATATATACTATTTTGATATTTTGTAGTATTTTGGGATGGGAAACTTATGATCACTGTACTTATATATAACATTGGTTCAGTAAATCGCCTATATGCATGTACAACTCGGGATTCCACTTATAGGCAAAAACTAATCATTACTAGTTTGGAGTATTTTGATAGTTTTAATGACTTCCGCTGTAAAATGGTAAATAAATAAATTGAATGGCATGAAATCTAAGAATGATAGATGAGGCGGACGGATTAGTGACGTGGCAGGTACTTCTGGAGTATGGGCTGGAGAGGTACCTGTAGCACGGGCGACCCTGGAAAGTGGGGCCATCACAGTTGGTATTAGAACAGGTCGATAGGACCTAGATTTGAGAAACCTAAAGAGATGAGGCCTGGGTTATTATTAACTCTGATACCGTCACATTTGGTATCAGAGCGAGGTTAAATCTCGGGATTTGGAGTTAAACAAGAGAATAACTCTTAATAAATTAGATGTGGAAACCCGATGAATTGCTTATAACTTTTAGTTGGGAAGTAATGGAAATGGGTAGAGTTGGATTGTTATGTGATATATGTATTTGTTGTGTATATACATATAGTATACGTATATACTGAGTCTGGTCCGACGCACGGGTTGCGGTGCAGATTTTGATGGACGGACAGACTCCGACTAGTGCTCCGCCTACTGTTCAGCTGGAGGTTGGTGATGCGAGTAATTCGACAAGTGAGATGGTGACTCTGCAGTCGTTATTGCAGGGGGTCATGAAGCAGCAGTTATTGCATCATGCACAGATGGCTGAGCTGATGGAGTATCTACGGAGTTCGAGGACACCCGCAGAGCAGCGGCGATCGCCGAGCCATTTACGCCTACCACTCCAAAGAACGATTGCACCAAAGAATAATTGACCCACGACAAATGTGACGAGAGATGATTGAGACACCAGAGCAGCAACGACAGCAACCTCCGCCACAGCATCATAATAGACATCAGAGTGACCGTGACAGGGGTCAGAGGGACCGGGGTCAGGGTCAGGGATCTGATGACAGGCAGGCTGGGAGGCGGGAGACACGCAAATGCTATAGATGCGGCCAGAGAGGACATCGGAGGAATGTTTTTCAGGCACCGGCAGCCGCAGTCGCAGAGTATCGTAGGAGGTGACGACGACAAGCTGCAGAGGAGGGATCGCAACATGTTATGAGATGTACTCACTGTGGAGTTGAGGTACATATACATGAGGAATGTGCGTGGATCTAGATGGCACCGATAATTATAGAGCCGTTGCGTGTTCAGGCTTCAGGTTCAGAACGTATCTGAACAATATATTAGGGCATGTACGGAGAAGAGTCAACTATGTTTTGTGTAAGTTATGGAAAAACTAACTTGCTAGTGGTGCTATGTATAAAAAAAAACTATCAGGTTGCTTCATTTTGATATAAATGAAACCTGAGGATTTTTGTTAAGATATATGTATGGTATAGGTATATTATAGAGAATGGATGGTTGTTCAAACACCGTAACATAAGAAATAGTATCTCTTGGGTAATCGAAAAATTCAAGGCCAAATTCAGATTGTATTGATGACATTGAGGGACCACAGACTGTGTACGAAATTCAGAAGGTGAAGTTCCGGGGCCTATTATCAATAATCAGGGCATTATAGAAGACAATATTTTAAGCGGAGATTGACTTGAAGACATCAGAGACTGTTGTCGAGATATGAAATTCTTGTGTCTAGCAAGATACTACGGTGGTTTATACAAGATTTCTCCATAATTGCAGCACCAATGACGAGGCTGACAAAAGAAGGATGGTTTCTTTTGGATGGTTGAGGAGTGTGAGCAAGTATTTTTTTTTGGAGATTGAAGAAGAGATTGATTTCTGCACCAGGGTTGACATTACCTGAGTCAGTGAAGAGTGTGATCGGTTATACGGATGCTTCAAAGACTGGACTGAAATGTGTTCTAATGCAGGGGGGATGATTGGTGATTTACTCATCCAGGCGAGTGAGACCATACAAGTGTAACTACCCTATACCTGATTGCAATGCTTGCAACGGTTTTGGTGTGCTGAGTGATGGTATATATATTACATTACATTTATGGAGAAAAGTCCATTTTGTACATTAGATCATCAGAGCCTACGTTATATATTTTTCACGCAGAGAGATTTAGATATGCATTAAAAAGAGGTGGCTAGAGTTGCTGAGGGATTTTAAATTCATGATTGAGTATTATTCCGACAAGGCAAACATGAGGTAAATGCTTTGAGTAGATGTTAAGTAAACAGTTGGATGAGAAATTGACATATGGGACTGTTGGAGTCAGCATCAGTGATGAGCATTTTAGACATTGTAGCTACGCATGACGATCTGATTTGCGGTCAGATGAGGGTACCGACAGTGTCACTATAGCGGGTATCGAGGCGTCAGGGGACTGATGGGCTTTATGAGCGGTTCAGTGGTTTGGCACGGGATCCCGAGTGCACTGATTGGGCGGAGACATCTGACGGATGTTTACGGCACTGAGGTCGATTATGGGTACCAGCAGTGCCAGAGATACGAGATGGTATATTAGAGGATGCGCACAGGTCGCAATACACAGTTCATCCGGGCAGAACCAAGATGTATCACGACTTGAGGAGATTGTCTTGGTGGTTGGGGATGAAGGCTGATATCAGCAAGTATGTTCGAGGATGTCATATATGTCAGCAGATGAAGGCAGAGCATAGGCTACCTAGAGTATTGTTACAAACTTCGAGGTGACATGATGTGGTTTGGGTGGTGATTGACAGACTGACGCACCGGCGGTTTCATCAGTTACTAGAGGCGCTTGAGGCAGAACATGCACGGATTTCAGGGTATTGCCTAAGAGGACAAGCGGCGGTCTAGTGGACGACTTATACTGATACACATATGGAGCTGACGATTTGGACTGAATTTCCTCAACTATTCTTAGATAAATATATTCCGATAGAGGTACAACTGACGCTCAGGGAAGAGTTTCTTGCGTTGAGGCAGGGTACCATGTCTGTGCTTGCATACATGGAGAGATTTAGGTATTTGATGCAATACGCCATAGATGTGGTGAACACCGAGAGACTCCAGATTTATTACTTCATCAGAGGCTTGGATGAGAGGATCGTTGATGTTATTGTTGTGAGTGGAGCTGATACTTTGCAAACTATATATGATAGGGCTTTGGCTTGTGAGATATACTTGCTGCAAAATGAGGAGCGATCGGATCAAGTGGGACAAAAATTCTCGGTCTAATCACAAGCTGAAGAAACAGAGGGATGAGTCTAGTAGCCAGGAGCAGGATTTTCGAGTACGCAGAGTTCGCTGGCAACAGGATCATGATGTCAATAACGATTGTGATTCGAGAAACGATCAGTACGACTATGATGACAGGCAGATAGATTGGAGTCGCGAGGACAATCAGGATCAGATTGATGATCAATTCAGCAATGACGACTGCCAGACGGTACATAAGATTGTACCTATACCGGTACAATAGTCGAGACAGTCGTACAGACAGGACCAGGATCAGAGGGACCAGAGTTGGGGTCAGAGATCCAGGGATAGACAGGTTAGGAGACCAGAGACACGTCGTTATCATCGTGGCGGTTGGATTTGACACCTCCGAGTGGATTGCGGAAGGGCATCATTACCACCGGAGCCAGTGCAGGCCAGAGATAGGGTCTACGTTGTTGCACCGTTGATTCGGGAGGAGACTAGACAAACTGTTGAGGGTATGTATGAGTTTAGTTATTTATTTTGTTGTTTTATTTCGTGGGCGTAGCTATTGTTTTATTACTTACGCGATTGAGGACGGTTGATGTGTTCACCGAGGGATGTTGAGGAAAATTGATTGAGCACGCGATACACTAGACCATAGCGAGGGCTATCGGGTGACGGACTAGGATTGAGCGTTATTACTGGCGGATTCCCAGAGGGATGAGTTATGGGCAATGGGCCAGGTGATGCGTACACTAGTGGGGATCCCGACGTACCAGAGTATGGTCTAGGACTGGGTCGCGGGTGGAATGGAGAGGTCAGCTAAATTTTTCTAGTGTTGCAGTTCATTGTTGAGGAGAAGGTCTACGCAAATTTCGGGGATGAAATTTCTTTTAGTTGGGAAGAATTGTAACAGCCCAAATTAATTAAATCAATATTAGTGTTAATCATGAGGATTAACGGGTAATTCGGGCGTTACGTGGACAGCTGGGTTTACTAGGAAATGAGTACCCAGGCTGGTATTGTGTTATTTGTGCATGTTGTTTGCCTATTATTGTGATGGAAAAGTTATGATGGAAAAGTTATTATTATTTATATAAACATCACATGTGTGTAAGTTGATGTCGGGCTAGGTTGAGCGCCGGGTGTCGTGGCGTGAGTCAGGCCAACGCGGGGATTTGGAAGTTGTAAGATTGGGCGTTGGGGTTTGATTGAGTTTAACAATATAGCATGACCCTAATTTAGGGGTTAGTATAATGGAATGTAAATATAACTTTGGGTTAAGTTATATAATTATTTAGGTACACTAAGTGTGGGACCACCTCGGGAAGCGTGTCGGACACGGGGCACGGGGTGCTGGGTGGTCGGGAGACTAGTATGGCCCTATTTATAAATTTTAGAATTTATTGAGTGGATTTGATCATTTATATAAGTCAAATCAAAGTATATATTTAATATCCTATAGTTTGAGCTGAATTAATCAGGATCCATTGGATGATTCTCGAGATGCACAACAGGGAGATTTGAGGCAACCAATGTCATCATAAGGTGTCAAGAAGTTGGAATGACACAGGGTGATCAATGACCATAGGATTGTCCTCGAGATGTGTGCACACACTTGATGAAAATCAAGTATATATATACATGAGGATCGGTCAAATGGGGGAGAAAGAGTGGAAATTGAGAAGAGGAGAGAATCGGTGGGAGAAGAAGAAGAGAAGGACAAGCTGGAGATTGGAGAGTGATTTGTGGCAATCAATAACAAGAATTAAGGTATGAAATCATTTTATCTTGGATTTTCATGAAAATTTGGGTTATTGGATGATTTAGCTCAAACGAAATTTGGGGAATCAAACACTGAATTTTTAGTTGAGATTTCATGCTCAAAAGCTTAGTGATATATAGTTTAGTGGATTTGATTGAAATTTGGTGAAGTTGGAGTAAATTTGCAAATGGGTTTGAAAATGGAAATTTTTGGTAAATTGTCGATTTTGGTGTTTGATTATGGCAATTCATGTTTAAATGGTGTAATTGAGGTTATTGATGTGTTATGGAAACATGAGAATTGAATTTATGGGTTTGTGAGTTGTTTGGAGTTCAAGATTTTAATTTGGAAATTTTCTGGACAGTGAGCAATTAGCGCGCTAATCACGCTGAGTGAAGATGATGATGAATAATGATTGAAGATCGCGCTAAGTGTTCACTGGAACTTGAAATTTTGAAAAATGGAGAAATGATCCAAAATAACACTATAATCAAATTAATTGACCAATAATCTTCATAAATGAATCCCAGGAGTCTCGAGACAGTAATTTTAGTCGGGGATTTTAGGAGAATCAGATTGGGGGATATTTACGGGGTTTTGAGCGCGGTTTGAGGTATGTAAAACCCAATTGAACGCCACTATTGCATTTACTTATTCTATTCGTTGCGCTTTACTTCTTGGTCAATCTAAATCCGATTGTGATGGGAACGGTAGCGTTTCGGCAGTTTTTCGGGTCTGTGGGGTTCGTTATTCTCAAATGTATTTGGTGACTACGATACAGCCAGCGGGATCATTGGAGTAGGGTATGACCGGGCCACTGATCCTAGCTTCACTGGCGGTATTTATTGCACACCCATTTGTTATCTTCGTGTTGGCATTCATGCATTTCCTTTTGAGCAGTTGCCTGCGTTATTTCCTTGTTATTGCATGATTATTTAACACTGCTTATTGGTTTCTATTCATGTTCATAAATTGCAATGCCTGGTGGTTTTCCTTGGGATTTTACTTACTGGACTCGTTATCTGGTTTTTGTGATAACTGAGTGCAGATCCTGGTACGAGCAAGGGTAAAGGGATCATTGGCGATTACATCTGACTTACCATCGTCAAGACTTGCTAGTACGTGTGTTGGTATATATACTATTTTGATATTTTGTAGTATTTTGGGATGGGAAACTTATGATCATTGTACTTGTATATAACATTAGTTCAATAAATCGCCTATATGCATGTACAGCTCAGATTCCACTTATAGGCAAAAACTAATCATTACTAGTTTGGAGTATTTTGATAGTTTTAATGACTTCCGCTGTAAAATGGTAAATAAATAAATTGAATGGCATGAAATCTAATAATGATAGATGAGGGGGACGGATTAGTGACGTGGCAGGTACTTCTGGAGTATGGGCTGGAGAGGTACCTATAGCACGGGGCGACCCTGGAAAGTGGGGCCGTCACAGTATGTAACGGCCCAGCCCACCCGCAAGCCCGTTGGACCGCACAGGTAGTGGGCCCGCCCGCAGGCCCGCCCACCATCCATGCCCCCTTTATTACATGGTCTTTCGCCCCCCCTAGCGACTCGAACCAAGGTCCTAGGGGTTAAGACCATAATTCATGGAGTCCTGGTACCACTGAGCTGACCAATGTCACAATGTTTATAGTACAATCTTTTTGCGGTCTATCAAAGTTTGGAGTCTGACACATATGTCGAAAGTTTTCGTGAAATTAATTTTTTTGTTTGGAGCAATTGATATTGAAGTACACTTGTGTGCATTTGTTGTTGTATGATGTGATTCTATATTAACTTTTGTTACGTTTTTTCAGGCCGATTTCCGATGATCGGGAGCGCCTAGGGTTTCGTAGTGGCGAAGAGGGCGAGGCATTCTCGAGCGAGCAGGAAAGATTTGATCTCCTTTGTCACTAGGACCGCCAAAAGGTGCAATCTTTGTGTGTTGGTCTTCTTCGTTTTGGTTTCTAGGGTTTGTTGGTATTTGAAATTCTTCGCAAATCTCTCACTCGAATCGCTCGAAATGCAGGAGCTGCAGCTCGCGAGTGCGGCGAAGACCTTCGACGAGGCGTCAATGCTTCATCAAGGCATTGTAGGTGATGTTATGTTCTGTTCTCTTCATGACTCGTGATCCACTTTGATTTCAGTGTTTTTGTGGTTCGCGTTGCGTGTTCGTTGGTGTATTGTTGGATCTGAGCGTGATTTGGGGAATTTCACTTGAATGTTGTGAGTTTTGAAGGTCTGATTCTGTGGTTCTGCGAGTTTTGATGAATTGTTGGTTTGTAGTGATTGCTTTGAACTTCTCTATGATCAAATAGTGTTAAATGCATCTTTTGAACTGTTGGTACTGCAAGTTTGCAATCTTGTTTTCAGATTTCTAGGTGCACTCTGTGGTGAAGTAGATTGATTTTGTGATCTTGAAATGGTGTAGCTTTGGAATTATGTCTACTGAGTTTTTCTATGGAGTTTTAGCAGATTTAGCATGATATCGCACCTATGGTCATTGGATTCATTGTCTGATTGCGTCGTTTTATATGTAGTTTTGCAATTTTAATGCATAACTTAGTTGGAAGTTCATCTTTTGGTTCTCACTTAGGTTCAAGTTGTGGCAATAAATTATTGTTCATGTTATTGCGACTAATCATTTTGTAGTTGTTTTCAAAATGTAATTGAATAGAAAAAATGTTCATAGCTTGCGGAATTGTTTGTGGATGAGTTTCATTCTTTCTTTTGACCAATGTTTGTGTTTGTGTTTGTGTTTGTTTAGTACAACTCTTTAGTATATCTGTATTCCTCTTTTGTTCAGTTTAGTCTTTGCTTTCATGTAATTGCTATTGTTCTGTAAGAACATATGAATCAATGAATGAAATCTGATTCTTAGTTTAGTCTTGTGCTGTATCTTCTCCAACAATAATTTGCTCATGAATATGATTTGAGGATGACGACTTTAATAAGAGCAATTTCAATGTTCAATGTTTCCTTTTTCAGCTGAGCAATTATTCTTCTACGAAAGGAGTATTATGCTGCAAAACTCACTTTGAGCAGCTCTTCAAAGAGACTGACTTTGAGCAGCTCTTCAAAAAGAATGGTAGCTTCCGCAAGAACTAAATCATGTATGCCCTCTAAAACCTTTTATTGCAGTTCTTATTTTGTTTTTGCCTGATGTCTTATTGATTAGTCAAACAATCGACGTAAACCTATTGATGCATCTTGACCTTTAGGGGGATGAGAGTTTAGTTGAATGGGTAATACAAGAGCTCTAAAATCTTTATTTTTTTTTTTCTCTTCTTCATCATATCTTCTTTGTTAATTCTTGTACAATGTGTCTACCGTTTGGTTGTTTTATGTAGAACTAATATTTTTCTCTTCATGACTTCAAAAAAAAAGATCTCCGAAGATTTATGTTGTTGGTTTTATGATTCTCGCTCGTCTTGTTATTTTCTTTTCTTTGTGAAGCTTCATGCTTTAAATGTCTCAGCTGATTTAAAGTTTTAATTAAATTTTAATTTTGTTTTCCAACATGATATCTGATGGCTTTTTCAGGCTAGGCCACTTCTGCTCAAAGCATTGGAGACTGGATAAGTATCAGAGTTAATTGACTTATATGATGGTTTATGCTTTTGTAGGATTCCTTCTAAATAAAGCTGAGTGACGTGAAGCTAAGACATGTTCATGAACATAATTTCGACCATCCCGGTAAGCGTCTTATGACTATAAAATTTTCTAACTACTTGTGGTATTCAACCAGGTATTGTAGTCTATTTTATTCTTAAATGGAGTAACCTTGACACTTTGCTCTCAAATAATTATTTTTGCTCTCAAATAATTATTTTTCTGTTGTAGTGAAATGATAGGGTAAAGGCTTGGATGAGCATGCATATTTTCTTTTATGTTTATCCATCAACTAATTTTGATTACATGATGGCTTATAATTCATCATTCAATTAATTGCAGAATGCAGATTGAAGAAGGTGGCACGTGAAGACTACTGCAGTTTATGGTCATTTTGGCAGAGATGACCCTGATTTCACATGCCCAAGCCTAACCAAGTAACTCATCAATTCCAATTTTGATTTGATTGTCTTTAGTTCATAACTATCAAAGTATTCATGTTCCATTAACTGTATTTTCAATGAGCTATATAGATTGGTTATTATTGCAACAACTGAATGGTTCATTGCAATGATTTCATTAACATAACTTGTCTTCTAATCATCCTTTCTTGATCCATGATAAGTTTTGATTCGTTGCAGGTTGCTCTAACTTCGTTTGAGGTCTAGGGATGTAGTATTGTTGTTTCAATACTTGATCTTGTTTTCGTGGAGCTAGTCAATGAAACTTCTGTATTCTAGTGTTTGTTAGGATCTCAGTTATGAGTTGACAATTTATCTCACCAAATCTAATGGTGATTTTTGTTTAAATTTTTTCCAACAGGTTCTTGCTCTATTTAACAAACTTTTGTATATATGTTACAAGTATGTCCTTATTGACAGATTTACATGATATGATCATCCTTTCTTGATCCATGGTAAGTTTTGATTCGTTGGTTTGAGTGTCCTGATGCGGCAATCAAACTGGGGGAGTAAATGGTGCTGTTCTTACCTGTCTCTACATCAGCAGCTGCAGCTGCAGCAGCATTAAAGTAAATTCAATTAAATTCAAGGCTCTGATTCAGACATAAATTTGTTGGTTTTTAAAGTCGGGGGTGTACAAGTTCAATGCTATTCTGTATCACAGCGTCACTGGGGAATTTAGTCTTTAATTAAGCGTTAAGACTACTCGACACCAAAACGACCCAAAATATTTACACAAAGGACCATTATACTCGAGGCTGCCTAGAATGTGGAGTGCGCTCCACGTTTAGCTGGAGCGTGCTCCATGTTCGAGCAGAATTGCAGAAACGCAGTTCTGCACTCTCAAATCACCCAAAACTCATCCCAAATGCTCCCATATCATACCAAAACTCCAAAACATGATCACTAATAATAAATCATCATCCATGCAACCTATTTGAGTCGATCTAAATAAAAAACTTACATAGATTTGACATCGTAAACAAGCATTTGATCAAAAACCTTAAAGAACACCAAGAACACTTGAAAACTGAAAATTTTAATTAATTTCAAAGTCTACTGATTTTTGAAATCCTTACTATTGTCCCAAGTGATTTTTCATAGGAAATCTAAATATGAAATTAGATTTCAAAAACAACACCATTTTATAGTTCGAAAATCAATAAAACCGAAATTATGCAAAATCCGAAATTGCATCTTTGAGGATTGAAATCGTAGTTTAGAAATGTGTCAAGATAAGCATTTAAACATTTAAACTTGAATAAAACAGCAACCCCTTTGATCAAAGCCACAAGAGTTCCCAAAATTTGAATGCATATGGGTGTAGGCCTTTACCTAGGTTTGTAACTATGGTGTAGAACTTGATCTTGGGTTTTGATTGATGAACTTGCCCCTTTTTATGCCTCCAATTCCAGCAACAAATGGGTTCTCATTCTATATGCAAATGAAATACACCAGAGTTTTTGAAGAATTCACATGGCTGCAAGCATATCAGAACCCAAATCTATCAGTAGTAAAGCAGGACTTATTAACCTTTGCTACATCTTGAATTTCATAGTTCATCCTTTTATGTAAAGATCTCTGTTATATTCATCACAAATTTCGGAGCTAGAGTAATTATAGCGTTAGTTGGTTTGTATATACAAAAGCTGTCTAATCCAACCTAACAAATATCTAAAACACCGTAAAATGTTCTTAATTTGTATCCAATGCTCTTTCAATAATTTATAAGCTGTAAGGATGTAAGAATGCTGAAGAATACTATCATAATTTTGTGCCTTGATTAGCAAATGACTAACTATATTCTAAGAATGTGGTTGTGTGATCAATTGCGTCTGCTGTCTTTTGGTTTACTAGGTTTGTTTGACGCCAATTTACATAATGTAAAAGCTTCAACCTTCATTGGTGAGAAGTGAGAATGAATGTACCTCCCATGTGTTAATTCATCACAATTTGCTTTACGCCTAGAGAAGAGCTAATCATTGCACATCAGTTTTGGTTCTCTTGTACGTCAATTGAGTTCGTATTCACTTCGATGTGTTCACCTCATCGATTGTGATGTTTTTCGAGCTACACAAACTTTTGCTTCCACTACAACATTTAGGCCACTAACAATAACTCGATGAGATCGTTCTGTTACTTTGAATTTGAACTCTTAGAACTTATTTTTTTATTTTTGGTAGGTAGAACTTAATTAATTAAATCATCTAGTTTTTGTGCGTCCTTTTGTTTTCTTTCTTTTTTATGTAATTCAACAATCATCTTGTTTGATTTGGTATGTGATTCAGTAGTGACAAACTAATATTTTCTTTGGCAGCTAGTAAACATTCTTCCATCAGAGAGTATGGAGCATGAGCTGTCCGATTTTGGTCTAGTTAAGATGCTTAATATGGAGGAGAGCAAATTTTTCGCAGATTTCATCATGTTTCATTCTAGAAACTATCAGATCAGTTAATCCTAAATTCTTGTATGTATTCCTGAAATTGAGAGAGAATACGTAGAACGAACATGATATAGCCCTTAAGTTAGGACATTGAAACAATTCTTGCAATTTGATTCGAAGATAAGCATAACATCTGAAGAAGAATCTTATTTTAAAGGACGCTCATGCCAAGCATCCAATGGTTAAGTGAAATTATTGAGAATTGAATAACATAAATTGTCTTCTGAAGGAAAACCTATGTTCGTGTGCTGCTCTCTATTTCTTTTAGTTCAGCTCATCATCTTGATTTCAACTTTTCTGTTTTATGTTTTGATTTCTAGTTCTCAGTTACATAAGAGTTTATCTGTTTTAAATTATCTCACGTGCTTTAAATTTAATGGTGAAATAATGTACCTCTTAATGTCAGCTATAAACTTGGCATTTCAATAAAACAAAGACAATACTGACTGAAAAAAAAGAAGATATTTTTATGTTAACTTGGCCACATTGTACGACTAAAAAAAAGAAGATAAACAGAAGAAAGAAACTTTTCCCATCTCACGCTAACATTTTCAATGTGAAGGTAATAAGATGATTGATCACTATAAGTACTTCTCAGATATAGAGAACAATAAGACCATATATTGTTGAAATTTCACCATAGTCATCCAGATGGTTGTATTATCCATGAAGCCATCAAAGTGACTAGTTAATCAAAAAGGCTTTTGTTATATTTTTATATATGCTAAGGCAACTTAAGATATTTACTTGGCAACTCTTGAACATCCTTCTAAATATGCAACATTGTGCCCAAGCCATTGATATTGGATAGATGAGCTCTGGAGATAGTGGATCAAAGGCAAGTCATATTCTATACTTGGCGTTGATTTGGACTTCGATGCACACGATCGACTCATTAGAATGGTATGTACATGAAATAAATATGATTGCATCTACCAATGCGCAATTTTGACATTGCTAATTTGGAAAATTGTTATCTATTATCTAATTCTTGATGGCAAAAGACGTCGTCTTTGGCAAAAGAAAGGTAGCATGTTTTATGGTTCATGGTTGGGCAACAGCTAACTGTTATTTGATCTCAAGATTATGGAATCAACTTGGCCATTATATTTCTTCGTGTATCTCCAAAACAAGCACCAATGGATGATTTTTGGTGTTGTTATTGTTGTTGCTTTGGATTCAAATGGATTTTCGGGTTTTGGCCGAGAAAGCTCGGGGTTTTCATCTCAGACAGGTTTTGTCGAGGAGTTTTGGTTTATTATGGTTGGTTGGATGTTTTCTGAGAGGTTGGGACGAGTTCGGACCGTGGCGATGAGTCGGGAGGTCCGAGAACCTCAGGAACACATCCCTGGTTTAGTCGCTGCCAGGGACGATGTGGGCGTTAAATCCCACGACGTCCAGACCAGGGAGACACCCCACCCCACGCTTTAAGTCGCGCTATGGGGAGTGTAAGCGTGACGACGTGAGTCACGATGCTAGGATCAGTGCTCACTGTCTTGGGTGTCGTGAGGTGTTCTGTGGGCAAATGCTCACGGCGTCTAGAACAATAACTCAAAAATAAAATTTTAAACAAATTGGTCTATTAGGGGTTCACCTATGGGTTCATATAACCCATATGGACAGACTAATGGTTATATTTGAGGATGATTTGATATGGAATGGGGGTTTCCGAGGTTTGGGAATTGATTAGGTTATCGAAAATCAAGTTTTTAGGTTCGTTTGACAAGTAGTTGACACGCGATTGGTGACGTGTATTGGTATTTCTGGATTATTGGAGCATGGTTTGAAGTGCGTGGTATCCCAACTGAAATCCACTTTGAGTATTTACTACTTGATTATTTGAATTGATGTCCTTTTGTTCATTTAATCTCAGTTCTGGTATTTATTTACGGTCAGTTGAGCTTCCTCCTGTCAGGTTTATTATCTTGCGTTGGCATAGTGGTACACTAGACCATAACATGTGTTTATAGGTAGGTCAGTGGATTGTCGACCCGACTGCTGAGTTTTTCTAAGCACATGTCGGTGTGTCGTGATCTACTCCGGCCACCGAGCGGATTCAAGGATTTCACTCAGTTTGAGTTTACTCTCTAGCGGTGCCTGGGTGATAGTGTGAAGTATGATGCTAGTCTAACCTAGATTGTGCGTGCACTTTGATTCACTACTATTTGATATTCATGTGAGGGTTGCCTGATATTTTTCTTCTGCATGTTTATTTGATAGTATTTTGATTCCAGCATTTATTTATATTATTTACTTGGTGAAGTTCTTGAGATTACTCACTCCAGACTCGTCATCTGTTTTGTTGTGATGATGGAGTGCAGACCCTAGTACGAGCAAGGGGAAAGGCAAGCTTGAGGACTTATTCTTATCAACTTCTGCTCCTGACTCGTATGTGTGTTTACTTTCTTTTACTTGTTCTTATGTTGGGATGGGATATGAGAGATACTGGACATGTATATGCCATGATTAAGGTTTATTTTGATATTTTGAGACATATGGATCTTTGTTATATATTGATGTCATTTTGGTTGGGTTTTCACACTAGGAAAATGCTCTATCATACAATTTACGCTTTATATTTTGATGAATCATGATTTAAAGTCTTCCGTTGAAAATTATTAATATTAAACAAATGAAAATGAGCCCATAATCTAACTTGATACCTTAGTAGGAAAATAATATAAAAGTTAGCGAAATTTGGGTTGACATATGGTACACTGTGCGTTTGCGGTTTTAGGCAGGGTTGTGGGCCCGTTGCGCATGACGTGGCGGTCTTGGATTTTAATGCGGCTACACTCTCACCATTAAGAAAGTCCACAACACTTTTATTATCCATCTCCAATATGACACGTCGAAAGCGACTATCCCATGCTAAGTACAACCCTTGTAAAGCACACCAAAGTTCTGTTTCAAACACCGAAAATCTACCCCAAGTTCATCACAAAACCATGTCTCCACTCACCACCCTCATCGCGAATCAGACCACCAGTACTAGCAGCCCCAAGATCATGCTTAAGAGCACTGTCCGTATTAACTTTTATCCACTACTTAGGGAAAAAAATTACATCCGTACCGTATATATAGTTTTAAATTCGTAAAGTACAGTTGATTTTTTTTTATTATGAAAATAATGTATTGCGCCTTTAGTAAAGGCATTATTAGGTATGGTCTCAAATTACACGAATAACGCCTTTTGTAAAAGCGCTATTCGTGTAAAGGCGGAGGTGATGTGGATGTCACGTGTACACGAATAGCGCCTTTTGTAAAGGCGCTATTCGTGTAATGGTGGAGGTGACGTGGATACGTGTACACGAATAGCGCCTTTTCTAAAGGCACTATTTGTGTAATGGCGGAGGTGATGTGGATGCCACATGTACACGTATCCACGTCACACACTCAATAACGCCTTTACAAAAGGCTATATACATTAGTTTTGTAATTTTAAAGAAATTTACCCTATTTAATAAATTTTAAAGTAAATCAACCTTACTTTTTTAATAACCCCTGCTTAGGATGGCATGACCAACCAATCAAGTGTTATTTCTTGGAATGCAACTTCATCTAAAGATTAGAGAACATTTCAAAATCTAATTGAAAAAAAGACTTGGCCTTAAGGAAAGAATAAGCCTAAGTCCTTAAGAGATTCTAATATTCACACCATATACCAGCCGAGTTTAGTATTGTAACGTTTCACGAATCGTTAGTAACTTCGTTCACGCGCGATGGTGCGAGTCGCGGTGCATGTCGGGAACAGGAGCGCCCAAGGAAACTTAATTAGTTTCCAAAAAGAGGATAAGGACAAGGGGAAGTCACACAAGGGAGTGCATTAAAGTGGTTGGGCTGGTGTGTTTTAGAGCCACAAGATGTGCCTCGGGATAAGAATGTGAGCCAAGATAAGGCCCACACTATGAAAGGGCGGAGTCAACCCTTCTCCCTCATCTTCTCCCTCTTCCCTCTCTTCTCTCTCTTGCTCCCCAAGCAACCACCAGACTGGTGTGGCCGGAGTGACGGCAGCGGCAGCTTTGGGCGATCTGAGGTAAGATCCTTCATCTCCTCATCATTCCCTACGCATTGGTGTAGATTTTATTCGTGTTCGTCGCGACGAGATTTGGACACCACGTCGAGATTTCGGATTCGATCGAAAGGCTCGACGTTTTGGTGATCCTCACGATGATCAATACAAGTTTTGTGAAGGCGGTATTCGATTTGGGGAAGTTTTAGATTTTTGATGAATTTTTTGGAATTTTTGGAGTATTTTTGTTTTAGGTTGTTCGGCGATGATTTTGGACATTTAAGGGTATGTCGAAGGTGTTTTTGGAATGGTTTTGAGTTTCCTAAGAAAAATGGACCAAATCGGCTCAAGGCGGCGCGAGCCGAGAGTGGGAAACACCCCCGACAGTCCTTTAGGCGGCGGCACTAGGCGCGAGGCGCGACGCCGGAGACAGAGAGGTCTCTATCCCCACGTTGTAGAGATGTCGTCGAGAGGAAACCATCACGGCACCTGGAATCCAGTTTTTTCCCAACTTTTTCGTGGACTTTCGGAATGAATTGGGGATTTCCCGGTAAACGGGTCCAAATACGACCCAATGCCCGGGAAATCAACCCGAAAACATAACGAACAAAATTAATGGGGGATTTCAATTAAACACGAAACAAAACGCTAATACAACCAAATTACAACGAAAGTTTTGAGTATAGAGTACCTTTTCGTCTTTGATAGAAACCTTGGCTTGCAGTGCTTCTTCAAGCGACTCGTTCTTCTTCTTCTTGCGTTGTTCATGCGCCTTAAGAGAACCAGCAAGATCATCAATGGTCATCTCTTCCAAATTCTTTGACTCCTCAATTGCTCAAACAACATTCTCAAAATTCTCGGTCAATGACCGCAAAATCTTCTCCACCACCCTTGCATCAGTTAGAATTTCTCCATTTCATTTAAGTTGATTCACCACTGTTTGCACACGCGTAATGTAATCATAGATTCCTTCTGACTCCTTCATTTTCATGGCCTCCAACTCGCCTCGAAGAGTTTGAAACCGTACTTGTTTAACTCGATCGGCACCTTTGAACACCTTTTGCAAAGTGTCCCACGCTTCCTTTGAAGTTGCTGCACCAGCAATTTTCTCAAAACCCGACTCATCTATTGCTTGGAACAGTAAATAGAGCGCGGTCTTGTCTTTCATACGCGTTTCTTTCAACGCCTTTATCTGATTCGCAGTTTGATTGACCGTTGCATCTGGCTCGTCATAGCCCTTTTCGACTACTTCCCATGCACCTTGCGCACCGAGCAATGCACGCATCTGAATACTCCAATTGTCATAGTTCAACTTGGTGAGTCGTGGTAGCGGCATTTGCCCCAACGATGTACTTCCGGAATTCGCCATAGCTCTGATACCAATTTGATAAAAACAAAGTGCTTTTTCTTTATTTGGAAGAGAGAACACAATATCTTTTTCTATTAACTCTTAAACAAGTTTTCTTCTCTCTTAATTTTGCAACTGAGATACAACTCTATTTATAGCCTTAGACATGACTCTTAGAATTCATACAATAATTAAAAATAATAAATTCTGACCCTTGGTTACTTAAACAACCATAACTATTTATGGAAAACTCCAAAAGATAGACTCTTCATTTGCCTAAAATGATCTAGAATTGCCCTTTCAAATTTGTTCATTAATCAACCTCGAAATTTGTCCACTGTGCAGTCACGAATTTAATGGCAAATTAAGTTTATTCATCAACAGATAATAGCATTTATATTCCCCGTATAACATATACAAAATCAAACTAGATCAATGATTAAGAAATAAAACAAAATTGAAATGTAGGTCCATAATTGGATTCAAAACAATATACCTATAGAGCTTACATGATTAATTAATACTGTTGTATAAGCATCAACTACAACTCCTTAAATACCTTTCTCATAGACAAATGCAACGACTCACCTTGATCATGCAATTGAAAATGTCTGGTTGTCCTTGCTTGAAGAAAATATGCAACAATGTCGTGGCGGTCCAGTGATGTTTAGAGATGTCACATGAAATTAAAAATGACCTTGTATTCCTCGTCTCCACTGATTCAGTTTATATCTTTAGTAAAGCTCTTTTTCTATATTCTTGTGTATTGGGCCACTGGCGCCTATATCCGCGGTCCATAAATCTCACTAGTACTGATGTCATCCCCACCTTAGCCACCTTCAACTCACAAGTGTAGGGTTTTACTCCAAAGATCTCAATACTATTATTTGAGTAGATATCTACACGTAAATACTTTTTTTATGAAGTCACACTTTACCGATGTGGAATTATATTTCTGTCCGCACATACCCAACAGTGTGCCGAATGTAGAAATAAGTGCATCTCTCCTATGGAACATTGTCTAAGGTTTGTTTATTTGTTGGTGCAGATGACTGCCAACAAGGCATATATGCATCCTCACCGTCCACATTGCTGGATGTAGTTTCAGGTTAATCTCACTTGGCAATTTTTTTAATTTTTCACTTGCAGCATTCTTTCAAACCATCTTGTTAGAAATTAATAAGAGGAAGCTTGCTTACTCAATTGGGTTGGAAAAGATGCTGGAGATAGAGGATCAATGGCGAGAATACTTTGGAAGTAATGTCTACAGTTCTGGCATCTTTATCTAGCAAGTTTGAGCTGAACTGAAACTTAACAACGTGGGCTTAAATGCTTTTAATCAACTCATTAGAATGGTATATTTGTATTTGCTGATTACGTTATGTTAGCTAATTAGACGTTGTGTTAGGCATTTCTTTTAAATCATTTGATATATATATATATATATATATATATTTGGAAAATGATAATCTAACACACTTTGGGCGCACACTTGGAGCGCACACTTTGTCTTTTAGCCTATTTATGGCTATTTCTTGTCTCCCAAGGTGTGGGCTTACATCTAACAAAACACCATAAATGAACTAAAAGACAAAGTTTGCGTCCAAAGTGTGTTAGATTATCATTTTTCTATATATATATATATATATATATATATATATATAAAAGATAATGCGTCTCCTTCATACAGGCAAAAGATGTAATCAAGGGGAGAGGAGAAAATAAGGATCCGGTATATTCTCAGTTGATTGACTCGTGACTTCAAATTGATGAAATCTTGCACATATGTCAGTTTATATGAGGATAAGCATCTTGAGATGTCAAGGTGAAGTATTGATACTTCGTTTTTGAATTGATTTTCAAATTCTTGGCTCATGTCAGTTTAATAGGGCATTTTTTTTTTTTTTCACTTGCAGCTTGCCTTCAAAGATCTTTATAGAATGAATGAATCTGATTGCTATGATCTATTGCAGTTACTTTTAGCTACTCTTACCACTGTTTCTTTTTTATTTTTCAAGTAGAAGTAAACTATCATTTGTATATTTATGAAAAAACATTAGGTTAAGTTATTCATGTTGAATGTCTTTTGAGTTTTGGAGTCAACACGCATTGATTTCACCAACAATAATAGAAGTCTTTTTTTTTTAAAAAAAATCAGCACTAACTCCCTAAACCTTACCTTTTAGCAAAAGATGTCTCGTCCATGCATCTCCCTCAATCATTTGGTTAAGTTATACATGTTGAATGTCTTCATTTCATCATGTTGTCGCTGAAAAACCTGTTTTGTCGGTTTGCTTTGCTTTGATTTCATATTTGATTTTGCTTTGCTATGTTTGCATGGTTGACAAATAAGCATTTTGAGATTGGAATTGCGAGTACTCATCTGTCGACATCACCTAATTGGCGCAGCGGAACACCTACAATTTGATATTATATAGTATTATATCCCCTATATAACATTTTCGAAATAAAACTAGATGATTTAGAAAACAAAATTGAAACGCAGGCCCATGATTGGATTCAAAACAATACACATAGAGCTTACATGATATAATACAATGAGCCATAACAGGAGGAAAAGAAAAACAAATAGCTTGTTATATGCTTAATTAGTACTGTTGTAAGCATCAACTACAACTCCTTAATTATTTGCCTTTCTCAAGACAAATGCAACGACTCACCTTGATCATGCACTTGGATATTAGGGATTGTGAAAATCTGAGACACCTACCATCCAAGGAACAAATGCAGCAGCGACTCACCTTCCTCAAGAGATTGGACATTCATTGGTGTCCCCAGTTGAAGGAAAGATGCAGCAGATCAGATGGAGAAGAGTGGCCCAAGATTTCCCATATTCCAAATTTATACATACATTAAAGGAGATGTTTCAACAAATATGATTCTATATATGATGATTGTGTATTCCTTTTCTTTTTTTATTTTGTGGAATACATAGCAACTGAAGCAACTGACAGATCTGTAAATCATTAATTTTTATTGAACCAATCACCATATATTAGTGGGTAACAAATTGACACTCACCACCTTACCTTTCTTTCATCATTGAATCTGTTTCTCTTTCTTTATAACTAGCTAGACACAGTACCCCTTACATTTTTGTGAAACTATAGCCACGAAATCGCCATGTTCAACATTATTAATTCAAGATTTGACAAAAAATAAAAACATCATTAATTCATGAGTTCTCAAACTATCTTAACCAGCTTATTGACATTTGGACTGGTTGATTCGCAACAATTTCTTTTCCCTTGTCCTAAAAAAAACAATTAATTCTCAAGAGGTAAAACATTTATATTAGAGGTTGAAGTGCTGTTTTCAGAGCATTGGTAGTTGAATCTTAATATGTCACTTATTTACTTCTTTCAACTCAGAGCATTGCTAGTAGTAGTAGAGATGATCAATTATTGTTTTCAGTTGGATGTTTAGTTAGCCTTTAAATAATAGTATTATGGAATTATGTTCTTGTTGTAGGGTGAACTTATCTTTCTCGAGCAAAAGAGTTAAGATTATTTTCCTGTCGTGAAATTAAGTCTATTTTGGAGCGTTAAATCCTACATCTCAAGCATTTTATTAGGGCTATATATTCTCAAATTATGTTCTTGTTGTAGGGTGGAGTGATCTTTTTTTAGGACAAAAACGTCGATCGTGCTTTTGTGAAATTCTGCTCTTGCAATGTATTTTCTCCATTATTCAAACAATTTTTTTTTTCTTTCACTTGCAGCATTCTTTCAAACATCTTGCTAGAAACTAATACAAGGAAGCTTGCTTTCTAGTTTGAATTGGCAAATATGCTGGAGATAGAATATTATGGGAAGCTTATTAATACTGGAAGTGATGTCTACTGTTCTGGCATTGTTATCTTGCAAGTTTGATCAGGACTGGAAGTTAACCATGTGGACTTAAATGCTTTTGATCTACTGATTAGAACGGTATGTTTATATTTGTTTATCTGTAAGATTATGATCAAGTCATGCTAGCTAATTAGACGTTGCATTAGGCTTTTCTTTTTTAAATCATAGACAGATTTGTTTTCCTTCAAAAAGAAAAGAAAGGAAGAGCAAGAGTTTATGTCTACCAATATTGTGCTAATTAGCTTGTAATATCATTCATGCTGCAAAAAGATGTAATCGAGCGAAAAAAGGAGATATTAGGGATTTTGTGGAACTACAGTTGACTTGCAAGTAGCCTCTTGTTGACGAAATCAATCTTGTACAGTTGAACATTACTGTTCTCTGTGTGGCCAAATCATGCTAAAATTTTACCTAAACCTTGGATCCGTCGTTGGTATCAATGACCCTAAGTTTCTCTAATTGCAATGTCGAAAGTGTTGTAAAAGAATTAAAGTAATTACACATGGATAGATATTTGTCATATTCTTATTGCTTTGGTATATTAACATCCTTGGAAAATTGTGTAGCATCGTTGTCATGACTCGACCCAAGTATTCTTTTGATCATCATGCTCCTAAATTTGTAAAAGAGAACAAACTTTTCCCGTTTGAATGTTGCTGTTAGTTATCCTGACACATTCAACATTGGCCTTGTGTCCCGTATCTTCTCATGAATATCTTTGGAGCCAAGCCCTTGAACTCCTTGAAGCGGCCGCACTTCACATCCACATAGGTAGTCTCCATTCTAGTACCCCCGCAATTTAAGTACCTTTAGAAGACTATTAAGAGATCATCTCAACCTCCTCTCTTTACATGCAAGTACCGAGCACTAACAACCTTGGGATGGTTATTAAAATTTAGTGCTCACAGTCACACCTATAATGAATTTGACTGCATTGAACTCAACACTTAACGTAATGTTAGACGTCGAGTTGAGGTTTCACTATTGGTGACCTATAATTCATGAGCTTGAGACCCATCCCCCTTAATGTTTTATTTACCAAGTCTCTTGGCAATCCTTTAGTAAGGGGATCTGCCAAATTTTTACTAGATCTCACATAGTCAATTGTGATAATTCCACTAGTTATCAATTCTCTGACACAACTGTGTCTCAGTCCAAAATGTCCGGATTTACCATTGTACACTTGACTATAAGCCCTTGCCAATTTGGTCTCATTATCACAATGGATAGAGATTGGAGCTATCGGTTTAGGCCACAATGGTATCTCGTGTAATAATTCACGTAGCCATTCAAACTTTTGAAGCCGATGCCAGCGCAATAAACTCTGATTCCATGGTAGAACCAGCCATTAAAGTTTGTTTCTTTGAAGCCCACGAGATTGCTCCTCCAGCAAGTGTGAAAATCCACGCACTTGTAGAGGCATGATCTTGATCTTTCACAATCCAACTTGCATCCGAAAATCCTTCTAAGACTGAAGGATATCCACTATAGCATAAACCATAGTTAATTGTTTTCTTCAAATATTTCAAAACTCTTCGAATTGCAAACCAATGCAACTCACTTGGATTAATTGTAAATCTGCTTAACTTGTCTATTGCCAAGGCAATATCCGGCCTAGTGCATGTCATTGCATACATTAAGCATCCAATTAATCTAGAATACTCTAGTTGTGAAACTGGATTGCCTGTATTTTTCATTAGCTCAATACTTGAATCTAGTGGGGTAGAAACTGGGGCACAATTTAAGTGATTGAATCTATTGAGAACTTTCTCAATATAATGAGATTGAGTTAGAATAGTACTCCCTTCATCTCTTACAATATGAATTCCAAGTATGACATCAGCTTGCCCCATATCTTTCATTTCAAACTGGCTTGAAAGAAACCTTTTGGTCAACTGAACTTGTTCCAAGTCAGTTCCAAAAATCAGCATGTCATCTACGTAAAGAAAGATAATGACACCATTTCCTTTTCCATCAAACTTGCTATACACATTTATCAGATTCATTTATTTTGAATCCAAAAGCAAGTACAACCTGGTCAAATTTTTGGTGCCACTGTTTTGGTGCTTGCTTTAAACCGTACAATGATTTTCGCAATCTACACACTTTATTCTCATGACCGGGCATAATAAACCCTTCAGGTTGTTCCATGTATATTTCCTCATCCAACTCTCCATTTAGGAACGCTGTTTTAACGTCCATTGGGTGGATGACCAGCTTGTTTATGGCTGCAATTGCAATAAGCAATCTGATAGTAGCAATTCTAGCTACTGGTGAATAGGTATCGAAATAGACTATTCCATGCTTTTGGGTGAAACCCTTAGCAACTAGTCTCACTTTGTGTTTTTCAATGGATCCATCAACTCTTCTTTTTCTTTTGAAGAGAAATTTGCATTTAATGGGTTTACACCCAGGAGGTAGATTAACTAGCTCCCAAGTGTTATTTCCCATTATTGAATCCATCTCATCATTTAATGCCTCTTTCCAAAAAACTGTATCTCTTTCTTTCATTGCCTCCTCTACTGTTTGAGGATCAACATCCGTATTAAAAACAATACGAAATTTGTCTAGTTACTGTTTCTCTACTTCCTTCAACTAGGAATGTATAGAAATCAGAACCAAATGACTTAACAAAGTTCAGGAACTTCTACTATTTCTTTGTCATTTTTAATTTCTATGACTTCCTTCCCTTTTTGGTTTTCTTCAGGAATACTTTTAGTAATAGATTTAAATCTTGTCTCATCAAAGATTGCATCCCTTGATTCAATTACAGTGTTTACTAAAATCGAATTATTAGGCTCAATTACCATGAACCTATATGCCTTATTGTGTTGTGCATATCCAATAAATATGCACTCCACTCCCCTTTCACCCAATTTCCTCTTTTTGGGTTCATGTACTTTTACTACTGCTCTACAGCCCCAAACTCTTAAATAATTAAGATTTGGTTTTCACTTATTCCAAAGCTCATATGGGGTGACTTTATTCTTCTTTTGTGGAATTCTGTTCAAAATATGGCATGCAGTCAACAATGCCTCTCCCCAAAATCCGCTAATCAAACCAGAGTTTGATAGCATAGCATTAACCATTTCGGTTAAAACGCGATTATTCCGCTTAGCCACACCATTTTGTTGTGGTGTATAAGGGCCAGTAGTCTCATGGACTATTCCAGTGGATTCAAAGTACTTTGGATCATAGTACTCTCCTCCCCTATCAGACCTTAAACATTTTATAAAGGCCTCACATTGCAATTCAATTTCTGCCTTATAGGCCCGAAACTTAACCATTGCCTCATCTTTGGAATGCAACAAATAAACATAACAGTACCTACTATAATCATCAATAAATGTTATAAAATATTTATTGCCTCCTATAGATGGTGTACTATGTATGTCACATACATCAGAATGTATTAAGTCTAGCAACTTTGAATTTCTTTCAACATTAGGAAATGGATTTCTAGTTATTTTTGTTTTCATGCATGTATTGCAATTTCCTTCATATTTATCAAAATAAGGCAGTAATTCCAGATTTACCATATCATATAATTTTCTGAAATGAACATGTCCTAATCTATGATGCCATAAAAATGAAGAAGACTCAACAAGATACGCATAAACAACATTCTTATTAGATAAAGCGATTACATTGAACTTAAACATGCCCTCATAAGCATACCCCTTCCCTTGGAGAGTACAAACTTGTCAGCCTCAAAGACAAGCCTAAATCCAAACTTATTCAAAAGACCACCCGACACAAGATTCTTCCTCACTTCTGGTGCATAATACACGTTAGTGAGTGTTACAATTTTGCCAGAAGTAAACTTCAGATCAACACTACCTATGCCTTTAACAGGGACAGTAGCAGCATTTCCCATGTACAGGACAGTATTTTCATCTACTGCCTCCATGGTCTTGAAGAACCTCTTGTTCTTGCAGACATATCGAGTAGCACCAGAATCAACCCACCAAGCCATATCATTTTCAACGACGTTGATTTCAGATATCATAGCAATGAGATTATCATTGTCGTTACCTGCACCATGATTTTTTCTTTGTTTCCTCTTCTAATGATGACATTCGGACTTGAGGTGGCCATCTTTTCGGCAGAACCAACAAGTGACTTTCTGCTTCCTTTGATTCTGATTTTGGTTGTTCGGTTTTCCCGAACCATTAGGCTTTTTGAAACCACTAGGCTTGTTAGGCCTGTTCAGCAGGGGCTTTTTGAACTTAGCCGCTTCCATCACATGCACAGTTGAAATTTCCTGAGCATTTTGCTCTTTTTCATTTTCCTGCATGCGACAATCCTCTTCTACACGAAGATGGTTAGCAAGTTCATCAAGAGATATGTCCTCTTTTTTATGCTTAAGAGTTCGTTTGAACTCCTTCCAAGATGGGGGCAGTTTATCAATAATAGAAGACACAACAATTGTTTCATCCATGACAAGATTATGTTGAGAAAAATTATTTCTAATTCTCTCAACTTCATGGAATTGTTCCATGACAGACCTTTCATCAACCATTTTAAAAAATTAATAAACTTTGATATAAGGAATTTCTTACTTGTCGCATCCTCCTTATGGTACCTTGCCTCCAATTTCTCCCACAGCTCCTTGGCAGAGGGGACATCATGGTAGAGGTCGAACAGTGAGTCCTTCATGGCTTTCAGAATGTGACCTCTGCAGGTGTGGTCATCCGTCTCCCATTTCTGCCTCTTCCTGATCTGCTCGACAGTTTCATCGTCGGACTCCATAAGTTTTGGTGTATCCAAAACATACACCAGATGAAGAGCCACCAGCAGGAAATGTACTCGCTTCTGCCACCTTAGGAAATCGCCTCCATCGAAGCGATCCAACTTCACAATGTTAGCCGACAGTTCTTTCATTGAAGCCATTGCAACGACAGACAAAAAAAAACTTCCTTTAGATTGTTAGACCAGGGGAATTGCAAAGACTTCAAAGCGTGTAACACTGCCACTTTCCTAAAGGAATTTTTGCTCTCTACACTGCAAGAGTCAGCAAATATCCTAAAGGATACGATGAAGTATACCCACCTTTCACTTTGCAGTAGTGAAAGATGAAAAACAAGAGCAATTGCTGGTGAATTTCGAGATTATTTCTTCCTCCCAAAACCTCCCCTTTTATAGAGCATTGGTCATGACCAGTTAGAGTGAAAAATGGAGTAGTGGAGTAGTGGAACGGTCAAGCATTGATGCAATGAAATAATGGAGCAGTCAAGCATTGATGCAATGGAGTAGTGGAGCAATAATTCCTTAATGGAGAGCAGTTTCAACTGCACCCACTAAGCCACTCTACTAACTACCCACTAAACATTTAATTTGAAAATGTTCAACAGTCCATACCATATTCAAGAACCTAGCTGCATCCGATCTCGTCCATACCATATTCAAGAACCTAGCTGAGTGTGAAGAATGGTCTCACTTTCTCAAGTGTGGTTCACTTCGCATACCTCTAGTGTTTCTTTCTAAAAATTTGAGTAGTGCAAGAGTATATATACTCTTTAAAGTATAACTTTTTATCCCATGTGGAACTAAACACATTTCGCTGTTTTTGAAAATGTTCAACAATATGATGGTCAAACTGATAACTAGATAATTTCATGGAGATGCAATGCACTTAAAAATTATGAGTTGGTAATCTCACCTAACTTCAATGTGCTGAAAACAAGAGTTCGTTGGTATATCAATATTGATACATAATCACTATAGTACTAACCAAGGGAACTCTTTACCTACTTACTAGATGCCTACAATTTGATATCAGTATTACACCCCTTAATACATATAGGAAAAGATGGATTAAGAAATCATCAATGCATCAGTTGTTCATACACACAGTCAAATATTTTCAATGCAACATCATAGTAGTTGGCTCGACGCCACTGGCAATAGCCTTACGCAAAATCAGTTTCGGTTCTTAGCCGCTGCTTAGAATTCATGAAGGCAGCTGTATGAACAATTAAATAGAGTCAGCACTACGTACCTTATTCATGATGGTGAAGCTGAAGACATCAAATGCCATTCGAATATGTAATCTATTACAGAATAGCTCTTTGTTGCCAATTTAGTACAGCTTCACCAAAATTTTCGACATTGTGTAGTCAAAGTTATAAAAAAAAAAAAAAAATGATGTTAGTTATTACTGTTTGTTTATACTTTTCAGAATGGCTAAAATATTGCATCTGAGGACTGTAATTTTAACAGATAAATCAGCTCATTCACTCATTTGTTTTTAAAGAAAAATTTTCATGCATCGAAGTTATTAAGAGGAAAACAACAACAAACAACTTGGTATATAGTAGTATTTAGTATTGTAAGCTTCAACTAATAAGTTGCATAATGTCAAAACAAGGGCTACTTAAGTTCTAGTGACGATTAAACAAATGCAACTAGTTAATTAAAATTTATTAATGTCAGGGTCTAGCTTAATGATGGTATAAAGACAGCTTACCTCTGAATCTGATTAATTATATGTGGAATTAATTTGGTCAATCAATAGATATTAAATTGAAGTCACCTGCACTGGATCACAACTCCTTCACATGTCAATCAATAGATATTAAATTTCTTAACATAGCTCAGCTCTCTTTAATCTAATCAATGCAACAAAGCTTTCATCTGTAATATGCAGTGCGTTGAGTGAGAAACTACCACTTTTTTTTTTTTTTGTCCACATAGCAACACGCCATGTGGACAAAAGAGTAAAAGTGGGGAGGACAAAAGTGTAAAAGCACATCTAGATTGTACACGTGACACATTTCTAATGGTAAACATTACCAACATTATACCTCTTAATTTTAGCAAATCCATTTCCGAAATCAAAGATGGCTTAAGAGATCATTGTGGGTGGCGCCGGGGGATTGTGAAGCGGCCCTCAACAGGGGCGAGTGGGGCGACCGCCCCGGGCCCCTATCCCTATTAGGGCTCCATTTAAAAAAAAAATTAATTATATATACAAATACAAGTTTTATTTTAAGAATTATTGTTGATTATGCAATGCCGCTTAAATCATTGAGCCCACTTGATTGGTAAGTTGTTTATGTCTGGTCCTATATTGAGTCATTCATTTCATTTCAAAAAAGCTAAGCCCTTTCAACTTAATTATTTTCTCATCTTAGACACTTGTCCTCTCATTTTTTTTGTCTAAATCACTCGATATCCGGACTATTCAACTACTTTGAGTTCGCCCCGAGTCACGCACCATATAGGTGGGGAGCTCTCAATGTTAATGTTTATACCCACAGTGAAATTACTGAATCAATGCGTGTAACAACAGGAAACGTAGTATGTTGTAACAGGGAATTACACAATATTTAAATGTAAATAAAAGATGTAAAGCAAATCACAAGACCAGAAGATTGTTCACGCAGTTCGGTCCACGACCAACGTCTGCGGGGCCACGCCCAGATGTAAAATCCACTATGAACACGTACGATGTACAGGACTCCTTTAGTGACTCCCTCATTGTCTCGTACTAGCATCTCCCTACGCTTCTCTGGATCTTACACACAAGTCTCTCACTTGCAGGAATGAGGCTCCCCCTCACACTAGCACCCAAGTCCCCTTGGAGCTTTACAACTCGATAAACAAAAAGTGAACACACACGTTCACTGCACAAAACAAAGTTAGAAAAGATGAATCAATAACATATTCTCTACTTTGACGCATATTTATAGATGATTTACAAGACTTCTCAAATCCTAACAACTACTAGAATTCAATCGTCTTGATCCTTAGAAACTTCCACGTTCTTCTCATGAATCACGTGGGCAATATCGCTATCAGAATCCGAACCAAACTCTAACAGCTTCTCGTTTGGTTGTGGATAAAGATGGAACGTAACAAACTGCAACTACTAGATTCTGAGATCTGTTATAATTAATCTGATCTTAATGTTCTAACAACATATCTTAACGAATTGCGGTTCTCCAAATCAACGCGTGAACCACATTGAATCATTAACTCATTTTAAGGCAACTGATGACAATTATCCATACGACAGTAACACACATGACTTAAACTCGAGTCACTAGTTAAAAGACAATAACTCAGTTCCAATTGTGCCAACCAACCATTGGTCGATTTGTCCTCTCCTTTGTATTTTGTAAGTGTCGGCACACTTTACCTTTTTTGAAAAACTGTTAAGTTTACTTGATTTTAAGTAATTTTGTATGTGTGAAGTGTGTATTTATTTATCAAATATTTAATTAGAATTAACGAGCCCCAAATTATAATTTTGCCCCAAGCCTTTAAATACTTAGGATCGACCCTGTTGTTAAGAGGCTCATCTCTATTGGTTTTGAAGAGATTGGTCTTGTGCTTGGTGTGAAAGGCGAGGAGCAAAACCTTCGAGGCATAGTAACTATCATCCCAGCTATGATGCAAGATGCTGAGGAAAAGCAAGGGAAGAGCGAAAGCTGAGAGTTTGGCTCAAGGATCTTGTTATAAACAATCTCACTTTCCAACAAATTTTGTTGTGGCCACAAATAGTAGCTATGTAAATATAGGTGTTGTGGGCACAATTACAAGCTAACTGTCTTGGGTGCAATAAAGAACACACAACATAATTTGTTGTGGCCACATACAGTATCTTTTGTATATATTGAGTGTTGTGGGCACAGTTACAAGCTAATTGTCTTGGGTGCAATGAACACACAACATAATTTGTTGTGGCCACAGACAATAGCTTTGTATATATCGAGTGTTGTGGGTACAGATACAAGCTGCTTGTCTTGGCGTAAATAGAAAACAACAAATAAAGATAAATTGCAGTCACGAGAAGTTTGATTACGCAGTTCGGAAATGTTATAGTCTGCTGGGCCACGCCAAGGTGTATATTGCACTAAGAAAGATGATTATAGATTTAAATAGAACTCCTAACTTGTGATCCCTCACCAATCTATTGATCCATCACTAAGTTCTATTACACTAATCACTCCCCTTTACACTTTGCAACTACACAATACCCAAGTCCCCTTGGTGCCTGAGATCCCCTCGGTGTTTCGACGAAGTCTAAGAAAAGAGATTGCTTGTGCATTCTGTTATCTCATTTGAATGTAGAAAGCAATCGAATAATCAATGTACTTCTCCGTTTGTGATCACTCATATAAATACAAAAAAGAATTCAAAGATGGCTGAAGATCTGATTGTGCACGGTGCAGAGGAGATAGTGAGCAGGCTCATCTCTCTTGCTTTTGATGAGATCGGCCTTCTGGTCGGTGTGAAACGTGATGCCCAAAGTCTTCAAGCTTCCCTCAACAGCATCCACGCCACATTGCAAGATGCTGAGGAAAAGCAAGTGAAGAAAGAGCTGATCAGAATTTGGCTGGAGGAACTAAAACAAGTGGCTAATGATGTTGAAGATGTGTTTGACGAGATCGCTTATGAACAACTGCGACAAAGCATCCTTATCAACAACAAGGGGTTCTATTACTACATTTCATCCTCCTTTATTACTAGATTTGCACTGCGTTTTCAGTTTGCTCATCAAATCAAAGCATAAATCTGAGGTTGGCTGACATTGACAGCAGAAAGACGAGCTTCAACCTCCAGCCTACTGATGATCAGAATGCTGCTACTGCTGCTGCTGGTATTGATTGAGAAACAACTTCATTTGTGGATTACTCAGATGTGGTTGGGCGGGAGGAGGACAAGGAAAATATAGTCCGCATGCTAACTAACCAAGAGATCACTAGCGTCATAGCCATATACGGACTCGGAGGACTTGGCAAGACTACGCTTGCATAGCTTGCCTACAATCACGATGCTGTACGGAAGCACTTTGATTTGAGAGTTTGGATTTGTGTTTCTGATAATTTTAACACCACAAATCTCTTCACTCAAATCTTAGAACAAATTCCAGACGCTACCAAGCCTCAATCATCAACTAAGCAAGATCATTGTGACTTCTCGAATTTGACAGCCATGCCGGAGTGGCTTGGAAACCTTACATCACTTAAAGAATTGAGGATTTGTGGGTGTGAAAATCTGAGACACCTACCATCCAAGGAACAAACACTACAACAAAAAAGACCTTTCGTGACGGTTTTAAACCGTCACGAAAGGCTTTAATAACGGTTTAAAACCGTTACAAAGTCCGTCATGTTATCAACTGTTATAAAAGCTCAAGGCCTTTCGTGACGGTTAAAAACCATCATCTTATGTAAACCCAAAATAACAGAAAAAACCTTTCATGACGGTTTTAAACCGTCACGAAAGGGTTTCCAAACATTTTTTTAAAAAAAATGAACATTGTTTCCTACAACATATAGCAAATTACATATAATTAAATTACATATAATTAATCTGAGCCTTTACATGTCCTTCACCAATGTTGGCAATGTACAATGAGTTTAGGTTTCTCCCTTACAGCATATAAATGCAAACTCATTAGCAATTCAATTCATAGCTAAAACTCATTAGCAATCGAACGAGGTGCAGGGCAGGGCTGCAGTACACATTCTTTTCTTCTCTTCTCTTGTTCTGCTTATCCCTGTAATTGCCCCATTCAGTCCTATCCAACCAAGCGATGTTGTGAGTATGAGAAATTAACCTGAAGCTTTTTAGAATATCTAACCAAGCGATGTTGGATGAAGATAATGCAGCAACCAGTTGTTGAAGGCTTGGACCTTGTTTCTGATCTTATATCTTCTGATAATCAGTGGAATGTTCCTTTGTTAGAATATGCTCTTCCAGCCGATGTAGATGCTATTAAATTCAAATGAAACGAATGTTAGAAAGAGTGTCACGTGCTTTGGCAAACACTAAATCCCTTGCAATAAGTAGTTTTTCTACCATCAAATTTGACTACACACTCAAGGTATTTTCCCTGGTTGTAATATAAACTGTTGTTCATTGTTAAATGGTGGTTTCTACATTATTTGTAGAGTCTCAAACTTAATTGAACTTACTTGTCTGGAAGCATCAATTGTCTCCTTTTGAGCCATTGCATACATTCCTCGGGCATGTCTGAGTTCTGTTCTTAATCTTTCTATCTCAATGCTAATATCTACCTGCATAAATATAATAATTGTTTTAGTCTTTGTAGCCGCAATCGACAAACATCAATTTAACAACATGCACCAGAAACTTATGTACGAAATCTTCTAGTCAAGACTCATATTCGGATAAGAAAGCAACTAGTTTCAATTAGCATTTAGAATCACTTGCTTGATTCTCTGATGAAATACATGTTCAGTTAACCATCTGATTAAATGCAGATAAGAAAGCAACTAGTTTCAATTAGCATTTAGAATCTTATATAGAATGAATTACAATATGTTCCATACACCATCTGATTAAATGCAGATAAAAGATTCATGGTGAACCTTTGATAATCAACTTGCAGATTATACATAGAATACTATTTGAAGCATGACAATGGACTTACTATGGTTAAAACTGATAAATCAAGAGACATCAAAGCTTGGTAAGACAATATACCCAGGATTACGGTTTACCCACGGACAATTTCGTGGTTGAAATAGCAATTTACACAAGAATTAGCTATGCCAAAACATTCCAATAGCATTACAAAGGAATAGCAAAGTAGGACCAAATAAAAAAATAAGAGAGTTTTTACAGCCTAAAAAGAGTCTGACCTTCTTTTGCAACTTAAGTGGAGATGCTCTAGCTTTGTGCTTGAGATGGATTTGCATTCAACATGTTGGTTTATTATTGAATACGTTTTGATTCCAGATGGATTTACGAAATGGATTTGTTTGAGCTTTTTTATTCACCCTTTTTTGCTTTTCTTCTGCCAGATTTATTTATGGCTTAAATCACTAGGATATTGGATATCAGTTGTTCTGTTTTATCCTCTTAGATTTCTTTGGTTTGTAACTTTGTTGGTCTTTAAATTTTTGAAAAAACATGTGATCTGCTTATTTTCAAGTGCAGAATTACCAGCTAACTTTGAGGCTTCACAGGATATAACAATCTGTGAAGTTATTGAAGTGTCTCACCCTGTTCAAACTATTGTTATGTATAATAGTTTTAGTGTCTCAGTCTCGCAAGTTTTAAAAGAGACGGTAGAAGGTAGCAAAATTTTCATCATCTTGGATGATGAAGACTCATCATCTTCATCACTAACTCACAATTCTAATTATATAGCAATGGTTCTGCTTGGATCGATCTGATGCTATATGATCACTTAACTTTATCAAGAAAATTACTATCCAATTAATCGAAGTAATAGAACGAAGCAAATAGATCAAGCTGTTAACTGATATCAAATCTCTTACTCTTACCTTGTGAAACTGCTACCTGACGAAGCTCCTATAACAAGCATGCTGATTTGGGACTTAGACACTTCATTAGATATTGCAACTCGTACATCATCCGCTTCAATTCTCTCCGCTTCCACCTTCATGCATCGCATTAGAGTGAGCTCATTCTTTTTTTTTGTCCCTTTCATTATATGCTCTTTATAGGCTTGATTGATAATTAAGATAGAAAACTATACCTTTTTCTCACTACACAGTTGCTTTTGTGGGAGAAGCCTTTTACTGGTTTTCCATTCCATTTCCTTCTTGTATGCAGTTGCTACATCATCTTGTACTTGCGAAATCGGAATATAGTTTCCCACTTGAAGAACAACAAAATGGCATTACATTTTGCTAATAAATCAAAAAATTGACATAACATAGACATTATTAGCTAAAACTTGGTCGAAAACACAATAATTGGATAAGTGTTACTAATTTGCAAAAAAAAAAAAAAAAAAAAAAAGAGAAATTACTTGGTGTTGGAACGGTAGTGATCCTCGCACGAACATGCAACAACTTGAACATGACTTTACTCTCATCGCTAAATCTCTCCAAAGCCCACTTAAGAGCACAGTTGCTTTTCCTACTTCCATTAACAGCCACGGCAACAGTTAAAGACGACGAAAGCATCAGCGAACGCTTATCAACTTCAAGAATTTTCATTGACTTCCCTAACATTTTGATCACTGTAACAAAGCAAGATAATCCCAATCAACAATCAAGCTTTCAATATGTAATATTGGTGATATATACAATAATTGAATGTTCAAGTTCTTAAGCTAATGAAGTGGATAAGAACACAAATGTTTTCTTCAAACAATTCAAAGTAGAAATCACTCAAAAAGCAATAAATCATTCCAAAAGTTATTGATATTATAAACAGCAGTAAATTCTAGGACAGTTCAACTACCAATAGAGTTTCAACTTGATGAAATTATCCAAAAAACAAAACATACCCAAAAGAGAATGAATGAAATAAGCTGATATTCAAATTGTCAACCGTATCTTCATTGCAAAATAATTAACCAACCCACAAAATAGAACACCTAGAGAAGTATGAATTGAACATATGCACTCCAAATCTTGCATTGAATGCATCAAAATCAACAAAATCAAAACTAAATAAAAAAAATAAAAAATACCCATTAAAAAAATTGAAAGCCTTACCTTATGAAGCAATCAGACAAGCAAACTCATCAACTCTTCTCCCCCAAACCACCAGAACAAACAAAAACGAAGGAACCCAACAACAGTTTCAGCAGAAATTCTTCATCAAGAACAAAACTTTCAATTGATCATGTACAAATCTCAGCTACCCATTAATCCCAAGCCATCTTCAACACCATTTCTTGCAAACACCACTAAAATGACTACAGTTGACAAGTAGAAAAGCTGAAGTTTCTCTTTTTTGCCTACTTGTCTGAACAGATTGACTTCTCGTTTGTCCTCTACAACGGCGTGCCTCGTGTGTGTGTGTGTGTGTTTGAAAGGCAGATAAAGATTGAGACTTGGTCAAAGTCTACGCCCAATGAAATGACTGGGACTCCTTGGCAGTTAAGCTAACACATTTATGCCGAACAATGGTTGCGGTGGAGTACCATTACCTGTTCAATGAAGAGAATTCTCTAGTGAAGCTGGTAACAAAAGAAGAGTAGACAAAATATGGTCACAAACTGAAATTCCAACAATGGCATCTACATGCGAAATCAATTAAAATATGGTCATCACTATATATATATATACACTTAATGCTTCAATACATAGACTGCAAAAAGATTGTACTACAAACATTGTGACAGACCCAAAGTACAAGGGCTCTACAAAGATTATTGTCTTCATTTCACAGTAAGTAATTACTAGGTAGCTCAAGAATTACTAGTAACAGTTGGTCCTGAAATTCATATGTCGAATTTCACAGCAAGTAATTAAGCTCAGAAATTCGAAGGTCAGTGGTGAGCAAGTTGTTTCTTTCTTATAAAAGAAAAATAAGTTTGTAACGAAAGAAAACATTGTGCACACAAAGTTTTTAACAGAAGAGCAAAGGTTTCAAGGACTATGACTAACAGTCTAACAGGTAGTCTACTCTTTAGTCTTAAAGAGTACTATAAACCAACCATATATAAATACATGACAAGTACCTGACCACAACTTTTGTGTCAATCAATCATTATCCTCAGCAATAATGAAGTAATGAACAAGACAAGAAGCGGAAAGAATTCATATCAAATTGGTCTCTAATTAAGACAATTCATGACAGATACAACAACATAGCCTCAGTCTATATAGATTGTTAGGTTACCGAATTGTAGGGTGTGCCTCTTTTCCTATAATCAATCTATATAGCTCATTGAAAATACAGTTAATGGAACAGTGAATACTTTGATAGTTATGAACAACTAAAGACAATCAAATCAAAATTGGAATTGATGAGTTACTTGGTTAGGCTTGGGCATGTGAAATCAGGGTCATCTCTCGCCAAAATGACCATAAACTGTAATAGTCTTCAAGTGCCACCTTCTTCAATCTGCATTATGCAATTAATTAAATGATGAATTATAAGCCATCATGTAATCAAAATTAGTTGATGGATAAACATAAAAGAAAATATGCATGCTCATCCAAGCCTTTACCCTATCATTTCACTACAGCCAAGAGAGTTTATATGAAGAACATGTTTAGATCCATCATTTTCTTGGTCTTCAAAGCAGCCAAAAATAATTATTTGAGAGCAAAGTGTCAAGGTTACTCCATTTAAGAATAAAATAGACTACAATACCTGGTTGAATACCACAAGTAGTCACTATGATAAGCAGTTGTGCCTATGTGCTCAAGAAGGAAAATGACGTGTTATAATGGAAGTATGATGAACAAGAAACGACAAATCTTAACTTCTATAGGTTTTATAATGAAACCAACAACTGGGTATCTTGGAAAATGAATAAATATGTGAAAAACCAAGCAAGATTTAGGGTTCAATGATTCAAGTTTCACAAAGATGTTTTTTTTTTGTATATATGTATTATGTATGTATGTTACCTGTAGAAGGGCAGACAGAGATGAAGCCACCAAGTGATTCAGTGCTGCCTAATCTTTTCATCACTGAAAAAAATAAATGATTCTCAAGATAAGATTGGTGTGAGCTGAAGATGAAAAGGACTTGTCAGTGTAAGAGAAGGTGTTAAACTCTTACGCATAGAAGAAAGTGTGTTTCTGCCCAATCACACCAGCTTGTTCGCAGCTGATCCCATCAAAATAGAAGAAGAAAACAAGCACTAAACCAACCCAGCCTATGTGGAGTTCATATGAAATACAAGCAAACTAAGTTCTTAAGACCATGTAAAGCATATATGATATATGTTATTGCCACTTCACTTCAGAGTGCACTAGTTATAAAATACAAAATGATTCTAAAGCCAAAAGATAAGAAATATGTATAGAGAGAAAGCTAGAGAGAGGGAGAGATAAACCAGTTCACTGCCCTCCGGGCACCACCAATGTGTCTCTATAAACAAACACTTGAAGTCACACACCATGTCTCTACACTCACACTTAAATGAAATTCACCCAAATTTCGTCCAAATGCAACCCAATCCTGCTCATTGGGCCATTTGCTTTCCCCTGTTTTTTCAACTTTGACATGTAGGTTTGTTTTAGAATAACTATTAAAGATCATTTATGTTGTAGTGATCTTTCTCGCTGAACCAAGTGTTCCTATACTTGTTGAACCAAGTGTTCCTATACTAAGTTTTTCCCGGCTAAACAAGTCGATAAATTTAATTTATAAGTAAGAAAGCAAGAGAAAAATCAGATAAATACTATGATTCAAGCCACAAAGAGAGATGAAAAATTAGTACAAAATGTTAACAGAAAAACAAACAATGATTAAAGAATTACTGGAACACTCACTTGAAGAAGAAGATCAAGAGGTTTCAATCTATTCTTGACATCCACAACATGGCTTCAGATTCTACAAAATCAACAACTATTAGTATTACTAGTCATTAAGCTTCTCAATAAAAGTCACAAATTCAGATTACAAATTCGCAAGTACTAATCGCCACTCAAAACTTATCATCATACATTCGATTTGTAGATAGATTCATGTTGTAGTAAGAAGAAATTGAACAACATAGAAGTCTTTACCTAGAAATGGAGTTGTTCTTCTCCTTCGTTGATCCCTTACTCCATTAAAAAACACATTGAAATCAAAGTTGCTGCAGAGGCGAAACCAGAACTGTGAGAGAGGAATCAAAATTATTTCAACAGATATGAGTCAGTTATTGAAGTATAAATATGTCGTAGTGTGGCCTAATTCGATCCCAATTGGGATAGTAATTATCACTAAACATCAGATTTCCAAATCTATGAAGGACATCCCAATTGATATATGTGTTATAGTGTGTGTATCCAACACAAATTGAGTGGCCAGTGTATGGTATGTATATATAAAGATAGTGTTTGCAACATATAGAAATAACAAAGCTCTGCTATCATCCTCACTTTTAAACCGGATCGAAATCGCAGTCGAAAAAGACTTCTGATTCACAACAAAAGCATATACGCATCACATAACACACATATATCAACAATTGCTCAAGAAACTCACTGTTCCAACCATTGTTCAATATACAAAACAGTATCACAAAATCTCTCAAAGAACAATCAAAACAGTCGAAAAAGACTTCTGATTCACAACAAAAGCATATACGCATCCGAGCCTTCATCGACACAAATCGATTCAACTGGACCTAATTCAAAAACCTGAAATCTGCACAATCAACAGAAACTCAGAAAACCAAGCACCGAAACCAAATCAAAACAACACAATCAGAGCAAAATCAGACACGCCATCACAAGTTCATAACCTGAGCACTCCGAAGATCAACTCGAACAACAACATTGCTGAGCTCCGCTTCGTAGTGGAAGTTGAGCTGCGCAGTTCCAGATTCGACGTCGAACCGCGCCGTCGCAGCCGCCGCTTCGCCGCTCTCCTTCGAGAACGGGAGCTTGGACGCAGAGACGAGACTGAATTCGTGTCGATTCAGCTTCTGCCCTAGCGATCCCTCCATTGGCGAATCTCCAAAGCGAGGGTTTGCGCGTGAAAAATTAAGGTTTTGAAGCGACGAAGACAAAGAAAAACGAAGCGCCGTTTGGAATCTGTGAGAGAGACGAACTCGAGAGAAGATCGAAAGAGAGAAGAGAGAGCAATTCGCGAGAGAGAGAGAGAGAAAGTCGCGAGACGTGAGGAGAGAGAGTAAAGATAGGGCTTTGGGTTTTATTTGGGTGGAGAGTAAAGTTAGGGTGTGGGTTTTAGGCGGGTTTTATTTGGGTTTTATAACGGTAACCGTCATCTTTTCCCCTCTTTAATGACGGATTTTTCAAACCGTCATTAATGGTTCTGTTATTAAAACCCAAAAATGTTGTAGAATGCACCGACTCAAATTCCATATTCCATATCTGAGGTTTTTATAACATCAGGTATGTACGTAGCGTATGTTTCTGTCTTCAAACTCGGTGCCTCTGCATTTTCACCAAAACTTTCCTTATTTTATTGTCCTAAAAAAAACAATTAATTCTCAATAGATAAAACATTTATAGTAGAGGATGAAGTGCTGTTTTCAGAGCATTGGTAGTTGAATCTTAATATGTCACTTATTTACTTCTTTCAACTCAGAGCATTGCTAGTAGTAGTAGAGATGATCAATTATTGTTTTCAGTTGGATGTTTAGTTAGCCTTTTAATAATAGTATTCTGGAATTATGTTCTTGTTGTAGGGTGAACTGATCTTTCTCGGGCAGAAGAGTCAAGATTATTTTCCTGTCGTGAAATTAAGTCTATTTTGGAGCGTTAAATCCTACATCTCAAGCCTCTTATTAGGGTTATAGATTCTCAAATTATGTTCTTCTCGTAAGGTGGAGTGATCTTTCTTAGGACAAAAACGTCGATCGAGCTTTTGTGAAATTCTGCTCTTGCACTGTATTTTCTCCATTACGCAAGCAATTTTTTTTTCTTTCACTTGCAGCATTCTTTCAAACATCTTGCTAGAAACTAATAAAAGGAAGCTTGCTTTCTAGTATGAATTGGCAAATCTTGCAAGTTTGATCAGGACTGGAAGTTAACCGTGTGGAATTAAATGCTTTTGATCTACTGATTAGAATGGTATGTTTATATTTGTTTATATGTAAGATTATGAACAAGTCATGCTAGCTAATTAGATGTTGCATTAGGCTTTTCTTTTTTAAATCCTAGACAGATTTGTTTTCCTTCAAAAAGAAAAGAAAGGAAGAGCAAGAGTTTATGTCTACCAATATTGTGCTAATTAGCTTGTAATATCATTCATGCTGCAAAAAGACGTAATATCCAGTGAAAAAAAAGGAGATATTAGGGATTTTGTGGAACTACAGTTGACTTGCAAGTTGCCTCTTGTTGATGAAATCAATCTTGCACAGTTGTACATTACTGTTCTCTGTGTGGCCAAATCATGCTAAACTTTTACCTAAACCTTGGATCTGTCGTTGGTATCAATGACCCTAAGTTTCTCTAATTGCAATGTCGAAAGTGTTGTAAAAGAAATAAAGTAATTACACATGGATAGATATTTGTTATATTCTTATTGATTTGGTATATTAACATCCTTGGAAAAATGTGTAGCATCGCTATCATTACTCGACCCAATTATTCTTCTGATCATCATGCTCCTAAATTTGTAGAAGAGAACAAACTTTTCCCGTTTGAATGTTGCTGTTAACCATGAACTAAGAAGATGATTTAAGGCTCATTCTTTTGTTACATTTGCATTTTTTGTTGAAGGAAACAAGATGTGTGATCTCTATTAGATACTCGGGCTCCCTCACTTGGGAAGTGTTGACCGTATGTCTTGCAGAGTTATTTTGGCTAGTGGAAAGAGGGTTGCTGTAAAGTGTGTGTACAAGAATTATAGGATTTGCTCCCCTAATAACAAAAAAAAGGAGTTAATGTGGAAAGTTTGACATAGTGACATAGTTCGCCTCTAATGGGAATTTCAGGGATTAACTTCTAAGCACGCTACTAACCTTTCTTGTTGTAGTTCTTTTATACCTTAGTATATAGCCTTTACAATTCTAATTGCTTTCCAGTCATAGGTAAAGGTGCAGGTTGTCTTTCATTGTTGTAAAGACTAAAAACTTTGTGGAACCGTGTGCTTGGGCTCCATAGTCATCGAGATGGTTGTGTTGTTCATAGAGCCATCAAGGTGATTAAATAATCAAAAGGCTATTTTTTTTTTCAAGTGTTGTTAAACCAATACACTGTTATATGCTTCTAACATAAAAAAAATATACAGTTATGTTCTTTATTTGGCAGGTGTGCCTACTCTTCAATCTCTGCGTCATGACCTTCAAAAATCCCTTTCCATATTATGCTTTAAGAATTTGGCGGCCTGGCGGATTGGCTTGGCGGGGACCTTGCATCACTTGAAAGCTTGCATATTATCTCTTATACATAGATCTGATGCATCTACCATCCTAAGTGAAATGATGCATTAATGAAGCAGTTCTTCTGAAAGGTCATCATGAAGATGGAGAAGAAGATAACCTGGATTTTTTGAAGGTAGGTCAGTCTACGGATGTTCGGTCTCGAGATGATATAGTGGCGGACATTATTTATGGCGGCAAATCTCTGTCATTTAGGCATGCTAGAAATGAAGAGATGAATTGTTGGTGGTCATGGAAGTGTTGTTGAAGATGATCCTATATTTGAAGACCCTTATGAGCTGTTTGTCATGGAACACTACAACATTTATATAATTTAATAACAGAACAATCAATGACGGTTTGGGATTTTCCGTCATTAAAAAAAGGTATTGCGTTATGTTTATTTTAAAATAACCGCTACCGTTATCAATAGTGCCTCACATCAGATTTCTCTCTTTCTTCTCTCTTTCTTCTCTCTTTCTCGCATCTTTCTCGCAACCTCACCTGATCTCTCTCGCGCAACCTCACCTTTACCTGATCTCTCTCACATCTTTCGCGCAACCTCACCAGATCTCGCGCGCATCTCTCGCTTTGTGGCGATTAGCGGAACGATACACAAAGATCTGTGTTGGATCTCTGTTGATTCAGGTGGTTTCGTCGGCTTCAATGACGTTATGAAGATCTCTCGTGCGAGCTTCGTCAGATCTTCTTTCTGAGGTATGGAATCCTTTCAATCTTATCAATTCCTTCAACCACCGATCTTTGTTGCCATTGTTTTGTGTTGTGTTGTTGTTGTTGTTTTGAAGCATTGATTGATCGATTCGATTGTACGTTGTGAAGAATCGATTCGTGATTTGGAGGTTCAGTTGATCGCGGCGAGTGAAGGAATAGGGAATGTGCTGAGATTTTCGATCAGGTTTTGGTTCTGTCTCTCTCTTTGTTTGATTTCTGTTATGCAGACACGAGAATGAATGATTTGAGATTTGGTATTAGGTTTAGGTTATCAGTATATCACCCAGTTATGGCAGAGCCCTTGCGCTTTGGGTCCGTCAAAATGTTTGTAGTACAATCTTTTTGCAGTCTATCAAAGTTTGGAGTCTGACACATATGTCGAAAGTTTTCGTGAAATTAATTTTTGTGTTTGGAGCAATTGATATTGAAGTACACTTGTGTGCATTTGTTGTTGTATGATGTGATTCTATATTAACTTTTGTTACGTTTTTTCAGGCCGATTTCCGATGTTTCTAGTGACCTCACAATTGAAGTAGGAGGCAAAAGTTTTTCACTTCACAAAGTAAGAACATGTAAGAGCATAATATCTTACAATTAGATGCAGAAAACTTCTTAGACTCTCTCGACCTCTTCTCTCACAAAAAAAAAAACCTTAAACACATCGGCCTCGCCTTCCCAATCGATCGATCGAGAGCGCCTAGGGTTTCGCAGTGGCGAAGAGGGCGAGGCATTTGCGAGCGAGCAGGAAAGATATGATCTCCTTCGTCACTAGGACCGCCAAAAGGTGCAATCTTTGTGTGTTTGTCTTCTTCGTTTCGGTTTCTAGGGTTTGTTGGTATTTGAAATTCTTCGCAAATCTCTCACTTGAATCTCTCGAAATGCAGGAGCTGCAGCTCGCGAGTGCGGCAAAGACCTTCGACGAGGCGTCAATGGAAAGGAGCAAGAGCTTCATCAAGGCATTGCAGGTGATGTTATGTTTTGTTCTCTTCGTGACTCGTGATCCACTTTGATTTCAGTGTTTTTGTGGTTCGCGTTGCGTGTTCGTTGGTGTATTGTTGGATCTGAGCCTGATTTGGGGATTTTCACTTGAATGTTGTGAGTTTTGAAGGTCTGCTTTTGTGGTTATGCGAGTTTTGATTAATTGTTGGTTTGTAGTGATTGCTTTGGACTTCTCTATGATCAGATAGTGTTAAATGCATCTTTTGTGCTGTTGATACTGCAAGTTTGCAACCTTGTTTTCAGATTTCTGGGTGCACTCTGTGGTGAAGTAGATTGATTTTGTGATCTTGAAATGGTGTAGCTTTGGAATTATGTCTACTGAGTTTTTCTATGGAGTTTTAGCAGATTTAGCATGATATCGCGCCTATGGTCATTGGATTCATTGTCTGATTGCGTCATTTTTTATTTAGTTTTGCAATTTTAATGCATAACTTAGTTGGAAGTTCATCTTTTGGTTCTCACTTAGGTTCATGTTGTAGCAATAAATTATTGTTCATGTTATTGCGACTAATTATTTTGTAGTTGTTTTCAAAATGTAATTGAATAGAAAAAATCTTCATAGCTTGCGGAATTGTTTGTGGATGAGTTTCATTCTTTCTTTTGACCCTTTAGTTTCTGTTATTGCTGGCTAATGTTTGTGTTTGTGTTTGTTTAGTACTACTCTTTAGTATATATGTATTCCTCTTTTGTTCAGTTTAGTCTTTGCTTTCATGTAATTGCTATTGTTCTGTAAGAACATATGAATCAATGAATGAAATCTGGTTCTTAGTTTAGTCTTGTGTTGTATCTTCTCCAACTATAATTTGCTCATGAATATGGTTTGAGGATGAAGACTTTAATAAGAGCAATTTCAATGTTGTCCAATGTTTCCTTTTTCAGCTGAGCAATTATTCTTCTACGACAGGAGTATTATACTGCAAACCTCACTTTGAGCAGCTCTTCAAAGAGACTGACATTGAGCAGCTCTTCAAAAAGAATGGTAGCTTCCTCAAGAACTAAATCATGTATGCCCTCTAAAACCTTTTATTGTAGTTCTTATTTTGTTTTTGCCTAATGTCTTATTGATTAGTCAAACAATAGACATAAACCTGTTGATGCATCTTGACCTTTAGGGGATGAGAGTTTAGTTTACTGGGTAATACAAGAGCTCTAAAATCATTATTTTTTTTTCTCTTCTTTATCATATCTTCTTTCTTAATTCTTGTACAGTGTGTCTACCGTTTGGTTGTTTTATGTAGAACTAATATTTTTCTCTGCATGACTTCAAAAAAAATCTCCGAAGATTTATGTTGTTGGTTTTATGATTCTCGCTCTTCTTGTTATTTTCTTTTCTTTGTGAAGCTTCATGCTTTGAATGTCTCAGCTGATTTAAAATTTTAGTTAAATTTTAATTTTGTTTTCCAACATGATATCTGATGGCTTTTTCAGGCTAGGCCACGTCTGCTCAAAGCATTGGAGACTGGATAAGTATCAGAGTTAATTGACTTATATGATGGTTTTATGCTTTTGTAGGATTCCTTCTATTTAAAGCTGAGTGATGAGAAGCTAAGACATGTTCATGAACATAATTTCGACCATCTCGGTAAGCATCTTATGACTATAAATTTTCTAACTACTTGTGGTATTCAACCAGGTATTGTAGTCTATTTTATACTTAAATGGAGTAACCTTGACACTTTGCTCTCAAATAATTATTTTTGCTCTCAAATAATTATTTTTCTGTTGTAGTGAAATGATAGGGTAAATGCTTGGATGAGCATGCATATTTTCTTTTATGTTTATCCATCAACTAATTTTGATTACATGATGCCTTATAATTCATCATTTAATTAATTGCATAATGCAGATTGAAGAAGGTGGCACTGAAGACTACAGCAGTTTATGGTCATTTTGGCAGAGATGACCCTAATTTCACATGCCCACGCCTAACCAAGTAACTCATCAATTCCAATTTTGATTTGATTGTCTTTAGTTGTTCATAACTATCAAAGTATTCATTGTTCCATTAACTGTATTTTCAATGAGCTATATAGATTGATTATAAGTGCAACAACTGAACCTTGGTTCATTGCGATGATTTCGTTAACATAACTTGTCTTCTAATCATCCTTTCTTGATCCATGGTAAGTTTTGATTCGTTGCAGGTTGCTCTAACTTCGTTTGAGGTCTAGGAATGTAGTATTGTTGTTTCAATACTTGATCTTGTTTTCGTGGCTAGTCAATGAAACTTCTATATTCTAGAGTTTGTTAGGATCTCAGTTATGAGTTGACAATTTATCTCGCCAAATCTAATGCTGATTTTTGTTTAAATTTTTTTCCAACAGGTTCTTGCTCTATTTAACAAATTTTTGTATATATGTTACAAGTATGTCCTTATTGACAGATTTACATGATATGATCATTCTTTCTTCATCCATGGTAAGTTTTGATTGGTTGGTTCGAGTGTCCTGATGCGGCAATCAAACTGGGGGAGTAAATGGTGCTGTTCTTACCTGTCTCTACGTCAGCAGCTGCAGCAGCATTAAAGTAAATTCAATTAAATTCAAGGCTCTGATTCAGACATAAATTTGTTGGTTTTTAAAGTGGGGGGTGTACAAGTTCAATGTTATTCTGTATCACAGCGTCACTACTCACTAGTGATTGGCTCATCTTGTCATCTCTAATATTAGGTTTGCTTAATTAACTTTTGACAAATAAAAAATGATGCTTGGTGTAATTAAGTTTTGATTATCACTTGCTAATCATTGGAGCTATTTTTATAATTGGGCGTGAAGAATTCATGTTTGAGTAGAAGATTTTTATGAATTCAAAATCAAATTTTCAACTTTAGGTCAAATTAATATTTACTCGTGTATATATGCTTCAGGGGCTACCAAAAAAAAATACGTTCACTTCAAAAAAAATAAATATGTAAGGCTTTTATGACGGTTAAAAACCATTACAAAAGCCCAAATTTTGATACAATATTTTACACAAGATAACGGTGAAAAACCGTCACGAAAGACCTTGAGTTTTAATAATTTCTCATAAGGTGACGGACCTTGTAACGGTTAGAAACCGTTATTAAAGGTCTTTCATCACGGTTTTTAACCGTCATGAAAGGTTTTTATTGTTGTAGTGTAGGCAGGGGTTGTGGGTCCATGGCGGTCTCGAATTTTGGGGTCGCTACACTCACCATTAAGTCCATCACACTTTTATTATTCATCTCCAATTTGACACGTCGAAAGCCACTATCCCATGCTAACTGCAGCCCTTGTAAAGCACCCCAAATTTCTGCTTCAAACACCGAACATCTACCCAAGTTCATCACAAAACCATGTCTCCACTCACCACCCTCATCGTGAATCAGACCACCAGCACTAGCTGCCCCAAGATCATGCTTAAGAGCGCCATCCCTATTAACTATTATCCACTACTTAGGAGGGCATGACCAACTAATAAATTGTTCTTTCTTGGAATGCAACTTCATCTAGATTAAAGAAGGTTTCAAAAGCCAATTGAAAAGACTTGGCCTTGACATACCTCCGAGTGGGTTATAGCCTCTTCTCCAATGACAATGCGGTTGTGTCTGTTCCATAGTAGCCAACACGCAGTGGCAAAAAAAGGTCGGCCAATACATCCCCATGAAGGAGTCCATCGAGAAAAGGTTTTCCATCATCCATTCCTGAAGAGAAAGGGCCTGGAGCGAATCGAAGTGTTCAGGATGTAGAAATCTGATCCATGCCAAAGTAGAAAGAGGGCATACCCTAAGTACATGGTTCAATGATTCATTACTATCTCCATAAAAACCACATGTAGCATTACCCGATATATGTCTTCGATTGCAAACTTCATTAGTGAGTAATGCATCCTGGAAGGCTAGCTAAAGAAATTGATAGTCTCATAATAGAATAAGTTTATTGTATATTCGAATGTACAATATGGTGCCCTATTTATAGAATGATATAGAACTAAATCAGTGGAGGCGTTACATAATCAGTGTAGACGTTACAGAATCAGTGGACGCGTTACACGATTAATGTAGACGTTACACGATCAGTGTAGATGTTACAGAATATTAGTTTCTTAACATCCCCCCTCAAACTCAAGGTGGTGGTAACAGAACCACTTGAGTTTGCAAACGAATAAGATGAGGATACACAAAGTCGGCGACAATTCTGCAGGAGACACCAGATCGCGACGAACGGATGCAAGTGATCACGAACAGAATCTCCAGATAGGTAGGCGGGACAGATAAATCTGCAACAGTGTTGCAACTAATAGGCATGACAAACATCGCGAACTATGCTCAACAGCGTACAATATGTGTATAATGGGCGTGACAGGCATCGCGAACTGTACTCAAACTAGCGGACAGTGCACGGACGAGACAACAAAATAACTGAACAACGGAGTCGATGGAACAACTAACGAAACAACATAGTCGGCGGAATGACAAACGAAACAACATAGTCGACGGAACGACAAACGAAACTGAGTCGACGAAAAGACTAACGGAACAGCATAGTCGACGGAACAACTAACAGAGCTGAGTCGGCGAAACGACTAACGAAGCTGAGTCAGTAGAACGACTATCGGAATTTGTGAACATGGTAGGCGGATTGGCTGACTGAGTGACAAAAAGAGGCAAACAAATTGGTACAACAGATAGAAGTGTGTGAAGATGCACAAGAGAAACAAAAGGAAATCAAAACAAGAGCAAGTCGAACACAAGAACAAGCACTAAGATGTATTAAGGATTAGTCATCGACTCAAAAGTCGACAGACCTTGGATTAGAAACCAAGCTCTGATACCATGATAGTTTCATAATAGAATAAGTTTATTGTATACTCGAATGTACAGTATGGTTTAGAACTTAATCAGTAGAGACGCAAACATAATCGGTGTAGACGTTACGTAATCGGTGGAGGCGTTACACGATTAATGTAGACGTTACACAATCAGTGTAAACGTTACAAAATATTAGTTTCTTAACACATCTGGTGCTCACACCTTTAATCAAACCGAGGCCTTATATGTTAAAACCCCACACTAAAAGAGTTGAAGGTGGTTAAGTTGGAGACAATATTGGTATTGGGGGAGATCGCCCGCATGTGTGGGTATGTCGCTTGCGGATGTTGTACCCACAAGTGAAAAAATTAATATGGTATCAGAGCGAAACGATCCTGAGTTCATATTTGAAGAGACCTGATTGGGTTAACGGTGAAGTCTAGACCCGTTTGTGGACCTAGAGCCTATGAAAAGAGGTTTAGGCATATTTACAGACCTCTAAAAAAGAGTAGGTCTGTGTTTGGAAAGTGACAACTAGTTCAAGCCTAGTTGTACTTGAGGGGGAGTGTTGGAATATAAGCCCACATTGGAAATATAATAAGAGTTGGTATGGTATAAAGTGATGTAGATTGGATCCTAGCACAAGCCAATTGGTTTTGTGCAAAGATGGGCTCCAACACCATATGTATACCCACCATATTCGTGTGCGGCCCAACACTCTGCGGGCCCATGCATTTCAATACCATGAACAATGCAACCATCTCGATGACTATGGAGCCCAAGCACACGGTTCCTCAAAGTTTTTAGTCTTAACAACAATGAAAGACATCCTGCGCCTTTACTTATAATGGGAACACAATTAGAATTGTAAAGGCTATATAGTAAGGTATAAAAGAACTGCAACAAGAAAGGTTAGTAGCTTACTTAGAAGTTAATCCCTGAAATTCCCATTAGAGGCGAACTATGTCACTATGTCACACTTTCCACATTAACTCCCTTTTTTTGTTATTAGGGAAGCGAATCCTATAATTCTTGTACACACACTTTACAGCAACCCTCTTTCCACTAGCTAAAATAACTCTGCAAGACACGGTCAACACTTCTCAAGTGAGGTTGCCTGAGTATCTAATAGAGATCACACATCTTGTTTCCTTCAACATAAAATGCAAATGTAACAAAAGTATGAGCCTTAAATCATCTTCTGTAGTTCATGGTTAACAGCTACAATTAAACGTAAAAAGTTTGCTCTCTTCTACAAATTTAGGAGCAGGATGATCAGAAGAATGCTAGGTCGAGTCATGACACATCGATGCTACTCAATTTTCCCAATGATGTTAACATAGCAAAGCAATAAGAATATATTAAATATCTATCCATCTGTATTATTTTATTACTTTTACAAGATTGCCAGAACAGTAATGTGCAACTGTGCAAGATTGATTTCATCAACTAGAGGTCACTTGCAAGTCAACTGTAGTTCCACAAAATCCCTAATATCTCCTTTTTTCGCTCGATTACGTCTTTTGCAGCATGAATGTTGAGATGTGTGGACTGAAATAATAGTCCCATATTAGAAAGTAAAACTTCTAAATGAAGTATATTAGTGCTTGTCTTCCCTCTAATAGTACCGAGGCCTTTTGAGTTAAAACCCCACACCTAAAAAGATGAAGGGTGGTTAAATTGGGGACAGTATCGGTACTGGGAAGATCAATGGCTCGCGGAGAAGTGCCGCGGGCGGCCGCTTGCGGGTAACGTACCGCGAGACGGAAAAATTCAACATGGTATCAGAGCCGACAATTCGATCTGGACCTGTCGATCAAAAGCCCCTTGGATGGATTTCAGTCCAAGGTGGAGTGTTGAGATGTGTGGACTAAAATAATAGTCCCACATTGGAAAGTAAAACTTCTAAATGAAGTATATTAGTGATTGTCTTTCCTCTAATAGAACCGAGGCCTTTTGAGTTAAAACCCCACACCTAAAAGATGAAGGGTGGTTAAGTTGGGGACAATATCTGGGAAGATCAATGGCTCGCGGAGAAGTGCCGCGGGCGGCCGCTTGCGGGTAACGTACCGCGAGACGGAAAAATTCAACAATGAATGATGCTACAAGCTAATTAGCACAATATTGGTACACAAACTCTTGCTCTTCCTTTCTTTTCTTTTTGAAGGAAAACAAATCTGTCAATGATTTAAAAAAGAAAAGCCTAATACAACGTCTAATTAGCTAGCATGACTTGATCATAATCTTATAGATAATCGAATACAAACATACCATTCTAATCAGTAGATCATTTGCATAATGGAGAAAATACAGTGCACGAGCAAAATTTCACAAAAACTCAATCGACGTTTTTGTCCTAAGAAAGATAATCTATAACCCTAATAAGAGGCTTGAGATGTTGGATTTAACGCTCCAAAATAGACTTCATTTCACGACAAGAACATAATCTTGACTCTTCCGAGAAAAGCTGAGTGTGACGAATGGTCTCACTTTCCCAAGTGAGAGAAAGTGAGAATGACAAGCAATAACTTCAAAGAACTCCCATTTGCAAGAGTCCAGGGATGTGGTTCACCTTGCATACCTCTAAACACATTTCGCTGTTTTTGAAAATGTTCAACAATATGATGGTCAAACTGATAACTAGATAATTTCATGGAGATGCAATGCACTTAAAAATTATGAGTTGGTAATCTCACGTAACTTCAATGTGCCGAAAACAAGAGTTCGTTGGTATATCAATATTGATACATAATCACTGTAGTACTAACCAAGGGAACTCTTTACCTACTTACTAGATGCCTACAATTTGATATCAGTATTACATCCCTTAATATATATAGGAAACGATGGATTAAGAAATCATCAATGCATCAGTTGTTCATACACAATCAAATATTTTCAATACAACGTCATAGTAGTTGGCTCGACGCCACTGGCAATAGCCTTACGCAAAATCAGTTTCGGTTCTTAGCGGCTGCTTAGAATTCATGAAGGCAGCTGTATGAACAATTAAATAGAGTCAGTACTACGTACCTTATTCATGATGGTGAAGCTGAAGTCATCAAATGCCATTCCAATATGTAATCTATTACAGAGTTGCTCTTTGTTGCCAATTTAGTACAGCTTCACCAAAATTTTCGACATTATGTAGTCAAAGTTATAAAAAAAAAAAAAAAAAAAAAATGATGTTAGTTATTACTGTTTGTTTATACTTTTCAGAATGGCTAAAATATTGCATCTGAGGGCTGTAATTTTAACAGATAAATCAGCTCATTCACTCATTTGTTTTTAAAGAAAAATTTTCATGCATCGAAGTTATTAAGAGGAAAACAACAACAAACAACTTGGTATATAGTAGTATTTAGTATTGTAAGCTTCAACTAATAAGTTGCATAATGTCAAAACAAGGGCTACTTAAATTCTAGTGATGATTAAACAAATGCAACTAGTTAATTAAAATTTATTAATGTCAGCTTAATGATGTTACAGAGACAGCTTACCTCTGAATCTGATTAATTATATGTGGAATTAATTTGGTCAATCAGTAGATATTAAATTGTATGCAGGGTGCATCTTGCATTTAAGTCCACATGGTTAATTTCCAGTCCTGATCAAACTTGCAAGATAACAACGACAGAACAGTAGACATCACTTCCAATATTAATAAGCTTCCCATAATATTCTATCTCCAGCATATTTGCCAATTCAAACTAGAAAGCAAGCTTCCTTGTATTAGTTTCTAGCAAGATGTTTGAAAGAATGCTGCAAGTGAAGAAAAAAAAATTGTTTGCGTAATGGAGAAAATACAGTGCAAGAGCAGAATTTCACAAAAGCTCGATCAACGTTTTTGTCCTAAGAAAGATCACTCCACCCTACGACAAGAACATAATTTGAGAATCTATAACCCTAATAAGAGGCTTGAGATGTAGGATTTAACGCTCCAAAATAGACTTAATTTCACGATAGGAAAATAATCTTGATTCTTCTGCCCGAGAAAGATCAGTTCACCCTACAACAAGAACATAATTCCAGAGCACGATTATTAAAAGGCTAACTAAACATCCAACTACTAGCAATGCTCTGAGTTGAAGGAAGTAAATAAGTGACATATTAAGATTCAACTACCAATGCTCTGAAAACAGCACTTCATCCTCTACTATAAATGTTTTATCTCTGGAGAATTAATTGTTTTTTTTAGGACAAGGGAAAAGAAATTGTTGCGAATTAATTAGATGCATCTTTGTGTTAACAGTTTAGAAGAGAATCAACCAGTCCAAATGTCAATAAGCTGGTTAAGATAGTTTGAGAACTCATGAATTAATAATGTTTTTATTTTTTGTCAAATCTTGAATTAATAATGTTGAACATGGTGATTTTGTGGCTACAGTTTCACAAAAATGTAAGGGGTACTGTGTCTAGCTAGTTATAAAGAAAGAGAAACGGATTCAATGATGAAAGAAAGGTAAGGTGGTGAGTGTCAATTTGTTATCCACTAATATATGGCGATTGGTTCAATAAAAATTAATGATTTACAGATCTGTCAGTTGCTTCAGTTGCTTTGTATTCCACAAAATAAAAAAGAAAAGGTAAAGATGCTTCTTTGCCTATACACGTAGCCTTATCTCTTTTCTCTGAGAAAGCAAAGCTATGGAATGTGAATGTGTTTGGGAACATTTTTCCCAAACACATAGAACCTCAAATCTGATGAAATTGGATATGGAGTTACGGAACGATTTGGAGGTGATCTTACTACAAGAGGAGCTGTTACTGACTCGACATGCACAGTCTGATTGGTTTATGTTCTTTGAACTCCGAGATGGTCGAAGTTCCTTGGTATAATGTAGTGTGGAAATGTAAAGTCCCGGAGACGTGTTAGGGGATCCAATCTACACCACTTTATACCACACCAACTCTTATTATATTTCCAATGTACACATAGAGCCATCAAGCTGACTAAATAATCGAAAGGCTATATTTTTTTTCAAGTGTTTTTACACCAATACACTGTTATATGCTTCTTATATAAAAAAAAATAAAAATAAAAATATACAGTTATATTCTTTACCTGACAGCTGTGCCTACTCTTCAATCTCTGCGTCATGCCTTCAAAAATCCCTCTCCATATTATGCTTTAAGAATTTGGTGGCCTTGCGGATTGGCTTGGCGGGGACCTTGCATCACTTGAAAGCTTGCATATTATCTCTTATACATAGATCTAATGCATCTACCATCCCAGTAGCAACTGCAAGGACTCACTTCGCTCAAGCGATAGGAAATTTCTGGTTGTCCCAACTTGAAGGAATGATGCAACAATGTATATGGAGACCGTCCTGAGTGGTCAAAGATATCCTGTATTCCACATTCGAACATACTTTAACATTATCAGGTATATGTGTACGTATGTTACATGAAAACAGAAATGTTGATCTTATTTTTTTTTTACTAAAATAAAAAAAAAAAAAAAATTCTTCATGTACAAGTTCTTGATACTGTAGAACATCTCACGAGACTGGTTTCATTGCCTTCCAACTCTCACTTACTATATATATGGGCTGAACTCCCAAGGAGCGGTAGGAATGAATTATTTCAGTTGAATCTGATTGCTAAGATCTATTGCAGCGACTTTTATCTAATCTTATTACTGTTTCTTTTTTTGGAAAATGATAATCTGGACACTTTAAGCGCATACTTTATTTTTTAGCCATTTATAAATCTTTCTTGTCTCCCTTGACGTGGGCCCCACATCTAATAAAACACCCTAAATGAGCTAAAAAACAAAGTGTGCGCGCAAAATGTGCGTCCAAATTGTGTTAGATTATCATTTTTCTTCTTTTTTATTATTCTAGGAGTAAACTAACATTTTTACTGTCACTTGTAAGAGATGGTCTACTTACAAAATGTGTCCACACTGTAGCTTTTGGTCGTAACATCAAAATTTAAGCTGTCAGAATGTAAGAACGAAAAATATAACCAGAATTTTGGTCCCTAGAGATGACTTCTTTAATTTTTATTTTTCTCACAAAAATCGATTCTATCGTTTTCCCTTGGTTCTGTTTCTCTATTCTTCACTTATTGTTGATGATCATGCTGCACATGGAATGTCCATCTTTCACACTGAAAACTAAATTTAGCAGCAACTCCTCAACTCCTAGTTGAAATTTGTTATTAAAAAAAAAAAAAAAAATGCTCTGAGCTAGCGTACAAGTAACTCAAATTCAAATCACAGAATGAATCCCAACATTTCAATCTGAAAAATGATGAACAATTCAAATGTCCAAAATTTCTGAAATAGTTTCTCTAATTATCAATGACTTGAATACTTTAGATCCATCGTTTGGTGTCAAATTATCAATGACTTGAATACTTTCTCTAATTGCTTGTTGAAATAGTGTAACTCTTGTTGTCAGCTATAAACTTGGCAATCTTGTAATAGAAATAAAATAATTACCGATGGATCGATATTTGATATTCTTACTGCTTTGCTATATTAACATTCTTATATGGTTAGTATATACTACAAGTATTTAGTATACTAGTTAATTATAATTTATTAATGTCAGGGTGATGCTCTAAAGACAGTTTTCCTATGAATCTGATTAACTATATGTAGAACTAATTCCGTCAATCAAATCACCTGCACTGGATCAAGGATCAAGGATCTTAAACAAGTAGTGTTCAATTTTTATATCATAAGGCTCAATCCAAGGTAAGGAGAGTGTGGTGACTAAGTTTATGTATGGGTCGTAAGTGTAAAAGTGGGGTTCACTCTAAACTGCCAAGGCAAGATGGAGTGTCCACTCACACTTATAAACCTTTCTTTTTCTTTCTAATTAGTCGATGTGGGACTATCCCAACATCTCCAACAAGTTGAGAATGATGTTGAAGATGTGCTTGATGAGATTGTGCATGAAGAACTGCGAAGAACATAATCATCATCAACAACAACAAGGGATGCAACTTCATTTCGCCATCCTTCATAAATGGAGTGATGCACTGCGTTTTAAGTTTGTTCACAGAATCAATCAGGAAGGTACTCATCCATCATCACATAATTGGTGCCGCGGAACACCTACAATTTGCTAATAGTATTTATATTCCCTGTATAACATATACAAAATCAAACTAGATCGATGATTAAGAAATAAAATAATATTGAAATGCAGGTCCATAATTGGATTCAAAACAATATACCTATAGAGCTTACATGATTAATTAATACTGCTGTATAAGCATCAACTACAACTCCTTAAATATTACCTTTCTCATTGACAAATGCAACGACTCACCTTGATCAAGCAATTGAAAATGTCTGGTTGTCCCCGCTTGAAGAAAATATGCGACAATGCCATGGTGGTCCAGTGATGTTTAGTGATGTTACATGAAATTAAAAATGACCTTGTATTCCTCGTCTCCACTGATTTAGTTTATATCTTTAGTAAAGCTCTTTTTCTATATTCTTGTGTATTGGGCCCACCGGCGCCTATATCCGCGGTCCGTAAATCTCAATAGTACTGATGTCATCCCCACCTTAGCCACCTTCAACTCACAAGTGTAGGGTCTTACTCCAAAGGTCTCAATACTATTTGAGTAGATATCTACACGTAAATCCATCTGCTTCTGTGTTTGCATCCGATCAAGAGTTCTATCCATCTCAGCAAAAAAAAATTCAAAGATTGCTGAAGATCTGATTGTGCACGGTGCAGAGGAGATAGTGAGCAGGCTCATCTCTCTTGCTTTTGATGATTGCGACTTGTCGCAGCCACAGGAAGCAAGATCATTGTGACTTGTCGCAGCCACGATGTTGCATTGACGGTTTGAGCTCGAGCTGAAGACATGTATCAATTAAAAGGCTTATGTGATGATGAATGTTGGAACATAATCCATAGGCGAGCATTCTGTCCTGGAGGACTGATGACTTGCAGCAGGTTGGAGGAAATTGGAAGAGAAATCTCAAAGAAGTGCAAGGGTGTGCCCTTAGTTGCCAAAGTCCTCGGAGGTTTATTGTACTCTAAGAAAGAAACAGAGTGGTTGGCATTACAAAGAGCTGAAATTTGGAATTTGACTTTTGAGAAGGAAGAAAATTACGTTATAGAGGTATTGAAGTTGAGTTACAACAGTTTGTCCCCGAAGCTGAAGTCATGTTTTTCATATTGTGCGATATTTCCAAAAGATTATTGGATTTCGAAAGAGTTATTGATTCAACTCTGGATGGCACAAGGATTTCTCGAAGCACCAGCTACTCAAGGAGAATCTACCATGGAGGATAAGGGTAACACCTATCTTAACAGCTTATATTCAAAATCTTTCTTTCAGGAAGCACAAATGAACAAATTTGAAGAAATAGAATATTTCAAAATGCACGATCTTGTACAAGATCTAGCTCAATCTATTTGCAAGTTTGAATGTCAAATTGTGGGAGAGGGTAATATCATGAGGGAAGATCTCTCTAAATGTCGACATGTTTCATTGATGTCGATAAAGAAAGTAGAAGCCTTAGACAAAGCTAAAAAGTTGCGTACATTTTTTGATTTGGAATCGGATTCTAATGAAGAGTTGGATAATGAAGGTGCACTAGAGTTGATTGAAATTAGCACATTGTTTAAATTTAAGTTATTACGAGTTTTTGATTTAAGCGGCTTTAAAGGTTGTAATATTCCTTCCTCTTCACATTGTAAATTGAAGCACTTGAGATACCTCGACCTCTCGGTCACGAACATAGAGTCATTACCGAGGTGGGTCACTCGACTTTACCATTTTCAAACTTTGAAATTACTTGGATGTGAGAAGCTTACAGAGCTTCCTGAAGATTTGAAGAAAATGCCACAAGCAATTGGTGAACTGCATCAGCTTCAAACACTGCCATTTTTTGTGGCAAGCGAATAGGATGCTGGACGTGGGATGTCAATCTTGGAATGCTTAAACAGCCTTGGAGGTACATTGGATATTCATTGTCTGTGTCACCTGAAAGAAGCAAGCTTAGCCAAGGGAGCCAATCTAAGCGAGAAGAGAAACTTACATGAGTTGAGGCTTCATTGGGATAGTCCTTGGTCTGCTGGTGGTGCTGGAGATGAGTTACCCGTGTTGGAAGTGCTGCGACCTCACGCAAATCTGCAATGTCTTTCAATTGAAGGCTTTGGAGGAGTTGAATTTCCAGCATGGGTGTCAAACGGTTCAGACCTTCCCAACTTGGTGGGCATGGAGTTGAGGAACTGCAATCACTGCTAGGACATTCCGAGCCTCGGCGGGTTGCGTGGACTGAAGTGGTTGGTGATTATTAACATGAGTCAAGTGAAGCACTTTGGTGTTTCAAAAGATGGTTGCGTTGGCACTTCCTCTCGCACCACACTTATTGTGTCGTTCCATGAAGAAGCTGGAGCTGAGAAGCATGTACAATTTGGAAGAATGGTTGGAAGGAGATGGAGTGATGTTCCCTTGTTTGGAGGAGTTGTGGATCGAGGATTGCCCCAATTTGAGTAAAACACCGGAGCATGTGTTCCCTTCACTCAAATCATTGGAGTTAGAAAACGTGGGTGGGATGGGAGTGGTGTCAATAACATCCTCTCTCACCTCTCTCACTTCTCTTACCATAGGAGTGCAAAAACTTTGAATTCCTCGAAGAAGGGGTAGTGAGTAACAATAGCCAATTGAGAAGCTTGGTCCATTTTCAGAGGAGATGAATGACTTCCCATTTGCATTAGAGTCCAACAATCCCCTTATTCTCCCCTCTCTTCGCAAGTTATCAATTGAGGGGTGGGCTGCTCTCCAATCTCTGCCTCATCAACTTCAACGCCTCACAACCCTCAAATCCCTCATGATACGGAACTTCTCGAAATTGACAGAATTGCCCGAGTGGCTTGGAAACCTTACATCACTTGAAGAATTGTGGATTTATAACTGTGAAAATCTGAGACACCTACTACGGCAACTAACTATCACATATGCAACTATCACATGTGCAACTCGTTAGTTATTCTTCTTTATACTCATCACCACCTTAGCTTTCTTTCACCAATCCAAGAGTTGGCTATAAGAAAATATTTGTCGTGTCACTTCTCATTCATTCAATAGGTTAATATACATCATTGACAACGTAATGTTAGGCTACAAATTAGGAACTAATTTGACTAATTAATTCTAATGTATAGGTTACCTACAAATTAGGAACTAATTTGACTAATATTTTTGACTAAATATTTAATATTTTTGACTAAATATTTAATATTTTTGACTAAATATTTACATAATCTAACACACCCCCGCAGTCGAAGCGGTAGGTTTACGAACGGTTAGACTGTCCCGAAAATCATCAAATAGTACGCGCGGAAGACCTTTGGTGAAAATGTCGGCAATCTGATAACGGGATGGAACATGTAGGACACGAACCTCTCCACGTCTCACCTTTTCACGAACAAAATGAATGTCCATTTCAATATGCTTGGTACGTTGATGTTGTACCGGATTTCCAGATAAATAAATGGCACTCACATTGTCACAATAGACCAAAGTTGCTTTACGAATAGGGCAATTGATTTCAAGCAACAGATTACAAATCCAACAAGATTCAGAAACTACATTTGCAACCCCTCTATACTTAGCTTCAGCACTAGACTTAAATAGAGTAGGTTGGCGCTTTGAAGACCAAGAAATCAAGTTATCCCCAAAATATACACAATAACCCGATGTGGAGCGTCGAGTGTCTGGACATCCTCCCCAATCTGCATCTGTATATGATAGTAGTGATTGTAGAGAGGTTTTGTATAAATGTGTACCAAAATCAATCGTACCTCGAATGTAGCGCAAAATGCGTTTTAATGCGTTCATATGCTCGACTTTGGGATCATGCATAAACAAGCAAACTTGTTGTACTGCGTACGATATGTCTGGCCGAGTAAATGTCAAGTATTGCAAAGCACTCCGCGACGGCGATACTTCGTAGGATCCTCATATGGGGCGCTCGAAGTGGCGCTGAGTTTTCCCTTTGTATCAACTGGTGTGGGGCAAGGATTACATTGTGACATGCCTGCCCTGTCAAGAATATCCTCTGCATAAGAACTCTGAGACATAAATAAGCTATTTTTGTCCCGGAAGACGGCAATCCCCAAAAAATAGCTCAACGGACCAAAATCTTTCATTGCAAATTTTGTAGCTAGCTTGGACATAATACGGAGTCTGAGAGAATCTGAAGATACAGTTAGAATAATATCATCCACATATAGCAAAATGTAAGCAGTATCTTTTCCATGACAGTAAATGAAGAGAGAGTTATCAGATGTACTATGCGAGAAACCAATGGTTGCCACAAATTCAACAAAACGCTGATACCACGCCCGTGGTGCCTGCTTCAAGCCATAAAGAGATTTGCAAGAGACAAACATGATCAGGAAGAGTCGGATACCGGAATCCCAAAGGCTGATACATATAAACGGTCTCATTCAAGTTGCCATGTAAGAAAGCATTCTTTACATCAAGTTGGCGAATGGGCCAAGAGTGAGATAAAGCAATAGTAAGAACCACACGGATAGTTGCCGATTTGACAACCGGACTGAAAGTCTCGTCACAATCAACACCTTCCCGCTGAGAACTGCCATCACCTACAAGACGAGCTTTATGCCTCTCAAAAGAACCATCAGAGTTCTTTTTATGCCGAAAAATCCACAAAGAACGAATAATATTAGCATTTGAAGGACGAGGGACCAACTCCCAAGTCTTACTATCAATAAGAGCATTATATTCATCCTGCATAGCATTTTTCCAATTGGGTCATTAAGTGCACCAACTGGGTTCCAGGGAATAGGAGAGATTGAGGTGATGGTGGCACTTAAGGCATGATTTTTGTATTTCAAGTTCGGCTTAAATATCCCATGTTGACTACGTGTAGTCATGCGAGGAACTGGTGGCAATGTAGGTGAGATGGGGCTGGCAGGGACGGGGGTGCTGGTGGGAGTGGCTCATTGGATGATAACAAGGGAGGAGAGGAAATGGGTGAATGTAGTTGGTGGGTGGCGGGGGGGACGTGGGCCTTAATGGTCGCATTTGTGGACCGACCCATTAGGTGGAGTAGCATTGGCCTGATCATGCAACAATTGTATTCTTAATGGAGAATTATCATCATCCAAAAACTCATATGAGGTAGGAATTGGATTATTTATTTTTGAAAAAGGAAAAGAGTTTTCATCAAACCACACATGTCGGACTATGATTAGTTTTCGGCTCGATAAATCATAGCATGTGTACCCCCGATGATTGGAAGGATACCCTAGGAAAACACAAGGAGTGGACCTGGATTGCAGTTTATGAATTTGTGTGGAAGGGAAGAGAGGAAAACACAGACAACCAAAAACCCGGAGATGAGAGTAGGATGGATTCTTTTGATAAAGAATCTGAGTGGGTGTTTTATATGCCAAGATTTTAGAAGGGAGAATATTGTGTAGGTACATGGCCATGGCCAAGGCATGATGCCAATAGGAGGCCGGCATAGATGCATGGGCAAGGAGTGTACGGACAATATTGTTTATGGATTTGATTTTCCGTTCCGCCTTACCATTTTGGGGTGAGGTGTGCAGACACGAAAATCGAAAAAGCATCCCGTTTTGTTCACAAAATTTATGAAAAGGACCATTATCAAATTCACGTCCATTGTCACATTGAAAAGTTTTGATTTCTTTTTCAAATTGAGTGCGAATGAAAGTCCGGAAAGACAAGAAAATACCATAAACTTGGGACTTTGTTTGGATGGGAAAAGTCCAAAGAAAATTAGTATAATTGTCAACAAAGAAAACATAATATCTGTGACCGAAAGAGCTAAGAACGGGTGAAGTCCATAAATCACTGTGAACAATGTCAAAGGGCATAGTAGTAGTTGAAAGAGAGTCATAAAAGGGCATTTTAATCAATTTCCCCAAAGGACAAGAATGACAAACATTGTTTCGAGCCTTAGTACATTCAATCCAATTACGACGACGTAAAGAACTAAGAATTACATCCCCCGGATGACCCAAACGGAGTGCCAAATATGAGGAGAAATGACAAGAAAAGCGAGATGTTGCGAGATGAGGGAATGACTCGATAAGTTTTGGAGAATGGATAAAGATCACCTGAACTCTCACATCTCATGAGTTTGCTCCCCGTCCGTAAATCCTCCACAGAAAACCCAAAAGGATCAAATTCAACAGAAACCATATTATCCATAGTAAATTTACGTACGGAAATAAGGTTTTTGATGAGTTTAGGTGCATGTAAAACATTTTTTAGGTTTAGGGAGGGATTGACTTGAAGGGAAGTATGACCACAACCATGAATTGGAATCATGTTACCATTACCAACAGTAATGCCATTATTTTTGCTCAATTGAAAGTAAGACGAGAGAGTACCTTTGGAGTTGGTCATGTGAGATGTGGCCGCGGTGTCCATGTACCAATTTTTGTCATCAGGCGGATGCAAGGACATCATATGCATAGCCTGATCAATATCCGTAGGCACATACCCACCATGCCGCGGTGGCGGGGCTGCCGAATAGAAAAACTGGGGAGGGCGAGTACCGAGAATGCCTTGCTGTGACTGAGCTGGATGTGGCTGCTGCCACCCTGTGGTGGGGTAGGGACACGGTGGTGTGGCCCATGGCTGTGGCCCCCAAGAAGCCCAAGGAAGGAAAGACCAAGGATGGGCAGGAGCTCCTTGGTGCTGCGACGTGGTGGGCGGTGTTCCTATGGTTGTTCCGGTTGCCCCCACCACTTTTCTGGCCATTTCTAGCACCACCGCGATTGTTGTTGTGGTTCCCACCACCATGACCACAGTTGTACTTCTTTCCACGATTGTGGGAATTTCCTCGATTATTGTAGGTATTTTCAGAATTGTTGGGCTACCCATTAATAGAGAAATTATGAGGATTAATATTGTGGGAAATGAGAGCGGCATTCGAACCTGATTCATGAATGGCATCCTTGCCATTGCTGTCTTCCTCAAGATCGAGCATTGATCGCACAACTTCAAAGGATGGGAGAGGAGTACGGTGTTGCACCGTTGTTCGAAAATGCTTGTATTCTTCTGATAACCCACGCAGAAGACGGAGCACCAGACGTTCGTCAGAGACTTTGTGGCCGACGTTGGCGAGGTTGTCTGCAAGAACCTTGAGCCTAGTACAGTATGCATTCACGTTTGGGAAATCCACCAATTTGGTGTTCGTGAATTTTGCATCAAGGGAAAGAGCCCTAGCCGATTTGTTGTCCTGGAAGGGATGAACAAGGCGATTCCATGCCTCAGCTACGGTGTCCTCTTGATCAATGATCGTGTTGAGAAGATCATTGGATATCGTACCATATATCCATTGTCGTACGATGTCATCTAGCCGTTCCCATAGAGCCTTTGCAGGAATTTCCGCAGCTTCGGTTGTTGTGGATGAGACGGTGGTGGAGGCAGGAGGTAAGATGTGATCAATTACCAAATTTGCTCGGCAATGGAGCTTGAAGAGGGTAGCCCAGTTGTTGTATTGGCTTCCTTCATAGTCAAGAACAATAGGAATGCAGGATTTTATATTGGTGACTGTGGTTGCAGGATGCAACTTGGACGCATCAGCCATGGAGATGAGAAGAAGAAAGGGACGAAGAAGATGAGAGGTGGGCGGCTACTAGGGTTGCAGAGACCTGCTCTGATACCATATAAGAAAATATTTGCCGTGTCACTTCTCATTCATTCAATAGGTTAATATACATCATTGACAACGTAATGTTAGGCTACAAATTAGGAACTAATTTGACTAATATTTTTGACTAAATATTTACATAATCTAACATTGGCGATTAGTGAATGTCCAAGATTGAAGGAAAGATGCAGCAGGGAATGGGAAGGAGATGGTCCAGAGTGGCCCAAGATTTCCCATATTCTAGATCTGAGGGTTTTATAACATCAGGTATGTACGTAGCGTATGTACCCTGTATTAGTAGATATGATGTTTCTGTCCTCAAAAAAAGTTTCTATGACTCGGTGCCTCTGCATTTTCACCAAAGCTTTCCTTATTTTATTGTCATCTATCAGCAATTGTTACTCATTAGTTATTCATCCTTACACTCATCACCACCTTAGCTTTCTTTCACCAATGAATGTGTTTCTCATTATAGTAGAATATAAAAAAAAGTAGAATATAGATTCCTTCTCATTTGGTTTTTTGGCTTTTTGGTATGAAATGATCCGGATATACACTTTCAAATGTATGACCATGTATGTGGAATCTAAATATGTCACTTATTTACTTCTTTAAACTCACAACATTAATTGCAGAGAATCAAGTAGTGTTGTTTTCTTCTAATTATTATTCTCAAATTATGTTCTTGTTGTAGGGTGAAGTGATCTTTTTTGGGACAAAAACGTCAAGATTTTGTGAGAAATATCTCTATCACGCAGATGATTTCATTGTGCATGGAGAGATATCAGGTGATGAAATTATACAATTGCTTTTGGACAGATTTTCTATTCCGTGGTATATGTTAATCTCACTTGGCAATTTTTTTAATTTTTCACTTGCAGCATTCTTTCAAACCATCTTGTTAGAAACTAATAAGAGGAAGCTTGCTTACTGGAGATAGAGGATCAATGGCGAGATTACTTTGGAAGTTTGAGCTGAACTGAAACTTAACAACGTGGGCTTAAATGCTTTTCATCAACTCATTAGAATGGTATATTTGTATTTGTTGATTATGTTCTGTTAGCTAATTAGACGTTGTGTTAGGCATTTCTTTTAAATCATTTGATATATATATATATATAAAAAGATAAAGAGGATGCTTCTGTCAATGTGCTAACTAGCATGTGTCTCCTTCATACGGGCAAAAGATGTAATCAAGGGGAGAGGAGAAAATAAGGATGCGGTATATTCTCGGTTGATCGACTCGTGACTTCAAATTGATGGAATCAATCTTGCACGCACACATTTTTTGAATTTGCAACATTTTAAAAAATTAGCCCTGTTTATATGAGGATAAGCATCTTGAGATGTCAAGGTGATGAATTGATACTTTGTTTTTGAATTGATTTTCAATTTCTTGGCATATGTCAGTTTAATAGGGCATTTTGTTTTTCACTTGCTGCTGGCCTTCAAAGATCTTTATAGAAACTAATAGGGAGGAAGCTTGCTTTCTGATTTGGTGGCAAATGTGCTGGAGACAGAAGATCATAGCAACTTATTAATACTGGAAACAATGTCTACTTTTCTGGCGCTGTTATCTCGCAAGTTCTATCAGGACCTGTAGTTAACCATGTGGATTTAAATGCTTTTAATCTACTTATTAGGATGGTTTTGTATTTCTTTATCTACAAGATTATGATCATGCCATGCCAGCTAATTAGACGTCGTATTAGGCTTTTATTTTAAAAAATCATTGACAGATTTGTTTTCCTTCGAAAAGAAAAGAAAAGGAAAAAAGGATAGAGCAAGAGATTATGTCTACCAAGATGCTAGCTAATTAGCTTGTAATATCATTCAAGTAGGAAAAAGACGTAATCCAAGGAAAAAGGAGATATTAGGGATTTTGCGGAACTAAAGTTGGCTACAAAGGTATTGTGGAGCAGTATTAATTAATGACAAGATCACAAGAGTTCAACAACATAGCCTCGTTCCCCTAAAGGGCTTTTGCGATGAATGTAAGAACCTCATTCTGGTATATGAATATCATTCTAATGGAAAGCTCCGGTCGTCTTTCATTGTTGTTAAGACTAAGGATTTTAAGGAACTGCGCACTTGGGTTGAAGTTTTTCCATAGGATCTAGATGGTTGCATTGTCCATGGAGCCATCAAGGTAACTAAAGAATCAAAAGACTATTTTTCAAGTGTTTTTAGGCTCAGGCACCGTTGTATTCCTTACTCTCCAATCTATGCTTCAACACCTTCAATACCTCATGATGCATAGATCCCTCTCTATCTTATGCTTTAATAATTTGACGGCCTTGCATCACTTGAAATCTTGCATATCATCTCTTATATAGATCTGATGCATATACCATCCCAGGAACGAATGCAACTAATTACCTTGTTCATGCGATTGAAAATTTCTGGTCACCCCCACTTGAAGGAAAGATGCGACAATGTATATGGAGATCATCCTATTTGGATGAAAATCCCATATTCCACATTTGGACGTGCGCTAGCTAGCATGTACATTTATGTACATCATCGATCAGGTATTTATGTATGTTACATTAAAACATAAATGAATGCTCTTATTTTCATCTCTACTGGATTTAGCTACAACAGCATCACAACACACAGCCTCAGTCCCAAATTACTCTACTGGATTTTGCCAATTTGTTTAAATAAGCGTGCTTGTTTGGCAATTAGTCTATGTCAAAATTCGACGAGACGGAGCTGAACTCGCAAAAAGTGGTAGGACTGTAGGAATGAATTATTCCAGTTGAATCTGATTGCTATGATCTATTGCAGTTACTTTTAGCTACTCTTACGACTGTTTCTTTTTTACTTTTCAAGTAGAAGCAAACTATCAATTGTATATTTATGAAAAAACATTGGGTTCACTACAAGAAAATGCACTTTTTGTGACAGCACTAAAACTGCCACAAAAAGACTTTTGCTGCGATAAATGACTTTTTGCGGCAGCTATGTGATGGATGGATGGTGCGATCAATACGCCCGTCACAAAAACATTTGTGACACCAGGTACTGCCACTAATGGTATTTGTGACGACATAAAATATTTTTAGGGGCAGCTCCCACACTGCCATAAAAAGTGGCAGCATTCTACCGCCAAAAAAAATATTGTTCTTTTATGGCATATTAGAAGCTGCCACAAAAAATATGTATTTGTGACAGTAATTAACTGCCATAAAAAAATATATATTGTGTCCATAAAAATAATATTTGTGGCACCAATAGGCTGCCACAAATAAAAAAGCTTATACAAAAAAAATAGAACGTGTGAAATTAAATAAATGCTGAACTCAAAACATTTTATGATTTGCAAAAAGTAAAACTAAGAATTCTATTACAAAATATTCATTAAGAACCTTAAAGGATTACAAAAGATTTATTATACATAAATATCATTTTTCATGAATTACAATGAAATTCTCTAATGTTTTATTCAAATTTGAATTGAATTGATGAAAACTCCAATTCTTCTCCTTTATTCTTCCTCGCAGCTATCAACAGAGTTTGCCTATCAAAAACAAACAATCCCAAACAAGAAAGATGGATTCAGGAACTCATAGAGTGTTTCCAAAAGAAAAATTGAACACTAGCCAAGTTAATCCTGGATGAGAACTTCACACAGTCCAATTATAGAAAAGAGAGAGTTCCGAACTTACAATAGACTTAAAAGTACCTTAGTTAGGAATCGGAATCCAAGGCCAAACTCCATCTTTGGGAGTCCAGAGAACATTAGCATAGTTGGCCACATCTATGGAAATTATAATAAAACATTACATAATCATCAATATCTGATTTTAGTTTTAGTTTTCTAAAATAATAGGTTAAGAAAAAGAGTGGAAACATACTAAAAAGTTCAGTTATAGTTCTACATTATACTACACCAGGATCACAATCTACATTGTTTCACTGATGATTAATAGTTCAACCCGAACAATTCATTGCAATAAGTTGGTTTTCATATCAATTTTCTATCCTGAATTCTCTATTCGACCAAAGTAGTGACACGACAAACTGTGTAAGGCAGCGTGTACTTTCCAAAACCATCAAAACGTAACCAACTTTGAATAAGAGGGTCACCAATTGATGCACAAATATGAGAATAAAAAAGAATTAAAAAATACTTCCAATCGAGTATTCAGGCTTTCTTTCTATTCTAGCATAGTGTCCATATGATTTAGTCCAAACAGATAGAAATTATAAAAAGCAGTTGAAAAGCAGTGAAATAGCAGACTTGAAGCAAATTTCAATTTCAAAGAATCAAGAATCAAAGCTTATTCATCATTCCATGAGATAATGATTTTTGTTTAATGTATTAAGAATGTACAAAGAACAATCAAAAGAGCAATTTGATTCTTACCTTATGAGCAATCTTCTTATAGCACCAGTAACCATGGACAACCAAAAGTCTCCAAAAATCGAAACTGTAAAATGGAAAAATCACTCGCCATTACAGCATGCAATAAACTAAAAATTTTTGAGTTTAACCAGAGCATGCATCAAGAATGAATTAAATGCCACAAAGAGAACATTCTAAATGCATAGTTAGTTCTTCAAAGTTTCCTAAATTAGTGGAAGCAGTTGAAGAAATAACATTGCAGAAACTCCTACTTTAAAGATTGATAAAAAAGACATGGTCAAATAACAAAAGCTTTTCGTTGGATGTCAATAGAGATGTCAACTATTGTATCTTGAATTTAGTATTGTGACAAGGAGGCAAAAGAGTTTGGTTTCTGATGAATCATATGTATTAAAAACTCAACTTTAGTGCAGGTTAATAGGATTCCAAGGCATATTTCTAACCCGGCAATAAAAAAATAGTTTGGGGATGATACTAGTGCTCCTTGAATGTAAATTGTAATAAACTACTTATATACATGTAACTAACCTGTTACAACTAGGTAACAATGGTCTAATTAAGCTAAAATTAATTAGTACCTATTGCCAAGAGTTTCATGTAAATTAGTAATGATATTTGTCTTCCTCTTTAGAGTAAGTAGCTCCTTTTTTTAATATCAGGTCTCAAGTGGTTCTCCCATCCAAGTCTGCAACTCTTCCCGCACCTCGAAAGACCTGTAACAAAGCGATTGAAACGGAAATTCATTGTCGGAACTAGTATCATTAATTTGAAACAGATTTAGCTTATAATCAATTAGGTCTTGTGTTAAATAATTAAATTGCACATACCAACATACTTGGGAAGTTGATCCGATTCCAACGACCATATCTCTTAAATATAAGTTGACAACTTTCTATCCTCTTCAGAAGTCCAAACTCCTCTCTTCAGTCTTGTTTTCAGCCTCTTTAGCCACAAAGGGTAGGTCAAGAGAAATCTTTTGACTTGGATGATTTTAGCTTAAGTAGAAAAAAAAATAAAACAAACAGTCCAAATAGCAGAGCCTCTTTAGCCACATAGGGTAGCCCAAGAGGAATCTTTTGACTTGGATGATTTTAGCTTAAGTAGAAAAAAATAAAACAAACAATACAACAACAACAACAACAACAACAACAACAACAACAACAAAAACAAAGCCTCATTGAGTGTTTCCAAAAACTCATTGAGTGTTTCCAAAAGAAAGATTGGTTCAAGAACACTAACCAAGATAATCTTAGATGAGGAAAACTTCACATTATAATTAGAGAAAAGAGAGAGAGTTTCGGACCTGCTGTTGAGTACTTAAGTACCTTCATTAGGAATCCAAGTCCAAAATTCATCTTTGGGAGATCCAGTCCAAACTCCAATTCTTCTCCTTATTCTTCCTCGCGGCTATCAAAAGAGTTTGCCTATCAAAAATAAACAATACCCAAGTAATTCTTGTTTTTGAGGAAACCAAACAAGTAATTAAATTTTAGAATCAACAACTCCATAGACAATGTATGAAACAAAGACTAAGAGTATACATAGATAGCCACATGAATGATTGAATCGTAAAATACAGACTTGATCAAAAAGTGAAGTTAAGTGTTACATTCTCAAACAAATTAACATATTTAGCATTATCAGAAGGTTCAGATTCAATAGACTAGAATAGCTACTAATGTAGCATTTGAACAAATGACAAAAATCTATAATTAGAACTATATTAAGTAGAGCATTCCATTAGAAAAATTACATGACTACAAACATCGTGTTGTCCTTGGTCTTGTCCTTACACTCCACACAACCTGCAAAATTAGTTAAATTCCCTCATCAACAGCTTGCTCTCCAAACTCTATGGCACTATTGTAGGCAACTATATGAAACTGTACTTTATGTAAAAGATGCTTCTTAAGCAATCCTGTGAGCTCACTCTCCAAACTCAGTTTTCTTCCCCTTTATCCTAGCTTACAACATTCTTACTATCCCAAATAAAGCTTATCTAGTAAAAAAATTATCTTGGTAAGCATGACGTTAATCCCTGTTGACAGGCAACAATGAGATCAATATCCATCGGAAACTTCTCGTCAGCCTTAGGTATGCGTCGGCTGTTGCATGACTAGAAAACATGCAAATCAGAAAAAAGTAATGAAAAAAAAAAGAGAAACTGAAGCAAATGCATGAGAAATGAGATCTAAATCAAAATAAAATAGCTAGAACAAAGATTCCAACTAAATCTGAGGTTCTGCAAATTTGGTGAACCATTTCATATTTCTATCAGCTTAGACTTGGACTAAGCAGTGTTGCCATTCAAGGTGGTTCAGAAAGGTTGGGAAATTTTCATCAGCAGTTCCCAAGGGAAATGTCAATGAACTCAAGTAGATAGCCTTATTCTAGCAAGCTATAGTAGCTAGCTCTAGTACCATAAATAAGAACAAGTCTTTAGAACAATGGAACTAGACCATATGCAATTTAATGAAATGATGAAAATAAAATGAGCACATTTCTTTCCTCCAAAGCTTAATCAAGTTCGTTTCTTTTCCCATTTGGCTCATGACTTTAGATTTTCTAGCTCATTGAACTCAACTCACAGCCTATCAATCCTTTCCAAACTAAATATATTTAAACCCAATATTTCTACTGATGACATCGACCTACCATTGACATTTGCATTAATGACCAGTAGAACTTAAACAATTTAGATATTATATTAATGCAATCGAGACATGAGAATTGAAGAGACACACACCTTGACCGCCAAAGTCCTCGCATCCTGCACACTCCGTGCTTCAGGCATTTACTACAAAAAATCCCGATAACTGAAAATTGAACTCAGATCCTTGTTACGAGAAAAAACAACATGAAATGAAGGCTAGTGCCACAGAAATTTTAAACATGATGCATGGATTAGGAGGCAACAATCTGAAAACAAGTCCTTCCTAGAAATTACCGGCATACAAAAATTAGTGCATAGTTTATAAGGTTTTAGGTCAATAAACAGTTGAGAAACCAGAGAAATTACAAGATCAAACTAAAATTCACTACCTTCAGCTTTGCCTGAACTGCACCACAGAAATCCTCCAATCCATCCCTTTCTTCAGTTTAGACGAAAGCTTCGCATTTACGAAGACTAAACTTTTCATTCTTACCAATGCTTCTAAGACATTTATTCAAGCATGTCGTTGACACACACATCAAATTCTACAAAAGATAACAAAATTTCACCAAGATATCACCTAAGCATTTGTGCAATAGTCATTTCTAATGGGCATTACATCAAACAACTGGTGTTCAACACAATAAAACCATTAAAGTTGCAATCTTTGCTTCAAACATCAAACTGAATTCATCACTCAATCAGATTTCAATCTCAAACAAGCCTAAAAAGAAGAAAAAAAATTGATTCAATATCATCAATGAAAGAACATTTTAGCGACCTGATGAGAAATCCACCATTGTTGAAGAAGACGAAAAAGAAATCTTCGATGAAGAGAGACAACGATTTCTCAAGAGTAGTGAGAGAGAACAATTTCTGATGAACAATGAGATAGAGAGAGAGAGAGAGTAATTGTTGAAGAAGACGAAGAGGAAATCTTCGATGAAGAGTTTGACGAGGAACCGAAAAAGCTTCAGCTAATGAGAATCTCACCTGCTTTTCTCCTTCGAAGTATTGCTCGTCACTGAGTTCAATAAACTTGCAAATGAGGCACCTCTACCAATCGATTCTCCCTTTCGTCGCCAGATCAGAAGCCCTGGAGAACTAAAAACAACACCAGATCTCACCAGATCTCGAGATGCTCGCCTCCAGAGCACCAACGGAACAGAGATTCGAACACCACTGCGGCGATTGAGGTCACGGAAAGCGCAGCGGCCACCGCCGGAGAAGCCGCGACAACAGCGGAGGTCGGGGAAGACACCGGAGCGTCCGCGGTGAGGGATGAGCGCCATTGCAGCGACGAATAGAGAAGCTCCACTGAGTCTCATCGAACCCTCAATTTTCTCTCCAAACCCTAGCTTCACCGATCATCTTCACCTCATCTTGGATCATCTTCGATCCTAACTATTTTTGTGTTTAGAGTAAGAGTAAAAAGACTAATATACCCTCTCGGTTACAAGTTTCGTGTGCGTCATTTCCTTTCCAACGTTAGCGGTCTTGGCTCCTTGATTTTTGATACTTTGGTTTTGTTTTGTTTTTTTCTTGGTTTCATTTTTTATGGCAGGTCTTAAGCTGCCTTAAATAATTTATAACAAATCATAAGAAAAATATTTGACTTCTTACTTATTTAATAATGGCAGGCAATCCCTGCCGCAATAAATGTTTTTGTGACAGTTTTTTGACTGCCATAAAATAGCTTGTCACAACAAGCAACTTTTCTTGTAGTGGTTAAGTTATTAATGTTGAATGTCTTTTGAGTTTTGGAGTCGACACGCATTGATTTCACCAACGATAATAGAAGTCTTTTTTATATGCTTAGCGTTGTAAGCATCAACAACAAGTTCCTTTGATTTCCCTGCTATAATTTTTGTTGATTTACATCCAAGAGGAATCAACTCCTTGCAAGGCCTACAATATTCTGACCACCCTTGAGAAACTAGAAATTGGTGACTTCTCCTGCATTGCATTACTTCCCATTAACGGTAGGAAAGATGCAAAAATTCAAGGGCGCCCATGTTGTCCCATATTCCACATTTCAATATGAAAACAAAAATGTTTACTTACATTCCCTAGACTCTATCCAATTTATGAATTATGAAGTAATTTCAAATGAATTTTATTGTTGAGATCTATTGCAATTATTTTCATCCACTCTTATATGCAATGTCTAACCTGTTATGTATTTGATTAATCAAAGATCGATAGAATATGTTTTTGTGATCAGCTTGGGTAGGTTGCTTTTTCTCACCAAAATAATTTCTCTGGTGTCATGGAATTGGTTCTGGTTAGTCTAATTAGGTAACTAGGAGTCTTTGGTTAGTCAGTTTTTTTTTATTGTATAGTTATGTTATGTTAGTGTGTGTCATTGACAATTAGGAAATTTACATGAATAGGTGTCAATCACTTTTAGAGTTTTATAGGAATAAAAAGTTTCTTATTTTATGTGTGTCCCTTATTAAGGGCTAGCATATTATAGTGTCTCATTAGATATATAACATAGAATTACAAGTTTCGTTTGTTAAAAGCCTACATATAGGCAACATATTGTAATTAGTGAGGAGTTTTTTTGACGAATTAATGAAATTTTGTGGGAATTTGGTTTTAATTCTTTGGCCCTAGGTAGTTTGTTTGCGGTTTTTCAAGCAATTAAATTTGGAAGATCCTCGCTACGTTAATTGGTATATCATTAACGCAGCCTACATTTGCTGACTACCCTCAAAAAACTGAGCATTGGTGGATTCTCTCATGCGTTGAAAGTAGAGACCAATGAGTTATCTGTGCTTGATCAGCTTCAACACCTCACCATGCTCAACTCTCAGATAATAGATTCCTTCGATGGTTTGACAGTGGTGCCAGAGTGGCTTGGAAACTTTGCATCACTGCAATACTTGAGTTTTGAAAACTGTGTGAATCTAAGGCAGCTACCTTCCAAGGAACAAATGCTACGACCACTACAACATTTATATAATTTAATAACAGAACAATCAATGACGGTTTGGGATTTTCCGTCATTAAAAAAAGGTATTGCGTTATGTTTATTTTAAGATAACCGCTACCGTTATCAATAGTGCCTCACATCAGATTTCTCTCTTTCTTCGCAACCTCACCTGATCTCTTTCGCGCAACCTCACCTTCACCTGATCACTCTCGCACCTCACCAGATCTCGCGCGCATCTCTCACTTTGTGGCGATTAGCGGAACGATACACAAAGATCTATGTTGGATCTCTGTTGATTCAGGTGGTTTCGTCGGCTTCAATGACGTTATGAAGATCTCTCGTGCGAGCTTCGTCAGATCTTCTTTCTAAGGTATGGAATCCTTTCAATCTTATCAATTCCTTCAACCATCGATCTTTGTTGCCATTGTTTTGTGTTGTGTTGTTGTTGTTGTTGTTGTTGTTGTTTTGAAGTATTGATTGATCGATTCGATTGTATGTTGTGAAGAATCGGTTCGTGATTTGGAGGTTCGGTTGATCGCGGCGAGTGGAGGAATCGGGAATGTCTTGAGATTTTCGATCAGTTTTGGTTCTGCCTCTCTCTTTGTTTGATTTCTGTTATGCAGACATGAGAATGAATGATTTGAGATTTGGTATTAGGTTTAGGTTATCAATATATCACTAGACCCAGTTATGGCAGAGCCTTGTGCTTTGGGTCTGTCACAATGTTTGTAGTACAATCTTTTTGCAGTCTATCAAAGTTTGGAGTCTGACACATAGGTCGAAAGTTTTCGTGAAATTAATTTCTGTGTTTGGAGCAATTGATATTGAAGTACACTTGTGTGCATTTGTTGTTGTATGATGTGATTCTATATTAACTTTTGTTACGTTTTTTCAGGCCGATTTTCGATGTTTCTAGTGACCTCACAATTGAATTAGGAGGCAAAAGTTTTTCACTTCACAAAGTAAGAACATGTAAGAGCATAATATCTTACAATTAGATGCAGAAAACTTCTTAGACTCTCTCGACCTCTTCTCTCTCAAAAAAAAACCTTAAACCCATCGACCTCGCCTTCCTAATCGATCAATCGAGAGCACCTAGGGTTTCGTAGTGGCGAAGAGGGCGAGGCATTAGCGAGCGAGCAAGAAAGATTTGATCTCCTTCGTCACTAGTACCGCCAAAAGGTGCAATCTTTGTGTGTTTGTCTTCTTCGTTTCGGTTTCTAGGGTGTGTTGGTATTTGAAATTCTTCACAAATCTCTCACTCGAATCGCTCGAAATGCGGGAGCTGCAGCTCGCGAGTGCGGCGAAGACCTTCAACGAGGCGTCAATGGGGAAGAGCAAGAGCTTCATCAAGGCATTGCAGGTGATGTTATGTTCTGTTCTCTTCGTGACTCGTGATCCACTTTGATTTCAGTGTTTTTGTGGTTCTCGTTGCGTGTTCGTTGGTGTATTGTTGGATTTGAGCCTGATTTGGGGATTTTCACTTGAATGTTGTGAGTTTTGAAGGTCTGATTCTGTGGTTCTGAGAGTCTTGATGAATTGTTGGTTTGTAGTGATTGCTTTGGACTTCTCTATGATCAAATAGTGTTAAATGCATCTTTTGTACTGTTGGTACTGCAAGTTTGCAATCCTGTTTTCACATTTCTAATTCCATGACAAACAGCTCATAAGGGTCTTCAAATATAGGATCATCTTCAACAATACTTCCATGACCACCAACAATTTCATCACTTTCATTTCTACCATGCCTAAATGACAGAGATTTGCCGCCATAAATAATGTCCGCCACTATATCATCTCGAGACCGAACATCCGTAGACTGACCTACCTTAAAAAAATCCTGGTTATCTTCTTCTCCATCTTCATGATGACCTTTCAGAATAACTGCTTCATTAATGCATCATTTCACTGAGGATGGTAGATGCATCAGATCTATGTATAAAAGATAACATGCAAGCTTTCAAGTGATGCAAGGTCCCCGCCAAGCCAATCCGCCAGGCTGCCAAATTCTTAAAGCATAATATGGAGAGGGATTTTTGAAGGTCATGACGCAGAGATTGAAGAGTAGGCACAGCTACCAAGTAAAGAACATAACTGTATACTTTTTTTTATGTTAGAAGCATATAACAGTGTATTGGTTTAACAACACTTGAAAAAAAATAGCCTTTTGATTATTTAGTAACCTTGATGGCTCTATGAACAACACAACCATCTCGATGACTATGGAGCCCAAGCACACGGTTCCACAAAGTTTTTAGTCTTTACAACAATGAAAGACAACTTGCGCCTTTACCTATGACTGGAAAGCAATTAGAATTGTAAAGGCTATATAGTAAGGTATAAAAGAACTGCAACAAGAAAGGTTAGTAGCTTACTTAGAAGTTAATCCCTGAAGTTCCAATTAGAAGCTAACTATGTCACCATGTCAAACTTTCAACATTAACTCCCTTTTTTTGTTATTAGGGGATCCTATAATTCTTGTACACACACTTTACAGCAACCCTCTTTCCACTAGCCAAAATAACTCTGCAAGACACGGTCAACACCAAGTGATGGAGCCTGAGTATCTAATAGAGATCACACATCTTGTTTCCTTCAACAAAAAATGCAAATGTAACAAAAGAATGAGCCTTAAATCATCTTCTTAGTTCATGGTTAACAGCAACATTCAAACGGGAAAAGTTTGTTCTCTTCTACAAATTTAGGAGCATGATGATCAGAAGAATACTTGGGTCGAGTCATGACAGCGATGCTACACAATTTTCCAAGGATGTTAATATACCAAAGCAATAAGAATATAACAAATATCTATCCATGTGTGATTACTTTATTTCTTTTACAACACTTTCGACATTGCAATTTGAGAAACTTAGGGTCATTGATACCAACGATGGATCCAAGGTTTAGGTAAAAGTTTAGCATGATTTGGCCACACAGAGAACAGTAATGTGCAACTGTGCAAGATTGATTTCATCAACAAGAGGCTACTTGCAAGTCAACTGTAGTTCCACAAAATCCCTAATATCTCCTTTTTTTCGCTCGATTACGTCTTTTTGCAGCATGAATGATATTACAAGCTAATTAGCACAATATTGGTAGACATAAACTCTTGCTCTTCCTTTCTTTTCTTTTTGAAGGAAAACAAATCTGTCTATGATTTAAAAAAGAAAAGCCTAATGCAACATCTAATTAGCTAGCATGACTTGATCATAATCTTACAGATAAACATACCATTCTAATCAGTAGATCAAAAGCATTTAAGTCCGCATGGTTAACTTCCAGTCCTGATCAAACTTGCAAGATAACAACGCCCGAACAGTAGACATCACTTCCAGTATTAATAAGCTTCCCATAATATTCTATCTCCAGCATATTTGCCAATTCAAACTAGGAAGCAAGCTTCCTTGTATTAGTTTCTAGCAAGATGTTTGAAAGAATGCTGCAAGTGAAAGAAAAAAAAAATTGTTTGCGTAACGGAGAAAATACAGTGCAAGAGCAGAATTTTACAAAAGCTCGATCGACGTTTTTGTCCTAAGAAAGATCACTCCACCCTACGACAAGAACATAATTTGAGAATCTATAACCCTAATAAGAGGCTTGAGATGTTGGATTTAACGCTCCAAAATAGACTTCATTTGACGACAAGAACATAATCTTGACTCTTCTGCCCGAGAAAGATCAGTTCACCCTACAACAAGAACATAATTCCAGAACACTATTATTAAAAGGCTAACTAAACATCCAACTGAAAACAATAATTGATCATCTCTACTACTACTAGCAATGCTCTGAGTTGAAAGAAGTAAATAAGTGACATTAAGATTCAACTACCAATGCTCTGAAAACAGCACTTCATCCTCTACTATAAATGTTTTATCTTTTGAGAATTAATTGTTTTTTTTAGGACAAGGGAAAAGAAATTGTTGCGAATTAATTAGATGTATCTTTCTGTTAACAGTTTAGAAGAGAATCAACCAGTCCAAATGTCAATAAGCTGGTTAAGATAGTTTGAGAACTCGTGAATTAATGATGTTTTTATTTTTTGTCAAATCTTCAATTAATAATGTTGAACATGGCGATTTCGTGGCTACAGTTTCACAAAAATGTAAGGGGTGATTGTCAATGATGAAACAGATTCAATGATGAAAGAAAGGTAAGGTGGTGAGTGTCAATTTGTTATCCACTAATATATGGTGATTGGTTCAATAAAAATTAATGATTTACAGATCTGTCAGTTGCTTCAGTTGCTATGTATTCCACAAAATAAAAAAAGAAAAGGCATACACAATCATCATATGTAGAATCATATTTATTGAAACATCTCCTTTAATGTATGTATAAATTTGGAATATGGGAAATCTTGGGTCACTCTTCTCCATCTGATCGGCAGCATCTTTCCTTCAACTGGGGACACCAATGAATGTCCAATCTCTTGAGGAAGGTGAGTCGTTGTATTTGTTCGTTGGATGGTTGGTGTCTCAGATTTTCACACCCATAAATCGTCAATTCTTCAAGTGATAGTAAGGTTTCCAAGCCACTCGGGCAATTATGTCAATTTCGAGAACTTCCATATCAGGAGGGATTTGAGGGTTGTGAGGTGTTGAAGTTGATGAGGCAGAGATTGGAGAGCCGCAGATCATCTGTTAGTGGCGAAGGGAGGGGAGATAAAGGGGATTGTTGGACTCTAATGCAAATGGGAAGTCATTCAACTCCTCTGAAAATGGACCAAGCTGCAGATCCTCAAGAGCAGTCAGGAATTGTAGGCCTTGCAAGCCCTGGAGTCCTTCACAATATGTAATACTCAATCGACGAAGAGAAGGAATGGTTGGCAAGTCAATAGAAGAGATAGCAGGGCAATAATATATACTCAATTCACGAAGAGAAGGAAGTGTTGGCAAGTCAATAGATGAGATCGCAGGGCATCCCCATATACTCAACTCATTGAGGGAGGTGAGGCGTAGCATTTGTTCCTTGGAAGGTAGCTGCCTTAGATTTGCACACTTTGCAAAACTCAACTTCTCCAGTGATGCAAAGTTTCCAAGCCACTCCGGCACCACCGTCAAACAATTGAAGGATTTTATCTCCAGATACTTGAGCATAGTGAGTTGTTGAAGCTGATTGATCACCACTGCATCATCGCCCTCACTGGTTGTTAATGGGTAGGAGAGATCAATCTCAAGTTTTTGAAGGGCAGTCAGGAATGATAAGCCTTGCAAGAATCCTACATAGCGACTAATCTCCAATTCACGGAGCGAAGAAACTCTGAACTAGTCAATAGAAGGACAGATAGCAGCAGGGTAGTGGCATATCTGCAAGTGGCTTGCAGATGTGACAGTAGGGGAAGAGGACTAGTTGTTGTTCTGTCGTCCAAGTTTCTAAACCTTCAAAATTATGGCATCCCTCAATTCGAAGCTCACGGAGATGGTTGAGGCTCTGTGATAGCTCAATATATTTCAGTTTGCCACAGTCCCGAACATCCAAGCTCTCAAGGAAGACGAGGGAACTCAAAAACCCCTTCCCTATCGACTCCAGTTCTGGACAATTCGAAATCCTCAACTCTCCTTCACTCACCAAGGAAATATCAATGCCAATTATCACCAGTTTGCGAAGAAATCTATTGGGGAGGATCTCATCTGCTGTTGACGCTGATGCTAATCCTTCCTCCCGGAAAGCTTGGAGTTTGGGGCAATTTCTTATAAGAACAGTATTCAATTGGCTATTGTTTCTCACTACCCCTTCTTGGAGGAATTCAAGGTCTTTGCAATTTTCTATGGTAAGAAAAGTGAGAGAGGTGAGAGAGGATGTTATTGACACCACTCCCATCCCACCCACATTTTCTAACTCCAATGATTTGAGTGAAGGGAACGAATGAGGCGCTCCTCAAATTGGGGCAATCCTGGATCGATAACTCCTCCAAACAAGGGAACATCACTCCATCTCCTTCCAACCATTCTTCCAAATTGGCCATGCTTCTCAGCTCCAGCTTCTTCATGGAACGATACGATAAGGGCGGTGCAGAGGAAGTGCCAACGCAGCCATCTTTTGATACACCAAAGTGCTTCACTTGACTCATGTTCCTAATCACCAACCACTTCAGTCCACGCAACCCGCCAAGGCTCTGAATGTGCTCGCAGTGATAGCAGAAATGTACGCAACTTTTTAGCTTTGTCTAAGGCTTCTACTTTCTTTGGCGACATCAATGAAACATGTCGACATTTAGAGAGATCTTCCCTCATGATATTACCCTCTCCCACAATTTGACATTCAGACTTGCAAATTGATTGAGCCAGATCTTGTACAAGATCATGCATTTTGAACCTTTTTTATTTCTTCAAATTCGTTCATTTGTGCTTCTTGAAAGAAAGATTTTGAATATAAGCTGTTAAGATAGGTGTTACCCTTATCCTCCATGGTAGATTCTCCTTGAGTAGCTGGTGCTTCGAGAAATCCTTGTGCCATCCAGAGTTGAATCAGTAACTCTTTCGAAATCCAATAATCTTTTGGAAATATCGCACAATATTAAAAACATGACTTCAACGTCGGGGACAAACTGTTGTAACTCAACTTCAATACCTCTATAATGTAATTTTCTTCCTTTTCGAAAGTCGAACTCCAAATTTCAGCTCTTTGGGCCAACCACTCTATTTCTTTCTTAGAGTACAATAAACCTCCGAGGACTTTGGCAACTAAGGGCACACCCTTGCACTTCTTTGAGATTTCTCTTCCAATTTCCTCCAACCTGCTGCAAGTCATCAGTCCTCCAGGACAGAATGCTCACCTTTGGATTATGTTCCAACATTCATCATCAGATAAGCCTTGTAATTGATACATGTCTTCAGCTCGAGCTCGAACCGTCAATGCAACTTCATGGCTGCGACAAGTCACAATGATCTTGCTTCCTGTAGCACCTGAGTTTTTCAACGGAGGTGCAAAATCTTCCCACTTTTTTTGTTGCTCAGTCCACACATCATCAAACACGAGCAGAAATTTTTTCCCCTTTAGCTTAGTTGATGATTGAGGCTTGGTAGCGTCTGGAATTTGTTCTAAGATTTGAGTGAAGAGATTTGTGGTGTTAAATTTTCCATTAAAAGCAACAGAGATGAGCCTGCTCACTATCTCCTCTGCACCGTGCACAATTAAATGGCAGCAAAAGAAATGGAAGTACCTGTATTTTACGGTTAGTTCCTAATTTATGCAATGCGTAGTTACAAATAGCCCATTTTCGACGTTTAGACAGCTGTCCTTCAGGTTTTCCAGGGTATTTCAGAAACAGGTAGCAACTCACCGCATATTTCAGTATGGAGTCGCCCAACAATTCCATACGTTCAAGTGAAAAGCTTTCACAACATCTGAGAGTTGTAAGTGCTTCCAAAATCTGTAAATAGAACACAGTATCAGCAGAACTATATAGAAGTCGCACAGAATCATTACCAATATCCAACATATAGCACAAGCATCCACAAAAAAGACAAACCAGAGAGCTCGAGATCTGGCTATTGACAGCATGATATGAGATCTCTCCCTTCAGTTGGCTACCTAACATAAGGGATTCCAATCGATTCATAACAGAAGGCATCAAGTAGAATGATCTTAAAACACCTATTGATACATCAATTCTAAGTAGAAGCTCTGGAGGCATGTGGACATGGTTAAGAGTCATGTTTACTTTCTTGCTACAGGCTTCATTTAGTGTCAAGACCACTCGCCCCTGTTGAGGGCCGCTTGACAATCCCCCCGGCGCCACCCATAATGATCTCTTAAGCCATCTTTGATTTCGGGAATGGATTTGTTAAAGTTAAGAGGTGTAATGTTGGTAATGTTTACCATTAGAAATGTGCCACGTGTACAATCTAGATGTGCTTTTACACTTTTGTCCTCCCCACTTTTACTCTTTTGTCCACATGGCGTGATGCTATTGGGAGACATTACCAACATCATCCTTCCAACATTAGCAAATCCCCTCCCCTTTGATTTGTTTCTTGAGAAATTAAAAAAGAAGTGGTAGTTTCTCACTCAACGCACTGCAGATTACAGATGAAAGCCTTGTTGCATTGATTAGATTAAAGAGAGCTGAGCTATGTTAAGAAATTTAATATCTATTGATTGACATGTGAAGGAGTTGTGATCCAGTGCAGGTGACTTCAATTTAATATCTATTGATTGACCAAATTAATTCCACATATAATTAATCAGATTCAGAGGTAAGCTGTCTTTATACCATCATTAAGCTAGACCCTGACATTAATAAATTTTAATTAACTAGTTGCATTTGTTTAATCATCACTAGAACTTAAGTAGCCCTTGTTTTGACATTATGCAACTTATTTGTTGAAGCTTACAATACTAAATACTACTATATACCAAGTTGTTTGTTGTTGTTTTCCCCTTAATAACTTCGATGCATGAAAATTTTTCTTTAAAAACAAATGAGTGAATGAGCTGATTTATCTGTTAAAATTACAGTCCTCAGATGCAATATTTTAGCCATTCTGAAAAGTATAAACAAACAGTAATAACTAACATCATTTTTTTTTTTTTATAACTTTGACTACACAATGTCGAAAATTTTGGTGAAGCTGTACTAAATTTTGGTGAAGCTGTACTAAATTGGCAACAAAGAGCAATTCTGTAATAGATTACATATTGGAATGGCATTTGATGTCTTCAGCTTCACCATCATGAATAAGGTACGTAGTACTGACTCTATTTAATTGTTCATACAGCTGCCTTCATGAATTCTAAGCAGCGGCTAAGAACCGAAACTGATTTTGCGTAAGGCTATTGCCAGTGGCGTCGAGCTAACTACTATGATGTTGTATTGAAAATATTTGACTGTGTGTATGAACAACTGATGCATTGATGATTTCTTAATCCATCTTTTCCTATATATATTAAGGGGTGTAATACTGATATCAAATTGTAGGCATCTAGTAAGTAGGTAAAGAGTTCACTTGGTTAGTACTACAGTGATTATGTATCAATATACCAACGAACTCTTGTTTTCAGCACATTGAAGTTAGGTGAGATTACCAACTCATAATTTTTAAGTGCATTGCATCTCCATGAAATTATCTAGTTATCAGTTTGACCATCATATTGTTGAACATTTTCAAAAACAGCAAAATGTGTTTAGTCCCACATGGGATAAAAAGTTATACTTTAAAGAGTATATATACTCTTGCACTACTCTAATTATTTAGAAAGAAACACTAGAGGTATGCGAAGTGAACCACATCGCTGGGCTCTTCCAAATGGGAATGCAAAACTTTTCTTTATGAAAGTGGCAGTCATTGTTACATGCTTTGAAGTTATTGCTCACTCGCTTCAAATTTCAATTTTTAAGTGCACCTCACATTTTTATCAAAATACCATTTCATCCAAATCGAAACACCCAACTCTAAAACCTTGGTCAAGACATCTATATTAGGTTTGGCGACATGTAGCCGAGATTTATCCATTAGGCTCGAACTTCTTTGGTGAGATTTAGTTGACAACTGCTGACCTAAAGGTTTGGTGAGTTCCGACCGACTCTCCAATTAAAGGTTCGGCAAGCTATAACCGACTCTCCAACTAGAGGTTCGGTGAGTTCTGGTCGACTCTCCAACAAGAGATTCAGACATTTGAGGCCAAACCACTTGATGATGCCTACAAATCACAAAGAAGAGAGTGTGTGGAGTGCACTAATCACAGTGAGGGGAATAAGAGTCATTTTGTTGGAGGATTCACTTTTTTTTTAAGTTTGGCTTTTTCTGGGGTGCACTGAGTAAAGGGCAGGTGCACTTAGCCGGACTCAATTATTTTGGTGAGAAAAAGCAACCTACCCAAGCTGATCATTGAATCCGATTTATGATATAAAGAACTTATCAATCTTTGTTTGAAGCCTAAACATGCACTAAAGAACATAGCTAGTAAGCTTATTACAGGGTGTCTTCTACTAGAACTTGTATGTTTATGCTTCCATAGTTTTCCTTCCCTGTTGTTTCTTTTTCTATTTTAATCATTCCAATAGAAAATTATTCTTTTATAATTTTTGTTTACCAAGACTTTTAGAGCTAACATAACATGACAGAAGTATAGTTGGAACCAAAACTCAAAACTAGTGCATGCCTTAAACTGAAACTACATCTGGCAATGTGGACTGTGAGGATGCTTCCTTACAAATAGACAAATGTTAGACAATGTAACACCTAGTATCTTTTTCTTTTTTTTTTTTTGAATAAGAAATATACCAACTAAAGTTATTTTCACAAAGTGCATATGAAAAATTACTTTGAATCTGACAGTACAGGCTCTAATTTCTACAATTGGAAGAATTGTTTCAATATTGCAAATTCAAGGCATGTGGATATCTTACAGATAAAAAAGAGAACTAAGAACTTCTATCGTGTTTTTGGGTTCTCAGAGAATTTGACGTCTCCATCCATCCCTATTTATTGATTCAGTTGTAACCAAGAAGTTATGATCCCTTGGGACGACGAAAAACACAATCACATATCATTTAAGAATCTAATTGGACTACCTATATATTATACAGAAATGCAACTATTAATTCATGACATAAAGAAAGGGCAAATGCAACAAAAAATATTGTGGATACGTTCCGTAAGTAGACCTTCCCTAACAAATCATAGAACTGAAACAGTTTATATAGTTATATTTGAAAAATAAAAAAGAAGCAGGGTAATAACTAACAATTATATGGTATATCCATGAATATACAAGTCATTGAAACTTTTGGTGAAAGTGCATAACTGTCACAAAAACATATTCTATCGATCTTTGATTAATCAAACACATAACAGGTTAGACATTACATATAAGAGTGGATGAAAATAATTGCAATAGATCTCAACAATAAAATTCATTTGAAATTACTTCATAATTCATAAATTGGATAGAGTCTAGGGAATGTTAGCAAGCATTTTTGTTTTCATGTAACATACATATTTGTTATATTGAAATGTGGAATATGGGACATCCTGGTTAACCCTTGCATTTTTGCATCTTTCCTTCCGTTAATGGGAAGTAACGCAATGCAAGAGAAGTCACCAATTTCAAGTTTCTCAAGGGAGGTCAGAAATTGTAGGCCTTGCAAGGAGTTGACTCCTCTTAGACATAAATCAACAAAAATTATAGCAGGAACATTAAAGGAACTTGTAGTTGATGCTTACAACGCTAAGCATATAACAAATTGTTTGTTGTTGTTTTCCTTCTACTATGGCTCATTGAAAGATCATGTAAGCTCTGTAGGTATACTGTTTTGAATCAAATTATGGAATGGTATTTGAATTTTGTTTTACTAATCATCTGGGTGTTTTTTTTTTTTGGAAAGATCATTGCCAGATGTTTGGTGAGCTTAGTTTCGTAATGCAAGATTTTTAATTTGTTCGGAGTCTTCACATTGCTAATCAACTTTAATTATTTTTTTTGGTAATTGTGTCTCTTTTTAATTTTTACCCTTTCACTTCATCAGTTGAGTGAAAACTGTGCATAAAATTACACTGCTTCAAGTTTCAAGAACTAAAATAAGTGAAAACTAAGCATAAAATTCACAACAGCTGCCTTCAATTCTTAAATAATGGCTAAGACTTGAAACTGTTTGACGTCAAGGTTGTTGCCAATGGCACCAAACCAGCTACAATGATTTTTATTTATTTTTTAGACTTCAACGGGAGTCGAACCGACAACCTCCACAAACCTTGCCTTTTTAGTGACGTTATTGGCTGTGTTTCATTGTTCACATTTTGTTAACTGCTATATATGACATTGAATTTGTAATATTCTAACAGTACTGTAATTACTCTACCTTCGAAATTCTACCTAAATATACCAGGACGAATAAATGGAGTTCACTAGTGGTCCTCACGCTTAATGTTATGAAATTAGCCCTTTATTCAATAAAAACTCAAGAGTATTGCATTTACATACAGAAAATACCTAGTTGATGACTTGATGTTACGACCAAAAGCTAGAGTGTGGATTCATTTTGTAAGCAGACCATCTCTTACAAATGACAGTAAAAATGATAGTTTACTTCTACTTGAATAATAAAAAAGAAACAATAATAAGAGTAGATAAAAGTAACTGCAATAGATCTTAGCAATCAGATTCAACTGACATAATTCATTCCTACCGCTTCTTGGGAGTGCAGCTCATATATATAGTAAGTGGAGTTGGAAGGCAATGAAACCAGTCTCGTGAGATGATCTACAGTATCAAGAACTTGTACATAAAGCTCAAATTTCTTTTTTTTTTTTAGTAAAAAAAAAAAAAAGATCAACGTTTTTGTTCTCATGTAACATACATATATTGTTGTCCGGAACAATAAATAATGATACTAATATATATGAATAAACAAGTTTTACAAAAAATTAATAACAGAATCAATCAACAAAACAAGTTTGTAACCGGAGGCTTGCACAGAAGCAATGTCCTAAGACAGAAATTTCCTTGAATTTGGTGATTGAATTTTCTTCAAATATCTGCCCCCAGGATACAACCGGATGCCCTTTCAAACCAAAATTCACCAAGGTCAAAAGTCTGCCAAACTGTGATTTTCCTTCTCTCAGAAAAAACGAAATTCGAAATTCTATATGTTTCCAGTGTTTTAGTTCTACTTAAATAGAACTTAAGGCACTGGTTCAAACCAATGTGTCTGTTCAATTTCGAAAAATAATATATTCAACAGTCGCACCTGTTCACAAAATAACGAAATTAACTGTCAAAATTAATTTTGAAATAAAAATTTATTTGATTTTACAAGGCCGCTACCAAATCTAAGCCCAAAGCACCCAAGGACCTATCTTTGATTTTAAATATAATTATTATTATATATATGTACACCTATTACCCAATGGGTGCCAATTTGAGCTCTATCCATTGGATTTCTCTAATGCAAATCTTTAGAGTAGATGTTTGTATATAAAGAGTTTGTACTCTTTCAAGTGAGCAATGTGGGACTAAAGAATTTTTCTATTCAAACTCACTTGAAGCATATATATCTGATGATGTTAAAGTATGTTCAAATGTGGAACACAGGATATCTTTGACCACTAAGGACGGTCTCCATATTCATTGTTGCATCATTCCTTCGAGTTAGGACAACCAGAAGTTTCCCATCGCTTGAGCGAAGTGAGTCCTTGCATTTGCTACTGGGATGGTAAATGCATCAGATCATTGTTTAAGATATAATATGCAAGCTTTCAAGTGATGCAAGGTCCCTGCCAAGCCAATCCGTCAGGCCGCCAAATTCTTAAAGCATAATATGGAGAGGGATTTTTGAAGGTCATGACGCAGAGATTGAAGAGTAGGCACAGCTGCCAAGTAAAGAATATAATTGTATATTTTTATTTTTATTTTTATTTTTTTATATAAGAAGCATATAACAGTGTATATTTTTATTTTTATTTTCCTTGTCATTCACCCTCCCAACCACATCTGAGTGATCCTTGATCCAGTGCAGGTGATTTGATTGACCGAATTAGTTCTACATATAATTAATCAGATTCAGAGGAAAACTGTCTTTAGATCATCACCCTGACGTTAATAAATTCTAATTAACTAGTATACTAAATACTTGTAGTATATACTAACCATATAAGAATGTTAATATGTCAAAGCAGTAAGAATATCAAATATCGATCCATCGGTAATTATTTTATTTCTATTACAAGATTGCCAAGTTTATAGCTGACAACAAGAGTTACACTATTTCAACACGCAATTGGAGAAAGTATTCAAGTCATTGATAGTTTGACACCAAACGATGGATCCAAAGTATAGGTAAAATTAAAGTTTAGCATGATTTCATCGACTATAAGCCGCTTGTAAGGCGAGTAGGGTGCTTGGGTGAAAGCCCAGAGTGGGATTTCAGGAGCTGGTGAAGATGATGGTGGATGAGGATGTGGAGTTGGCCAAGAGGGAGAAGGTACTTGTGGATGCTGGTTTCATGGACACCCAGCAGCGGCCATGATGATCAAACAACATTCTTTCATCGCCAATGCATTCTTCTCATTGCTTTGGTCTTTTTTGTGAGATCATTGATTCCTTTGGTTTAATTGTTGTAGTTTTTTCTTCTTCACATCCTAGATAGATATAAAGAGAGGCATTAATGTTTCTCTGTGTTGTCTTCATCATCATCATCCATCTCTTTTGGGCATTTCTAGATCTGGGTGATCCGGAGAATTGGAAGAATTTGAGTTTCTTTTATGCTTGGATCAGAAATTTTGGACATTTGAATTGTTCATCATTTTTCAGATTGAAATGTTGTGATTGATTCTGTGATTTGAATTTGAGTTACTTGTATGCTAGCTCAGAGCATTTTTTTTTTTTTAATAACAAATTTCCTATTGCACTAAAAGAAAAAGATTGCCAAGCACCGATTTGTTGACTTCCTTTATCTCCCGCTTATGGCTTTTCCGTATTAGGTTGAACCCAAAGCAACAAACAAGTCAGCACGTTTTGCTCAGGAGATTATCTCGACTATCCTGTTTACCATCGTCATTGGATTGATGTGGTATGGTGTTTTTCTTTAGCTGACTTTTTTTTTTTCATAAAATGCACTTCTCTTCCTCTCCTAATGTGAGGTGTTTTGAGGGATGGAGAACTTTTACCTTTACGCCCTTCTTTTGTGTTTTCATGTTTTTTCTATTTACATGTTCTTGTGTATACTCATACAGTACTTAATTCAGTTCCGTTTCTTCAATAGGAAACTGTGGCTTGATTTAATCCGTTTACTCAATTATTTGAGAGGTAAACGGATTACAGGTACTTAATTCAGTACTCATACAGTACTTAATTCAGTTCCTTTTCTTGAACTTTCACTCTCTTCTATTTATCACATTCATTTTTCAATGTTCTACTTCTAAAGAGAAGAGTCATTACATGTGCAGCATGATCATCAACAATAAGTAAAGAATAGAGAAACAGAACCAAGGGAAAACGAATAGAATCTATTTTTATGAGAAAAATAAAAATTAAAGAAGTCATCTCTAGGGACCAAAATTCTGGTTATATTTTTCGTTCTTACCTTCTGACAGCTTAAATTTTGATGTTAGGACCAAAAGCTACAGTGTGGATACAATTTGTAAGTAGACCATCTCTTACAAGTGACAGTAAAAATGTTAGTTTACTCCTAGAATAATAAAAAAGAAGAAAAATGATAATCTAACACACTTTGGACGCACACTTTGTTTTTTAGCTCATTTATGGTGTTTTGTTAGATGTGGGGCCCACGTCTTGGGAGACAAGAAAGAGTTATAAATGGCTAAAAAACAAAGTATGCGCTTAAAGTGTCCGTGTGTTAGATTATCATTTTCTAAAAAAAGAAACAGTAATAAGAATAGATAAAAGTCGCTGCAATAGATCTTAGTAATCAGATTCAACTGAAATAATTCATTCCTACCACTCCTTGGGAGTTCAGCTCATATATATTGTAAGTGAGAGTTGGAAGGCAATGAAACCAGTCTCGTGAGATGTTCTACAGTATCAAGAACTTGTACATGAAGCAAAAATTTCTTTTTTATTTTAGTAAAAAAAAATAAGATCAACATTTCTGTTTTCATGTAACATACACTTATACCTGATAATGTTAAAGTATGTTCAAATGTGGAATACAGGATATCTTTGACCACTCAGGACGGTTTCCATATACATTGTTGCATCATTCCTTCAAGTTGGGACAACCAGAAATTTCCTATCGCTTGAGCGAAGTGAGTCCTTGCATTTGCTATTGGGATGATAGATGCATTAGATCTATGTATAAGAGATAATATGCAAGCTTTCAAGTGATGCAAGGTCCCCGCCAAGCCAATCTGCAAGGCCACCAAATTCTTAAAGCATAATATGGAGAGGGATTTTCGAAGGTCATGACGCAGAGATTGAAGAGTAGGCACAGCTGCCAAGTAAAGAATATAACTGTATATTTTTATTTTTATTTTTTTTATATAAGAAGCATATAACAGCGTATTGGCGTAAAAACACTTGAAAAAAAATATAGCCTTTCGATTATTTAGTCACCTTGATGGCTCTATGTGTACATTGGAAATATAAAAAGATGCAGCCGATCAGATGGAGAAGAGTGGCCCAAGATTTCCCATATTCCAAATTTATAAATTTGATTCAAGATGCACCCTGCATGTTTCAATAAATTTGATTTTGTGGAATACATTGCAACTGAAGCAACTGGCAGATCTGTAAATCATTAATTTTTATTGAACCAATCACCATATATCAGTGGATATCAATTTGACACTCACCACCTTACCTTTCTTTCATCATTGAATCTGTTTCTCTTTCTTTATAACTAGCTAGACACAGTACCCCTTACATTTTTGTGAAACTGTAGCCACAAAATCACCATGTTCAACATTATTAATTCAAGATTTGACAAAAAATAAAAACATTATTAATTCATGGGTCCTCAAACTATCTTAACCAGCTTATTGACATTTGGACTGGTTGATTCTCTTTTAAACTGTTAACAGAAAGATGCATCTAATTAATTCGCAACAATTTCTTTTCCCTTGTCCTAAAAAAAACAATTAATTCTCCAGAGATAAAACATTTATAGTAGAGGATGAAGTGCTGTTTTCAGAGCATTGGTAGTTGAATCTTAATATGTTTAGTTAGCCTTTTAATAATAGTGTTCTGGAATTATGTTCTTGTTGTAGGGTGAACTGATCTTTCTCGGGCAGAAGAGTCAAGATTACGTTCTTGTCGTGAAATGAAGTCTATTTTGGAGCGTTAAATCCAACATCTCAAGCCTCTTATTAGCGTTAAATCCAACATCTCACACTAGCTAATTAGACGTTGTATTAGGCTTTTCTTTTTTAAATCATTGACAGATTTGTTTTCTTTCAAAAAGAAAAGAAAGGAAAAGCAAGAGTTTATGTCTACCAATATTGTGCTAATTAGCTTGTAACATCATTCATGCTGCAAGAGACGTAATCGAGCGAAAAAAGGACATATTAGGGATTTTGTGGAACTACGGTTGACTTGCAAGTGACCTCTAGTTGATGAAATCAATCTAGCTGCATCGATGTGTCATGACTCGACCTAGCATTCTTCTGATCATCCTGCTCCTAAATTTGTAGAAGAGAGCAAACTTTTTACGTTTAATTGTAGCTGTTAACCATGAACTACAGAAGATGATTTAAGGCTCATACTTTTGTTACATTTGCATTTTATGTTGAAGGAAACAAGATGTGTGATCTCTATTAGATACTCAGGCAACCTCACTTGAGAAGTGTTGACCGTGTCTTGCAGAGTTATTTTAGCTAGTGGAAAGAGGGTTGCTGTAAAGTGTGTGTACAAGAATTATAGGATTCGCTTCCCTAATAACAAAAAAAGGGAGTTAATGTGGAAAGTGTGACATAGTGACATAGTTCGCCTCTAATGGGAATTTCAGGGATTAACTTCTAAGTAAGCTACTAACCTTTCTTGTTGCAGTTCTTTTATACCTTACTATATAGCCTTTACAATTCTAATTGTGTTCCCATTATAAGTAAAGGCGCAGGATGTCTTTCATTGTTGTTAAGACTAAAAACTTTGAGGAACCATGTGCTTGGGCTCCATAGTCATCGAGATGGTTGCATTGTTCATGGTATTGAAATGCATGGGCCCGCAGAGTGTTGGGCCGCACACGAATATGGTGGGTATACATATGGTGTTGGAGCCCATCTTTGCACAAAACCAATTGGCTTGTGCTAGGATCCAATCTACATCACTTTATACCACACCAACTCTTATTATATTTCCAACGTGGGCTTATATTTCAACACTCCCCCTCAAGTACAACTAGGCCTGAACTAGTTGTCACTTGCCAAACACAGACCTACTCTTTTTTAGAGGTCTGTAAATATGCCTAAGCCTCTTTTCATAGGTTCTAGGTCCACAAACGGGTCTAGACTCCACCGCTAACCCAATCAGGTCTCTTCAAATACGAACCCAGGATCCTTTCGCTCTGATACCATATTAATTTTCTCACTTGCGGGTACAACATCCACAAGCGTCATGCCCACACTCGCTGGCGATCTCCCCCAATACCAATATTGTCTCCAACTTAACTACCTTCAACTCTTTTAGGTGTGGGGTTTTAACTCATAAGGCCTCGGTTTGATTAAAGGTGTGAGCACCAGATGTGTTAAGAAACTAATATTCTGTAACGTTTACACTAATTGTGTAACATCTACATTAATTGTGTAACGCCTCCACTGATTCTGTAACGTCTACACTGATTATGTTACGCCTCTACTGATTTAGTTCTAAACCATACTGTACATTTGAATATACAATAAACTTATTCTATTATGAAACTATCATGGTATCAGAGCTTGGTTTCGCACAAATCCTGATAGTCATTTTGCTGACTCAGCTCCGTTAGTCGTTCCGCCGACTTAGCTCCGTTAGTCGTTCCGTAGACTATGTTGTTCCGTTAGTCATTCCGTCGACTCAGCTCCGTTAGTCATTCCGTCGACTCTGCTCCGTTAGTCATTCCGTCGACTATGTTGTTCCGTTAGTCGTTCTGCCGTATATTTTGTTTCGTTTGTCGTTCCGCCGACTATGTTGTTTCGTTAGTCGTTCCATCGACTCAGCTCCATTAGTCGTTCCGTCGACTCCGTTGTTCAATTATTCTGTTGTCTCGTCCGTGCATTTGAGTACAGTTCGCGATGCCTGTCACGCCCGTTATATGCGTACTGTACGCTGTCGAGCATAGTTCGCGATGTTTGTCATGCCTATTAGTTGCTATACTGTTGCAGATTTATCTCTCCCGCCTACCTATCTGGAGATTCTGTCCATGATCATTTGCATTCGTTTGTCGCGATCTGGTGTCCCCACGCAGAATTGTCGCTGACTTTGTATATCCTCATCTTATTCATTTGCAAACTCAAGTGGTTCTGTTGCCACCACCTTGAGTTTGATGGGGGATGTTAAGAAACTAATATTCTGTAACATCTACACTGATCGTGTAACGCCTACATTAATCGTGAAACGCCTCCACTGATTTTGTAACGTCTACACTGATTATGTACCACCTCCATTGATTTAGTTCTATACCATTCTATAAATAGGGCACCATATTGTACATTCGAATATACAATAAACTTATTCTATTATGAGACTATCAATTTCTTTAGCTAGCCTTCCAGGATGCATTACTCACTAATGAGGTTTGCAATCAAAGACATATATCGGGTAATGCTACATGTGGTTTTTATGGAGATAGTAATGAATCATTGAACCATGTACTTAGGGTATGCCCTCTTTCTACTTTGGCATGGATCAGATTTCTACATCCTGAACACTTCGATTCGCTCCAGGCCCTTTCTCTTCAGGAATGGATGATGGAAAACCTTTTCTCGATGGACTCCTTCATGGGGATGTATTGGCCGACCTTTTTTTGCCACTGCGTGTTGGCTACTATGGAACAGACACAACCGCATTGTCATTGGAGAAGAGGCTATAACCCACTCGGAGGTATGTCAAGGCCAAGTCTTTTCAATTGGCTTTTGAAACCTTCTTTAATCTAGATGAAGTTGCATTCCAAGAAAGAACACTTTATTAGTTGGTCATGCCCTCCTAAGTAGTGGATAATAGTTAATAGGGATGGCGCTCTTAAGCATGATCTTGGGGCAGCTACTGCTGGTGGTCTGATTCAAGATGAGGGTGGTGAGTGGAGACATGGTTTTGTGATGAACTATGTTCGGTGTTTGAAACAGAAATTAGGGGTGCTTTGCAGTTAGCATGGGATAGTGGCTTTCAACGTGTCAAATTGGAGATGGATAATAAAAGTGTTATGGACTTAATGGTGAGAGTGCAGCGGTCCCAAAATCTGAGACCGCCACCTCATGTGCCACGGGCCCACAACCCTGCCTACACTACAAAAGTAAAGAACTTTCATGACGGTTAAAAACCGTCATGAAAGACCTTTAATAACGGTTTTTAACCGTTACAAGGTCCGTCACCTTATGAGAAGTTATTAAAACTCAGGGCCTTTCGTGACGGTTTTTCACCGTCATCTTATGTAAAATATTGTATCAGAATTTGGGCTTTTGTAACGGTTTTTAACGGTCATAAAAGCCTTACATTTTTATTTTTTTTGAAGTGGACGTATTTTTTTTTGGTAGCCCCTGAAGCATATATACATGAGTAAATATTAAATTGACCTAAAGTTGAAAATTTGATTTTGAATTCATAAAAATCTTCTACTCAAACATGAATTCTTCACGCCCAATTATAAAAATAGCTCCAATGATTAGCAAGTGATAATCAAAACTTAATTAAACCAAGCATCATTTTTTATTTGTCAAAAGTTAATTAAGCAAACCTAATATTAGAGATGACAAGATGAGCCAATCACTAGTGAGTAGTGACGCTGTGATACATAATAACATTGAACTTGTACACCCCCCCACTTTAAAAACCAACAAATTTATGTCTGAATCAGAGCCTTGAATTTAATTGAATTTACATTAGAGGCCCGCTATGTGCACCCCAGTCGTTACTCTGTGCACCCCATTTACAAGGGCACCCATCGAATTTCTCAGGGCACCCCTGAGTTAGATGAAAATGCCCTTCTTCATCAATGTAAGGCCCACCACCAAATCTTCTTTCACACTCTTTCCCTTCATAAATCGACGCCTCAATCTACAAAATCTCCTCATTTTCTTGCTCGTTTGCCCCTCGATTTATTATTTTTAGGGTCGGGTGAGTGTTTGCGGTGTTTGTGAGGTGAGGTTTGAATGATGACTTGTGGTAGATAGTTGATGTTGAATCATATAGTCGAGGGCGTTTTTCATTGTGTTTGTTGTTCCTTTATCTTGTGTTGTTGTTGTCTTTCATTGGAATGTACCCATCACTAAGTTCAACCACAATCCCGTAATGTTCGGCCACACAGGGCCGAGACTATTGAGTAAGTCTCGGAACTGCATGAACGAGACTCTACAGTACATTTCGGTACCAAGTAATCGATCGAACAAGTAACTTAATTCACAATGGGTTCGGTTATCAAAGAGACCGAGACATAAGAGGATGTCCCCGGTTGTTGGTAATCGAGACATCCTCTTATGTCTCGATACCCGTAACCGATTGAACAAGTTACCCATTTCACAATGGGTTCAGTTAGAAACGAGACCGAGACATAAAAGGATGTCTCAGTTGTTAGCAACCGAGACATCCTCTTATGTCTCAGTCCTGTGCGTCCGACATTTTCGTGTATGTGGTGCATTTCAAAATGCAGGAAACTCTTAACACAAAAAGGTCAAAACACACAAAAACTCATGCTTCCAACCCTCAAAATGGGGTGGTGGGGTGCGTAAAGTTGTGTTCGACCGTCGACAAAGATGACGGGATCGGTTGGGAGCACAAGGGTGGTGGAGTTCGGTGGTCACACATCAAAATGGGGTGGTGGGGTGCCCAAAGTTGTTTTTTTTTTGTTTTTGTTGTGGATTTGTATTGGAGGGCATATGAGTCATTACACGTACAATTAGAAAAAAATGGGGTGCCCTGAGTGATGACTGGGGTGCACATAGCTGGCCTCTTACTTTAATGCTGCTGCAGCTGCTGACGTAGAGACAGGTAAGAACAGCACCATTTACTCCCCCAGTTTGATTGCCGCATCAGGACAGTCGAACGATGTTAGAACATCATATCATGTAAATCTGTCAATAAGGACATACTTGTAACATATATACAAAAATTTGTTAAATAGAGCAAGAACCTGTTGGAAAAAAATTAAACAAAAATCAACATTAGATTTGGCGAGATAAATTGTCAACACATAACTGAGATCCTAACAAACTCTAGAATACAGAAATTTTATTGACTAGCTCCACGAAAACAAGATCAAGTATTGAAACAACAATACTACATCCCTAGACCTCAAACGAAGTTAGAGCAACCTGCAACGAATCAAACTTACCATGAATCAAGAAAGGATGATTAGAAGACAAGTTATGTTAATGAAATCATCGCAATGAACCAAGGTTCAGTTGTTGCACTTATAATCAATCTATATAGCTCATTGAAAATACAGTTAATGAAACAATGAATACTTTGATAGTTATGAACAACTAAAGACAATCAAATCAAAATTGGAATTGACGAGTTACTTGGTTAGGCTTGGGCATGTGAAATCAGGGTCATCTCTGCCAAAATGACCATAAACTGCAGTAGTCTTCACATGCCACCTTCTTCAATCTCGCATTCGCAATTAATTAAATGATGAATTATAAGCCATCATGTAATCAAAATTAGTTGATGGATAAACATAAAAGAAAATATGCATGCTCATCCAAGCCTTTACCCTATCATTTCACTACAACAGAAAAATAATTATTTGAGAGCAAAAATAATTATTTGGGAGCAAAGTGTCAAGGTTACTCCATTTAAGAATAAAATAGACTACAATACCTAGTTGAATACCACAAGTAGTTAGAAAATTTTATAGTCATAAGATGCTTACCGGGATGGTTGAAATTATGTTCATGAACATGTCTTAGCTTCTCATCACTCAGCTTTAAATAGAAGGAATCCTACAAAAGCATAAACCATCATATAAGTCAATTAACTCTGATACTTATCTAGTCACCAATGCTTTGAGCAGAAGTGGCCTAGCCTGAAAAAGCCATCAGATATCATGTTGGAAAACAAAATTAAAATTTAATTAAAATTTTAAAACAGCTGAGACATTCAAAGCATGAAGCTTCACAAAGAAAAGAAAATAACAAGAAGAGCGAGAATCATAAAACCAACAACATGAATCTTCGGAGATCTTTTTTTTTTTTGAAGTCATGCAGAGAAAAATATTAGTTCTACATAAAACAACCAAATGGTAGACACACTGTACAAGAATTAACAAAGAAGATATGATGAAGAAGAGAAAAAAAAAGATTTTAGAGCTCTTGTATTACCCATTCAACTAAACTCTCATCCCCTAAAGGTCAAGATGCATCAACATGTTTACGTCCATTGTTTGACTAATCAATAAGACGTCAGGCAAAAACAAAATAAGAACTGCAATAAAAGGTTTTAGAGGGCATACATGATTTAGTTCTTGCGGAAGCTACCATTCTTTTTGAAGAGCTGCTCAAAGTCAGTCTCTTTGAAGAGCTGCTCAAAGTGAGGTTTGCGGTATAATACTCCTTTCGCGTAAGTCCCGGCCTCATCCAAGTTCTCCAGAAGCTTCAGTAATGAAATTGAAACTCGTGACCTACTCTTATCGGCGAATAGGGTGCAAGAGAGCAAGTACAAAAAGTATGCACGTGCAGTGCATTCCACTGGAGGGTACGTAGTAGGAGAACTGGAAGTACTGGAAGACTTGGACTTGGATGGGCAAAAACGACTCTTCAGCCAAACTACTCGCACTATGAGACCCTTCGTAATGTTAACCTCTTCCTCCGTTTCGTCAAGAGAAACCCCGAGCAGTTTTGAAACTAACTCAATCGCATCCTTGCGGGACTCCTCTGTGTACCTTGAAAAATTCTCAACCACCACCACCTTGCCTGTCACTGGGATCTTCAGTAAAATGCTCATGTCCTCGAACGTGATGGACATTTCACCAAATGGTAAATGAAATGTATTGGTCTCCGGCTGCCACCGCTCGACAAAAGCTGATATCACCTCCTTATTGGCCTTCCGATAGGAGCAATCTATTAGTGGAGCCAAACCCGACCTCTGAATGATTCTTTGCAGTCCCTGGGTGTCGGGGTGACAAGATTGCAAATCCCACTCAGCTATTTGAGCCCCGTGGTTTATGCACTTAAGCAACGGTCGATGCTACAAAAAAAAAAACATAATTCATAAATACATTATCGTATATGAATAGCAAAAGTAATAATTTGATTGAAAATGAATTGATATTTTGCCAAAAAAAGGCTACATACCTCATTATTCCAAATTGCTGCCGCAACATGATCCTTAAAACTCTTCAACAAAGAGCGGTCAATAGGACAGCCAGGGAAAGGAGCAGATGGGTCATCTTCGGGCTCCACAACATTCCCACCAACAATACCACTACTACTCCTAGTTACTTGTGGTTGGGATGTGGTGGTTTCTTCCATTGCGGCCCTGCGGGCCTCATCCCCGTCGGCACCACCCCGACCATCGCTCCCACAGGGACATGAGATGCCTCATCCTCGACGGTATCCTCACCGGCCTCAAGTCCACGTACACCCTCAACAGCTTGCACTTTCGCCTTTCGATATGATGCAGTCTGTGCCTTCCTCTTACCACGGACATCACAAGCAGAGGGAGCAGCAGCAGGAGCAGAAGGAGCAGTAGCAGGAGCAGAAGGAGTTGCAGGAGCAACAGGACCAGAAGGAGCAGCAGCCACGACCGACGCTCGTTGTGCTCTCGTGGGCTCTCCATCGACATCCTCTCTAGAAACAGTACATTTTCCTCGAGCCATATCTGATAGAGAAAGACATTGTAACCATACAATCTCTTGTGCAGCAAAAAAAAACCCCAAAAAATATATTTTCAACATTGAATCGGTATGGCATAACTGATAGCAAAACAAAAATGTCGGTATACCATAACCGAAACCTAAGGCAAAATTTCGGTATGACGAAACCGAGATCTATCACAAAGTATCGGTATTTATCCTCCGAGACTAAACCTACGCATAAGTAATATACGAGCTTCGGTTTACTGGCACCGAAACAAAAACAAGAATCTCGCTACTTGTGTCCGAAATGTAATGAAATTTTATATGGGCTAAGTGTCGTTTGGATACAAACGAGAAGTACTCATAAGTCTCGCATGGTATTTCGAGATTAATGACTACATCACGGTCCCGTGTGGCGAGTATTACGGTTTGCAAGAAAACCCAGATATTGAAGCATTTTCATAGACGACTACAAAGAAAACGAACCAAATGAACATAAAATTGAACAAAAACTCAAACGTACCTTACTTTCCCTCTCGATTTCACAATGAACTCAAATTCAAACCTGTCCCTAGCCGCTGACCACCTCAACTGGGCGAAAAAACCTGTCCAACTCGAAAAAACCAGGAATATGTGGGAGAGAACGATGAAAAATATGAGATTTACTTGATTTCGCCTCCAAATCACGATGGCAATGAGAGCTTTTGTAGGAAATGAGGTTTCGAAAAAATGGAAACCAGTTCTAGGGTTTAGGGTATAGCCGAAATAGGTGGGGTGCCTCAGCCTTAGGGTTCAAGGGCATTTTCGTCCAATTTGGGGGTGCCTTGATAAATTCGATGGGTGCCCTTGTAAATGGGGTGCCCTGAGTGTTGACTGGGGTACACATAGCTGGCTTGCTATTAATTCATGACATAAAGAAAGGGCAAATGCAACAAAAAATATTGTGGATACGTTCTGTAAGTAGACCTTCCCTAACAAATCATAGAACTGAAACAGTTTATATAGTTATATTTGAAAAATAAAAAAGAAACAGGGTAATAACTAACAATTATATGGTATATCCATGAATATACAAGTCATTGAAACTTTTGGTGAAAGTGTACTGTCACAAAAACATATTCTATCGATCTTTGATTAATCAATACATAACAGGTTAGACATTACATATGAGAGTGGATGAAAATAATTGCAATAGATCTCAACAATAAAATTCATTTGAAATTACTTCATAATTCATAAATTGGATAGAGTCTAGGGAATGTAAGTAAGCATTTTTGTATTCATGTAACATACATATTTTTGTTATATTGAAATGTGGAATATGGGACATCCTGGGCGACCCTTGCATTTTTGCATCTTTCCTTCCGTTAATGGGATGTAACGCAATGCAAGAGAAGTCACCAATTTCAAGTTTCTCAAGGGAAGTCAGAAATTGTAGGCCTTGCAAGGAGTTGATTCCTCTTGGACATAAATCAACAAAAATTATAGCAGGAAAATCAAAGGAACTTGTAGTTGATGCTTACAACACTAAGCATATAACAAATTGTTTGTTGTTGTTTTCCTTCTACTATGGCTCATTGAAAGATCATGTAAGCTCTGTAGGTATACTGTTTTGAATCAAATTATGGAATGGTATTTGAATTTTGTTTTACTAATCATCTGGGTGTTTTTTTTTTTTTTGGAAAGATCATTGCCAGATGTTTGGTGAGCTTAGTTTCCTAATGCAAGAGTTTTAATTTGTTCGGAGTCTTCACATTGCTAATCGACTTTAATTTTTTTTTTTTGGTAATTGTGTCACTTTTTAATTTTTACCCTTTCACTTCATCAGTTGAGTGAAAACTGTGCATAAAATTACACTGCTTCAAGTTTCAAGAACTAAAATAAGTGAAAACTAAGCATAAAATTCACAACAGCTGCCTTCAATTCTTAAATAATGGCTAAGACTCGAAACTGTTTGACGTCAAGGTTGTTACCAATGGCACCAAACCAACGACAATGATTTTTATTTATTTTTTAGACTTCAACGGGAGTCGAACCGACAACCTCCCCAAACCTTGCCTTTTTAGTGTCGTTATTGGCTGTGTTTCATTGTTCACATTTTGTTGACTGCTATATATGACATTGAATTTGTAATATTCTAACAGTACTGTAATTACTCTACCTTCGAAATTCTACCTAAATATACCAGGACGAATAAATGGAGTTCACTAGTGGTCCTCACGCTTAATGTTATGAAATTAGCCCTTTATTCAAGAAAAACTCAAGAGTATTGCATTTACATACAGAAAATACCTAGTTGATGACTTGATGTTACGACCAAAAGCTAGAGTGTGGATTCATTTCGTAAGCAGACCTTCTCTTACAAATGACAGTAAAAATGATAGTTTACTTCTACTTGAATAATAAAAAAGAAACAATAATAAGAGTAGATAAAAGTAACTGCAATAGATCTTAGCAATCAGATTCAACTGACATAATTCATTCCTACCGCTTCTTGGGAGTGCAGCTCATATATATAATAAGTGAGAGTTGGAAGGCAATGAAACCAGTCTCGTGAGATGATCTACAGTATCAAAAACTTGTACATGAAGCTTAAATTTCTTTTTTTTTAGTCAAAAAAAATAAGATCAACATTTTTGTTCTCATGTAACATACACATATACCTGATGATGTTAAAGTATGTTCAAATGTGGAATACAGGATATCTTTGACCACTGAAGACGGTCTCCATATTCATTGTTGCATCATTCCTTCAAGTTAGGACAACCAGAATTTTTCTATCGCTTGAGCGAAGTGAGTCCTTGCATTTGCTACTGGAATGGTAGATGCATCAGATCATTGTTTAAGATATAATATGCAAGCTTTCAAGTGATGCAAGGTCCCCGCCAAGCCAATCCGTCAAGCCGCCAAATTCTTAAAGCATAATATGGAGAGGTATTTTTTAAGGTCATGACGCAGAGATTGAAGAGTAGGCACAGCTGCCAAGTAAAGAAAATAACTGTATATTTTTATTTTTATTTTTATTTTTTTTATATAAGAAGCGTATAACAGTGTATATTTTTATTTTTATTTTCCTTGTCATTCACCCTCCCAACCACATCTGAGTGATCCTTGATCCAGTGCAGGTGATTTGATTGACCGAATTAGTTTTACATATAATTAATCAGATTCAGAGGAAAACTGTCTTTAGAGCATCACCCAGACATTAATAAATTTCAGAGGAAAACTGTCTTAGAGCATCACCCTGATATTAATAAATTCTAATTAACTAGTATACTAAATACTTGTAGTATATACTAACCATATAAGAATGTTAATATATCAAAGCAGTAAGAATATCAAATATCGATCCATCGGTAATTATTTTATTTCTATTACAAGATTGCCAAGTTTATAGCTGACAACAAGAGTTACACTATTTCAACACGCAATTAGAGAAAGTATTCAAGTCATTGATAATTTGACACCAAACGATGGATCCAAAGTATAGGTAAAAGTTTAGCATGATTTCATCGACTATAAGCCGCTTGTAAGGCGAGGAGGGTGCTTGGGTGAAAGCCCAGAGTGGGGTTTCAGGAGCTGGTGAAGATGATGGTGGATGTGGATGTGGAGTTGGCTAAGAGGGAGAAGGTACTTGTGTATGCTGGTTCATGGACACCCAGCAGCAGCCATGATGATCAAACAACATTCTTTCATCACCCATGCATTCTTCTCATTGCTTTGGTCTTTTTTGTGAGATCGTTGATTCCTTTGGTTTAATTGTTGTAGTTTTTTCTTCTTCACATCCTAGATAGATATATAGAGAGGCATTAATGTTTCTCTGTTGTTGTCTTCATCATCATCATCCATCTCTTTTGGGCATTTCTAGATCTGGGTGATCTGGAGAATTGGAAGAATTTGAGTTACTTGTATGCTAGGATCAGAAATTTTGGACATTTGAATTGTTCATCATTTTTCAGATTGAAATGTTGGGATTCATTCTGTGATTTGAATTTGAGTTACTTGTATGCTAGCTCAGAGCAATTTTTTTTTTTAATAACAAATTTCAACTAGGAGTTGAGGAGTTGCTGCTAAATTTAGTTTTCAGTGTGAAAGATGGACATTCCATGTGCAGCATGATCATCAACAATAAGTGAAGAATAGAGAAACATAACCAAGGGAAAACGAATAGAATCGATTTTTATGAGAAAAATAAAAATTAAAGAAGTCATCTCTAGGGACCAAAATTCTGGTTATATTTTTCGTTCTTACATTCTAACAGCTTAAATTTTGATGTTACGACCAAAAGCTACAGTGTGGATACATTTTGTAAGTAGACCATCTCTTACAAGTGACAGTAAAAATGTTAGTTTACTCCTAGAATAATAATAATAAAAAAAATGATAATCTAACACAATTTGAACGCACACTTTGTTTTTTATCTCATTTATGGTGTTTTGTTAGATGTGGGGCCCATGTCTTGGGAGACAAGAACGAGTTATAAATGGCTAAAAAACAAAGTATGCGCTTAAAGTGTCCGTGTTAGATTATCATTTTCTAAAAAAAGAAACAGTAATAAGAGTAGATAACAGTCGCTGCAATAGATCTTAGCAATCAGATTCAACTGAAATAATTCATTCCTACCACTCCTTGGGAATTCAGCTCACATATATAGTAAGTGAGAGTTGGAAGGCAATGAAACTAGTCTCGTGAGATGTTCTACAGTATCAAGAACTTGTACATGAAGCAAAAATTTCTTTTTTATTTTAGTAAAAAAAAATATGATCAACATTTCTGTTTTCATGTAACATACACATATACTTGATAATGTTAAAGTATGTTCAAATGTGGAATACAGGATATCTTTGACCACTCAGGACGGTTTCCATATACATTGTTGTATCATTCCTTCAAGTTGGGACAACCAGAAATTTCCTATGGCTTGAGCGAAGTGAGTCCTTGCATTTGCTACTGGGATGGTAGATGCATTAGATCTATGTATAAGAGATAATATGTGTTGGGAAATGTGCCCTAGGTCAATCCATTAATAGTCTTTATGAATACATTTTAAGTTAATAAAATAGAGGATTTCATTTGCTGTTTATTATAATTAATTTGCATGTTTACATTATAATAAGATCCATGGGTATTTACGAAATATCCTAAATGTCTCTAGTCGATTATTATACTTGGGAACTATAATGAATTAAGACTAGTGTGAGTCTTGATTGATGATCATACAATGATCATACGTATAGGAATACGAATCAAGATCATGAGTACTTGTTAGGGAACAAAGTACTGGTTAGGGAACAAAGTACTTGTTAGGGAATCAAGATCATGAGTACTTGTTGGATGTTTTCAGTCTACCTAGAGATCGAGACTAGTACGATTGAACATGTTGGATGACAATTCCATGCCTTTTGTTTGATCAAAAAAGGATATCGTGTGACAAAAGGATGTTATATACACTATTGATTAGGTTCTATCGATTTGATATTCGTACAACTTGTGTATATGATACATATATTCGTGATTTAATTGAAATTAGTTTCGTACATGCTAGTTACCATGTTAAGTTAATTTGAATAATTTTAATGAATTGAGTTTCGTGTTCTATGATCCATGACACCATTAGGTTCGATTGGGATAGTAGTTCATGATTCAATTACATGTTTATTATTTGGATGAAGATTGAAATTGCAAATAATTAATTTTCGAAATTATTTATTTATATTGTTATATCTATTTTGTAATGAAGTTTCTATTTGATAAAGATAGATAACAAATTAGAATAGGAGATAAATATCAAGAATCTTGTTATTGGTGATATACTAAGATTCAAATATCTTATATCCAAAATAAATAATTAATTTTCAAAATTATTTATTTATCTTGTTATATTTATTTTGTTATGAAGCTTCTATTTGATAAAGATAGATAACAAATTAGATTAGGAGATATAAGCAAAATCGGTTTCGTTATCCCTATTAGATAGGAGATAAATATGGAGAAGTTTGTTATTGGTGATATGCTAGGATTCAAATATCTAAAGTCCTAATTGGATTAGGATAAGATGATTAGTTAGATGTGGGCCCGGGTTAATTAAAAAATTTTTAATTGACTTAATTTTGGATAAATTAAGGGGTAAATTTAGTATAGTAAAATCAACGAAAAATATTATTTTTATAGCGAATTTCAATTTTCGGAATTGAGATTCGTTTTCTAAAAAAAAAAAAAAAAAAAAAGGCGCTGCCCCCTGTACCCCCGTCCGCTGACCGGTCAGTGGAACCACCGCCCGCTAACTAGCCAGCAGGACCGCCGTCTAACTAATTCTTGCACATGAAAATTCTTCTATTAGTGAATAGCATAAAATTTTCCTCAATTTTTTACTGGTTCTACAAATCAATAAAATATATGATATTTCATTGTTTACTTAAAAAATTACTAAAACTGAATAAAATCCCTCTATTAAATCTTAAGTCTTGTGCCATCCAATTTTAAACACTTATCAAGGCCTCGATCGCACTAATATAGTTTCAGCCATAGCTGGGTGTATTGTGTTATCTTGGTGAGATAAGTTAGGTAAGAGTTACCTAAATGTTTAAATTGGTCCCACTTAATAAAGCTATCAAAATAGTTTTGGGTTTTAGGCATATGATGAGATAAAAACATGCTAAGACATAAGATGTCCTGTATTTCATAAAAGTATCTAAAAATTACATAAGATGTAATTGGTAACTGTTACCTACCTAAATAATCTAGTTATATGTTTCATGTCATAGCTGTCATAGAATTAGGTGAAATATGGATTTTAGTCCCCTAAATAAACAGTGTGTTTTAGGAGGGTTGTTAATTTAGAGGGAGTCTATTCATCTATGCTTAAATAAACTTTGCATAATCTTTATTGTAGATCAATGGCCTCTTCAAGTAACAATAATCCCCTGTCACTGCGATCCATCCTTGAGAATGATAAACTATCTGGGACTAACTTTCTTGACTGGTTCAGAAACTTAAGAATCGTTCTCAAGCATGAACGAAAGTTGTATGTCCTGGATGCTCCAATCCCTGAGGACCCACCAGCCAATGCTACGAAAGCTGTGAAGGATGCGCATAATAAGCATGTCAACGATTCTACTGATGTTGCATGCATTATGTTGGAAACTATGGTTCCTGAACTTCAGAAGGACATGAAACTAATGGAAGCCTACGACATGGCTGTAACGCTGAAGGAAATGTTCCAGTAGCAAGCTAGGCAAGAAAGGTTTGAGACAGCCAAGAACCTGCATTCTTGTAAGATGACTGAGGGTGCGTCAGTTAGTCCTCATGTTCTGAAGATGAAGGGCTATGTTGACTAACTTGATAGACTCGGATTTCCCATAAGCCAAGAGTTGGCTACGAATTTGATCCTAAATTCATTACCGGAAAGTTACTCACAATTTGTGATGAACTACGATATGAATAATATGGAGAAATCAATTTCAGAGTTGCATTTGATGCTCAAAACTGCTGAACAAAATACCAAGAAACCCTCTAGTAATGTGCTGATGGTTTAAAAGGGAAAGGGAATGAAGAAGAAAGGCAAAGGCAAAGGCAAGGCTAAAGTTGTCAAGGCTGTTGTTGCACCTGTCGCAAAGCCTGTAGAACAAGTCAAGCCCCAGCCTATTCCTGCTTCAAAGCACCAAAAGGAAAAGGAAGGAAATTTTCATTTCTGCCATGCACCTGGACATTGGTTCAGAAATTGCAAACTCTATCTGGAAGATCTAAAGAAGAAAAAAGGGTAGCACGACTACCACTACAAGTATTTATGTTATTGAAATTAATTTATCTACTAGTGATTCCTGGGTATTAGATACCGGATGTGGATCTCACATTTGTATAAATGTGCAGGTACTCACTAGAAGTAGAAAGTTGAAGAAATGAGAAGTCATCCTCCGCGTAGGGAATGGAGCAAGAGTTGCTGCCCTGGCTGTTGGATCATATGACTTACTCTTACCTAGTGGACTTATCTTAACTTTAAATAATTGTTATTTTGTGCATGCCTTGAGCAGAAACATCATTTATGTTTCATGCTTAGATATGGATGGTTTTGATTTTATTATTGCGAATAATAGATGTTTCATTTCTCGTAAAGGAATATTTTATGCAAATGCTGATTTGCGTGATAGTCTTTATATGCTAAGCATGAAAAGGTCCACTGATACTCCAGTCTTTAACATAAATACAAAGAGATTCAAGTCAAATGATTTGAATCAAACCTATCTTTGGCATTGTCGTCTCGGCCACATAAATGAGAAACGCATAACGAAGCTCCATAAAGATGGACTTCTAGATTCATTTGATTTGGAATCATATGAAACGTGCGTATCTTGTTTACTAGGCAAGATCACTAAAAGTCCCTTTACTGGACATAGTGAAAGGGCAAGTGATTTATTAGGCCTAATACATATTGATGTATGCGGTCCTATATACACAATGGCTAGAGGAGGTTATCAGTACTTCATTACATTTACTGATGATTTCAGCAGATATGGTTATGTATATCTTATGAAACATAAAACAGAATCATTTGAGATGTTTCGAACATTTCAAAATGAAGTGCAGAATCAACTTGGTAAAACTATCGAAACACTTCGATCAGATCGAGGTGGTGAATATTTGAGCCAAGAATTTGATGATCATCTTAGAAATTGTGGGATTGTCTCACAATTGACTCCACCAGCAACTCCACAATGGAATGGAGTTTCAAAAAGGAGAAATCGAACCTTATTAGATATGGTTCGATCTATAATGAGTCATGCGGATCTTCCATTATCCTTTTGGGGTTATGCATTGCAAACTGCAGCTTTCACTCTAAATCGACTTCCTTCTAAAGCGGTTGATAAAACACCATATGAGATATGGTACGGGAAGAGACCTAGTTTGTCTTAGTTTGTCTTTTCTTAAGATTTGGGGTTGTGAGGCTTACGTAAAGCGACAAGTCTCAGAAAAACTAACACCTAAATCTGATAAGTGTTTATTTGTGGGGTACCCTAAGGAAACAAAAGGATATTACTTTTATAATCTCACTGAGAACAAAGTGTTTGTTGCTTGGTATGGTGCTTTTATCGAAAAACAGTTTATTTCAAAAGACTCTAGTGGAAGAAAAGTAAATCTTGAAGAAGTTCAAGAATCACAGATAAACTGAACCACTATTGGAAGTTCAACAACGTTTTGAACCAGTTGAACCTCCGCAACTACACAAGGCCCACGTAAATCTGGTAGGGTAAGACATTAGCCAGAGAGATTCGGATTTTTCATTACTGATAGTCGTGATGTGTTGCTTATGGATCAAAATGAGCCCACCACTTATCAAGAGGCTATGTCTGGACTAGACTCAGATAAATGGCTAAGTGCCATGAACTCTGAGATGCCATCCATGTATGATAACCAAGTTTAGAACTTGGTTGATTTACCTGAAGGTGGTAAGACCATTGGATGTAAATGGGTTTTCAAGAAAATTGACATGGATGGCAAAGTGCATACTTTCAAAGCAAGACTTGTAGCAAAAGGTTTCAAGCAGACTCAAGGTGTTGATTATGATGAAACTTTTTCGCCAGTAGCCATGCTTAAATCCATAAGAATTTTAATTGCCATTGCTGCATATTATGACTATGAGATATGGCAAATGGATGTAAAAACAACATTTCTTAATGGAAAGTTTGCTTGAGGACGTGTATATGACACAACCTGAAGGTTTTGTACATCCTGAGAATTCTAGGAAGGTATGCAAGCTTCAAAGATCCATTTATGGATTAAAGCAAGCTTCTCGGAGTTGGAGTCTTCGTTTTGATGAAGCAATTAAGGATTTTGGTTTATTAAGAACGAAGATGAGCCTTGTGTGTACAAGAAGGTCAATGAGAGTGTAGTTTTTTTCTGGTACTGTATGTTGATGATATATTGCTCATTGGAAACGACATCCCAACATTACAGAATGTCAAGTCTTAGCTAGGGAAGTGTTTCTCAATGAAAGACTTGGGAGATGCAGCCTATATCCTAGGGATAAAGATCTATAGAGATAGATCTAAAAGGCTAATCGGTCTAAATCAGAGTGCTTACATAGACAAGGTACTGAATAGGTTCAGTTTGCAAGACTCTAAAAGAGGATTATTGCTAATGTCTCATGGCATAAGTTTTAGCAAGACTCAATGTCCTAGGACAAATGATGAGTGAGATCGTATGAATAAGATTCCATATGCATCAGCTATTGGATCTATCATGTATGTCATGCTATGCACTCGACCTGATGTATCATATGCTTTGAGCACTACAAGCAGATATCAGTCAGATCCTGGTGAGAGTCACTGGATAGCAGTAAAGAACATCCTTAAGTACTTAAGAAGGACTAGGGAAGTGTTCTTGGTCTATGGAGGTTTAGAAAATGATCTAGTTGTAAATGGTTACATAGATGCAAGTTTTCAAACTAATATAAATGATTTTAGATCGCAGTCTGGATATGTGTTTACTTTGAATGGGGGTGCAGTAAGCTGGAAAAGTTTGAAGCAAGAGATCATGGATTCTACAACGTAGTTTGAGTATATTGCAGCGTCCGATGTAGCAAAGGAGGCAGTTTGGATCAAAAAGTTTATTTCTGAACTAGGTGTGGTTCCAAGTATTGCTAACCCTATTTGTTTGTATTTTGACAATAACGGGGCAATAGCACAGGCCAAGGAACCTAGATCACACCACAGATCCAAATATATACTAAGGCGTTTTCATCTCATCAGAGAAATCATTGAAAGGGGAGACGTGAAGATTTGCAGAGTACCTACTGAAGACAACATTGCAGATCCATTGACAAAGGCTCTTCCACAAGCGAAACGTGATGGCCATGTTAGATCATTAGGCATTAGATGCCTGAATGATTGGCCCTAGAGCAAGTGGGAGATGTTGGGAAATGTGCCCTAGGTCAATCCATTAATAGTCTTTATGATATTTTTAGTTAATAAAATAGAGGATTTCATTTGCTGTTTATTATAATTGATTTACATGTTTACATTATAATAAGATCTATGGGTATTTACAGAAATATCCTAAATGTCCCTAGTTGATTATTATACTGGGAACTATAATGAATTAAAACTAGTGTGAATCTTGATTGATGATCATACGATGATCATACGTATAGGAATACGAATCAAGATCATGAGTACTTGTTAAGGAACAAAGTACTGGACCGACCCGCTATGAGAACATCACATGGATTAAGTCATAGTTATTTCTCATGATAGGTATATTTATCAGTCCTCTGACTTGAGATTACCAGAGACTTCAACATTAGGAACATAGTGATTTGACACTATCAAACGTTGTCTTTAACCGGACGATTATAAAGGTTGTGATTGGTTACTATGTGAGCAATGTGATGAAGTTGTATAATCGAGATAGAATTTGTCCCTCTCATATAAAGAGAGATATCTAGTGGATCCCTCGATGTGTTAGACTGTTAAAAGACCTAGTCTAAGTGAATTGATATCGATCAATGTCACTTGGATGTTTTCAGTCTACCTAGAGATCGAGACTAGTACGATTGAACATGTTGGATGACAATTCCATGCCTTATGTTTGATCAAAAAAGGATATCGTGTGACAAAAGGATGTTATATACACTATTGATTATGTTGTATCGATTTGATATTCGTACAACTTGGGTAGTCATAATGTCTTGCTAGAGGCCGCTTATGACTTGCATACCAAAATGTGTTTTGGTACACTGTCAACGTTGTATAAGCCTATTGGGTCGCACACTAAGAATGGTTTTGCGTGATTTTAAGATGGTTCAAAAAATTAAATTTTATATGATAAAATTCATGACAGAAACATCCTTGTAGTGTATTACACTTATACTTCTTTGAGTAGAGGTATATGTATAATTTACTTAACCGTCTATATAAAAGGGTTGTATAAATAGACGCTTTGAGTTAGAATACACTAACGAAAGATTAAAAGGCTGAAACTCTATTTTTGTTTTAGAAACGACTTAGGGTTTTTGGTATGCTTTAGATCATTTTGGAGAGAAACAAGAAGGTTTGGTATTCTCTCGAAGCTAGCACTTCAAATCTTGGTCACCGTTCGTGTGTGGACTGCTGATATAGGGCGTTCGTCGTTGGCAGCGCCTTAGAGATCGATTAACCTTCAGAAAGGTACATTGTGACTGAGGGATGATTAAGTTTTCATAGTTTAAACATTTTTAATGGAATCAGATTCGGATCCTGTTGGGGTTTTTCTCAAAATTATTTTGTAATCTCCTCTGCGCATGAACCCCAAAACTCAACAATATGCAAGCTTTCAAGTGATGCAAGTTCCCCGCCAAGCCAATCCGCAAGGCCACCAAATTCTTAAAGTATAATATGGAGAGGGATTTTTGAAGGTCATGACGCAGGGATTGAAGAGTAGGCACAGCTGCCAAGTAAAGAATATAACTATATATTTTTATTTTTATTTTTTTTTATATAAGAAGCATATAACAGTGTATTGGCGTAAAAACACTTGAAAAAAAAATATAGCCTTTCGATTATTTAGTCACCTTGATGGCTCTATGTGTACATTGGAAATATAAAAAGATGCAGCCGATCAGATGGAGAAGAGTGGCCCAAGATTTCCCATATTCCAAATTTATAAATTTGATTCAAGATGCACCCTGCATGTTTCAATAAATTTGATTTTGTGGAATACATTGCAACTGAAGCAACTGGCGGTCTGTAAATCATTAATTTTTATTGAACCAATCACCATATATTAGTGGATATCAATTAGACACAGTACCCCTTACATTTTTGTGAAACTGTAGCCACAAAATCACCATGTTCAACATTATTAATTCAAGATTTGACAAAAAATAAAAACATTATTAATTCATGAGTTCTCAAACTATCTTAACCAGCTTGTTGACATTTGGACTGGTTGATTCTCTTCTAAACTCTTAACAGAAAGATGCATCTAATTAATTCGCAACAATTTCTTTTCCCTTGTCCTAAAAAAAAACAATTAATTCTCCAGAGATAAAACATTTATAGTAGAGGATGAAGTACTGTTTTTCAGAGCATTGGTAGTTGAATCTTAATATGTCACTTATTTACTTCCTTCAACTCAGAGCATTGCTAGTAGTTGGATGTTTAGTTAGCCTTTTAATAATAGTGTTCTGGAATTATGTTCTTGTTGTAGGGTGAACTGATCTTTCTCGGGCAGAAGAGTCAAGATTATGTTATTGTCGTGAAATGAAGTCTATTTTGGAGCGTTAAATCCAACATCTTAAGCCTCTTATTAGGGTTATAGATTATCTTTCTTAGGACAAAAACGTTGATCGAGTTTTTGTGAAATTCTGCTCATGCACTGTATTTTATCCATTATGCAAATGATCTACTCATTAGAATGGTATGTTTGTATTCGATTATCTATAAGATTATGATCAAGTCATGCTAGCTAATTAGACGTTGTTTTAGGCTTTTCTTTTTTAAATCATTGACAAATTTGTTTTCCTTCAAAAAGAAAAGAAAGGAAGAGCAAGAGTTTATGTCTACCAATATTGTGCTAATTAGCTTGTAACATCATTCATGCTGCAAAAGAAGTACTCGAGTGAAAAAAACGAGATATTTGGGATTTTGTGGAACTATTGTTGACTTGCAAGTGACCTCTAGTTGATGAAATCAATCTTGCACAGTTGCACATTACTGTTCTGGCAATCTTGTAATGTTAACATCATTGGGAAAATTGTGTAGCATCGATGTGTCATGACTCGACCTAGCATTCTTCTGATCATCCGGCTCCTAAATTTGTAGAGAGAGCAAACTTTTTACATTTAATTGTAGCTGTTAACCATGAACTACAGAAGATGATTTAAGGCTCATACTTTTGTTACATTTGCATTTTTTGTTGAAGGAAACAAGATGTGTGATCTCTATTAGATACTCAGTTCTTTTATACCTTACTATATAGCCTTTACAATTCTAATTGTGTTCCTGTCATAAGTAAAGGCGCAGGATGTCTTTCATTGTTGTTAAGACTAAAAACTTTGAGGAACCATGTGCTTGGGCTCCATAGTCATCGAGATGGTTGCATTGTTCATAGTATTGAAATCCATGGGCCCGCAGAGTGTTGGGCCGCACACGCACATGGTGGGTATACATATGGGGTTGGAGCCCATCTTTGCACAAAACCAACTGGCTTGTGCTAGGATCCAATCTACACCACTTTATACCACACCAACTCTTATTATATTTCCAATGTGGGCTTATATTCCAACACTCCCCCTCAAGTACAACTAGGCCTCAACTAGTTGTCACTTGCCAAACACAAACCTACTCTTTTTTAGAGGTCTGTAAATATGCCTAAGCCTCTTTTCAAAGGCTTTAGGTCCACAAACGGGTCTAGACTCCGCCGCTAACCCAATCAGGTCTCTTCAAATACGAACCCAGGATCGTTTCGCTCTGATACCATATTAATTTTCTCACTTGCGGGTACAACATCCGCAAGCGTCATACCGGCATACACGGGGAATCTCCCCCAATACCAATATTGTCTCCAACTTAACCACCTTCAACTCTTTTAGGTGTGGGGTTTAACTCATAAGGCCTCGGTTTGATTAAAGGTGTGAGCACCAGATGTGTTAAGAAACTAATATTCTGTAACGTTTACACTGATTGTGTAACGTCTACATTAATCGTGTAACGCCTCCATTGATTCTGTAACGTCTACACTGATTATGTTACACCTCTACTGATTTAGTTCTAAACCATACTGTACATTTGAATATACAATAAATTTATTCTATTATGAAACTATCATGGTATCAGAGCTTGGTTTCTAATCCAAGGTCTGTCGACTTTTGAGTCGACGACTAATCCTTAATACATCTTAGTGCTTGTTCTTGTGTTCGATTATGCTCTTGTTTTGATTTCCTTTTGTTTCTCTTGTGCATCTTCACACACGTCTGTCTATTGTATCAATTCGTTTGCCTCTTTCGTGTCACTCAGTTAGCCAATCCGCCTTCCATGTTCGCACAAATTCCGATAATCGTTCTGCTGACTCAGCTTCGTTAGTCGTTCCACCGACTCAGCTCCATTAGTCGTTCCATCGACTATGTTGTTCCGTTAATCGTTTCGTCGACTAAGCTCCATTAATCGTTCCGTCAACTCCGTTGTTCAGTTATTCTATTGTCTCGTCCGTGCACTGTTCGCTAATTTGAGTGCAGTTCGCGATGCCTGTCACGCCCGTTATACGCGTACTGTACGCTGTCGAGCATAGTTCGCGATGTTTGTCATACTTATTAGTTGCAACACTGTTGCAGATTTATCTGTCCCGCCTACCTATCTGGAGATTCTGTCCGTGATCACTTGCATCCGTTCGTCGCGATCTGGTGTCCCCACGCAGAATTGTCGCCAACTTTGTGTATCCTCATCTTATTCGTTTGCAAACTTAAGTGGTTATGTTACCACCACCTTAAGTTTGAGGGGGGATATTAAGAAACTAATATTATATAACGTCTACACTGATTGTGTAACGTCTACATTAATCATGTAACGCCTCCACTAATTTTGTAACGTCTACACTGATTATGTAACACCTCCACTGATTTAGTTCTATACACTATATTGTACATTCGAATATACAATAAACCTATTCTATTATGAAACTATCAATTTGTTTAGCTAGCCTTCCAAGATGCTTTACTCACTAATGAGGTTCGCAATCGAAGACATATATCGGGTAATGCTACATGTGGTTTTTTATGGAGATAGTAATAAATCATTGAACCATGTACTTAGGGTATGCCCTCTTTCTACTTTGGCATGGAGCAGATTTCTGTTAGACCAGGGGAATTGCAAAGACTTCAAAGCGTGTAACACTGCCACTTTTCTAAAGGAAGTTTTGCTCTCTACACTGCAAGAGTCAGCAAATATCCTAAAGGATATAATGAAGTATACCCACCTTTCACTTTGCAGTAGTGAAAGATGAAAAACAAGAGCAATTGCTGGTGAATTTTGAGATTCCTACTTCCTCCCCAAACCTCCCCTTTTATAGAGCACTGGTCATGACCAGTTAGGGTGAAAATGGGGTCAAGCATTGATGCAATGGAATAATGGAGCAATTAATTCCTTAGCAGTTTCAATAATTCTTTAATGGAGAGTCGTTTCAACTGCACCCATTAAGCCACTCTATGGAGAGCCGTTTCAACTACACCCATTAAGCCACTCTATTAACTAACCATTTAATTTGAAAATGTTCAACAATCCCCCGCCATTTTCAAAATACTCAGATCATTCAATCCACGAAATCTCAAACATTATATGAATAACTAATGGTATCTTGCGATTTGAAACACTAACTTGTGAAAAGTTCATTACATCATATCAGAATTACATGGTAGATACACTTTGAACCAATGATTCTATTCGATATGTAGCATAAACATATCACACATATAACTTACACCAGCAAATAGCCATAAATATCCTGACACATTCAACATTGGCCTTGTGTCCCGTATCTTCTCGTGAATGTCTTTGGAGCCAAGCCCTTGAACTCCTTGAAGCGGCCGCACTTCACATCCACATAGGTAGTCTTCATTCTAGTACCCCCGCAATTTAAGTACCTTTAGAAGACTAATAAGAGATCATCTCAACCTCCTCTCTTTACATGCAGGTACCGAGCACTAACAACCTTGGGATGGTTATTAAAATTTAGTGCTCACAATCACACCTATAATGAATTTGACTGCATTGAACTCAAGACTTAACGTAATGTTAGGCGTCGAGTTGAGTTTTCACTATTGGTGACCTATAATTCATGAGCTTGAGACCTATCCCCCTTGATGTTTTATTCACCAAGTCTCTTGGCAATCCTTTAGTAAAGGGATCTGCCAAATTTTGACTAGATCTCACATAGTCAATTGTGATAACTCCACTTGTTATCAATTCTCTGACACAACTATGTCTCAGTTCAATATATCTGGATTTACCATTGTACACTTGGCTATAAGCTCTTGCCAATGTGGCCTCATTATCACAATGGATAGAGATTGGAGGTATCGGTTTAGGCCACAATGGTATCTCGTGTAATAATTCACGTAGCCATTCAGCTTCTTTTGAACCCGAGGCCAGCGCAATAAACTCTGATTCCATGGTAGAACCAGCCATTAAAGTTTGTTTCTTTGAAGCCCATGAGATTGCTCCTCCAGCAAGTGTGAAAATCCAACCACTTGTAGATGCATGATCTTGATCTTTCACAATCCAACTTGCATCCGAAAATCCTTCTAAGACTGAAGGATATCCACTATAGCATAAACCATAGTTAATTGTTTTCTTCAAATATTTCAAAACTCTTCGAATTGCAAACCAATGCAACTCACTTGGATTAATTGTAAATCTGCTTAACTTGCCTACTGCCAAGGCATTATCCGGCCTAGTGCATGTCATTGCATACATTAAGCATCCAATTAATCTAGAATACTCCAGTTGTGAAACTGGATTGCCTGTATTTTTCACTAGCTCAATACTTGAATCTAGCGGGGTGGAAACAGGGGCACAATTTAAATGATTGAATCTATTGAGAACTTTCTCAATATAATGAGATTGAGTTAGAGTAATACTCCCATCATCTCTTACAATCTGAATTCCAAGTATGACACAATTGCCTTTTCCATCAAACTTGCTATATACACATTTATCAGATTCATTTATTTTGAATCCAAAAGCAAGTACAACCTGGTCAAATTTTTGGTGCTACTGTTTTGGTGCTTGCTTTAAACCGTACAATGATTTTTGCAATCTACACACTTTATTCTCATGACCGGGCATAATAAACCCTTTAGGTTGTTCCATGCATATTTCCTTATCCAACTCTCCATTTAGGAACGCTGTTTTAACGTTCATTTGATGGATGACCAGCTTGTTTATGGCTGCAATTGCAATAAGCAATCTGATAGTAGCAATTCTAGCTACTAGTGAATAGGTAACGAAATAGTCTATTCCATACTTTTGGGTGAAACCCTTAGCAACTAGTCTCACTTTCTGTTTTTCAATGGATCCATCAACTCTTCTTTTCCTTTTGAAGAGAAATTTGCATTTAATGGGTTTACACCCAGGAGGTAGATTAACTTGCTCCCAAGTGTTATTTCCCATTATTGAATCCATCTCATCATTTAATGCCTCTTTCCAAAAAGCTGCATCTCTTTCTTTCATTGCCTCCTCTACTGTTTGAGGATCAGCATCCGTATTAAAACAATACGGAATTTGTCTAGTTACTGTTTCTCTACTTCCTTCAACTAGGAATGTATAGAAATCAGAACCAAATTACTTAATTTTCCGAGCTCGTTTGCTCCTTTGAAGTTCAGGAACTTCTACTATTTCTTTGTCATTTTCAATTTCTATGACTTCCTTCCCTTTTTGGTTTTCTTCAGGAATACTTTTAGTAATAGATTTAAATCTTGTCTCATCAAATATTGCATCCTTTGATTCAATTACAGTGTTTACTGAAATCGAATTATTAGGCTCAATCACCATGAACCCATATGCCTTACTGTGTTGTGCATATCCAATAAATATGCACTCCACTCCCCTTTCACCCAATTTCCTCTTTTTGGGTTCAGGTACTTTTACTATCGCTTTACAAATTTCAAACTCTTAAATAATTAAGATTTGGTTTTCGCTTATTCCAAAGCTCATATGGGGTGACTTTATTCCTCTGTTGTGGAATTCTGTTCAAAATATGGCATGCAGTCAGCAATGCCTCTCCCCAAAATCCGTTACTCAAACCAGAGTTTGATAGCATAGCATTAACCATTTCGGTTAAAACACGATTTTTACGCTCAGCCACACCATTTTGTTGTGGTGTATAAGGGCCAGTAGTCTCATGGACTATTCCAGTGGATTCAAAGTACTTTGGATCATAGTACTCTCCTCCCCTATCATACCTTAAACATTTTATAAAGGTCTCACATTGCAATTCAGTTTCTGCCTTATAGGCCCAAAACTTAACCATTGCCTCAAATTTCTCCCACAGCTCCTTGGCAGAGGGGACATCATGGTAGTGGTCGAACAATGAGTCTTTCATGGCGTTCAGAATGTGACCTCTGCAGGTGTGGTCATCCGTCTCCCATTTCTGCCTCTTCCTGATCTGCTCGACACTTTCATCGTCGGACTCCATATGTTTTGGTGTATCCAAAACATACACCAGATGAAGAGCCACCAGCAGGAAATGTACTCGCTTCTGCCACCTCAGGAAATCGCCTCCATCGAAGCGATCCAACTTCACAATGTTAGCCGACAGTTCTTTGATTGAAGCCATTACAACGAAAGAAAAACTTCCTTTAGATTGTTAGACCAGGGCAATTGCAAAGATTTCAAAGCGTGTAACACTGCCACTTTCCTAAAGGAAGTTTTGCTCTCTACACTGCAAGAGTCGGCAAATATCCTAAAGGATACGATGAAGTATACCCACCTTTCATTTTGCAGTAGTGAAAGATGAAAAACAAGAGCAATTACTGATGAATTTCGAGATTCCTACTTCCTCCCCAAACCTCCCCTTTTATAGAGCACTGGTCATGACCAGTTAGGGTGAAAATGGGTCAAGCATTGATGCAATGGAATAATGGAGCAATTAATTCCTTAGTAGTTCCAATAATTCCTTAATGGAGCAATTAATTCCTTAGTAGTTCCAATAATTCCTTAATGGAGAGAAATTTCAATAATTCCTTAATGGAGAGCCGTTTCAACTGCACCCATTAAGCCACTCTATTAACTAACCATTTAATTTGAAAATGTTCAACAATTTCTACATCCTGAACACTTCGATTCGCTCCAGGCCCTTTCTCTTCATGAATGGATGATGGAAAACCTTCTGTCGATGGAGTCCTTCATGGGGATATATTGGCCGACCTTTTTTTGCCACTACATGTTGGCTACTATGGAACAGACACAACCGCATTGTCATTAGAGAAGAGTCTGTAACCCACTCGGAGGTATGTCAAGGCCAAGTCTTTTCAATTGGCTTTTGAAACCTTTTTTAATCTAGATGAAGTTGCATTCCAAGAAAGAACACTTTATTAGTTGGTCATGCCCTCCTAAGTAGTGGATAATAGTTAATAGGGATGGCGCTCTTAAGCATGATCTTGGGGCTGCTAGTGCTGGTGGTCTGATTCACGATGAGGGTGGTGAGTGGAGACATGGTTTTGTGATGAATTTGGTTAGATGTTCAGTGTTTGAAACAGAAATTAGGGGTGCTTTGCAGTTAGCATGGGATAGTGGCTTTCGACGTGTCAAATTGGAGATGGATAATTAAAGTGTTATGGACTTAATGGTGAGAGTGTAGCGGCCCCAAAATCCGAGACCGCCACATCATGCGCCACGGGCCCACAACCCTGTCTACACTACAACAGTAAAGACCTTTCATGACGGTTAAAAACCGTCATGAAAGAACTTTAGTAACGGTTTTTAACCGTTACAAAGTTCGTCACCTTATGAGAAGTTATTAAAACTCAGGGCCTTTCGTGACGATTTTTCACCATCATTTTATGTAAAATATTATATCAAAATTTAGGCTTTTGTAACTGTTTTTAACCGTCATAAAAGCCTTACATTTTTATTTTTTTTGAAGTGAACGTATTTTTTTTGATAGCCCCTGAAGCATATATACACGAGTAAATATTAAATTGACCTAAAGTTGAAAATTTGATTTTGAATTCCTAAAAATCTTCTACTCAAACATGAATTCTTCGCGCCCAATTATAAAAATAGCTCCAATGATTAGCAAGTGATAATCAAAACTTAATTAAACCGAGCATCATTTTTTATTTGTCAAAAGTTAATTAAGCAAACCTAATATTAGAGATGACAAGATGAGCCAATCACTAGTGAGTACTGACGCTGTGATACAGAATAACATTGAACTTGTACACCCCCCACCTTAAAAACCAACAAATTTATGTCTGAATCAGAGCCTTGAATTTAATTGAATTTACTTTAATGCTGCTGCAGCTGCTGACGTAGAGACAGGTAAGAACAGCACCATTTACTCCCCCAGTTTGATTGCCGCATCAGGACACTCGAACGATGTAGCAACCTGCAACGAATCAAAACTTACCATGGATCAAGAAAGGATGATCATATCATGTAAATCTATCAATAAGGACATACTTGTAACATATATACAAAAATTCGTTAAATAGAGCAAGAACCTGTTGGAAAAAAATTTAAACAAAAATCAGCCTTAGATTTGGTGAGATAAATTGTCAACTCATAACTGAGATCCTAACAAACTCTAGAATACAGAAGTTTCATTGACTAGCTCTACGAAAACAAGATCAAGTATTGAAACAGCAATACTACATCCCTAGACCTCAAACGAAGTTAGAGCAACTTGCAACGAATCAAAACTTACCATGGATCAAGAAAGGATGATTAAAAGACAAGTTATGTTAATGAAATCATCGCAATGAACCAAGGTTCAGTTGTTGCACTTATAATCAATCTATATACTCATTGAAAATACAGTTAATGGAACAATGAATACTTTCATAGTTATGAACAACTAAAGACAATCAAATCAAAATTGGAATTGATGAGTTACTTGGTTAGGCTTGGGCATGTGAAATCAGGGTCATCTCTGCCAAAATGACCATAAACTGCAGTAGTCTTCACACCTTCTTCAATCTGCATTCTACAATTAATTAAACGATGAATTATAAGCCATCATGTAATCAAAATTAGTTGATGGATAAACATAAAAGAAAATATGCATGCTCATCCAAGCATTTACCCTATCATTTCACTACAACAGAAAAATAATTATTTGAGAGCAAAGTGTCAAGGTTACTCCATTTAAGAATAAAATAGACTACAATACCTGGTTGAATACCACAAGTAGTTAGAAAATTTTATAGTCATAAGACGCTTACCGGGATGGTCGAAATTATGTTCATGAACATGTCTTAGCTTCTCATCACTCAGCTTTAAATAGAAGGAATCCTACAAAAGCATAAACCATCATATAAGTCAATTAACTTTGATACTTATCCAGTCTCCAATGCTTTGAGCAGAAGTGGCCTAGCCTGAAAAAGCCATCAGATATCATGTTGGAAAACAAAATTAAAATTTAATTAAAATTTTAAATCAGCTGAGACATTCAAAGCATGAAGCCTCACAAAGAAAAGAAAATAACAAGAAGAGAGAGAATCATAAAACAACAACATAAATCTTCGGAGATCTTTTTTTTTGAAGTCATGCAGAGAAAAATATTAGTTCTACATAAAACAACCAAACGGTAGACACACTGTACAAGAATTAACAAAGAAGATATGATGAAGAAGAGAAAAAAAAAATAAAGATTTTAGAGCTCTTGTATTACCCATTCAACTAAACTCTCATCCCCTAAAGGTCAAGATGCATCAACAAGTTTACGTCCATTGTTTGACTAATCAATAAGACATCAGGCAAAAACAAAATAAGAACTGCAATAAAAGGTTTTAGAGGGCATACATGATTTAGTTCTTGCGGAAGCTACCATTCTTTTTGAAGAGCTGCTCAAAGTCAGTCTCTTTGAAGAGCTGCTCAAAGTGAGGTTTGCAGTATAATACTCCTTTCGTAGAAGAATAATTGCTCAGCTGAAAAGGAAATATTGGACAACATTGAAATTGCTCTTATTAAAGTCTTCATCCTCAAATCTTATTCATGAGCAAATTATAGTTGGCGAAGATACAGCACAAGACTAAACTAAGAACCAGATTTCATTCATTGATTCATATGTTCTTACAGAACAATAGCAATTACATGAAAGCAAAGACTAAACTGAACAAAAGAGGAATACAGATATACTAAAGAGTTGTACTAAACAAACACAAACACAAACATAAACATTAGCCAGCAATAACAGAAACCAAAAGGTCAAAAGAAAGAATGAAACTTATCCACAAACAATTCCGCAAGCTATGAACATTTTTTCTATTCAATTACATTTTGAAAACAACTACAAAATGATTAGTCGCAATAACATGAACAATAATTTATTGCCACAACATGAACCTAAGTGAGAACCAAAAGATGAACTTCCAACTAAGTTATGCATTAAAATTGCAAAACTAAATAAAAAACGACGCAATCAGACAATGAATCCAATGACCATAGGTGCGATATCATGCTAAATCTTCTAAAACTCCATAGAAAAACTCAGTAGTCATAATTCCAAAGCTACACCATTTCAAGATCACAAAATCAATCTACTTCACCACAGAGTGCATCTAGAAATCTGAAACAGGATTGCAAACTTGCAGTACCAACAGTACAAAAGATGCATTTAACACTACCTGATCATAGAGAAGTCCAAAGCAATCACTACAAACCAACAATTCATCAAAACTCGCAGAACCACAGAATCAGACCTTCAAAACTCACAACATTCAAGTAAAAATCCCCAAATCAGGCTCAGATCCAACAATACACCAACGAACACGCAACGAGAACCACAAAAACACTGAAATCAAAGTGGATCACGAGTCACGAAGAGAACAGAACATAACATCACCTGCAATGCCTTGATGAAGCTCTTGCTCCTCTCCATTGATGCCTCGTCGAAGGTCTTCGCCGCACTCGCGAGCTGCAGCTCCCGCATTTCGAGCGATTCAAGTGAGAGATTTGCGAAGAATTTCAAATACCAACAAACCCTAGAAACCGAAACGAAGAAGACAAACACACAAAGATTGCACCTTTTGGCGGTCCTAGTGACGAAGGAGATCAAATCTTTCCTGCTCGCTCGCTAATGCCTCGCCCTCTTCGCCACTGCGAAACCCTAGATGCTCTCGATCGATCGATTGGGAAGGCGAGGTCGATGGGTTTAACATTTTTTTTATTGTGAGAGAAGAGGTCGAGAGAGTCTAAGAAGTTTTCTGCATCTAATTGTAAGATATTATGCTCTTACATGTTCTTACTTTGTGAAGTGAAAAACTTTTGCCTCCTACTTCAATTGTGAGGTCACTAGAAACATCGGAAATCGACCTGAAAAAACGTAACAAAATTTAATATAGAATCACATCATACAACAACAAATGCACAAAAGTGTACTTCAATATCAATTGCTCCAAACACAAAAATTAATTTCACGAAAACTTTCGACGTATGTGTCAAACTCCAAACTTTGATAGACTGCAAAAAGATTGTACTACAAACATTGTGACAGACCCAAAGCTCAAGGGCTCTACCATAATTGGGTCTAGTGATATACTAATAACCTAAACCTAATACCAAATCTTAAATCATTCATTCTCATGTCTGCATAACAGAAATCAAACAAAGAGAGAGGCAGAACCAAAACCTGATCGAAAATCTCAAAGACATTCTCGATTCCTCATTCGCTCATGCGATCAACCGAACCTCCAAATCACGAACCGATTCTTCACAACATACAATCGAATCGATCAATCAATGCTTCAAAACAACAACAATAACAACAACAACAACAACAACAACAACACAACACAAAACAATGGCAGCAAAGATCGATGGTTGAAGGAATTGATAAGATTGAAAGGATTCCATACCTTAGAAATAAGATCTAACGAAGCTCGCACGAGAGATCTTCATAACGTCATTGAAGCCGACGAAACCACCTGAATCAACAGAGATCCAACACAGATCTTTGTGTATCATTCCGCTAATCGCCACAAAGTGAGAGATGCGCACGAGATACCTTTTTTTAATGACGGAAAATCCCAAACCGTCATTAATTGTTCTGTTATTAAATTATATAAATGTTGTAGTGTTCCATGACAAACAGCTCATAAAGGTCTTCAAATATAGGATCATCTTCAACAACACTTCCATGACCACCAACAATTTCATCTCTTTCATTTCTAGCATGCCTAAATGACAGAGATTTGCCGCCACAAATAATGTCCGCCACCATATCATCTCGAGACTGAACATCCGTAGACTGACCTACCTTAAAAAAATCCAGGTTATCTTCTTCTCCATCTTCATGATGACCTTTCAAAAGAACTGCTTCATTAATGCATCATTTCACTGAGGATGGTAGATGCATCAGATCTATGTATAAGAGATAATACGCAAGCTTTCAAGTGATGCAAGGTCCCCGCCAAGCCAATCCGCCAGGCCGCCAAATTCTTAAAGCATAATATGGAGAGGGATTTTTGAAGGTCATGACGCAGAGATTGAAGAGTAGGCACAGCTGCCAAATAAAGAACATAACTGTATATTTTTTTATGTAAGAAGCATATAACAGTGTATTGGTTTAACAACACTTGAATAAAAAATAGCGTTTTGATTATTTAGTAACTTTGATGGCTCTATGAACAACACAACCATCTCGATGACTATGGAGTCCAAGCACACGGTTCCTCAAAGTTTTTAGTCTTTACAACAATGAAAGACAACCTGCGCCTTTACCAATGATTGGAAAGCAGTTAGAATTGTAAAGGCTAAATAGTAAGGTATAAAAGAACTGCAACAAGAAAGGTTAGTAGCGTGCTTTGAAGTTAATCCCTGAAATTCCCATTAGAGGCGAACTATGTCACTATGTCAAACTTTCCACATTAAGACCTTTTTTTGTTATTACGGGAGGGAATTCTATAATTCTTGTACACACACTTTACAGCAACCCTATTTCCACTAGCCAAAATAACTCTGCAAGACACGGTCAACACTTCCCAAGTGAGGGAGCCTGAGTATCTAATAGAGATCACACATCTTGTTTCCTTCAACAAAAAATGCAAATGTAACAAAAGAATGAGCCTTAAATCATCTTCTTAGTTCATGGTTAACATCAACATTCAAACGGGAAAAGTTTGTTCTCTTCTACAAATTTAGGAGCATGATGATCAGAAGAATACTTGGGTCGAGTTATGACTGCGATGCTACACAATTTTCCAAGGATGTTAATATACCAAAGCAATAAGAATATAACAAATATCTATCCATGTGTAATTACTTTATTTCTTTTACGACACTTTCGACACTGCAATTAGAGAAACTTAGGGTCATTGATACCAACGACAGATCCAAGGTTTAGGTAAAAGTTTAGCATGATTTGGCCACACAGAGATCAGTAATGTGCAACTGTGCAAGATTGATTTCTGTAGAATATGTTGTTAGAGTTGATTTATGTATTAGCAGTTACATTTACCTAGTCAGTTACATTTGTTGTATGTAAAGTGTGTACAATAGAGTTAGTTATAACTGAAAGTCTATATAAGGGATACTCTCTGTACATTACTGTGTAAGATTAAGAAATAAAATTCTTAGTGTATCTGAGACTTTATGGGGAAATTGTTGTTCATGGTATCAGAGTAGTGATTTGACCTGATTGTAGGTTCGATTCTTGATCCTTGTTGAACTTCAAATTTTTTGTTTCTTGGTGTTTCGCGCTAAATATGGCGGATATTCAAGAAAATGAGGATTCTCTACTTGGTGGTTCTAATGGTGATTATGGAGTTCAAGATCCTTTACATCTACGGAGTTCTGACCATCCAGGATTGATCTTAGTCACGAATTTTCTTACTTGCCGTAACTATCTTTCATGGAGTCGAGCGATGCGAATTGCTCTTGGAGCAAAAATGAAATTGGGATTCATCGATGGAACACTCAGAAAACCATATTCGACTTCTCGAGACTTTGATCGATGGGGTGTCGTCGATTGTATGGTAACCTCTTGGATCTTGAATTCTCTCAATAAAGAGATTGTTGAATCTTTCCTTTACAATACATGTGTTTATGATCTGTGGAATGAATTGAATGAGCGATATGGGGAGTGCAATGGTCCTCTCTTATATCAGTTGAAAAGAGAAATATGCTCCATCAATCAAGGAGATTTAGCTGTGTCAAATTACTACACAAAACTCAAGAAATTGTGGGATGAGTTGAATTGTCTAGCACCTATGCCTAGTTGTAGTTGTGGTGCAGCAATTAAATTGGTGGAATTACATTCTCAAGATAAATTGATGCAATTTTTAATGGGATTGAATGAGGTGTTTGATCATGTACGTAATCAGATTTTAGTTATGGATCCTCTCCCTAGTATTAACAAGGCATATTCAATGATTTTGAGAGTGGAAAAACAAAAACAAGTTCAAATTAATTTTGCTCCTACAGTTGAAACTGCAATGCTAGTCAAGAATCCCACTTCCAAGAATTTTGGTAAACCTAATACCAAGAAATATGTCAATAAAGATGAGCTTGTTTGTGAGTTTTGTAAAATGAAAAGACACGACAAAGAGAATTGTTTTACGCTTCATGGAACTCCAGAGTGGTATAAGAACATGAGGGATAAGAAGCAACCAATGGCTCAGAACAAAAATTTGGCCAATATGTTAGAGTCACCAATGGATTTTATTGATGATGGTTCACAGAATTCTGGTGATTTTCAGTCTAGCATAGCTGCCATGATACAGCAGGGAATTGATAAATACATGAAGGGAAAGGGAGTGGCTTCAGAGGTTGCTGATTCGCATGTGAACTTTGCTCACTTGCCTAATTTTGAAGGTAGTCTCTTAAATCATGTTTACTGTTCTGCTGCACTCATTGGACATAATTCATGGATTATAGATACTGGAGCATCTAATCACATGTGTGTTGATTATAATATGCTTGATCATCCAATACCACCCACCACACCTACACCAGTTTATTTGCCAGATGGAACTGTTAAAATTGTTGAAAACATAGGCAATGTTATCCTTCATTCCACTATTACATTGGAGTCTTGCCTTCATGTGTCTTCGTTTAAATACAATCTATTGTCAGTTAGTCAACTTACTAGTACTGCTAAAGTCAAGTTTACTTTTCTTGACATGATGTACAACTCTTGGGATATTAGAATATCATATAAGATATTCTCGTAATATCTTTTGCATCTATCAAGATTGGCAAGTATTCAAACTGCAAACAAGATTGGCCTAAGTGCCTCGTACCAAGTCTTTCTATTTGAAACACAAGGCCGAGAAAAGGAAAGAAGAGATATCAAGAATATGACACCAAGGTTCGACTCAAGAAGGAAAGTGAAATATGCCGAGAACATTCCTTGAAGACCGTTTCGACAACTCATTGTAACTGGTTGTTTAAGTATTTTTTGTATAAATATGAGTGATCACAAACGGAGAAGTACATTGATTATTCGATTGCTTTCTACATTCAAATGAGATAAGAGAATGCACAGGCAATCTCTTTTCTTACACACACACTAGGCTAAGGGGACTTCGTCGAAACACCGAGGGGATCTCAGGCACCAAGGGGACTTGGGTACTGTGTAGTTGCAAAGTGTAAGGGGGAGTGATTAGTGTAATGGAACTTGGTGATGGATCAATAGCTTGGTGAGGGATCACAAGTTAGGAGTTCTATGTAAATCTGTAATCATCTTTATCAGTGCAATATACACTTGGGCGTGGCCCCGTAGACTAGGACATTTCCGAACTGCGAAATCAAACTTCTCGTGACTGCAATTTATCTTTATTTGTTGTTTTCTATTTATGCCAAGACAAGCAGCTTGTATTTGTGCCCTCAACACTCAATATATACAAAGCTACTGTCTCAGGCCACAACACAGAAGAAACTCAAAACCACTTCTTACCAAGTGATATCCAATTGCCTTCTAAAGTAGGCAACTGAATAATCAATTTCTCTCTTTTTTTCAAATTATGTTACATTATGCTTCATTATACCTTTTCTTTTTCTTTATTCCCTTTTTTTCAAATTATGTCTCATTGTGCTTCATTAAACTTTTTCTTTTTCTTTATTCTCTTTTTCTTCATTAAGCTTTTAATTTATCTTTATTTCTGCCGTCAATGGTTCTTTATTCACATTTTGCCTTCTAAGGTAGGCAACCTACCCGAGTCGATCACTCTTAGAATCCAATTTATGATCGATCTATGATCTAATCCGTGATGCGAAGTGGTGAAATGAAGAAAGAGCAGATACTATAGAAAAATATTGCAGGGTGTCTTCTTCTAGAACTTCTATGTTTATATCCTAGTTTTCCTTACCTGTTGTTTTTTTTTTTTTTTTAATTATTTTAACCATTCCAATAGAAAACTATATATATTGACAGAGCTAAAATAACATGACAGAAGCATAGTTGGATGGAATATGGAAAACCAAAACTCAAAACTTGTGCTTTCTTTAAACTGAAACTACATCCAGCAATGTGGACGGTGAGGATTGCAGTCATCTGCACCAACAAATAAACAAACCTTAGACAATGTTCCATAGGAGAGATACGCTTATTTCTACATTCGGCACAGTGTTGGGTATGTGCGAACAGAAATATAATTCCACATCGGTAATGTGTGACTTCATAAAAAAGTATTTACGTGTAGATATCTACTCAAATAGTATTGAGACCTTTGGAGTAAAACCCTACACTTGTGAGTTGAAGGTGGCTAAGGTGGGGATGACATCAGTACTAGTGAGATTTATGGACCGCGAATATAGGCGCCGGTGGGCCCAATACACGAGAATATAGAAAAGAGCTTTACTAAAGATATAAACTGAATCAGTGGAGACGAGGAATATAAGGTCATTTTTAATTTCATGTAACATCTCTAAACATCACTGGACCGCCATGGCATTATCGCATACTTTCTTCAAGCAGGGACAACCAGACATTTTCAATTGCTTGATCAAGGTGAGTCGTTACATTTGTCTATGAGAAAGGTAAATATTTAAGGAGTTGTAGTTGATGCTTATACAACAGTATTAATTAATCATGTAAGCTCTATAGGTATATTGTTTTGAATCCAATTATGGACCTGCATTTCAATATTGTTTTATTTCTTAATCATCGATCTAGTTTGATTTTGTATATGTTAAACGGGGAATATAAATGCTATTATCAAATTGTAGGTGTTCCGCAGCACCAATTACGTGATGACGGATGAGTACCTTCCAGATTGATTCTGTGAGCAAACTTAAAACGTAGTGCATCACTCCATTTATGAAGGATGGCGAAATCATTTTCAACTTGTTGGATATGTTGGGATAGTTCCACATCGATCGACTAATTAGAAAGAAAAAGAAAGGTTTATAAGTGTGAGTAGACACTTCATCTTGCCTTGACAGTTTAAAGTGAACCCCACTTTCACACTTATGACCCATACATAAACTTAGTCACCACACTCTCCTTACGATTGGGCCTTATGATATAAAAATTGAACACTACTTGTTTAAGATCCTTGATCCTTGATCCAGTGCAGGTGATTTGATTGACCGAATTAGTTCTACATATAATTAATCAGATTCAGAGGTAGACTGTCTTTATAGCATCACCCTGACATTAATAAATTCTAATTAACTAGTATACTAAATACTAAATACTTGTAGTATATACTAACCATATAAGAATGTTAATATAGCAAAGCAAAAAGAATATCAAATATCGATCCATCAGTAATTATTTTATTTCTATTACAAGATTGCCGAGTTTATAGCTGACTACAAGAGTTACACTATTTCAACATGCAATTAGAGAAAGTATTCAACTCATAGATAATTTGATACCAAACGATGTGTCCAAAGTATAGGTAAAAGCTTAGCATGATTTGGCAAGTGGCCACACAGAGAACATTTATGTGCAACAGTGCAAGATTGATTTCATCAACTATAAGGATAGAGAATTATATTTCAAGTTGCAGTTGCAATGTATTCTAGAAAATAAAAAAGAAAAGGTAAAGATGCACAGTCGTCATAGAATCAAAACCATGTCTCCACTCTTCTCCATCTGATCGGCTGCATCTTTCCTTCAACTTGGAAAATTTGTCTCTTATTATATTGGGGGGGTTCACGACCAGCTCATCCATGTAAGAGATTTGCTGGCTTTGATCGATCGCAGTGGAATGTCTGAAGTTCCTTTCTCTAGTCCATCTTTCACATGGTCAAGGAGCCTAGTTTATGAACGGCTAGATAGAGCTCTTTCAAAAGCTATGGAATGTGAATGTGTTTGGGAACATTTTTCGGCGGAAAAGGGAAATACTAGCACGACTCTCTAGAATTAGTTTATTATTATATTTTATTTTTGATCGTCCACCAAGTTCATTTCCCGACCCGTGTATTCGTAATTCTTCCATCACTACTCATTTGTCATGCTCCTCAAGGCGAACTCTACTCGCAACTCGATATCACCGTTCTGTCGCAAAGACACGAGTATACACGATAGTACACGTCATCACACAAAAAATAATATAAATTTTCGGGTCGTTACAGTCTTCCCAACTAATAAGAATTTCGTCCTTGAAATTAATCTTAACTCGAGCGGAATCTTAATAAAACGCACACAGCAGGGAAAGTACTGTATAACCAATCCATCCACCTATACTCACGTGAACCCGTTCAAACGTGAGTAGGTGAGACTATGCTCTCTAACTGGCGGGCACTAGCTAACCTAACCATTTTATGGTCATTCTCTAAATTACAGGCTCACTTAGAGTCTTTTTGGGGAAAAATGTCGGATTCCAATAGAATACGCGCACATAGCTCGATATCTTAATTGAATTTACGGACCCATTTAAGGTTATAAGGTAGATGTCGGATTCACATAGAATTCGTGCACCTAGCTCAATATCATTTTCCTTCGAAATGTAGACTCACCTAGAGTCAAAACATGTGACTCCACTCGGACTCCCATCGAACCTATGCCCACAGCCCACTCTAACTCACATAGAGTCTAAACTTACACAGAGTCCTGACATACAGTCCCATTTCCCCTAGACCCACACAGAGTCAGCCTTTTCCACCACTTCGAAATATTAACTCACACAGAGTCACTGCACACAGCCAGATATCCTTTCAAAGGTTAGACTCACACAGACACAGAGTCAGGAGTATCACACACAGTTTGCTCCTCCCCTTCGAAAGTTGACTCACACAGAGTCGTCGCACACAACTAAATATCTAACATACTTTGAAGGGTGTATTCACATAGAATTTCTCACCACTACTCGCATAGAACACATTCTACTAACTGACTCACACAGAGTCTCCCCAAGTTTGACTCACCTAGAACCACTGTTAGTCCCTGACTCACCTAGAGTCACCATTCACAACTGACTCACCTAGAGTCTATTCTAACTCAGACTCACCTAGAGTTTCATTCGGGTTGAATATACACTACAGACCGAACACAATAAAATCACGCCAAGACGCAAAAATAACTCTTACCCGCCGTTGGGTCTCGCGTCGTTTCTGAATCTAGATCTGTTATGGCATGTGATCTCTCCTGCATGTGTAACGGAGCGTTGGCTTGCGACATGCTCGCCATTTGAGGACAATGGATGGCTATGTGTTCTGGGTGTCTGCAATGGTAACACCGCTTTTCTCCCCACGATCTAGTGTCTCTGCTCTGGATACTATACGGCTGCTGACGTCCCACCCGTACGCCCTGAGGTGATCGCCTAGCAACACGGGTCGCTGGAGCATGTGAAACCAACACCGTAGATAATGAATGTGTCGGTGGTGTAGCTATCTCCATGTCATCATCCTCACAATCATCATCCTTTCTTGACTCCCTTGAACATCTCCCGAACCTCCACGGTGGGTTTCGGGTTGATTGGCGATCGCACTCTGCAACGAAAGCGAGTTCTCGATTACGATATAGCTATTGATAGTAGTAGTATACAACACATCAAATAGCTCATATAGTCCAATTTTTATTTTCCCTAACTCTCCTCACTTCCATACTAGGACTTAAGTTAGGTTCATAGGGTTCCGTACTAAGTTCAACCATTGTTCTAACTTCCGCTGTCTTGTACCTTAATGGATTATGATTTAACTTAACAACCAAGTTTAAAACTTTAGGCTTTGATACCAACTGTGACGTTGGTATCAGGTTAAAGAATAACCTAATATCATTCCCTATACTTTACAAATTTAGGCTCTGATACCAACTATGATGGCCCTAAATTCCACAATCCTAGAATTGGGCACCGCCCGGCCTAGACCTACGTGGACCCCCGAGCCAATCTCGTTGAGTCATGCGGGTCTAGTCAACCTTCCTCACCATTTACCATTTATCATGCATTTACATGTGAAGTTAATCAATTAGTGAGTTATTATCAGGTAAAGTGGAAGCAATTTAACTCTAAGCTAATCAATAAACTTCAAGACACACAAGTCAGGACAACCTAGGGCGTGGAAACCCAGCAAATATATACATCATCCATAGTAAGTCAAAGGAGAACACCAATGATATAATACATGCCTAAGATCTCTTATAACCCATAATACCATGTTCGACAAAATGAAATAAATACATAATACAAGAACCTACTCAATACGCAAGAGGAGACCGCTCTATGGTCCTCGACTTCAATCGCCTAGCGCTAGTCCTTTGCCTTTAACTGCTCGTGGGTCTGCCCACCGTCACAAACTAGACGGTGAGTACAGTGTTATAGAGAGTAAAATACCAATAAATTCTTAACAACATTTCAAATGTCATATAAATGGCTAAACTAGTATCATGCATAGATATCACAAAGATTATAAAAGATAGCATGATAAGTGAATCACTGAGATAACAATGATAAATGAGTGTCGAGAGCACAAAGCAAGAGAAAATGCATCTAACTGCCCTAAGTCCACCAAGTTGCCACACTTAATATACAACATGACTTCTAAGATAGATTCTGGACCTACACAAACCCAAGGCAGTCTAGAATAAGGCACTTAGCCCAGGTCACATTTAGTTCGCATACGGGCACCACAACGTCACACACAGTTCAACATACGACCACCGCAATCCCAAACTGCGGGTTTAACCACGTCCAGAGTCCGTGTACTCCTGGTGTAGACTGTGAGTACCATATTGTCCACTTAGACCCAATAGACCACTCATTAGGAAATCCAAAAATAAAAACCAAGTTGATAACACACCAAGGATAGTTATAACCAAAAAGAATTCAACGAATCATAATCCACAAGGAAGTAGTGCTCAACAAACATAATAGCTCAATTAAATGCACAAATGAAACAATGTAAGTACTCCAGTTGGTTTTACTCATAATATTGCGCAAAACTCAGCGTTCGTAGCTCTCAAACGCTACCAAACCATCCCCGCACGGTCGTCACCAGTCCACTAAGTACCTGGTAAGCATTTTCGTTGCAATTTGGTTGTATTAACGTTTTGTTCCGTGTTTAATTGAAATCCCCCATTTGTTTTCCATAATTTTGTTCGTTATGTTTTCCGGTTGATTTTCCGGGCATTGGGTCGTATTTGGACCCGTTTAAGCACCGCGAGAAATCCCAATTCATTCTGAAAGTCCATGAAAAAGTTGGGAAAAAACTGGGTTCCGGGTGCTGTGAGGGTTTCCTCTTGGCGACGTCTCCACGGCGTGGGGACAGAGACCCCTCTCTGTCCCCAGCGTCGTGCCTGGCGTCGTCGCCTGAAGGACTGTCGGGGGTGTTTCCCACCCTCGGCTCGCGCCGCCTTGAGCCGATTTGGACCATTTTTCTTTGGGAACTCAAAACTATTCCAAAAACATCTTCGACATACCCTTAAATGTCCGAAATCTCGACGTGGTGTCTTGGTTGCTTGGCCGAAATTGATCGAATCCGGAATCTCGACGTGGTGTCCTGGTTGCTTGGGGAGCAAGAGAGGGAAGAGAGGGAAGATAGAGAAGAGAGGGAAGAGAGAGATGAGAGAGAAGATGAGGGAGAAGGGTTGACTCCACCCTTTTATAATGAGGGCCTCGTCTTGGCTCACATTCTTATCCCGAGGCACGTCTTGTTGCTCTAAAACACACCAGCCCAACCACTTTAATGCACTCACTTGTGTGACTTCCCCTTGTCCTTATCCTCTTTTTGGAAACTAATTAGATTTCCTCGGGCGTTCCTATTCCTGACATGCACCGCAACTCGCACCATCGCGCGTGAACGAAGTTACTAACGATTCGTGAAACGTTACAATCCTAAACTCGGCTGGTATATGGTGTGAATATTAGAATCTCTTAAGGACTGAGGCTTATTCTTTCCTTAAGGCCAAGCCTTTTTTTCAATTGGCTTTTGAAACGTCCTCTAATCTTTAGATGAAGTTGCATTCCAAGAAATAACACTTGATTGGTTGGTCATGCCCTCCTAAGCAGTGGATAAAAGTTAATACGGATGGCGCTTTTAAGAATTATCTTGGGGCAGCTAGTGTTGGTGGTCTGATTCACGATGAGGGTGGTGAGTGGAGACATGGTTTTGTGATGAAATAGGGTAGATTCTCGGTGTTGGAAACAGAACTTTGGTGTGCTTTACAAGGGTTGTAGTTAGCATGGGATAGTGGCTTTCGACGAGTCATATTGGAGATGAATAATAAAAGTGTTGTGAACTTTCTTAATGGTGACAGTGTAGCGGCATCAAAATCCAAGACCATCACGTCATGCACAATGGGCCCACAACCCTGCCTAAAACCGCACACGCACAGTGTACCATATGTCAACCCAAATTCCAATAACTTTTATATTATTTTCCTACTAAGGTATCAAGTTAGATTATGGACTCATTTTCATCTGTTTAATATTAATAATTTTCAGCGGAAGACTTTAAATCATGATTCATCAAAATATAAAGCGTAAATCGTGTGATAGAGCATTTTCCTAGTGTGAAAACCCAACCAAAATGACATCAATATAACAAAGATCCATATGTCTCAAAATATCAAAATAAACCTTAATCATGTCATATACATGTCCAGTATCTCTCATATCCCAACCCAACATAAAAACAAGTAAAACAAAGTAAACACACATACGAGTCAGGCGCAGAAGTCGATAAGAATAAGTCCTCAAGCTTCGCCTTCCCCTTGCTTGTGTTAGGGTCTGCACTCCATCACAACAAAACAGATGGCGAGTCTGGAGTGAGTAATCTTAAGAACTTCACCGAGTAAATAATATAAATAAATGCTGAAATCAAAATACTATCAAATAAACATGCAGAAGAAAAATATCAGGCAACCCTCACATGAATATCAAATAGTAGTGAATCAAAGTGCATGCACAATCTAGGTTAGACTAGCACCATACTTCACACTATCACCCAGGCACCGCTAGTGAGTAAACTCGAACTAACTGAAATCCTTGAATCCGCTCGATGGCCGGCGTAGACCACAACACACCGACATGTGTTTAGAAAAACTCAGCAGTCGGGTCGACAATCCACTGGCATACCTATAAACACATGTTATGGTCTAGTGTACCACTATGCCAACGCAAGAGAATAAACCTGACAGGAGTAAGCTCAACTGACCGTAAATAAATACCAGAACTGAGATTAAATGAACAAAAGGACATGAATTCAAATAATCAAGTAGTAAATACTCAAAGTGAGTTTCAGTTGGGATACTACACACTTCAAACCACGCTCCACTAATCCAGAAATACCAATACACGCCACCAACAGCGTGTCAATTACTTGTCAAACGAACCTAAACACTTGATTTTCGATAACCTAATCAATTCCCAAACCTCAAAAACCCCCATTCCATATCAAATCATCCTCAAAAATACCCATTCCATATGGGTTATATGAACCCCTAATAGACCAATTTGTTTAAAATTTTATTTTTCAGTTATTGTTTTAGATGTCGTGAGCATTTGCTGACAGAGCGCCTCAGGACACCCAAGACAGTGAGGACTGATCCTGGCGCCGTGACTCACGCCTTCACGATTACACTTCCCACAACGCGACTTAAAGCGTGGGGTGGGGTGTTTCCCTGGTCTGGACATTGTGGAATTTAACACCCACATCGTCCCTGGCATCGTCTGAACCAGGGACGTGTTCCCGAGGTTCTCGGACCTCCCGGCTCGTCGCCGCGGCCCGAACTCGTCCCAACCTCTCAGAAAACATCCAACCAACCATAATAAACCAAAACTCCTCGACAAAACCTGTCCGAGATGAAAACCCCGAGCTTTCTCTGCCAAAACTTGAAAATCCATTTGAATCCAAAGCAACAACAATAAAAACACCAAAAATCATCCCTTGGTGCTTGTTTTGGAGATACACGAAGAAATATAATGGCCAAGTTGATTCCATAATCTTGAGATCAATAACAGTTAGCTGTTGCCCAACCATGAACCATAAAACATGCTACCTTTCTTTTGCCAAAGACGACGCCTTTTGCCGTCAAGAATTAGATAATAGATAACAATTTCCCAAATTAGCAATGTCAAAATTGCGCATTGGTAGATGCAATCATATTTATTTCATGTACATACAATTCTAATGAGTCGATCATGTGCATCGAAGTTCAAATCAACGCCAAGTATAGAATATGACTTGCCTTTGATCCACTATCTCCTGAGCTTATCTTTTGCCAATCCAATATCAAAGGCTTGGGCACAATGTTGCATATTTAGAAGGATGTTCAAGAGTTGCAAAGTAAATATCTTAAGTTGCCTTAGCATTGATAAAAACATAACAAAAGCATTTTTGATTAACTAGTCACTTTGATGGATTCATGGATAATACAACCATCTGGATGACTATGGTGAAATTTCAACAATATATGGCCTTATTGTTCTCTATATCTGAGAAGTACTTATAGTGATCAATCATCTTCTTACCTTCACTTTGAAAATGTTAGCGTAGCAAAACACCTTCATTGAGATGGGAAAAGTTTCTTTCTTCTGTTTATCTTTTTTTTTTAAAGTTGTACAATTTGGCCAAGTTAACATAAAAATATCTTTTTTTCAGACAATATTGTCTTTGTTTTATTGAAATGCCAAGTTTATTGCTGACATTAAGAGGTACACTATTTCACCATTAAATTTAAAGCATGTGAGATAATTTAAAATGGATAAATTCTTATGTAACTGAGAACTAGAAATCAAAACAGAAAACAAAAAAGTTGAAATCAAGATGATGAATTGAACTAAAAGAAATAGAGAGCAGCGCTCGAACAAAGGTTTTCCTTCAGAAGACAATTTCTGTTATTCAATTCTCAATAATTTCACTTAACCATTAGCCGCTTGGCATGACCATCCTTTAAAATAAGATTCTTCTTCAGATGTTATGCTTATCTTCGAATCAAATTGCAAGAATTGTTTCAATGTCCCAACTTAAGGGCAATATCATGTTCGCTCTACATATTCTCTCTCAATTTCAGGAATACATATAAGAATTTAGGATTAAAAGATCTGATAGTTTCTAGAATCAAACATGATGAAATCTGTGAAAAATTTGCTCTCCTCCATATTAAGCATCTTAAGTAGACCAAAATCAGACATCTCATGCTCCATACTCTCTGATAGAAGAATGTTTATTAGCTGACAAAGAAAATAATAGTTTGTCACTACTGAATCACATACCAAATCAAACAAGATGATTGTTGAATTACATAAAAAAGAAATAAAACAAAAGGACACACAAAAACTCGATGATTTAATTAATTAAGTTCTAAGAGTTCAAATTCAAAGTAACAGAATGATCTCATCGAGTAATTGTTAGTGGCCAAAATGTTGTAGTGGAAGCAAAAGTTTGTCTAGCTCGAAAAACATCACAATCATGGGTAACAAATCCCCTGCTTTTGGATATCAACAATGGATAAAAATACTTCTCGGTCATTACTTTAGGGTTTAGGGTTTAGGGTTTTAGGGTTTAGGGTTTAAGCCCACAATCGTCTCGAACTCAACACCATTATTAATACCCAATCCATCACAAGAACCCTTCTTGAACCCAACCCCACTGGCCACTACCAATGACCAATGCATCACAAGAACCCATTGCAAGCCTAACACCCAACCTAAGCCCCACAAATTACCCATCACATTCACACCCCTTTGACTCACTACTCAATAACAACTTGAAACCAAACACCCCCAAACCTATTGCAGCCCTAAATTGTGGTTATTCAGGAGACCAAAACCTAAGATATGAATGACTTAATTGCGGGGCAATTGTGGAAAGGAAAAGAAGTCCGGTGGGCGTGTATACCGTCTATTGAAGTCGCAGGGGGGTTTTGATGATGTGGGATATGCAATCTGTCAACATGAGTAAGGCATTCAACAGTTAGTTCACAATTCCCATTAAAATCACAAGTCAGAGAAAGAGAAGAATTTTGGGATGAATTGGCAGCTCTAGCAGCATTGGGGGGAAAGTTGGTGCGTCGGTGGTGACTTTAATGTTATCCGAATTGTTGAAGAGAAAGTGAACAACGGAACCATCACAAGAAGTATGAATGTCTTCAACCAACTTATCACTGAGTTGGAACTTGTTGATCAAAGAATGACAAATGCCAAGCTTACTTGGACAAACTTTACAGATATTCCAATTTGTTGTAGACATCATCGGTTTATGTGGAATAAAGGATGGCACGAAGCTTTTCCGATGGCTAGGCAAGAGACTCGAAGCAAAATAGTATTAGATCATGCACAGGCCCGTTATAATGAATGCAACAGTGTTCAAATGGGGCCCTACACCATTTCGGTTTGAGAATGTATAGTTGGAACATGTCTTTTGCAACTCACTTTGAAAATTGGTGGCAAGAAGAATCAAATGAAAGGTGAGAAGGTTACAAATTCATGATCAAGTTAAGAAAGATAAAGGAAAGATGCAAATTATGGAATAAGGAAGTCTTCGGTGACATTAGAAGTAAGAAGGAGTCACTTGTGGCTAGTATTAATGAAATGGATGAGATGGAGGAGGCGGGTCTATGGTAAAATGCTAAAGTGAAGAAAGGAAAGGCAAAAAGAAAGAGTTGAATGAATTGATACTTCAAGAAGAGAAATTGCTCATCGAGAAGTCAAAGATGAGATGGGTTAAAGAAGGTGATGTCAATTCCAAATTCTTCCACCAATGCTTTAATGGTAGGAAAAAAAGACGACAATCTTGAAAATTGAAAGTAAGGAAGGGGGAATGATTACAGAGGAAGGAGAGATTGAGGGAACTATCATCAATTACTTCAGAAATTTGTATTCTAGTTGCATGCACGAGTTGTTGCCTTTAGATGGCTTGTAGTTGTGCCCAATTTCAAGCGATGAATGCAATTTGATGGAGAGACCTTTCTCTATAAAGGAGATATAGGATGCCATTTTTGAGGCGAAGGGATCGAAAACACCAGGTCCGGATAGGTTTACGATGGTGTTATTGCAACAACAATGGCCAATGATCAAAGAGAATTTGATGAAGGAGTTTTAAGAATTCTACGAAAGAAGAGTAATTAATAGGCTAACAAATGAAACATATAAATGCTTGATTCAAAAAAAGATGGACTCTTGGAAGCTGAAAGATTTTCGGCTAATTAACCTTGTCACATGCTTGTATAAAATCATTGCTAAGACCCTTGCAAAGAGGATGAGAGCGATCATGCACCATACTATTGCAGAGATACAATTTGCATTTGTTGAAGGGATACAAATCCTTGATGCAGTTTTGGTGGCTAATGAGGCTATTGAAGATTATATAAAATGGAAAAAAAGGCCTTTATCCTCAAGATTGACTTGACTAAAGCATATGATCATGTGGAATGGCATTTTCTTAACTATGCGATGATGAGAAAAGGCATGGGTGAAAGATGGAGGAGATGGATCAATGGTTGTTTATCGTTGGTGGGATTCTTTATCATAATGAATGAGAAGCCAAGAGGAAAGTTTAGAGCATCTCAAGAAATAAGAATGGGTGACACCATATCACCCTTCTTATTTACTATTGTAGCTAATTTTACTTAGTAGAATGATGGACAAAGCTAAAGAACTCCAATTAGTTTGAGGTATGAGAGTAGGAAGAAAAGATGTTGAGGTGTCGAATCTTCAATTCACAGATGACACTCTATTCACTTTCGAGGGGGAGGAGGACTGTCTTTGGAGCACTTTGGAGATTGTGATGACCTTTTGCGCAATCACAGGGCTAGCAATGAATCTTGAAAAATGTGAGCTACTTGTGATCAATTATGATGAGGAGTCACTTCGGGAGCTTGCCATAAACATGGGATGTGTAACGACCCGTTACCTTAAGCACGTGATTAATTTTAATTCGAATATTAATTAATCTGATTTAAGCTCGTGGTTAAGCTCGATTGGTCTCGATTAACGCGTATATGAATTGGCGTACTGTATTTGTGTTTGTATGGACTGTATTAGTATGTATAAATGAATTATCAGACCAAGAAGGGAATGCCTAATACCATTTGTAGGTCAAAAATGACACACACAAGACGTGAAATAGCGTTGACGCCCGACTATACTCGTTGGCGTAAATTACATAAGTATAGGCGTAATTATAGGCATAAATATATATTCATATATATTATGGATATATATTAATATACATATATTAAAATAGAAAATAATGGCAAACGTCGAGGTAAGATTGTTGATGTTGTGGATTGTGTACATTGTTTTTGTTGTGTGTACGTGTGATAGTGGTTGTGCCATGGCCGAACCAGAAAGCAAGGCAGGGACCGCCTTCCTGCTGCTACATGTTGAAGACGACTAGGGTTGGGTTTAGGAGCCAACCGCAACAATGAAAAAAAAACACATGTTAGAGATAACCCCTGAACCGGGTGAACACAGAACTATGTAAGGCAGTTCTGTTAGGGAAGACAACCCCTGAACCGGGCCGGTTCAGCTTGGTTGAGCCAAACCCGGTTTCGGCCCGGTTCAGGGGCAAATAAATAAATAAAAAAAAGAGAAAAAGGAAAAGAAATTATGGAAAAACCTAGAAAAATAGGTAAAAATATGAAAAAAATAGTATTTTGACAAAATAAATAGAAATTGAGGGATTTCTATGGAAAATGAGGAATTTGAAAGTTAGAGGAGACTTTATATCGAGGTTTTTACCTCAAAAAACGTGAATTGGTCAAAATAGGTTAGAAACTAAGACCCGAGATTCCAGATTCGAGTGGGATTAGTTTACAAGTGTTGACAAATAAATATTAGACTTAAGTTGATGACGATTGGTCTATGTTAGGTAATGGACTGATGTGGAAAGATGTTGAGAATTCCGGAGAGTCGTATAAGTCAGTAAACATAGAAAGCTCAAGACAGGTAAGTAGGACTCGTACTTTTTATCAATTATGAAATGTAAAATAGTATTATTAGAGTACGTAGTGTTCAGGACTGGGAATGGAGCAATGTACCATGATTTGGTTTTGTTTTACATAAATTGTTTTGAAATAAAAAATGAACTCGGAAGAGGTTTGGCGGGACTGATCAGTCTGTGGAACTGTGGTGGAGATGTTTCCCATCACCACGCCCCCAGTGACTTGGAAAATATCCCGATCAATGCTTCCATTTGAGTTGACTGCTCATCAGTCATAAACCAATCATATGAGCAGAGATTGATTTAGTGACGAAGAGGAAGTGCGACTCTATGCTTTTATGAGTTAGCAACACATTAACAAGAAGTCGTTAGATACCCAGTGACTAATTCTTGAAGATGTGAGAGGGCGACTCAATTCAAATACTAAGATTGAAAGTACAAATCATGGGTACATTGCAATAGACCAGTGAACTTGCATCTGTTTATGTATTGATTATATTGATTCAAATGGTTCTTTAAATATCCAATGGTTGCACGTTGTTATATATTATCCTTTGAATATTAGTTGATAATTGATAGTTGGTATGGGAGTCGCTTACTGAGCATATAGGAGCTCACCACCTTAACATTTCCAGGTATAGACGTACGCTAGGACTTGAAACTCAGGAAATGAGAAGATCATGAGTTTAGTATCTTCGCTACGGTGCAGTGAGTTTCCCTTTTATATCTATATTGTATTGTTTTATGATTTGTAATAATCGGGGTGGGAATAAGAGCTCAATACTGATGTTCATGCTTATATTGTATATCTTGTGATTTACCGAAAAAATTTTAATTTTTTTTCTGCGTTTGTTTTATTTTGTTATTTAATATTAAGATATATAGGTTGTTGTCTGGAATGAGTATAAGGTTGCTGGCTCTAATTAGGTCTGATTTAGTTTGCCGGGGCTTAATTTTCATGCCGAATATTCTCTAAATTGAGGTTAAGGGATGTTATAGTTGGTATCAGAGCCAAGGCTTTACAAACTTAAGTTTATCATTGGTCTCGAAGTAAGAGACAGTTCTGATATAGTGTGATATCAGAAACTAGTTGGTGAAGCTTGGCATGATTATTCCACTGATCAGTTGATGGAATAACTTTCATACAGTGTGTATTACAAAGTGAGGTTATCAGTTTCGAATTGGTTTTGAATGGTGTGATAACTTTGATACATAGGGATTGAAACCTCAAGTTGTACATGTATATTAGAATAAAAATATAGGTTAACTGACTTGGAGATTAGTTTTGAAGTCAGGGATAACCTATGACTAAATGAATGGTTTTTATCGATGTTTTAGGGGGTAATGAAAGATAAGAGCTTGAGACATGTATTTTTGAGGTTGATATTATATCTATGCGATAGATATAGCTGTATTATCTTGCCTAGGAATGAATTTGAAAGTTTTATCTCACATCTATGACTTGGTAAGTCAAAGGAAATTGATGGTGAGGGTTCTTGAGAACTTGGACTTCAGGGATAACGAGATAAAAGAAGACAGTGAAACGATAATAAGATGGTTTGTATCCATCTATTTCTCATGAGATGAGAATGTATATATATTTAGAGTTAGGGTTTGTGGAACCCTAAATTTTAATAATATAGATATGGAAAGGAGATGAGTTATAAATAATTCTATCATTGGGTAGTCTTTAATGGTCTTTATTCTCACAGATATTGTATGATGAGAAATAGTCAGTGTAGAAGGAACGATAGGTCATGGACTTAGAGACATATGTCAAATGAAGTGACATTAAAAATTGAATAAAACATGGAATGACTAACAGTGAAACTCAAAGGTGATGTACCACTTTGCGTAGAAAATATACTAGTGTTGAGACTAGTTGAGTGGGATGAAAGGTCATTCAATGAGGGAAGTTAATGGTAAAGGATGATGAGAATCTAGTTGAGGTTAGATAACCACTAGTTAATTATACTTCACGAATGATTATGAAGTATAAAATTTCATATATAGTGCTAATCTATATTGGAATAGTGAGAAAAAATTTATCAGTATGGTTGTGGGGTAGCCGCATATACTGAAAGTAAGGTAAGAAATGGTTTATTAATGTTGTTGTGGGTAACCGCACTCACTAATAGAGCAATAAAAAGAAAGGAATGATGATGTAGTAGAACCACATATAGAGAAATGAAATGTGAGGTTACCAGATTGATGTGTAGATTAATGCTGGGATGGTAAGGAAATGATGAAAATGATGAAGTTACACTAAAAGTAAAAACTCACAGCAACAGATAAGAGTTGATAGATTATAGAGAATCTGAGTTGTTGGTCAACTCTATCTTAACTGTTAGAGCTCTATCACTTTGATGGTAATTTCAAATTGAAATTGAAACTTGTAAAAACTTATGTAGTTGAGAGAAACATGGCAATGAGCTAGTGAAGTGTGAAATATGATATTTTAGATTGGTTCAGTCTAAATTGGAGAGAATGAGTTGCCAAAAGAGTTAAGGATTGAGAATTCAGAGAATGATGTGTGATACTGATAATGAATATGTAAGCAGTATATCAAGTGGTTAGTATTAACTACTACAATTAGATAAAAATTGTTAAAATTTATAAATTCTACGAATGGTGATTCGTAGAAATACAGTCATCACTAGGAATTCAAAGAGTTTGGGTGATGTAAATCAATTGTGGACATTAGTGAGAAATCAAACTTGATGAACAAGAGTTGTGTTGTTAAGGTTTCAAGAAGATTGTTTATAGGAGTTGATTGAAATCTTATCACAACTTAAGTTAGGAATTCATCAAATTACTTGAATTTTGATACCAAACCAATAATCAATTCTATTTTACTTTGAGGTAATATGAGAATTGTATGAGTTTGAGAACTCAATTCGAGTGATGAGTTAGCTTGAATAAAATCATGAGTGAATGATTTTTGTTTCCCAGAATTGACAACTCATGTCAATAATTGAAATGAAACCAATTGTTCTTAAGAGTTGACTGAGATTTGGTTATCATTAAATAAAGATCAGAATCTAGGAGTATATGGTCAAACGATGACTTGATAATGTGAAAAATTATGGTATAAACCATAAAACTCACTAGAGCTCATGCTATGTTTAATAATGGAAAAATATAGAATTGTTGAACTATATTGAAATAAGTTATCATTAAGTTGACAATGATGACGAATACAAAAGAGTTGAAGAATTACCAAAGCACAAGCATTATCGTAGAGTTATGTGAACTCTGCTGATAGATTGGTGTATAAACATAAAGGATGTAGGTTCAAATGTTAAGTTTTAACTGTAAACCATTAGGATATGTGTTGAATTGAAATTATGAGTCAAGGGGTTTGATTGAGGTTAAGACAATTGAAGAGTTGTCTTATATTCAACACAAAGATAGAAATTGGTGAAATGTGGAATGATTGAATGATACAAACAAGGTATACAGGGAGCTGTAGTATGATTGTGTTGTATATTCAATTAATTTTAGAAAAATAATGGAGATAAGTCGTACATGATAAAATAGATGCCTTGAAAGAGAATTGAAATGTAGTTAACTATAATGGTTGCATGATTATACTTAGATTAGGGAAAAGTTTGAGGTTAATTCAATATTTTCTCCAGGAAGTTGTTTATTGACACAATAAAGCAAGGGATTGTAGTAAATACATTTGATATAGTTCAAAAGGAACTAATTTGAAAAAAAAATTGTGTTGGTAAGAGTACCAAACTATTGTATGGCATCAACTGATAACGAAAAGTTGAGAATATGTATTTCAACTGATGGATGGAATGAATTGCAAGAATAAGTCTTAGAGGAAAGACTTGAAATGATAAGACAGGGATGTGGATCCCAATGTGTATAAATTCAGTTGATTGGATAGGTAGTGCAAGTTCATTCATTCATTATGGGGTTTTGAAGTACAATTGTATCATGTACAAAGGTTTGAAGTGTTTGAATGTCGTTTAGTTATTCCTAAGACTATAAAATCTTAGAGGAATCACTAAATGATGGATGAAAATTTTGGAAAACTAGTGAAACAGGTAACATGTGATTTAAGGGAAGCTTCAAACTATGAGAGTTTGAAGAGTATAATTATGCAGAGTGAAATAAATTTGAGATGTAATGAGTCACTATAATGGAAAAATGATATATTCACTTTGAGAAATCACTCATATAAAGTGATTGACGATGATCAATACTTGAATAAAAGAAAGGAGCATAAGGTGTAATTATAATAGGAACTTCTCAGTATTATCTCATCAGAGAGATAGATGAGATTGATGAATAAAGGAACTCCTACGCAGACATATCATGAATTGACAGGTTGGAATTGATAATTACCAGTCCATTCTTTAGAGTTTTGAAGGAGACTGGCCTCAGTGAATGAAGGAATTAATGAGTGATGAGATTGATTAAGAAATCTAATTGGAACTACCTAATGTGTTAGACATTGGTTATGAATGGATAGTGTTTAAATTAGATCAGTTAATGAAATTGTGCTGGATGTATTGGATTATGTGATGTGATAAGACGTCGGCATAATTATAATTTGAGTTGTAGTTGATGAAGGAAGCTATTCTGCAAGATTCTTGTCAGTGAGAACATATATTATGCTTGAAAGGATTGAGCAAAATATCTGTATGGGATATATGAGATGGTATAATATTATAATGTTCTGGATAGAGATCCGAGACTTGCTTCCACTGAGGGAAGAAGTTATTGATATCAATTGAAAACCAGTCTCAATCTCGATATAATATATTTCCTTCGTGTTGACAAAGAAATTGTGCTACTAATCCTAATTTAAAAAGTAGGATTGAGCTTGTGTCTCATCATGTTAATTACGGAAAGAATCGAGTTACCTGTGTGAGTTCCTTTAATGATCTTAGTAATCCGAGGGGTTACAGAATGAGGTATGCTCATTCTTATCCTACCATAGGGGTGAGATATAAGAATGAAAAATATTATGCTAAAATGAATGAAGTAATAAAGAACTACACAAAGGAAATAGAGCAGACTAGGTAATGTATGACTACAATATAAAAGAAATGAATAATATGAGGTTAAAAAATAATTATAAGTTGTAGTGTATAGATTGACGAAATCTATAAGTTTCAAGCAAGTATCGAAAGAGATTGATTAGAATGTTGTGTGGTTGACCTTGCCATTCACCGATGGGTGGAATGGAGGTAGGAGACACACATATGTTGACCTTGTTATTCATTTGTAGTGGACAGAGGTAGGAGACATGATGATTGTCGACCTTATCGTTCAATCGTGAGATGAACAGAGGTAGGAGACACGATACTGTTAATACTGAGTGGATTTGTCAATGCTTGAGCTACAACAATCTTTAAGAAAAATAACAAACCTGACAAATATCATAAATTGTTAGAGGTATCAAAAGATAAATTTAATCTTTTGGAAATCTCACCTATAAAAGGGTTGTATAGATTCAAATTAAGTTAAATTAATGGAAGTGTTATTCACATCTATTAAATAGAAAGAGGAGAAAGAAATGGTAATTTGGTTACGTTATTTTTCAAGGTAAAGTTGAGAGAAGCTTTGTGCTAGTAATCTGATGGTGCAATCACATATACTAAATAAGCAAAAGAAGGGAAAGCTAGGGAACGGGAATTACAATGGAATATTTCCATTATTTTTCGAGATTATTGGTGATTTGTACGTACCATTAATTTTGAGGACGAAATCATTGCTAAATTGGGGAGACTGTAACGACCTGTTACTTTAAGCACGTGATTAGGGTTAATTCGAATATTAATTAATCTGAGTTAGGCTCATGGTGAAGCCCAATTCGTCTTGATTAACGTGTGTGTGGATTGACGCGTTGTATTGTGTTTGTATGGACTGTATTAGTATGTATAAATAAATAATAGGACAAAGAAGGGAATGCCTAATACCTTGTGTAGGTCAAGGATGACACACATGAGACGCGAAATAGCGTTGACGCCCGAGTGTACTCGTTGGCGTAATTTACGTAAGTATAGGCGTAATTATAGGCATATGTATATATTTATATATTATGGATATGTACATATATAAATATATATATATATATATATATTAAAATGGGAAATAATGATAAATGGTCAGACGCGAGTGACACGCAGGGTCACGAGTGACACGCTTAGGTCATATGGTAGTATGCACGCCCGAGAGTTCTCGTTAGCGTACACAACAGAGTCGTAGGCACAACGATATCAATAAATGTATATAAATATATATATATATATAATAAAATTAAAAAATATGAAATTACCCATATGGGTATTGGGGTAAAAAAGGAAATGAGATAGACTTGAGGGCATTTTGGTCAATTCTAAGCTAAATCGCCTCTTTCTTCTTTGTTAAAAACGTGAAATTGAGTAAGAGCACAGAGAGATGAGTGATGAGAGGAGAGAACAGAGAAGCAGAGGCGAGCTCTGGAGCTCGAGGCACTGGAGCAAGGAGCTCGTGATGTCATGGACGTCGAGGTAAGATTGTTGATGTTGTGGACTTGTGTACATTGTTATTGTTGTGTGTACGTGTGATAGTAGTTGGGAGGTTCGACCATGACGTTAGCCATAGCCAAACTAGAAGCAAGGCAGGGAGGGTTGCCTCCCTACTGCAACATGTTAAGGACGATTGGGGTTGGGGTTGGGAGCCAACTGCAATAATGAAAAAACAAACAAACAAACACAGATACACAGTTCTGTTGGGGAAGACAACCCCTGAACCGGGCCGATTCGGCCCGGTTCAGGGGCAATAGACCAATGAACTTGCTGTTTATGTATTGATTATATTGATTCAAATGGTTCTTTAAATATGCATTGGTTGCGCGTTGTTATATATTATCCTTTGAATATTTGTTGATAATTGATAGTTGGTATGAGAGTCGCTTATTGAGCATGTAGAAGCTCACCCACCTTAACATTTCCAGGTATGGACATACGCTAGGACTTGAAACTCAGGAAAAGAGAAGATCAGGAGTTTAGTATCTTCTCTACGATGCAGTGAGTTTCCCTGTTATATCTATATTGTATTGTTTTATGATTTGTAATAATCGGGGTGGAAATAAGAGCTCAATACTGATGTTCATGCCAGTATTGTATATCTTGTGATTTATCGAAAAAGTTTTAAATTTTTTGCTGCGTTTGTTTTATTTTGTTATTTAATATCAAGATATACAGGTTGTTATTTGTAATGAGTATAAGGCTAATGGCTCTAATTAGGTTCGATCTGGTTTACCGAGGCTTAATTAGGGTTTCAGGCCGAATATTCTCTAAACTGAGGTTAGGGGATGTTACAGGATGTTCTGTTGGAACATCGCCTATGAAATACTTTGGTCTTCTATTACGTGGTGATCTTAAGCGAAAAGCATTTTGGGAGCCGTTTATTGCAAAAATAAAGAGAAGATTAGAGGGATGGAAACGATCTATGATTTCTGGAAGGGGGAGATTATCAATTATTCAGTCAATCCTAAGTCCTATACTGACGTATTATTTGTCAATCTTTAAGATGCCTAATTTAGTATGTAAATAGGTGTAGAAGATTACGAGGGAATTTTTGTGGAATGGAAGTCACCGGGATAAAAGCTTGCATTTGGTGAAGTGGAGCATTGTTGAAAAACCTAAGGATAAGGGAGGTTTAGCCATTGCGAATATCAAAATGAGGAACATTGCTTTAGGGGCAAAGTGGAATTGGAGATTTCAGTAGGAGGAAAATCATTTGTGGGTGACGGCGAGCTCCAAATGTAGAGCTTTGCGGTAGTATTAGTGGTGCAAAACAACGTTTGCACTCTGTTTATCGAATCCACAGGGAATAGTTGCGTATAGTATTAGAGTAGATTAGGCGTTCTGTAAAATAAATAAACAAGTAGTAGAAGTATTGAACTATCTAAGAAGCATAAACAATTAGAACAAATTTATTTTAGACTTGAATTCATCAATCAGCGAACAGCGTAAGAGCATCAATGCATTAAGTTCAAAACCCTATAAGGTTTCTCAAAGTCTAGGCAACAGATCAGTGTACCCTAGCATATTAAGTTCTAGTGTTCAATTCCGGTTCGATAGCCCCGAGGTCTCGGTGACTATCTCTCCTTAATTTAGTGACTACGTGATCAGTACAATTAAAGCATAGAGTGTGGAACACTAAAAATAACATTAAGTAGAACAAGAAATGCAACTAAACATGATTCATTCAACACAAAACATTCATAAGTACATCAAGTCTCATAATTATGTAAAGTAAAATAATTAAGAGAGGAAGTTCATGAAAAGATCAAACTCAATGGTCTTCGGTCCCAAGGTCATGGCGAACTGATCTCATCTTTTGTCTAATATTTTAATCTCTCCCACTCTAAGCTACACTAAGAAAGCATGAAAATACAAATAAATAAAAGTTCTCGAGCGTCGCCCGAAGGCGGTCACGGCCCAAATTTTTAATCCTAGATTTTGGCCGTAATCAGGCTCACTGACCCATGAGGTGGGACCTATGTGAGATACACACACCGACCGAGGTACGTGGTTGAGGTATATGATATTTTTGTATTGATGATATGCTTAGTGTTATGTATTGTGTAGACTTACTAAGTCGTCTTGAATAGTACGTAGGCAATGAGACGAGAGTGAGGTCACACCTCGAGTTACATGTGAGCCAGGGAATCGAGTAGTAACATTTTGGTAAGTCTTAAGTTAATATCAATATGAATTTAGGAAATATTAAGTTGCATAATGAAATTATTTATAAGCCTATGGTATGGTTATTAATGTGAATCAAATCAAGTCCTATATATAGTTTGGTTAAAAATCTACAAAACTTGGACTTACCTCGGGATATGTACTCGCACACACTCCCATGTACTTGTCTCACACTTGTGTGTCACCTAGCTGGAAATAAGTGGGTGTAGGAGTTAATGTGGGACATGGGATCAATATAGAACCATTGGAAAACACACTAGATTAGATCAACACTATATAAATCACTCTTTGTCTTCTTTGTTTCTTCATGCATGTGTAATCTTCAACACAAAATCTAGAGTTGCTGGAGATTTGTTGCTGGAATTAGAGGCATAAAAGGGGGCAAGTTCATCAATCAAAACCCAAGATCAAGTTCTACACCATAGTTACAATCCTAGGCAAAGGCCTACACCCTTATGCATTCAAATTTAGGGAACTATTGGGGCTTTGATCAAAGGGGTTGTTGTTTTATTCAAGTTTAAATGTTTAAATGCTTATCTTGACACATTTCTAAACTATGATTTCAATCCTCAAAGATGCAATTTCAGATTTTGTATAATTTCAGTTTTATTGGTTTTCAAACTATAAAATGGTATTTTTAAAAATCTAATTTCATATTTGGATTTTTTGTGAAAAATCACTTGGGACAACAAAAAGGATTTCAAAAATCAGTGGAGTTTGGAATTAATTAAATTTTTTAGTTTTCAAATGTTACGGTGTTCTTCAAGGTTTTTGAACAAATGCTTCTTTATGATGTCAAATCTATGTAAGTTTTTTATTTCAACTCAAATAGGTTGCATGTATGATGATTTATGATCAGTGATCATGTTTTTGAGTTTTGGTATGATATGGGAGCATTTGTGTAAGAAACCTCAATTTTAACCCGACTAGTGTTGTAGTGATTAGGATCGTGACCCGGCTACGTGATACTAGACAATATTTCGAACTTTGAAAGTCGACACTGAAGTAATATTATGTTTCGGTGATGTGTGCATTAGTATTTTAGTCTAATACGGGCCTGGGGCCATTCGGCGAATATTAGTCTGAGTGAGACTTCGCCTAGGTAAACGGGGGAGTAAAACATAGTGAAAACACTAATAAATGAATATTTGTGTAATTTAAATAAATAATTCATGAGACTCGGTAAAACTACGCGCGCTACGGGAGTTAGGACAAGGAAAAACGGACCTAGGAATGTCGTTTGAAAGTGGGAGTTGGTTAGCTACGCAACATACGAACTATATGATAGAAATTGTTAAAGTGACATATCCAGATTGTGGAGAGCCCTTCGATCAGCCTCGAGATGTGTGCGGATGAGGAGATGAGATGAAAAAGTCTATAAAAGGACACACCCCACTTTCCCATTCACTATTCATCTCCTACCACACACACCCTATCCCGTTCTCTCTCACCGATCCTTCTCTCTTACACAACCGAGCCTCCCCCTTGTGACCGGCCCTTGACCTTTGTTGGAGGTCCCTCTGCTCACTGGAGGTTCGTCACTCTCTCTCTCTCTCTTTCTCTCTCTTTCTCTCTCTCTTGTACGAACTGTACACTACTGTAGAGTTAGTTGCGCGTCTGGCATGAACGGGAGTGGTGAATTCCCTAAAGTATTTCGTTACACACTTTACCCACAATGGAAAACCCCAATCGCTCGCGATACCTCTAGCATGAGTCTGTCGACCGACTCTTGTCTGGGCAATCTGAACTATCCACCATTTCACTACACCGCTGGTACGACGCATCGTCTTGTTATCCCTCGCGTACAATGCCAAATGAGACGGTCTGCAACATCGTCTGGCCACGTCCGCTGAACTTATCAACTCGGCTGTCTCACGTAGACCACATTCGTGGGTCATCTGACACACGACTACCTCAGGATCAGATCCGTTGCGGCTCAAAGCATCAGCAACAACTGTGACGGCCCCAAGTTCCCCTTGCATTTGGGTACACCCAGCCTAGGCTTGTACAAGTCCCCGAGCCGGTACTTGGTGAACCTGGCAAACCTAGTCAGCCTCCAATCAATCAATTATACAATTTATGAAAGAGTTATTGCAAGTTCTACACAGTGGAAAGTAAATAAACTAAACATAAGGGAAATAACTCAGTCAAAAGGAAATTAGGAATCTATAATGTGGAAAGCCCTGAAATATTCATGTACAATCAAATGTGAAAAAGAGTAACGCATACATGATATCCAAATCAAAATGATCCTTGGTTCAATGGTCAAAAACAATTATATAAAACGTCATACAATCAAGCAAAACATATAATGGACCTACTTTAAGGGCTCCAATTCCAGCCGCTAATCCTCACAAAAAGTTGCCTAGGTAGGGCTCCTTGCCTCTACTGCACTCCGCTCTATCTGCACACCGTCACAAACTAGACGGTGAGCAACTGGAGAAATCGAATGTAATGCCAGAAGAAGATGACAGTAATTCATGATATATCAAGTAAAGCAATCTAAATATCATGCGGTAATAGAAAGACAGGAATTTAAATAAATCAAGTGCATGATAAACAGACAAATAGATATCAATCGAAATTCAAGTGTGCTCTAAGGATTCAAAATAGGCCCATAAGTGGTCTAAATCATAGCATAACGGTGAAGGCCTCGTGAGGTCTTCCCGAGCATCGACACAAGCAAAGGAACAACTATGATGGAAGGGACATAAGCCCACCTAGCCAATACTCGGTGTCACACGATCACTAAGGGTGGTCACACACTCCTATACAAGAGTGCCCGCGTTTTATCCCTCTAGTTCAGGTCTTAGTACTCTTGAGACGAAACACTTATGCCAAGAAGCACACAATAAGGAATGGAATGGAATACAAATAATAGAGCATAACGAATTTGAATAAATGATAATGAATCACATGGCATTTTCTTACTGGCTTACAAATCATACATAAGCTTTAAGGCAAGTGTACTTACTTAACAATGCAACCCGTGAATAACAACACTCCGACGAATCCTAACGCGTATTCCCGAGTTTCCCGCTACCTGACAAGGTTGGAAACTCTAATTAATGGGTCGATTCATTAACTAACCTAGGTTGAAACTCTAGTATTTTTCCAACATTTTAAATGACTCGAACAACTCGACAATTCAATAGAAAAATGAATACTCTCTCTCGTTTGAAAACCACAATAATAACCACGATTGCGATATCACAACATCGATAATCATAACGCATGTAAGCCTACTCATGAATTATAGGCTCGGCTCAGTCGTGCCACAGCCTCGAGGACCGGCGGCGTGACCACGACATCATAACCATTTCACCACATGTAAGCACAACATATACACCAAACCATAACCACACTCATTATGAACCCAAAGCAATAACACGCGCATATACAAAACCAATATCGTACTCGACACATATATGTTCTCACGTATACATAAACTCAAATCATTTAATCATGTATTCATGTCGTGAGCTCTTCAATACATGAAAGAAACTCAACACAACATATTCTCGAGACATAACCAAGACAAAACACAAATCAAGATCGAAAACTATTGTAGCAACATGTTGATGCTGTCCGACATTGGGGAGGGGTCACCACGACATTGGGTTGCTGGAAAAACCCCTCAACCAAATCGTATACCTACCATACATACAATTACGAACTCGACGTCGAAATCACATGAAATGACAACAAAAATAAAGAAAATCGATTAAACACCACAACTCTTCTCTACCTTCACTGTTATGGACCACTCCGGGAATGCGAGACACCACCATGTGTGTGGCATGGTCCCCATCAACTCTTGACCACAGTGGAATAGCGGCGGCGCCACCCCTAAGGGCAGTTTCCTGCGAGACAGTGAGATGTTCAATTGAAGCAACACAATGAGACAATTTACAAGATTGCACCACAACTGTTGGTATATAGACCACTCCAGGGATTGGGAAGCACCCACAGGTTAGTGAGAGTGTCCCCAATGTACCCCAGGTCACGGCTATCGACGACGGTGGCGCAAGGCGGCAGAGCAGCGGCCAATAGTCGACAGCACATAAACCAAATCGCAAAATAGAGCATCGGAAAGTAACTCGACCAGGTATGCCATGTCCGCCATGATGGGGGTTCCCTAGGGTCGTAGGGTCCCCGGTGAGGTACTGTGCAGCACCTTCGACGGTCAAGGTCACAGCGGTTCCTCTTACAGTCAGCAAAACAGTCAGCGGAGGTAGGACAGACACAATACCAACTGAAAATGTGTTTCAACAGTGCCTTACATCTGCCGCGATTTAGGGAGACTCCGGGACTGTCGAGGCTCTGGTGGACCACCAGGTGTGACCTCCGACCTGTCCCCGATCATCATCACCCAAGGCAGTGGCGGCGAGACACGCAACTAACTCTACAACTATGTACAATTCATACAAGAGAGAGAGAGAGTGACGGACCTCCGGCGTCAAGGGCCGGTCACCAAGGGGATGCTCGGTTGTGTGAGAGACAAGGATCGGTAAGAGAGAACGGGATAGGGTGTGTGTGGTAGGAGATGAATAATGATTGGGAAAGTGGGGTGTGTCCTTTTATAGACTTTTTCATCTCATCTCCTCACCCCGCACGCATCTCAAGGCTGATCCAATGGCTCTCCACCATCTAGTAGTGTCACTAAAACAATTTCTATCATAAAGTCCGTATGTTGTGTAGCTAACTAACTCCCGCGTTCAAACGACATTCCTAGGTCCGTTTTTCCTTGTCCCGACTCCCATAGCGCGTGTAGTTTCACCGAGTCTCGTGACTTATTTATTTAAATTACACAAATATTCATTTATTAGTGTTTTCACTGTGTTTTACTCTCCCGTTTACCTAGGCAAAGCCTCACTCAGACTAATATTTGCCCGAATAACGCGAGACTCATATTAGACTAAAATACTAATACACACATCACATAAACATAATATTACTTTGGTGTCGACTCCTGAAGTTCGAAATACTATCTAGTATCACGTAGCCGAGTCACGATCCTAATCACTGCAACACTAGTCGGGTTAAAATTGAGGGTTGTTACAATTTGGGATGAGTTTTAGGTGATTTGAGAGTGCAGAACTGTGTTTATGCAATTCTGCTCGAACATGGAGTGTGCTCCAGCTAAATGTGGAGCGCACTCCACGTTATGGGCAGCCTCGATACAGTTTTGACTAATTTTCGTAAAACAGTCGTATCTTTTTCATTTTAACTTCGTTTTTGACGTTCCGCATATCACTGAAAAGTTGAGACAGAGAGGAACAACTTAAGACCGTTAGTGTTTCTAAATCAAGTCATTTAGTTTGTCAAAAATGGGTTGAAAGATGGGGTTTGTCCATATAATGGTCCTTTGTGTAAATATTTTAAGTCGTTTTGGTGTCGGGTAGTCTTCACGCTTAATTAAAAACTATATACATCTATTGTAACCTAGATTGACACCAGCAACCTTCGGGAGAGATTCATGAGTCTGGGAACATGTGTCAGAGCATTGGAAGGTTGGAAATTAGCTTGGAATTGCTTGAGAGTGAGTATACCCATTGATGAATTTACTTAGCATTTTGTTCCATTAACTAGCGGTTCTTATATGGTCAGTGTTGACTGCTTTGCAATTGAAATCTGATATCATGTATTTGGTTTTGTTCTATGCTCATTTGATTGATTTCTACTATCATGATATCTATTTCCTTTTGATGATTCATTGCTTTCATCCCTATGCCATGCTTATTCTTTGATGTTTTAAATGATGAATCAAATGATAAATAGGTTAGTACATATTTAATGCGACGGCCCCAAATTCCCAATGCATTTGGGTATGTTCGGCCTAGACCAGTGCAGGTCCCGAATCAGTACTCGGTGAGCCTGACAAGCCTAGTCAGCCTCCGATTAATCAATTTTACAGTTTATGAAAGAGTTATTGCAAGTTATACGCAGTGAAAAAATAAACAAACAAAACAATATGGGAAATAGCTCACTCAAAGGGAAATCAGGAAATCTATATATATGGAAACCCCGAATATTCATGTACAAACCAAATGAACATATAATGAGTACATGATATCAACTAAACCCAAGTTCAAAACAAACACCATATATATCAAACGTTCATACAAATCAACATTCCATGATAAACCAATCTGACCTAACCCTAAAGTCGCGTACTCTGAGAGACTCAGAGGAAATCACCAAGTAGAGGACCCTTGCCCTTGCTGCACTCCGAGATATCTACACCCACCATCACAAACTAGACGGTGAACAACTGAGAGAAATCGAAAGTAATACTAGAAGAATATAATAGTAATTCATGAATATCAATTAAAACAGTCTAAATATCACACAGTAATTGAAGGATAGGAAATATAACAAGATCAGGGTGCGTGATAAACAGACTATCAGATATTAATCGAAAACATACGTGTTCTGAGAAAACAAATGAAGCAGTGAGCAGTCAAAATCACAACATACAGAAAAGAGGACGCTGGCTCTTCCCGGGCAATGTCGCAACACTAGCACAACATCAGAGGGACACAGGCCTCCTAGCATATAGAAAGAGGATGCTGGCTCTTCCTGGGGAATGTAACGACACTAGCGCAGCTTGATAAAAAAGGGACATAGGCTTTAAAACTACGCCAACACACTCACACCAAGAACACATATACCAAGGAATAAACAAGATAGGAATGCCAACAACCGATATCAACAAGCATAGCAATAAATTATAATGAATTACATGAGATTTCCTTACTGGCTTACTAATATACGCAGGCACGTAGGCGAGTGTACTTACCTGACAACGCGACCCGCGAATCCTAACGCGTATCCCCGAGTTTCTTGCTACCTGACAAGGTTGGAAACTCTAATTAATAGGTCGAGTCATTAACTAACCTAAGTTGAAACCCTAGTATTTTCCCAACGTTTTAAATGACTCGAACAACTCGACAATTCAATAGAAAATGAATACTCTCTCTCAGGTTTGAAAACCATAACACATGTAAGCCTACTCATAAATCGTAGGCTCGGCTCAGTCGTATGTGGGTCATGCCATAGCCTCGAGGACTGGAGGCGTGACCACGATGTCACTACCATTCAATCAACGTAAAGACTCAATATCAATATCGCTTGACAATAATGACTCAATACGAACTCAAAATGACCATACAACGGCGAGTAGGGAACCTCGCGGTTATGGTCCAACGTCCATAGGGTACCAACACGGCATGGAAAGGTCGGGGGAGCGCTTAACGTCATGTTGACAACCACATGGTGTGATAGTGAAACTCAACGTATGAATTCATCGATAAAATAACTTGCCACTGTCAATATGGATGCTCTGGGGGGTATGGGACAGGCACAAGAGTTTGGCATGATTTTCAACGCTCCCTTGGCCACGGCGTCCGACGGCAATGCCGCCGGTTCGGGCGATTTTCAGCAACTCAATAAAAACAGTCCAATATGAACACCATACAACACTGTTAACCAAACCACGACTTATACACATATATATATATATACAAATCTAGCAACACTCCGAGGACGTGGGGGCTCTGGTAGGCCAGGAGGACCCAACCACAACTGTCCCCGACACCCCAACTACTCCAACAGTCGCTCCAAACCCAACCACAAAAATAGTTAGACAAAGAATGGAAAAAGGGTATCACAAAGAGATATCGACTCACACCACATGTTAGCAATTTTTTCGAGGACGTGGGGGTTCTGTTGGACCACCAAAGGTCACACCCGACTGCCCCCTGACCACCGCTGACCACCAGAGCAACGGCCAAATGCGACAACAACCCAAAAACAAGCAAACCTAAAGAAAATCAGTGACTCGACTAACACCTCTACATCCGTCGCTTGTTTGGGGCTCTAAGACTGCGATGAGGCATCTCCGACCACCGTCTCATTCATCGCCACCCACCACTGCTCACCGTCAGTCGCCTTAACCGAACCAGTGAGCAGCAGCCGCGAGAGAAGGGACAGAGAAAGAAAAAAAAGAGAGAAAGAGAGACCTTACTCTGATGAACTTTGACCACCACTGGGTCTCTGAGGACTGGTGGTGTTCAACCGAGGTAGGGGAGAGGGGGAGCGGGAAGAGAGGGGCGGTGGTGAGAGAGGAGGAGAGAGAGTTAGAATGATAGAGGAGAGAGAGAGAGAGATCAAGAGGACCACTTTCTTTCCAGCGACTAGAGACATCTCCGGCGGGGTCAAACCACCACGGGATGGTGGTGGTCCAATGGTGGTTCACGGGAGGAGGGAGGAGAGTGAAGAGGGGAGAGAAAAGTGAGGATCGGGCATATGTGGTTTAGGGAGGGTGAATAGAAAAGTGAGGATAGGGTCCTATTTATAGAATTCTCACTTCATCACCACGCACGCATGCATCTCGAGGATGGTCTAATGGTTCTCTCAAGTTGGTATGTGTTACTTTAACAATCCCTATCACCTAGCCCGTGTGTTGCGTAACTATCCGACTCCCCGTGTCCAAACAACGTTCCTCGACCCGCCTTGCTTCATCACGCACGTAGTCTCGCCTTGTCTCATCAAATAATTATTTAAATTATCCAAAAATTCATTTATTTGTATTTTTACTGTGTTTTAAATCCCCCGTGTACCCCGTAACCCAACTATCGATACCCGCTCGTCCAGTTTTCCTACTCGTTTACCGACTTCACTGTCCGGTCACTCAAATACAAGTATAAATATGTAATACACATCATCTTTCACAAATAGCCAAATTTTCGTGTCGTTACATTTAAAATGTTAATATAGAATTGTACTCCCTATTTGATTAGGTGTTAGACTTGTCTATGCCTTGACATTCCATACTTGGTCTTTCTTGAAAATAAAAAAGTAGTTTTTATAATTAGGTCTTGTATTCGATCGAGATGTGTGCGACTCACGAGGTTAGAGTCCCTAGGGAGGTCGGTACAATTTACTTGACTTTGTATGACACTCGGGGTTAGAGTCCCTGAGGTGGTCTACACACCGAGGTTAAAGTCTCTGACCTCACTTTGGTTAGAGTCCCTTGTGATTTATAATTATGGAGTCGAAGTGATGCGATCACTGCCGGCCGGACCTAATTCACTGCTACTTAGTCTAGTCTCAGTTTCATTTTGTTTAATTCTGGTATTTACCTACATATAGTTTATTTTCCAGCTTTCCTATTTATAAGCTTTTAAATACCAGTTGATTATAATTGAAAATGCAATTTAAACTTGTCATCGGGGATTACTATTTTATTCTTGTACTCACCATCCTGTTTATGACAGTAGGTGTAGAGCCGAGTACCAGCAGACCAAGCAAAGAGAAGATAGGCAACTATCTCTGAATCAGCGGCGCGTCACGACATTGGACTGTAGGTCTTCTTTTGATATTTTGTCTGTATTAAATACTATATGTCTTTCTCACACATTGTAATGTATATTTGGGTTGAACGTTAGTTTCCTAACCAGACTTAGACTGCTTTATGGTATTTTTGAGGTTATCTGAAATATATATATATATATATATATATGATGTCATTTCCTGGTTTTCCACACTTAGTATTATATCAATTGGTTTCCGCATACTATACTAATTTGCTTCCACATATTTTTATAAGTTTCCTCATAATTTAATTTACTAAAACTTTCGCTAAATAATAAACCAAGTTAATGAAGTTTTAATTAACATTAAATGTCATAAATAGATTTGGACACGAGAAATGAGATTAATAGGTTGTAAAACTGACTAATACGTAGTTAAGTCCTACGTGGATAGGATTAGAGCTTAATTATGGGATTAGGCCGGGCGGTGCCCTAGATTAGGAGAGGGTCACATGAGCTTGGGGTGAAAAAACCCCATAAGTATCGAAAACCAATATCTAACAATGAAAATGGGAAAATCTGGTGTTCTTGGTGAAGAAGATCGATGATGAGAGGAAGGAGTGGTTGATTGTGAAACCCACTTTGTTGCTCTTTTTAAGTGAGAAAACGGCTGGTCAAAGGGTCTAGGAGCTCGGTCAAACTTTGTTAAGCTCGGGTCAATGGTGGAAAGGCTCGGTCAAGAGCCTGAAACCCTAAAATCATTGTGAATTTCCCTCTCTGCCCTTGTTGTGGTTGATCAGCTGATGAAACGCGCCTGTCGAGGAAGATCTATAGCTCAAGCTCGTGTGCGGAGGTATTGATGCGTCGGTCAAGGAACATCGGAGGGTGGCTCGACAGGAGTAGTTGGTGAAGACTAGGGGTGCACACAAATTGTACTAATCCGTGGATCCGGTCCAATTCGGACCAATTATCACTAATTGAATCAATTTTTTGATCCATTGGATTGGACTGGATTGAAAAATCACTAATCCAGCTGGACTGGATTGGATTACAGATCCTACATAAAAAACAACTAATCCAATCCGATCGAGTCCGTTTAGCACATCAACACATATACATATATGATCGTATGTACTTTAGTACCTTAAAGAACATCAACTTAAACTATTAACTCTAAAATATAACATCTAAAAAACTATGCTTATTTTTTAACTCTTTTGTTATACTTTTAATCTTTTTTTGTAGGTTGCATATACGTGCACTTTTTTTGTGCTTTTGTGAGGGTGTGTGGTAAAAATTTGTAGATGACATATTTGTTTATGTAGGAACTTGTGTAGAAACTTACATTTTGAAGGTCATTGTGATGACAAGTTTATGGGAAATATGCTATATATAGATTTGTGAAATATATGTTGTAAATTTGTCATTCATGAGATGTATAATTCTTGTGATTTATTTGATTAAGTCTAATTTAATGAATCTTTGGATAGGAAAACGTTAATTCGTGGAACTTGATCCAATCCGATCCGTATTTTGCAAATTGGATTGAGTTGGATTGATAAATTATTGAACTGTATTTTTTCAATCTACAATAATTGGATTGGATTACGGATTGATCCTAATTGGACTGGATCCAATCCGTGTGCACCCCCTAGTGAAGACCGTGTATGGGAGCAAAAGAGGTGCCATGTTCAAATCGAGCAAACCAAACTTTTGATGTTGCATTTTATTCCTAGTGTTGTTGCTGGATGTTTTTATTAATAAAATGACCTTGCTTACTAACAACTTGGCTGCATGTTAGATTCCCACGTAGGAGCACATTTTCTTTTGATTTTTCAATTAATGGAACTTACTGTCTCGAGGCACATCTATCGGCTGTGGAGTGGCAGTGTATCTAAATTGTGTGATTCTATGCGTCTCTAGCTGCATCCAATTTCTAATCCCTGCAGTAAAGAGTGTCTCGAGGTGAACCCTGTGTCTGCTGAACTGCACTGCTTTAACTTGGGAACTTAGCTATTTTACAGCTTTTTTTTCATTAACTGTTGCACCTCAAGACTTATTGCAAACCACCTAGTTTTCCCTATGGCCGATTGTGGGTCCCGCAACACTGTCTCGAGATGCATGCAGTGCGCTTTTCGAGACCAAACATAAAAAATACTCCAAAAGAGCACCGCTTTTATTACAAACATCAAAAATAGCATACAACCTACAATTAACAAAAACAACTAATTAAAGATCAATTGTGGAGACTTTGGTGCACTACAATAATGTAAATACACACAAAAATGGGGTACAAATATCGACTTATCAGTGGGCTAGAGTCATCGCAAGCAAACATAGAACATTGGAAAACGGATGGTTTGCAGGAATTCAACACAACACTACTCACAAAAGTCCGTGGAAATTCATTTCTTCCACTTTGCCTACCATGAAACTTTTTTTTAGGATTAGATTGGGTAAGGAAGACCGTATCTTATTTTGGGAAGATCTTTGGTGTGAAAATATGCCCCTTTCAAATCGCTTTCCTAGCCTATATAACTTATCCCTAAAGCACCAATCCAAAATCAATGAGTTTGTCGTTAATGTCAACCCAATATGTTGGAACTTCCATTTTCCAATACCTTTGACCGAGAGAGAAACAAATGAGATGTCCTAAATGCTAACTATCTTAGCGCCCTCTAGGTTCCTTCCCCGTGTCAAAGACAAAATTTGTTGGACACTTGATAAGAATGGAAAGTTCATATGTAAATCCATGTCCAACCACCTCATTACTTCAAATAATGACCCATTCTTTTTACCTTTTAGATTCATCTGGAAGGCACATATCCCCCACAAAATTAGAGTTTTTGCTTGGCTTGTCTCCCTCAAGAAGATCAATACATGTGACAGTCTTGAAAGGAGACTACCTCACATCTCCATCTCCCCTAGTTGGTGCCTCCTCTGCCAAGAGGAAAACAAAACATTGGATCACTTATTTCTTGACTGCAGGTATATATACAGAAGGAGTGTGAACTGCAATGCAGTTGAAGTTTGCCAAGTCGGATGTGACAATAAATGAATGGGATGATATTCTTTCTAATTACAGAGATGTTCATGGACTTTCCAAAATCTTCAAAGTTGCTTGGAATGCATCAATTCTAGCAGTTTTATGGAATGTGTGGATTGAAAGAAATAGAAGAATTTTTGAGGATAGGTGCACATCAAGAGAGGATTTATGGGATTGCATCAAACATTATGTGGCAACTTGGTTGGTGGCTTCTAGAAAATTTAATTTTTCCATAAATGATTGGTTTAGAAATTTACCACAATTGTTGGATGAGAATGTCACCAAAGTTGTTGGGATGGGGTGGGAAAGTATTGTATTTTCTTAATTTCGATGTTGTCCATGCTTTTGTAATTGTAACCTCTTATTACTAATACAAATGCCGTTTCTAATAATAAAAAAAAAAAAAAAAAAAAAGCACGCGCACTGCAAGGGAAAAGGATGCCCTCATACTAACATACGCGCAGAAGTAGGGAGCACAACATATGTACATCAGAAACTTGTACACCAACCTAAAAAAAAACGTATTGATTTATAAAGAGCACATCTTTAAAAGCTTTTTTCAAATTGTCTATGTTCTCGTTGGTAGTAGAGAGGATCAAATGTTGATGTGGGATTATTCTCACATCAACATAAATAAATTTAGGATGAGAAATTGACTTGGTAGATCATCTGGAACAATCAATGATTGAATCACTTATATGTTAGAAATGCAAGCAATATAGATGCTTCTCTTTTACATGTCATTCAGTCGAAACATCACTCCCTTTTCCAACAACAGGTGCATTAAACAAATAATTATTAAAAGTTACAAACAAAGCTAGAAAGTACGAAGGAAAAATACTAAGCTAGTTTAATATTCAAGCAACCAAATAAACCTTGAAAGGTTTTTGACATCAACAATGGATCAAAAGTTATGGTAAGAATCTTGTTTGATTTGGCCACTCATAGAACACGCGCAAGATTGATTCCATCAACAACTGAGGATCTTCTCAATCCCTATTTAGCCTTCTTGCCCCATCGATTTGAAGTCACAAGTCAGTCAACTTGAAAGCAACGATGCCAGAACAGCAGATATGACTTCCCGAAGATGTTTTCCTCATATTAGTTTATAGGAAGATGTTTGAAAGAATGCTGCAAGCGGAAAAAGGATTTCCTATCAGATTAACATATAAGAAGAAAAAGTAAATTCAGAAGCAATTGCATCATTACATCACTTGATATCTCTCCATGCACAATTAAATCTTGACACTTCTGTCCTGCGAAAGAATATCACTCCACCCTACAACGAGAGCATAATTCCAGAATATAATTAATTATTTAAGGGCTAAGTAAACATCCAACTGAACAATATTCATCCTTGCTACCATGTAATGCTGTGATTCAAACAAAAATAAGGTAAAGACTCAGAGCCGCCATGCCAACATATTTATTGAAACATGCAGTATACATACCTATCGCGATCTATGAATATGTCAGGAATATGGGATATCTTGGCCCACTCTTCTTCATCTCTTTTGCATCTTTCCTTCAAACTTGGACAATCATAAATATTCAATTCCTTGAAGAAGATGAGTCGTTGCATCTGTTCCTTGGATGGTAGGTGTCTCAGATTTTCACCCACCTGAATCCCCATGCTTTTAAGTGATGCAAGGTTTCCAAGCCACTTCGGCAATCTTGTCAAGTTTCTGAACTTATATATGTGGAGGGATTTGAGCGTTGTGAAGCGTTGAAGCTGATGAGGCAACAATTGGAGAGCAGCCCACCCTTTAATCCATAAATCATGAAGGGAAGGGAGAAGGGGATTGTTGGACCCTAGTACCCTACTACATCATCATCATCATCGTCATCATCACTGATTATTAATGGGAACTCATTCAACTCCGCAAATGGACCAAGCCACAGTTTTCAAGGGCAGTCAGGACTTGTAGGCCTTGCAAGCATTTGAGACCTTAACAGTAAGTAACTTGCAATTGGCGAAGAGAAGGAATGCTTCACAAGTCAATAGATGAGATAGTTGGGCCGTGATAAATCCACAACTCCTTAAGCAAGGTGAGTCGTAGCATTTGTTCCCTGGAAGGTAGCTGCCTTAGATTCACACAGTACTGGTTTCCTAATTAGACTCTACCTTGGAAGGTGTCATGGAATTGGTTCTGGTTACTCGAAACTGATTTGACGTCAAGGCTGTTGCCAATGGCACCAAACCAACTACAATGATTTTTATTTATTTATATGACATTGAATTTGCAATATTCTAACAGTACTGTAATTACTCTACCTTCGAAATTCTACCTAAATATACCAGGACGAATAAATGGAGTTCACATGAATCAATTTGGTCCTCACGCTTAATGTTATGAATTACCCTTTATTCAAGAAAAACTCAAGAGTATTGCATTTACATACAGAAAATACCTAGTTGATGACTTTATGTTACGACCAAAAGCTACAGTGTGGATTCATTTTGTAAGTAGACCATCTCTTAGACATGACAGTAAAAATGATAGTTTCCTCCTAACTGCAATAGATCTTAGCAATCAGATTCAACTGAAATAATTGATTCCTAGCGCTTCTTGGGAGTGCAGCTCATATATAAAGTAGGTAAGAGTCGGAAGGCAATGAAACCAGTATCGTGAGATGTTCTACAGTATCAAGAACTTGTACATAAAGCCCAAATTTCTTTTTTTTTTTAGTTAAAAAAAATAAGATCAACATTTCTGTTTTCATGTAACATACACATATACCTGATGATGTTAAAGTATGCTCAAATATGGAATACACGACCACTGAGGATGGTCTCCATATACATTGTTGCATCATTTCACTGAGGATGGTAGATGCATCAGATCTATGTATAAGAGATAATATGCAAGCTTTCAAGTGATGCAAGGTCCCCAACAAGCCAGTCCGCTAGGCCGCCAAATTCTTAAAGCATAATATGGAGAGGGATTTTTGAAGGTCATGACGCAGAGATTGAAGAGTAGGCACAGCTGCCAAGTAAAGAATATAACTGTATATATTTTTTTTTGTTAAGAAGCATATAACAGTGTATTGGTTTAACAACACTTGAAAAAAAAATAGCCTTTTGATTATTTAGTCACCTTGATGGCTCTGTGAACAACGCAACCATCTCGATGACTATGGAGCCCAAGCACACGGTTCCTCAAAGTTTCTAGTCTTTACAACAAAGAAAGACAACCTGCGCCTTTACCTATGACTATAAAGCAATTAGAATTGTATAGGCTATATGGTAAGGTATAAAAGAACTGCAACAAGAAAGGTTGAGTAGCGTGCTTAGAAGTTAATCCCTTAAATTCCCATTAGAGGAGAACTATGTCACTATGTCAAAGTTTCCACATTAACTCCCTTTTTTTGTTATTAGGGGAGCGAATCCTATAATTCTTGTACACACTTTATAGCAACCCTCTTTCAAACGGGAAAAGTTTGTTCTCTTCTACAAATTTAGGAGCATGATGATCAGAAGAATACTTGGGTCGAGTCATGACAGCGATGCTACAGAATTTTCCAAGGATGTTAATATACCAAAGCAATAAGAATATAACAAATATCTATCCATGCGTAATTACTTTATTTCTTTTACAACACTTTTGACATTGCAATTAGAGAAACTTAGGGTCATTGATACCAACGACGGATCCAAGGTTTAGGTAAAAGTTTAGCATGATTTGGCCACACAGACAACAGTAATGTGCAACTGTGCAAGATTGATTTCATCAACAAGAGGCCACTTGCAAGTCAACTGTAGTTCCACAAAAACCCTAATATCTCCTTTTTTCGGTCGATTACATCTTTTTGCAGCATGAATGATATTACAAGCTAATTAGCACAATATTGGTAGACAAACTCTTGCTCTTCCTTTCTTTTCTTTTTGAAGGAAAACAAATCTGTCTAGGATTTAAAAAAGAAAAGCCTAATGCAACATCTAATTAGCTCGAATGACTTGATCATAATCTTACAGATAAACAAATATAAACATACCATTCTAATCAGTAGATCAAAAGCATTTAAGTCCACATGGTTAACTTCCAGTCCTGATCAAACTTGCAAGATAACAACGCCAGAACAGTAGACATCACTTCCAGTATTAATAAGCTTCCCATAATATTCTATCTCCAGCATATTTGCCAATTCAAACTAGAAAGCAAGCTTCCTAGTATTAGTTTCTAGCAAGATGTTTGAAAGAATGCTGCAAGTGAAAGAAAAAAAAATTCGTTTGCGTAATGGAGAAAATACATTGCAAGAGCAGAATTTCACAAAAGCTCGATCGACTTTTTTGTCCTAAGAAAGATCACTCCACCCTACAACAAGAACATAATTTGAGAATCTATTGTTGGATCATAAACTTGATCCACTATAGGAGCCCAAACCCAAATCAAATAAAATTGGAGTCCAAGCCCATCAAGGTCCAAATCTAGAAACTTCTTGGGTGTATGAGAAGGATGAAGAAGGTTGTAGAAGAATGGAAGGTTGTAGAAGAATAGAAGGTTGTAGAAGAATAGAAGGTTGTAGAAGAATGAGGTGTAGAGAAGGATGGGGTAGTATAAATACCCCTCCCCATTTTAGTTTAGGCATAAGAAAAATTAAGAGCTTCTAAGTGAGTGAAGAAGCAAACTCTAATAAGAGTGAGTTGTGGTATCTTGTTTTTTGAGTGAGTGTGCTCTTGTAATATTTGTTTGAGTTTGAATAAAAGTTGTTTTGTGTGAGTGTTTCATTTCCAACAAAGTGGTATCAGAGCTTGGTTGGAAAGTATACACTATTGCATATCAAATCGAAGGTCTCGACGAGAGGAATCCGACGCCGCCAGAATCTTCCCAATCTGAGTTCTGACGCACCACCACGCGTCGCCGGAAGACTGCTGCCAGAAAATCGAGTTGACTCACCGAGTTGAGCCGAGTCAGCCGAGTTGGAGCCATTGACCAAGCCGTAAGCTTGTTGATCGAGCCCCTTGACCGAGCTATCAGCCGTCAAAGTCATTGACCGTTGACCAAGTTCCTCCCAAGGTTTTTCGGCGTTCCGGATTCATCCGTGCAATCGGATTTTGCAAATTCTCATTATATTGAGAGATATGGCAAATGGTATGGCACCATTCCAAGTTCCGACACTCAACAACAACAACTACGACAATTGGAGTATCAAAATGAAGGCACTTCTTGGATCACAAGATGTGTGGGATATCATAGAGAAAGGCTATAACGAGCCTACGGATGATGCTACTTTTGCTGCTCTTACACCAGATCAAAAGACGACTTTGAAGGATTCAAGAAAGAGAGACAAGAAGGCTCTCTATCTCATCTATCAAGCATTAGATGATGATGGCTTTGAAAAGATTTCGAGTGCAAGCTCTAGCAAGGAAGCGTGGGAGAAGCTGCAAAACTCTTACAAAGGATCCGAGCAAGTGAAGAAGGTCCGTCTCCAAACATTAAGAGGTGAATTCGAATCCTTACACATGAAAGTATCTGAGTCTATTTCAGATTATTTCTCAAGAGTAGTAGCTGTTTCCAATCAATTAAAAAGAAATGGTGAAAAGTTAGAAGATGTGAGGATAATAGAGAAGATACTCCGTTCGTTGGATCCCAAATTTGAGCACATCGTCGTGACGATTGAAGAAACTAAAGACTTGGAAGAAATGATGATCGAGCAACTTCAAGGATCATTGCAAGCATACGAAGAGAAGCATAAGAAGAAGCAAGGGTTTACTGAGCAACTCCTCAAGCTGCAACTCAAGGATATGCATGAAAGCCAAGATAGAAGCCAACGTGGCCGAGGTAGAGGTAGAGGCCATGGACGAGGTGGAAGTCGCAGTCGTGGACGAGGCTTGAATTACAACAACAACAATTCCAACAACAACTATGAGAAAGGAGAAAGCTCAACACGTGGCCATTGAAGAATCAAACCGAACTCAAGGTATGACAAATCTCGAGTTCGATGTTATAATTGTCAGAAATTTGGGCATTATGCTTCAGAATGTAGAGCTTCCAACAAAATTGAGGAGAAGGCCAACTACGTGGAGGAGAAGACAGATGGCAAAGAAACTCTTCTTCTAGCACGAGAGAACACTGATGGTGGCCAAGCAAATTCTTGGTATTTTGATAGTGGTGCAAGCAATCACATGTGTGGAAGGAAAGACATGTTTGTGGAGCTAGACGAGTCAGTAAGCGGAAATGTTTCGTTTGGAGATGATTCCACAATAGCAGTGAAAGGGAGAGGTAACATCCTTATCCGTTTGAAAGATGGGAGACATCAATTTATTTCCAATGTCTACTATGTGCCCAATATGAAAAGTAACATCTTGAGTTTAGGGCAATTGTTAGAGAAAGGTTATGATATTCATATGAAGGATTATAATCTTTCTATAAAAGATGATAAGAATAACTTCATTGCTAAGGTACCGATGTCAAAGAATAGAATGTTCTCAATCAACATACAAAACGATGTTGCAAAATGCCTGAAAGCTTGCTACAAAGATGCATCATGGCTTTGGCATCTTCGATTTGGGCATCTCAATTTTGGAGGACTAGAGCTGCTATCTAAGAAGGAGATGGTGAAGGGACTACCTCGCATCAACCATCCTGACCAGCTTTGTGAAGGGTGTCTAGTTGGGAAACAATTCAGGAAAAGCTTTCCAAAGGAGTCAGAGTCAAGAGCCAAGAAGCCACTAGAGCTCATCCATACCGATGTGTGTGGTCCGATCAAGCCAAGCTCTCTCGGTAACAGTAATTATTTTCTTCTCTTCATTGATGATTTTTCAAGAAAAACCTGGGTATATTTCTTGAAACATAAGTCAGAAGTTTTCGAAGTCTTCAAGAAGTTCAAAGCTGCAGTGGAGAAAGAAAGTGGTAGAAAGATCAAAGCCATGAGATCCGACCGAGGTGGAGAATTTACTTCCAGGGAGTTTCAAGAGTTCTGTGAAGCAAATGGAATTCGTCGACCAATGACAGTTCCTAGATCCCCCCAGCAAAATGGCGTGGCAGAAAGAAAGAACAGAACAATCCTCGACATGGCACGAAGCATGCTTAAAAGCAAGAAACTACCCAAGGAATTTTGGGCGGAAGCAGTAGCGTGTGCAGTCTACTACTTGTCAAACCGATCTCCAACAAGAAGTGTATGGGGAAAGACACCGCAAGAGGCATGGAGTGGAAGAAAGCCTGGCATTTCCCACCTGAGAATCTTTGGAAGTATAGCCCATGTTCACGTACCGGACGAGAAAAGAACGAAGCTTGATGATAAAAGCGAGAGTTTTATCTTCATCGGCTATGATGCTAACTCGAAGGGCTACAAGCTGTACAATCCAGACAATAAGAAGATTGTGATTAGTCGAGATGTGGTCTTTAACGAAGAAGGAGAATGGGATTTTAAATCCCATGCAGATGACTTCAATTTCTTTCCTCAGTTTGAAGAAGATGAGCAGACAACGAGGGAGCAACTAGGACCTCAACAAGAGCCTGCAACTCCACCCACTTCACCAACATCAACCACTCAAGGAGACTCATCACCTTCTTCATCATCAAGTGGGAGTCAAAGTGAAAGAGTTGTGCAACGTACAAGAAGCCTTAGAGATCTCTATGAGGTAACTGAACGACAAGATAATCTTACATTATTTTGTCTGTTTGTCGATTGTGAACCAGTGAGCTTTCAAGAAGCGGTACAAGAAAAGAAGTGGAGAGATGCGATGGACGAAGAAATCAAGGCCATTGAGAAGAATAACACATGGGAACTCACCTTACTTCCCAGGGGACATAAGGCGATAGGTGTCAAATGGGTGTACAAAATAAAACAAAATGCCAAAGGAGAGATTGAAAGGCACTAGGCGAGGCTAGTTGCTAAAGGCTATAGTCAAAAGGCTGGAATTGACTATGATGAGGTATTTGCTCCTGTTGCTCGATTGGAGACTATCAGACTAATCATTTCTTTGGCAGCTCAAAACAAGTGGAAGATATAGCAGATGGATGTAAAGTCTGCCTTCCTAAATGGAGTTCTTGAAGAGGAAGTCTATATTCAGCAACCATCAGGCTATGAAGTCAAAGGCCACGAAGATAAGGTGTTGAAGTTGAAGAAGGCTCTTTATGGGCTAAAACAAGCACCAAGGGCATGGAATAGCCGAATCGACAAGTACTTCCAAGAGAATGGCTTCAACAAATGTCCCTACGAGCACGCTCTATATATCAAGATCAAATATGGAGATATTTTGATCGTGTGCCTCTATGTGGACGATTTGATCTTCACCGGAAGCAACCCAAGCATGTTCAATGAATTCAAGGAAGTGATGACGAAAGAATTCGAGATGACAGACATGGGGCTTATGGCGTACTACCTTGGTATTGAAGTTAAGCAACAAAAGGATGGAATTTTCATTTCACAGGAAAGCTATGCAAAGGAGATCCTTAAGAAGTTCAAGATGGAGAACTGTAAGCCGATAAGCACACCGACGGAATACGGAATCAAGATGTCCAAACATGAAGAAGGCGAAAGTGTAGATTCAACATTCTTCAAAAGTTTGGTGGGAAGTCTACGCTATCTAACTTGCACGAGGCCCGATATTCTTCACGCAGTTGGATTGGTTAGTCGCTACATGGAATCTCCAACAACCACCCATTTTAAAGCCGCAAAGAGAATTCTTCGCTATCTGAAAGGTACAATTGACTTTGGCTTGTTCTATTCAGTTTCTAATGGTTACAAGCTTGTTGGATATAGCGATAGGGATTGGGGTGGAGACATAGATAATCGAAGGAGCACTACTGGATTCGTATTTTTCATGGGAGATACTGCTTTCACATGGATGTCAAAGAAACAACCAATTGTCACATTGTCCACTTGTGAAGCAGAATATGTTGCTGCTACCTCATGCGTTTGTCATGCAATTTGGCTTAGAAATCTATTGAAGGAGATAGGTTTGATACAAGAAGAGCCTACCAAGGTTTGTGTTGACAACAAGTCAGCTATTGCCCTAGCAAAGAATCCAGTATTCCATGATCGAAGCAAGCACATCGATATTCGTTACCACTATATAAGGGAGTGTGTTGCAAGAAAGGATGTGGAAATTGAATACGTGAAGTCACAAGATCAAGTTGCCGATATATTTACCAAGCCATTGACAAGCGAAGACTTCATAAGATTAAGGAACTTACTAGGGGTCACAAGATCAAGTTTAAGGGGGGGTGTTGGATCATAAACTTGATCCACTATAGGAGCCCAAACCCAAATCAAATAAAATTGGAGTCCAAGCCCATCAAGGTCCAAATCTAGAAACTTCTTGGGTGTATGAGAAGGATGAAGAAGGTTGTAGAAGAATGGAAGGTTGTAGAAGAATAGAAGGTTGTAGAAGAATGGAAGGTTGTAGAAGAATAGAAGGTTGTAGAAGAATGAGGTGTAGAGAAGGATGGGGTAGTATAAATACCCCTCCCCATTTTAGTTTAGGCATAAGAAAAATTAAGAGCTTCTAAGTGAGTGAAGAAGCAAACTCTAATAAGAGTGAGTTGTGGTATCTTGTTTTTTGAGTGAGTGTGCTCTTGTAATATTTGTTTGAGTTTGAATAAAAGTTGTTTTGTGTGAGTGTTTCATTTCCAACATCTATAACCCTAATAAGAGGCTTGAGATGTAGGATTTAACGCTCCAAAATAGACTTAATTTCACGACAGGAAAATAATCTTGACTCTTCTGCCCGAGAAAGATCAGTTCACCCTACAACAAGAACATAACTCCAGAATACTATTATTAAAAGGCTAACTAAACATCCAACAGAAAACAATACTCATCTCTACTACTACTAGCAATGCTCTGAGTTGAAGGAAGTAAATAAGTGACATATTAAGATTCAACTACCAATGCTCTGAAAACAGCACTTCATCCTCTACTATAAATGTTTTATCTCTTGAGAGTTAATTGTTTTTTTTTTAGGACAAGGGAAAAGAAATTGTTGCGAATTAATTAGATGTATCTTTCTGTTAACAGTTTAGAAGAGAATCAACCACTCCAAATGTCAATAAGCTGGTTAAGATAGTTTGAGAACTCATGAATTAATGATGTTTTTAGTTTTTGTCAAATCTTGAATTAATAATGTTGAACATGGCGATTTCGTGCCTATAGTTTCACAAAAATGTAAGGGGTACTGTGTCTAGCTAGTTATAAAGAAAGAAAAACAGATTCAATGATGAAAGAAAGGTAAGGTGGTGAGTGTCAATTTGTTATCCACTAATATATGGTGATTGGTTCAATAAAAATTAATGATTTACAGATCTGTCAGATGCTTCAGTTGCTATGTATTCCACAAAATAAAAAAAGAAAAGGAATACACAATCATCATATATAGAATCATATTTGTTGAAACATCTCCTTTAATGTATGTATAAATTTGGAATATGGGAAATCTTGGGCCACTCTTCTCCATCTGATCTGCTGCATCTTTCCTTCAACTGGGGACACCAATGAATGTCCAATCTCTTGAGGAAGGTGAGTCGCTGCTGCATTTGTTCCTTGGATGGTAGGTGTCTCAGATTTTCACAATCCCTAATATCCAAGTGCATGATCAAGGTGAGTCGTTGCATTTGTCTTGAGAAAGGCAAATAATTAAGGAGTTGTAGTTGATGCTTACAACAGTACTAATTAAGCATATAACAAGCTATTTGTTGTTCTTTTCCTCCTGTTATGGCTCATTGTATTAAATCATGTAAGCTCTATATGTGTATTGTTTTGATTCTTGAATCCAATCATGGGCCTGCGTTTCAATTTTGTTTTCTAAATCATCTAGTTTTATTTCGAAAATGTTATATAGGGGATATAATACTATATAATATCAAATTGTAGGTGTTCCGCTGCGCCAATTAGGTGATGTTGACAGATGAGTACTCGCAATTCCAATCTCAAAATGCTTATTTGTCAACCATGCAAACATAGCAAAGCAAAAACAAATATCAAATCAAAGCAAAGCAAACCCACAAAACAGGTTTTTCAGCGACAACATGATGAAATGAAGACATTCAACATGTATAACTTAACCAAATGATTGAGGGAGATGCATGGACGAGGCATCTTTTGCTAAAAGGTAAGGTTTAGGGAGTTAATGCTGATTTTTTATTAAAAAAAAAAAGACTTCTATTATCGTTGGTGAAATCAATGCGTGTCGACTCAAAAACTCAAAAGACATTCAACATGAATAACTTAATCCAATGTTTTTTCATAAATATACAAATGATAGTTTACTTCTACTTGAAAAATAAAAAAGAAACAGTGGTAAGAGTAGCTAAAAGTAACTGCAATAGATCATAGCAATCAGATTCATTCATTCTATAAAGATCTTTGAAGGCAAGCTGCAAGTGAAAAAAAAAAAGCCCTATCAAACTGATATATGCCAAGAAATTGAAAATCAATTCAAAAACAAAGTATCAATACATCACCTTGACATCTCAAGATGCTTATCCTCATATAAACTGACATATGAGCAAGATTCCATCAATTTGAAGTCACGAGTCAGTTAACTGAGAATATACCGGATCCTTATTTTCTCCTCTCCCCTTGATTACATCTTTTGCCTGTATGAAGGAGACGCATTATCTTTATATATATATCAAATGATTTAAAAGAAATGCCTAACACAACGTCTAATTAGCTAACAGAACGTAATCAGCAAATACAAATATACCATTCTAATGAGTTGATGAAAAGCATTTAAGCCCACGTTGTTAAGTTTCAGTTCAGCTCAAACTTGCTAGATAAAGATGCCAGAACTGTAGACATTACTTCCAAAGTAATCTCGCCATTGATCCTCTATCTCCAGCATCTTTTTCAACCCAATTGAGTAAGCAAGCTTCTTCTTATTAGTTTCTAACAAGATGGTTTGAAAGAATGCTGCAAGTGAAAAATTAAAAAAATTGCCAAGTGAGATTAACCTGAAACTACATCCAGCAATGTGGACGGTGAGGATGCATATATGCCTTGTTGGCAGTCATCTGCACCAACAAATAAACAAACCTTAGACAATGTTCCATAGGAGAGATGCGCTTATTTCTACATTCGGCACACTGTTGGGTATGTGCGGACAGAAATATAATTCCACATCGGTAAAGTGTGACTTCATAAAAAAGTATTTACGTGTAGATATATCTACTCAAATAATAGTATTGAGACCTTTGGCGTAAAACCCTACACTTGTGAGTTGAAGGTGGCTAAGGTGGGGATGACATCAGTACTAGTGAGATTTATGGACCACGGATATGGGCGCCGGTGGGCCCAATACACAAGAATATAGAAAAAGAGCTTTACTAAAGATATAAACAGAATCAATGGAGACGAGGAATACAAGGTCATTTTTAGAGGCTGGCTATGTGCACCCCAGTTGTTACTCAGGGCACCCCATTTACAAGGGCACCCATCAAATTTCTCATGGCACCCCTGAGTTGGACAAAAATGCCCTTCTTCATCAATGTAAGGCACCCCACCACCAAATCTTCTTTCACACTCCTTCCCATCACAAATCAACGCCTCAATCTACCAAATCTCTTCATTTTCTTGCTCGTTTGCCCCTCGATTTATTGTTTTTTTGGGTCAGGTGAGTGTTTGCAGTGTTTGTGAGGTGAGGGTTTGAATGATGACTTGTGGTAGATGGCTGATGTTGAATCATATAGGGTTCAAGGGTGTTTTTCGTTGAGTTTGTTGTTCCTTTATCTTGTGTTGTTGTTGTCTTTCATGGGAATGTACCCATCACTGAGTTCAACCACAATCCCATAATGTTCGGCCACACAGGGCCGAGACTATTGAGTAAGTCTCGGAACTGCATGAACGAGACTCTGCAGTACATCTCGGTACCAAGTAACCGATCGAACATGTAACTTAATTCACAATGGGTTCGATTATCAAAGAGACCGAGACATAAGAGGATGTCCCGGTTGTTGGTAACCGAAGCATTCTCTTATGTCTCGGTACCCGATAACCGATCGAACAAGTTATCCATTTCACAATGGGTTCGGTTAGAAATGAGACCGAGACATAAGAGGATGTCTCGGTTGTTGGCAACCGAGACATAAGATGTCTCGGTCATGTGCGTCTGACACTTTCGTGTATGTGGTACATTTCAAAATGCAGAAAACCCTAAACTCAAAAAGGTCAAAATACACCAAAACTCATGCTTCCAACCCTCAAAATGGGGTGGTGGGTTGCCCAAAGTTATGTCCAACCGTCGACGAAGACGACGGAATCGGTTGGGAGCACAAGGGTGGTGGAGTTCGGTGGTCACACATCAAAATAGGGTGGTGGGGTGCCCAAAGTTGTTTTTTTTTGTTTTTATTGTGAATTTGTGTTGGAGGGCATATGAGTCATTACACATACAATTAGAACAAATGGGGTGCCCTGAGTGATGACTAGGGTGCACATAGCGGGCCTCCATTTTTAATTTCATGTGACATCTCTAAACATCACTGGATCGCCACGACATTGTTGCATATTTTCTTCAAGCAGGGACAACCAGACATTTTCAATTGCATGATCAAGGTGAGTCGTTGCATTTGTCTATGAGAAAGGTATTTAAGGAGTTGTAGTTGATGCTTATACAACAGTATTAATTAATCATGTAAGCTCTATAGGTATATTGTTTTGAATCCAATTATGGACCTACATTTCAATATTGTTTTATTTCTTAATCATTGATCTAGTTTGATTTTGTATATGTTATACGGGGAATATAAATGCGATTATCTGTTGATGAATAAACTTAATTTTCCATTAAATTCGTGACTGTACAGTGGACAAATTTCGAGGCTAATTAATGAACGAATTTGAAAGGGCAATTCTAGATCATTCTAGGCAAATGAAGAGTCTATCTTTTGGAGTTTCCCATAAATAGTTATGGTTGTTTAAGTAACCAAGGGTCAAAATTTATTATTTTTAATTATTTTATGAATTCTAAGAGTCATGTTTAAGGCTATAAATAGAGTTGTATCTCAGTTGCAAAATTAAGAGAGAAGAAAACTTGTTTAAGAGTTAATAGAAAAAGATATTGTGTTCTCTCTTCCAAATAAAGAAAAAGCACTTTGTTTTTATCAAATTGGTATCAGAGCTATGGCGAATTCCGGAAGTACATCGTTGGGGCAAATGCCGCTACCACGACTCACCAAATTGAACTATGACAATTGGAGTATTCAGATGCGTGCATTGCTCAGTGCGCAAGGTGCATGGGAAGTAGTCGAAAAGGGCTATGACGAGCCAGATGCAACGGTCAATCAAACTGCGAATCAGATAAAGGCGTTGAAAGAAACGCGTATGAATGACAAGACCACGCTCTATTTACTGTTCCAAGCAATAGATGAGTCGGGTTTCGAGAAAATTGCTGGTGCGGCAACTTCAAAGGAAGCGTGGGACACTTTGCAAAAGGTGTTCAAAGGTGCCGATCAAGTTAAACAAGTACGACTTCAAACTCTTCGAGGCGAGTTGGAGGCCATGAAAATGAAGGAGCCAGAAGGAATCTATGATTACATTACGTGTGTGCAAACAGTGGTGAATCAACTTAAACGAAATGGAGAAATTCTAACTGATGCAAGGGTGGTGGAGAAGATTTTGCGGTCACTGACCGAGAATTTTGAGAATGTTGTTTGAGCAATTGAGGAGTCAAAGAATTTGGAAGAGATGACCATTGATGATCTTGCTGGTTCTCTTGAGGCGCATGAACGCAAGAAGAAGAAGAACGAGTCGCTTGAAGAAGCACTGCAAGCCAAGGTGTCTATCAAAGACGAAAAGGTACTCTATACTCAAAACTTTCGTGGTAGAGAACGTGACCGTGGAGGTCACAGTAATGGTCGTGGTGATGGAGGCCATGGTCGAGGTGGATACTATGAGGAAAAGGGGCAGTCAAGCCAACAAAATCGACGAGGTAGAGGGCGTGGTCATGGTAGAGGCACCCGATCAAATCAATCAAATGTTGAGTGCTATAACTGTGGCAAGCATGGGCACTACGCAAAAGAGTGCAAATCAAATGTCGAGTGTTATAATTGCGGTAAGTATGGGCACTATGCAAAGGAGTGCTATTCCGAGAAAAAGGTAGAAGAAAATGCGAATCTAGTCGCGGAAGAGGAGACAAGAGAAGATGGTGTTCTCATGATGGCCTACAGAAATACCATTCCCGACAGCGATACGGTGTGGTATCTTGATACAGGTGCTAGTAACCACATGTGCGGGCACAAGCACCTATTCAAGGAGATGCGAGAGGTTGAAGATGGACACGTGTCATTCGGAGACGCATCAAATATCCAAGTAAAAGGACAAGGTACGGTTCATTATTTACAAAAAGGTGGTACGGAAGGATCAATCGAGGATGTTTATTACGTACCTGATCTAAAGAGTAATATTTTGAGTATGGGGCAACTCATGGAGAAGGGATACTTGGTATTCATGAAAAACTGGGCACTACAATTAAAAGACAATCGAGGGCGCTTGGTAGCATGAGTCAAAATGGGCCAAAATAGCATGTACAAGCTCAACTTACGAAACGTTAAAGAAAAATGTCTACAAGTTGAGAAGGAAGACAAATCACCATTGTGGCATCTAAGGTTCGATCACCTTTATTACGGTGGCCTAAAGGAATTGGCCAAGAAGAACATGGTCCATGGGCTACCAGACATGGACTTCACCACCAAGTTTTGCGAAGGATATTTACTCGGCAAGCAAGCAAAGACTTCATTTCTGAAAAATGCAGAATACCGTGCGAAATAACCACTCGAGCTCATACATACTGATAGTTGCGGACTAATCACTCCAAAATCTTTTGGTGAAAAAAGGTACTTCATTACATTTATTGATGACTATACTCGGAAAACATGGGTTTACTTTCTAAAAGAAAAATCTGAAGCTCTAAATTCATTCAAGAAGTTCAAAGTGTTGGTAGAAAAAATTACCGGCATGTTCATCAAAGCCGTCAGGTCAGATAGAGGCGAGCAGTACACATCAACCGTCTTTATGAATTTTTGCGAGGAACAATGCATCAAGCGATTCTTGACTACACCATATTCACCTCAACAAAATGGTGTAGCTGAGAGAAAAAATCAAACCATTCTTGATATGGTTTGATCGATGATGAAGAGCAAGAAAATGCCAAAGGAATTTTGGGCGGAAGCAGTGTTATGTGCAGTCTATGTGCAAAATCGATGCCCTCATATGAAGTTGGAAGATCAAATGCTGCAAGTAGCATGGAGCGGACAAAAACCAATGGTGTCTCACTTAAAGGTGTTCGGTAGTGTGGCCTACGCGCATGTACCAGATTAAAGAAGGACCAAGTTTGATGACAAAAGCAAAAGGTATATCTTTATCAGTTATGATAAAAAGACAAAAGGTTACAAGTTGTTTGATCCAATAGAGAAGAAAGTAGTGGTCAGCCGAGATGTGCATGTAAACGAGTCAAGTTCGTGGGATTGGAAAAAATCAACAGAGGTGATATTTGAGAAGGGAGAATCATCTACCGGTACAATCACTACCTCAACAAATACACCAGCAAATCCACCAACAACCGATGATGAAGATGAGCCAAGACAACCAAGGATGCGAAGTAAACAAGATTTGTACGACTCGACAAGTGAGGTACATTTAATTTGTCTTTTGACAGATGCCGAAACAATTACATTTGAGGAAGCGGTACGAAATGAGAAGTGGCAAGCAGCCATGAATGAAGAATTAAAAGCAATCGAGCGAAACCAAACTTGGGAGCTGGTTGAGTTGCAAAAAGGAAGACAGCCCATAGGAGTAAAGTGGGTATACAAAAAGAAGATGAATGTTCAAGGCGATATAGAGCGGTACAAGGCAAGGCTAGTTGCAAAAGGCTATCGACAAAAGGAAGGGATAGACTATGACGAAGTCTTTGCCCCAGTTACAAGAATGGAGACGATTCGTCTTCTCATTACTCAAGCAACTCAATTCAAATGGAAAATTTTTCAAATGGATGTCAAATCAGTATTTTTGATTGGCGTGCTAGAAGAAGAGGTGTACATGGAGCAACCACCCAGATACATGAAGGACAGAAGAGAATTAAGTTTAAGGACGGGTGTTGATGAATAAACTTAATTTGCCATTAAATTCGTGACTGCACAGTGGACAAATTTTGAGGCTGATTAATGAACGAATTTGAAAGGGCAATTCTAAATCATTCTAGGCAAATGAAGAGTCTATCTTTTGGAGTTTCCCATGAATAGTTATGGTCATTTAAGTACCCAAGGGTCATAATTTATTATTTTTAATTATTGTATGAATTCTAAGAGTCATGTCTAAGGCTATAAATAGAGATGTATCTCAGTTGCAAAATTAACAGAGAAGAAAACTTGTTTAAGAGTTAATAGAAAAAGATATTGTGTTATCTCTTCCAAATAAAGAAAAAGCACTCTGTTTTTATCATTATCAAATTGTAGGTGTTCCGCGGCACCAATTACGTGATGATGGATGAGCACCTTCCAGATTGATTCTGTGAGCAAACTTAAAACGTAATGCATCACTCCATTTATGAAGGATGGCGAAATGAAGTTGCACCCCTTGTTGTTGTTGATGATGATGATGATGTTCTTCGCAGTTCTTCATGCACAATCTCATCAAGCACATCTTCAGCATCATTCTCAACTTGTTGGAGATGTTGGGATAGTCCCACATCGACTAATTAGAAAGAAAAAGAAAGGATTATAAGTGTGAGTGGACACCTATCTTGCCTTGGCAGTTTAGAGTGAACTCCCACTTTCACACTTGTAGTCACCACACTCTCCTTACCTTGGATTGGGCCTTATGATATAAAAATTGAGCACTACTTGTTTAAGATCCCTGATCCTTGTTCCAGTGCAGGTGATTTGATTGACCGAATTAGTTCTACATATAATTAATCAGATTCAAAGGTAAACTGTCTTTGTAGCATCACCCTGACATTAATAAATTCTAATTAATTCGTATACTAAATACTAAATACTTGTAGTATATACTAACCATATAAGAATGTTAATATAGCAAAGCAATAAGAATATCAAATATCGATCCATCAGTAATTATTTTATTTCTATTACAAGATTGCCAAGTTTATAGCTGACTACAAGAGTTACACTATTTCAACATGCAATTAGAGAAACTAATTGATACCAAATGATGGATCCAAAGTATAGGTAAAAGCTTAGCATGATTTGGCAAGTGGCCACACAGAGAACAGTAATGTGCAACAGTGCAAGATTGATTTCATCGACTATAAGAATAGAGAATTAGATTTCAAGTTGCTACAGTTGCAATGTATTCCGGAAAATAAAAAAGAAAAGGTAAAGATGCACAACACATGTTGGTATACTAAAATAAAATCATTTATCTAAGAACAAATGATGAGTACATTTATATTTGTACAATACGGTTTCTAATCCCATTTGATTGTCAATTGTGTCTCCAAAACTAGCATCCCCATTTTGATCTCTACAATTCACCCACAAGTCCGTAAGTATATATAGATCATAGATCCAGATTGGGATTGGTCACTATGGTGCCTCTTTAATTCACACTACACCATCAAAATACGGCCTTACTCCTGTTTATGGCGGCCTTTTGCAACATGTACCCATCGGTCCCATCACTAGTATGCATCTCTACAAGCCTCTGACTCCATGGAGTGACAGGTGTATCAAACGGCTTGTGCTTTGCAAATTCGTGACCAAAGTTCCGCAATTCATTGAGAATGGTATCTCTCATTAAAAAAAATTGATGCCCTTACTTTTGACAATTGACACATAAGGCATTAATGCTAGCAACGGTTGCAAGGAATGCACCGTTTTAATTGGAGTGCCTTGTACACCCATTAAAGAAAATTCCATATACAGTTTCTTAACTACCTTACAGTTATCTTACCATCATTAAATTCAAACATCATGTTCATCGCTGTAATCATACATGAATAGTACACAAATTAATAATTTGAATAATCTATTCATTCTCTTGAACAGATCAGATCAAAAGAAATTAATATAGCCATGATCATATTCATGCATATATATACATTCATTTATCTTTATATGCAGATTCATTTTTTTTATTTCAATTCATCTCCAAATCAATATAATAATAATTGGAAACAATCGCCATACCTTGTCTTCTTCAATCTTAGAATTAGACAACAAGTTGATCAATGTAATTCCAAGATGTAAACACGCACCTGTTAAGGCATTCAACCATGTTGATCGTTGTTTTCAAGGTTGTCGCTGCCGGTAAAAAATCGTCAGCCCATAATGAAAGTCTTAAGATTGTTGGTGGGATTTCCGAAAACTTGGTGTGAAATAGAAGAATAACTTGATGCAATTGATCGAGGCTTGAGTTATACTCAATGTCCTTAAGACTATTTCGCCCCGCTATGGTGCTCACGGTCTAATGACGATAGTCTCCCAAGATACAATGATCATACTAGTGATTTGTAGCACTCCGAATCACTAGTCTACGAACCAATCTATGATTCAATACTCTCTCAGACTCAGAAGCATGTAAAATAGAGAAAGACATTTTGATTTGACCTATTTGTTTTTCCTTCTAATTATATTTCTTTTTTTAAAACAATCCATCAAGTGAATATATATAGACTTTTATGTGTCTATTAGAAAAAGACACACCTCTTGGTGAATATATACACCTTTTAGTCTATTATTTTTCTCCACAATAGTACACACCTTTTCACATAATTTTCATTCAAATTATAAACAATTAAATAATATAATTAATTGTTCCAACAATTTCAACATGCAATTAGAGAAAATATTCAAGTCATTGATAATTTGATACCAAACGATGGATCCAAAGTATAGGTAAAAGCTTAGCATGATTTGGCAAGTGACCACACAGAGAACAGTAATATGCAACAGTGCAAGATTGATTTCATCGACTATAAGAATAGAGAATTAGATTTCAAGTTGCTTCAGTTGCAATGTATTCCACAATATAAAAAAGAAAAGGTAAAGATGCACAGTCGTCATAGAATCAAATTTATTGAAACATGCAGGGTGCATACCCTTTAATGTATTTATAAATTTGGAATATGGGAAATCTTGGGCCACTCTTATCCATCGATCAGCTGCATCTTTTCTTGAACTTGGAAAATTTGTCTCTTATTATATGAGGGGTTCACGACCAGCTCATCCATGTAAGAGATTTGCTGGCTTGATCGATCTCAGTGGAAAAGGGAAATATTAGCACTACTCTCTAGAATTAGTTTATTATTATATTTTATTTTTCGATCGTCCACCAAGTTCATTTTCTGATCCGTGTACCCGTAATTCTTCTGTCACTACTCATTCGTCACGTTCCTCACGGCGAACTTTACTCGCAACTCGACATTACCGTTCTGTCGCAAAGACACGAGTATACATCGATAGTACACGTCATCACACAGAAAATAATATATATTTTCGGGTCGTTACAGTCTTCCCAACTAATAAGAATTTCATCCTCGAAATTAATCTTAACTCGAGCAGAATCTTAATAAAACGCACACAACAAGAAAAGTACTGTCTAACCAATCCCTCCACCTATACTCACGTGAACCCGTTCAAACGTGAGTAGGTGAGACTATGCTCTCTAACTGGTGGGCACTAGCTAACCTAACCATTTTATGGTCGTTCTGTAAATTACAGGCTCACTTAGAGTATTTTTGGGGAAAAATGTCGGATTCCCATAGAATATAAAAAAGAAAAGGTAAAGATGCACAGTCGTCATAGAATCAAATTTATTGAAACATGCAGGGTGCATACCTACTTTAATGTATTCACAAAACCATGTCTCCACTCTTCTCCATCTGATCGGCTGCATCTTTCCTTCAACTTGGAAAATTTGTCTCTTATTATATGGGGGGGTTCACGACCAGCTCATCCATGTAAGAGATTTGCTGGCTTTGATCGATCGCAGTGGAATGTCTGAAGTTCCTTTCTCTTGTCCATCTTTCACATGGTCAAGGGGCCTAGTTTATGAACGGCTAGATAGAGCTCTTTTAAAAGCTATGGAATGTGAATGTGTTTTTGGGAACATTTTTGGGCGGAAAAGGGAAATACTAGCACTACTATCTTGAATTAGTTTATTATTATATTTTATTTTTCGATCGTCCACCAAGTTCATTTCCTGACCCGTGTACCCGTAATTCTTCTGTCACTACTCATTCGTCACGTTCCTCAAGGCGAACTCTACTCGCAACTCGACATCACCGTTCTATCGCAAAGGCACGAGTTTACATCGATAGTACACGTCATCACACAAAAAATAATATAAATTTTTGAGTCGTTACAGTCTTCCCAACTAATAAGAATTTCGTCCTCGAAATTAATCTTAACTCGAGCGGAATCTTAATAAAACGCACACAGCAGGGAAAGTACTGTCTAACCAATCCCTCCACCCATACTCACGTGAACCCGTGCAAACGTGAGTACGCGAGACTATGCTCTCTAACTGGTGGGCACTAGCTAACCTAACCATTCTATGGTCGTTCTTTACATTACAGGCTCACTTAGAGTCTTTTTGGGGAAAAATGTCGGATTCCCATAGAATACGCGCACATAGCTCGATATCTTGATTGAATTTATGGACCCACTTAAGGTTATAAGGTAGATGTCGAATTCACATAGAATTCGTGCACCTAGCTCAATATCATTTTCCTTCGAAATGTAGACTCCCCTAGAGTCAAAACATGTGACTCCACTCGGACTCCCATCGAACCTATGCGCACAGCCCACTCTAACTCACATAGAGTCTAAACTCACACAAAGTCCTAAGATACAGTCCCATTTCCCCTAAACCCACACAGAGTCAACCTTTTCCACCACTTCGAAATATTGACTCACACGGAGTCACCGCACACAAACCGATATCCTTTCAAAGGTTAGACTCACACAGTACACACACACGATCGGGAGTGTCACACACGCTTGTTTCTCCCCTTCGAAAGTTGACTTACACAGAGTCGTCGCACACAACTAAATATATAACATACTTCGAAGGGTGTATTCACATAGAATTTCTCACCACTACTCACATAGAACACATTTTACTAACTGACTCACACAGAGTCTCCCAAAGTCTGACTCACCTAGAGCCATTGTTAGTCTCTAACTCACCTAGAGTCACCATTTACAACTGACTCACCTAAAGTCTATTCTAACTCAGACTCACCTAGAGTTTCATTCAGGTTGAATATAAACTATAGACTGAACACAATAAAATCACGCCAAGACGCAAAAATAACTCTTACCCGTCGTTGGGTCTCGCATCGTCTCCGAATCTAGGTCTCGTTATAGCATGTGAACTCTCCTGCATGTGTAACGGAGCACTGGCCTGCGACATGCTCGCCATTTGAGGACAATGGATGGTTGTGTCCTGGCTGTCTGCAACGGTAACACCACTTTTCTCCCCACGATCTATTGCCTCTGCTCTGGATACTATATGGCTGCTGACGTCCCGCCCGTACGCCCTGAGGTGATCGGCTAGCGACATGGGCAGATGGAGTATGTGAAACCAACACTATAGATAATGAATGTGTCGATGGTGTAGCTATCTCGACGTCATCATCCTCACAATCATCATCCTGTCTTGACTCCCTTGAACATCTCCCGAACCTCCACGGTGGGTTTCGGGTTGATTGGTGACCGCACTCCTCAACGAAAGCGAGTTCTCGATTACGATATAACTATCCAATTTTTATTTTCCCCAACTCTCCTCACTTCCATACTAGGACTTAAGTTAGGTTCATAGGGTTTCACACTAAGTTCAACCATTGTTCTAACTTCCGCTATCTTGTACCTTATTGGATTCTGATTTAACTTAATAGCCAAGTTTAAAACTTTAGGCTCTGATATCAACTGTGACGTCGGTATCAGGTTAAAGAATTACCTAATATCATTCCCTATGCTCTACAAATTTAGGCTCTAATACCAACTGTGACGGTCCCAAATTCCACAATCCTAGAATTGGGCACCGCCCGACCTTGACCTACGTGGACCCCTGAGCCAATCTCGCTGAGTCACACAGGCCTAGTCAACCTTTCTTACCCTTTACCATTTATCATGCATTTACATGTGAAGTATGTGAAGTTAATCAATTAGTGAGTTATTATCAGATAAAGCGGAAGCAATTTAACTTTAAGCTAATCAATAGACTTCAAGACACACAAGTCAAGACAACCTAGGGTGTAGAAACTCCACAAATGTATACATCATCCATAGTAAGTCAAAGGAGAACACCAATGATATAATACATGCCTAAGATCTCTCATAACAAATAATACCATGATCGACAAAACGAAATAAATACATAATACAAGAACCTACGCAATACGCGAGAGGAGACTACTCTGTGGTCCTCGAATTCAATCGCCTAGCGATAGTCCTTTGCCTTTAACTGCTCGTGGGTCTACCCACCGTCACAAACTAGATGGTGAGTACAGTGATATAGATAGTAAAATACTACTAAAGTCTTAACAACATTTCAAATGTCACGTAAATGGCTAAACTAGTATCATGCATAGATATCACAAAGATTATAAAAGATAGCATGATAAGAGAATCATTGAGATAACAATGATAATGCGTATCGAGAGCACAAAGCAAGAGAAAAGGCATCTAACTATCCCAAGTCCACCAGGTTGCCACACTTAGTTTACAACCTGACTTCCAAGACAGATTCTGGACCTACACAAATCCAAGGCAATCTAGAATAAGACACTTAGCTCAGGTCACATTTAGTTCGCATACGGGCACCACAGCGTCACACACAGTTCAACATACGACCATCGCAATCCCAAACTGCGGGTTTAACCACGTCCAAAGTCCGTGTACTCCCGGTGTAGACTGTGAGTACCATATTGTCCACTTAGACCCTATAGACTACTCATTAAGGAATCCAAAAATAAAAACCAAGCCGATAACGCACCAAGGATAGATATAACCAAAGAGAATTCAACAAATCATAATCCACAAGGAAGTAGTGCTAAACAAACATAATACCTCAATTAAATGCACAAATGAAACAATGTAAGTACCCCGGTTGGTTTACTCATAATACCGCGCGAAACTCAGCGCTCGCAACTCTCACACGCTATCAAACTGTCCCCGCACTCTCGTCACTGGTTCACTAAGTACTTGGTAAGAATTTTCGTTGCAATTTGGTTATATTAGCATTTTGTTCTGTGTTTAATTGAAATCCCCCATTAATTTTCCATAATTTTGTTCGTTATGTTTTCGAGTTGATTTCCCGGGCATTGAGTCGTATTTGGACCCGTTTAAGCACCCCGGGAAATCCCCAATTCATTCCGAAAGTCCACGAAAAAGTTGGAAAAAAACTGGATTCCAGGTGCCGTGATGGTTTCCTCTCGGCGGCGTCTCCAGAGCGTGGGGACAAAGACCCCTCTCTGTCCCCAGCATCGCGCCTCGCGCTTAGTGCCGCCGCCTGAAGGACTGTCGGGGGTGTTTCCCACCCTCGGCTCACGCCGCCTTGAGCCGATTTGGTCTATTTTTCTTCGGGAACTCAAAACCATTCCAAAAACGCCTTCGACATACCCTTAAATGTCCGAAATCATCGCCATAAAACCCAAAACAAAAATACTCCGAAAACTCTAAAAAATTCATCAAAAATCTAAAATTTCCCGAAATCGAATACCGCCTTCACAAAACTTATATTGATCATCGTGAGGATCACCAAAACGTCGAGCGTTTCGATCGAATCCGAAATCTCGACGTGGTGTCCAAATCTCGTCGCGACGAACACGAATAAAACCTACACCAACGCGTAGGGAATGACGAGGAGATGAAGGATCTTACCTTAGATCGCCCAAAGCCGCCGCCGCCGCCACTCCGGCTACACCAGTCTGGTGGTTGCTTGGGGAGAAAGAGAGAGAAGAAAGGGAAGAGAGAGAAAATGAGGGAGAAGGGTTGACTCCACCCTTTCATAGTGTGGGCCTTATCTTGGCTCACATTCTTATCCCGAGGCACATCTTGTGGCTCTAAAACACACCAGCCCAACCACTTTAATGCACTCACTTGTGTGACTTTCCTTTGTCCTTATCCTCTTTTTGGAAACTAATTAAGTTTCCTTGGGCGGTCCTGTTCCCGACATGCACTGCGACTCGCACCATCGCGCGTGAATGAAGTTACTAACGATTCGTGAAACGTTACAATCCTAAACTCGACTGGTATATGGTGTGAATATTAGAATCTCTTAAGGACTGAGGCTTATTCTTTCCTTAAGGCCAAGTCTTTTTTTCAATTGGATTTTGAAATGTTCTCTAATCTTTAGATGAAGTTGCATTCCAAGAAATAACACTTGATTGGTTGGTCATGCCCTCCTAAGCAGGGGGTTATTAAAAAAGTAAGGTTGATTTACTTTAAAATTTATTAAATAGGGTAAATTTCTTTAAAATTACAAAACTAATGTATATAGCCTTTTGTAAAGGCGTTATTGATTGTGTGATGTGGATACGTGTACACGTGGCATCCACATCACCTCCGCCATTACACAAATAGCAACTTTACAAAAGGCGCTATTCGTGTACACGTGGCATCCACATCACCTCCGCCTTTACACGAATAGCGCCTTTACAAAAGGCGTTATTCGTGTAATTTGATACCATGCCTAATAACGCCTTTACTAAAGGCGCAATACATTATGTTCATAATAAAAAAAATCAACTGTACTTTAAGAATTTAAAACTATATATACGGTACGGATGTAATTTTTTCCCTAAGCAGTGGATAAAAGTTAATACGGACGGCGCTCTTAAGCATGATCTTGGGGCTGCTAATGCTGGTGGTCTGATTCGCGATGAGGGTGGTGAGTGGAGACATGGTTTTGTGATGAACTTGGGTAGATTTTCGGTGTTTGAAACAGAACTTTGGTGTGCTTTACAAGGGTTGTAGTTAGCATGGGATAGTGGCTTTCGACGTGTCATATTGGAGATGGATAACAAAAGTGTGTGGACTTTCTTAATGGTGAGAGTGTAGCGGCATCAAAATCCAAGACCGCCACGTCATGCGCAACGGGCCCACAACCCTGCCTAAAACCGCACACGCACAGTGTACCATATGTCAACCCAAATTCTGCTAACTTTTATATTATGTTCCTCCTAAGGTATCAAGTTAGATTATGGACTCATTTTCATTTGTTTAATATTAATAATTTTCAATGGAAGACTTTAAATCATGATTCATCAAAATATAAAGCGTAAATCGTATGATAGAGCATTTTCCTAGTGTGAAAACCCAACCAAAATGACATCAATATATGACAAAGATCCATATGTCTCAAAATATCAAAATAAACCTTAATCATGTCATATACATGTCCAGTATCTCTCATATCCCAACCCAACATAAGAACAAGTAAAAGAAAGTAAACACACATACGAGTCAGGAGCGGAAGTTGATAAGAATAAGTCCTCAAGCTTGCCTTTCCCCTTGCTCGTACTAGGGTCTGCACTCCATATCATCACAACAAAACAGATGATGAGCCTGGAGTGAGTAATCTCAAGAACTTCACCGAGTAAATAATATAAATAAATGCTGGAATCAAAATACTATCAAATAAACATGCAGAAGAAAAATATCAGGCAACCCTCACATGAATATCAAATAGTAGTGAATCAAAGTGCACGCACAATCTAGGTTAGACTAGCATCATACTTAACACTATCACCCAGGCACCGCTAGTGAGTAAACTCAAACTGACTGAAATCCTTGAATCCGCTCGGTGGCCGGCACACACTGACATGTGCTTAGAAAAACTCAGCAGTCGGGTCGACAATCCATTGACATACCTATAAACACATGTTATGGTCTAGTGTACCACTATGCCAACGCAAGAGAATAAACCTGACAGGAGTATGCTCAACTGACCGTAAATAAATACCAGAACTGAGATTAAATGAACAAAAGGACATGAATTCAAATAATCAAGTAGTAAATACTCAAAGTGAATTTCAGTTGGGATACCACGCACTTCAAACCACGCTCCAATAATCCAGAAATACCAATACAGCCACCAATCGCGTGTCAACTACTTGTCAAACGAACCTAAAAACTTGATTTTCGATAACCTAATCAATTCCCAAACCTCGAAAACCCCCATTCCATATCAAATCATCCTCAAATATACCCATTAGTCTATCCATATGGGTTATATGAACCCCTACTAGACCAATTTGTTTAAAATTTTATTTTTGAGTTATTGTTCTAGACGCCGTGAGCATTTGCCCACAGAACGCCTCACGACACCCAAGACAGTGAGCACTGATCCTAGCATCGTGAATCACGCCGTCATGCTTACACTCCCCATAGCGCGACTTAAAGCGTGGGGTGGGGTGTTTCCCTGGTCTGGACGTCGTGGGATTTAACACCCACATCGTCCCTGGCAGCGACTAAACCAGGGACGTGTTCCCGAGATTCTCGGACCTCTCGACTCATCGCCACGGTCCGAACTCATCCCAACCTCTCAGAAAACATCCAACCAACCATAATAAACCAAAACTCCTCGACAAAATTAACCTGTCCCAGATGAAAACCCCGAGCTTTCTCGGTCAAAACCCGAAAATCCATTTGAATCCAAAGCAACAACAATAACAACACCAAAAATCATCCCTTGGTGCTTGTTTTGGAGATACACGAAGAAATATAATGGCCAAGTTGATTCCATAATCTTGAGATCAATAACAGTTAGCTGTTGCCCAACCATGAACCATAAAACATGCTACCTTTCTTTTGCCAAAGACGACGTCTTTTGCCATTAAGAATTAGATAATAGATAACAATTTTCCAAATTAGCAATGTCAAAATTGCGCATTGGTAGATGCAATCATATTTATTTCATGTACATACCATTCTAATGAGTCGACCGTGTGCATCGAAGTCCAAATCAACGCCAAGTATAGAATATGACTTGCCTTTGATCCACTATCTCCAGAGCTCATCTATCCAATATCAATGGCTTGGGCACAATGTTGCATATTTAGAAGGATGTTCAAGAGTTGCCAAGTAAATATCTTAAGTTGCCTTAGCATATATAAAAATATAACAAAAGCCTTTTTGATTAACTAGTCACTTTGATGGCTTCATGGATAATACAACCATCTGGATGACTATGGTGAAATTTCAACAATATATGGTCTTATTGTTCTCTATATCTGAGAAGTATTTATAGTGATCAATCATCTTATTACCTTCACATGGAAAATGTTAGCGTGAGATGGGAAAAGTTTCTTTCTTCTGTTATCTTTTTTTTTAGTCGTACAATGTGGCCAAGTTAACATAAAAATATCTTTTTTTTTTTCAGTCAGTATTGTCTTTGTTTTATTGAAATGCCAAGTTTATAGCTGACATTAAGGGTACATTATTTCACCATTAAATTTAAAGCATGTGAGATAATTTAAAACAGATAAACTCTTATGTAACTGAGAACTAGAAATCAAAACATAAAACAGAAAAGTTGAAATCAAGATGATGAACTGAACTAAAAGAAATAGAGAGCAGCACACGAACAAAGGTTTTCCTTCATAAGACAATTTCTGTTATTCAATTCTCAATAATTTCATTTAACCATTGCCTGCTTGGCATGAGCGTCCTTTAAAATAAGATTCTTCTTCAGATGTTATGCTTATCTTCGAATCAAATTGCAAGAATTGTTTCAATGTCCTAACTTAAGGGCAATATCATGTTCGTTCTACGTATTCTCTCTCAATTTCAGGTATACATACAAGAATTTAGGATTAACTGATCTGATAGTTTCTAGAATCAAACATGATGAAATCTGCGAAAAAATTGCTCTCCTCCATATTAAGCATCTTAAGTAGACCAAAATCGGACAGCTCATGCTCCATACTCTCTGATGGAAGAATGTTTACTAGCTGCCAAAGAAAATAATAGTTTGTCACTACTGAATCGCATACCAAATCAAACAAGATGATTGTTGAATTACATAAAAAAGAAAGAAAACAAAAGGACGCACAAAAACTAGATGATTTAATTAATTAAGTTCTACCTACCAAAAATAAAAAATAAAAAAATAAGTTCTAAGAGTTCAAATTCAAAGTAACAGAATGATCTCATCGAGTTATTGTTAGTGGCCTAAATGTTGTAGTGGGAGCTAAAGTTTTTCTAGCTCGAAAAACATCACAATCGATGAGGTGAACACATCGAAGTACGGTTGTGAATACGAACTCAATTGACGTGCAATGACTAGCTCTTCTCTAGGCATTTTACGGTGTTTAGATTTTACGGTGTTTTATAAATTGTTGAAAGAGCATTGGATACAAATTAAGAACATTTTACGGTGTTTTAGATTTTTGTTGGGTTGGATTAGACAGCTTTTGTATATACAAACCAACTAACGCTATAATTACTCTACCTCCGAAATTTGTGGTGAATATAACAGAGATCTTTACATAAAAGGATGAACTATGAAATTCAACATGTAGCAAAGGTTAATAAGTCCTGCTTTACTACTGATAGATTTGGGTTCTGATATGCTTGCAGCCATGTGCATTCTTCAAAAACTCTGGTGTATTTCATTTGCATATAGAATGAGAACCCATTTGTTGCTGGAATTGGAGGCATAAAAGGGGGCAAGTTCATCAATCAAAACCCAAGATCAAGTTCTACTCCATAGTTACAATACTTGGTAAAGGCCTACACCCTTATGCATTCAAATTTTGGGAACTCTTGGGGCTTTGATCAAAGGGGTTGCTGTTTTATTCAAGTTTAAATGTTTAAATGCTTATCTTGACACATTTCTAAACTATGATTTCAATCCTCAAAGATGCAATTTCAGATTTTGCATAATTTCAGTTTTATTGATTTTCGATCTATAAAACGGTGTTGTTTTTGAAATCTAATTTCATATTTGGATTTCCTGTGAAAAATCACTTAGGACAATAGTAAGGATTTCAAAAATCAGTAGACTTTGGAATTAATTAAAATTTTCAGTTTTCAAATGCTCTTGGTGTTGTTCAAGGTTTTGATCAAATGCTTGTTTATGATGTCAAATCTATGTAAGTTTTTTATTTAGATTGACTCAAATAGGTTGCATGTATGATGATTTATGATTAGTGATCATGTTTTGGAGTTTTGGTATGATATGGGAGCATTTGAGATGAGTTTTGGGTGATTTGAGCTTGAACATGGAGCACGCTCCAGCTAAACGTGGAGGCACTCCACATTCTGGGCAGCCTCGGGGCAGTTTTGACTAATTTTCGTAAAACAGTCATATCTTTTTCATTTTAACTCCGTTTTTGACGTTCCGCATATCGCCGGAAAGCTGAGATAGAGAGGAACAACTTAAGACCATTCGTTTTTCTAAATCAAGTAATTAGTTTGTCAAAAATGGGTTGAAAGATGAGGTTTGTCCATATAATGGTCTTTTGTGTAAATATTTTGGGTCGTTTTGGTGTCGGGTAGTCTTAATGCTTAATTAAAGACTAAATACATCTAATATAACCTAGATTGACACCAGCAAACTTTGGGAGAGATTCATGAGTCTGGGAACGGGTGTCGGAGCGTTGGAAGGCCGGAAATTAGCTTAGAATTGCTTGAGAGTGAGTATACCCGTTGATGACTTTACTTAGCATTTCATTCCATTAACTTGTTGTTCTTGTATGGTCATTGTTGACTGCTTTGCCATTTAAATCTGATATCATGTATTTGGTTGTGTTCTATGCTCATTTGATTGAGTTCTATTATCATGATATCTATTTCCTTTTGATGATTCATTGCTTCCATCCCTGTGCCATGCTTATGCCTTGATGTTTTAAATAATGAATCAAATGATAAATAGCATGCTATTAGGCTAGTACATATTTAAAATGTTCATATGGACTTGTACTCCCTATTTGATTAGGTGTTAGACTGTCTATGCCTTGACATTCCATACTTTGTCTTTCTTGAAAATAAAAAGTAGTTTTTCTAATTAGGTCCCGTACTCAATCGAGATGTGCACGACTCACGGGGTTAGAGTCCCTGGGGAGGTCGGCACAGTTTTCCTGACTTTGTATGATAGTCGGGGTTAGAGTCCCTGAGGTGGTCTACACACCGGGATAAGTATCCCTAGCTTACTTAGGTAAGAGTCCCTTGTGATTTATGATTATGCAGTTGGAGTGACGCAGATCACTGCCGATCGGACCTAATTCACCACTACTTAGTCTAGTGTCAGTTTCATTTTGTTTAACTCTGGTGTTTAGCTGCATACAATTTATTTTCCAGCTTTCCTATTTATATGCTTTTAAATACCAGTCGATTATATTTGTAAATGCAATTTAAACTTGTCATCGGGGATTACCGTTTTATTCTTGTACTCACCGCCCTTTTTATGACGGTGGGTATAGAGCCGAGTACCAGCAGGCTAGGCAAAGAGAAGATATGCGACTATCTCTGAATCAGTGATGCGTCACGACATTAGACTGTAGGTCTTCTTTTGATATTTTGTCTGTATAAAATACTATATGTCTTTCTTACACATTGTAATGTATATTTGGGTTGAGCGTTAGTTCCCCGACCAGACTTAGACTGCTTTATGTTATTTTGAGGTTATTTGATATATATGATGTAACAACCCTCAAAATTTAACCCGACTTGTGTTACACTTGTCAGGACCGTGACCCGGCTGTGTGATACTTCGCGGTATTTTGGACTTCGGGAGTCGACACCGAGGTAGTTTTATGATTATGTGATGTTTGTATTAGTATGTTAGTCTAATACGAGTCTCGAGCCGTTTGGCGATTTGTTAGTCTAAGTGAGACTTCGCCTAGGAAAATGGGGGAATTAAAAAAATAGAAAACACAAATAAATGATTTTTTGAATAATAAATGCGATGATTTTAATTAAACCGGAACGTGACGAGACCACGGGCACGCTCCTGTCGAGTTGTGGTGTGGTACGAGTTGAGGAGCGCATGATCAACAAGGGAGCTGAATAACTAAGTGACATCCAAGTCACTTAGTAGAGTCAACATGGAGAGTTAGACTTGGTGGACACTCCAAAAGGGGGAGCTGATGGATTCACCTCGATATGCGCACATACAAGTGGATGATAAGTGGGACTATATAAGGACCACTCCACCACTTGATTCCCTTTTCACTATTCATTTTCTTCTATTCTCCTCTCTTTCTCTTCTCTTCTTTCTTGGTGAACAAGAAAGGTTGACTAGCCCTATTAGGTGGTGACTGGAGCCTCACCAGAGTAGATCTCACCAGAGCAAGGTGAGCACTCTACTCCCCTTTCCCTCTTCTTCTTTTCCGTGTATGTGTTGGTTACTCAAGTTTTAATCGTGATGACCAAGGGTGCTTTGCCGGAGATGAATCTTGGTGAACCACCAGTGTCTCAACAACCCTCGGAGCGATCAATACGCGGCATCAACGCCGGTGTTGCTCTTTGATGTATTTTGTTAATTTTGTTGGATTTTCGGATTTAGTTGTTTATCTTGGATTTCCAATTGAATCCGGGCATCCCACGACGATCTGGAGTTGATTCGGGATGGTCTTGATGCCTAAAAACATGTAGGCGTTGATTGCTAAGAGTGGGGTTCGATTTTTGTGTTTTGCAATTTTTGGGTTTTGGTTCTTGATAGACGTCGTGTAGACGCCTCCAGTGCATATCTCTCGCCGTGTCACCTACTCATACGTGAACTAGAGAGGTGAATGTCACGCCGTAGAGAAGTTTTCATGTTTTGTTTTGTCACGGCATGAACAAGGCGTTGTGTGTATATGGGTGTTTTCGACTTTCTGCCGTGTGAACGTTTGGCTTGGTTTTGGCCTTGTGGCGTGTCATACAACTTGTTTGTGACGTCGGTTCGTGAATAGTATATGTGTACGTGTATATGTGTTTGTGCTGTGTGCGTGGGAAGTGTCCCATACGTAGCTCGACCAGAGAGCTATTTTTCAGGTTTTTCCATCGATTTAACCGAGTTTCCCGAGTCAGTTTTTACCAAATTCTTACCAAAACTTTGGGATAACTTTGGAGTTTGTGTTTAGGACTGATTAATTACCATAAATCTAATATTTGGGATTCCAACCTTTGTCAGGTAGTCGGGAACCTGAGAATACATGTTAGAGTCGTGGGAGTTGTACTGCGTTGCGAAAAGTCAGGTAAGTACACTAGCCCACAAGTTTGTGTATGATTAGTAAGTCAGTAAGGAAATATCATGTGATTCATTATCATTCTGTTCTATTTGCTATGATCTACTTGTTGGCATTCCATTCTATATTCCTTGTATGTGTGTTCTTGGCATAAGTGTGTGGCTCAAAGGTACTTGCGGCCTACAATAGTTGGGATAAAACGTGGGCACTTCTGCATAAGTGTTTGACCACCCCTAGTGATTGTGTGATACCAAGTACTGGATTTGTTGTGGATATTGTTGTGGTTATCGATGTTACGACATCGCTGATGTGGATTTGTTGTGGATTTTAGACCACTTATGGCCTCTCTTGACTCGTAGAACACGCATGTTCCGTTGCTATCATTTCAGTCTGCTTATCATGCTCTCTTGAACTATTTAAATTCCTATCTTTTATTTACCACATGATATCTAGACTGCCACGCTTGATAATTCATGAATTACTATTATATTCTTCTGACATTACTTTCGATTTCTCTCAATTACTCACCAAATAAATCAACTTTTGAAAGAAGTTCTATCTACTGATCATACCAAAGTGCCCTCCTTGTTCATGAACCTATTCACACTACAAAATTAATGTGTTTTTATAACATAACCATTAATGACGGTGTGAAAAAACCGTCATGAAAAAGAGGAATAGATAACGGTTACCGTTATTATAGTGATTATATATATATAACACAACATCAGCCCGCCTCTCCCACTTCGACTCGGCTATCACACTTCACAAACCCTTCTCGCGCTCTCTCTCTCTCTCTCGCTCGCTATCTCGCTCGCTCTCTCGCTCTCTGGCTCTCTCGCTCTCCCTGGCTCTCTGGCTCTCTGGCTCTCTGGCTCTCTAGCTCTCTCTCTCTCTCTCTCTCTCTCTCTCTCTCTCTCTCTCTCTCTCTCTCTCTCTCTCTCTCTCTCTCGCTCTCTCGCTCTCTCGCTCGTGAAAACCTCTCTCTCTGTAAACCTCTCTCTCTCTCTCTCTCTCTCTCTCTCTCTCTCTCTCTCTCGCTCTCTCGCTCGCTCGCTCGTGAGAATCTTTGCAGTTACAGGTATGGATCTGTGGCTTTCGTGTGCTTTCTAGGTTTTTTTTGTGGGAATTAGGGTTTGTGTGATGGATGATTTGGGGGTTTAGCAAATCTTTGTTGTTTTGGGTGAGTTTTTGGTTCTAATTGTTGGTTTCTGGTGAACAGAATTCAGAGAACTTGCACTGTGTTAGGCGACCATGGTGGCGAAGACATGTCTATATGGGAAGCCCTATCGATCGTCGCCGTTGTTGGAGGCCAGATGATATCTTGGAAGCCCTATCCATTCTCTCCATTGATTCTCGATTTGTGATTCAGTGTTCAATGTCTTTCTAGCTAGGTTATTACCTGCGAATTTCTTACAAAGATGATATCTTGGAAGCTCATATTAGAGCAGATCGAATTGAACTTATGATCTTGCCATTCAAGGTACGGTAGTACTCTAAATTCTTTATTTATTAATTATTTTTCTTGTAATATATACTTTATTTTTCATTGATAGTCTCGTTGTACCTTATGATTTTGGTTATTTAGCACTAATTATTTTTGTTTAGCTGCGATTGTTGTTGCTTTGATGGTTTGAGACCCAAATTTTGTAGCGAAGCATTGAAGTAATGGTTCTTCTGATTTGATAAATGTTGATAGTGTAGGATTAGGTCATCATTTGAGAAGGCAAAGTAGGGAGAACTTATTGCTCAAATTGTGTTTGATGAAATGCCTGTGAAAACTGTTTGATGAAAGGCATATGAGAATATTAGTGTGGTTACTTGGATAGATATACGTTGATGGTTTTATAGTGTGGCTTGGAGTTGTTTGTTAAAATGCTAAAAAAGTTGAAGGAGTTTTTGCTTACCTATGTGAGTTAGGGTTGTTTCTTTAAATTTTATTTGCTTCAATATGAATGCCCTTTTCTTTAATTTAGTTTGGTTGGATTTGCCATCTTACTCAAACTAGAACCACTTATATTTGAGCTGGTAGTTCAAACTTCAATTGATGCAACATGCCATGGTCTACTGCTGAAATAAAATGATATCTATTATCATCTTCCTCAGGGCCTATTGCTGAAAGATAGTTAAGTTTTTATTTTTCTTAAGAGTTTTTGGGAAATTTGGAAATAGTAACTAACTAGCTAAGTTTTTTCATGAGTAGATGTCATGATAAAGAGTAGAACCATATTTAGATATTTTTCTTTCATTGTTTCTTATGTGCAGGCTGTTATGGATGTGGCTAGATCCCAAGAAGTTGTATCGATGATTGATTTCAATTGGCTCAGTCATTGATTTCTAGTTTCCAATTATAAGACTTAGGTTCCATTCTTAAAGGTGATTTTGGGTATTTTATATTTTTGCAACAAGTCTTATTTAGCAGCTTTAGTGAGGAATTGGATAACAAATGTTGATTCTAAAATTCAGTTAATTTATATTCTCCTAACTGGGCCAAAGTTTTGAACCACATGCCTAATGCAATAATGTTTTCTTCCTTTCCAATTAAAAGTAATTCTTAAGTTATTTCTTTTTTGCAGTGCTTGCCTATAACCCTTGATGTGGGAACAAACAATGAGAAGTTGTTGAACAGTGAGTTCACATTGACCTCAAGCATAAAAAGGGCAACTAGCAAGGTTGGTGCCCAAAAATTGATGACTTCATTGATCTATGCTTCGTGTGGCTAAGGTTTTTTTTCTCTTGTAGGAATATGCTTTCTTTCTACATGAATTCATGGGTGCTGTAAAACGTAAATATGGGAAAAAAGTCATCATTCAGGTTTGTTGCATTACTGGTCTCAATTAGACATTTAATAACTTGTGCTCTTTACTTCTACTTGGTGTGGCAGTTTGAAAATTTTGCTAACCATAATGCATTTGAGTTGATCTCCATGGAGAGAGTCCGATATTACAATAATAGGTATTCCAATTACTAATTGCTATTAAAGATGAAATAGCCATCTTGACCTTGGAGATGAAGTTAGATGTATTCAGAAGGGGGAGATCTACTGCGGGCTGATACATTCATCGAAACAAAAAGCCAAAAGCAAGTAAAAATCATGATTAATTTCTGATTATATCATAATTTGATTAATGTTATTCACAGCTTCGCTTTGTGTTTCCCACATGATGTAGAAAAACTTAACTTCCTAGGTTAAATGAAAAATTAGGACTGATTGATGTGTCACTTACCAGTACTGTGTCTAATTTGTTATCCACTAATAAAAAAAGAGAAACAGATTCAGTTGCTATGTATTCCACAAAATAAAAAAAGAAAAGGCATACACAATCATCATATATAGAATCATATTTATTGAAACATCTCCTTTAATGTATGTATAAATTTGGAATATGGGAAATCTTGGGCCACTCTTCTCCATCTGATCGGCTGCATCTTTCCTTCAACTGGGGACACCAATGAATGTCCAATCTCTTGAGGAAGGTGAGTCGCTGCATTTGTTCCTTGGATGGTAGGTGTCTCAGATTTTCACAATCCCAAATATCCAATTGCTTGATCAAGGTGAGTCGTCGCATTTGTCTTGAGAAAGGCAAATAATTAAGGAGTTGTAGTTGATGCCTACAGCAGTACTAATTAAGCATATAACAAGCTGTTTGTTGTTCTTTTCCTCCTTGATGCGTGTCGAGCGCGTCAAAATAAATTTATATCCCGATGAGATTATCAATAACCACAAGAACTGCAGTAGTGGCAAGTACGGGGTCGAACCACGAAGACCAAGTTTTCAACTTAGGGTACTAACCTAAAACTAACCTAGAGTGTTCATAGAAAATATCTCTAATTTTACTAAAAACAATAATTAAAATATAACGTAAGTTAATCAATTAAAATGGAAAAGAACAATCCAAACCATCAGTTTCACAAATCTCTTCAATTTGGCATAATTTTAAATACAGTCTTCGATCTAATTAAAGCATGCAACTCACAGTAATTTAGTGTAGTTATAGACCCGGTAATGTACGCGGGTCTTCGCACTTCCTGATGTCGGTAGCCAAGGTACGACCGTTGACTACTTTCTTGACCAATTACGCAACCTGATCGCTAGTGCTCCAGATTTAACGCATTGGTCGCATTACATCGATTAGTGAAGGCACTACACCTAGACAACCGGATCGCTAGTGCTCCCGATTTAGCCTAGATCTCTAAGGTATTTGACCGGTCCCAAAAAGGTCTAATCAATTGGTATGGTCAATTGCCACTAGTGTGGTCTTATTGCACAAACATGGGTGCTTACGACTCACTGGCATATGAATTGAAGTTTAAACTAGTGTTTAACTTCAATTGTCAAAATAATACCAAAGAAAATAAATTACTATGAAAAACAAATTAAATAAATAAATAAATAGATCTCACATATGTTTTATGCCAAAAAGAATGATTTGATCCACTTCCGGTTCAGACTGGTGAGTTTAGCCGGCCATCGACGTCATAAACTCCATTAAAATCTAGACACAAAGTGTAGAAAAAGAGGGGAGAAAAAAAATAAAGGAAAGGAAAAAAATCATGTCTCCCCGACTCTCCGTCCAAAAACCCTAATTAATACCCCTAAATTTGGGTCCCGGATGCCTATTTTTGAGTTTGGTGCTTGACACGTCCGCCGAGGACAATCTGTGGCTATTTTTTGGTATTTTTCTGGACTCTGCCTCGTATCACAGTGTGATTGGCTGGAAAACTGGAGTGTGCTGACGTGGCGGGTGCGGATTGGAGGAGAGGAGAACGCGTGACGTGCTGGACGTGAGGCGCTGACACATGGCGCAACTGGATTTGCTGGAGCTGCTGACGCGTTCCTGCTGGACGAACCAGAGGCCGCCACATGGCACGCACGTGGGTTGGGAAAATCGCGCGACTTCGTGCGAAAATCTGGAAGTGCGGTTGACGCGAATCTCGAGGTAGATCGAGCGGTCTGGAGCGAGGCGCTGAGCTGTGAGTACGCGTGACGCGCTGCACGTGCGGACGGCTGACGTGTCTGTCACTGATTGGTTGGGCGGCTGTGTCGACGTGGTCGGTCCAATGGGACGCCGACACGTGGCCTGTTCAAATTCCATTTTACCTACTCTTGTGTATGCCCAAAACAACTCCTCCGGTGTCCGATTTCTGCAAGTGTATACTCTATTTTGAGTATTTTTTCGCTCCGGATCCAACCGTGCACCCAAAAAGTCCTGAAAATGACAAATAGAGATAATTAGGCCCATAATTCGGAGAATCAACACTAAAATCTATAAATAAACTATATATATTATGCATAAATAACAACTTATCAAATACCCCCAAACTTAGGACTTTGCACGTCCCGAGCAAAGGTGTAAATGACACACAAACAAACAAACTAGACTCCTACTATAACTATGCACTGACTCAACTAAACTATACCTGATTCAAAAGTTCATGGAGTTCCTTTGGTTTACATAGTTGCCAAGTTAACAAGCCACTCAAGAAATTTCGGAGTTATGATATGTCAAGACTCGCAACTCAAACACAATTAAGATCACACTTTCAAGACAAAGATGCAATCAAGACAAATGCCATCAACTACTCATGGGTTTTCTTGGTCTATACATTAAAGCACGCAAGTTTAAAATCCTACTTAATTTTAGTGAAAGCACTCGAGCTATATCTTTTTTATTTGAGGAGTTTTCATAAACTTCCGCCTTTATTCTTTTTTTTTTTTTCTATTCCTTTCTCCATTTTTTTTTTCAAGTAAAACGGTCCCTGCTCCATTTCCTATGGACCGATTTTCTCACTTTTTCCCACCACAAGTTTCCCTGCTCCATTTCCTATGGAAACTTGTGGGACTCTCAATATTAAGAAAACTCCTGATAGCCCTTCTCACTTTCACTATAATCAAGCAAATTCCTCAATGTGGGTTAAAATACTATCACTTGCACAATTTTGACCGTCTACCCATTTTGGTATCTAGCACAAGTTCAACCAACATACTAAGTCTCTAATCATGAATTCCTAAGAATGCTGGGGCTACGACTTGATTGAGTGTTTCTCCTAATTTCTCCTAAGTTTCAAGTCAACAGGCAACCATAAAATACTCATCCATAACCAAAGGCATGAAACAAAATCTCGGGTGACTCTAGACCATAAAGACTACACTGAAAACATGCATGAACGTGTATCAACTCCTAATGGAATGAGAAAGTGTGATATGGAGTGAAAATAAATGGAAGAAATGGATGAGCAATATATATCAAACACCACCAATACCATCCTACAACCGCATGTAGCCGCATATATAAAAAATTTAAACGATCTCACCTGCGGTCTTTCGCATAGAACACCATCCAACTCAATCCACAAGTCCTAAAGTACCCCCAAACTTATTTCGAACCTTGTCCTCAAGGTTCAAGACAGGTTAGGAAGCATACATGAACATACAAGATGGTAAAAAGAACATGGTAGATATAGAAGCAAGGAAATGATACAAAATCATGCATAAAACTGACACTAATCCTAAATCCACAAACGAAATGAAGATGGGTAACATACCAGATCGCAATGTGACTAACCATACGTACAGACATGTGAGGAGACATCAGAGCAATACCGAGCTCTCAAAATCCAGTGTGCAAGGTAGAGGTCGCAACACCTGTAAAAAGTCACAATGAAATAATAGTAAGAATACCACAGAAAAGACTAAAATAAAATCAAAGGGATAGAAGCTAGGGGTGCCTCCCAAGAGCGCCTTTTTTTAACGTCGTTGGCTCGACTCAGTCTGACTCTCTCTCAGTCAAGGTACTCTACAACTGCTAGAGTCTCGCTCTCGATCTCGTCTGTGGGAAGTTCTCATAGAACGGCTTCAGTCGGTGCCCATTCACCTTGAAAACTTTCCCTGTATCCTTGCTCCTGATCTCAACTGCACCATGTCCAAACACATTAGTAACAACAAAAGGTCCGAGCCATCGTGACCTCAACTTCCTTGGATGGAGAGTTAATTTAGAATTATAAAGCAAGACTTTTTGACCGACTACGAAAGTCTTACGAGATAAGTTGCGATCGTGGAACGCCTTGGTTTTATCCTTATAAATTCGAGCGGACTCGTAGGCATCGTTCCGGATCTCCTCCAATTCTTGGAGGTCCAACTTTCTCTCTTTACCGGCTCCGTCGAGTTCCATGTTGAGCTGTTTGACAGCCCATAGAGATTTATGCTCTAACTCGACCGGCAAGTGGCACGATTTGCCAAAAACTAAGCGATACGGAGACATTCCAATTGGCGTTTTAAACGCCGTTCGATAAGCCCATACTGCATCATCAAGGCGCGTGCTCCAGTCCTTCCGTGATGGGTTTACAGTCTTCTCCAAAATGGCTTTAATCTCCCTATTTGACACCTCCGCTTGGCCACTGGTCTGAGGATGATAGGCCGTAGACGTACGGTGTGTGTGACATTATACTTACGCAGGAGATTTTCAACCATGCGGTTGCAGAAATGGGTACCTCGATCACTGATCAAAGCCCGTGGAGCGCCAAAAGTTGAAAAAATTCGTGATTTCAGGAAATCGCATACAACTGACGAATCATTGGTGCGAGTGGCTTTAACTTCCACCCATTTGGACACGTAGTCCACCGCTAGTAAGATTTACAGAAAACCATGTGACGGTGGAAATGGCCCCATGAAGTCGATCCCCCAAACATCGAAAATCTCACATAATAGGATCGAGGTCAGTGGTATTTGATTCCTGTGACTCAGGGTACCGGTCGACTGACATCTTGTGCAGGTCTTGGAATATATATATGAATCTTGAAAAATGGTGGGCCAGTATAGCCCACTCTCCAAGACCTTCATAGCAGTCCTATGTGGACCGAAATGGCCGCCGCAAGCGTATGAATGACAGAATGCCAATATAGATTGCGTCTCCGTATGGGAAACACATCGACGAATAACCTGGTCTTAGCAAAACCTCCTCAAGTATGGGTCATCCCATACATAGTATTTGGAATCACTCCGAATTTTATCCTTTAGGGCTCGCGTAAGATGAGGTGGAAACTCTCGTGTAACAAGGTAGTTTACCAGATCTGCAAACCAAGGGAGTTCCTCAGCAATTGCTAAGAGATGTTCATCAGGAAAATCATCTCGTAGCGGGACAGGTGCTTCACCATTCTCGATACGACTGAGATGGTCAGCAACAAGATTTTCGGCACCACTTTTATCTTTAATCTCGATGTCAAACTCTTGTAACAAGAGTATCCATCGAATGAGACGAGGCTTAGCTTCCTTTTTTGCCATAAGGTGTTTTAAGGCAGCATGATCAGAGTAGACGACCACCTTAGTTCCTAAAAGATAAGGCCAAAATTTCTCTAAGGCGAAGACGACAGCTAGAAGCTCCTTCTCTGTAGTGGTGTAATTCAGTTGGGCAGGATCAAGAGGTTGGGAAGCGTAGTATATGACATGAGAAGCGTGCCCGACTCGTTGCCCAAGCACAGCACCCACAGCGTGGTTGCTGGCATCGCACATAATCTCAAAAGGTAGCTCCCAGTTGGGAGCTCGAATCACTGAAGTAGAGATGAGAGAGTCTTTGAGCGCATCGAATGCACTCTTACATGCCTTATCAAGATCGAAAGGCACGTCTTTCTGAAGAAGGCGACAAAGGGGTTGTGCAATTTTGGAGAAATCCTTAATGAATCGCCGATAGAAACCGGCATGGCCAAGAAATGATCGAATTTCTCGCACAGTCGTGGGGTAAGGCAACTTTTGAATTACTTCAATTTTTGCCGGGTCTACCTCCACACCCCTAGCAGATACGATGTGACCCAAGATAAGACCCTGATCCACCATGAAGTGACATTTCTCATAATTGAGGATCAAGTTCTTCTGGATACATCGGTGAAGAACCTTAGTCAAGTGACTAAGGCAAAGATCGAATGAATCACCGTAAACGGTGAAGTCATCCATGAATACTTCGATGAAGTGCTCAACGAAGTCAGAGAAGATGCTCATCATACACCTCTGAAATGTAGCAGGTGCATTGCACAGCCCAAATGGCATGCGCCGGTAAGCATAAGTACCAAAAGGACAAGTGAAGGTGGTCTTTTCTTGGTCCTCAGGTGCTATGGGAATCTGGTGAAAACCAGAATACCCATCCAAGCAGCAATAGTGAGACCTGCCTGCTAAACGCTCTAACATCTGATCAATGAAAGGCAATGGGAAGTGGTCTTTCCTAGTGGAAGCATTGAGCTTCCTGTAATCAATGCAAACTCGCCATCCGTTTTGGATGCGAGTTGGGACTAACTCACCTTGTGAGTTTGTGACCACTGTGATCCCCGTTTTCTTGGGAACCACCTGAATGGGACTGACCCACTTGCTGTCGGAGATCGGGTAGATCATCCCAGGCGTCAAGGAGCTTCGAGAATCTCCTTTTTAACCACATCCATCATTGGTGGGTTCAGTCTCCGTTGTGCTTCTCGTGAAGGTTTAGACCCTTCTTCCATATGAATCTGATGCATGTATGTGGAAGGGCTAAGACCTTTGATGTCAGCAATCGTCCACCCTAGGGCTTCTTTGAACTCTTGAAGCACATGAATCAACTTCTCTTCCTCTGGTAATGTGAGTTTGGTGGAGATGATCACTGGTAATGTATTATTCGCACCTAAAAACACATATTTGAGGTGGGTGGGCAATGGTTTGAGCTCCAGTGTGGGTGCTCGCACCATAGAGGGGAGAAGTGTAGAGTTCGAAGTAGGTAAGTCGAGATAAGCTAGGGTGGGAAAATAGAGTGGAGCAGAGTCCAACTCAGAGATCAGCTCCTCAATTTCAGTATCGAGGATGAAACATTGCTTTCGCAAGGAATTGGTGTCAAGATGGTTCTCTAACACCACTTTCACATCATCACCTTTCATGAGAAAGGTATCCTGGACAAGTGAGTCTACACTGTCCAAGGCAAACACCATAGAAGAGGCATCGCAGGGATGGCGCATTGCATCATAGATGTTGAACTTAATAAGTTCACCATCAAACTCCATGGTCAGAGCACCACTGTGAACATCAATCTTGGTCTTGGCGGTCTTAAGGAAAGGCCTGCCAAGCAAGACTGAGGAGAAGTGGGGACATGGCTGAGTCTTCATATCGATGATATAGAAGTCAGTAGGAAAGATGAGCTCACTAACCTTCACCAAGATGTCTTCCAAGACACCCACAGGACGAACAACAGATCGGTCTGCCAAATGTATGACAATCCCAGTATCCTTTAGAGGGCCAGCCTTCAATGTCTCATATATAGATAGTGGCATGACATTGATAGAGGCGCCGAGGTCGCACATAGCTTTCTGGATCTCAACTTCACCAATTGTGCAAGGGACAGTGAACATGCCCGGGTCCTCACACTTGGTGGGCAACTTTTTGCGTAGGATAGCTGAGATGTTTTCACCTACAGTGATTTTCTCGTTGCCTTTGAGGCGACCTTTGTTGGTGCATAGGTCCTTGAGCAGCTTAGCATAGCGGGGCATATGTGCTAAGGCATCAAGAAGTGGGATGTTTATCGCCACTTTCCTCAAGATTTCCAGAATTTCCTTCTCTTCTCCCGCCTTTTTATGTTGATTGAGGCGTTGAGGGAACGGGGGTAGAATCTTAAGAGAAGGTTGTGCTTCTTTATCCAAGTCTACCGTTTCAGTGTGAGACGGTTGAACCTCGAGCTCCTGCTCGACTTCCTTGGATTTAGGGGCGGCCTCTTTAGGCTTAGGGTCTTTAGGGGCTTCCTCCAACTCTCTACCGCTACGAAGGGTGACTGCATTGACATTCGCATTTGGATTCGGGAGCGTTTGAGAAGGCAACCTGCCTTTCTCATCTATCCGCCCAACTTATAGGGCCAATTGCCCTAATTGCACCTCGAGACTTTTAATGCTAGAAGCATGACTCGTGATGGTTTCATTTTTGAGTTGGGTCAATTCTTTAGAGAATCTGTCTTGATTAGCAATGAGTGTCCTCATCATTTCCTCTAAAGACCCTAAATTTTGAGCGGGTTGGGGTTGTGGAGGGAGGGGTTGTCCCCTTGGAACATACTGTGAGAAATTCTGATTTTGTGGCCCATAACTTAAATAGGGGCTTTTAACGGCATGATTGTAAGTGTTACTGAAATTGTTGCCGTATTGATTCCTCGGTGGTCCTTGGAATCCGCCACCTAAAGCGTTCGCTTGCTCGTTCTCAAACAAGGTAGGACACGAGTCAGTAGAGTGGTCTTTGGCTGTACAGAAGCCGCAAGCTTTAACTTGAGCTTTTCCCGAGGTGAGGAATCGCTCCATGAGATCAGTGAGTTTATCAAGCCTGCTATTGGCATAATTTGATCCTACTCCATCAGAAAGACTTCGTGAAGGTCCGTCATCCTCGTCATCAATGTAATGACGTGACTGACTTGCTATAGAGTCGAACAGATCAAACATTTCCTCGGTGGTCTTACATCTGTAATCGCCTCCACAGGCATTGTCAATCATCCGTTTCTCCAGGGGTGTGAGTCCCATATAGAAGAAACGAATAATGGAGAGGTTGCTTTGGCCATGTTGGGGGCATTGCACAAGTAAGCGCTTATAACGACCCCAATAATCTCCAAAAGATTCGCCCCGTTTCATTTTGATACTACATATCTCTCTAGTAAGTTGGGAAGCTCTAGATTCAGGGAAGAACTCTTTGAGTAATGCAGAAATCATGTCGTTCCAATTTGTAATGGAACCAGGGGGAAGATAGAAAAGCCAGTCTTGAGCTTTATCCTTTAGACAGAAAGGAAAAGCTGAGAGTTTGACTTCGTTTTCATCGACTCGAGGGGGAATCATGGTCCTACATTTAGAATGGAAGTCCTTGATGAAGGTGACTGGATCCTCACGATCCAGTCCATGAAAGACGGGGAGCAGGTTAATGAAACCTGATCTGAGCTCAAAATTGCCCCTGTGGGCTGGATATGCGATGCAGTGTGGATGATGGGCTAGGAGATCCTGTATCCCATCATTCGCCATCCCAATGGTAATGCGATGGTCGGCCTGAGGTTGTGCCCAAGGATTAGCTTGTGGCCTTTGTGGATGAGGATCAACCACTCTTTGGTCGAATGGTTGATAGCGGTGTGCTGCAGGCCTTTGCTGTTCCACTGGTGCATGTGGTTCAGCTGGTGCGTCAAACTGTTGGGGAGGAATAACTAGGGGTTCCTCCCGTCCCTCACGTGGTGCAACGTGTGCATGTGGGTTCCCGATGTGGTCAGCCATCGGAGGGGTTTGCTCGTCGTTCAGTTGAACTCTAGAGGATTGGTTCCTCTGCCTAGTTTCTTTTGAGTTCCGACGGCAAGTCTTCTCGATCTCTGGATCTAGAGGGAGTAAAGATCCAACGGACAACGATCGACGAAGACAGTGGGATATAAAAGTGAACACAAAAGAAATAAAAAAATAAAAAATAAAAATAAAAATAATAAAATAAATAATAAATAAAAAAAAACTAAGTCAAAAAGAACTTGGTCCCCGACAACGGCGCCAAAATTTGATGCGTGTCGAGCGCGTCAAAATAAATTTATATCCCGATGAGATTACCAATAACCACAAGAACTGCAGTAGTGGCAAGTACGGGGTCGAACCATGAAGACCAAGTTTTCAACTTAGGGTACTAACCTAAAACTAACCTAGAGTGTTCATAGAAAATATCTCTAATTTTACTAAAAACAATAATTAAAATATAACGTAAGTTAATCAATTAAAATGGAAAAGAACAATCCAAACCATCAGTTTCACAAATCTCTTCAATTTGGCATAATTTTAAATACAGTCTTCGATCCAATTAAAGCATGCAAATCACAGTAATTTAGTGTAGTTATAGACCCGGTAATGTACGCGGGTCTTCGCACTTCCTGATGTCGGTAGCCAAGGTACGACCGTTGACTACTTTCTTGACCAATTACGCAACCTGATCGCTAGTGCTCCAGATTTAACGCATTGATCGCATTACATCGATTAGTGAAGGCACTACACCTAGACAACCGGATCGCTAGTGCTCCCGATTTAGCCTAGATCTCTAAGGTATTTGACCGGTCCCAAAAAGGTCTAATCAATTGGTTTGGTCAATTGCCACTAGTGTGGTCTTATTGCACAAACATGGGTGCTTACGACTCACTGGCATATGAATTGAAGTTTAAACTAGTGTTTAACTTCAATTGTCAAAATAATACCAAAGAAAATAAATTACTATGAAAAACAAATTAAATAAATAAATAAATAGATCTCACATATGTTTTATGCCAAAAAGAATGATTTGATCCACTTCCGGTTCAGACTGGTGAGTTTAGCCGGCCATCGACGTCATAAACTCCATTAAAATCTAGACACAAAGTGTAGAAAAAGAGGGGAGAAAAAAAATAAAGGAAAGGAAAAAAATCATGTCTCCCCGACTCTCCGTCCAAAAACCCTAATTAATACCCCTAAATTTGGGTCCCGGATGCCTATTTTCGAGTTTGGTGCTTGACACGTCCGCCGAGGACAATCTGTGGCTATTTTTTGGTGTTTTTCTGGACTCTGCCACGTGTCACAGTGTGATTGGCTGGAAAACTGGAGTGTGCTGACGTGGCGGGCGCGGATTGGAGGAGAGGAGAACGCGTGACGTGCTGGACGTGAGGCGCTGACACATGGCGCAACCGGATTTGCTTTGGAGCTGCCGACGCGTTCTGCTTTGGACGAACCAGAGCCGCCACGTGGCACGCACGTGGGTTGGGAAAATCGCGCGACTTCGTGCGAAAATCTGAGAGTGCGGTTGACGCGAATCTCGAGGTAGATCGAGCGGTCTGGAGCGAGGCGCTGAGCTGTGAGTACGCGTGACGCGCTGCACGTGCGGACGGCTGACGTGTCTGTCACTGATTGGTTGGGCGGCTGTGTCGACGTGGTCGGTCCAATGGGACGCCGACACGTGGCCTGTTCAAATTCCATTTTACCTACTCTTGTGTATGCCCAAAACAACTCCTCCGGTGTCCGATTTCTGCAAGTGTATACTCTATTTTGAGTATTTTTTCGCTCCGGATCCAACCGTGCACCCAAAAAGTCCTGAAAATGACAAATAGAGATAATTAGGCCCATAATTCGGAGAATCAACACTAAAATCTATAAATAAACTATATATATTATGCATAAATAACAACTTATCACTCCTGTTATGGCTCATTGTATTAAATCATGTAAGCTCTATGTGTGTTGTTTTGAATCCAATCATGGGCCTGTGTTTCAATTTTGTTTTCTAAATCATCTAGTTTTATTTTGAAAATGTTATATAGGGGATATAATACTATATAATATCAAATTGTAGGTGTTCCGCTGCGCCAATTAGGTGATGTCAACAGATGAGTACTCGCAATTCCAATCTCAAAATGCTTATTTGTCAACCATGCAAACATAGCAAAGCAAAAACAAATATCAAATCAAAGCAAAGCAAACCCACAAAACAGGTATTTCAGTGACAACATGATGAAATGAAGACATTCAACATGAATAACTTAACCAAAAGATTGAGGGAGATGCATGGACGAGGCATCTTTTGCTAAAAGGTAAGGTTTAGGGAGTTAATGCTGATTTTGTTTTTTTTTTTTTTTTTTAAAAGACTTCTATTATCGTTGGTGAAATCAATGCGAGTCGACTCCAAAACTCAAAAGACATTCAACATGAATAACTTGACCCAAAGTTTTTACATAAATATACAAATGATAGTTTACTTCTACTTGAAAAATAAAAAAGAAACAGTGCTAAGAGTAGCTAAAAGTATCAATAAAGATCTTTGAAGGCAAGCTGCAAGTGAAAAAAAAATGCCCTATTAAACTGACATATGCCAAGAAATTGAAAATCAATTCAAAAACGAAGTATCAATACATCACCTTGACATCTCAAGATGCTTATCCTCATATAAACAGGACTAATTTTTTAAAATGTTGCAAATTCAAAAAATGTGTGCGTGCAAGATTGATTCCATCAATTTGAAGTCACGAGTCAGTCAACTGAGAATATACCGGATCCTTATTTTCTCCTCTCCCCTTGATTACATCTTTTGCCTGTATGAAGGAGACACATGCTAGTTAGCACATTGACAGAAGCAAACTCTTTATCTTTATATATATATATATATATATATATATATATATATATATATATATATATATATATATATATATCAAATGATTTAAAAGAAATGCCTAACGCAACGTCTAATTAACTAACAGAACGTAATCGGCAAATACAAATATACCATTCTAATGAGTTGATGAAAAGCATTTAAGCCCACGTTGTTAAGTTTCAGTTCAGCTCAAACTTGCTAGATAAAGATGCCAGAACTGTAGACATTACTTGCAAAGTAATCTCGCCATTGATCCTCTATCTCCAGCATCTTTTCCATCTTTTCCAACCCAATTCAGTAAGCAAGCTTCCTCTTATTAGTTTCTAACAAGATGGTTTGAAAGAATGCTGCAAGTGAAAAATTAAAAAAATTGCCAAGTGAGATTAACGTATACCACGGAATAGAAAATCAGTTCAAAAGCAATTGTATAATTTTATCACCTGATATCTCTCCATGCACAATGAAATCATCTGCATGATGGAGAAATTTCTCACAAAATCTTGCGTTTTTGTCCCAAAAAAGATCACTTCACCCTACAACAAGAACATAATTTGAAAATAACAATTGGAAGGCTAAGTAAGTAAACATCCAACTGAAAACAACACTACTTGATCCTCTGCAATTAATGTTGTGAGTTTAAAGAAGTAAATAAGTGACATATTTAGATTCCACATACATGGTCATACATTTGAAAGTGTATATCCGGATCATTCCATACCAAAAAGCCAAAAAACCAAATGAGAAGGAATCTATATTCTACTTTTTTTTTATATCTATGAATTAATATGTACACAAGTCAATAAACTGGCTAAGAGAGTTTGAAAACAATTGAATTAAGAATTTTGAATATGGCAATTCCGTGGTTAGAGTTTCACCATTTGTAAGTAGATATTTATTCAACTAATAGTTGCTGCATATGTGATAGTTGCTGCAGTTGGGATGCGTTCTATAAGTAACGCATTCAGCCATTCTAATGAAGTAACAATTGCTGATAGATGAAAATAAAATAAGGAAAGTTTTGCTACGTACATACCTGATGTTATTAAAGAATCAGATGTGGAATATGGGAAATCTTGGGCCACTCTGGATCATCTCCTTCCCATTCCCTGCTGCATCTTTCCTTCAACCGGGGACATTCTCTAATCGCCAACTCCTCGAGGAAGGTGAGTCGGTGCATTTGTTCCTTGGATGGTAGGTGTCTCAGATTTTCACACCCATAAATCCTCAATTCTTCAAGTGATGTAAGGTTTCCAAGCCACTCGGGCAATTCCGTCAATTGCGAGAAGTTCCATATGTAGAGGGATTTGAGGGTTGTGAGGCGTTGAAGTTGATGAGGCAGAGATTGGAGAGCAGCCCACCCCTCAATTGATAAGTGGCGAAGGGAGGGGAGAATAAGGGGATTGTTGGACTCTAATGCAAATGGGAAGTCATTCAACTCCTCTGAAAATGGACCAAGCTGCAGATTCTCAAGAGCAGTCAGGAATTGTAGGCCTTGCAAGCCCTGGAGTCCTTCACATCTTATAATCACCAATTGACGAAGAGAAGGAAGGGTGAGTCGTGGCATTTGTTCCTTGGAAGGTAGCTGCCTTAGATTCCCACAATTGTAAAAGCATAATTTCCCCAATTCTGTCGTCGAAGTTTTTAAACCTTCAAAATTAGGGCATCCCTTAATTTGAAGCTCACGAAGATGGTTGAGGCTCTGTGAAAGCTCAATATATTTCAATTCACCACAGTTCTGAACATTCAAGCTCTCAAGGAAGACGAGGGAACTCAAAAACCCCTTCCCTATCGACTCCAGTTCTGGACAATTCGAAATCCTCAAGACTCCTTTGCTCGCATAGGAAAAATCACTCTCATCGATCTCCATTTTGCAAAGAAATCTATTGGGGAGGATCTCATCTGCTGCTGCTGATGCTGATGCTAATCCCTCCTCTCGGAAAGCTTGGAGTTTGGGGCAATCTCTTATAAGAACAGTATTCAATTGGCTATTGTTACTCACTAGCCCTTCTTGGAGGAATTCAAGGTCTTTGCACTCTGTTATTTTGAGAGAAGTGAGAGAGGTGAGAGAGGATGTTATTGACACCACTCCCATCCCACCCACGTTTTCTAACTTCAATGATTTGAGTGAAGGGAAAACATGCTGCGGTGTTTTACTCAAATTGGGGCAATTCTCAATAGATAACTCCTCCAAACTAGGGAACATCACTCCATCTCCTTCCAACCATTCTTCCAAATTGATCATGCATCTCAGCTCCAGCTTCTTCATGGAACGATACGATAAGGGCGGTGTAGAGGAAGTGCCAACGCAACCATTTTTTGAAACACCAAAGTGCTTCACTTGACTCATGAAACTAATCATCAACCACTTCAGTCCACGCAACCCGCTGAAGCTTGGAATGTCCTCGCAGTGATTACAGTCGCTCAACTCCATGCCCTCCAAGTTGGGAAGGTCTGAAACGTTTGACACCCATGATGGAAATTCAACTCCTCCAAAGCCTTCAATTGATAGCCATTGCAGATTTGCGTGAGGTCGCAAAGCTTCCAACACGAGTAACTCATCACCAACACCACCACTAATACATGAACGTTCTTGATCTTCCGATACAAGTGAGTCATCGCTCTCGTGATCACCAACAGACGAAGGTCTCTCCCAATGAAGCCTTAACTTGCGCAAGTTTCTCTTACCGCCTAGAATATTGGCTCCCTTGGCTAAGCTTGCTTCTTTCACGTGACACAGACAATGAATGTCGAATGTACCTCCAAGGCTGCTTAAGCGTTCCAACATTGACATCCCACGTCCAGCATCCTCTTTGCTTGCCACAAAAATTGGCAATGTTTGAAGTTGATGCAGTTCACCAATTGCTTGTGGCATTTTCTTCCATTTTCCATATTCATCTACGAACAAATGTCTTAGCTTCTTCAGATTCTTCAAATCTTCAGGAAGCTCCGTAAGCTTCTCACATCCAAGTAATTTCAAAGTTTGCAAATGGAAAAGTCGAGTGACCCACCTCGGTAATGACTCTATGCTCGTGAACGAGAGGTCGCGGTATCTCAAGTGCTTCAATTTACAATGTGAAGAGGAAGGAAAATTACAACCTTTAAAGCCGCTTAAACCTAGAACTCGTAATAACTTAAATTTAAACAATGTGCTAAATTCAATCGACTGTAGTGCACCTTCATTATCCAACTCTTCATCAAAATCCGATTTCAAATCAAGAAATGTACGCAACTTTTTAGCTTTGTCTAAGGCTTCTACTTTCTTTGGCGACATCAATGAAACATGTCGACATTTAGAGAGATCTTCCCTCATGATATTACCCTCCCCCACAATTTGACATTCAGACTTGCAAATTGATTGAGCCAGATCTTGTACAAGATCATGCATTTTGAACTTTTTTATTTCTTTAAATTTGTTCATTTGTGCTTCTTGAAAGAAAGATTTTGAATATAAGCTGTTAAGATAGGTGTTACCCTTATCCTCCATGGTAGATTCTCCTTGAGTAGCTGGTGCTTCGAGAAATCCTTGTGCCATCCAGAGTTGAATCAATAACTCTTTCGAAATCCAATAATCTTTTGGAAATATCGCACAATATGAAAAACATGACTTCAACGTCGGGGTCAAACTGTTGTAACTCAACTTCAATACCTCTATAATGTAATTTTCTTCCTTTTCAAAAGTCGAATTCCAAATTTCAGCTCTTTGTAGTGCCAACCACTCTGTTTCTTTCTTAGAGTACAATAAACCTCCGAGGACTTTGGCAACTAAGGGCACACCCTTGCACTTCTTTGAGATTTCTCTTCCAATTTTCTCCAACCTGCTGCAAGTCATCAGTCCTCCAGGACAGAATGCTCGCCTTTGGATTATGTTCCAACATTCATCATTAGATAAGCCTTTTAATTGATACATGTCTTCAGCTCGAGCTCGAACCGCCAATGCAACATTATGGCTGCGACAAGTCACAATGATCTTGCTTCCTGTAGCACCTGAGTTTTTCAACGGAGGTGCAAAATCTTCCCACTTTTCTTGTTGCTCAGTCCACACATCATCAAGCACGAGCAGAAATTTCTTCCCCATTAGCTGCTCCTTAAGAGCATTCTCCAGCACTTGCTTAGTTGATGATTGAGGCTTGGTAGCGTCTGGAATTTGTTCTAAGATTTGAGTGAAGAGATTTGTGGTGTTAAAATTATCGGAAACACAAATCCAAACTCTCAAATCAAAGTGCTTCCGTACAGCATCGTCATTGTAGGCAAGCTGTGCAAGCGTAGTCTTGCCAAGTCCTCCGAGTCCGTATATGGCTATGACGCTAGTGATCTCTTGGTTAGTTAGCATGCGGACTATATTTTCCTTGTCATCCTCCCTCCCAACCACATCTGAGTAATCCACAAATGAAGTTGTTTCTCGATCAATACCACCAGCAGCAGCAGCAGCAACAGCAGGGTTGGACGAGGAGGCATTATTCTGATCATCAGTAGGCTGGAGGTTGAACCTCTTCTTTGTGCTGTCAATGTCAGCCAACCTCAGATTTATGGCTTTGATTTGATGAGCTAACTGAAAACGCAGTGCAAATCTAGTAATGAAGGAGGATGAAAAGTAGTAGTAGCACCCCTTGTTGTTGATGAGGATGCTTCGTCGCAGTTGTTCATAAGAGATCTCGTCAAACACATCTTCAACATCATAAGCCACTTGTTTGAGTTCCTCCAGCCAAACTCTGATCAGCTTTTCCTTCACTTGCTTTTCCTCGGCATCTTGCAATGTGGCGTGGATGCTGTTGAGGGAAGCTTGAAGACTTTGGGCATCACGTTTCACACAGACCAGAAGGCCGATCTCATCAAAAGCAACAGAGATGAGCCTGCTCACTATCTCCTCTGCACCATGCACAATCAGATCTTCAGCCATCTTTGAATTTTTTTTTTGCTGAGATGGATAGAACTCCTCAATACAGAAGCAGATGGATCTACCTCAATACAGCACAGAAGAACTTCTTACCAAGTGATATCCAATTGCCTTCTAAAGTTGATGAGAAGCAAAAACACAATTAGCAGGCAACGTAGGTAGGTAGGTAGCTAGAGATCTCTCGATAATTTACCTCACATGTGATGTGAACAGAGAACTTCTAAGTCAAGCCGCTCAATAACCTTTTTTCTTTTTTTTTTATGGGAAAGGAGACCGTGCTCCGAATTTTATTAATAGAAAGAAATTGGATAGATGTTTACTTACATTAAAATAAAAGGAACAGTGGGTGTGTAAAGTAAAAATAGAAGGAACAGTGGGTTATTAGAAAGAAGTCACGCCCATCTTCATCATCATACGCGCACAACTTGTTTTTTTTAGCGTAATTCTTTAAAGTTGTCATTGTGTGTCACACCTTATGGTTCGCCTATAAAGAAATATAATTTTGTCACTAATGTTTTATTTAGTTATTCCTTTTGTATAGCCTTGTACAAGATATCTTGTACTTGGCCCAGACAAATATCTATATTCTTGAAATGATGTACAACTCTTAGGATATTAGAAGATCATACAAGATATTCTCGTAATATCTTTTGTATCTATCAAGATTGGCAAGTATTCAAACTGCAAACAAAATTGGCCTAAGTACCTCTCATCAAGTCTTTCTATTTGAAACACAAGGCCGAGAAAAGGAAAGAAGAGATATCAAGAATATGACACCAAGGTTAGACTCAAGAAGGAAAGTGGAATATGCCGAGAACATTCCTTGAAGACCGTTTGGACAACTCCTTGTAACTAGTTGTTTAAGTTTTTTTTGTATAAATATGAGTGATCACAAACGGAGAAGTACATTGATTATTCGATTGCTTTCTACATTCAAATGAGATAAGAGAATGCACAAGCAATCTCTTTTCTTACACACACACACTAGGCTAAGGGGACTTCGTCGAAACACCGAGGGGATCTCAGGCACCAAGGGGACTTGGGTACTGTGTAGTTGCAAAGTGTAAGGGGGAGTGATTAGTGTAATAGAACTTGGTGATGGATCAATAGCTTGGTGAGGGATCACAAGTTAGGAGTTCTATGTAAATCTATAATCATCTTTCTTAGTGCAATATACACTTGGGCGTGGCCCCGCAGACTATAACATTTCCGAACTGCGAAATCAAACTTCTCGTGACTGCAATTTATCTTTTTTTGTTGTTTTCTATTTACGCCAAGACAAGCAGCTTGTATCTGTGCCCACAACACTCGATATATACAAAGCTATTGTCTGTGGCCACAACAAATTATGTTGTGTGTTCATTGCACCCAAGACAATTAGCTTGTAACTGTGCCCACAACACTCAATATATACAAAAGCTACTGTATGTGGCCACAACAAATTATGTTATGTGTTCTTTATTGCACCGAAGACAGTTAGCTTGTAATTGTGCCCACAACACCTATATTTACATAGCTACTATTTGTGGCCACAATAGAATTTGTTGGAAAGTGAGATTGTTTATAACAAGATCCTTGAGCCAAACTCTCAGCTTTCGCTCTTCCCTTGCTTTTCCTCAGCATCTTGCATCATAGCTGGGATGATAATTAGTATGCCTCGAAGGTTTTGCTCCTCGCCTTTCACACCAAGCACAAGACCAATCTCTTCAAAACCAATAGAGATGAGCCTCTTAACAACAGGGTGTCCTAAGTATTTAAAGGCTTGGGGCAAAATTATAATTTGGGGCTCGTTAATTCTAATTGAATATTTGATAAATAAATACACACTTCACCCATACAAAATTACTTCAAATCAAGTAAACTTAACAGTTTTTCAAAAAAGGTAAAGTGTGACGACACTTGCAAAATACAAAGGAGAGGACAAATCGACCAATAGTTGGTTAGCACAATTGGAACTGAGTTATTATCTTTTAACTAGTGACTCGAGTTTGAGTCATGTGTGTTAGTGTTGTATGGATAATTGTCATTAGTTGCCTTAAAATGAGTTAATGATTCAATGTAGTTCATGCGTTGATTTGGAGAACCGCAATTTGTTAAGATATGTTGTTAGAACATGAAGATCAGATCAATTATAACAGATCACAGAATCTGGTAGTTGCGATTTGTTACATTCCATTTTTATCCACAACCAAACGAGAAGCTGTTAGAGTTTGGTTCAGATTCTGATAGCGATATTGCCCACGTGATTCATGAGAAGAATGTGGAAGTTTCTGAGGATCAAGACGATTGAATTCTAGTAGTTGTTAGGATTTGAGAAGTCTTGTAAATCATCTATAAATATGCGTCAAAGTAGAGAATATTTTATTCATTCATTGATTGATTCAGCTTTTCTAACTTTGTTTTGTACAGTGAACGTGTGTGTTCACTTTTTGTTTATCGAGTTGTAAAGCTCCAAGGGGACTGGGGTGCTAGTGTGAGGGGGAGCCTCATTCCTGCAAGTGAGAGACTTGTGTGTAAGATCCAGAGAAGCATAGGGAGATGCTAGTAGGAGACAGTGAGGGAGTCATTAAAGGAGTCATGTACATCGTACGTGTTCATAGTGGATTTTGCATCTGGGCGTGGCCCCGTAGACGTTGGTCGTGGACTGAATTGCGTGAACAATCTCCTGGTCTTGTGATTTGCTTTAGAACTTTTATTTACATTTAAGTATTGTGTAATTCCCTGTTACAACATACTACGTTTCTTGTTGTAACACGCATTGATTTAGTAATTTCACTGTGGGTATAAGCAATAACATTGAGAGCTCCCCACCTATATGGTGCGCGACTCGGGGCAAATTCAAAGTAGTCAAATAGTCTGGATATCGAATGATTTAGACAAAAAAAATGAGAGGACAAATCACTAAGTGTCTAAGATGAGAAAATAATTAAGTTGAAAGGGCTTAGCTTTTTTGAAATGAAATGAATAACTCAATAGATGACCAGACATAAACAACTTACCAATCAAGTGGGCTCAATGATTTGCTATGTGGTATTGATGTAAGAGGTTGGGGGTTCAAATTCTAAAAGGGGGAAAAATAAGTTAGTTTCATTTTTATAAAAAAAAGTACAAAAAAATATTTTTAAGTGGCATTGTATAATCAACAATAATTCTTAAAATAAAACTTGTATTTGTATATATCCCCTCCCCTTTGATTTCTTTCTTGAGAAATTAAAAAAAAAAGTGGTAGTTTCTCACTCAACGCACTGTAGATTACAGATGAAAGCTTTGTTGCATTGATTAGATTAAAGAGAGCTGAGCTATGTTAAGAAATTTAATATCTATTGATTGACATGTGAAGGAGTTGTGATCCAGTGCAGGTGACTTCAATTTAATATCTATTGATTGACCAAATTAATTCCACATATAATTAATCAGATTCAGAGGTAAGCTGTCTTTATACCATCATTAAGCTAGACCCTGACATTTATAAATTTTAATTAACTAGTTGCATTTGTTTAATCATCACTAGAACTTAAGTAGCCCTTGTTTTGACATTATGCAACTTATTAGTTGAAGCTTACAGTACTAAATACTACTATATACCAAGTTGTTTGTTGTTGTTTTCCTCTTAATAACTTCGATGCATGAAAATTTTTCTTTAAAAACAAATGAGTGTATGAGCTGATTTATCTGTTAAAATTACAGTCCTCAGATGCAATATTTTAGCCATTCTGAAATGTATAAACAAACAGTAATAACTAACATCATTTTTTTTTTTTTTTAATAACTTTGACTACACAACGTTGAAAATTTTGGTGAAGCTGTACTAAATTTTGGTGAAGCTGTACTAAATTGTTAACAAAGAGCAATTCTGTAATAGATTACATATTGGAATGGCATTTGATGTCTTCAGCTTCACCATCATGAATAAGGTACGTAGTACTGACTCTATTTAATTGTTCATACAGCTGCCTTCATGAATTCTAAGCAGCGGCTAAGAACCGAAAATGATTTTGCGTAAGGCTATTGCAAGTGGCGTCGAGCCAACTATTATGATGTTGTATTGAAAATATTTTACTGTGTGTATGAACAACTGATGCATTCATGATTTCTTAATCCATCTTTTCTTATATATATTAAGGGGTGTAATACTGATATCAAATTGTAGGCATCTAGTAAGTAGGTAAAGAGTTCCCTTGGTTAGTACTAAAGTGATTTAGTATCAATATTGATATACCAACGAACTCTTGTTTTCAACACATTGAAGTTAGGTGAGATTACCAACTCATAATTTTTAAGTGCATTGCTTCTCCATGCAATTGTCTAGTTATCAGTTTGACCATCATATTGTTGAACATTTTCAAAAACAACGAAATGTGTTTAGTTCCACATGGGATAGAAAGTTATACTTTAAAGAGTATATATACTCTTGCACTACTCAAATTGTTTAGAAAGAAACACTAGAGAATTGCGAAGTGAACCACATTGCGTGGCGTTGCCAAAACTCCCCACTCTTTTCTCAACTGGTTAGCATTTGCTTTTGTTCGATTTTCACTATTGGGAGTTACACACTAAAACTGTAAAGACCTTTTTAACCATCGTGAAAGTCCTTTAATAACGGTTTTTTACCGTTACAAGGTCCGTCACCTTATGAGAAGTTATTAAAACTCAGGGCCATTTGTGACAGTTTTCACCGTCATCTTATGTAAAATATTGTATCAGAATTTGGGCTTTTGTGACTGTATTTAACCGTCATAAAAGCCTTATATTTTTATTTTTTTAAAGTGAACGTATTTTTTTTTGGTAGCCCCTGCAGCATATAGCATTTTTTACAAAACAAAAATAAATAGTAATTATTAACAAATAAAATGAATCTTCTTAAAATCAAGATTTAACAAATATATCAATACATATGTTCTATAATTTCTTAAAAGTCAAGTTTTCACATACAAATCAGTATTGTGGTCTTGATCAAATCGAGGAGAAGGTCTTGATCCTTGCATCAAGGAAGCCGACTGCAATCTTCTTCGAAAGAAGTAAATGCAGGGATTACAGTCCGAACCTACATGAGATGACAGAACTAATGAGAAAAAGCATGTGCTGAAATATTTTGGACAGTACAAAATAGAATCAAAAGTTAAGAAATGCAAGTACACTTTAGATCTTTTAATATCTTCCATACCTCCCATGTAGTTATACACTAGCTTTGCAATTTTCCACAATTCATTAGTTATTTTACCTTCATTTCAGTTTGAGTGAGATAAGGCTGTGCATTAGGATCGCGTGAAAGGTGAACTTTCTGACCTCTATCTTCCCCCACCACAATCCTTTGCTTGCTCACCTCAGGGTCTCCCCACAGAGCTTCCAGGTCTTGAGGATCAAGGCACTCGTCCCAGTATTTAAAGCTGACTGCCATCTGAATCAAGTCACTCTGCAGCTCCGACCAAAAGAAAAGAGCCATCTCAATTTGAATAACCAAAGAGCCAACATATTTCAAATTTTTAGCATTTTAACATATGTTAAGTGTATGAATTGCGCCACTTACTTAGCTTCAAGGTTTTTGAGGACGAGTGATTAGAATGAAATGTCGTTCACGTACTAAGCTTGCTGACATTCCCACTGATCAAGCTCCAACTGCAACTGCAGGTGATAACACCAAAAGGTGACACTAATCATGTAAAGGAAAATTATGGTTATTTGAAAATTTTTATATGATTATGAAATTGAAATGACAATACTACATCCCTAGACCTCAAACGATGTTAGAGCAACCTGCAACAAATCAAAACTTACCATGGATCAAGAAAGAGAAAGAATGAAGAGATTACCTTCCCATCTTCACAGATGGCAACAGTGCAGACCCTCTCTGTGTCCAGAGCCTTGACATTGAAAACCCATTCTTGATCATCATTGTCAACAACAACATTGTTAACGTGCTTAACCTGTGTTGATGATCAATGTCACACATGACAAGCGTGGGAGTTCAAGATAGACAAACCCACTACAGGCAACACTCCAACCATCATTCCCACACTACCAAACTGCCCAACAGATTCAAAACAAAGATACCCAGTATACTGTAGTTCCTCTCTTTATGATCTCTCCCAGCACTCACAAGTCATCTCATGCGCTCAAGGACAATGAAATTATAGAAGAAAGCTTGAATTTGTGAACTTTGTTAGAATTGTAAGGCTGAAACAAAACCTCAGTACTGGACCTCACTGTCAATTCCTTGAAATCAGAAGCCGAAGTGCCTTCATTACGATAATCACGGGCAAAATACAACACTTGAAACTTTGAATGACCTAATCCAATGCAACGTTGTTAAGTTAAGTAGAGATGAAGATTTAGGCATTGGTTTTAATTAGTATATGTAAGGTATCTAGTAGATCAGTAATAAATTGAAAGGTTTAAATTTACCTAAGCCAAACATGGTTGATCTCTGCATCTCCAATCGACTTACATTCAATCTCTTTACATTCCTTAATTCGCTGATATCATCGTCTTTTCCCTTAAACTGCAAAAACTCCCCAAGAAGGTACTTATTTTCTTTCAGCTCCAACCTACACATAAAGTGAAATAAGAATCAGATTTTCTCATTATACATTACAATCCTAGCAATGAAGTACAAAATGAAAATCAATACTTAGGTTTAGGGTCTTATAGTATGGTCATAGTTAGTTGTAAGGTTAATCCGCTAGGATGATGATGATGAGCCATGGCAGCCAAGTTGTGACGCATACAAGTTCCTTGACTTCTCCAAAAACTCTATCTCCTCTTCTTGTTCTTCATCGATATCCCTCTCTACATCTCCATTTCCATCTTCCATTGACTTCATCCAGAACTCACTCCTTATGAATAATCTCAAATGTTCCATCAGCAAGTTCTCAAACTCCACTTTCAAGTCTCTTGTCCCTGTATCCATCTCACTATGCACCTATACATCTAGTAATCATTGGGGCCAATTCTTTTTAGCAAGAATCTCTCATCAGTAGGTACCCTGTTCACAGCCAAGTGTTTCACAGAAATAAACACCAGAACTAAGTGTAGGGCGGGAAGAAGATTAGAGAGAAAATGAGAGAATATAGATGGGATTCCTTGAGTGAGCTTAGTGAAGGTTCGCAGACTAACCTTTGTCCACAAAATGGCATCAAAAGAAGGAAATGCATGTTTACATCCATTCTTATATCTACTTGCTGAATTTACAAATATGTTTTGAACCTGTATCTTTTACATTATTATACATGAAGTGTTACTTACTTAGTCGCTCATACAGAAGGAAATTACTGCTTCAACAATTGTTGCAATTGCATAGAATCCAGTTATTTCACAATATACTGCTTTATAAAGCACAATTCATGAAGTTCAAGATCCTAGATACCCACTGCTAAGATAAATTTCTATTTTTTCCCTATCTAATAATTTAAATGAAGCCATAGTTTCTACATATCATGCTAAAGGATAAGAAACCACAAAACTTGACCTCTTCCCTTATGCCTTCACCATTATTTACACTAGATAGATATGTGTAGAGCTTCAAACAGAGAAATTGGTATTGCAAGTCCCCGCAAGATAGATATTCATTCACCCATTTCATAGAAAAAAACAGTGGCAGGAAATCCAGCTTATCCAAAAGAAAATACAACCATTAAATAGAAAAAAAAAATAATCATGAAATTAGCAGCATCAATCCTTACACCAACATTTGGATTTTGAGTTAGAATTGCTTCAACAGCTCGTCTATCATTCCCTTGCCTTTCATTTGCTTTTTTAAAACTCTAATAACAATTCATGAATTTGTTAGAAACCACTAAAAATATACTTATTTTCATAAAAAAAATATAGAAACTGATCAAAGAAATTGGAGACGAAAAGCGATAATCCCCACTAGAGCGGGAAGGCATCGCCATTCTTTTTGTTTGATAGTTAAAATAATGGGCAAATACTTCAACGATAAAAGATAATCAAAAGGTTGACAACAGAACCAGAAGACTTGTCAATGAAAGAAATGAAATTAAACAAGGATTACAAGCTAGCTAGTGTCATTTGCACAATTAGAATAAAATGATAATTACCACAAATCGAGTTCTCTTTTAATTTGATTTGAATTTAGGAAATAATGAAGTAAATGCTCCAAGACGATTTAACAATTGATGCAAGAATATTTAATGAAGTCAACAACAACTACATAATAAAATATTGTTAATTAGCTGGCATCTCTTGTCTTGGCATATAATTAGTCTTAAATAAACTATTAAAATGAAAGTTTATTTATGTACCTAGGTTGCAGTACTGTGTTATTCTAATGTTTTCTTGAAAAAAATGTAATAAAAAAATGCAACTGCCATTAATTGTCAGCAAATAAATAAAAGCTGTTGTAAAATAAATTGGAACTTGCTAAGAGCTAGATAAGGAAATAGAAGACTAAGAACTTCTACTACTACAAAGGAGAAGAGAAGAAATGAGATAGTTGGAATGAGAAGTTTTCATTCAACTTGGTGTGCTCTTACAATGAAGTTAGTATCCTTTATATAGGCCATTTGGTATGATGACAAATGTGCCTTAGCAATGTGGGACTAAAACATACACCCCATGTACATTGAAATGGTTACAAAGAACATGACAATACATAGACTATGGGAAGTACATAACTACACAATATGTTGGTGTACATGCATGGTCATCCACACTTCACAACACTCCCCCTTGGATGACGCTTGCTTAGAGATTGTGTCTCGTTAAAACTTTTACTAAGAAAAACCTTGTGGGAAAAAATATAGTAAAAGAAAAGAGTACACTATTCTCATAAATATTAAGATGGGTATAATATTGTTAAGATTGCCTCATTAAAAACCTTGCATGGAAAACCCAATGGGATAAAACCATAGCTAAGGGAAAAAGAGTGCAATACATTAATCAATAACTCCCCCTCATGTGAACATGGGTGAAACTTGTTCAGTTTCTTTACTTGCAATATCTTTAAGTTTACGCAAGCCAATACCATATGTAAGCCTTTTAAATGTCGTAGTTGGTAAGGCTTTTGTGAATAAATCAGCAAGATTATCACTCGATCGGATTTGCTTGACATCAATTTCACCATTCTTCTGAAGCTCATGCGCATAAAAGAATTTTGGTGAAATATGTTTTGTTCTGTCCCCCTTTATGAATCCTTCACTTAATTGTGCAATACATGCTGCATTATCTTCATATAATATGGTTGGAGAATCTTTTATTGAAGGCAATCCACATGATTCTTGTATATGTTCAATCATGTTTCTCAACCAAACACATTCACGACTTGCTTCATGAATTGCAAGTACTTCAGAATGATTGGAAGAAGTGGCAACCATAGTTTGTTTTACTGACTTCCATGATACAACAGTATTACCACAGGTGAATACATATCCCGTTTGAGAACGAGCCTTATGGGGATCTGATAAAAATTCAGCATCAGCATAACCTTGGAGATTCAATTTTACCCCTCTCGAGTAAAATAAACTCATGTCACTTGTTCCTCGAAGATATCGAAAAATGTGTTTAACACCATTCCAATGTCTTCGAGTTGGTGAAGAGCTATATCTTCCAAGTAGGTTGACATCAAAAACAATATCGGGTCTTGTACAATTTGCAAGATACATAAGTGCACCAATTGCACTTAAATATGGTACCTCCGGACCAATTAGCTCTTCATCACTTTCTTGAGGTCGAAATGGATCCTTATCCACTTCAAGTGATATGACAACCATTGAAGAGCTCAATGGATGTGTCTTGTCCATATAAAATCTTTTTAATAATTTTTCATTATAATTTGATTGATGGACAAGTACTCCACTTGAAAAATGTTCAATTTGCAAACCAAGACAAAGTCTTGTTTTTCCAAGTTCTTTCATCTCGAATTCCTTTTTCAAGTATTCAGATGTTCTAACGATGTCGTCGTGGTTTTCCACTATATTTAAATCATCAACATATACATCAATAATCACAAATCCTGTTGATGATCTTTTAATGAAGACACATGGGCAAAGCGGATTATTTACATATCCTTCTTTCAGTAAATAATCACTAAGGCGTTTGTACCACATTCGTCCGGATTGTTTCAACCCGTACAAAGACCTTTGTAATTTTATAGAATGCATGTTATTAGGTTTTGATTTTATTTCATCGGATATTACAAATCCATCAGGGATTTTCATATATATCTCACTGTCTAGAGATCCGTACAGATATGCTGTAACGACATCCATTAAATGCATATCAAGCCCTTCAGAGACTGCAAGGCTTATCAAGAACCGAAATGTGATTGGATCTATAACAGGAGAATATGTTTCCTCATAATCGATGCCAGGTCTTTGTGAGAAACCTTGAGCTACAAGTCTTGCTTTGTACCTTGTAACTTCATTTTTTTCGTTTTTCTTTCGTACAAATACCCATTTATATCCAACAGGTTTTACGCCATCTGGCGTTTGGACAATTTGTCCAAAAACCTCTATTTTCCTTAACGAGTTTAGCTCTGCTTGGATAGCATCTTGCCATTTTTGCCAATCAGGTATTTTTTGACATTCGTCCACTGATCGTGGTTCTGGATCATCATCATTTTCACATATTTCAAAGGACACATTGAAAGCAAATATATCATCAGGAACAATTTCATTTCGATCCCAAATCTTACCAGAGTTTAAATAATTTATTGAGATCTCATTATTTTCATCTTTTTCCTCTTTTTCTAGAGGAAGTTGTTCCTCATCAGAATCAACTTGTTCTGACAAACCCTTATCAAAGGATTCTTGTGCTTTCTCAGGAGTATTTTGATTTGTATTTATTTTTACTCCCGTTTTCCTCTTTCGAGGAATTGTATCCTTTGAACCAACCGGTCTTCCACGCTTTAAGCGTTTCGTTGGTTCTTGTGCATTTTGTTGCACGAGACATCAATTCTTGCAGGGAGCATTTACAAATTGGAATATGTGATTTTGTCACTTGTTTTGCATCATTAAATGCATCTGGTAATTGATTTGCAATTTGTTGCAAATGAATGATCTTTCGAACTTCAAGTTCACACTGATTTGTTCGTGGATCATAATGTGATAAAGTTGATGCATTCCAAGCAATTTCGCGCCATTCCTTTTGAATTGACTTCTTATCTCCCCCTAATGGTGGGAAAATTGCTTCATCAAAGTGACAATCAACAAAACGTGCAGTAAATAAATCCCCTGTTAAGGGTTCAAGGTATCTTATTGTGACGGCCCCAATTTTCCCCATGCAATTGGGTACGCCCGGCCTAGACTCGTACAGGCCCTGAGTCATCACTCAGCAACCTGAAGAGCCTAGTCAGCCTTCAACTTAATCAATTTAGTACTTTATGAAAGAGTTATTGCAATATTACACAGCGGAAGACTAAACAATATATATAACAAGGGGAAATAACTCAATCAAAGGGAAATTAGGAATTCTATAAGTGTGGAAAACCCCAGGTATTCATGCACAATTCGATAGGTAATTATACATGATACCAATCTCATCAAAATACCAAGTTCAAATATTTTTAATTAAGCTGACTTAACCATTGTGGATCAATCCATCTCTATGGTTATTGTCCTTTTTTACAAAACATTTCCATCTTTAGGCTCTTGTTAGGTCCATTTATCAAGTTTATACTCACATAAGTAATCTCTTTGTGTGGACCCTTTTTGGGTTTAAATCCATAAGTCCATTTTCATATTTTATGTCTTTGTCTTGAGCCTTAACACCACCCATTTACACATTATTTGTATTTGTTACGGGCCTTATATATACAAGATGTGTGTTGGGCCCTTAATGGTTCTTATTGGGCTTTAATATAAAACCACAATTTGTATTCAAAATATCCATACACTTTCCTTGTTTTAATTATTCACACACACCTACATGTATGCACATGCACACACACACCACGTCACACACACGTACGCACATACGCACATACGCACACACCCCACACCCCACCCAAATCCGTGCACACCATAGCCTATTCACACACTCCAAAAACAAGTGAGAAAAACGTGAGAAAGAGTGGGAGAGAGAGAGAGAGAGAAAAGTGTCCGTGAGGTGAGAAAAAAAAAATAAAATAAAAGTGTTGTTTACAAGATTCGATCCTTGGTCACATGCTTCATTAACGTCCTTCACTACCAACTACACCAACAAGCCAATTTTATTTTATTTTTTTATATATATATTTTTTTAATATATGATACACCCCACCATTCACACACACCACGATTTCAACAACAAACTAACAACAGTGAGATGAGAGAGAGAGCACGAGAGATCGGAGAGACCGTGAGGTGAGAGTGGTTACCTTCGGCTAGGGTGGCTTTCCCGGGGATTATTTAACTCGTCGGCGAGAAGAGGAGGGTGGCGGTGGTGATTGGAGAAGGAAGTGAATAGTGTAGGGTTTGCAACCCACATTTTGTATATATATTAGCCAAATTACCATTTTACCCTCCTCTTAACACTTGTTCATTTTTAACTCCTTTGCCTTTATGAGTCATTTACTTTTCTATTTATTTCTCTTTATTGCACATTAAAGTGTGTAACCATTATATTTATTTCTCTTTATTACACATTAAAGTGTGTAACCATTCTATTTATTTGTACTTTTTACTCGTTTTTCTCTCCCGTTTAACTAGTCAAAACCTCACTTAATTAAATACCGCCCGAACGGCTCGAAACCCGTAAAATACTACAATACTAATACACACAATCAAAGAATCATAAAATCACTTCGGTGTCGACTCCCGAAGTTCGAAATACTTGTCCGATTCACGTAGCGGTCACAATTCTGACAAGTGCAACACAAGTCAGTTAAAAATTTGGGGTTGTTACAGTCTCCCCCACTTATTAGAATTTCGTCCCCGAAATTAATCTAATAAGTAAACTAGATTAGCAACTCTTCGCAACTCCTAACGAGTCCGATAAAAACTCAAAGTGAGTCATTTCTTGACTCCTAACTGTTCATGACCCTTCAGTGGAGAGACCTTCAAATATTTATAGTCTTCCCTAATTATACTGAAGCTCATCGTGATACTCGACAAGTATTTCTTCTGCCACTACTGGGCACTCTTAAGTCTCCAACAAAACTATTCACGACTACCCAGATGCTATAGTAACCACGAGGAGATCGGGGAAACCATTAACGAAATCCATATCAATATGTACCCAATTCCATCGAGAAATGGGTGGGGCAGTAGTAGTCCTCCAGGTCATCGATGCCCAGCCTCTACGCGCTGGCATATCACACGTTCGTACAACTCCGACACCTCGAAAATCATCCCTGGCCACCAAAAAAATGTCGCATATCGGCGCACATCTTAAGTCGACCCGGATACACAACAAAACCGAAACGATGAATCTCCTGAAGTAACTCTTCACACACATCAGCCACCAATGAAATCCCCAGTCGCCCGCGATACCTCTAGCATGAGTCTGTCGACCGACTCGTCTGGACAATCTGAACTATCCACCATCTCACTGCACCGCTGGTATGACGCATCGCCTTGCTGTCCCTCGCGCACAATGCCAAATGAGACGGTCTGCAACATCGTTTGACCACGTATCTAGGTCATGGTAGTCATCAGCACATCCGCTGAACTCATCAACTCGACTGCCTCATGTAAACCACGCTCGTAGGTTCTTTGACATACGACTACCTCTGCATCCAATCCTTTGCAGCACAACGCATCAGCAACAACGTTGGTCTTCTTCGGATGCTACGCAAAACGAAAAAGTTGTAATCCTTCACGAACTTAGGCCAAGGCTTTTGTGTCAGGTTCAGCTCCCTCTGAATGAATAGATGCTTCAAGCTCTCAGGATCATTACGTAACTCGAACGAGCATTGTACCGATGACGTTCTCATATCCTCAGCGCGAACACGATCGCAGCTCACTCCAGGTCGTGGGTTGATCAGTTCTTCTCGCAAACTTTCAGATATTCGAATACATAAGCGATCTCATGGCTTAAATCTTCTCGAAATCAATTGCATCACCGTTTGCTCTAAACACGCGTCCTAAAATCTAACCTTGGATAACAAATACTCGTACGCGATTCAATATCTTAGCAGAGTCGACATCCTGTTTCGCTCTACCACATACGCTACCCACAAGGGTCTCCATTTCGTCTTCTCGTATTGTAACCCGAACATGAAATGCACCAAACCAATTCGTACAAAAGAAACATTGAATCCTAAACTCCATCACGGACTCGCCTGCGCTCTGCCTCAACACAATAAATTCGTTCCTTTTCGCTCGAAGAACAGTCGTCGGAAAGTACTTCTAACTGAACTGGGTCTTGAAATCAACCCAATCGCTCGAGATGCCTCGGTAGCAACGATTGCCGTTCACTAATCGTTCGTCTCCCCTTGCAACATTGACAAAGAGATCGTCGCCTTCATGTGTTCATCAGTAGCGATGATGGTGTGAACCATCTCGTGATTCTTCAAGAATAGCTCTGCCGCTCTAACGTCGGTACCACCATAGAACTTCAACGGGTCATGCCTCTTGAACTCTCTCCAGTACCTAGCCTTGGTAGTGGCTCTCACACTCTTTGCTAGAGTCGTAATTGAAGTAGTCTCGGCAGTGGCAGCAGGTGTAGCTAATGTAGTAGGTATCTCCTTTGCTTGTGCTATCGGCGGTGTTTCAGCCTCAGTTTGCGCAACTGACGCAACAACAACAGCTCCCTCAGGTATCGCCGCTAACGAAATCGGAGTCGCGAACGTCGCAGTAATTCGGAATCTCGACTCCCGAGTAGTATTCGTAGGAAGCAACGTAGTCAGGGTAGATGGCGTCGTAGTAGCCTGTGCAGGTGTCCAAAGTGACCGCACTAGATCCTCAAATCTGTGTCCAAGCGCGAAACTCCTCCGAAGTAACAAGTCGAGAACCAACCGTCCCGCAGTCGTCGTTCGGACCTACCTGATCCGCCATCGCTGTCTAATCCAAGAGAGCGATACTTCGGAACAATACATAGCTACCGTATACCATATAGTACACACAACAATCATAATATGTACAAAATTAAATCTGACTCATCCCGAACTCCCCCATCTAAGTTTTTTTTTTTAAATGGATTATAGGGTTTCCACTCTAAGTTCAACCATTCCTAACTTCCGCTGTCTTAATGGTTTGTGTTTTAAATTAAAAGTCAGGTCGTTATAACCTTAAGCTCTAATACCAACTGCGATGTTGGTATCACATTTTTTTTTAGACAACTCTATTCTCTGTCCTTAAGATTATGAAGCCTATGCTCTGATACCAACTGTGATGTTGGTATCACAATATTTAGATAACTATATACCATGTCCTTAAGATTCTAAAGCCTAAGCTCTGATACCAACTGTGACGGCCCCAATTTTCCCCATGCAATTGGGTACGCCCGGCCTAGACTCGTACAGGCCCTGAGTCATCACTCAGCAACCTGAAGAGCCTAGTCAGCCTTCAACTTAATCAATTTAGTACTTTATGAAAGAGTTATTGCAATATTACACAGCGGAAGACTAAACAATAGATTTAACAAGGGGAAATAACTCAATCAAAGGGAAATTAGGAATTCTATAAGTGTGGAAAACCCCAGGTATTCATGCACAATTCGATAGGTAATTATACATGATACCAATCTCATCAAAATACCAAGTTCAAATATTTTTAATTAAGCTGACTTAACCATTGTGGATCAATCCATCTCTATTGTTATTGTCCTTTTTTACAAAACATATCCATCTTTAGGCTCTTGTTAGGTCCATTTATCAAGTTTATACTCACATAAGTAATCTCTTTGTGTGGACCCTTTTTGGGTTTAAATCCATAAGTCCATTTTCATATTTTATGTCTTTGTCTTGAGCCTTAACACCACCCATTTACACATTATTTGTATTTGTTACGGGCCTTATATATACAAGATGTGTGTTGGGCCCTTAATGGTTCTTATTGGGCTTTAATATAAAACCACAATTTGTATTCAAAATATCCATACACTTTCCTTGTTTTAATTATTCACACACACCTACATGTATGCACATGCACACACACACCACGTCACACACACAGACGCACATACGCACATACGCACACACCCCACACCCCAGCCAAACAGTGCACACCATAGCCTATTCACACACTCCAAAAACAGTGAGAAAAACGTGAGAAAGAGTGGGAGAGAGAGAGAGAAAAGTGTCCGTGAGGTGAGAAAAAAAAATAAAATAAAAGTGTTGTTTACAAGATTCGATCCTTGGTCACATGCTTCATTAACGTCCTTCACTACCAACTACACCAACAAGCCAATTTTATTTTATTTTTTTATATATATATTTTTTTAATATATGATACACCCCACCATTCACACACACCACGATTTCAACAACAAACTAACAACAGTGAGATGAGAGAGAGAGCACGAGAGATCAGAGAGACCGTGAGGTGAGAGTGGTTACCTTCGGCTAGGGTGGCTTTCCCGGGGATTATTTAACTCGTCGGCGAGAAGAGGAGGGTGGCGGTGGTGATTGGAGAAGGAAGTGAATAGTGTAGGGTTTGCAACCCACATTTTGTATATATATTAGCCAAATTACCATTTTACCCTCCTCTTAACACTTGTTCATTTTTAACTCCTTTGCCTTTATGAGTCATTTACTTTTCTATTTATTTCTCTTTATTGCACATTAAAGTGTGTAACCATTATATTTATTTCTCTTTATTACACATTAAAGTGTGTAACCATTCTATTTATTTGTACTTTTTACTCGTTTTTCTCTCCCGTTTAACTAGTCAAAACCTCACTTAATTAAATACCGCCCGAACGGCTCGAAACCCGTAAAATACTACAATACTAATACACACAATCAAAGAATCATAAAATCACTACGGTGTCGACTCCCGAAGTTCGAAATACTGTCCAGTATTCACGTAGCCGGGTCACAATTCTGACAAGTGCAACACAAGTCAGTTAAAAATTTGGGGTTGTTACACTTATAATGGACGATGAGTTAAATCCAACATAAATCCCAAGTTTTCGTTGTGGACCCATCTTAGTTCTATTGAGAGGTGGTATAGGAACATACACTGCACAACCAAAAATTCTTAAGTGCGAAATATTTGGTTGTTGACCTAAAATAAGTTGCATGGGGAAATGTTCATGGTATGCAGTGGGCCTATAACGAATGATAGATGCTGCATGAAGGACTGCATGTCCCCAAACTGAAGTTGATAACTTAGTTCTCATGATTGAAGGTCTGGCAATTAATTGAATGCGTTTGATCAGAGATTCTGCCAAACCATTTTGGGTATGCACATGTGGAACAGAATGTTCAATGGTAATTCCTATAGACATGCAATAATTTTTAAATGCTTGAGATTGAAATTCCCCGGCATTATCAAAACGGATGGTCTTGATTGGGTTGTCATGGAATTGTGCTCTTAACTTAATGATTTGCGCTAAAAGTCTAGCAAATGCAACATTGCGGTCGAAAGCAAACAAACATGTGACCACCTAGTTGATGCATCTATCAAAACCATGAAATATCTAAATGGTCCACAGTGAGGATGAATAGGTCCACATATGTCTCCCTGAATGCGTTCTAACAAAACTGGGGATTCCACAACAATTTTACTTGGGGATGGTTTAACTATCAATTTACCTTGAGAACAACTAGCACAATTATAATCACCAGCTGAAAATATTTTGTGACTCCTTAAAGGATGTCCATGCGAATTATTAATTATTCTTCGCATCATTGATGATCCTGGATGACCAAGCCGGTCATGCCATAAAATGAATGTCTTTGGATCATTAATTTTCTTATTTAAGACGACATTCGTTTCGACATGCCTTTTCAAATAAAATCCAGAAGGTAATGCTGGGAATTTAAATTTTCAGATGAAACAAATCATACTGAATATCTTCTGGATAAGACATTGACAACATTATAGTTGTACCAGATATTGCATAAACATTAGCCTCTGCTAAGTTTAAATTCGATAAATACTCTTTATATTACAATGTACATGTAGTACAATAAGCAAGATATGCGTTATTCGCCTTTATTTAGCTCATAATTTGAACACATCTTAATGTGTCAATACTTAATTGAGCTATTTTTAATTGTAAAATTCATAATTTTTTTTGCCTTGATTTTGAAGGCATGGTAAAGGTTACAAAAATACTCGGGCATATATATGACAATATTTAGGCAAAATAGCCTTTCATATATGACTAAAAAAATGTCACAATTATGAGCGCTCATTGTCAATAATTATTTGCCCTTTGTAGTGGTGCACCACTTTTATTCCAAAATTTGGTGGAATTGTCAATACGACCTTTACTTGATATTTTCACCTTTTCCACGTCCATAAATTTATTGCGATCATGATCATTATATGCAACATATGCTTCTTAATTTGAAGCTGAACTAATTGGACGGGAGTGATATTATATTTATAATATCTCATCATTTTACTCAGCTACCATGAGACAAGAAATCAATCCTTAATATTTATTGGATTGACGTGCGCACTCGATATTTGTTGCAACAATAAATCGAGGCGGGCCACGTGACCTTCCTTTTATTGTCTCATCAGTCATATTTCCACATAGCCTCAACATAGAGGTAATTACAATTGTGGAATTATAATTAATATTTGACTGATTAAATTTTGTAGCATGAGACCCAAATTACCATTTTGAGCTTTTTGGAGCATTACCCTTTTGGTATGTATAACTCCATAAGGTGAAAATATATATAAAGTGAAATATTCACTTTTCAAATCTCCAAAGAGAAATTGATGAATGATTATGTATAACACACAGCCTTGCATAGAATTATCATGACAAGAATTATAATAAGGTAACAAATGCAAACTATGGTTGAAAAGAATTTTGAAAAATAAATTTAATATAAAAGAGTTTTCCCTTTTTTTATGTAAAAACATAACATATGATTAAATATATGTTCACAACTTGATTATTAGTATACAAAATGTATTACTTGTATGAGTTGGTGGGACAACCTCCAGGTTGGGTGGTGAGACGAAGTCTACTTAAAAACCATGCCACCTCGAACGGGATAACCCGTCTCCCTTTCAATGTTTAGCTTTACTGGGGACAAGGCTTACCCACTATCAACCCAAACTTATAACACTATTTGCAATATAAAAAATCAAGAATAGAGCATAATTAATCGTTTGTAGTATAGCGAGAAAACTAGTTATGTCACATATTGATTTTTGATTTCTGATGTAGAAGATCGTACAAGACGCAACTACAGAGCATACTTTCGCAATCGGTGACGTTATAATGGTATATGAATAAAGTATGCATATAGAAGTTATGCATGTAATAAAAGGAAACAACCATGGTAATTTAGAAATAAATTGAAGTTATTTAAATAACAAAAGTTATACCTTCTTAGCTTTTTCTCCTTAGCAAGTCTTCTTGAACTTCAAGATCTCCTTAATGCTAGAGCAAGCTCGTGCTAATAACGTGTTGTAAAATAAATTGGAACTTGCTAAGAGCTAGATAAGGAAATAGAAGACTAAGAACTTCTACTACTACAAACTACTACTACAAAGGAGAAGAGAAGAAATGAGATAGTTGGAATGAGAAGTTTTCATTCAACTTGGTGTGCTCTTACAATGAAGTTAGTATCCTTTATATAGGCCATTTGGTATGATGACAAATGTGCCTTAGCAATGTGGGACTAAAACATACACCCCATGTACATTGAAATGGTTACAAAGAACATGACAATACATAGACTATGGGAAGTACATAACTACACAATATGTTGGTGTACATGCATGGTCATCCACACTTCACAACAAAAGCAAATGCTTCAACAATGTGAAAGGTTGACAACAGATCAATGAAAAAGGAAATTGACAACCACTGCTCCATATATATATATATTTCTGAGCAAATTATATATTAACAAATATTTAGCATTCATTTATAAGTTGTTAGAAGACGAAATTCAATGGTTATATCCGGAAAACTGTTGCATCAGAACATTAATGGACCCTGAAGATCAGAATCTTGGACAATGTTGATCAAGATGGAGGCCCCGCTCTCCAATTCAGACAGTACTCCTGATGTTGAAAGGGGCTCGAATCTATGAATCACAAGATGTAATCAGTAGGGAGATTTCCATTTTTATTTTTATTTTTTTTGTGGTAAGTTGGTCCGATGTATTTGTTTTATGGAAGAGTTTGATCCATGTAGCCGACCCCAATTAATTTGGGACTGAGGCTATACTGTTGTTGTTGTTGTTGTTGTACGTTGTGCCTGGCTCATCTTTCCACTACAAGAAAATGACTCATTAATAACGGGCTCAAACCGTCATGTATGACTTTTCATAACGGGACCCATCCCGTCATATATTAAGGAGTTATGAAAAATATTTGACTATTGATCATGGGCACAATACGTTATATAAAAACTTGTTCAAGGTCATAAACTGAAATATATATAACGAGCTAGCCCGTTATTATAAGTTAGTTTTTTCATAACACCAAGAGCCCTCATAAATGTTCTAATTCATGACGTGCAACACTAGTCATTAAAATAATATAGGCATCTTTTTATTTTTTGATATGATTTAGTGACAATGGTTGCCTGTCATTAAAAGTTCTTAACAGATATTTTGCTTGTCGTCAATTGAAGCTAATAGGTCACAACCGCACCTATATTTCAATTTTTTTTCCTTTATTGAACAACCTATAATTTCATAAATAATTTAACACGCTACAAATACTAAAATACAAAATGAAAAGATATAAAAATAGAGAATCATATATATATTTCTCATTATATCAAATAAGTTTCCTTTCAAATAAAGTAATGAATATATCCATATCAAACTACTACAAATTTATTCAACCATCTAAAATAATGTAGTAACTTATTCCACAAAAAAATAAAATAAGATATAAAAATCAAATGCAAATGTGGGTAGTCAATGCTAATCCCGAGTGCCACTAGATTCAATCCACACATATGTATTTTGAAGGCCATGCGATTGTTGTGTCCTTTGCATCCTCCAAGATTTTAAAATCCTCAAGCTGTCGATATAAATGGACGTTGCTAACCGATATTTCCTTTACAATCACTCTCCAACAATTCGGTCCTAGTGGAATGTGATGAACATGCACAGCAGCATCTTTACAATCAAGAATTGCTTTTGCAACAACTTGTCCAGTTCCAAGCCAATGAAGTAATTTGCAAAATACATATTTTTTAGTACCACCAACTTCAATCTAGCATGTAAACAAACCAAGTTTTATAATAATACATAAAAGTAATCATTCAAATGATACTTAATAGAAAATAGTTAAAATTACCAACAAGCTTGAATGAACAAAGTTATTATTTGAATTCGATGCCCCTTTCTGCAAGTCCTAACATAAATCCAAGAAAGTGATCAAATTAGAACATACTCCATCATATTCTCTTTAAAAGTATTTATACGAAGTCATAATGGAAATGCAACAAAGATATAAGATTAATTATAGTATTAAAAGTTATCAATAAAAGTCTTAGATGGTATTAAAATCTAAAAATCATGGACAAATCAAATCGAAAGCTGTGTATAGCTTATTATCAATTGTAGAGTATTGACTCAAAATGTAATAATAACAAATCAAAAGCAACTAAACATCAAATAGAACCATGCCACTTGCAGTACATGTTTTTTCTGAACCACAAGTAATTAATATAATTAATTATTACTATGATCATATAAAATGCACAATGAGTATGTTTATATTACCGGTGGACTTGAATGAAATTGCTTCACTTTCTTATTTTTGTCCTTTGAGTTTGTACCACTTTTCTGCAACTCCTAAAAAATTTCAAAAAATATAACGAAAAGTAACTATAATTAATTAAAAGCAACAACACAAGAATATATGCTATATTTTAGAACAATAAAAAATAACACAACCATCTAATTTTACATAAAATTAGCTACATCCAAATATATTCACAAGTGTAGTATTTCTATTACCGGTAGACTTGAATGAAATTGCATCATTTTGTTATTCTTGTCCTTTGAGTTTGTGCCACTTTTCTGCAACTCCTAAAAAATTTCAAAAAAGATTTATGAAAAATAGATATGATTATACTTGAAAAGCAACTACGCAAGGAAGATATGCTAGGTTTTAGAACCATAAAAATAACACAACCATATAATTTTATATAAAATTAGCTACATCCAAATATATTTGCAAGTGTATTTCTATTACCAGTGGACTTGAATGAAATTGCTTCACTTTCTTATTCTTGTCCTTTAAGTTTGTACCAATTTTTTGCAACTCCTGAAAAATTTTTCAAGAAAAAAAATGAAAAGTAGATATGATTAATACTTGAAAAGCAACAACATAAGGAAGATACACTAGGTTTTAGAACCATAAGAAATAACACAACCACTTAATTTCATATAAAATTAGCTACATCCAAATATATTCACAAGTGTATTTATGTTACTGATGAACTTGAATCAATTTGATATCCTTTTCTCTTATTCTTTGAGTTTGTGCCACTTTTTTTCTAGCTCCTGCAAAATTTTAAATATATATATATATATATATAAAATTAGAAATATAATGATACTTACAATCACATAAAATGAACAATTTCTCTTGAAAAAAAAAAGCATTTTCACTTAAATTACAATATAAGAATATCCAAGTTTATGTTTTTAAAATCGCGAACAACGAATTCAACCACACATTACAATCACGTTTAAAATTAAATACATCAAAACAAAATTTGCAAAGTATGTTGATAGTACCAATGAACTTGAATAAATTTGCTTCTTTTTTCTATTGTCGCCCTTTGAGTTTGCAACACTTTTTTCCACCTCCTATACGATTCACAAGCAATAACTCAACATTTAAAACTATTCACAAAAGTTTCATTCTATTTAGAATAAACATACCTAAAATAATTATTCATACCAGATGTATTCTAGGTGAAGTTTCAACATCAATATCAATATTCTTTCCATATGTCTGCAAGTAAAAAAATGTAGTTTTTTTATCAAGAATAATGATATAAACATGTAATAATTAGAATATGAAAATGAATGATATTACTTGATTCTCATTCCTTGAAAAATAGATGTTTTTGTTATCTGTCTCATGCACCTACATTTAAAAAAAGTATTAGGTATAGAAATTAATGCAAATATCTAAACAATTTATCTTTTTAAGAAAAGAATATTACCTTCGATTTAAGTGCTCCAATCATAAATATTTTCATTTCTTGCATTTGAAGTTCAAGAATTCGGACTTTATCTCTAAGTTGAGCATTGCTACTTTCACCAAGTTCCTTAGCATCAACTCTTGAAATCGTTGCGCCAAATCCTAAACCTCTCAATCGACCACAATGGTCAGGCCCAATTACTTTGGTTAGCACATCACTTCTCACGGAACAATCTTTTGTTATTGGCGTTTGACACAATTCCTCTATTTCTTTCTACAATTAAAACAAAATAAAGTCAGTAGAATTCTTTTTTTTATTCTTTAAAAAAGAATTGCTTATTCTGTTTAAAAAAAATGAATTGCACCTTTATTATACCATTTTTTTAGCCGCTTCTTTATTAACTGGTTGCTTGTTTTTTTCATTTGTCCTGCTATCCAAAGATCAACTCAAGTCACTTCATCCGGTGACGAACTTTGATTTCTCTGTAAGAAAAATCCTAATTAACACATGAACTTAATTGACCAAGAGGATTTCAATTAATGTTGTAGTTACCAGCTCTTCTTGTAGACGGGCATATCTTTTTCGACTCGTTGTTTGAGGAATGGTGCTTTTAGCTCTTAGGTTTTTATATTTCTTACTTATTTCCTGTGATGCGAAACATCAAATAAAAAAATAATATTTTAAATAAATATAGTCGCGTAGTCATACCTTGAATTCATCAGAGCAACGATATTTCACCCATTTGAACCACTCATCATCAGAGTCAATATTTGCAGGTTTCATTTTTTTTAAGTTTTCATGAGAACCAATCTCTGTACTTCATGATTGAACAGTTTTTGTCAACCTTGATTTATGGCTACGCCAACCTTGACGCATTTTTTCATAAAATAATTTCTATGACATTCATTCAATTCAAATCGATCCTACATGAAATTCATTCACGATATATTAATAACTAGTTATGAAGTAGATGCAATACAAATAAATTGAATTGGAATATGTAATAAAGTGAAAAGGAGTCATGTTACCTTTATAGTACCTCATAGGCTATTTTTCATCATATTAGGTACTGATTCCCAATCCATGTATGTTACTGGTACCAATTGTCTCACGTATGCACCAATAGACGAACTTAGTTTCACTGAAGCTTCCCCAATCGGTTGACCAATCTCATTAAAGTTGACACCACTTGCTTTGGCCTTCTCAATCACATTATAATCTAACTTTGTTGGACCTCTTCCTTTCCTTTTTTTGGATGAGCTCTCATTATTTTCGTATGGTGCGGGATTGGAGTCTTCGCTTGTTGAGTTATAGCCTTCACTTGCTGAGTTATATCCTTCACTTGCTGAATTTTCTGACATTCATAAATATCCCTATTCACGTAACCATATTAGAAACGGAACTATTAAAAAAATACATGAAATGCAAAAAATTGTATATATTGACAGTTTCCTCACCTTGTACGAATAGCATGTTGTCAACAAATAAAATTAAAAAGAAGTTTTCATCAACTAAATTTAAATCATCAAAAGCTATAATATATTAGCAAAGAGAACAAAATGACAAAAAAAAATTGTATGCTTAAAACTTATGACTTATCTACCTAACATAATAATTAATTAGTTCACACAATGATACCCTCACAATCTGCTCATACTAATTCATCACTATCATTTGCAGCGTCATTAAGTTGTCGTACATCTAACGACACCTGATTAACATGAGAATTCTCATCATACATTTCCAAATTATGAAATCCCCTTGGAGGTGCTCTTAAAATGACATACCAATTAGATTTATCAGAATCCCTCGAGTAAAATACTTGCGTTGCCTGTGAAGCAAGAATAAATGGATCCTTTTCAAATTGAGATAAACATTGATGAAGATTAACCAAAGTAAATCCATCTTCCTTCTTAACACTGCCACCCTTATTGCTTGCCCAATCGCACTTGAAAAGAGGGACTTGAATGTCATAAAAGTCGAACAATAATATTTCCTTAATAACTCCATAGTACGTAACAGTTGAATTCACTGGAGCAGGATCACTTTCCTTTGGCTTACAAACAGTTTCTGCTTCCAAGGACACACCACTATCTTGTGTTGATTTCTCACTGTCCTTTGTTCGAAAGCGTTTTCCATTGATAACATTAGATGTATACGACATCACTTGATTCATAGGCTTCATTGCAAGCCACTTCAAAATATCAGAATCATCATTTGAAATACTACCTTCAACAACCACCTACACAAATGTAATAATTATGATGTCAAGTACATAATAAATTATTCTAAGATAATAATTGATTTACATAATGTCTAACCTTTTTCATTAACCATGAAGAGAAACTTGATGCGTGTTGTTTATGCAATAAGGAGGGTTTATTTGCAAGCTTCTTACTCAAACGCATTAGTTCATTAAGATGCATTCTGTAGAAATGTACGAAACTTAATTAGCATGCATATTACTACTAAAAGATATTTATCTACTTAAGTAGTAAATTACTCACTCTCTATATGGCTCAACCACTGCACAGTTGAACAATATATAGCGATGAGCAATTTGTAACAAGTCAGAAGACATAATTTTTGGCACCCCTTTAGAAATAGGATGCCCTTCTAAGATTCGACCAACAACATAGTCTTCATTCCTATGGCTTTGAACACCAACATCAACTGCTTGTTTGACATACTTAGAACAGTACTTGATGCATTCTTCAACTAAATAACATTCAGTAATACACCCTTCTGGTTTTGCACGATTTCTTACGAATCCTTTCAACACTTTCATGTACCTACACTACCAAACAAAATGTTCAATATAACCTAAAATATAATAAAGTATTATTACGTAGTATAATGAGAATAGCTTATACCTAATATTACCTTTCAAAAGGATACATCCAACGATATTGCACCGGACCACATAGCCTTGCCTCTCTTGCCAAATGAATTGTCAAATGGACCATAACATCAAAAAAAGAAGGGGGAAATATCTTTCTAACATACACATGGTTTCTGCAACTTCGTCTTCTAAGTGGTCAAATCGACTTTCATTAATCACTCTTTGGCACAACTCATTGTAGAAAGCACATAATCGAAATATTGCATTTCTTGGGCCATTCGGTAATAATCCTCTCAATGCAACAGAAAGTAATTGTTGAATCAGAACATGACAATCGTGAGACTTGAGCCCCAATATCTTGCATTCATTCAGAATCACACAGTTGTTGATATTTGAACTATATCCATCAGGTAAGCGTATGTTTGAAAGTCTTCCACAAAATACTTGTTTCTCAGCTCTAGATAGATTGTAGGGTGTTGCAGGCAAGTAAAAATTTTTCCCTCTCTCCTCTACCTGCAAGGATTGTCTAATTCCCAAGTCCTCCAAATCTTTACGAGAATTAACACCATCTTTTGTTTTCCCTTTTAGGTTTAACAAGGTGCCAATGATACTTTCACAAATGTTTTTCTCTATATGCATCACATTTAAGCTATGACGCAAGTACAATTTCTGAAAATAAAGAAAACAAAAAGAATATGAATACTATAGATAGAAAAACAATATTAGAGTCTTCAATCAATGAATCATCATAAAAAGCATCAAATTACCTCTTAATATGGCAACTCAAAAAATATTGACTTTTTCTTCCACAATTGATTGGTGTTTTTTCTCTTTCTTTTTTTAACTTCTTTCCCCCAATCATTTTCAATTCCTTAGCATGCTTGTAAAACCTCTTCACCTGTAAGAATTCTTGGTTTTCTCTTTGTTCTTCATGTCCATCAAACCAACTCCTCTTTTTTCGAAAAACATGGGCAGATGAAAGAAATCTCCTATGCCCCATGTACACATATTTGTTAGAAAAGGGCAATCTTAAGTGACATGTATCACCAGAACAAACTGGACAAGCAAATTTTCCATGAGTAGTGCATCCAGCTAAGTTTTCATATGCTGGAAAATCATTAATAGTCCACATTAAAATAGCTCTCAAATTGAATGTAGCTTTGTTGTGTGCATCATACATCAACGCCCCGTTATTCCACAACTCATTTAGATCTTCTATGAGTGGTTGCAAATAGATATCACTATCATTTCCCAGTTGGTTCTTTCCTGGAATTAATAATGTTAGCATTAAGTTTTCCTTTGACATGCACAACCATGGTGGAAAATTATAAGTGACTAGTATCACTGGCCAACAACTATGTTTGGAGCTTAAGAGACTAAATGGATTGAAACCATCTGTTACCAAACCAAGCCTTAAGTTTCTTGGATCTGATGAAAACGAAGGCCATGTATAATCTATCATATCCCAAGAAGGAGAATCAACAGGATGACGCATATTTTTATCTTGACTTTTATTATTATGATGCCATGTCAAATACTTTGCGGTTTCAACAGATTTAAACATCCTCTTAAATCTTGAAATTATTGGAAAATAACGAAAAACTTTTGCAGGTACATCGTCATATATTCGATGAGTGCGACTATTTACTTTCCATCATGACTAGCCACACTTAGGACAAATCACATGGTCTTCTAGCTCCGTTCTAAATAAACAACAATCGTTGATGCACACATCTATTTTATCATAACCCAGATCAAAAACTTTAAGTACTTGTTTTATCGAATACAAATTTTTTGGTAAGGTATTACCATGTGGTAGCATGTCATGAAAAATCCCAAGAAGCTCATCAAATGCTTTGTCAGACAAACCATGTGCAGCTTTATACTTGTATAGAACAATAACTGTAGATATTCTTGTGTACCTTTCACACCCTTCATACAAATGACGTTCAGCATCTTCCACCGTGTGGTTAAAGTCCTCGTTAGCAGGGAGAGTTGGTTCTAAAAAGTCTTCTCCTTCAAACAAATTATCCTTGAACATTTGATATGTTTCTAATCTTTCAATGTCATCTTTACTCTTTGTAGGATGAAACTCATTAAGCTCTCCATGCCAAAACCAAGTTGTATACGATGGATCCATTCCATTCATTACTAAGTGCCCATATACATCCCCAATCGTTTGAAAATCTAGGTTTTGACAAGTTTTATAAGGGCATATAATTTTTTTCTTTATTTCCTCCTCTCTCTTTGATTTCCATAACAAATTTTCTAGCCCCATCTCTATATTCTTGTGACATTCTACAAATATATAAAAAAAATACTGAATCATCTTGTGAACTCTAATAACTAACATAACGACTACAATAAAGCAAGTAAACCAACCTTGGATATTTTAACCAATCTTTATCCATTGGACGTAGTAGGCTCAAGGCCTCAAGCTATAAAATCTACACTGTTGACCCTACGATATTGATGTCAACTCTAAGAAATTAAATAAGATGAGATGAGTCTCAAAAATCTGAATTTCATAACAAGAGTTAAAATAAAAAAACAAAAGAATAAACGTGAATAAGAGGATATAAAAAAAATAATATAGTCATGCCAAATGTTTGGGGAGCAATTAATAGCAAGACATTATTACATTTCATTTTAAAAAATAGTATATGTTAGTTTACCTTATCGTCTTTGTTAGTTTACGTTTCTACACTATGCAAGAAATGACTATTTGTCCAACTTATTAATTTCCCACACCAAAGAAGACCAACAACTTTTCATTTCATTTAAATAAATATGGTTCTTTCCATCCACAAAGATAACCTACAACAAGACTTGCAATCGCAACAAAATTGATGCATTCCATAAAGATCCTATTCAACTATGCAAACAAACATCACGACTCTACATAAATTTAAAATAAGAACACAACAAAAAACAAAAATTGAAACAGCATTTGTCACTTCACCAACTTGCTAGTTGATTCCATAGAACAACAAAAACAATAAATTTAAGTTTAGAAAAAAAAAACAGATAAAGGTACTATTGATTTGTACCAATAGAATAAGTATGCACCATATACTAACAACCAAGCCATAGTTTTCTCATCCAAATGTCCTGCCAAACCCAAGTTTTTTCTTCTGAATGTCCAATTTTTGACAAAAAACATGATTCACATCAAGAGACAACAAAAGATAAATAAAAGCATACATTAATATTTTTTCAAAAAAATAAATAAATGGAAAGTGATTAGTACGTACTTATTGCGTAGATGTCTATGAGAATCCAAGAAGATGTCCTGATCTTCTTGCAAATGAAGAGGCGGAGTAAGGTGTGCTGGTAACAAATATAAAATAAAAAAAATGAAGAAAGTCATTAAAAAACAAGAAAAGAGTTACAAAATCACTAGCAGTCCCAGATTTGGGGCGGGACGTAGTGGGCACTTGCCCACGCCCCCATTTCATAGAAGGCCCCCAAATCCCAATGTCCCTGTGTGTACAAATGTGAGTCTAAAAAAATCTAAATAACAAAGACCAGATTTATTTTGTGGGTCTAACAAAAGTAATGGGCCACATGACCACTTTCTTCTCAAGCACATTAACTAATATGTCTCTCTCTCTCTTCATTTGGTTTAACACCATCTCTATCTCTCATCAACTCTAACTGTTTTTATTTTTGAAAAAAAAAACTCTCATCAACTCTGATTTTCTCTAATGTTATGCTCTCTATAGTTTTTCTTCTTGCTATTTCTTTTCAAGTTCTCCCAACAAAAAAAATTTTGTTAGTATCGGTAAGGTAGTTGTTTCTCTATTTGATGAACTACATAGTTAATTTAATTTTATTTGTAAAAAATAAATAAACAAAAGATAAAATACAGAGAAATTGCTTAATTTTATATTATTGTACTATACTACATTTTTATTAGTCACAATATTATGTACTATGAAGCGTACAAATCTACATATAAGCATTGATTTTTGTAGCTAGGTAACTAGTCATTTTTTTTTTTTTTGAGAAAACTGGTCATTTTCTTATTAGCACCAACACTTTTTAACATTTTTTTCAACTTAAGTTTTTTAAAAAATGAATTGTAAATATAGTTGGTTACTCATATATAAAGTTTCTATAAAGTTAATTCTCATCTCAAGTAGTGGAGCTCAACTTTATTTTATATTTTTTCAAGGGATGGACTTGTTTAAGAAAAATGCTATCAACATATAGGCAGAATAATCTTATTACAATAAAAAAAAAATTATACATAAATATATTTACCTAATCTTATATGGCATATGCATTCTTGTACAATACTTTTTTTAACTTTTTCAATGATAGCACATTTCTTTATCAATTCTAAGTGACAGAAAAGCTTTTAAGACTAAAACCTCTAAACTATTAAATTATACCTTAGTTTTTACTCAAGAAATTATAGTTTTAAGTTCAATACTTGTGCAATCTACTAATTTTCAATAGTAAATATAAAACAAAATAGAGAAAAAAATAGTTTAAGGCCCCACTTATAACCTTGCTCCAAGCCCCAAAAAGCTTAGGATCGGTCTTGATCATTAGTTTGGAGTTTGGACCATAATAGGATCTGCTATATCTGTTCTGAATCCCAAATCATATGGTATGTATTAGGAGTTTGGACCATAATAGGATCCTTCTCTTTATCTTCCTTAACCATGCCATATAAGAAACCCACAAGCCATCACCCTAAATAAAGACATAATAAATATTTCCAAAAAAAACAACCCTCACAAGCTCCGTCCCAATGAAAACTCAAAACAAAGATGACCATACATACCCCATCCAAGTTCAGGATTGAACTAGCTAGCACCCACAAAGAATATTTGCCTATATTAAATGTACCTCGCTAGACCTTTCACCTAATCCTTGACAAAAACATCAAAAGCACATCCATGACATTCAAACTAAGCTGTTTAGATCAAGAAGGGGTTGAATGAGTGTATGAAAATAAGCCCAAGGAACAAATAAATTGTTTAACTACGCATACTCCCCGTGATATTCCTCTCCGATCATAGCTCCCTTTAATTTAGTCACTAGTATAAGAATACTTAGAGCAATATTAAGAAAAACTGGTGCGCACTCATTAAGTGAGTTATATTCCTCTCCAATCATTGCTTACCACGATGTTTTGGTAGCCTTGTAAATGATTTGTTTGGTTACTGAACTTGGTTGACAAAAAAAAACAATAACAGTAATCAAGCCACAACCTTGAAACAATCCATTGTCCAATGAAGCAAAAATATACAATAACATATTGACCTCGCCATCTGATCAACAAAAATAGAACCCAAAAAAAGCAGCCACAATTATAACGACAAGACCCAATGCCGCATTTGATTTACAATCAACAAGAACCCTAACCTAAACCCCTAATTGTGCACAAATAAATTAAACAACAATCATTAAGAAAGATTAAATCTTGACTTCCAATTTCACAAACCACAACCACAATACCCAATATAGCATTCAGGATTTCAAAATTTATTGGACGAGAAAGCAAAATAATCCAATAACAGAGCAGAGGAGATTAAAAAATTTTACTAACATTGAAGGTAGAGCGAGAGTGTGCTCTAGGTGCAAGGTGCTTGTTCTCAAGGATGAGTCGTGCACAAGGTGTGGAACCCTTGCAAGGATGAGTTATGCTGAAGTGAAGAACCCTTCTGAATGATTTAGACGAGTTTATGCATGAACCATTCTTGTTTTATTTTTTCGATTGGATTTGATGAAGCCCTAAACTACCGCATCGAATCAAGGAAACAAGAAATTTGGGGAAAATTTTGGGAGGGTCGACAAAGCGCCTCATCTTCCCGCGCGTGCACACTTTTTTTTTTGCCCTAAATCTTGCGGCAACATTAATACTCTCAATGAAAATTTTTTTGTTTCTTTCAAATCTATGCGTTAGACTATTAATTTATACCTAAAAAACAAAGATCAACGATTTATGTATAAACTTTTAAAAAAAATTATAAATTCACCGCAAAAAAATGCAGGATTATAAAACTTATGACGTGCTAAAGAAGTTATAAATAGCAAAAATATAGTTATTGTTGTAATTAATTATAACGGCAGATGACAGTAATAGAATCTGCTAACAATAACGCAATATAAGTGCTAGTTATAAAAACATGGTGGAATGTGTAGATTTTAAAGAATAGATGACGCGCTAAAATCGCCTGTTATAAATATCATTAACAACAACCAAACTTTTATGCCCGTTATTAAAAGTTGGTTATTAAAGATGCATTTGGTATGATGACAAATGTGCCTTAGCAATGTGGGACTAAAACATACACCCCATGTACATTGAAATGGTTACAAAGAACATGACAATACATAGACTATGGGAAGTACATAACTACACAATATGTTGATGTACATGCATGGTCATCCACACTTCATAACAAAAGCAAATGCTTCAACAATGTGAAAGGTTGACAACAGATCAATGAAAAAGGAAATTGACAACCACTGCTCCATATATATATATTTCTGAGCAAATTATATATTAACAAATATTTAGCATTCATTTATAAGTTGTTAGAAGACGAAATTCAATGGTTATATCCGGAAAACTGTTGCATCAGAACATTAATGGACCCTGAAGATCAGAATCTTGGACAATGTTGATCAAGATGGAGGCCCCGCTCTCCAATTCAGACAGTACTCCTGATGTTGAAAGGGGCTCGAATCTATGAATCACAAGATGTAATCAGTAGGGAGATTTCCATTTTTATTTTTATTTTTTTTGTGGTAAGTTGGTCCGATGTATTTGTTTTATGGAAGAGTTTGATCCATGTAGCCGACCCCAATTAATTTGGGACTGAGGCTATACTGTTGTTGTTGTTGTTGTTGTACGTTGTGCCTGGCTCATCTTTCATAGATTTGAGTTTCTTTCTAGTTGCTTCTATACTTATGTTTCATGTGTCATAAATATATGATATATGTTTTTTTAACACTATACACTATATTAAGTTCTAGTGTTTAATTCCGGTTCAATAGCCCCAAGGTCTCGGTGACTATCTCTCCTTAATTCAGTGACTACGTGATCAGTGCAATCAAAGCATAGAGTGTGGAATAATAAAAATAACATTAACTAGAACAAAAAATGCAACTAAACATTATTCATTCAACCGAAAACATTAATATGCGCATCAAGTCTGAAAAATATGTAAACTAAAATAATTAAGAGAGGGAGTTCATGAAAAGGTTAAACTTAATGGTCTTCGGCCTCAAGGTCATGGTGAACTGATCTTATCTTTTGTTGAATTTATCAATCTCTCCCACTCTAAGCTACATTAAGAAAACATGAAAATACAACCCCCTAAGTATCAAAAACCAGTCCCTAACAAGAAAATGGGAAAATCTGGTGTTCTTGTTCAAGAAGACGATAAGAGGACGGAGTGGATGATTGTGAAACCCACTTTGTTGCTCTTTTTAAGTGAGAAAACGGCTGGTCAAAGGGTCTAAGAGTACGGTCAAACTTTGTTAAGCTCGGGTCAATAGTGGAAACGCTCGGTCAAGTGTCTGAAACCCTAAAATCATTGTGAATTTCCCTCTCTGCCCTTGTTGTGGTTGATCAGCTGATAAAACACGCCTGTCGAGGAAGATCTATTGCTTGCGCTCGTGTGCGGAGGTATTGATGCGTCAGTCGAGGAACATCGGAGGGTAGCTCGGCAGGAGTAGTTGGTGAAGACCGTGTATGGGAGCAAAAGAAGTGCCATGTTCGAATCCCGCAAACCAAATTTTTGATGTTGCATTTTATTCCTAGTGTTGTTGCTGGATGTTTTTATTAATAAAAAGACCTTGCTTGCTAACAACTTGGCTGCACACGTGCACGTGTGTTAAGAGCCCATGTTCGATTCCCACGTAGAGTAGCACATCTATAGCTGTGGCTGCTGAACTGCACTGCTTTAGCTTTGGGACTTAGCCTATTTTACTTCATTAACTGTTGCACCTCAAGGCTTATTGCAAACCACATAGTCTTCCCTATGGCGGACTGTGGGTCCTGCAACACTGTCTCGAGATGCATGCGGTGCACTTTTCGAGACCAAACATAAAAAATACTCCAAAAGAGCCCCGCTTTTATTACAAACATCAAAAATAGCATACAATCTACAATTCACAAAAACAACTAATTGAAAATTAATTTTGGAGACTTTGGTGCACTACAATAATGTAAAATATACACAAAAATATGGTACAAATATCAACTCATCAGTGGGCTAGAGTCATTGAAAGCATACATGGAATAGGGAAAAACGGATGGTTTACAGGAATTCAACACAACACTACTTACAGAAGTCCCTAGAAATTCATTTCAACCCAATATGTTGGAACGTCCATTTTCCAATACCTTTGACCGATAGAGAAACAAATGAGATGTCCCAAATGCTAATTATCTTAGAGCCCACTAGGTTCCTTCCCCGTGTCCAAAATTTGTTGGACACTTGATAAGAATGGAAAGTTCACATGTAAATCCATGTTCGACCACCTCATTACTTCAAATAATGACCCTTCCTTTTTACCTTTTAGATTCGTCTGGAAGACACCTATGCCCCACAAAATTAGAGTTTTTGCTTGGCTTGTCTCCCTCAAGAAGATCAATACATGTGACAGTCTTCAAAGGAGACTACCTTACATCTCCATCTCCCCTAGTTGGTGCATCCTTTGCCAAGAGGAAAACGAAACATTGGATCACTTATTTCTTGACTGTAGGTATACAAAAGGAGTGTGAACTGCAATGCAGTTGGAGTTCGCCAAGTCGGATGTGACAATCAATGATTGAATCACTTATATCTTAGAAATGCAAGCAATATAGATGCTTCTCTTTTACATGTCATGAGCCGAAACATCACTCCCTTTTCCAACAACAGGTGCATTAACCAAATAATTATTAAAAGTTGCAAACAAAGCTATAAAGTACGAAAAAATACTAAGCTAGTTTAATATTCACGGGTTGCGATTAGTCAGGTAAGTACACTTACCTTAAAGCTTGTGTATGATTTGTAAGCCAGTAAGAAAATGCCATGTGATTCATTATCATTTATTCTGATTTGTTACGATCTATTGTTGGTATTCCGTTCCTTTCCTTGTTGTGTGTTCTTGGCGTAAGTGTTTCGTCTCAAGAGTACTAGGACCTGCACTAGAGGGATAAAATGCGGGCACTCTTGTACAGGAGTGTGTGGCCACCCTTAGTGACCGTGTGACACCGAGTACTGGGTGGGTGGGCTTGTGTCCCTCCCATCATAGCTGTGCCTTCGCTTGTGTCGATGCCCGGGAAGACCTCGCGAGGTCTTCGCTGTTATACTATGATTTAGACCACTTATGTGCCTCTTTTGATTCTTTAGAACACACTTGACTTTCGATTGATATCCATTAGTCTGTTTATCATGCACTTGATCTATTTAAATTCCTGTCTTTCTATTACTGCATGATATTTAGACTGCTTTACTTGATATATCATGAATTACTGTTATCTTCTTCTGACATTACATTCGATTTCTCAAGTTGCTCACCGTCTAGTTTGTGACGGTGGGTGCAGATAGAGCGGAGTGCGGTAAAGGCAAGGAGCCCTGCCTAGGCGACTTTTTGTGAGAATTAGCGACTGATCTTGGAAGACATTATAGTAGGTTTTTTTTTATGTTTTGCTTACCTGTATATTGTTTCATATATATGTTTTGGGTTATAGAACTTGGTATTGTTGATGAGATTGGTATCATGTACTTATTCATATCTCACTTCTGTTTGTACATGAATATTTCGGGGCTTTCCACATTATAGATCCCTAATTTCCCTTTGACTGGGCTATTTCCCTTATTTTAGTTTATTTACTTTCCGCTGTGTAAAACTTGCAATAACTCTTTCATAAATTGTATAATTGATTGATTGGAGGCTGATTAAGCTCGCCAGGTTCGCCGAGTACTAACTCGGGGGCCTGTACGAGCCTAGGCCGGGCACTCTTGTACAGGCTAAATAGTAAGGTATAAAAGAACTGCAACAAGAAAGGTTAGTAGCGTGCTTAGAAGTTAATCCCTGAAATTCCCATTAGAGGCGAACTATGTCACTATGTCAAACTTTCCACATTAACTACCATTTTTTTGTTACTAGGGGAGCGAATCCTATAATTCTTGTACACACACTTTACAGCAACCCTCTTTCCACTAGCCAAAATAACTCTGCAAGACACAGTCAACACTTTCCAAGTGAGGGAGCCTGAGTATCTAATAGAGATCACACATCTTGTTTCCTTCAACAAAAAATGCAAATGTAACTAACAACAACATTCAAACGTGAAAAGTTTGTTCTCTTCTACAAATTTAGGAGCATGATGATCAGAAGAATGCTTGGGTCGAGTCATGACAGCAATGCTACACAATTTTCCAAGGATGTTAATATAACAAAGCAATAAGAATATATCAAATATTTATCCATCTGTAATTACTTCATTTCTTTTACAACAATTTCAACATTGCAATTAGAGAAACTTAGGGTCATTGATACCAACGATGGATCCAAGGTTTAGGTAAAAGTTTAGCATGATTTGGCCACACAGAGAACAGTAATGTGCACAAAATCCCTAATATCTCCTTTTTTTGGCACAATATTGGTAGACATAAACTCTTGCTCTTCCTTTCTTTTCTTTTTGAAGGAAAACAAATCTGTCAATGATTTAAAAAAGAAAAGCCTAATGCAACATCTGATTAGCTAGCATGACTTGATCATAATCTTACAGATAAACAAATATAAATATACCATTCTAATCAGTAGATCAAAAGCATTTAAGTCCACATGGTTAACTTCCAGTCCTGATCAAACTTGCAAGATAAGAACGCCAAAACAGTAGACATCACTTCCAGTATTAATAAGCTTCCCATAATATTCTATCTCCAGCAAATTTGCCAATTCAAACTAAGAAGCATGCTTCCTTGTATTAGTTTCTAGCAAGATGTTTGAAAGAATGCTGTGATGACAGTTGACATTTTTGTTGTATCTGAAAATATAATTATGTATCTTTTGTTATGTATTTCTTAGTTTAACAAGTATGGACTTGTCATTGTTTAGGTGAAAAGGACTTCACAAGTATGGTGAAGTAGATCATTAGTTTGGACTTTTGGTAATGTGCAGAAGAAAAATTTGCAGCTTTTGTAACAAACCATATGAAGCTGTAATTTCTGAAATGTATGAATGTGATGAGAAACTGATACAGAGTATTTTGGTGTTAAGCTCTTTTCTCTCCACTTCTTTGTGTTCAAAATCCTACATGTGGTATCAGAGCCTTTGCTGATCTTTGTGGGCTGTGAGTTTTGAGAGAAAACAAGTCAAGATCCTCATCAAACAAAGACCAACTTCAACAGAAATGGCTTCAAACAATTCTGGAGTGCTGCCACCTCCAATCTTCAATGGTGAGAACTATCAAATGTGGGCGTGAGAATGAAGGCTTTGTTAAAGGGGCTGGACTTGTGGGAGGCAGTGGATACAGGAGTTGATCCTCCCCCTTTGATAGCAAATCCAACCATTGCACAAATTAAGCACCATGCTGAAGAGACAAAAAAAATTCAAAGCTCTTTCCTATATACACTCAGCTGAGACTGAGCCTATATTCGCACGTATCATGGCATGTGAAACAGGAAAAGAAGCCTTGGATAGGCTTAAGGAAGAGTTCCAAGGAAGTGAAAAAACAAGACAAATGCAAGTCTTGAACTTGCGAAGGGAATTTGAAGCCTTGAAGATGAAGGAAACAGAGAATGTGAAAGAGTTCTCTGATAGGGTTCTTAAAGTTGTGAACCAAATCAGAACCTATGCAATGAGCATCACATTTCATGCCAATATTAATAGTGTCACTGCCAACATTATCTTCAATCCCCACTTCATCTTCTTCATCAAGTGGAATGATAACTGCATCTCCCCATGAGTTGTCAAACCCGATTTTTCTAGTAGCATTCTTATTGTAATCTTTCCATTGGCTTGTAATAGGTAAATAGGTAACTCCATGCATTTTTGTACCATATTGAAAAGTTGTGCAGGTTGGTCTTCAAAAGCATGTTCACTTGGTGGATTTATAAGTTCAATACTTAAGCACAATAGAGTTATATTGTTTTTAGACATGTTGAACTCATGAACAAAATGATGCACATCTGTGTCGTTATTCACTTTAACTACCACTATGCCAATAACTGTTTTGCACCCATAACTTAATGTAACTGAGTGAGATGTAGTGTTAATCTTGAAATGAGTAGCAAGAACCTTGACCAATTGTTGGAACGAGCAATTTCTTAGCACTGATATCATCTCAGCATTAGTATTGGTATTGTACATCTTATTGCCACCATCAGTGGTGACCCACTTTCTGCCATATTGCACAACAATTTTGACATGAGGTACATCTGAAATTAAGAAAAAAAAACTATTAGTATGAATCATAGAAAGAGATAAAGTAGTTGATGGTCTATCATGTTATAAAACAAATTATATGTGCAACTAATTGTAGTTTGTAGAAATGAATTGAATTACTATAATTATTGACGATATTGTCAATATAGATGTTATTGACAAAAAACAATTATTGAAGATGCATTGCTGTCATTTTGAAAGGTATTATTAAAATGAATAAATAGAGACTTAATAGTTATATTCTAAACCATTTGCAATCTATTTTCATAACAAGTACTATTATTGTTATGAATGATATTGTCAATATATAAGTGATTGTCCATATAAACGATATTGTCAATATATATGTTATGGACACAATAACGAATGAAAAAAACTACATCTGAAAATATCCATCTATAATCTAGACTATTATGAGTAAATCTATGCAAGAGGTTACTTCACAGTAATATTATATAAACATTGTAAGACAATGGAGCAATGATTTATAGAACTACACTTAATCATTACCAGCAATGAAAGGTGTTGGACAACTCATATTTATGGCAACGGAGTCTCCCAACATCATCAAATAATCTTGTGGGTAAAATGTATGTATTAATTAGTTGATTAAGAAGGTTTAGGTTAAAAAAATAAATGCAAACAAAGTCATATATGGTTAACTTACATAGAAACAAGGGATTCAATAATGTTGACAACCCAAGAGTTGGTTGTTGCAAATAATGAGAGGTATCCGACTTAATGCATTTGATGATTGCGAGGAGCGAGCAACTTGTCTATGACGCCAATAAAACTTGCTAATGCATAAACAAATAAAGGGAAAAGAGAAAAGTCGATTAAATGAAGAAGCTTGCTTTAATGGAAGAAGAAAAAAAAGGAAATGAGAAAAGTCGATGAGATGGGGGAGATGAAAAAGACGATAGAGAGAGAGGAGAGTTGGAGGGAAACGGAGAGGAGAATGATGGAGAGCGGAGAGCTAGAGAGGAGGACGATGGAAAGAGGAGAGTTGGAGGAGGAATGAAAATGAGGATGATGGAGAGATAGAGAGCTGCTGGAGGATGAAGGATGATGGATAGAGGAGGAGAGTTGGAGGGAAGGAGGACGATGGAGAGGGAGAAGCGGAGGGAATGGGTTGTATTGTAAAGTGAAGGGTAAAAAAGACTTTTCACCCTTAGATTTAGGCTAGAAAAACAAATCTGAAAATTTTGGGCTATTTTTCATTATTGAAGTCTATTTTGGGCTATTTTGTCAAATTTCCCAAACATTGAGGAGCTAACAACATAACGCAAGTTCACTTGCTTAAAAAGCAAATTCAGAACACTAAGAAGGGTTCAACAGAGCGCAAGTTCACTTGCTTCAAATTTCAATTTCTAAGTGCACCCCACATTTTTATCAAAATATCCTTTCATCCAAATCGAAATACCCAACTCCAAAACCTTGGTCAAGACATCTATATTAGGTTTGGCTAGCTGAGATTTATCCATAACTTCTTTGGTGAGATTTAGTTGACAACTGCTGACCTAAAGGTTCGTTGGGTTTCGACCGACTCTCCAATTAAAGGTTCGGCAAGCTATAACTGATTCTCCAACTAGAGGTTCGTTGAGCTCCGACCGACTATCCAACAAGAGATTCGGACATTTGAGGCCAAACCACTCGATGATGCCTACAAATCAAAAAGGAGAGACTGTGTGGGGTGCACTGGGAATAAGTCATTTTATTGTAGGATTGACTTTTTTTTTTAAGTTTTGACTTTTTCTGGGGTGCACTGAGTAAAGGGTGCGGTGCACTTAGCCGGACTCAATTATTTTGGTGAGAAAAAGCAACCTACCCAAGCTGATCACTCATTGAATCCGATTTATGATATAAAGAACTTATCAATCTTTGTTTGAAGCCTAAACAAGCACTAAAGAACAAAGCTAGTAAGCTTATTATAGGGTGTCTTCTACTAGTTTTCCTTCCCTGTTGTTTCTTTTTCTATTTTAATCATTCCAATAGAAAATTATTCTTTTATAATTTTTGTTTACCAAGACTTTCAGAGCTAACATAACATGAAATAAGTATAGTTGGAACCAAAACTCAAAACTAGTGCATGCCTTAAACAGAAACTACATCTGGCAATGTGGACTGTGAGGATGCTGCCTTGCAAATAGACAAATGTTAGACAATGTAACACCTAGTTTTTTTTTTTTTTTTTTGAATAAGTAATATACCAACTAAAGTTATTTTCACAAAGTGCATATGAAAAATTACTTTGAATCTGACAGTACAGGCTCTAATTTCTACAATTGGAAGAATTGTTTCAATATTGCAAATTCAAGGCATGTGGAAATCTTACAGATAAAAAAGAGAATTAAGAACTTCTATTGTGTTTTTGGGGTCTCAGAGAATTTGACATCTCCATTCATCCCTATTTATTGATTCAGTGTAACCAAGAAGCTATGATCCTTTAGGACAACGAAAAACACAATCACATATCATTTAAGAATCTAATTGGACTACCTATATATTATACAGAAATGCAACTATTAATTCATGACATAAAGAAAGGGCAAATGCAACAAAAAATATTGTGGATACGTTCTGTAAGTAGACCTTCCCTAACAAATCATAGAACTGAAACAGTTTATATAGTTATATTTGAAAAATAAAAAAGAAACAGGTTAATAACTAACAATTATATGGTATATCCATGAATATACAAGTCATTGAAACTTTTGGTGAAAGTGCATAACTGTCACAAAAACATATTCTATCGATCTTTGATTAATCAAATGCATAACAGGTTAGACATTACATATAAGAGTGGATGAAAATAATTGCAATAGATCTCAACAAAAAAATTCATTTGAAATTACTTCATAATTCATAAATTGGATAGAGTCTAGGGAATGTAAGTAAGCATTTTTGTTTTCATGTAACATACATATTTGTTATATTGAAATGTGGAATACGGGACATCCTGGGCGACCCTTGCATTTTTGCATCTTTCCTTCCTTTAATGGGAAGTAGCGCAATGCAGGAGAAGTCACCAATTTCAAGTTTCTCAAGGGAGGTCAGAAATTGTAGGCCTTGCAAGGAGTTGATTCCTCTTGGACATAAATCAACAAAAATTATAGCAGGAAAATCAAAGGAACTTGTAGTTGATGCTTACAACGCTAAGCATATAACAAATTGTTTGTTGTTGTTTTCCTTCTACCATGGCTCATTGAAAGATCATGTAAGCTCTGTAGGTATACTGTTTTGAATCAAATTATGGAATGGTATTTGAATTTTGTTTTACTAATCATCTGGGTGTTTTTTTTTTTTGGAAAGATCATTGCCAGATGTTTGGTGAGCTTAGTTTCCTAATGCAAGAGTTTTAATTTGTTCGGAGTCTTCACATTGCTAATCGACTTTAATTTTTTTTTTGGTAATTGTGTCTCTTTTTAGTTTTTACCCTTTCACTTCATCAGTTGAGTGAAAACTGTGCATAAAATTACACTGCTTCAAGTTTCAAGAACTAAAATAAGTGAAAACTGAGCATAAAATTCACAACAGTTGCCTTCAATTCATAAATAATGGCTAAGACTCGAAACTGTTTGACGTCACGGTTGTTGCCAATGGCACCAAACCAACTACAATGATTTTTATTTATTTTTTAGACTTCAACGGGAGTCGAACCGACAACCTCCCCAAACCTTGCCTTTTTAGTGACGTTATTGGCTATGTTTCGTTGTTCACATTTTGTTAACTGCTATATATGACATTGAATTTGTAATATTCTAACAGTATTGTAATTACTCTACCTTCGAAATTCTACCTAAATATACCAGGACGAATAAATGGAGTTCACAAGTGACACTTCCATCACATGATCAATTTGCTCCTCACGCCTAATGTTATGAATTAGCCCTTTATTCAAGAAAAACTCAAGAGTATTGCATTTACATACAGAAAATACCTAGTTGATGACTAGATGTTACGACCAAAAGCTAGAGTGTGGATTCATTTTGTAAGTAGACCATCTCTTACAAATGACAGTAAAAATGATAGTTTACTCCTACTTGAATAATAAAAAGAAACAATAATAAGAGTAGATAAAAGTAACTGCAATAGATCTTAGCAATCAGATTCAACTGACATAATTCATTCCTACCGCTTCTTGGGAGTGCAGCTCATATATATAGTAAGTGAGAGTTGGAAGGCAATGAAACCAGTCTCGTGAGATGATCTACAGTATCAAGAACTTGTACATAAAGCCCAAATTTCTTTTTTTTTTTAGTCAAAAAAAATAAGATCAACATTTTTGTTCTCATGTAACATACACATATACCTGATGATGTTAAAGTATGTTCAAATGTGGAATACAGGATATCTTTGACCACTGAGGACGGTCTCCATATTCACTGTTGCATCATTCCTTCGAGTTAGGACAACCAGAAGTTTCCTATCGCTTGAGCGAAGTGAGTCCTTGCATTTGCTACTGGGATGATAGATGCATCAGATCATTGTTTAAGAGATAATATGAAAGCTTTCAAGTGATGCAAGGTCCCTGCCAAGCCAATCCGTCAGGCCGCCAAATTCTTAAAGCATAATATGGAGAGGGATTTTTGAAGGTCATGACGCAGAGATTGAAGAGTAGGCACAGCTGCCAAGTAAAGAATATAACTGTATATATTTATTTTTTTATATAAGAAGCATATAACATTGTATTGGTGTAACAACACTTGAAAAATAAAAATAGCCTTTCGATTATTTAGTCACCTTGATGGCTCTATGAACAATGCAACCATCTCGATGACTATGGAGCCCAAGCACACAGCTCTTCAAAGTTTTTAGTCTTTACGAAAATGAAAGACAACCTGCGCCTTTACCTATGACAGGAAAGCAATTAGAATTGTAAAGGCTATATAGTAAGGTAAAAAAGAACTGCAACAAGAAAGGTTAGTAGCTTACTTAGAAATTAATCCCTGAAATTCCCATTAGAGGCGAACTATGTCACTATGTCAAACTTTCCACATTAACTCCCTTTTTTTGTTATTAGGGGAGCGAATCCAATAATTCTTGTACACACACTTTACAGCAACCCTCTTTCCACTATAGCCAAAATAACTCTGCAAAACACGGTCAACACTAATAGAGATCACACATCTTGTTTCCTTCAACAAAAAATGCAAATGTAACTAACAGCAACATTCAAACGTGAAAAGTTTGTTCTCTTCTACAAATTTTGGAGCATGATGATCAGAAGAATGCTTGGGTCGAGTCATGACAGCAATGCTACACAATTATCCAAGGATGTTAATATAACAAAGCAATAAGAATATATCAAATATTTATCCATCTGTAATTACTTTATTTCTTTTACAACAATTTCAACATTGCAATTAGAGAAACTTAGGGTCATTGATACCAACGATGGATCCAAGGTTTAGGTAAAAGTTTAGCATGATTTGGCCAAACAGAGAACAGTAATGTGCAACTGTGCAAGATTGATTTCATCAAAAAGAGGCCACTAGCAAGTCAACTGTAGTTCCACAAAATCCCTAATATCTCCTTTTTTCGCTCGATTACGTCTTTTGCAGCATGAATGATATTACAAGCTAATTAGCACAATATTGGTAGACATAAACTCTTGCTCTTCCTTTCTTTTCTTTTTGAAGGAAAACAAATCTGTCAATGATTTAAAAAAGAAAAGCCTAATGCAACATCTAATTAGCTAGCATGACTTGATCATAATCTTACAGATAAACAAATATAAACATACCATTCTAATCAGTAGATCAAAAGCATTTAATTCCACATGGTTAACTTCCAGTCCTGATCAAACTTGCAAGATAACAACGCCAGAACAGTAGACATCACTTCCAGTATTAATAAGCTTCCCATAATATTCTGTCTCCAGCATATTTGCCAATTCAAACTAGAAAGCAAGCTTCCTCGTATTAGTTTCTAGCAAGATGTTTGAAAGAATGCTGCAAGTGAAAGAAAAAAAAAATTGGCAAGTGAGATTAGCATATATAAAGAAATAGAAAAGCAATTGTATAATTTATCACCTTGATGCCTCTCCACGCACAATGAAATCATTTGCGTAATGGAGAAAATACAGTGCAAGAGCAGAATTTCACAAAAGCTCGATCGACGTTTTTGTCGTAAGAAAGATCACTCCACCTTACGAGAAGAACATAATTTGAGAATCTATAACCCTAATAAGAGGCTTGAGATGTTGGATTTAACGCTCCAAAATAGACTTCATTTCACGACAGGAAAATAATCTTGACTCTTCTGCCCGAGAAAGATCAGTTCACCCTACAACAAGAACATAATTCCAGAATACTATTATTAAAAGGCTAACTAAACATCCAACTGAAAACAATAATTGATCATCTCTACTACTACTAGCAATGCTCTGAGTTGAAAGAAGTAAATAAGTGACATATTAAGATTCAACTACCAATGCTCTGAAAACAGCACTTCATCCTCTACTATAAATGTTTTATCTCTTGAGAATTAATTGTTTTTTTTAGGACAAGGGAAAAGAAATTGTTGCGAATTAATTAGATGTATCTTTCTGTTAACAGTTTAGAAGAGAATCAACCAGTCCAAATGTCAATAAGCTGGTTAAGATGGTTTGAGAACTCATGAATTAATGATGTTTTTATTTTTTGTCAAATCTTGAATTAATAATGTTGAACATGGCGATTTCGTGGCTATAGTTTCACAAAAATGTAAGGGGTACTGTGTCTAGCTAGTTATAAAGAAATAGAAACAGATTCAATGATGAAAGAAAGGTAAGGTGGTGAGTGTCAATTTGTTATCCACTAGTATATGGTGATTGGTTCAATAAAAATTAATGATTCACAGATCTGTCAGTTGCTTCAGTTGCTATGTATTCCACAAAATAAAAAAAGAAAAGGCATACACAATCATCATATATAGAATCTCCTTTAATGTACGTATAAATTTGGAATATGGGAAATCTTGGGCCTCTCTTCTCCATCTGATCGGCTGCATCTTTCCTTCAACTGGGGACACCAATGAATGTCCAATCTCTCGAGGAAGGTGAGTTGCTGCATTTGTTCCTTGGATGGTAGGTGTCTCAGATTTTTACAATCCCAAATATTCAATTGCTTGATCAAGGTGAGTCGTCGCATTTGTCTTGAGAAAGGCAAATAATTAAGGAGTTGTAGTTGATGCTTACAACAGTACTACTTAAGCTTATAACAAGCTGTTTGTTGTTCTTTTCCTCCTGTTATGGCTCATTGTATTAAATCATGTAAGCTCTATGTGTATTGTTTTGAATCCAATCATGGGCCTGCATTTCAATTTTGTTTTCTAAATCATCTAGTTTTATTTTGAAAATGTTATATAGGGGATATAATACTACATAATATCAAATTGTAGGTGTTCCGCTGCGCCAATTAGGTGATGTCGACAGATGAGTACTCGCAATTCCAATCTCAAAATGGTTATTTGTCAACCATGCAAACATAGCAAAGCAAAAACAAATATCAAATCAAAGCAAAGCAAACCCACAAAACAGGTATTTCAGCGACAACATGATGAAATGAAGACATTCAACATGAATAACTTAACCAAATGATTGAGGGAGATGCATGGACGAGGCATCTTTTGCTAAAAGGTAAGGTTTAGGGAGTTAATGCTGATTTTGTTTTTTTAAAAAAAGACTTCTATTATCGTTGGTGAAATCAATGCGTGTCGACTTCAAAACTCAAAAGACATTCAACATGAATAACTTGACCCAATGTTTTTTCATAAATATACAAATGATAGTTTACTTCTACTTGAAAAATAAAAAAGAAACAGTGGTAAGAGTAGCTAAAAGTAACTGCAATAGATCATAGCAATCAGATTCATTCATTCTATAAAGATCTTTGAAGGCAAGCTGTAAGTGAAAAAAAAAATGCCCTATTAAACTGACATATGCCAAGAAATTGAAAATCAATTCAAAAACGAAGTATCAATACATCACCTTGACATCTCAAGATGCTTATCCTCATATATATAAACAGGACTAATTTTTTAAAATGTTGCAAATTCAAAAAATGTGTGCGTGCAAGATTGATTCCATCAATTTGAAGTCACGAGTCAGTCAACTGAGAATATACCGGATCCTTATGTTCTCCTCTCCCCTTGATTACATCTTTTGCCTGTATGAAGGAGACACATGCTAGTTAGCACATTGACAGAAGCAAACTCTTTATCTTTATATATATATATATATATATATATATATACATCAAATGATTTAAAAGAAATGCCTAACACAACGTCTAATTAGCTAACAGAACGTAATCAACAAATACAAATATACCATTCTAATGAGTTGATGAAAAGCATTTAAGCCCACGTTGTTAAGTTTCATTTAAGCTCAAACTTGCTAGATAAAGATGCCAGAACTGTAGACATTACTTCCAAAGTAATCTCGCCATTGATCCTCTATCTCCAGCATCTTTTCCAACCCAATTCAGTAAGCAAGCTTCCTCTTATTAGTTTCTAACAAGATGGTTAGAAAGAATGCTGCAAGTGAAAAATTTTAAAAATTGCCAAGTGAGATTAACATATACCACGGAATAGAAAATCAGTCCAAAAGCAATTGTATAATTTCATCTCTTTCATGTTTACTAATAACTATAAAATTCAAAACTTTTGATGAAGATGTACAGCGAAAAGAAATTGAAAATAGATCGTAGCAATCAGATTCAATCGAAACAATTCATGCCTACCACTACTCGGGAGTTCATAAAACAAAGATAAACAAGCAAGAATATCTTAGAAATGCAAGCAATATAGATGCTTCTCTTCTAAATGTCATTGAGCCGAAACATCACTCCCTTTTCCAACAACAGGTGCATTAACCAAATAATTATTAAAAGTTACAAACAAAGCTATAAAGTACGAAGGAATAATACTAAGCTAGTTTAATATTCAAGCAATCAAATAAACCTTGAAAGGTTTTTGAAATCAACACTGGATCAAAAGTTATGGTAAGAATCTTGTTTGATTTGGCCACTCATACAACAATGCGCAAGATTGATTCCATCAACAACTGAGGATCTTCTCAATCCCTATTTAGCCTTCTCGCCCCATCGATTTTAAGTCACAAGTAAGTCAACTTGTATGACAACGACGCCGGAACAGCAGATATGACTTCCAGAAGTAAGCTCGGCATAGATCTTCTATCCCCAACATCTTTGCCAATTCAAATCAGAAAGCTTGCTTTCCTCATATTAGTTTATAGGAAGATGTTTGAAAGAATGCTGCAAGCGGAAAAAAGATTTCCTATCAGATTAACATATAAGAAGAAAAAGTAAATTCAGAAGCAATTGCATCATTTCATCACTTGATATCTCTCCATGCACAATTAAATCTTGACACTTTTGTCCTGCGAAAGAATCACTCCACCCTACAAAGAGAGCATAATTCCAGAATATAATTAATTATTTAAGGGCTATGTAAACATCCAACTGAAAACAATATTCATCCTTGCTACCATGCAATGCTGTGAGTCGATAGAAGTGACATATTTAGATTAATGCTACTACCAATGCTCTGAAAAAAACACTTATCCTCTACCATATATTTTCATCTCTGACGAATTAATGTTTTTTTTTTTTTTTTGACGAGAAGGGAAAAGGAATTGTTGCAAATTAGTAGATGTTTCTTTCTGTTCACAGTTTAGAAGAGAACCAACCAGTCCAAATGCTAATAATTACTGGCTAAGAGAGTTTGGAAACTCTTGAATTAATAGTGTTGAATATGGCAATTCCGTGGGTAAAGTTTCACCATTTGTAACTACAGATTTATTCAATTAATAGAAAGAACCTACAAACACTGAGACAAAAAAATAGAGAGAAAAAGAACACATGATATGACAAAAAAATGTAAGGGGTGTGTCTAGCTATTTATAAAGAAAGAGAAACAGATTCATTGATGAAAGAAAGGTAAGGTGGTGAGTGTCAAATTGATATCCACTAATATATGGTGATTCAAACAAAAAAAAAAGGTAAAGACTCAGACCCGCCATACCAACATATTTATTGAAACATGCAGTATACATACCTATCCTGATCTATGAATATGTCAGGAATATGGGATATCTTGGCCCACTCTTCTTCATCTCTTTTGCATCTTTCCTTCAAGCATGGACAATCATAAATATTCAATTCCTTGAAGAAGATGAGTCGTTGCATCTGTTCCTTAGATGTTAGGTGTCTCAGATTTTCACACACCTGAATCCCCATGCTTTCAAGTGATGCAAGGTTTCCAAGCCACTTCGGCAATCTTGTCAAGTTTGTGAACTTATATATGTGGTGGGATTTGAGCGTTGTCAAGCGTTGAAGCTGATGAGGCAACAATTGGAGAGCAGCCCGCCCTTTAATCCATAAATCATGAAGGGAAGGGAGAAGGGGATTGTTGGACCCTAGTACCCTACTACATCATCATCATCATCATCATCATCACTGATTATTAATGGGAAGTCATTCAACTCCACAGCAAATGGACCAAGCCACAGTTTTTCAAGGGCAGTCAGAACTTGTAGGACTTGCAAGCGTTTGAGACCTTAACAGTAAGTAACTTGCAATTGGCGAAGAGAAGGCATGCTTCACAAGTCAATAGATGAGATAGCTGGGCATTGATAAATCTACAACTCCTTTAGCAAGGTGAGTCGTAGCATTTGCTCCTTGGAAGGTAGCTGCCTTAGATTCACACAGTTTTCAAAACTCAAGTATTACAGTGATGCAAAGTTTCCAAGCCACTCTGGCACCACTGTCAAACCATCGAAGGAACCTATTATCTGAGAGTTGAGCATTGTGAGGTGTTGAAGCTGATCAGGCACAGACAAATCATTGGTCTCTACTTTCAACGCATGAGAGAATCCACCAATGCTCAGTTTTTCGAGGGTAGTCAGCAATTGTCGGTTGCGTTAATGATACCAATTAACGCAGCGAGGATCTTTCAAATTGAATTGCTTGAAAAACCGCAAACAAACTACCTAGGGCCAAAGAATTAAAACCAAATTCTCACAAAATTTCATTAATTCATCAAAAAAGCTCCTCACCAATTACAATACGTTGCCTACATATAGGCTTTTAACAAACGAAAACTTGTAATTCTATGTTATATATCTAATGAGACACTATAATATGCTAGCCCTTAATAAGGGAGACACATAAAATAAGAAACTTTTTATTCCTATAAACTCTAAAAGTGATTGACACCTTTTCATGTAAATTTCCTAATTGTCAATGACACACACTAACATAACATAACTATACAATAAAAAAAAAAATGACTAACCAAAGACTCCTAGTTACCTAATTAGACTAACCAGAACCAATTCCATGACACCAGAGAAATTATTTTGGTGAGAAAAAGCAACCTACCCAAGCTGATCACAAAAACATATTCTATCGATCTTTGATTAATCAAATACATAACAGGTTAGACATTGCATATAAGAGCGGATGAAAATAATTGCAATAGATCTTTGCAATAAAATGTGAAGAAACATGTGGGTCCACACGTGGGACCCACATGCAGAAAAAAAAAATAAACGCGTCAAGAAACATGTGGGTCCACACGTGGGACCCACATGCAAGAAAAAATTGAAAACGCGTCATTTTTCGGTGGACGCGTGAGACGCGTTGTCCAACGCGTCTCACGCGTCTTTGGATGCCTATAAATAGGCCCAACGTCTCCTGAACAAAATGTAGAGAAGCAGAAGCTCAGAGCACAAGATAGCAGTGCAAAGTGCAAGTGTGCTCTGTTGTGAGCAAATAGAGAGTGAGTGTTCTCCTATTATAAAGAGAGATATTTTCAGTGTTTCTCCTTTATGAATAGAGAGATAGTGTAACACCTACTATTTTTCTCATAGTAAATTCTTCTATCCTTGCCCGTGGTTTTTATCCTAATTTGTTTGGGGGTTTTCCACGTAAAAATCTCTGTGTCCATTTTTCTTCACTTTTATTATCCCAAATTATTTGTCGTGGTCTTGCTCTATCCGGTCTATTTTTACAACAAGTGGTATCAGAGCCTAATTGGAGTGGGTGTATTTACTTATTGTATGCTCTGTGGTTGCCACTAAATAGTGGATCCTCCACATCAGAAAATAAGTCAAATTACTATTCACTTCTTGAAGGTATTTTGCACTATTCGTAGTGGGAGCCAATTTTTTGCTCAGTAATTTGTGATAGAAGCAATGGCGACAAAGTTCAAGATTGAGAAATTCAACGGGAGTAATTTCTCACTGTGGAAATTAAAGATGAAGGCTATCCCGAGAAAGGATAATTGTTTGGCGGCCATCGCCGAAAGGCCACTGATTTCGAGACAACGCCAAATGGAACGAGATGGACGAGAATGCTATTGCAAATCTTCATCTGTTACTAGCTGATGGAGTATTGTCAAGCATTGAAGAGAAGAAAACTGCCAAGGAGATCTGGGATCACCTTGGAAAATTGTACGAGGCCAAGTCACTCCACAACAAAATTTTTCTGAAGAGGAAATTATACACTCTACGGATGGCGGAGTCTACTTCAGTGACGGAGCACATCAATGCGATGAATACACTATTTTCTTAACTCACATCATTGAGTTATAAAATAGAATCGCAAGAACGTGCTGAACTTCTACTTCAAAGTCTACCGGATTCGTATGATCAACTCATCATCAATCTGACAAATAATCTCTTAACGGATTGTTTAGCCTTCGATGATGTTGCATTTCTTGTTCTAGAAGAAGAAAATCGGCGCAAGAACAAAGAAAGACAGAGCGAGCCGCTTCACAACAAGTGGAGGCCCCGATCGTGATGAGAGGAAGATCAACGAACGTGGCCCCAGATGGGAGTCACAATCATGGTAGATCAAAGTCAAAAAGCAAGAAGAATTTTAAATGCTACATCTCAGGCAAGAAGGGTCATTTGAAGAAAGACTGTTGGAGTTTGAAAAACCGATCCTCAAGGAAATGTGGCTAGCACTTCAAATGATGGAGCTGCATTGTGTTGCGAGGCGCAACAACAACTAAAAGCGAGAAAAGATTCTCTCGATGTCCGGATTATCGACTCAAAGTGCGACGTATCACATGACCTCTCGAAGAGAATGGTTCCATCACTATGAACCTATTTTAGGAGGATCTGTGTACAGTTGTAATGACCATGCTCTAAAGGTCATTGGCATCGGAACCATCATGTTGAAGATGTATGACGGTACTGTTCGCACTATCCAAGAAGTGCGACATGTGGAAGGCCTCAAGAAGAATCTGCTATCTTTGGGACGATTTGATGATCTTGACTTTGTGAAATCAAAGTCAAGAAAGGGATCATGAAAATCAGTCGAGGAGCGCTTGTACTTATGAAGGGAGAAAAGGTTGCTGCAAACTTGTACCTGCTCATGGGAGAGACTCTTCAGGAAGGCGAAGCATCAGTTGCTTCAAGTTGTTCAAGTGAGAGATCTGCAATGATCTGGCACCAGAAACTTGGACACATGTCCGAACAAGGAATGAAAATCCTTGTTGAGAAGAAGCTACTTCCAGGCCTCACAAAGGTGTCACTACCCTTTTGTGAGCATTGTGTAACAAGCAAGCAACATCGGTTGAAGTTTAACACATCAAATTCTAGAAGTAAGGCTATTCTAGAATTGGTCCACTCTGATGTATGGCAAGCACCAGTCACATCAATAGGAGGAGCAAATTATTTTGTGTCCTTCATTGATGATTACTCTAGGAGATGTTGGGTGTATCCAATCAAGAGGGAAGGCAGATGTGTTCGGAATCTTCAAAGTGTTCAAGGCGCGGGTTGAACTTGAATCTGGGAAGAAGATCAAGTGTTTGAGGACTGATAATGGAGGAGAATATACTGGCAATGAGTTCGATAGCTTTTGCAAACAGGAAGGCATCAAAAGACAGTTCACTACAAAGATACACTCCTCAAAAAATGGAGTGGCGGAGAGCGAATGAACAGAACTCTACTAGAAAGAACAAGAGCTATGTTGAGTACTGCAGGCTTAGAAAAAAAAAAGTTTTGGCCTGAAGCAGTCAACACCGCCTGTTATGTGATAAATCGGGCTCCATCAACGGCAATTGAGTTGAGGACACCGATGGAAATGTGGACTTTGGTAAACCAGTTGACTATTCAAACCTCCATGTATTTGGAAGTCCAGTGTACGCTATGTACAATGCCCAAGAAACTACAAAGCTAGATCCAAAATCCAGGAAATGCTTATTCTTGGGGTATGCTGACGGAGTAAAGGGGTATCGCCTGTGGGATCCCACTACCCACAAGTTTATAGTCAGCAGAGATGTTCTCTTTACAGAGGACAAGGTACAACAAATAGAGAAAGATGATAGCATTTCAGAAACTACAACAGTACAGGTGGAATGTGAATCTGAACGAAAGGATTTTTCCTGGCTTGTACTGCAACATGAGGAGAATGAACCAGGTGAACCTGAAGTTCCAGAACCTCGTAGATCATCTCGCACGAGAAACGCACCAGACTGGCACTCAGATTATATTATGGAAAGCAATGTTGCATACTGTCTTCTAACCGAGGAAGGAGAACCATCAACTCTTCAAGAGGCAATGCATGGCTCGGAAGCATCTCGGTGGACTAACGCGAATGCGGGAAGAAATCGAAGCTCTCCATAAAAATAAAACATGGGAGCTAGTGCCATTACCTGAGGCGGGAAGCCCATTGGCAACAAATGGGTTTACAAGATCAAACGAAACAGCTTGATGATCAAGTGGAGCGGTATCGTGCAAGATTGGTGGTGAAAGGATATGCTCGTAAAGAAGGCATTGATTTCAATGAGATATTTTCCCCGTGGTTCGACTTACAACAGCTCGAGTAGTTCTAGCGATGTGTGCTACTTTTTTGATCTACATCTAGAGCAGCTAGATGTTAAGACAAATTTTTCTTCATGGAGATCTTGAAGAAGAGATTTATATGCTCCAACCAGAAGGATTTGAAGAACAAGGAAAGGAGAACTTGGTTTGTCGGTTGAACAAATCTCTGTACGGTCTAAAGCGGCGCCGAGGTGTTGGTACAAGAGATTTGATTCCTTCATAATGAGCCTTGGTTACAACGGACTAAATGCAGACCCTTGCGCATATTGCAAGAGATTTGGTAACAATGATTTCATTGTTTTGCTGTTGTATGTAGACGACATGTTGGTATCAGGCCCCAACAAAGATCGTATTCAAGAATTGAAGGCTCAGTTGGCTAGGGAGTTCGAGATGAAGGATTTGGGACCAGCAAACAAGATTCTAGGGATGCAAATTCATCGAGACAGAAATAATAGAAAGATTTGGCTTTCTCAGAAAAATTATTTGAAGAAGATCTTGCGTCGTTTCAACATGCAAGACTGTAAGCCAATTTCTACCCCACTTTCTATTAATTTCAAGTTATCCTCAAGTATGAGTCCTAGCAGTGAAGAAGAGAGGATGGAAATGTCTCGAAAGCCGTATGCATCAGCAAGATGGGGAAGCTTAATGTTCGCGATGATTTGTACACGACCAGACATTGCCCAAGCAGTGGGAGTAGTTAGTCGGTACATGGCGAATCCTGGCAGAGAGCATTGGAATGCTGTAAAGAGGATCCTACGATACATCAAGGGTACCTCAAATGTTGCATTATGTTACGGAGGATCAGACTTTATTGTCAGTGGATATGTTGATTCTGATTATGCAGGAGATCTCGATAAAAGCAAATCCACCACTGGATATGTGTTCACACTTGCTGGCGGGACAGTAAGCTGGGTTTCAAAACTGCAGTCAGTTGTGGCTACGTCAACAACAGAAGCAGAATATGTCGCAGCTACACAAGCTAGTAAAGAAGCAGTATGGTTGAAGATGGTGTTGGAGGAACTCGGGCACAAACAAGAGAAAATTACTTTGTATTGTGACAGTCAGAGTGCCTTGCATCTCGCAAGGAATCCAAATTTTCATTCAAAAACAAAGCATATACGAGTTCGGTATCACTTCGTTCGTGAACAAGTGGAAGAAGGAACCGTGGATATGCAGAAAATTCATACTACAGACAACCTAGCAGATTTTCTGACGAAGACGATCAATACTGACAAATTTATCTGGTGTCGATCCTCATGCGGCTTGACAGAAATATAAGCAACATGGAAATAGCAAGGAAGAAAGAATGGTGTGAAGATCTGATTGATTCTCAATCAAATCTTCAAGTGGGAGATTGTGAAGAAACATGTGGGTCCACACGTGGGACCCACATGAAGGAAAAAAAGAAAAAAACAAAAGAAACATGTGGGTCACGTGGGACCCACATGCAAAGAAAAAATTTTCAAAACGCGTGAGAATTTCTTTGTTTTCGGTGGTCTTTCGGCAACGCGTCTCACGCGTTGTCTCACGCGTCACGCGTTTCACGCGTTTCGCGTAAAAGCACGCCTATAAATAGGCCTAACGTCTCCTGAACAAAATGCAGAGAAGCAGAGAAGCAGAGAAGTAGAGAAGCAGAAGCTCAGAGCACAAGATAGCAGTGCAAGTGTGCTCTGTTGTGAGTAAATAGAGAGTGAGTGTTCTCCTATTATAAAGAGAGATATTTTCAGTGTTTCTCCTTTATAAATAGAGAGATAGTGTAACACCTACTATTTTTCTCATAGTGAATTCTTCTATCCTTGCCCGTGGTTTTTACCCTAATTTGTTTGGGGGTTTTCCACGTAAAAATCTCTGTGTCAATTTTTCTTCACTTTTATTATCCCAAATTATTTGTCGTGGTCTTGCTCTATCCGGTCTATTTAGACAACAATGATCAAACAACATTCTTTCATTGCCCATGCATTCTTCTCATTGCTTTGGTCTTTTTTGTGAGATCATTGATTCATTTGGTTTAATTGTTGTAGTTTTTTCTTCTTCACATCCTAAATAGATATAATGAGAGGCATTAATGTTTCTTTGTTGTTGTCTTCATCATCATCATCCATCTCTTTTGGGCATTTCTAGATCTGGGTGATCCGGAGAATTGGAAGAATTTGAGTTGCTTGTATGCTTGGATCAGAAATTTTGGACATTTGAATTGTTCATCATTTTTCAGATTGAAAATGTTGGGATTCATTCTGTGATTTGAATTTGAGTTACTTGTATGCTAGCTCAGATTGAATTGTTCATCATTTTTTGTTCTTACATTCTGACAGCTTAAATTTTGATGTTACGACCAAAAGCTACAGAGTGGATACATTTTGTAAGTAGACCATCTCTTATAAGTGACAGTAAAAATGTTAGTTTACTCTTAGAATAATAAAAAAGAAGAAAAATGATAATCTAACACACTTTGAACGCACATTTTGGATGCACAATTTGTTTTTTAGCTCATTTTATGGTATTTTATTAGATGTGGGGCCCAGGTCTAGAGAGACAAGAAAGAGTTATAAATGACTAAAAAAAAGGAAAATGATAATCTAACACACTTTGGGCGCACACTTGGAGCGCACACTTTGTCTTTTAGCCCATTTATGACTATTTCTTGTCTCCCAAGGTGTGGGGCTACATCTAACAAAACACCATAAATGAACTAAAAGACAAAGTGTACGTCCCAAGTGTGCGCCCAAAGTGGGTCATTTTATCATTTTCCAAAAAAAAAAGTATGCGCTTAAAGTGTCGGTGTTAGATTATCATTTTCCAAAAAAAGAAACAGTAATAAGAGTAGATAAAAGTCGCTGCAATAGATCTTAGCAATCAGATTCAACTGAAATAATTCATTCCTGCCGCTCCTTAGGAGTTCAGCACATATATATAGTAAGTGAGAGTTGGAAGGCAATGAAACCAGTCTCGTGAGATGTTCTACAGTATCAAGAACTTGTACATGAAGCAAAAATTTCTTTTTTATTTTACTAAAAAAAAAATAAGATCAACATTTCTGTTTTCATGTAACATACACATATACCCGATAATGTTAAAGTATGTTCAAATGTGGAATACAGGATATTTTTGACCACTCAGGACGGTCTCCATATACATTGTTGCATCATTCCTTCAAGTTGGGACAACCAGAAATTTCCTATCGCTTGAGCGAAGTGAGTCCTTGCATTTGCTACTGGGATGGTAGATGCATTAGATCTATGTATAAGTGATAATATGCAAGCTTTCAAGTTGTGACGGCCCCAAATTTTACAACCCTAGAATTGGGTGCCGCCCGGCCTGGACCTGCGCGAACCCCCGAGCCAATCCTACTGAGTCGCGCGGGGCCAGTGAGCCTATCCTTACCATTCAATCATTTATTATTCATTTAAAAGTGAAGTCAATTAATTAGCGAGTTATCAAAGTATAAAGCGGAAGCAATAAATCTCAACTAATCAATTAACCTCGAAAGCTCCAAGTTAGGACAAAAACTTAAGGTGTGGGAACCCCCGTATAACCCCATGTACAAAAACAATATAAGTAGCTAATACAACCAAAAAGTCACCTATGTCAGTAGAGGAGGGCCGCTCAAAGTATATCGCCTAACTGCACGGCCTTTCCTTTGCTGGACTACGGATCTGCACTTGGTCAAATACAAAAATGACGAGTCCAGGTAAGTAATGCCAAGCAGGAACAACAATAAATACAACATTTCGAATTAAATAAATGAACAGTCAATTCATGCAGATAGAAAGAAAATGACAGGGAGCGCATGAATATATAAAGACTGTGAACAAATAAATAAGCAGTAGAAATTGAGTGTCCCGGAATACAAAGAAAAGGCACAAGTGGTCCCGACCAATCAAAGTCGTTATGTCGAGGACAAAATCTCCTAAAAGGCTAGAAGTCGATGACAGAATCTTCTCTAAGACCCCTACGCGGGTGTAGAGTTCCCAACAATCTGGTGGAAAACTCTCACCCCGTACATGTCCTTACAACCAATCATGTATCGCCAGCTGTAAACTCCGGTATAATACACCGCGAGCCCAGAATTCTGCAAGGATCACGCTTGACACACTTGTCTTAGGACAACTCAAAAGGAATGGAATGACAAGATAGCATCAAAACAATATCAATAAATAATTCAAAGCTCAAGAAATAACTGTAATGTTCCTCACTGATTTACTTACCTCCAATCCAAGCTAATTCGCGCTAACACGGACTCCGACACGCCCTTACGACCCCCGTGTGTATAATGATCCTAATAATGCAATTTATATCAATTTCGTTAATTTTCTATGATTTTTCCAAATTTCTAACTATTTTTGCCAATTTCACGTTTTTCAAGGCAAAAACCTCGACATAAGGTCTCGCAAAAATCCCGAATACTTCACTTTTTGTAGAAATTCTCAATTTTCTCTTTATTTGATGAAAATATAATTTTCTATAATTTTTCAGAATTTTTTCAGAATTTTTTCCTATTTTTCTGAAATTTATTTCAATTAAAATCCTTTTAATATATATTTAATTGAAATAAATAATTTTTTATTAATATAATAATAGGTGGGTGGGTCCCGGATCGAGTCTGGCCCGACCCGACTGGGTCGGGTTTGGACCGCCCTGACCGGGTCGGACTGGGACCCGGTCCAACCGGGTCGGGTCTGATTCACCCGGGTCGAACCGATCCACCCGGGTCAGACCAGGTCCACCCGGGTCGATTCCGGCCACCTTGACCCGGCCGTTTCTCTCTTTTTCTTTCTTCATTTGTTTGCTGGAATTCCAGCAAACAACAGCAACGAATTTTTTTTTTTCTTTCATTGTCAAACAACATTAACAACAACAATACAACAACAATCACACACACACACATCACCACCATCATCAACATCCCATTTTCACCATTTAAATCCACAACCCCTCGACAACAATCTCGACAACAACTGTGACAACCACAACACGACACCACCAACAATGAAATTAATAACTACCTTACCTGAATCTCGCCTCGACGTCGCGTTCATGCTCTCCGCGAATCCCCGTTCTCCTCTCCTCGATCTCTCATTCTCTCGGTCGATTGAGAATGGTGATGGCGGTGGCGTGTTGGTGTTTTGGGGGTTCCACCCCTATCCATACTCTTTACAATTTAAATGCCCTTTTTGGTCATTTTGCAATCACCTCCACCAACTTTAATGACTCAACTAGGTGACTCTTTGTTGACTTTTGGTCTTTTGATCTCATCCATTTCAAACAACACTCAAAGCTTCCCTCAGGTATTCCCGTACGACCGCACCCGACTTATAACACTAACTTTGTTCGTCACGTCACTACAGGCGTACCGACGTAACAAACGGACTTTACAACCTTTTAATTATTATTTATTTTATATTTTTGTCAGTGTTTTTAATTAAATTTGTTCTCCGGACTACCAACGTTCGTACACAAACGTCTTTACATGTCAAAAACTTTGAAATTGAACAAATGAAATATAATACAAACACCATACAAAACTAACATACCTCGGCGTCGACGTCCGAGAATTGATGACTGTACCACGGCGTGAGCCCACGTATCACATGTATTGACACGTGGTACGGATTAAATTTTTAGGGTCGTTACACAAGTGATGCAAGGTCCCCGCCAAGCCAATCCGCAAGGCCACCAAATTCTTAAAGCATAATATGGAGAGGGATTTTTGAAGGTCATAAGGCAAGAGATTGAAGAGTAGGCACAGCTGCCATGTAAATAATATAACTGTATATTTTTATTTTTATTTTTTTTTATATAAGAAGCATATAACAGTGTGTTGGCGTAACAACACTTGAAAAAAAATATAGCCTTTCAATTATTTAGTCACCTTGATGGCTCTATGTGTACATTAGAAATATAATAAGAGTTGGTGTGGTATAAAGTGGTGTAGATTAGATCCTAACACCTCTCCGGGACTTTACATTTCCACACTACATTATACCAAGGAACTTCGACCATCTCGGAGTTCAAAGAACATAAACCAATCAGACTGTGCATGTCGAGTCAGTAACAGCTCCTCTTGTAGTAAGATCACCTCCAAATCGTTCCGTAACTCCATATCCAATTTCATCAGATTTGAGGCTCATGTGTTTGGGAAAAATGTTCCCAAACACATTCACATTCCATAGCTTTGCTTTCTTAGAGAAAAGAGATAAGGCTACGTGTATAGGCAAAGAAGCATCTTTACCTTTTCTTTTTTATTTTGTGGAATACATTGCAACTGAAGCAACTGGCAGATCTGTAAATCATTAATTTTTATTGAACCAATCACCATATATCAGTGGATATCAATTTGACACTCACCACCTTACCTTTCTTTCATCATTGAATCTGTTTCTCTTTCTTTATAACTAGCTACACACAGTGCCCCTTACATTTTTGTGAAACTGTAGCCACAAAATCACCATGTTCAACATTATTAATTCAAGATTTGACAAAAAATAAAAACATTATTAATTCATGAGTTCTCAAACTATCTTAACCAGCTTGTTGACATTTGGACTGGTTGATTCTCTTCTAAACTCTTAACAGAAAGATGCATCTAATTAATTCGCAACAATTTCTTTTCCCTTGTCCTAAAAAAATCAATTAATTCTCCAGAGATAAAACATTTATAGTAGAGGATGAACTGATCTTTCTCGGGCAGAAGAGTCAAGAATATGTTTTTCTCGTGAAATGAAGTCTATTTTGGAGCGTTAAATCCAACATCTCAAGCCTCTTATTAGCGTTAAATCCAACATCTCATGCCTCTTATTAGGGTTATAGATTATCTATAAGATTATGTTCTGCTCGTGTTTCTCCATTATGCAAATGATCTACTGATTAGAATGGTATGTTTGTATTCGATTATCTATAAGATTATGATCAAGTCATGCTAGCTAATTAGACGTTGTATTAGGCTTTTCTTTTTTAAATCATTGACAGATTTGTTTTCTTTCAAAAAGAAAAGAAAGGAAGAGCAAGAGTTTATGTCTACCAATATTGTGCTAATTAGCTTGTAACATCATTCCTGCTGCAAGAGACGTAATCGAGTGAAAACAAGGAGATATTAGGGATTTTGTGGAACTACGGTTGACTTGCAAGTGACCTCTAGTTGATGAAATCAATCTTGCACAGATGCACATTACTGTTCTGGCAATCTTGTAAAAGTAATAAAATAATTACAGATGGATGGATATTTAATATATTCTTATTGCTTTGCTATGTTAGCATCATTGGGAAAATTGTGTAGCATCGATGTGTCATGACTCGACCTAGCATTCTTCTGATCATCCTGCTCCTAAATTTGTAGAAGAGAGCAAACCTTTTACGTTTAATTGTAGCTGTTAACCATGAACTACAGAAGATTATTTAAGGCTCATACTTTTGTTACATTTGCATTTTTTGTTGAAGGAAACAAGATGTGTGATCTCTATTAGATACTCAGGCAACCTCACTTGGGAAGTGTTGACCGTGTCTTGCAGGGTTATTTTGGCTAGTGGAAAGAGGGTTGCTATAAAGTGTGTGCAAGAAATGTAGGATTCGCTCCCCTATTAACAAAAAAAGGGAGTTAATGTGGAAAGTTTGACATAGTGACATAGTTAGCCTCTAATGGGAATTTCAGGGATTAACTTCTAAGTAAGCTACTAACCTTTCTTGTTGCAGTTCTTTTATACCTTACTATATAGCCTTTACAATTCTAATTGTGTTCCTGTCATAAGTAAAGGCGCAGGATGTCTTTCATTGCAGTTAAGACTAAAAACTTTGTGGAACCGTGTGCTTGGGCTCCATAGTCATCGAGATGGTTGCGTTGTTCATAGTATTGAAATCCATAGGCCGCACACGTACATGGTGGGTATACATATGGGGTTGGAGCCCATCTTTGCACAAAACCAATTGGCTTGTGCTAAGATCCAATCTACATTACTTTATACCACACCAACTCTTATTATATTTCCAATATAGGATTATATTCCAACGCTCCCCCTCAAGTACAACTAGGCCTGAACTAGTTGTCACTTGCCAAACACAGACCTACTCTTTTTTAGAGGTCTGTAAATATGTCTAAGCCTTTTTTCATAGGCTCCAGGTCCACAAACAGGTCTAGACTCCACTGCTAACCCAATCAGGTCTCTTCAAATACGAACCCAGGATCGTTTCGCTCTGATACCATATTAATTTTCTCACTTGTGGGTACAACATCTGTAAGCGACATACCCGCACACGTGGGCGATCTCCCCCAATACTAATATTGTCTCCAACTTAACCACCTTCAACTCTTTTAGGTGTGGGGTTTTAACTCATAAGGCCTCGGTTTGATTAAGGGTGTGAGCACCATATGTGTTAAGAAATTAATATTTTGTAACGTTTACACTAATTGTGTAACGTCTACATTAATCGTGTAACGCCTCCACTGATTCTGTAACGTATACACTGATTATGTTACGCCTCTACTGATTTAGTTCTAAGCCATGTTTCGTTATGTTGTTTCGCTAGTCATTCTGCCGACTCAGCTCCGTTAGTCGTTCTGTCGACTATGTTGCTCCGTTAGTCATTCTGCCGAATATGTTGTTTCGGTTGTCGTTCTGCCGACTATGTTGTTTCATTAGTTGTTCCATCGTCTCAGCTCCATTAGTCGTTCCGTCGACTCCGTTGTTCAGTTATTCTGTTGTCTCGTTCGTGTCTACTAATTTGAGCGCAGTTCGTGATGCTTGTCATGCCCGTTATACGCGTACTGTACGCTGTCGAGCATAGTTCGCGATGCTTGTTATGCCTATTAGTTGCAACACTGTTGCAGATTTATCTGTCCCGCCTACCTATCTGGAGATTCCATCTGTGATCACTTGCATCTGTTCGTCGTGATCTGGTGTCCCTACGCAGAATTGTCGCCCACTTTGTGTATCCTCATCTTATTCGTTTGCAAACTCAAGTGGTTCTATTACCACCACCTTGAGTTTGAGGGGGGATGTTAAGAAACTAATATTCTGTAACGTCTACACTGATTGTGTAACGTCTACATTAATCGTGTAACGCCTCCACTGATTTTGTAACGTCTACACTGATTATGTAACGCCTCCACTGATTTAGTTCTATACCATTCTATAAATAGGGCACCATATTGTACATTCGAATATAAAATAAACTTATTCTATTCTGAAACTATCATTTCTTTAGCTAGCTTTCCAGGATGCATTACTCACTAATGAGGTTCGCAATCGAAGACATATGTCAGGTAATGCTACATGTGGTTTTTATGGAGATAGTAATGAATCATTGAACCATGTACTTAGGGTATGCCCTCTTTCTACTTTGGCATGGAGCACATTTTTACATCTTGAACACTTCGATTCGCTCCAGGCCCTATCTCTTTAGGAATGGATGATGGAAAATCTTCTCTTAATGAAGTCCTTCATGGGGATATATTAGCCGACCTTTTTTTGCCACTGCATATTGGCTACTATGGAACAGACGCAATCGCATTGTCATTGGAGAAGAGGCTGTAACCCACACGGAGGTATGTCAAGGCCAAGTCTTTTCAATTGGCTTTTGAAACCTTCTTTAATCTCAAGATGAAGTTGCATTCCAAGAAAGATCACTTGATTAGTTGGTCATGCCCTCATAAGTAGTGGATAATAGTTAATAGGGATGGCACTCTTAAGCCTGATCTTGGGGCTGCTAGTACTGGTGGTCTGATTCACGATGAGGGAGGTGAGTGGAGACATAGTTTTGTGATGAACTCAGGTAGATGTTCGGTGTGACGACCCCAAATCCCGAGGCCGCCTCGTGGCTCCCCATTTCCCCTGCTAGTGCACCGAAAACCTCTGCCACGTCACTCATCTATTTATTTTACCTGTCACTCTTGAGTTTCATGCTATTTAATTTAATATTTACAATTTACAGCGGAAGTCTAAATTTTACCAAAAGAAATATATATAAAGTTACTGATTCATCCTATAGTGGAAATTCAGAAAGTATTGTACATATGGCGATCAACTATAACAGTTAATATATACATGTACAAGTGTGAAATATAGTCTCCCAATACCCAAAAGATAATACAAAATATCAAAATATAACTGTCAACACACGTACCAGCAAGCCTCGGCGTAGGTAAGTCAGATGTAATCGCTGAGAATCCCCTTACCCTTGCTAGTACTAGGATCTGCGCTCAGCCATCACAAAAGGCAGATGACGAGCCCAGTAAGTAAAATCCCAAGGAAAACCACCGTGCATCATAATTTAAGAATGTAAATGAAATCAATAAATAGTGTTAAATAAACATGCGAAAAAGAAGGAAAAATGCAGACAACTGCCCAAAGCTCATCGTATTAATATAAACACAGAGTATACACAAATGGGGGTGAACCAGCTATCCAAGATGTGTACTGAGGACCAGGAGCCCTGTCGTGGCCCACACCATCAACCCTACGACTGTGCCCTAGACCACACACCTACCAAGCGACCACACATTCCCCGGATACATAGACGGGAAAACTCAGCCGTCCCAGTAAGAATGGACTCGTGGATTATCAACAATTTACTGCTCAAAGGAAATAACAATAAGTAAATGCAGTAGTGGTGTTCAGTTGGGTTTTACGTACCTCAAACCGCTCTAAAAATTCTGAAAATACCCCCGGTCCGACCCCCGACTAGTCCCCGACTCCAATTTCTGTCTCGTGAGTCCTAAGATCTAATCCCGAGGTTTATTGGTCAATTGAATAGGTTTAAAATTAGTTAGGCTCATTTTCATATTTTAATTACAGTCCAGAGGGGTATTAGCGTGCCAGTCAAATCAATTAGCGCGCTAATTGATCTCTGGCACTGTTTATCATCTTCCCTAGTGTGATTAGCGCGCTAGTGTTCATCACCTAGCACGCTAATTGCCCGCTGCCCAGAAATTTGAAAAATGAATTTTGGGTTTCTCTGATCCTCAACACTTCAATTTATCATACAAACCATACACACACTCCAATATCATCAATTTGCTATCAAAAACACCAATTTATACCAGTTTCCACTTAAAAACTGAAAATAAAAGTGTGCATGTCAAAATTCGAAATCACCAAATCCACCTAAATTTTCCACAAATTTCGATTCAAAACGATGTAATTCCTCAAAATTAACCTCAAGAACACCAATTCAACTAAAAACAGTGATGAATTATCAAAATTTCGTTTGAACCTCCAAAATCTCGATTTTTCATAAAACCAAAGAATTGGTGACTAATTTACCTTAAATCTTCTTGTTTGAACACCCAAACCAGCTCCAACACTTCAACTTCTTATTTTTCCAGCAAGATTTTCCCCCTCAGAACCTCAAATTTGTGAGAAATTCATAGATTTGCATGTCTCTCAATCAATCGGTTTATATTTATAGTTGTATTTTAATCTGGCGTTCACACGCATCTCGAGGTTAATCGAACATTCCTTGTTAAGCTTGTGTCACTCAGTTCCTGGACACCTTATCCTAACACAATCTGTCTTGTTTTGGTTTGTTGTAAATTTTGAGGATTATCCAAGGTGTACTGATTTTCCAGTTCAAACTATAGGAGTTGATTAATTCCAATTTGATTTAATTTATATAACCTATCTAAACCACCATATAAATTCCATAATTTTGTAAATAGGGTCACACTAACTTCCCGACTACCCGGCACCCCGTGCCTCGTGTTCGACAAACTTCCCGAGGCGGTCCCACACTTAGTGTACCTAATTGAGTTTTAGCCTAAAGTTATATTTAAACACAATTAATTCAAATCTCAACCTTAGTCACATTATTATTATTAATATTAAATTTCAGTCTATCCCCAACGCCCGGCCTCACAACTACCATACCCTCGCGTTGGCATGTCTCACGACACGAAACCCCGGCGCTCAACCTCGCCCGACAAATAAATAAAGATACACACCTGTGATGAATAATACATCATAATAATAATATTAATACATCACAGAACTCAGGAAAACACCAATACACAGTCAGTCCCTATGTCCAGGTCATGCCTAGTCTATCCGCGGCGTCCACGTGTCGTCCGAGCTAGCGTCCTAATATGAAATAATTTAAATAACGAAATTAATAAATAACAGGACGTTACAATTCTTCCCAACTTAAAGAAATTTCGTCCCGAAATTTGAGTTAGTCGAAACATACCATAGAATAACTGGGGATAACGCTCTCGAATGGTCGACTCCAACTCCCAGGTAAGTCATTCCGTACCGTGATGTTGCCACTGTACGAGTACCTTGGATATCTCCCTGTTCCTGAGAGTTTGGATCTTACGATCCAATACTGCCAATGACCGCTCCTTGTAAGTTGCATCAGGCTGAACATCAACCTGTCATACATCAACCATGGGTCGTGGCCCTGTCCTAGCCAATCGCAACATCGAAATGTGGAAGGTAGGATGAATCCCTGCTAACTCCGCCGGTAAGTCTAATCTATACGCCACCTTGCCAACCATCTCTGTGACTCGATAAGGTCCAATGAATCTCGGCGCCAGTTTCCCCTTAATCCCAAACCTCTGTTGGCCTTTCCAAGGAGAAACCTTCAAATAAACCATATCGCCAACCTCATAGCTCAGACTCTCGTGGTATCTATCCGCGTATTCCTTCTGCCTGTCCTGTGCCGCTTGAAGTCTCTGGCGAATCTGTAGAACCTTCTCTGTGTGATCAACAACTATCTCCGGCCCGATCGTAATTGTATCCTCCGGCTCTGCCCAACACGCTGGTGACCTGTAGTGCCTCCCATACAGTGCTTCAAATGGCGGCATCCCGATACTTGCCTGATAGCTGTTGTTGTAAGCAAACTCACACAGTGGTAAGTAATCCTCCCACGAACCTCCAAACTGCAGAATACAAGCCCTCAACATATCCTCTAAGATCCGTATCAATCTCTCTGACTGGCCATCTGTCTAAGGATGATAAGCCGTGCTGAACTGCAACCTAGTGCCAAACTTCTCCTGCATCGCTCCCCAGAACCTCGAAGTGAACTTGGGATCTCTGTCAGATACAATGGAGACCGGCACCCCATGTAGTCTCACAATCTCCTGTTCGAATAATCTGCTCAACTGAGGAAACGTGTATCGCATCGAAACTGGTATGAAGTGCGCTGATTTCGTCAGTCTGTCTATCACCACCCAAATCACATCATGTCGTATGGACGTCTGCGGTAACCCACTGACAAAATCCATGGTAAGGTGTTCCCATTTTCCACTAAGGAATGGGTAATGGCTGTAGCAACCCGCCTGGTCGTCTATGCTCCGCCTTCACCAACTGACATATGTGACACCCTCGAACATACTCGCCGACATCAGCCTTCATCCCCGGCCACCAAAACAATCTCCGCAAATCATGGTACATCTTGGTTCTATCCGGATGAACTGTGTATCGCGACCGGTAAGCATCCTCTAATATACTATCTCGTATCTCTGACACTACTGGTACCCATAGTCGACCTCGGTGCCGCAAACATCCATCAGACGTCTCCGCCTAATCAGTGCATTCGGTATCCCGTGCCAATCCACTGAACCGCTCATAAAGCCCATCAGCCCTCTGACACTCCGATACCCGCTTTAGTGACACTGTTGGTACTCTCATCTGACCATAAATCTGAACATCATGCGTAGCTGCAATGTCTGATATGCTCATAACTGATGTTGCCTCCAACAGTCGTATATGTCGAGTACTAGTCTGACTGTCAACTCCGCATCTACTCAAAGCATCTGCCACCACATTAGCCTTACCAGGATGATACTCAATCGTGAAGTCGTAGTCTTTCAGCAACTCTAACCATCTCCTCTGACGTATATTCAATTCTCTCTGCTTAAAGATGTAGCGTAGGCTCTGATGATCTGTGTAAAGGACAAACTTCTCTCCATAGAGGTAGTGTCTCCAAGCCTTCAGCGCAAACACAACTGCTGCAAGCTCTAAATCATGTACGGGGTAGTTACACTCATGTGGTCGCAATCGCCTGGATAAGTAAGCCTATGGTCGTCTCTCCTGCATCAGAACACATCCCAGTCCAGTCCCCGAAGCATTAGTATAAACTGTCAAACTCTTCCCTGGCTCTGGTAATGTCAACATTGGTGCAGAAGTCAATCTCTTCTTCAACTCCAGAAATGCCTGTTCACACTCCTCAGACCATACAAAAGGAACATCCTTCTTCGCCAACCTCGTCATCGGTCCTGCAATCGTAGAGAAATCCTATACAAATCGACGGTAGTATCCTGCTAAACCCAAGAAACACCGTATCTCAAAAACAGTCTCTAGTGTCTTCCAGTTGATCACCGCTCTAATCTTGTTTCCTTCAACAGATATGCCCTGACCGTTGATAACATGTCCCAAAAATTTCACTTCCCTCATCCAAAATTCACACTTACTGAATTTCGCATACAGTCGATGCTCCCTCAACGTCGTCAATACTGATCGAAGATGACTCTCGTGATCCTCACGCGCCCGGTTGTATATCAAAATATCGTCGATGAAGACTATCACATATATGTCTAAGTAGGGTCTCAGTACTCTGTGCATCAAATCCATGAAAACTGTCGGAGCGTTCGTCAACCCAAACGGTAACACCGTAAACTTGAACAACCCGTATCTGGTACTGAAAACAGTCTTCTTGATGTCCTCTTCTCGAATTCGCAACTGGTGATATCTCGAGCGTAAATCAATCTTCGAGAAGAACTGTTTACCTGTCAACTGGTCAAACAGATCGACGATCCTCGGAAGTGGGTAACGGTTCTTGATTGTCACCTGATTCAACTTTCGGTAATCTACACACATCCTCATCGATCCATCCTTCTTCCTCATAAATAACACTGGCGCTCCCCACGGTGACATACTCGGATGAATGAAACCCTTCGCCAACAAGTCCTATAACTATCTTTTGACCTCCTTCTGCTCCATCGGTGACATTCGATAAGGTCTGTTAGATATAGGTTGAGTCCCTGGTATCAACTCTATAATGAACTCTATCGCCCGAGGTGGTGGTAATCCGGGTAAATCATCTGGAAAGACGTCGGCAAACTCTCGAACTACTGGTACATCCTCAATCCTAACAGGTACTCTAGTCTCAGCTTCAACAATCCCTGCAAACTTCTCCAACTCCTGAGTAGTCGCTAATCTACCTCTCGTAATAGGTAACTCCAACGCGGTCCAGCTCAATGAAAAGTCTAGCAAACCCGGAATACTAAACTCTACCCTCTTCCCAAAATAGTCTATCCGTGCATGGTAAGCCGATAGCCAATCCGTTCCAAAGAGTGCGTCAAACTCTAAGTACTCCAGTACTCAAAAATTAGCTGGCAACTGATGTCCGGCAACCTCAATCATGACGTCCCGAACTATCCGGTTAGGGTAAATCTTATCCCCAGCAGTCGTACTAAGAACAAGATGGGTCTCCAGTGTGTGTGTGTCTAACCCTAACTCCCCAACTAAGCGTCCAGCAATAAAAGATAACGTACTACCAGAATCAAACATGGCATGAACTAGTCTACTGTGAATAGATAACGTACCCTCGACTAGTTGCCTAGTAGCTCTCGAGTCTGGCTGTGCCACTGCATGCACTCTGTCCCTATCCGGACCCTGATCACGTCGTGGCGATGGTGCTCTGCACTCAAACCTCAAGTGTCCTCTCTGCCCGCACCTAAAACATCTGCGCATCTCTCGCCTCCCAGTGTGCCTATCATCCTATCTCTGACCCTGACCCCGGTCCCTCTGACCCCTGTCACGGCCACCCTGATCCCTATCCTGGTACTGTTGCTGAGGTTGTCGTCGCTGCTGCTCGACAGGTGCAGATGTAGTAGCATAAACCACCTGCCTCTCATCTCCTCTCCGCTGCTCAGGACGTCTATCTCGTCGACCCTGATCCTGCCTCTGTCGGTCAGACTGATCCCTCTGTCTCTTCGGCCTTTGATCAGACCGAGAACTCTGCCCAGAACTATCCATCAGCTCACCCCTAGGTTGTAGATATGTCTCATGAGCCAGTGCTCTATCATAAACAGCCTGTAAAGTTTCAGCTCCACTCGCAACAATCACGCCACCAATCCTCTCCTCCAATCCCCTAATGAAATAGTAAATCTAGAGTCTCTCAGTGTTCTCCACATCCATGGCATACATTATAAGGTGCCTAAATCTATCCATGTACTGTGATACCATCATGGTAACCTATCTCAATGCCAGAAACTGCTCTCTAAGCCTCAACTGCACCTCGGTGGGAATATACTCATCTAGAAACAACTGTCGGAACTCTACCCATGTAGACGGTACATAATGGATATCAGTGTAGGTCATTCACCAAACCGCTACCTGACCTCTCAAACAATACCCTAAAATGCGTGCCTGGTCTACCTCCAGTACCTCCAACAACTGGTGTAGGTGCCGATGTGTCATCAACCAATGCCCCGCAACCTCTGGATCATTAACCCCAGTAAAGTAGGCAGGGTTGAACCTCATAAAATCTTTCACCATCTTCGCTGCCTCTGGCATCCTACTCCTGGCAGTTGAAATAACTACCTACTGCTTTATAGTAGTAGGCGTCACCTCAGTAGTATATGTCGGTACCACAACAGGCTCAGCTCTCTCTAACAATGTCTCAGCCCCTGCTGCCTGTGTGTCGACTGCTGGTGCTAACGCGGCTGAAGTGGTAGGTGTAACCAACTTAGTAATCGGTGCTGCTACAGGTATCCTCGAGCCTCGTAAATACTCCATAAGCTCTACCATCTGTGCCTGTTGCAATAACTGATGATATGTAACTCTCTGTACCATGGCTCATAGATCAGCTACCTCTCTAGTGGTGTGATCACTGGTCTCCCCAGCCTCCTGCTGAGTAGTCGGCTAGGTAGTGGTAGGAGTCTGTCCGTCCATAGTGGTCTGCATCGATTTTCGTGTCCGGATCAGTTCCCAATATACGTACGTGTATAGTATATATAAATACAACAATACATATATCGCATAACAATCTTAATCTACCCGTTTCCATTGCTTACCAACTAAAAGTTCTAGGCAATCCATCGGGTTTCCACATCTAATTTTGCATAAGGTTTATGCCCTTTCCTTAACTTATTTTATTTAAGACCCTATCGACCTTGCTCTGATACGAAACTGTGACGGCCCCAAATCCCAAAGTCGCCCCGTGGCTAGCTACTTCCCCTGCTCATGCACCGGAAACCTCTGCTACGTCACTCTTCTATCTATTTTACCTGTCACTCTTGAGTTTCGGCCATTTAATTCAATAATTTACAATTTATAGCGGAAGTCTAAATCTAACCAAAAGAAATATATATAAAATTATTGGTTCATTCTATTGTGGAAACCCTGGAAATATTGTACATATAGGCGATTAACTATAAAAGTTATATATATATATACAGGTACAAGTGTGAACTATAGTCTCCCAGTTCCCGAAATATAATACAAAATATCAAAAATATAGATATCAACACACGTACCAGCAAGCCTCGGCGTAGATAAGTCAGATGTAATCGTCGAGTATCCCCTTACCCTTGTTAGTACTAGGATCTGGGCTCGTCATTTGTGCGCTCAGCCATCACAAAAGGCAGATGACGAACCCAGTACGTAAAACCCAACTGAACACCACTACTGCATTTACTTATTGTTATTTCATTTGAGCTGTAAATTTTTGATAATCTACGACTCTACTGGGACGGTGGAGTTTTCCCGTCTATGTATCCAAGGGTTGTGTAGTCGCTTGCTAGGTGTGTGGTCTAGGACACAGTTGTAGGGTCGTTGGTGTAGGCCACAACATGGCTCCTGGTCCTCAGTACACATCTTGGATAGCTGGTTCACCCTTATTTGTGTATACTCTGTGTTTATATTCATGCGATGAGCTTTGGGCAGTTGTCTGCATTTTCCTTCTTTTTCGCATGTTTATTTAGCACTATTTATTGATTTCATTTACATTCTTAAATTATGATGCACGGAGGTTTTCCTTGGGATTTTACTTACTGAGCTCGTCATCTGCCTTTTGTGATGGCTGAGCGCAGATTCTAGTACTAATAAGGGTAAGGGGATACTCGGCAATTACGTCTGACTTATCTACGCCGAGGCTTGCTGGTACGTGTGTTGATATCTATAATTTTTGATATTTTGTATTATATTTTGGGAATTAGGAGACTATAGTTCACACTTGTACCTGTATATATATATAACTTTTATAGTTAATCGCCTATATGTACAGTATTTTCGAGGTTTCCACTATAGAATGAACCAGTAATTTTATATATATTTCTTTTGGTTAGATTTAGACTTCCGCTGTAAATTGTAAATTATTGAATTAAATGGCTCGAAATTCATGAGTGACAGGTAAAATAGATAGAAGAGTGACGTGGCAGAGGTTTTTGGTGCATGAGCAGGGGAAGTAGCTAGCCACGGGGCGGCCTTGGGATTTGAGGCTGTCACATTCGGTGTTTGAAATAGAAATTTGGGGTATTTTACAAGGGCTGCAGTTAGCATGGGACAGTGGCTTTCGACGTGTCATATTGGAGATGGATAATAAAAGTGTTATGGACTTAATGGTGAGAGTGTAGTGGCCCCAAAATTCGAAACCGCCACGTCATGCGCCAAGGGCCCATAACCCTGCCTAAAACAGATCCAGCGGTGTCCCACACGCATTGTATACCATTTGTCAACCCAAATTTTGCTAACTTTTATATTATTTTCCTACTAAGGTATCAATTTAGCTTATAGACTCATTTTCATCTGTTTAATATTAATAATTTTCAGCGGAAGATTTAAAATCATGATTCATTAAAATATAAAGCGTAAATCATGTGATCGAGCATTTCCCTAGTGTGTAAACTCAACCAAAATGTCATCAATATATAACAAAGATCCATATGTCTCAAAATATCAAAATAAACCTTAATCATGTCATATATATGTCCAGTATCTCTTATATCCCAGCCCAACATAAAAACAAGTAAAAGAAAATTAACACACATAAGTCAGGCACAGAAGCCGATCAAAAGAAGTCCTCAAGCTTGCCCTTCCCCCTGCTCGTACAAGGGTATGCATTCCATCATCACAACAAAACAGATGACGAGTCTAGAGTGAGTAATTCCAAGGAACTTCCCCGAGTAAATAATATAAATAAATGTTGGAATCAAAATACTATTAAATAAATATGCGGAAGAAAAAATCAAGCAACTGGGAAGGACCCTCGTACGAATATCAAATAGTAGTGAATTAAAGTGCGTGCACAATCTAGGTTAAACTAGCACCATACTTTAGAGTGTCACCCAAGCACCGCTAGTGAGTAAACTTGAACTAATTGAAATCCCTGAATCTGCTTGGTGGCCAGTGTAGACCACGATGCGCCAACACGTGCTTAGAAAAACTCAACAGTCGGGTTGACAATCCACTGGCATCTAAAACACATGTTATGGTCTAGTGTACAACTATGCCAACGGAAGAGAATAAACCTAGCGGGAGTAAGCTCAACCGATCTTAAATAAATACCAGAACTGAGATTAAATGAACAACATGACATGAATTCAAATAATCAAGCAGTAAATACTCAAAGTGATTTTCAGTTGGGATACTACATGTAACAACCCCAAATTTTTTTAACTGACTTGCATTACACTTGTCAGAATTGTGACTCAGCTACATGAATACTGGACAATATTTCGAACTTCGGGAGTCGACACCGAAGTGATTTTATGATTCTTTGATTGTGTATATTAGTATTTTAGTATTTTACGGGTTTCGAGCCGGTCGGGCATATTTAATTGAGTGAGGTTTCGACTAGTTAAACGGGGGAGAAAAACAAGTAAAAAGTACAAATAAATAAATTTTTAATTAATTTAATTAATTAGTTGGCGAGACAAGGTGAGACTACGCGAGTTACGAGAGTCGGAACAAGGAAAAATGGACCGAGGAATGTCGTTTGAACGTGGAATTTAGTTAATTACGCAACATATGGTCTATAGAATTGGAATTGTTAAATTAACACAGTTCAATGGTGAGGAACCATGAGATTGACCTCGAGATGCGGGTATGTTGAGGTGGAGAGTCATGCAAGTGACAACACACACATACTTTAATGTGTAATAAAGAGAAATAAATAGAAAAGTAAAAAGACCCATAAGGGTAATGGTTTAAAAATTGTGTAGGAAGTAAGTTGGGGGTAAAAAGGTCATTTGACCATATAAATATAACAACAAACAAAGAAACCCTACACTATTCATCTTCTCCTCCAACATAACCGCCGCCCACCCTCCTTCTCTTCCATCTCGGCCTCTCCTCTCCCTCACTCTCGGCCTCACCATCTCTCTCTCGGTCTCGTTGTTCTCTCTCTCTCTCTCTCTCTCTCTCTCTCTCTCTCTCTCTCTCTCTCTCTCTCTCTCTCTCTCTCTCTCTCTCTCTCTTTTTCTCTCGGCCTCACACACTTCTCACCTCACGGTCTCTTTTATGCTCTCTTTTCTCACGGTGATGGGGTGTGTGAAAACTGTTGTGGTGTATGTGGGTGTACACCCACAGGTGGGGTGTATGCTGGGGTGTGGGATTTGACTGTTGGTGTAGTGTGTGAGTGTGTATGCCCATGCATGTGTGTGTGTGTGCATGTGCATGCATGTGTATGCATAGGTGTGTAATAGTTTGTGACTTTGGTGTGGGTGTGTAAGTGCATGGGGTGTACATCTCACTGTGTGTACACCACAGTGGGGTGTACACAATAGTTGTACATGTGTGTGTATAATTTGATGTTTGTAAATGAATGAAAAAGAAAAGTTATGGACAAATTATATATATATATACACATATACATATATATATATATATACGTATATAGGGATTTTGGACTTGTGTCAATGTCCAATAAAGGCCCAGCAAATAAAATATTTAAATGATTATGGAGTTAGAGTTTGGGCTCAACAAGAGCCTAAAGAGGTACAAAACGATGTTAAAGCTCATAATCTATTAAAGTAGAAACATATTCACCGTATCGAGGAACTTTTCCTAACGGTTCGAGTTGCCTAAACAAACGACCCTAAAACGAATTTATAAAGACTCACCTTAAGACTAAATGCGAGCCTTAAACTAATATTCGAGATTCAAAACTTTATCAGGTAGTCGAGAAAGCACGGGGAACGTATTAGAGTCTCGGAGTGAATACCAGGTTGCGATAGTTCAGGTAAGTACACTTGCCTTTAAAGCTTGTGTATGATTTGTAAGCCAGTAAGAAAATGCCATGTGATTCATTATCATTTATTCAGTCTTGTTATGCTCTATTATCGGTATTCTATTCCATTCCTTGTTGTGTGTTCTTGGCGTAAGTGTTTCGTCTCAAAAGTACTAGGACCTGCACTAGAGGGATAAAACGCGGGCACTCGTGCGCACGAGTGTGTGACCACCCTTAGTGACCATGTGACACCGAGTACTGGGTAGATGGGTTCGAGTCCCTTCCAGTCATAGCTGTGCCTTCGCTTGTGTCGATGCCCGGGAAGACCTCGCGAGGTCTTCGCCGTTATGCTATGATTTAGACCACTTATGGGCCTCCTTTAATTCCTTGGAACACACTTGACTTTCGATTGATATTTATTAGTCTGTTTATCATGCACCTTGTTTATTTAAATTCCTGTCTTTTTATTACCGCATGATATTTAGACTGCTTTACTTGTATTATCATCAATTACTGTTATCTTCTTCTGGCATTACATTCGATTTTACTCCGTTACTCACCGTCTAGTTTGTGACGGTGGGTGCAGATAGGGCGGAGTGCAGTAGAGGCAAGGAGCCTTGCCTAGGAGACTTGTTGTGAGCGACTGGATTTGAGGTATCGAGGTGTATGTTTATGTTCATTTCTGTTTGTATGATGTTTTACATATATATATATATATATAGTTTTGGAACTGGGGATAGAATTTTGAGGTGGATTCCATCAATCCATTTTGTTGACTTAGAATTGAATATACTGGGGTTTCCACATTTATATAGATTTCCTAATTTCCCTTTGATCGAGTTATTTTCCAATACTTGAGTAGTGTATAATTTGCTTCCGCTGTATCATAATTGCAATAACTCTTTCATAAATCTTGAAAATTTGAGGATTTGAGGCTGACTAGGCTCATCAGGTTCGCTGAGAACTGACTCGGGACCTGCGCGGGTCTAGGCCGGGCGTACCCAAATGCATTGGAAATTTGGGGCCGTCACACTACACACGTCAAACCACGCTCCACTAATCCCGAAAAGCCAATAGACGCCACAACTACGTGTCAACTATGTGTCAAAGGAACCTAAAAACCTAATTTTCGACAACCTAATCAATTCTAAAACTTCATAAATCTCTATTTCATATCAAATCATCATCAAAATACCTATTAGTCCATCCATATGGGTTATAAGAACCCCTATGTGAACCCCCAATAGACCAATTTGTTTAAAAATTTATTTTTTAGCTACTGTTTTGGATGCCGTGAGTGGCGCTGTCGTGAGCAAATGCTCAAGGCGTCCAGGACAATGAGCATTGATCTAGTGTCGTGACTCACGCCGTTACGTTTACGCCCTCCACGACGGGACTTAAAGCATGGGGTGGGGTGTCTCCCTGGTTTAGACGTTGTGGGTGACGCCGTGGGATTTAACACCCACATCTTCCCTGGCGACGTCTGAACCAGGGACGTGTTCCCGAGGTTCTTGGACCTCCCGACACGTCGTTGCGGTCTGAACTCGTCCCAACCTCTTAAAAAACATTCAACCAACCATAATAAACCAAAACCCCTTATTGTTCGAGATGAAAACCCCGAGCTTTCTTGGCCAAAACCCGAAAATCCATTTGAATCCAAAGCAACAAAAATAACAACACCAAAAATCATCCCTTGTTGCTTCAAATCAAACCTTGAAACCATAGCAACACCCTACAAATCGATGTGCTCAATTCACGGCCCTAAAACCTCTGTCAAAACTTGAGAAAATACATTCGATAGATAGAGAATGAGATGGAGAGCGAGAATCTAAGCTTGTTGATCGATTTCCAAGTCTTTTTGTGCTCCAACCTAGCTCCAAAACTTCACCAACCCCTAGTTTCCTTCTCCATTTTCGGATTCACACAAGAGAGGAGAGAGAAAAGGTGGCAAGGTGTGATATTTCTTGATTTTTATACCGAAAATTGTCATCTAATGTGTTGGCCAAATCCCTAGGCCATCTTGTGATCAAGATTGAGTAAAAAAGTCCACCCATTAGTGACTTGCATGGATGACTTGCTCTCATACATATCTTTTCTCAACACAACAAACCAATCCTTGGGCGTTCCGATATTCGATTCCGCACTGTGTCACGTGCCCAACTTGTACACTAGCGTCACTAACATCTATACGGTGTTTTATATTAATTATTTAGCGTATTTTATCATTTATTATGTGTGTATAAACCCCCAGCCTAGTGTTCTAGTCATTCGCCCACCCGGTACTTGCGTCTACACGCTACTCGAGACGAATACCCATCATATTGTCTCGCTCGGCAATTAACAATATAAACACACATTGCGATGCAATTTAACTAAATTGAACATATACATCGCAAAATAAATCAAATAGCACACAAAACGGACTATATACCTAATCCGGGCGTGCTCCGACTTAGCTATGGGGTCCACGAGTGTCTGAGCTCTCGTCCACGTCTGTAATGACGTCATAAATAATGGAAATTAGAATTGGGTCATTACTATCAATAAACATCACCATCTGGTCTCGCTAATTAGGAATCTTCTACAACGAGCGTGGTTAATCAAGACTGTACACATTCACCGGGAAGGTAACTAGGCCGCAGATTGGCTAGCGACTTTCGCTGTGGAACACTCGATTGGGTTGCATATTCTGCCCTAATGTTCTTCGAGACTATTTCTTATTTTGAATAATGATGTAATGGGCGTTTCGTTCCCAAGAATATGTAACTTTTAACCTAGGCGTTTGCCTCTATTGAAGACAAAAAAATAACTCAAAGTAATAAACAAGTCGGGACATCCTATGATGTGGAAATCCTGCAGAAATCGATCACATGTATAGAATGAGAACCCATTTGTTGCTGGAATTGAAGGCATAAAAGGGGGCAAGCTCATCAATCAAAACCCAAGATCAATTTCTACACCATAGTTACAATCCTAGGTGAAGAAATGCCTCCACCCTTATGCATTCAAATTTTGGGAACTCTTAGGGCTTTGATCAAAGGGGTTGTTGTTTTATTCAACTTTAAATGTTTAAATGCTTATCTTGATACATTTCTAAACTATGATTTCAATCCTCAAAGATGCAATTTCGGATTTTGCATAATTTCAGTTTTATTGATTTTTGACCTATAAAATGGTGTTGTTTTTGCATTCTAATTTCATATTTGGATTTCCTGTGAAAAATCACTTGGGATAACAGTAAGGATTTCAAAAATCAGTAGAGTTTGGAATTAATTAAAATTTTCAGTTTTCAAGTGCTCTGGGTGTTCTTCAAGGTTTTTGATCAAATGCTTGTTTATGATGTCAAATCTATGTAAGTTTTTTATTTAGATCGACTTAAATAGGTTGCATGTATGATGATTTATGATTAGAGAGTTTTGAAGTTTTGGTATGATATAAGATCATTTAGGATGAGTTTTGGGTGATTTGAGAGTGCAGAATTGCGTTTCTGCAGTTCTGCTCTAACATGGAGCACGCTCTAGCTAAACGTGGAGCGCACTCCACATTCTGGGCAGCCTCGGGACAGTTTTGACTAATTTTCGTAAAACAGTCGTATCTTTTTCATTTTAACTCCGTTTTTGACGTTCTGCATATCGCCAAAAAGCTGAGATAGAGAGGAACAACATAAGACCACTCGTTTTTCTAAACCAAGTCATTTAATTTGTCAAAAATGGGTCGAAAGATGAGGTTTGTCCATATAATGGTCCTTTGTGTAAATATTTTGGGTCGTTTTGGTGTCGGGTAGTCTTAACGCTTAATTAAGACTAAATACATCTAATATAACCTAGATTGACACCAGTAACCTCCGGGAGAGGTTCATGAGTCTGGGAACGCATGTCGGGGCGTTGGAAGGCCAGAAGTTAGCTTGGAATTGCTTGAGAGTGAGTGTACTCGTTGATGAATTTACTTAGCATTTCATTCCGTTAACTTGCTGTTCTTGTATGGTCATTATTGACTGCTTTGCCATTGAAATCTGATATCATGTATTTGGTTGTATTCTATGCTCATTTGATTGATGTCTATTTCCTTTTGATGATTCATTGCTTCCATCCCTGTGCCATGCTTATTCCTTAATGCTTTAAATGATGAATCAAATGATAAATAACATGCTATTAGGCTAGTACATATTTAAAATGTTCATATGGACTTGTACTCCCTATTTGATTAGGTGTTAGACTTGTCTATGCCTTGACATTCCATACTTTGTCTTTCTTGAAAATAAAAAGTAGTTTTTCTAATTAGGTCCCGTACTCGATAGAGATGTGCGCGACTCATGGGGTTAGAGTCCCTGGGGAGGTTGGCACAGTTTACCTGACTTTGTATGACAGTCGGGGTTAGAGTCCCTGAGGTGGTCTACACACCGGGATAAGAGTCCCTGGCCTTACTTGGGTTAGAGTCCCTTGTGATTTATGATTATGCAGTCGGAGTGACGCGAATCACTGCCGATCGGACCTAATTCACCACTACTTAGTCTAGTGTCAGTTTCATTTTGTTTAACTCTGGTATTTACCTGCATACAGTTTATTTTCTAGCTTTCCTATTTATATGTTTTTAAATACCAGTCGATTATATTTGAAAATGCAATTTAAACTTGTCATCGGGGATTACAGTTTTGTTCTTGTACTCACCGTCCTTTTTATGACGGTGGGTGCAGAGCCGAGTACCAGCAAGCCAGGCAAAGAGAAGATAGGCGACTATCTCTGAATCAGCGATGCGTCACGACATTAGACTATAGGTCTTCTTTTTAATATTTTGTTTGTATAAAATACTATATGTCTTTCTTACACATTGTGATGTATATTTGGGTTGAGCGTTAGTTCCCCGACCAGACTTAAACTGCTTTATGTTATTTTGAGGTTATCTGATATATATGATGTTGTTACAACCCTCAAAATTTAACCCAACTTGTGTTACACTTGTCAGGACCGTGACTCGGCTGTGTGATACTTCGCGGTATTTTGGACTTCTGAAGTCGACATTGAGGTAACTTTATGATTCTGTGATGTTTGTATTAGTATGTTAGTCTAATACGAGTCTCGAGCCGTTTGGCGATTTGTTAGTCTAAGTGAGGCTTCGCCTAGGAAAACGGGAGAATTAAAAACACAGAAAACACAAATAAATGATTTTTGGAATAATAAATGCGATGATTTTAATTAAACCGGAACGTGACAAGACCACGGGCACGCAACGGTCGAGTTGTGGTACGGTACGAGTCGAGGAGCGCAGGATCAACAAGGGAGCTGAATAACTAAGTGACAACCAAGTCATTTAGTAGAGCCAACATGGAGAGTTAGACTTGGTGGACAATCCAAAGGGGGGAGCTGATGGATTCACTTCGATATGCGCACATACAAGTGGATGATAAGTGGGACTATATAAGGACCACTCTACCATATGATTCCCTTTTCACTATTCATTTGCTTCTCTTCTCCTCTCTTTCTCTTCTCTTCTTTCTTGGTGAACAAGAAAGGTTGACCAACCCTATTAGGTGGTGACTGGAGCCTTGTCGAAGTAGATCTCACTAGAGCAAGGTGAGCACTCTACTCCCCTTTCCCTTTTCTTCTTTTTCATTTATGTGTTGGTTACTCAAGTTTTAATCGCGATGACCAAGGGTGCCTTGCCGGAGACGAATCTTGGTCAACCGCCAGTATCTCGGCAACCCCCCGGAGCGATCAATACGCGGCATCGACGCCAGTGTTGCTCTTTGATGTATTTTGTTAATTTTGTTTGATTTTCAGATTTAGTTGTTTATCTTGGATTTCCAATTGAATCCGGGCATCCCACGACGATCCGGAGTTGATTCGGGATGGTCTTGATGCCCGAAAACATGTAGGCGTTGATAGCCAAGAGTGGGGTTCGATTTTTGTGTTTTGCGATTTTTGGGTTTTGGTTCCTGATAGACGTCTTGCAGACGCCTCCAGTGCATATCTCTCACGGCGTCATCAGGCATACGTGAACCAGAGAGGGGAATGTCACGCCGTAGAGAAGTGAATGTCACAAGGCGTTGTGTGTATATAGGTGTTTTCGACTTTCGGCCGTGTGAACGTTTGGCTTGGTTTTGGCCTTGTGGTGTGTCATACAATGTGTTTGTGATGTTGGTTCGTGAATAGTATATGTGTACGTGTATATGTGTTTGTGCTGTGTGCGTGGGAAGTGTGTTTTGTGTTGTGCATGTGTCGTGAAACGCTGCTTAGGGCCCACGGGTGTGTGTGCGCGTTTCCTCAGGTTTTATCAAATTTTTATCAAAACTTTGAGATAACTTTGGAGTTTGTTTTAGGACTGATTAATGACCATAAATACAATATTCGGGATTCCAACCTTTGCAGGCAGTCGACGAAAGGGTAAATTAGTCAATTCGGTCAAAAACATAAGAGTCGATTGTTTGAAATGCGATCAATCGGTGTCTGCTTTTGAGACAATTTGTAGATTTCATTTGAAATTTAGGGATTGCTCCTTACACTTCCCTCAATTTCATATCTTTGTGTAATCAAAGCTTGAAATGATAACAACATTATGCCTTGAATTTTCAGGTAAATGTATTGGTGTTAGAGAATCCTTCATTGGTAATAACAACACGGTCCCTCAACACCAAGCTCTCTGCTCCATATTTCTGAGCCAAGTTGCTCTCATTCACCCCAATTTCATACTCAATCTAGATTAGTCTTTAGATAAGGAATTTTTATAGTGTCTCTTTCGTTCACACTTTGAATCTTGAGTTGAATTGATTCTTATTTATTTTCAGTGTATGTTGATGGATCTAGTTTCAAATGCTTTGTATAAGATTAAGAAGAGCATCAAGAGCCTTTGCCCGCTCTTTCTTTCTCTAGCTTTTGGACTACTTCATGAGAAACCAATGACTTCTCAAACTGCCTTGTTGACATGTTTTCGAACTGCATAAGACACACAACAGTGTTGGTATTAGTATTGGTAGTAGCAGATGTAGTGTTGTTTGTGTTGTTTGAGCTTGAGCTCTCAATTTGGGGTTCTGGGCGGGTTGAGAATGATGTCTTTGACATGTCGAAACATCGGTCTTGGGCGTGCTAAGCTAGATTTAGTCAGATGTGGGTGTTCTTCAAATGGGAGCTTTTACACGAAATGGATATGTGGAGGTGATGCTAGGAAGAGCAGGGCAAGTAAGGTTGTGTGTAGTCGAAGACCGAATGCGTCTTGGTGCGACGTCCTCCCGGCACAGACGCCGAAGACTGTGTTTGATGGTAATGATGATGTTGATTTCATTTCTTGTGTTGGGCCAATCATTTTGTGTACCAGTTATATGTACAAATGTCTATGTTGATGATTTGAGGTGTTTTATAGTTCAGATTTTGTGGTTTCAGTGGCTGCCCAGTCATCATGTGGGTGAGTTTAGTTTTGATGCATTGCTTATGAGATACATACTCTATTGTGTATGATCAGGAGACTTGCTTGTTTATCTCCATGAATGAATCTATATTGGATACATGTAACTTGCAGATTATTCACGTATGGTCCGCTAAACAGGAAGTTTATTATTTGCAGCACTCCCATTATGGTTGTTTTCAGGTAAAACTATATATCATGGATGACAAATTGATGCTAAAATATGTGTTAAACTCTAATTTGGCTACTCTGTGCAATCTCTAATACTTGTCCAATTTTTGCAGAAATGAGATGACTATGCACTAGAGTTGGCATTGGGTGATGAGTGAGCAGCATGTTGGAGAATCAACACAACAAAATAGGTAACTTAATCAAGCAATGTTGCTATTTTTGCATGTTTTTTGTGCACAAAATGTCGTAACTTCTCTTGAATTTTCTGCAACTTCAGTAGCCAAGCCCGAAAATACCAAATTGTACTTGAATTTGTAAAGACTATTCATCACAATATCTTTACTAGTGGCAAAAGTTCTTGCTTAGGCAAACTTTGTTCATATCACGCTGAGTGCTATTTCATCCCTATATGCCTGATCTTTAGATTGACATAATAGCATGTGAACTGCAATAGTTACTTTGATTTATAGTGAAGAAGATTACTCCTCCAGGCCTTGACACCATTTCAATAATTACTCTGAAATAGGAAGACATTTAAGATCAATGTTATGCCTTATCACTTGATTCACTACATGTACTTCTATGGGGTCTTACACAGACAATACTGAATGTCAAGGTCTAAAAATCATTCCAACATATTTTTTTTTAAAATTATACTCCAGCATATTTGACTATGTGAACTAAACACTATAAATATATGTGTTTAAAATTGGTCGAATTGTTCTTTTTAGTTTGATAAAATTCGATCCTCACTTCTGTGATCGATATAGAAACATGCCATTAGCCTGTACCAAGTCTTTGTTGTTTCTTATGCCTTTGGAATTATATTGAAGAGAAAAGAAGTTCCTATACATATTCTTAACTTGCAGCGGAAGGTGAGAAGAACTTGTTTCGGGTTGTTCAAATTAGAAATACCTCTCAGCACTCTCCCTAGCTATATTAATTTATCTTAATTTTTTCATATAAAATACATCAAAACGTTCATTGTAATCAAACAAACAATTTGTGCATTTGCCCTTTTTTATTTTACGCATTGATATAGTTGAGCTAACTCAATTGTGAAATGGTTAATTAGCTTGCATTTCATAATTTCCTTATCTTTTGGTTGAATTTTTTATGCGATTGATTTATGAATTTGTCTTGATATCAATTTTATTTTATTACACAGGGACGCTATGACGTCTCCTGCCTCATGATGTCAGCTTGGGACCTCCACAAAGCATGGCCTGAAGCTGAATTAAAGGTAAAGACCATTAATTCCTTCTAACTGGATGTTTTACATGATTACCCCATTCCATTGTTGTTTCTAATAGAAGCTGTCTTGACCATGGATTTCTCATATCCTTGGAGCACTCATTACTCATTATAACTAATATAGTTTTTGGTTGAACAGATGATGTTTTGATGCAAGTGCAACTTCTTTAACAATGTCTAATGTTTAATGGAGTGGAAGGTTTGAAAGTTTGCATAATTTGCTTAACCTTTGACTAATGGACTAATCTATATCTACTTATTCTAAATTATTAGGAATATTGACAATTTTCAAATTATATGTTAGTTTGATTAGTCTAAGTGATGCATTATCTTGTTGTCATGACACTTGATTGAAGAGAAATGCTTTTCATGTTAGTCAATAAAATGGGGGGGGGGGCGCAATAGGATAGGTGTTGTTTCAACATCTTCATGTTAGTCTATGTAGCTCATCTAGTTTGATATTGTAGCTACATGAATTCATTAGCAACTATTTGTGAGTAATAGAATGCTCAAATTGGTTGAATTAGCAGATTCTGAAATTAGAAACATCATAACACTTCAACTAGACTATTTTCAGCTTGATCTTCTTTATTTTGTTTTACTGAATCAATATGCTTGAAAATAATGGATTTGGGATGTTGCATGGCAAGAAAGACTTCTCAGTCTTGGTGCAATTAATTTTCTTTCTTCTTTTATATTGTATGCAGGTATTAAAGAGTGTAATCAAACTTTTCATCCATAATGAAGACAAGTTCTCAATTGATTGAATGTTTGATTTCATCTTTTTAAAGGATGATACAATGTAGACGAATTTGACTTTGATTGAATCAAAAGATCATTATTTTTTGTTTATTATTATTGTTGGTATATAAATTTTACACAATGTATTTGATTGTTTAATAGATTTTTTATGTGTTTGGATAGTATCATTTGATTTAGGGGCAAAATGGAATTGGAGATTTCAGCAAGAGGAAAATCATTTGTGGGTGACGGCGACCTCCAAGTGTAGAGCTTCGCGGTAGTAAAAGTGGTGCAAAACAACGTTTGTGCGGAGTTTATCGAATCCACAAGGAATAGTTGTGCATAGTATTAGAGTAGATTAGGCGTTTTGTAACATAAACAAACAAGTAGTAGAATTATTGAACTATCTAAGAAGTATAAACAATAAGAATAAATTTATTTTAGACTTGAATTTATCAATCCAATTAAATGTGTGACGAATCAATCAAAAGATGTGTTCAATTCAATTTGTAGACCAAATATTCTACAAGTCATCTCGTCCCAAGGTCTTGGTGACGAGAATACTATCTCAACTCTCGGGCTCGGTAGGTCTATGTGAGCAGCGTAAGAGCATCAAAGCATTAAGTTCAAAACCTTATAAGGTTTCTCAAAGTCTAGGCAATTGATTGATGTACCCTAACATATTAAGTTCTAGAGTTCAATTTCGGTTCAATAGCCCCGAGGTCTCAGTGACTATCTCTCCTTAATTCAGTGACTACGTGATCAGTGCAATCAAAGCATAATGTGTGGAATAATAAAAATAACATTAAGTAGAACAAAAAATGCAACTAAACATTTTTCATTCAACCCAAAACATTAATATGCACATCAAGTCTGAAAAATATGTAAAATAAAATAATTAAGAGAGGGAGTTCATGAAAAGATTAAACTTAATGGTCTTCGACCTCAAGGTCATGGTGAACCGATCTCATCTTTTGTTGAATTTGTCAATCTCTCCCACTCTAAGCTACATTAAGAAAACATGAAAATACAACTAAATAAAAGTCCCCGAGCATCGCCCGAAGGTGAGCTCAGGGCAAAAACAACCCCTAAGTATCAAAAACCAGTCCCTAACAATGAAAATTGGATAGTATGGTGTTCTTGGTGAAGAAGATGATGAGAGGAAGGAGTGGATGATTGTGAAACCCACTTGTGGTTGATCAGCTGATGAAACGCGCCTGTCGAGGAAGATCTATTGCTCGTGCTCGTGTGCGGAGGTATTGATGCGTCGGTCGAGGAACATCGGAGGGTAGCTAGGCAGGAGTAGTTGGTGAAGACCGTGTATGGGAGCAAAAGAGGTGCCACGTTCGAATAAAAAGACCTTGCTTACTAACAACTTGGCTGCATGTTAGATCCCCACGTAGGAGCACATTTTCTTTTGATTTTTCAATTAATGGTTCTTACTGTCTCGAGGCACATCTATCGGCTGTGGAGTGGCAGTGTATCAAAATTGTGTGGTTCTATGCGTCTCTAGCTGCATCCAATTTCTAATCCCTGCAGTAAAGAGTGTCTCGAGGTCAACTGCACTGCTTTAACTTTGGAACTTAGCTATTTTACAGCTTTTTTTTCATTAACTGTTGCATCTCAAGACTTATTGCAAAGAAAAATGATAATCTAACACACTTTGGGCGCACATTTAGGACGCACACTTTATTTTTTAGTTCATTTATGGTATTTTGTTAGATGTAGCCCCACATCTTCGGAGACAAGAAATAGTCATAAATAAGCTAAAAGACAAAGTGTGGGTTCCAAGTGTGCGCCCAAAGTGTGTTAGATTATCATTTTCCTATTGCAAACCACCTAGTCTTCCCTATGGCCGACTGTGGGTCCTGCAACACTGTCTCGAGATGCATGCAACACGCTTTTCGAGATCAAACATAAAAAATACTTCAAAAGAGCCCCGCTTTTATTACAAACATCAAAAATAGCATACAACCTACAATTAACAAAAACAACTAATTAAAGATCAATTTTGGAGACTTTTGTGCACTACAATAATAATGTAAATACACACAAAAATGGAGTACAAATATCAACTCATCAGTGGACTAGAGTCATCGAAAGCAGAAATAGAACATTGGAAAACGGATGGTATGCAGGAATTCAACACAACACTACTCACAAAGATTGGGCAAGGAAGACCGTATAGAAGATCTTTGGTGTGAAAATATGCCCCTTTCAAATCACTTTCCTAGCCTATATAACTTATCCCTAAAGCACCAATCCAAAATCAATGAGTTTGTTGTTAATGTCAACCCAATATGTTGGAACTTCTATTTTCCAATACCTTTGACCGATAGGTTCCTTCCCCGTGTCAAAGACAAAATTTGTTGGACACTTGATAAGAATGGAAAGTTCACATGTAAATCCATGTCCAACCACCACATTACTTCAAATAATGACCCATTCTTTTTACCTTTTAGATTCATCTGGAAGGCACCTATCCCCCACAAAATTAGAGTTTTTGCTTGGCTTGTCTCCCTCAAGAAGATCAATACATGTGACAATCTTCAAAGGAGACCACCTCACATCTCCATCTCCCCTAGTTGGTGCATCCGCTGCCAAGAGGAAAACGAAACATTAGATCACTTATTTCTTGACTGCAGGTATACAAAAGGAGTGTGAACTGCAATGCAGTTAAAGTTCGCCAAGGCGGATGTGACAATAAATGATTGGGATGATATTCTTTCTAATTACAGAGATGTTCATGGACTTTCCAAAATCTTCAAAGTTGCTTGGAATGCATCAATTCTAGCAGTTTTATGGAATGTGTGGATTGAAAGAAAAAGAAGAATTTTTTAGGATAGGTGCACATCAAGAGAGGATTTATGGGATTGCATCAAACATCATGTGGCAACTTGGTTGGTGGCTTCTAGAAAATTTAATTTTTCCATAAATGATTGGTGTGGAAATTTTTCCATAAAGTATTGTATTTTCTTAATTTCGATGTTGTCCATGTTTTTGTAATTGTAACCTCTTATTACTAATACAAAAGCCGTTTCTAATACTAAAAAAAAAAGCACGCGCACTGCAAGGGAAAAGCATGCCCTCATACTAACATACACGCAGAAGTAGGCCTAATGACCATAGGGAAAAAAATATAAAGAAAAGAAAATTGATTTAGAAAGAATTTGTATCATTACATCACCCTGATATCTCTCCATGCACAATGAAATCATCTTAGAGGAGAAATTTCAGTGCAAGACATGTAATTCCAGAATAATAATTTCATCTCTTTCATGTTTACTAATAACTATAAAATTCAAAACTTTTGGTGAAGATGAACAGCCAACAGAAACAATTATCAATTTTCACTTCTCAAATACATAACATGGCATACATGTAAAAATATGTAGACAATCGGACTTGTTGAATATTTTGATAAAGAGATGTGTTTAACCTGCATGGAACATATGTACAACATCAGAAACTTGTACACAAACCTGCATGGAACATATGTACAACATCTTTAAAAGCTTTTTTCAAATTGTCTATGTTCTCGTTGGTAGTAGAGAGGATCAAATGTTGATGTGGGATTATTCTCACATCAACATAAATAAATTTAGGATGAGAAATTAACCTGGTAGATCATCTTGTGCAGCTCAAGGCAATCTTCTTCTTTCATGCTTGAAAAGCATGGATACAAATAAAAAGCTCAAGCTCCGTTCGCTCACTCTTGTCTAGTTATCTCCACCTTGCGCGATTCTTAACTCTGATCAGGAACATAAAACAAAGATAAACAAGCAAGAATATCTTAGAAATGCAAGCAATATAGATGCTTCTCTTTTAAATGTCATTGAGCCGAAACATCACTCCCTTTTCCAACAACAGGTGCATTAACCAAATAATTATTAAAAGTTACAAACAAAGCTATAAAGTACGAAGGACAAATACTAAGCTAGTTTAATATTCAAGCAACCAAATAAACCTTGAAAGGTTTTTGACATCAACAATGGATCAAAAGTTATGGTAAGAATCTTGTTTGATTTGGCCACTCATAGAACACGCGCAAGATTGATTCCATCAACAACTGAGGATCTTCTCAATCCCTATTTAGCCTTCTCGCCCCATCGATTTGAAGTCACAAGTCAGTTAACTTGTAAGACAACGACGCCGAACAGCAGATATGACTTCCAGAAGCAAGCTCCGCATAGATCTTCTATCCCCAACATCTTTGCCAATTCAAATCAGAAAGCTTGCTTTACACATATTAGTTTACAGGAAGATGTTTGAAAGAATGCTGCAAGCGGAAAAAAGATTTCCTATCAGATTAACATATAAGAAGAAAAAGTAGATTCAGAAGCAATTGCATCATTTCATCACCTGATATCTCTCCATGCACAATTAAATCTTGACTCTTCTGTCCTGCGAAAGTATATCACTCCACCCTACAACGAGAGCATAATTCCAGAATATAATTAATTATTTAAGGGCTAAGTAAACATCCAACTGAAAACAATATTCATCCTTGCTACCATGTAATGCTGTGAGTCGATAGAAGTAAGTGACATATTTAGATTAATTCTACTACCAATGCTCTGAAAACAACACTTATCCTCTACCATATATGTTTCATCTCTGACGAATTAATGTTTTTTTTTTTTTTTTTTTTTATTTTTGACGAGAAGGGAAAAGGAATTGTTGCAAATTAGTAGATGTTTCTTTCTGTTCACAGTTTAGAAGAGAACCAACCAGTCCAAATGCTAATAATTACTGGCTAAGAGAGTTTGGAAACTCTTGAATTAATAGTGTTGAATATGACGATTCCGTGGGTAAAGTTTCACCATTTGTAACTACAGATTTATTCAATTAATAGAAAGAACCTACAAACACTGAGAAAAAAAAAATAGAGAGAAAAAGAACACATGATATGACATAAAAATGTAAGGGGTGTGTCTTGCTAGTTATAAAGAAAGAGAAACAGATTCATTGATGAAAGAAAGGTAAGCGGGTGAGTGTCAATTTGAAATCCAGTAGTATATGGTTATTCAAACAAAAGAAAGGTAAAGACTCAGAGCCGCCATGCCAACATATTTATTGAAACATGCAGTATACATACCTATCCCGATCTATGAATATGTCAGGAATATGGGATATCTTGGCCCACTCTTCTTCATCTCTTTTGCATCTTTCCTTCAAGCTTGGACCATCATAAATATTCAATTCCTTGAAGAAGATGAGTCGTTGCATCTGTTCCTTGGATGGTAGGTGTCTCAGATTTTCACACACCTGAATCCCCATTCTTTCAAGTGATGCAAGGTTTCCAAGCCACTTCGCAATCTTGTCAAGTTTGTGAACTTATATATGTGGAGGGATTTGAGCGTTGTGAAGCGTTGAAGCTGATGAGGCAACGATTGGAGAGCAGCCCACCCTTTAATTCATAAATCATGAAGGGAAGGGAGAAGGGGATTGTTGGACCCTAGTACCCTACTAATTATTAATGGGAAGTCAGTCAACTCCACAGCAAATGGACCAAGCCACAGTTTTTCAAGGGCAGTCAGGACTTGTAGGCCTTGCAAGCGTTTGAGACCTTAACAGTAAGTAACTTGCAATTGGAGAAGAGAAGGAATGCTTCACAAGTCAATAGATGAGATAGCTGGGCAGTGATAAATCCACAATTCCTTAAGCAAGGTGAGTCGTAGCATTTGTTCCTTGGAAGGTAGCTGCCTTAGATTCACACAGTTTTCAAAACTCAAGTATTGCAGTGATGCAAAGTTTCCAAGCCACTCTAGCACCACTGTCAAACCATCAAAGGAATCTATTATCTAGAGTTGAGCATGGTGAGGTGTTGAAGCTGATCGGGCAAGATAACTCATTGGTCTCTACTTTCAACGCATGAGAGAATCCACCAATGCTCAGTTTTTCGAGGGTAGTCAGCAATTGTAGGCTGCATTAATGATACCCATTAACGTAGCGAGGATCTTCCAAATTGAATTGCTTGAAAAACCGCAAACAAACTACCTAGGGCCAAAGAATTAAAACCAAATTCTCCCAAAATTTCATTAATTCATCAAAAAAACTCCTCACTAATTACAATACGCTGCCTATATATAGGCTTTTAACAAACGAAAACTTGTAATTCTATGTTATATATCTAATGAGACACTATAATATGCTAGCCCTTAATAAGGGACACACATAAAATAAGAAACTTTTTATTCCTATAAAACTCTAAAAGTGATTGACACCTATTCATGTAAATTTCCTAATTGTCAATGACACACACTAACATAACATAACTATACAATAAAAAAAAAAATGGACTAACCAAAGACTCCTAGTTACCTAATTAGACTAACCAGAACCAATTCCATGACACCAGAGAAATTATTTTGGTGAGAAAAAGCAACCTACCCAAGCTGATCACAAAAACATATTCTATCCATCTTTGATTAATCAAATACATAACAGGTTAGACATTGCATATAAGAGTGGATGAAAATAATTGCAATAGATCTCAACAATAAAATTCATTTGAAATTACTTCATAATTCATAAATTGGATAGAGTCTAGGGAATGTAAGTAAACATTTTTGTTTTCATATTGAAATGTGGAATATGGGACAACATGGGCGCCCTTGAATTTTTGCATCTTTCCTTCCGTTAATGGGAAGTAACGCAATGCAGGAGAAGTCACCAATTTCTAGTTTCTCAAGGGTGGTCAGATATTGTAGACCTTGCAAGTAGTTGATTCCTCTTGGATGTAAATCAACAAAAATTATCACTACAACAAAAAAGACCTTTCGTGACAGTTTTAAACCGTCACGAAAGGCTTTAATAACGGTTTAAAACCGTACAAAGTCCGTCATATTATCCACTGTTATAAAAGCTCAAGGCCTTTTGTGACGGTTAAAAACCGTCATCTTATCTCAACCTTTCGTGACGGTTAAAAACCGTCATCTTATGTAAACCCAAAATAACAGAAAAAACCTTTCATGACGGTTTTACACCGTCACGAAAGGGTTTCCAAACATTTTTTTTAAAAAAAATAAACATGGTTTCCTGCAACATATAGCAAAGTACATATAATTAAATTACATATAATTAAATTACATATAATTAATCTGAGCCTTTACATGTCCTTCACCAATGTTGGCAATGTACAATGAGTTTAGGTTTCTCTCTTACAGCATATAAATGCAAACTCATTAACAATTCAACTTATAGCTAAAACTCATTAGCAATCGAACGAGGTGCAGGGCAGGGCTGCAGTACACATTCTTTTCTTCTCTTCTCTTGTTCTGCTTATCCCTGTAATTGCCCCATACAGTCCTATCCAACCAAGCGATGTTGTGAGTATGAGAAAAAAATCAACCAAGCTGAATACGACATTACCAATCATAAATATTCTTACAAGAGATATGTCATTTCATATAGGATAATCAATGTTCAAGTTGTACCATGTCTTTTGATAAGGTAGTATGCAATCCATTTTTCTAACTTAGATTGAATCATTAGTAGTGCTATAGATCAGTGCCATTGCTAACAAGGGAAATTAATGAGAGATCTCTGCGTAGGGCAAAATGAGACAATCTCTAAATGAAGTAAAATGAGAAAATTTAAGAGTTAGGGAAATCAGTACGTTCTTGGCTTTATTGGGGGTAACATCCTCTCCATCAATGACTACTGATTAAATGCTCAATAAGCAATGACTACTGATTTCCTCTTCAATCTGATTCTAAGTTTGAAAACATGTCATTTACACATATCAGTTTTTTTTTTATCAAAGCCTTTATACATATCAATCACTCGATAACCTACAAGACGACTACAGATTAAATCCTCCACAAGCAAGATTAGAATGAAATAAGAGCTAAATAAGATTTGGAACAACAAGGAAGGGGGACTCTGGCAAATGTATTGATGGATCAACCATTAGAAACCCGAGTTGAGTGAGATACTCAAGATCCTGCATCTTTGAGGGATTGGTTTCGGTTGTTGAGATTACTTAGTTGCACTGGCAACTTTTGCTTGAAATCAATCACTACTGCAACATTTATAAACAAAGGATAGAGAGAGATGGTTTCTATTCAATATTTAATCACTCTTGGTCTCCCTAATGGGTAGCAGACTTTATTTTAAACTAGTAATTAATTAGCCCCATCCCTCCTCTCAACTATCTTAAGCTAATGTGTATATAAACATCAAGATTCCATTCAATCCTTGAAAAACAAAAAACAGGGCAGCTGTTACAATTGACTTCATTAACTGATCAAAAACAAGAAAAGAAAAGATGGGTACCTGTGATCAAGAAGAGCAGAGGTAGAATTATTTTTGGTGATGAAATGCTCTGCTTCTCTCTCTCTCTCTTTGTCTATTTCTCTTTCTCTTTCTGTAAATTAGTTCTCTTAAAGCCTATAAAGAATGATGAGAAATATAGAAGAAAAGTTGAACAAGTACCTCATCCCAATTTAGTGGTTCGCCAAACCATTGATTCTAAAAAATAATATAAGAAAGTTCATATCAGACATGCAATTGTGGTCACTGGCCAAGCTAAATTTAAAAGCCAATGTTTAACACATGATAATGGAATATTAAAACAACTAAAGTTAAAATCCCTTAAATAGATCTTACCTCAATTCTGCGTAAGACAAAAGCTTCAATTTTAGGAGTACTCTTCAACAGTTCACAAATGGCAAAAAGACAATCAGTAGAAAGCCATGTTTCTGCATTCAAATCCTTTAGATTGTGAAATTGCAAGGACCAACAAGCAGAAGGATTGGAGGCAACCTTGTCACAGTCAGGGACAAATAACAAAGGAGTCTATTAGATGATGCATTACTTGCATCTAGCATGAATTATTTACTTGGAATATGAAAGCCAACTTCAAAAGTTTGTAAAGAAAACCAACCAATTGGGTGGCCCTATGGTTTGGTACGGGCTTTGGAAGTAAGAGATCATGGGTTCGAAGGTCAGTGGTGAGCAAGTTGTTTCTTTCTTATCAAAGAAAAAGAAGTTTGTAATGAAAGAAAACATTGTGCACACAAAGTTTTTAACAGAAGAGCAAAGGTTTCAAGGACTATGACTAACAGTCTAACAGGTAGTCTGCTCTTTAGTCTTAAAGAGTATTATAAACCAACCATATATAAATACATGACAAGTACCTGACCACAACTTTTGTGTCAATCAATCATTATCCTCAGCAATAATGAAGTAATGAACAAGACAAGAAGCGAAAAGAATTCATATCAAATTGGTCTCTAATTAAGACAATTTTTTTTTTGTATATATGTATTATGTATGTTACTTAACTGTAGAAGGGCAGACAGAGATGAAGCCACCAAGTGATTCAGTGCTGCCTAATCTTTTCATCACTGAAAAAAATAAATGGTTCTCAAGATAAGATTGGTGTGAGCTGCAGATGAAAAGGACTTGTCAGTGTAAGAGAAGGTGTTAAACTCTTGTGCATAGAAGAAAGTGTGTTTCTGCCCAATCACACCAGCTTGTTCGCAGCTGATCCCATCGAAATAGAAGAAGAAAACAAGCACTAAACCAACCCAGCCCATGTGGAGTTCATATGAAATACAAGCAAACTAAGTTCTTAAGACCATGTAAAGCATATATGATATATGTTATTGCCACTTCACTTCAGAGTGCACTAGTTATAAAATACAAAATGATTCTAAAGCCAAAAGAGAAGAAATATGTATAGAGAGAAAGCTAGAGAGAGGGAGAGATAAACCAGTTCACTGCCCTCCGGGCACCACCAATGTGTCTCTATAAATAAACACTTGAAGTTACACACCATGTCTCTACACTCACACTTAAATGAAATTCACCCAAATTTCGTCCAAATGCAACCCAATCCTGCTCATTGGGCCATTTGCTTTCCCCTGTTTTTTCAACTTTGACATGTAGGTTTGCTTTAGAATAACTATTAAAGATCATTTATGTTGTAGTGATCTTTCTCGCTGAACCAAGTGTTCCTATATACTGTTGAAGCAAGTGTTCCTATACTAAGTTTCTCCCAGCTAAACAAGTCGATAAATTTAATTTATAAGTAAGAAAGCAAGAGAAAAATCAGATAAATACTATGATTCAAGCCACAGAGAGAGATGAAAAATTAGTACAAATGTTAACAGAAAAACAAACAATGATTAAAGAATTACTGGAACACTCACTTGAAGAAGAAGATCAAGAGGTTTCAATCTATTCTTGACATCCACAACATGGCTTCAGATTCTGCAAAATCAACAACTATTAGAAAGGCACGACACAGTGTCTTGGATGTTTTCTCTAACGAGCCCTTGGACCACAAGTACCTAAGAAGTCCAACCATGAATCAATGGCAAAACGATGATCTGACCTTTGATAAACAATCTGTTTCTTCATGAAAGAGGGCAGAATTTGACTACTAGTATAACTTAAGAAACAGCACTCTCATGACAATGTTCAGGAGTACTTCCACGGCACACAGGGAATTCAGTGCTAGCCTCTAGCTTTGCTTTGTTGAAGTATTGATGTCTTGGACTAGTTATTAATGCCTTCGACTATAGAGGCAGAGAGACTGCAAGTCTGCAAGCAATTTTCCATTAGTCTGACATAGACAAGAGCTTCCAATGGTCGTATATTTCTGCATTCATATGTGATACATATCTTGGCTTGGACAGACACCAATCAAGTTACCCAACTGCACCTCATTGAGTCTCTCATCTAGAATTCTGCAGTGCCAATCAATGCTACTTCATTCATCAAAAATAAATAAAATAAAAAAATAAATAATAAAATAAAAAAAAATTATTATTTGTATTTGAACCGTTTAATTCCCAAATCTCAAGTTAGCAAGTTGCATGAAGTAAAATGGAACTAGATGATATCAGTATAGGAGGAGGAGAGGTAGTAAAAATTGGTTTGATATTGAGAGAGGCATTTTTGAGAGGTTGAGAGGGGGTCACACTAGTGAAGTTAGTGATATTGTTGTGTTAGCTAAGGTTGTCATGTTTATATAGAGGAGAAGAGATTGGGTGTTAGAGATGATGACAATGTGTTGATGTAACAGCTTCTTGGAAATGGACCAATTGGTGATTGGATTTCCACGTAAGTGTAGCTGTGTATATGTGTAAATCTTTAATCAGTACAAATGAAAATAATAGCACTTTCATTTTCTTTAAATTAATATAGTGTCACGCAGCATTTTAATTAATGTACAATTACATATATAATTATAAATGTATTGTCAATATTCTATATAACTATCATAAAAATAGTAGCTATTCAATTTATCCTCGTCACAATTTGAACTTTGTCATACCTATTCTATAAAAGGACTTTCAAGCACAAGGCAGGCATACCAATGTAATTTATTGCAAAATGCTGCTCCAAATTGTCCTTGGAAAGCATGAAGTGCAGACTCAAGATACCTACATTGTTACTTTGAACACAAAAGTTGGAATTAAGTTCCCCTTTTTTGTCAAGCTAATGGGTGAAGACGGCAATTGAGGAAGCAAAACTAAGTAATGACAATTGGATATCAACAAACACATACTGATGAATAAAACAGATTTGTCACTTACATGAGGATGTTTAGTGGAAGGCCCAGGGAATTGAATTCATGTACAAATTTCCTTATTGATGCCATTGAGCCGAGGTCTAACTCCAAAAGGTCAACTTTAGCATCAGGTCTTTGTCTGCAACAATAACTAGTCTCACCTTTATTTTCAACAAGTTTGGCTGCAGAGGCAAGTTCTTGGATAGATTTCACAAGGGGTTGTACAGATACGCTTGAATCCAACATCTTACCCAATACATCTGTATGCATCTGTACATTATGAAGAATTTTAATCCCACAGTCAGTGTAACATTTTAAGCATATAAATGCCAAGCCTTGTAAAAAAAAAACTGCATAATCTTATCTATATGGTTATAATAAGAAAGGTTCTGAGCAAAAATGCTTCTCCGCAGATTAGAAATAATGATATCCCCAACTCTAGATTCAGGTATGGTGCTACATTGATGTCAAGTAACATTAGAAATGTCTAAGATCATACTCAAACCTATAAGATGAATGGCAAACAGGCGTCTTTGAATTCAAAATCCAAATATAATTGGACATGGGTGTTTAGAAAACACACATATATCAACAATTGCTCAAGACATTCATTGTTCAATATAAAAAACAGTAACACAATATCTCTCAAAGAACAATCAAAACAATTAACTAACTCACCTTCTCATTCTCTCCACCATTCGAGCCTTCATCGACACAAATTGATTCAACTGGACCTAATTCAAAAACCTGAAATTCGCACAATCAACAGAAACTCAGAAAACCGAGCACCAAAACCAAATCAAAACAACACAATCACAGCAAAACCAGACACGCCATCACAAGTTCACAACCTGAGCACTCCGAAGATCAACACGAACAACAACATTGCTGAGCATCGCTTCGTAGTGGAACCTGAGCTGCGCAGTTCCAGATTCGAAGACGAACCGCGCTGCTGCCGCCGCCGCTCTCCTTCGAGAACGGGAGCTTGGACGCAGAGACGGGACTGAATTTGTGCCGATTCAGCTTCTGCCCTAGCGATCAGATAGCAGAGATTCGGAGACAGAGAAGACGAAGAGGAGAGGGAGCGGTGAAACCCTAACGAACGAAGAGATCGAGAGAAGAGACGAAGAAGTTCGAGAAATCGTTGTGTGAGAGAGAGATCTAAGAGAGAAGGTCGATCGACGCGATCGAGAGAGAGAGAGTCGCGCGAGAGAGAGAGAGAGAGAGTCGTGTGAGGGAGAGAACAAAGTCGTGAAGAGGGGTTTAAAAGACCCTAAGATAACGGTTACCGTCATCCTTTCTTATCTTTAATGACGGCTTTCCTAAACCGCCATTAATGGTTCTGTTATTAATACCCCTTATTGTTGTAGTGTATAGCAGGGACATCAAAGGAACTTGTAGTTGATGCTTACAACGCTAAGCATATAACAAATTGTTTGTTGTTGTTTTCCTTCTACTATGGCTCATTGAAAGATCATGTAAGCTCTGTAGGTATACTGTTTTGAATCAAATTATGGAATGGTATTTGAATTTTGTTTTACTAATCATCTAGGTGTTTTTTTTTTTTTTTGGAAAGATCATTGCCAGATGTTTGGTGAGCTTAGTTTCCTAATGCAAGAGTTCTAATTTGTTCAGAATCTTCACATTGCTAATCGACTTTAATTTTTTTTTTTGGTAATTGTGTCTCTTTTTAATTTTTACCACTTCACTTCATCAGTTGAGTGAAAACTGTTCATAAAATTACACTGCTTCAAGTTTCAAGAACTATAATAAGTGAAAACTGAGCATAAAATTCATAACAGCTGCCTTCAATTCTTAAATAATGGCTAAGACTCGAAACTGATTTGACGTCAAGGTTGTTGCCAATGGCACCAAACCAACTACAATGACTTTTATTTATTTATATGACATTGAATTTGCAATATTCTAACAGTACTGTAATTACTCTACCTTCGAAATTCTACCTAAATATACCAGGACGAAGAAATGGAGTTCACAAGTAATACTTCTATCACATGATCAATTTGGTCCTCACACTTAATGTTATGAATTAGCCCTTTATTCAAGAAAACTCAAGAGTATTGCATTTACATACAGAAAATACCTAGTTGATGACTTTATGTTACGACCAAAAGCTACAGCGTGGATTCATTTTGTAAGTAGACCATCTCTTAGACATGACAGTAAAAATGATAGTTTACTCCTACTTGAATAATAAAAAAGAAACAGTAATAAGAGTAGATAAAAGTAACTGCAATAGATCTTAGCAATCAGATTCAACTGAAATAATTGATTCCTAGCGCTTCTTGGGAGTGCAGCTCATATATATAGTAGGCGAGAGTTGGAAGGCAATGAAACCTGTATCGTGAGATGTTCTACAGTATCAAGAACTTGTACATAAAGCCCAAATTTCTTTTTTTTTTTAGTCAAAAAAAAAAGATCAACATTTCTGTTTTCATGTAACACACACATATACCTGATGATGTTAAAGTATGCTCAAATATGGAATACAGGATATCTTTGACCACTGAGGACGGTCTCCATATACATTGTTGCATCATTTCACTGAGGATGGTAGATGCATCAGATCTATGTATAAGAGATAACATGCAAGCTTTCAAGTGATGCAAGGTCCACGCCAAGCCAATCCGCCAGGCCGCCAAATTCTTAAAGCATAATATGGAGAGGGATTTTTGAAGGTCATGACGCAGAGATTGAAGAGTAGGCACAGCTGCCAAGTAAAGAATATAACTGTATTTTTTTTTTTTTTTTTTTATGTAAGAAGCATATAACAGTGTATTGGTTTAACAACACTTGAAAAAAAATAGCCTTTCGATTATTTAGTCACCTTGATGGCTCTATGAACAACGCAACCATCTCAATGACTATGTAGCCCAAGCACACGGTTCCTCAAAGTTTTTAGTCTTTACAACAATGAAAGACAACTTGCGCCTTTACCTATGACTGGAAAGCAATTAGAATCGTAAAGGCTATATAGTAAGGTATAAAAGAACTGCAACAAGAAAGGTTAGTAGTGTGCTTAGAAGTTAATCCCTGAAATTCCCATTAGAGGCGAACTATGTCACTAAGTCAAACTTTCCACATTAACTCCCTTTTTTTGTTATTAGGGGAGCGAATCCTATAATTCTTGTACACACACTTTACAGCAACCCTCTTTCCACTAGCCAAAATAACTCTGCAAGACACGGTCAACACTTCCCAAGTGAGGGAGTCTGAGTATCTAATAGAGATCACACATCTTGTTTCCTTCAACAAAAAATGCAAATGTAACAAGAGAATGAGCCTTAAATCATCTTCTTAGTTCATGGTTAACATCAACATTCAAACGGGAAAAGTTTGTTCTCTTCTACAAATTTAGGAGCATGATGATCAGAAGAATACTTGGGTCGAGTCATGACAGCGATGCTACACAATTTTCCAAGGATGTTAATATACCAAAGTAATAAGAATATAACAAATATCTATCCATGTGTAATTACTTTATTTCTTTTACAACACTTTCGACATTGCAATTAGAGAAACTTAGGGTCATTGATACCAATGACGGATCCAAGGTTTAGGTAAAAGTTTAGCATGATTTGGCCACACAGAGAATAGTAATGTGCAACTGTGCAAGATTGATTTCATCAACAAGAGGCCACTTGCAAGTCAACTGTAGTTCCACAAAATCCCTAATATCTCCTTTTTTTCGCACAATATTGGTAGACATAAACTCTCGCTCTTCCTTTCTTTTCTTTTTGAAGGAAAACATATCTGTCTATGATTTAAAAAAAGAAAAGCCTAATGCAACATCTAATTAGCTAGCATGACTTGATCATAATCTTACAGATAAACAAATATAAACATACCATTCTAATCAGTAGATCAAAAGCATTTAAGTCCACATGGTTAACTTCCAGTCCTGATCAAACTTGCAAGATAACAAAGCCAGAATTTCACAAAAGCTCTATCGACCTTTTTGTCCTAAGAAAGATCACTCCACCCTAGGACAAGAACATAATTTGAGAATCTATAACCCTAATAAGAGGCTTGAGATGTAGGATTTAACGCTCCAAAATAGACTTAATTTCATGACAGGAAAATAATCTTGACTCTTCTGCCCGAGAAAGATCAGTTCACCCTACAACAAGAACATAATTCCAGAATACTATTATTAAAAGGCTAACTAAACATCCAACTGAAAACAATAATTGATCATCTCTACTACTACTAGCAATGCTCTGAGTTGAAAGAAGTAAATAAGTGACATATTAAGATTCAACTACCAATGCTCTGAAAATAGCACTTCATCCTCTACTATAAATGTTTTATCTCTTGAGAATTAATTGTTTTTTTTAGGACAAGGGAGAAGAAATTGTTGCGAATTAATTAGATGTATCTTTCTGTTAACAGTTTAGAAGAGAATCAACCAGTCCAAATGTCAATAAGCTGGTTAAGATAGTTTGAGAACTCATGAATTAATGATGTTTATTTTTTGTCAAATCTTGAATTACTAATGTTGAACATGGTGATTTCGTGGCTACAGTTTCACAAAAATGTAAGGGGTACTGTGTCTAGCTAGTTATAAAGAAAAAGTAACAGATTCAATGATGAAACAAAGGTAAGGTGGTGAGTGTCAATTTGATATCCACTAATATATGGTGATAGGTTCAATAAAAATTAATGATTTACAGATTTGTCAGTTGCTTCAGTTGCTATGTGTTCCACAAAATAAAAAAAGAAAAGGCATACACAATCATCATATTTAGAGTCATATTTATTGAAACAACTCCTTTAATGTATGTATAAATTTGGAATATGGGAAATCTTGGGCCACTCTTCTCCATCTGATCGACTGCATCTTTCCTTCAACTGGGGACACCAATGAATGTCCAATCTCTTGAGGAAGGTGAGTCGCTGCATTTGTTCCTTGGATGGTAGGTGTCTCAGATTTTCACAATCCCAAATATCCAATTGCTTGATCAAGGTGAGTCGTTGCATTTGTCTTGAGAAAGGCAAATAATTAAGGAGTTGTAGTTGATTCTTACAACAGTACTAATTAAGCATATAACAAGCTGTTTGTTGTTCTTTTCCTCCTGTTATGGCTCATTGTATTAAATCATGTAAGCTCTGTGTATTGTTTTGAATCCAATCATGGGCCTGCGTTTCAATTTTGTTTTCTAAATCATCTAGTTTTATTTTGAAAATGTTATATAGGGGATATAATACTACATAATATCAAATTGTAGGTGTTCCGTTGCGCCAATTAGGTGATGTCGACAGATGAGTACTCGCAATTCCAATCTCAAAATGCTTATTTGTCAACCATGCAAACATAGCAAAGCAAAAAACAAATATCAAATCAAAGCAAAGCAAATCCACAAAACAGGTATTTCAGCGTCAACATGATGAAATGAAGACATTCAACATGAATAACATAACCCAATGATTTAGGGAGATGCATGGACGAGGCATCTTTTGCTAAAAGGCAAGGTTTAGGGAGTTAATGCCGATTTTGTTTTTTATTTTATAAAAAAGACTTCCATTATCGTTGGTGAAATCAATGCGTGTCGACTCCAAAACTCAAAAGACATTCAACATTAATAACTTAACCCAATGTTTTTTCATAAATATACAAATGATAGTTTGCTTCTACTTGAAAAATAAAAAAGAAACAGTAGTAAGAGTAGCTAAAAGTAACTGCAATAGATCATAGCAATCAGATTCAACTGGAATAATTCATTCCTACAGTCCTACCACTTTTTGCGAGTTCAGCTCCGTCTCGTCGAATTTTGACATAGACTAATTGCCAAACAAGCACGCTTATTTAAACAAATTGGCAAAATCCAGTAGAGTAATTTGGGACTGAGGCTGTGTGTTGTGATGCTGTTGTAGCTAAATCCAGTAGAGATAAAAATACGAGCAATCATTTATGTTTTAATGTAACATACATAAATACCTGATCGATGATGTACATAAATGTACATGCTAGCTAGCACACGTCCAAATGTGGGATATGGGATTTTCATCCAAATAGGATGATCTCCATATACATTGAAGCATCTTTCCTTCAAGTGGGAGCGACCAGAAATTTTCAATCGCATGAACAAGGTAAGTAGTTGCATTTGTTCCTGGGATGGTATATGCATCAGATCTATATAAGAGACGATATGCAAGATTTCAAGTGATGCAAGGCCGTCAAATTATTAAAGCATAAGATAGAGAGGGATCTAAGCAATGTGAGGTATTGAAGGTGTTGAAGCATAGATTGGAGAGTAAGGAATACAACTGTGCCTGAGCCTAAAAACACTTGAAAAATATTCTTTTGATTCTTTAGTTACCTTGATGACTCCATGGACAATGAACCATCTAGATCCTATGGAAAAACTTCAACCCAAGTGCTCAGTTCCTTAAAATCCTTAGTCTTAACAACAATGAAAGACGACCGGAGCTTTCCATTAGAATGATATTCATATACCAGAATGAGGTTCTTACTTTCATCGCAAAAGCCCTATAGGGGAATGAGGCTATGTTGTTGAACTCTTGTGATCTTGTCATTAATTAATACTGTTCCACATTACCTCTGTAGCCAACTGTTGTTCCGCAAAATCCCTAATATCTCCTTTTTCCCTGGATTACGGCTTTTTCCTACTTGAATGATATTACAAGCTAATTAGCTAGCATCTTGGTAGACATAATCTTTTGCTCTATCCTTTTTTCCTTTTCTTTTCTTTTTAAAGGAAAACAAAGCTGTCAATGATTTTTTAAAATAAAAGCCTAATACGACGCCTAATTAGCTAGCATGGCATGATCATAATCTTGTAGATAAAGAAATACAAACATACCATTCTAATAAGTAGATTAAAAGCATTTAAATCCACATGGTTAACTACGGGTCCTGATAGAACTTGCGAGATAACATGCCTGAAAAGTAGACAATGTTTCCAGTATTAATAAGTTGGTATGATCTTCTGTCTCCAGCATATTTGCCACCAAATCAGAAAGCAAGCTTCCTCCCTATTAGTTTCTATAAAGATCTTTGAAGGCAAGCTGCAAGTGAAAAAAAAAATGCCCTATTAAACTGACATATGCCAAGAAATTGAAAATCAATTCAAAAACGAAGTATCAATACATCACCTTGACATCTCAAGATGCTTATCCTCATATAAACAGGACTAATTTTTTAAAATGTTGCAAATTCAAAAAATGTGTGCGTGCAAGATTGATTCCATCAATTTGAAGTCACGAGTCAATCAACTGAGAATATACCGGATCCTTATTTTCTCTTCTCCCCTTGATTACATCTTTTGCCTGTATGAAGGAGACACATGCTAGTTAGCACATTGACAGAAGCATCCTCTTTATCTTTATATATATATATATATATATCAAATGATTTAAAAGAAATGCCTAACACAACGTCTAATTAGCTAACAGAACGTAATCAACAAATACAAATATACCATTCTAATGAGTTGATGAAAAGCATTTAAGCCCACGTTGTTAAGATTCAGTTCAGCTCAAACTTGCTAGATAAAGATGCCAGAACTGTAGACATTACTTCCAAAGTAATCTCGCCATTGATCCTCTATCTCCAGTATCTTTTCCAACCCAATTGAGTAAGCAAGCTTCCTCTTATTAGTTTCTAACAAGATGGTTTGAAAGAATGCTGCAAGTGAAAAATTAAAAAAATTGCCAAGTGAGATTAACATATACCACGGAATAGAAAATCGATCCAAAAGCAATTGTATAATTTCATCACCTGATATCTCTCCATGCACAATGAAATCATCTGCGTGATGGAGATATTTCTCACAAAATCTCGACTTTTTTGTCCCAAAAAAGATCACTTCACCCTACAACAAGAACATAATTTGAGAATAACAATTAGAAGGCTAAGCAAGTAAACATCCAACTGAAAACAACACTACTTGATCCTCTGCAATTAATGTTGTGAGTTTAAAGAAGTAAATAAGTGACATATTTAGATTCCACATACATGGTCATACATTTGAAAGTGTATATTTGGATCATTTCATACCAAAAAGCCAAAAAACCAAATGAGAAGGAATCTATATTCTACTTTTTTTATATCTATGAATTAATATGTACACAAGTCAATAAACTGGCTAAGAGAGTTTGAAAACAATTGAATTAAGAATTTTGAATATGGCAATAAAATAAGTAGATCATGTATTACAGATGACACTGAAATTACGCATTCAACCATTCTAATGAAGTAACAATTGCTGATAGATGACAATAAAATAAGGAAAGCTTTGGTGAAAATGCAGAAGCACTGAGTCGTAGAAACTTTTTTTGAGGACAGAAACATCATATCTACTGATACAGGGTACATATGCTACGTACATACCTGATGTTATCCAAGAGACCGAAATGGAATATGGGAAATCTTGGGCCACTCTGAATCATCTCCTTCGCATTCCCTGCTGCATCTTTCCGTCAATCTTGGACAATAATAAATATACAACGTGTTGAGGAAGGTGAGTCGGTGCATTTGTTCCTTGGATGGTAGGTGTCTCAGATTTTTACACAAATAAATCGACAATTTTTCAAGTGATGTAAGGTTTCCAAGCCACTCGGGCAATTCCGTCAATTGCGAGAAGTTCCATATGTAGATGGATTTGAGGGTTGTGAGGCCTTGAAGTTGATGAGGCAGAGATTGGAGAGCATCCCACCCATTAATATGTAAGTGGCGAAGGGAGGGGAGAATAAGGGGATTGTTGGACTCTAATGCAAATGGGAAGTCATTCAACTCCTCTGAAAATGGACCAAGATGCAGATTCTCAAGAGCAGTCAGGAATTGTAGGCCTTGCAAGCCCTGGAGTCCTTCGCAATATGTAATCACCAATTGACGAAGAGAAGGAAGGGTTGGCAAGTCAATAGATGAGATAGCAGGGCATCTCCATATAGTCAATTGACGAAGAGAAGGAAGGGTTGTCAAGTCAATAGATGAGATCGCAGGGCATCCCCTTATAGTCAACTCATTGAGGGAGGTGAGTTGTAGCATTTGTTCCTTGGAAGGTAGCTGCCTTAGATTCCCACAATTGTCAAAGCATAATTTCCGCAATTCTGTGAGGCTCATTGAAAGCTCAATATATTTCAGTTTACCACAGTTCCGAACATCCAAGCTCTCAGGGAAGACGAGGGAACTCAAAAACCCCTTCCCTAGCGACTCCAGTTCTGGACAATCTCTTATCGAGATTCCTTCACTTTCAAAGTAAAAATCACTCTCATCGATCTTCAGTTTGCGAAGAAATCTATTGGGGAGGATCTCATCGGCTGCTGCTGATGCTAATCCCTCCTCCCGGAAAGCTTGGAGTTTGGGGCAATTTCTTATAAGAACAGTATTCAATTGGCTATTGTTACTCACTAGCCCTTCTTGGAGGAATTCAAGGTCTTTGCACTCTGCTATTATGAAAGAAGTGAGAGAGGTGAGAGAGGATGTTATTGACACCACTCCCCACCCACCCACATTTTCTAACTTCAATGATTTGAGTGAAGGGAACACGTGCTCCGGTGTTTTACTCAAATTGGGGCAATCCTTGATCAATAACTCCTCCAAACAAGGGAACATCACTCCATCTCCTACCAACCATTCTTTCAAATTGGCCATGCTTCTCAGCAATAGCGTTTTCAAGTTGGGAAGGTCTGAACCATTTGACAACCATGCTGGAAATTCAACTCCTCCAAAGCCTTCAATTGATAGCCGTTGCAGATTTGCGTGAGGTCGCAAAGCTTCAAACACGAGTAACTCATCTCCAGCACCACCACTAATACATGAACGTTCTTGATCTTCCAACACCACATCATCACCAACAGATGGACGGTCATCCGATACAAGTGAGTCATCGCTCTCGTGATCACCAACAGACCAAGGTCTATCCCAATGAAGCCTCAACTCACGTAAGTTTCTCTTCCCGCGTAGAATATTGGCTCCCTTGGCTAAGCTTGCTTCTTTCACGCGACACAGACAATGAATGTCGAATGTACCTCCAAGGCTGTTTAAGCGTTCCAACATTGACATCCCACGTCCAAAGATCCTCTTCGCTTGCCACAAAAATTGGCAGTGTTTGAAGCTGATGCAGTTCACCAATTGCTTGTGGCATTTTCTTCCATTTTTCATATTCATCTATGACCAAATGTCTTAGCTTCTTCAGATTCTTCAAATCTTCAGGAAGCTCCGTAAGCTTCTCACATCCAAGTAATTTCAAAGTTTGCAAATGGTAAAGTCGAGTGACCCACCTCGGTAATGACTCTATGTAACAACCCCAAAATTTTAACTGACTTGTGTCGCACTTGTCAAAATTGTGACCCGGCTACGTGAATACTGGACAGTATTTCGAACTTCGGGAGTCGACACCGAAGTGATTTTATGATTCTTTGATTGTGTGTATTAGTATTTTAGTATTTTACGAGTCTCGCGCCGTTCTGGCGATTTTAAATTGAGTGAGGCTACGCCTATGTAAACGGGGGAGTAAAACATACAAATAAATGAATTATCTAATAAATGTAATTAATTAGTATTGAGATGTGGCGAGAAAACGGGCGCAATGAGACAATTTACTGGAGAAATATATGACCTAAGTTGAGGAAGCTACAATTTTATTAATAAAGTATAACTTAGACACGAAGAAATTTATTGGAAGTGGGACCGCCTCGAGAAGCGTGTCGAACGCGGGACACGGTGCACCGAGTAGGCGAGAATTTGTGTAACTTTATTGGTAATTTAATAAAATTAATGGGGTTAATTTAATAGGTTAATATAGTTAGGATTGTTAAAGTGACACAAGTGAGTGAGGAGAACCTTGAGATTTGCATTGAGATGTGTGGGTGTGTTGAGATGTGATAAAGGGACAAAAGACCCACAAGGGCAACTGTTTTGAGGTGGGTTAGAAGTAAGTTGGAGGGCAAAAGAGACATTTCACACTTGTCTTATATATATATACAAACAAAAACCTAATCCACTATTCATTCATCCCCTCCACACGCACACCGCACCTCATGTTCTCTCCAACCACCACCGCCCCTCTCCCTCGTCAAAGCCGCCCACACCTCTCGCCGGGACCCTCACCGGAGCCGACGTCGGAGGCTCGCCACCTCCCTCGGTCTCTGCTCACGCATTTCTCTCTCTCTCCCTTTCTCACTCACGCGCCTCACTACACCTTCCTCATCTCACCGCCACCCTCCACCTCTCCTCGACGTCGACGAACCAAAGACGGTCCCCGGGACCCCGACGGAAGGGGACGAGCCCACCGGAGATCCGTCACTCTCTCTCGGTTTGTAGTTTTCTCTTGGTTTTGTTCTCTCTCACTTTCTTTGGCACTCACGGTCTCACTCTCTCCCACTCTCGGTCCATCCTTCCCTGTCTTGGCCGAGCACACCATGGGTTGTCGGAGGTCCAGAGGTGGCTGAGATCCACCTCTCTCGGAGATCTTCCTCTCTCTCTCTCTTCTACTCTTTCTCTCTTTTCTCACTGTTTTTTTTCTTTATTGTTATGAAACTGTTTTGTGGCTGTTTTCACTGCTGTCATGTTTATGCCGCTGCCGGAGGCGGTGGCGCTGGTCAGGGGTGGTCGGGGATGGTCCCTAGTGGTGCCCCAAAATCCCCACATCCCCGGAGCACCCACGTTTGCGTCACATAGGGTGTATGTTCACTGTTTTATCAAATTTTCAAATGCTCGCTGTTTTGTACTTCTCGCCGGAATATGCATGTGTGGGCGGCCCTGCTGGCCAAACCACCGCGTGTGGGGGTTGTCGGGGACCTCTCCATGACCTCGATGATGCCTCGCTGTTTTTGTTGTGGTCGATTTGGTCATGTTGGAACTGTTTTAGTGTCTTGAACCTAGGTGATGTTGTTGTCATGTTGTGTGGACTGTTTTGAGTCATCGTCGAAAATCCGTTGCCGTGGGCGCGACGCCACCGTGTGCCACCACCATGATCGGAGAGGTCGAGTACCAAGCTAAGTCTATGCTTGTGTCTCACAACTCTCGGAGTGGCCTAAAACAGCGGCATTATTGATATTCTATGTCATTATGTAATGTTATGCGCGTTGTAACATTCTCGCCGAAAACCACTCGTTGTGGCGGTACTATCATCGACGCGATGACATGGGGAACTGCTAGGAGACCTTACCATGCCCGCCATGGAGTCTCATAGCCCCGGAGCATCCATATCAATGATGACGAGTCGTAATGGTGGAGATACGCATGAGTTGTTTATATTGCGTTGAGTAGTTGTCAACGTGACGTAGGGCGTGCACATGGCCTTTCCATGCTGTGTTGACACTCTACGAATGTCGGACCACACCCTGAGTTCCCTACTCACCGGTGTATGGTCATGTTAAGTTTCGTATTGAATCGTAATTGTTGGGCGACATCGAAGTTGTGTTTTCGTGTCGATGAATGGTTATGACGTCGTGGTCACGCCGCCGGTCCTCGAGACTATAGCGTGACCTATTTACGACCGAGCCGAACCTAAGATGTGTGATTAGGCTTATATATGTGTTGTGAATTCAAAATCCAAACGCGTTGTGTTTCAATGGGTTTATGGTCGTTGTATCGATTGGTTATTAAGTTGTCAAGTCATTACAAAACACGGAAGTACTAAGAAGTTAACGTAGGGTTAGTTAATGACTCAACCCATTAATTAGAGTTTCCAACCTTGTCAGGTAGCGGGAAACTCGGGGATACGTACTAGGAACGCGAGTGTGTTGTCTACGGGTTGCGATAGTTCAGGTAAGTACACTTGTCTTAAAAAACTTGTGTACGTTAGTAAGCCAGTTAAGGAAATATCATGTGATTCATCTTCATTCCATTGTGTTTGCTATTACCTATTTGTTGGCATTCCATTCCATATTCCTTGTATGTGTGTTCTTGGCATAAGTGTGTGTCTCGAAGGTACATGCGCCCGCACTAGAAGGGATAAAACGCGGCACTCGTGGCCACGAGTGTTTGACCACCCCTAGTGATTGTGTGATACCATGTACTGGATTGTTGTGGATTGTTGTGGATATTGTTGTGGTATTGTTGTGGATTTTAGACCACTTATGGCCTCTCTTGACTCGTAGAACATGCATGTTTCGATTGTTATTGCTTCCAGCTACCTATCATGCACCTTGTTTATTTAACTTACTGTCTTCCAATTCCTGCATGATATTTAGACTGTCTTGATTGATAATTCATGAATTACTGTTATATTCTTCTGGCATTACTTTCGATTTCTCTCAGTTGCTCACCGTCTAGTTTGTGACGGTGGGTGCAGATATAGCGGAGTGCAGTAGAGGCAAAGAGCCTTGCTTAGGCGACTTTTTGTGAGGATTAGCTGCTGGACTTGAGGAACCCTAGAGTAGGTTATATGTTTTTGCTCATTTGTATATCGCTTTATATATGTATGTTTTTGGTTTATAGAACTTGGCATTTTTATTGAGATTAGTATCATGTATGTTGATTTATCGAATTGTACATGAATACCGGGGTTTTCCACAATTTATAGAAATTCCTAATTTCCCTTTGATTGAGTTATTTCCCCTTGTTATTTACTGTTTAGTCTTCCGCTGTGTATTATTGCAATAACTCTTTCATAAACTGCTAAATTAAGTAAATATGAGGCTGACTAGGCTCGCCAGGTTGCCGAGTGATAACTCGGGGCTTGAACGGGTCTAGGCCGGGCGTACCCAATTGCATGGGGAAATTGGGGCCGTCACAGTTGGTATCAGAGCATACCAGGTTCAAATTCATAAAACACAAGCCATTTAAACCAGCGGAAGTTAGGAACGGTTGAACTTAGAGTGGAAACCCTATAATCCTTTTAGAAACTTAGATGGGGGAGTTTGGGATGAGTCGGATTTAACTTTGTACATATTACGATTGTTGTGTGTATTATACCGTATCGGTAGCTATCCATTGATCCGAGAAAGTCTCGTTTTCTTGTTCAAACGACGATGGCGGATCAGTTAGGTTCGAGCGACGAGATCGGCAAGATTTTGTTACGATGCCTTGAAGAGATACGTACATTATCTTAGAGAGCCGCGACGCAGGACCAGAGATTTGAGGATTTAGTGCGATCACTGAGGATACTCACACAGACTACTACGACGCTATCTACCCCGACTACGTTGCTACCTACGAATACTACTCGGGGAGTCGAGATTCCGATTGATGCGACGTTCACGACTCCAATTTCGTTAGCAGCGATACCTGATGGAGCTGTTGTTGCATCAATTGCGCAAATTGAGGCTAAAACACCGCCGATAGCACAAGCAAAGGAGATACCTACTACATTAGCTACACTGGTGGCCACTACAGAGACTACTTCAGTTACGACTCCAGCAAAGAATGCGAGAGCCATTACCGAGGCTAGGTAGTGGAGATAGTTCAAGAGGCACGACCCGTCGAAGTTCTATGGTGGTACCGATGTTAGAGCGGCAGAATCACAAGAAGGTTCACACCAACATCGCTACTGAGAAACGCATGAAGGCGACTATCTTTTCATCAATGTTGCAAGGGGAGACGGACGATTGGTGGACGACAATCGTTGCTACCCGAGACATTCCGAGTGATTGGGTTGATTTCAAGACCCAATTTAGTTAGAAGTACTTTCCGCCGACTGTCTTTCGAGCGAAAAAGAACGAGTTCATTGTGTCGAGGCAGAGCGCAGGCGAGTCCGTGATGGAGTTTAGGGTATAATGTTTCTTTTGGTACGAACTAGTTGGTGCATTTCATGTTCGGGTTATAATACGAGAAGAATCGACCAACCCACGACTGAGTGAGCTGCGATCGTGTTCGAGCCGAGGATATGAGAGCGTCACACGGTATGATGCTCGTTCGAGTTACGTAATGATCCCGAGAGCTTGAAGCATCACCAGCACTGAGAGGAGCGAGTTCAGCCGTTGCTGAGCTGCACAGGGGGCATCCAGACACATTGATGAGGGTATGAATTTCATTTGCGGTACTTGCATGCATATCATGTTCGATTCAAGCTACGTCGAGTCCTTGATTGTTGTGCGCTTAGTAGACATGTTAGGGTTGTAAACTCATTAGACGTAGCAGACCACAATCCTAGTCACGACTGTCAGGATGCGATGTACTCAAGCGTGCATGGTCTTGACATTGCGGTAGTATTATGGGGGCTACGAGTCGCCAGTACACACGCGAGTATTAGAATTGTTAGAGTTCGAAGCCTTGGTTAGTGCGAACTAGATATAAACATTACGTGCGTTGATTGGTGGATACGAGAAGACGAACGAGAGATTTTTGTGAGTTTCATGCGTGCTGGAGCGAGACAGAAACGTTAGCTTGAGTTCTTGAAGGAGTACGACTTCGTACTTGAGCACCATTCCAAGAAGACCAACGTTGTTACTGATGCGTTGCGCTGCGAAGGATTGGATGCGGAGGTAGTCGTGTGTCAAAGAACCTACGAGCGTGGTTTACGTGAGGCAGCCGAGTTGATGAGTTCAGCGGACGTGCCGACGACTACCAAAACCTAGATACGTGGTCAAACGACGTTGCAGACCGTCTCATTTGGCATTGTGTGCGAGGGACAGCAAGACGATGCGTCATACCAGCGGTGCAGTGAGATGGTGGATAGTTCAAATTGCCCGACAAGAGTCGGTCGACGACTCATGCTAGAGGTATCGCGGCGACCGGGGTTTCCATTGGTGGCTGATGCGTGTGACGAGGTACTTCAGGAGATTCACCGTTCCAGTTTTATTGTATTCGAGTCGACCTAGGATGTGCGCCGATATGCGACATTCTTTTGGTGGCCAGGGATGATTTCCGAGGTATCGGAGTTGTTCGAGCGTGTGACATGCCAGCGCGTAGAGGCTGGGCATCGACGACCTGGAGGACTACTGCAGCCCCACCCATTTTTTTTATGGAAGCGGGAACATATTGATATGGATTTCGTTAGTGGTTGCCCCGATCTCCTCGTGGTCACGATAGCATCTGGGTAGTGTGGATAGATTGCTCGAGATTTAAGTGTGCCCAGGAGTGGCAGAAGAAATACTTGACGAGTATCACGATGAGCTTCAGTATGATTCGGGGAGGTTATGAATACCTGAAGGTCTCTCCACTGAAGGGTCACGAATGGTTCGGAGTCAAGAAATGACTCACTATGAGTTTAATCGGTCTCGTTAGGAGTTGCAAAGAATCGTTAATTTAGTTTACTTATTAGGTTAATTTCGAGGACGAAATTCTAATAAGTGGGGGAGACTGTAACAACCCCAAAATTTTAACTGACTTGTGTCGCACTTGTCAAAATTGTGACCCGCTACGTGAATACCGGACAAGATTTTCGAACTTCGGAGTCGACACCGAAGTGATTTTATGATTCTTTGATTGTGTGTATTAGTATTTTAGTATTTTATGAGTCTCGCGCCGTTCTGGTGATTTTAAATTGAGTGAGGCTACGCCTATGTAAACGGGGGAGTAAAACATACAAATAAATGAATTATCTAATAAATGTAATTAATTAGTATTGAGATGTGGCGAGAAAACGGGCGCAATGAGACAATTTACGGAGAAATATATGACCTAAGTTGAGGAAGCTACAATTTTATTAATAAAGTATAACTTAGACACGAAGAAATTTATTGGAAGTGGGACCGCCTCGAGAAGCGTGTCGAACGCGGGACACGGTGCACCGAGTAGGCGAGAATTTGTGTAACTTTATTGGTAATTTAATAAAATTAATGGGGTTAATTTAATAGGTTAATATAGTTAGGATTGTTAAAGTGACACAAGTGAGTGAGGAGAACCTTGAGATTTGCATTGAGATGTGTGGGTGTGTTGAGATGTGATAAAGGGACAAAAGACCCACAAGGGCAACTGTTTTGAGGTGGGTTAGAAGTAAGTTGGAGGGCAAAAGAGACATTTCACACTTGTCTTATATATATATACAAACAAAAACCTAATCCACTATTCATTCATCCCCTCCACACGCACACCGCACCTCATGTTCTCTCCAACCACCACCGCCCCTCTCCCTCGTCAAAGCCGCCCACACCTCTCGCCGGGACCCTCACCGGAGCCGACGTCGGAGGCTCGCCACCTCTCCCTCGGTCTCGCTCACGCATTTCTCTCTCTCTCCCTTTCTCACTCACGGCCTCACTACACCTTCCTCATCTCACCGCCACCCTCCACCTCTCCTCGACGTCGACGAACCAAGACGGTCCCCGGGACCCCAAAGAAGTGGACGAGCCCACCGAGATCCGTCACTCTCTCTCGGTTTGTAGTTTTCTCTTGGTTTTGTTCTCTCTCACTTTCTTTGGCACTCACGGTCTCACTCTCTCCCACTCTCGGTCCATCCTTCCCTGTCTTGGCCGAGCACACCATGGGTTGTCGGAGGTCCAGAGGTGGCCGAGATCCACCTCTCTCGCCGAGATCTTCCTCTCTCTCTCTCTCTCTACTCTTTCTCTCTTTCTCTTTTCTCACCGTTTTTTTTTTCTTTATTGTTATGAAACTGTTTTGTGGCTGTTTTCACCGTCTGTCATGTTTATGCCGCCGCATTCGGGAGGCGGTGGCGCTGGTCGAGGTGGTCGGGGATGGTCCCTAGTGGTGCCCCAAAATCCCCACATCCCCGGAGCACCCACGTTTGCGTCACATAGGGTGTATGTTCACTGTTTTATCAAATTTTCAAATGCTCGCTGTTTTGTACTTCTCGCCGGAATATGCATGTGTGGGCGGCCCTGCTGGCCAAACCACCGCGTGTGGGGGTTGTCGGGGACCTCTCCATGACCTCGATGATGCCTCGCTGTTTTTGTTGTGGTCGATTTGGTCATGTTGGAACTGTTTTAGTGTCTTGAACCTAGGTGATGTTGTTGTCATGTTGTGTGGACTGTTTTGAGTCATCGTCGAAAATCCGTTGCCGTGGGCGACGCCACCGCTGTGCCACCATGATCGGAGAGGTCGAGTACCAAGCTAAGTCTATGCTTGTGTCTCACAACTCTGGAGTGGCCTAAAACAGCGGCATTATTGATATTCTATGTCATTATGTAATGTTATGCGCGTTGTAACATTCTCGCCGAAAACCACTCGTTGTGGCGGTACTATCATCGACGCGATGACATGGGGAACTGCCGGAGACCTTACCATGCCCGCCATGGAGTCTCATAGCCCCGGAGCATCCATATCAATGATGACGAGTCGTAATGGTGGAGATACGCATGAGTTGTTTATATTGCGTTGAGTAGTTGTCAACGTGACGTAGGGCGTGCACATGGCCTTTCCATGCTGTGTTGACACTCTACGAATGTCGGACCACACCCTGAGTTCCCTACTCACCGGTGTATGGTCATGTTAAGTTTCGTATTGAATCGTAATTGTTGGGCGACATCGAAGTTGTGTTTTCGTGTCGATGAATGGTTATGACGTCGTGGTCACGCCGCCGGTCCTCGAGACTATAGCGTGACCTATTTACGACCGAGCCGAGCCTAAGATGTGTGATTAGGCTTATATATGTGTTGTGAATTCAAAATCCAAACGCGTTGTGTTTCAATGGGTTTATGGTCGTTGTATCGATTGGTTATTAAGTTGTCAAGTCATTACAAAACACGGAAGTACTAAGAAGTTAACGTAGGGTTAGTTAATGACTCAACCCATTAATTAGAGTTTCCAACCTTGTCGGGTAGCGGGAAACTCGGGGATACGTACTAGGAACGCGAGTGTGTTGTCTACGGGTTGCGATAGTTCGGTAAGTACACTTGTCTTAAAAAACTTGTGTACGTTAGTAAGCCGCTTAAGGAAATATCATGTGATTCATCTTCATTCCATTGTGTTTGCTATTACCTATTTGTTGGCATTCCATTCCATATTCCTTGTATGTGTGTTCTTGGCATAAGTGTGTGTCTCGAAGGTACATGCGGCCCGCACTAGAAGGGATAAACGCGGCACTCGTGGCCACGAGTGTTTGACCACCCCTAGTGATTGTGTGATACCATGTACTGGATTGTTGTGGATTGTTGTGGATATTGTTGTGGTATTGTTGTGGATTTTAGACCACTTATGGCCTCTCTTGACTCGTAGAACACGCATGTTTCGATTGTTATTGCTTCCGCCTACCTATCATGCACCTTGTTTATTTAACTTACTGTCTTCCAATTCCTGCATGATATTTAGACTGTCTTGATTGATAATTCATGAATTACTGTTATATTCTTCTGGCATTACTTTCGATTTCTCTCAGTTGCTCACCGTCTAGTTTGTGACGGTGGGTGCAGATATAGCGGAGTGCAGTAGAGGCAAAGAGCCTTGCTTAGGCGACTTTTTGTGAGGATTAGCTGCTGGACTTGAGGAACCCTAGAGTAGGTTATATGTTTTTTCTCATTTGTATATCGCTTTATATATGTATGTTTTTGGTTTATAGAACTTGGCATTTTTATTGAGATTAGTATCATGTATGTTGATTTATCGAATTGTACATGAATACCGGGGTTTTCCACAATTTATAGAAATTCCTAATTTCCCTTTGATTGAGTTATTTCCCCTTGTTATTTACTGTTTAGTCTTCCGCTGTGTATTATTGCAATAACTCTTTCATAAACTGCTAAATTAAGTAAATATGAGGCTGACTAGGCTCGCCAGGTTGCCGAGTGATAACTCGGGGCTTGAACGGGTCTAGGCCGGGCGTACCCAATTGCATGGGGAAATTGGGGCCGTCACACTCTATGCTCGTGAACGAGAGGTCGAGGTATCTCAAGTGCTTCAATTTACAATGTGAAGAGGAAGGAAAACTGCAACCTTTACAGCCACTTAAATCAAGAACTCGTAATAACTTAAATTTAAACAACTCTTTCTTCCAATCCGATCCCAAATCAAGAAATGTACGCAACTTTTTAGCTTTGTATAAGGCTTCTACTTTCTTTGGCGACATCAATGAAACATGTCGACATTTAGAGAGATCTTCCCTCATGATATTACCCTCCCCTACAATTTGACATTCAGACTTGCAAATTGATTGAGCCGATCTTGTACAAGATCATGCATTTTGAACCTTTTTATTTCTTCAAATTCGTTCATTCCCGCTTCTTGAAAGAAAGATTTTGAATATAAGTCATAAGATAGGTGTTACCCTTATCCTCCATGGTAGATTCTCCTTGAGTAGTGGTGCTTCGAGAAATCCTTGTGCCATCCGAGTTGAATCAATAACTCTTTCGAAATCCAATAATCTTTTGGAAATATCGCACAATATGAAAAACATGACTTCAACGTCGGGGACAAACTGTTGTAACTCAACTTCAATACCTCTATAATGTAATTTTCTTCCTTTTCGAAAGTCAAATTCCAAATTTCAGCTCTTTGTAGTGCCAACCACTCTGTTTCTTTCTTAGAGTACAATAAACCTCCGAGGACTTTGGCAACTAAGGGCACACCCTTGCATTTCTTTGAGATTTCTCTTCCAATTTTCTCCAACCTGCTGTAAGTCATCAGTCCTCCAGGACAGAATGCTCGCCTTTGGATTATGTTCCAACATTGATAAGCCTTTTAATTGATACATGTCTTCAGCTCGAGCTCGAACCGTCAATGCAACATCATGGCTGCGACAAGTCACAATGATCTTGCTTCCTGTAGCACCTGAGTTTTTCAATAGAGGCGCAAAATCTTCCCACTTTTCTTGTTGCTCGATCCACACATCATCAAGCACAAGCGTAAATTTCTTCCCTTTAGCTGCTCCTTAAGAGCATTCTCCAAAACTTGCTTAGTTGATGATTGAGGCATGGTAGTGTCTGGAATTTGTTCTAAGATTTGAGTGAAGAGATTTGTGGTGTTAAAATTATCGGAAACACAAATCCAAACTCTCAAATCAAAGTGCTTCAGACAAAGATCGTCATTGTAGGCAAGCTGTGCAAGCGTAGTCTTGCCAAGTCCTCCGAGTCCGTATATGGCTATGACGCTAGTGATCTCTTGGTTAACCAGCAGCAGCAGCAGCAGCAGGGTTGGACGAGAAGGCATTATTCTGATCATCAGTAGGCTGGAGGTTGAAGCTCCTCTTTCTGTTGTCAATGTCGCCCAACCTCGGATTTATGGCTTTGATTTGATGAGCAAACTGAAAAGCGCAGTGCAAATGTAGTAATAAAGGAGGATGAAATGTAGTAGTAGCACCCCTTGTTGTTGATGAGGATGCTTCGTCGCAGTTGTTCATAAGCGATCTCGTCAAACACATCTTCAACATCATAAGCCACTTGTTTGAGTTCCTCCAGCCAAACTCTGATCAGCTTTTCCTTCACTTGCTTTTCCTCGGCATCTTGCAATGTGGTGTGGATGCTCTTGAGAGAAGCTTGAAGACTTTCGGCATCACGTTTCACACAGAGTAGAAGGCCGATCTCATCAAAAGCAAGAGAGATGAGCCTGCTCACTATCTCCTCTGCACCATGCGCAATCAAATCTTCAGCCATCTTAAGTTGATGAGAAGCAAAAACACAATTAGCAGGCAACGTAGGTAGCTAGCTATATAACTAGATCTCTCGATAATTTACCTCAATAACTTTTTTTTGTTTACTTACATTAAAATAAAAGGAACAGTGGGTGTGTAAAATAAAAGGAACAGTGGGTGTGTAAAGTAAAAATAGAAGGAACAGTGGGTTATTAGGAAGAAGTCAAGCCCATCTTCATCATCATACGCGCACAACTTTTTTTTTTTTTTAGCGTAATTCTTTAAAGTTGTCATTGTGTGCACACCTTATGGTTCGACTATAAAGAAGTATAATTTTGTCACTAATGTTTTATTTAGTTATTCCTTTTGTATAGCCTTGTCCAAGATATCTTGTACGTGGCCCAGACAAATATCTATATTCTTGACATGATGTACAACTCTTGGGATATTAGAAGATTATACAAGATATTCTCGTAATATCTTTTCTATCTATCAAGATTGACAAGTATTCAAACTGCAAACAATATTGGCCTAAGTACCTCGCATCAAGTCTTTCTATTTGAAACACAAGGCCGAGAAAAGGAAAGAAGAGATATCAAGAATATGACACCAAGGTTCGACTCAAGAAGGAAAGTGGAATATGCCGAGAACATTCCTTGAAGATTGTTTGGACAACTCCTTGAAACTAGTTGTTTAAGTTTTTTTTGTATAAATACGAGTGATCACAAACGGAGTACATTGATTATTCGATTGCTTTCTACATTCAAATGAGATAAGAGAATGCACAAGCAATCTCTTTTCTTACACACACACTACACTAGGCTAAGGGGACTTCGTTGAAACACTGAGGGGATCTCAGGCACCAAGGGGACTTGGGTACTGTGTAGTTGCAAAGTGTAAGGGGGAGTGATTAGTGTAATAGAACTTGGTGATGGATCAATAGCTTGGTGAGGGATCACAAGTTAGGAGTTCTATGTAAATCTGTAATCATCTTTCTTAGCGCAATATACACCTGGGCGTGGCCCCGCAGACTAGGACATTTTCGAACTGTGAAATCAAACTTCTCGTGACTGCAATTTATCTTTATTTGTTGTTTTCTATTTAAGCCAAGACAAGCAGCTTGTATCTGTGCCCATAACACTCAATATATACAAAGCTATTGTCTGTGGCCACAACAAATTTCGTTGTGTGTTCATTGCACCTAAGACAATTAGCTTGTAACTGTGCCACAACACTCAATATATACAAAAGCTACTGTCTGTGGCCACAACAAATTATGTTGTGTGTTCTTTATTGCACCCAAGACAGTTAGCTTGTAATTGTGCCCACAACACCTATATTTACATAGCTACTATTTGTGGCCACAACAGAATTTGTTGGAAAGTGAGATTGTTTATAACAAGATCCTTGAGCCAAACTCTCAGCTTTCGCTCTTCCCTTGCTTTTCCTCAACATCTTGCATCACAGCTGGGATGATAGTTAGTATGCCTCGAAGGTTTTGCTCGTCGCCTTTCACACCAAGCATAAGACCAATCTCTTCAAAACTCAAGTGACGATGAATCGAAGAGAAGCTGCAAAGTTCATCATGGACCAAATCGATTATCGATAGATCGACGGATTGGCTCGATCTGATTTACCTTACTGATCTTGGGCACCACGGATCTGAGCGCGAAGAGCCGATCGTTGAGCTTTTTCCATCGGTTCCTCTCCGATATAATGTTCTTCGCGGCTACGGAGGACGCGGCCTCGTCGGGGGAGCTCGAGCTGTAGTAGGCCGAAAAGGAGTCGTCCAATCCAAAACTGCCACACACAAGTGAAAAACAGAGTCAAAACAGAGATGGAATGCCCAAGTTGGTTGGTTTTTTTTTTGGTTGTTTCTGTAGATTAATTTTAAGTACCCATCGATGTCTTCAGTCTGTAACAACATGTTCTCCAATAAGTTCCTGTAATCGTTGTCGAAATCTTCCATTTTTAGTAGTGTGAGCTCTGAAGAGTAGATCAGAAACAGGGCTCAAAAGAGAACAAATAAAAATTGTTGTTGTTGTTGTTGTTGGTTTGGGTCTGGGTCTGAGATCAAATCGTTTGGTGTTTTAGTGTACAATGGATGAACAAAACTCAAGTGACGATGAATCGAGGCAGTTGGAGGTGAGTTTTAAAGTTTTTTTAGGTCTAGGGTTTCTCAATATGCAAATGTACCACGTACACGATTGTTTCGGCCATACAGGATCGAGATATCTGTATATATATCGGTGACACACAACCGATACTTAAACGTAATTCTCGGTAGTAGATAACCAAACATTTTTGTAATGGGTTACTAGTGGACTCGGTGGTCATGTGCCGAGATATATTGAATGGTCTCAGTTGTGACATAGCGAAACCATCCTTTACGTGTCGACCCTGTACTACCGAGAATTGCGTTTTTAAGGATTTTCTAACTTTTAACACCGAGTACTTATGATATTTGAATTATTCTTCCAGGAAGTAGCATCGACAAGTGCATTTCAAGATATCTCTTATCTTTTCAAACGGGATGCACCATTTGAAACTAGAAAAGAGGCACTCAAATGGGTTCAAGAGACAGGACGTGCTAGAAAGTTTGTCCTGGTTATAAAGAAGTCTGATGCCGGAGGGAATGGCCGTAGGGGAAGGGTCACAATTACGTGTGAGAGATCCGGAACATATAAGGGTATTTCCCAAAGAGTTGGAATTGCTAAAGCTGAACTAATTGAGAAGATGCCACGTAAGTTGACAAACGCAGAGGAAGAGGACAACACAAGACCAAACACCGGTACGAAAAAATGTCAGTGCCCTTTTCTTATTCAACTCAAGGAACACTCAGACTCATATTGGTATGTAAGTGTGGTATGTGGCATGCACAACCACAACTCTGCCAATTTCTTGGAAGGGCACTCATATGCTAGAAGATTGACTCAGGATGAGGCAACTATTTTGGATCAGATGAGTAAGGCTAATGTTAGGCCACGACAGATCCTAAACACTTTGAGGTAAAGGGATAAGAACAATGCTTCAACATTGCGGACAATATACAATGCACGACAAAGGAATCGAATTAAAGAAGCTGGTGGGAGAACTCAAATGCAACAACTCTTACATTTATTGGAAGACAATATGTATCTGTCATGGCATAGGAAAGACCCCGAATCGAATGTAGTTACAGACTTGTTTTGGTCCCATCCTGACTCCATAAACTTATTGAGGTCTTTTCCATACGTTCTTCTAATGGATTGCACATATAAGACCAATAGGTACCGATTGCCGTTGTTGGAGATTGTTGGGGTCACTTCGACGACATTACATTCTCGGTTGGGTTTTGTTTTTTATCTTCGAGAGACTATGTCCAACTACACATGGGCATTGAACATTTTGAGAGGTTTACTAGACGGGTGGCCTACACCTAGTGTTTTTGTCACCGATAGAGAATTGGGCCTAATTAATGCAATTGAAGAAGTTTTTCCACAATGTTCCCACCACTTTGTACATGGCATATCAACAAAATGGTGTTGACCAACACCAAAAAGATGTTCGCACGAAATGATGACTTTCAACTCTTCAATAAGAGGTGGACGGATTTGATGTATGCTACGACCGAAGCATCATTCGAGCTTATGTTGGCTACGTTACGTGTTGAGTATGCAGATATGAAAGGTCTGCTTAATTATTTGGAGGATACTTGGTTGCGGGATTACAAGAATAGATTTGTACGTGCATGGACAAACCACTTTTTCATCTTGGAGAAACCACAACGCAAAGGGTTGAGTCTGCACATTCCACTCTCAAACAGCATCTCGGCACATGTACTGCAAACTTTGAGGCGTTGTGGAGTGTAATTCATGGAACGTTAGACATACAACATAATAGGATCAAATCGTCGTTTGAGGTTAGTTTGAATGTTGTGCAACATGGTTATATGGATGGATTGTATCGCCGTTTGCGGGGTTATGTATCCCTGAAAGCGCTTAAGTTGATTCGTAACGAGGTTGAACGTGGGGTGAATGTTGGGACAGACCGGAGCTTATGTGGTTGTGACCTACGTACCACTTGTGGGCTTCCGTGTGCACACGAGCTTAATGTACATATTTTAGCTGGTTCACCTATACCACTTGAAGACATACATGTGTATTGGAAGAAGTTGAGTATGGTACCCGATGCATCAGTGAATCGGACTGCCTATAACTTGAATGACGAGCTTCAAAGAGTTGTGTCTAAGTTTGAAACATTCGTTGATGAGGATTCGCGTGTTAGGACTATTCAACAACTAAGAGAGATTAGTTGTCCTTCCTCGACGTCATGTATTGCACCACAGGCAAAAGTGAAGACAAGGGGGAGACCGATTCTTGATAGTTTTGGTAATTATGTTATAGGGAGCAAGAAAATGAAAAAAGGGAAGAGAGGGATGAAGAGGAAAGCCGAGGAAGATGATACTTCTACGACGAGAGATCCAAATGGCTTTGAATATGTACTTACACCCGCTGAGGCAGCCAGTGCGCGAAGGAAAGTAAAACAAGTTAGGAATAAAGTACATCGAACACGTGGGGCATCTATGGGAGTATCTGAGATTGGATTCATTCACACTATACAACCAGATTGGATTCAACATGTTGAGACTACAGTAAATGTGGATAGCGATGGAAATTGTGGCTTTCGTTGTGTTGCCGCCAGTCTTGGATTCTCAGATATAGATGGTTGGAAAAGGGTTAGAACAGCTATGGTTAATGAACTACAAGAGAACCAAGAGTTTTGGAAGGATTTGCTTGGAAGTTACTTCGACCAAATTAAGGGAGTCAGTGCAATTCTTTGAAGGTAAGGATGTCGGGTCCGACAAGTGGATAACCCTTCCAGACATGGGACTTCTAATTGCAACAACATTTAATGTTGTGCTTGTCAACGTGTCATATGGTTGTTGCATGACATTTCTTCCTCTACGTAATGCCCCTCCGCCTATGAAAGATCGGGTAGTTATTGGCGTTACAAATGTCAACGACACTCATTGGGTTAGGGTAAGTTTTTAGCGTTTGTATCAAATTTTGGTTAATATGTCAATGCACGTTACTTATTCTTTCTTTTATGTTGCTCCTCCATTTGACAGAGTCATATTCAAGCCTAATGCACCGGTTCCCCCTGTATTCTTGGTGTGGAAGACCTTCGCGAATGTTGATGCTCAAGGGTGGGGTTTTGGTATTAACATCCAAGCACAAGTCCCGGTTCAATCTTCTCATGTACACATGCCCTTCGTGGTAGACTTAGCGTCACCTTAAGCAAACTTGAATTGATGTTGTTGAATGAATATTATGTCTTCGAAACTTGGCATGATGCTTTTGTGTACTTTTGTTGATGTATGTAACTTGAATTGATGTTTGTTGAATGGATAAATTCATGATATCCCAATTTTGTACTCTCAATTAAAAGGATCGGTTACAGAAGGTCGAAAACTACCCCCAAGTCTCGGACAGACAGAACCGTGACACCCATTGTAATCTCGGACATTAAGTTTCGTGAGCATCCAACAATGGGGTGCCCTAAATACTTCGGTTACATGACATCGAGATTCTTGCTAAATTACGGTGACTAATGACCGAAAAGTAGACCAGAGTAACAGAACATTATAACCGATTTACTGCAAATAATTGCGGTAGCATGTGGCCGATTTAATGTGTGTTCCTTGCATGTGAGCATCGATAAAATGCAACCGAGACCCTTAATTACCAATCGGTATTTCATAGCCGAGACTAATTCATGAATTACAGTATTTCGTAACCGATTTTATCTGCAAAGTTGTGATAATAGGAGGCCGAGTCATTATGTGTAATAGTTGCGTAATAATTTCGGTGATGAACTACCGAGACCATACATAGGTTTCGGTACCACTTGATCGTAAGTTAGACATTACTTGCGGGTGTGCATGACCGATACTATATAAAATTTGGCCAATATGGCAGGGTTCGCATGGAGGCGTCCGAGCTCGATAGACCAATCACGGTCATGCATAACCGATAATTCTCAGTGGTTCTCGTTCCTGTGTGGCCGTGGATTTCTCTGTGGTAACTTATTGCAAACATGGTAGTGACAAAAATAGAACAACAAATAGTAGTAGTAGAACACATCAATTCAAACATGACTAACAAGTCAAATATTATCAATTCAATAGAACAATACCGAAGAAGGTAAACAATACCAAATTAACAAGTTAAACATCATCCATCATCAAATACCAAACAAGTTAAACAATACCAAATGAACAAGACAAACAACATGTTTTTTCACTTGAGCCCTTTTGCTTTCTTCGCTTTGCGACTAACATATGTTGTCGTGGGGGACTTCCTCTTAGGTGGCTGGCTAGAACTTGGGGTGGGCAGAGGGGCATTCTTTCTCACCGAAGGCTCAATAGAAGTTGGGGTAGGCACACTTTCTATTGGGGTACTTGTCATGTTGTGAAGGAGCGGTAGGTGCACTCGGTGTTGTGGTGTTGGTCGTGGTGGTGGTGGTACCCGTACCAAGACCCCTACCCGTCAAGTAGTCCACGACATCATTCGCCATTTTCTCAAGCCAGCCTCCATCTTGCCATACCCGCCGCAAGTCTATCCATGCCAATACGCTATCCAATGCCCGTCGATTACGCTGTTCAAAACCAATAGAGAAACTATGAATAAATAATACAAAAGAAATGTGATAAACCAACTTAAATTCAAATGGTTGCAAGGCTCTTACCTCCAATAACTCATTATCACCAACCGTATCGGGAAGTCATCACGTGCGCCTGGGTTCTCAATGGTAGGATGTGAAACTCGTGTGAACCATGGCGATATTCCGGTGCAAATGCCATGAACTCGAACCTCACCTTCTCCCCTCGATCTTCAACAGAGAGTGAATGGCTACGCCACCTTTCCCAATTCTCCTGGTTGGAATGAGTACTTAACCGAGTATTTCATTGCGGTGCGGCCTCGATTTGCTTCGAGGGGGCGATATGGAGACAATGGTATTCCTTGAACATGGCCAAGTCTGTCGAAGGAACCTCTCCGATGGTATGGCTCCACAACTTCCATGTACTTCAAACAACCGAGTAGAAGGCCATCGGTAGAACAATACCGCCTGTCCTGATGTCACTGTATGGGTCCCACGTCACCTACACCAATGAAACAAACAATTTATATCAAAATATGAAGTTTGATAAATTGAAATATCAAACTCAAAGTAATAAAACAAAGTACCTCACTTGGTCGTAACCTATCAAGGGTCCTACGAATACTACTTAGCTTGTCCACGTTAGCTACCGTCTCGTGTTTCTGTACCCACCTCGAGACACGTGGCTGAAGGTGGTCCATGTATTTCGCATTCGACGCAGCAAGCTGGAGTGGGAAGTGCTCGTATACCCATCCCTAAAAAAAGAATCAACAAAAATTAAAAAAGAAGTACTGGATTTGTATTGGCCGATTCACAAGTAATGCACAAGAAATATGTACCTTGAGCAAAGTTAGGTACCCCGCAATCTGCGACACTTCTACCCCAGGTGGCGACCCGAGATGACGGTAAAAATAAACTAGAGCAAGAAGACCCCATGCGTAAGTCCGACCTCATCCAAGTTCTCCAGAAGCTTCTATAATGAAATTGAAACTCGTGACCCACTCTTATCAGCGAATAGGGTGCAAGAGAGCAAGTACAAAAAGTATGCATGTGCAGTGCATTCCACTGGAGGGTACGTAGTAGGAGAACTGGAAGTACTGGAAGACTTGGACTTGGGTGGGCAAAAACGACTCTTCAGCCAAACTACTCGCACTGTGAGACCCTTCGTAATGTTAACCTCTTCCTCTGCTTCGTCGGGAGAAACCCCGAGCAGTTTTGAAACTAACTCAATTGCATCCTTGAGGGACTCCTCTGTGTACCTTGAAAAATTCTCAACCGCCACCACCTTGCCCGTCACTGGGATCTTCAGTAAAATGCTCACGTCCTCGAGCGTGATGGACATTTCACCAAATGGTAAATGAAATGTATTGGTCTCCGGCTGCCACCGCTCGACAAAAGCTGATATCACATCCTTATTGGCCTTCCGATAGGAGCAGTCTATTAGTGGAGCCAAACCCGACCTCTGAATGATTCTTTGCAGTCCCTGGGTATCGGGGTGACAAGATTGCAAATCCTACTCAGCTATTTGAGCCCCGTGGTTTATGCACTTAAGCAACGGTCGATTCTACAAAAAAAAACATAATTCATAAATACATTATCGTATATGAATAGCAAAAGTAATAATTTGATTGAAAATGAATTGATATTTTGCCAAAAAAAGGCTACATATCTCATTATTCCAAATTGCTGCCGCAACATGATCCTTAAAACTCTTCAACAAAGAGCGGTCAATAGGACCGCCAGGGAAAGGAGCAGATGGGTCATCTTTGGGCTCCACAACATTCCCACCAACAATACCGCTAGTACTCCTAGTTACTTGTGGTTGGGATGTGGTGGTTTCTTCCATTGCGGCCCTGCGGGCCTCATCCCTGTCTGCACCACCCCGACTACTGCTCCCCACAGGGACATGAGATGCCTCATCCTCGACGTTATCCCTCACCGGTCTGCGTCCATGTACACCTTCAACAGCTTGCACTTTCGCCTTTCGATATGATGCAGTATGTGCCTTCCTCTTACCACGGACATCACAAGCAGAGGGAGCAGCAGTAGGAGCAGAAGGAGGAGCAGCAGGAGCAGAAGGAGCAGCAGCAGGAATAGCAGGAGGCAGGAGCAGCAGGACCAGAAGGAGCAGCAGCCACGACCGATGCTCGTTGTGCTCGTGCTCGTTGTGCTCTCGTGGGCTCTCCATCGACATCCTCTCTGGAAACAGTACATTTTCCTCGAGCCATATCTGATAGAGAAAGACATTGTAACCATATAATCTCTTGTGCAGCAAAAAAAAAACCCCAAAAAATATATTTTCAACACTGAATCGGTATGGCACAACCGATATCAAAAGAAAATTTTCGGTATACCATAATTGAAACATAAGGAAACATTTCGGTATGACGAAACCGAGATCTATCACAAAGTTTCGGTATTTATCCTCCGAGACTAAACCTACGCATAAGTAATATACGACCTTCGGTTTACTGTCACCGAAACAAAACCAAGAATCTCGGTTACTTTTGTTCGAAATGTAATGAAATTTTATATGGGCTAAGTGTCGTTTGGATACAAACGAGAAGTACTCATAAGTCTCGGTATGGTATTTCTGAGATTAATGACTATATCACGGTCCTGTGTGGCCGAGTATTACGGGTTTGCAAAAAAACCCAGATTTTTAAGCATTTTCATAGACGACTACAAAGAAAATGAACCAAATGAACATAAAATCGAACAAAAACTCAAACGTACCTTACTTTCCCTCTCGATTTCACAATGAACTCAAATCCGAACCTGTCCCTAGCCGCTGACCACTCCAATCGGGCGAAAAACTCATCCAACTCGAAAAAACCAGGAATATGTGGGAGAGAACGATGAAAAATACGTGATTTAGTTGATTTCGCCTCCAAATCACGATGGCAATGAGAGCTTTTGTAAGAAATAAGGTTTCGAAAAAATGGAAACCAGTTCTAGGGTTTTGCGTATAGCCGAAATAGGTGGGGTGCCTCAGCCTTAGGGTTCAAGGGCATTTTTGTCCAATTTGGGGGGTGCCCTGATAAATTCGATGGGTGCCCTTGTAAATGGGGTGCCCTGAGTGTTGACCGGGGTGCACATAGCCGGCCTCTTTTTTTTTAGCGTAATTCTTTAAAGTTGTCATTGTGTGTCACACCTTATGGTTCGAGTATAAAGGAATATAATTTTGTCACTAATATTTTATTTAGTTATTCCTTTTGTATAGCCTTGTCCAAGATATCTTGTACGTGGCCCAGACAAATATCTATATTCTTGACATGATGTACAACTCGTGGGATATTAGAAGATCATACAAGATATTCTTGTAATATCTTTTGTATCTATCAAGATTGGCAAGTATTCAAACTACAAACAAGATTGACCTAAGTACCTCGCATCAAGTCTTTCTATTTGAAACACAAGGCCGGGAAAAGGAAAGAAGAGATATCAAGAATATGACTCCAAGGTTCGACTCAAGAAGGAAAGCGGAATATGCCAAGAACATTCCTTGAAGACCGTTTGGACAACTCATTGTAACTAGTTGTTTAAGTTTTTTTTGTATAAATATGAGTGATCACAAACGGAGAAGTACATTGATTATTCGATTGCTTTCTACATTCAAATGAGATAAGAGAATGCACAAGCAATCTCTTTTCTTACACACACACACACTAGGCTAAGGGGGCTTCGTCGAAACACCGAGGGGATCTCAGGCACTAAGGGGACTTGGGTACTGTGTAGTTGCAAAGTGTAAGGGGGAGTGATTAGTGTAATAGAATTTGGTGATGGATCAATAGCTTGGTGAGGGATCACAAGTTAGGAGTTCTATGTAAATCTGTAATCATCTTTCTTAGTACAATATACACCTGGGCATGGCCCCGCAGACTAGGACATTTCCGAACTGCAAAATCAAACTTCTCATGACTGAATTTATCTTTATTTGTTGTTTTCTATTTACGCCAAGACAAGCAGCTTGTATCTGTGCCCACAACACTCGATATATACAAAGCTATTGTCTGTGGCCACGACAAATTATGTTGTGTGTTCATTGCACCCAAGACAATTAGCTTGTAACTGTGCCCACAACACTCAATGTATACAAAAGCTACTGTCTGTGGCCACAACAAATTATGTTGTGTGTTCTTTATTGCACCCAAGACAGTTAGCTTGTAATTGTGCCCACAACACCTATATTTACATAGCTACTATTTATGGCCACAACAGAATTTGTTGGAAAGTGAGATTGTTTATAACAAGATCCTTGAGCCAAACTCTCGCCTTTCGCTCTTCCTTGCTTTTCCTCAGCATCTTGCATCATAGCTGGGATGATAGCTAGTATGCCTCAAAGGTTTTGCTCCTCGTCTTTCACACCAAGCACAAGACCAATCTCTTCAAAACCAATAGAGATGAGCCTATTAACAACAGGGTCGGCCCTAAGTATTTAAAGGCTTGGGGCAAAATTATAATTTGGGGCTCGTTAATTCTAATTAAATATTTGATAAATAAATACACATTTCACACATAAAAAATTATTTCAAATCAAATAAACTTAACAGTTTTTCAAAAAAGGTAAAGTGTGACGACACTTACAAAATACAAAGGAGAGGACAAATCGACCAATGGTTGGTAGGCACAATTGGAACTGAGTTATTGTCTTTTAACTAGTGACTCGAGTTTGAGTACTGTGTGTTAGTGTCATATGGATAATTGTCATCAATTGCCTTAAAATGAGTTAATGATTCAATGTGGTTCACGCGTTGATTTGGAGAACCACAATTTGTTAAGATATGTTGTTAGAACATGAAGATCAGATCAATTATAACAGATCACAGAATTTGGTAGTTGCGGTTTGTTACGTTCCATCTTTATCCACAACCAAACGAGAAGCTGTTAGAGTTTGGTTCAGATTCTGATAGCGATATTGCCCATGTGATTCATGAGAAGAATGTGGAAGTTTTTGAGGATCAAGACGATTGAATTCTAGTAGTTGTTAGGATTTGAGAAGTCTTGTAAATCATCTATAAATATGCGTCAAAGTAGAGAATATGTTATTCATTCATTGATTCATCTTTTCTAACTTTGTTTTGTACAGTGAACGTGTGTGTTCACTTTTTGTTTATCGAGTTGTAAAGCTCCAAGGGGACTTGGGTGCTAGTGTGAGGGGGAGCCTCATTCCTGAAGTGAGAGACTTGTGTGTAAGATCCAGAGAAGCATAGGGAGTTGCTAGTAGGAGACAGTGAGGGAGTCACTAAAGGAGTCCTGTACATCGTACGTGTTCATAGTAGATTTTGCATCTGGGCATGACCCCGCAGATGTTGGTCGTGGACCGAATTGCGTGAACAATCTCTTGGTCTTGTGATTTGCTTTACAGCTTTTATTTACATTTAAGTATTGTGTAATTCCCTGTTAGAATATACTACGTTTCCTGTTGTAACACGCATTGATTCAGTAATTTCATTGTTGATATAAACATTAACATTGAGAGCTCCCCACCTATATGGTGCGCGACTCGGGGCGAACTCAAAGTAATCGAATAGTCCGAATATCGAGTGATTTAGACAAAAAAATAAGAGGACAAATCACTAAGTGTCTAAGATGAGAAAATAATTAAGTTGAAAGGGCTTAGCTTTTTTGAAATGAAATGAATGACTCAATAGAGGACCAGACATAAATGACTTACCAATCAAGTGGGCTCAATGATTTAAGTGGCATTGCATAATCAACAATAATTCTTAAAATAAAACTTGTATTTGTATATATAATTATTTTTTTTTTTTAAATGGAGCCCCAACAGGGATAGGGTCCCAGGGCGGTCGCCCCGCTCACCCCTGTTGAGGACCGCTTAACAATCCCCCCGGCGCCACCCACAATGATCTCTTAAGCCATCTTTGATTTCGGGAATGGATTTGCTAAAGTTAAGAGGTGTAATGTTGGTAATGTTTACCATTAGAAATGTGCCACGTGTACAATCTAGATGTGCTTTTACTCTTTTGTCCACATGGCGTGTTGCTATTGGGAGACATTGCCAACATCATCCTCCCAACATTAGCAAATCCCCTCCCCTTTGATTTCTTTCTTGAGAAATTAAAAAAGAAGTGGTTGTTTCTCACTCAACGCACTGCAGATTACAGATGAAAGCTTTGTTGCATTGATTAGATTAAAGAGAGCTGAGCTATGTTAAGAAATTTAATATCTATTGATTGACATGTGAAGGAGTTGTGATCCAGTGCAGGTGACTTCAATTTAATATCTATTGATTGACCAAATTAATTCCACATATAATTAATCAGATTCAGAGGCAAGCTGTCTTTATACCATCATTAAGCTAGACCCTGACATTAATAAATTTTAATTAACTAGTTGCATTTGCTTAATCATCACTAGAACTTAAGTAGCCCTTGTTTTGACATTATGCAACTTATTAGTTGAAGCTTACAATACTAAATATTACTATATACCAAGTTGTTTGTTGTTGTTTTCCTCTTAATAACTTCGATGAATGAAAATTTTTCTTTAAAAACAAATGAGTGAATGAGCTGATTTATCTGTTAAAATTACAGTCCTCAGATGCAATATTTTAGCCATTCTGAAAAGTATAAACAAACAGTAATAACTAACATCATTTTTTTTTTTTATAACTTTGACTACACAATGTCCAAAATTTTGGTGAAGCTGTACTAAATTTTGGTGAAGCTGTACTAAATTGGCAACAAAGAGCAATTCTGTAATAGATTACATATTGGAATGGCATTTGATGTCTTCAGCTTCACCATCATGAATAAGGTACGTAGTACTGACTCTATTTAATTGTTCATACAGCTGCCTTCATGAATTCTAAGCAGCGGCTAAGAACCGAAACTGATTTTGCGTAAGGCTATTGCCAGTGGCGTCGAGCCAACTACTATGATGTTGTATTGAAAATATTTGACTGTGTGTCTGAACAACTGATGCATTGATGATTTCTTAATCCATCTTTTCCTATATATATTAAGGGGTGTAATACTGATATCAAATTGTAGGCATCTAGTAAGTAGGTAAAGGGTTCCCTTGGTTAGTACTACAGTGATTATGTATCAATATTGATACACCAACGAACTCTTGTTTTCAACACATTGAAGGTAGGTGAGATTACCTACTCATAATTTTTAAGTGCATTGCATCTCCATGAAATTATCTAGTTATCAGTTTGACCATCATATTGTTGAACATTTTCAAAAACAGCGAAATGTGTTTAGTCCCACGTGGGATAAAAAGCTATACTTTAAAGAGTATATATACTCTTGTACTACTCTAATTGTTTAGAAAGAAACACTAGAGGTATGCGAAGTGAACAACATAGTGGAGCGAACAACAGAGAGCAAATTCAAAACACTAAGAAGGGTTAATTTCAATTTCTAAGTGCACCTCACATTTTTATCAAAATACCTTTTCATCCAAATCGAAACACCTAACTCTAAAACCTTGGTCAAGACATCTATATTAGGTTTGACGACATGTAGCCGAGATTTATCCATTAGACTCGAACTTCTTTGGTGAGATTTAGTTGACAACTGCTGACCTAACCGACCGACTCTCCAATTAAAGGTTCGACAAGGTATAACCGACTCTCCAACTAGAGGTTCGGTGAGTTCCGATCGACTCTCCAACAAGAGATTCAGACATTTGAGGCCGAACCACTCGATGATGCTTACAAATCACAAAGAAGAGAGTATGTGGAGTGCACTAATCACAATGAGGGGAATAAGAGTCATTTTGTTGGAGAATTCACCTTTTTTTTCAAGTTTGACTTTTTCTGGGGTGCACTGAGTAAAGGGCGGGTGCACTTAGCCGGACTCAATTATTTTGGTGAGAAAAAGCAACCTACCCAAGCTGATCATTGAATCCAATTTATGATATAAAGAACTTATCAATCTTTGTTTGAAGCCTAAACAAGCACTGAAGAACATAGCTAGTAAGCTTATTACAGGGTGTCTTCTATACTAGAACTTGTATGTTTATGCTTCCATAGTTTTCCTTCCCTGTTGTTTCTTTTTCTATTTTAATCATTCCAATATAAAATTATTCTTTTATAATTTTTGTTTACCAAGACTTTCAGAGCTAACATAACATGACTGAAGTATAGTCCGAACCAAAACTCAAAACCAGTGCATGCCTTAAACTGAAACTACATCTGGCAATGTGGACTGTGAGGATGCTTCCTTACAAATAGACAAATGTTAGACAATGTAACGCCTAGTATCTTTTTTTTTTTTTTTTGAATAAGTAATATACCAACTAAAGTTATTTTCACAAAGTGCATATGAAAAATTACTTTGAATCTGACAGTACAGGCTCTAATTTCTACAATTGGAAGAATTGTTTCAATATTGCAAATTCAAGGCATGTGGAAATCTTACAGATAAAAAAGAGAACTAAGAACTTCTATCGTGTTTTTGGGGTCTCACAGAATTTGACATCTCCATACATCCCTATTTATTGATTCAGTTGTAACCAAGTACATCCCTATTTATTGATTCAGTTGTAACCAAGAAGCTATGATCCCTTAGGACAACGAAAAACACAATCACATATCATTTAAGAATCTAATTGGACTACCTATATATTATACAGAAATGCAACTATTAATTCATGACATAAAGAAAGGGCAAATGCAACAAAAAATATTGAGGATACGTTCTGTAAGTAGACCTTCCCTAACAAATCATAGAACTGAAACAGTTTATATAGTTATATTTGAAAAATAAAAAAGAAACAGGGTAATAACTAACAATTATATGGTATATCCATGAATATATAAGTCATTGAAACTTTGGGTGAAAGTGCATAACTGTCACAAAAACATATTCTATCGATCTTTGATTAATCAAATACATAACAGGTTAGACATTACATATAAGAGTGAATGAAAATAATTGCAATAGATCTCAACAATATAATTCATTTGAAATTACTTCATAATTCATAAATTGAATATAGTCTAGGGAATGTAAGTAAGCATTTTTGTACTTTGGGTTGAGCGTTAGTTCCCCTACTGTTCTATGACTATCACACTATTTACTGCATTTTGAGGTATATATATATATGTGATGTTTCTTTTCCTAGTTTTCCACACTAAGGGTTTTTTTAAGTGGCTTCCACATAAATTATTAAATCGCTTCCGCATAACTGTTAAGGCTTCGGCTAAAATAACTATTTTAATAAAAAATTTAATGAACTCTAAATTTCATAAATTAGAAGGACTAGTGTATTACTTATCCTGAACACGAGTAACGAGACATATATATATAGGTTGTAAAGGCTGACTAATACGTAGTTAAGTCCTGTGTGGATAGAATTAAGGTTAATTACGGGTTTAGGGCGGGTGGTGTCCTAAATTAGGAGAGGGACCGTCACAACAATGGACTTTTTAAATCACTCGTATCTTTACTTTTCTCTCTTAAAATACATTTTTCCCGACAAAAGATACATATACATATAAAGCACATGAATACATAGAGATTATAGACATGTTTGGTTTATCTATATCTTCATTTTCCAACAGTTCACCTTAAGGTTGCTCATTACAAGAAAAAATATTTTTAAGATATTAAACAATTAAGCATTAATTGTTGAAGACTAAATTGTTACAACTTAACTAGTTTTAGACCCGGACATTGTCCCGAAATACTATGAATCTATATTTATTACGTAAATAAAAAACAAAAAACTGAAAATAATGTACTTAAGCTATTAATTAGGATATTAATTAGGCAAACTAATTAATCCACTAAAAAATTAAATTCAAATCTATGTAGAGTTGATATGTATCAATAGAGGTGGCAAAAATTCGGGTTCAGACGGGTCCGGGTCTGGACAACCCCTACTATAAAGAGTATATTCATTGTCTAGACTCGACTCAGTTTTAAATTCGTACAAGACTAGCTTGTCCATACCCAGTTTACTTAAAATTTGGGTTGTTCGTTGTCCGAATTTTTCACAATTTTGAAAACTTACTTCTCATATTGAAAACCTCTTCAAAAGTTAAAATATACATAGATTATAATCTTGTATGTTGTAATTTTAAAAAGTAACGTCAAAGTCTCAACAAATATTGCAAACTATAAATCATTCTAACATTACTGCAAATAATTTAATGTAATTAAAACATTTAATGTCAAGAAACAAATTTTCAAGTACTAAAAAACTAAAATTTAACTTATTTTTCAATCAAAGATATCTTTAGTACATTAATTTATTTGTATTAGAGTAGGTTGTTTTTTTTGACGAAAAGATATTTCTATTCATATAAATTGCTCACTATTACATCTGATTTAACAATTAAATTACATCAATAGCAATCTGTTGGAGATGTTGGGATAGTCCCACATGAACTACTTATAAAGAAAAAATAAGGGTCATAAGTGTGGAGTGGACACTCCATCTTGCCTTGGCATTTTGGAGTGAACCGCACTCACACTTGTAGCCCATACATAAAACTAGTCATCACACTCTCCTCACCTTGGATTGGGCCTTTAATATAAAAATTGAACATGGTATCAGAGCCGATGGTTGACTTAATTGCCCATTGTCCAAGGGCCTTGTAGACATCCAACAAAAATGGTTGATTGATGTTCTGCGGTCAAGTCCGAGTTGGACTTGAGGGGGGAGTGTTGGAGATATTGGGATAGTCCCACATGGACTACTTATAAAGAAAAAATAAGGGTCAAAAGTGTGGAGTGGACATTCTATCTTGCCTTGGCATTTTGGAGTGAACCTCACTTCCACACTTGTAGCCCATACATAAAACTAGTCATCACATTCTCATCACCTTGGATTGGGCCTTATAATATAAAAATTGAACACAACCCTTTTTCCTTCTCTTTGAAATCAAATCGACGTTGGGAAAGTTTGCAAACTTGTGTGCAACTTATACGCTTATCTTTTGCATTTACATTATCTTTTGCATCTACAATAATATAACCATAACTTACTGAAATAGAAAAACACAAACTTCCAACAAGGAAAGACAAATACAGACTTCCAACAAGGGAAGACAATAACTTACTAAAATAGAAAACCTAGTATAAAATATCAAACCAACAACTGACACGTATCTATACATAAACATATAGAAGTAGGGACAGAATTGAGTATTAGCATATGCATGTGTAGAGGAGAGGCAAGTGGTGCCAATGATGAATCTAACAACTGCTGCAGACCAAATGAAACAGAATATTTCAAATCTGAATAGATCCGACTTTTATTGAATAAATAAAAATAAAGATTGTTATTGGAACTACCAAAAATCAAAACAGAAGATCGGTTGTGGTTCAAACTAAAGAATCTCAAAAAATAATTGCTACTCCAAACTCTAACCGTTTCCTTAATAGATTGTTTTTTGTATTAGAGTAGATTACTACTCTAAACCCTAGCCGCTTCCTAAATACAATAGTTTGCAAATTTGTGTGCAACGTATACGCTTGTCTTTTGTATTAGAGTATATTGTTGTTTGTTAATATATTTTATAAGTTCTAAGTTGTCAATAAGTACTAATTAAGTTTTCAATATACCTTTTTTAGCAAAGATATTTTAACTCTATTTAAAATTCAAACCGAGTCCGAGTTAAAGTTTCAGGGCCTTATCTAAACTCAGGCCAGTTTTAAATTCGAACAAGAGGTCTTTGTCCAAACTCAGCCCAGATTTATCAAGACGTTGTTCGAACCCTTTTTAATCCAGGCCGGACAAAACTGGGCTGGTTGGCTCGGACACTAAATTGCTAGCCCTATGTGTCAACATGTATATAGCTTTGTTATATATATATATATATAGATTAATATATAATTTCTATATTCTAATATGTTAATTATTTTGAAAATTCATATGTAATGGTTTGTTATATAATACAAACTTAATAAAGTACTGAGTCTACTTACCACTAATGACCAACATATCATTATTATATGTCAAATTAAAGATTTCTTGTGAGATGGAAAGAGACCGTGAGATGGAAAGAGACATCACTCGTCAAAAAATAAGGGTTAGGGAGTTCGTAGGTTCAACTCTCACCGAAGTAAGAAAAAATACAACATTATTATATGTTAATTTTTTTAAAGAATTTTTACATGTGTATTAATTATGAGTTTATTATATTTTGGCAACATAATTTATCAACAACGATAAATGTTGCAAATACATTTTTTATAAGGTCAACGATAAATTAACTAAAATATGAAGATCATAATAAGGTCGCGATTAAAAGGTGAACAAATAATTAAAAATGGAAATGGTTATATATATAATTGAGTTAAATTAATATAATACAAATAAAAATTTGAAGAAATACGAATTGGCAAACACTCAATTCGGATGAATTTCCAAATCAATGACAACAAAGATACATATTTCAAGCCAAAGCTATCTCTAGCGACTGAGATAGATGGGCCATCGTTTTCTTAGAGGCAAGATTGAAGGAAGGTATAGGTTCAACTCATGTTGGAATCAAGTTGTGAAATAAATAATGTTGCTTATTTTTATAATTACTATTGCCCTTCAAAATTGATGTTTCACTATAATCAAACATCAAAATATTAATCACTACCCATTGTTTCTTCCATTTTATCAAGGGAGCCTCACAGAATATATACAACTTCTGCTGAAATTTGAGGTGTCTACCATGGTCTCTCCCTTGTGTTGGATAAGGCTACAAAGACATTAACCTTGAACCTGACAATGGATCGGTTGTTGAGGCCTTGAAAGGTTGCTCGCCACCAATGAACAAAAATCACAACTTGAACAGAAATAACAACTTGATTTCCTCATGAGAAGTTACATTTACCTCTTCTTCTCTCGTTCCGTCTTCAAAGAAGCCTACATCGAACTTGAATTAACAAATGTCAACAATGAAGCAAACAAATATGTTAAATGCTCATCTTGTTACTATAATGTCGCAAAATCATCTTGTTAGAAATAGCACAAGAGAGTGCAAGTGTTGCGAGGAATGTACCAATGAGAAATATTTCCCTATAGCCTAACTCAGTCCCTTGCATGAAACCAAATATAAATGAGTAATTCACTCGGTATCGCCTCCAAAAAAAGACGTTTGTGCCATATGTAAGAATGTCTAGGACAACAAATCCAAACAAACTGCAAAGAAGTTGAAGACATCAAGTCTATTTGAGAGAGAGAACAAACAACTGAAAAGATGTGACAACCCCTCTTCTAATCTTCGGCCTAATCTCATAATTAAGCCCTAATTATATTCACACAGGACTTAACTATGTATTAGTCAGTCTTTACAACCTATATGCCTGGTTACACATGTTCAGGATAAGTAATACATTGATCCAACCTATTACTAAAATTTAGAGCTAATTAAAATTTTTATTAATTTATTTATTTAGCGGAAGTCTTAGTTATGCGGAAGCAATTTAGTAATTTATGCGAAAGCCATTAAAATAACCTTAAGTGTGAAAAATCAGGAAAAGAAATGACATGCATATAAACCTCAAAATGTAGTAAACAATGTGATAGTCTAAGTCAAGTTGAGAAACTAATGCTCAACCCAATATACAACCCAAAATGTATCTAAAAAGAGAAAATAACTATTACAAAAAAAATACCAAAAAGACCTACAATGGAAGCAATGTCGCGTTGTTAGCTCAAAGGTTATCATCGATCTTCTCATTACAAGGCCTACTGGTCGACGAATCTGCACCTACCGTTATAAAAAGGATGATGAGTATAAGAATATAACAGTAATCCCTGATGATATGTCTATCTCGCATTTCCAAATATAATTGACTGGTATTTAAAAGCATATAAATATGAAACACTGAAAGATTAACTATATGTAAGGAAATACAAGAGTTTAACAAATGATACTGACACTGGACTAAATAGTAGTGATATAGGTCCAGTCGGTAATGAACCACGTCACACCAACTCAATAGTTGTAACATCACAAGGGACTCTAACCCCAGTGTATAGCACACAACCAAACATTTCACACAGGCAAGCATCACACACATCCAAGTAACATGTACCGACATCCCCAGGGATTCTAACCCCGTGAGTCGCGCACACTGCGATCGAGTAAGGGACCTAGATACTAAGACTACTTTGTATATATTCAATAAATGACTCGGGCATGGAATACCAAGGCATAGGGGCAAGCTATTAAACTAATCAAATCGAGTACAAAGTCCATAATCTCATCCATAAATCCTGTCATCCTAATAACATGCTATTTTGATCCAAATTAATAAATCACAATAGCAAAGAATTGACATGGCATTAAAATGGAATCAATGAACCAACACAAGGAATAGATATCATGAAATCAAAGCTCAACATATGAGCAAAACACAACAAGATACACGATATGAGAGTACAAGAGCTATATAGTCAAATGGACTATGAAAAGAACAATAATATTGGAAATGAAATGCAATATAAAGTATCATCGGGTATACTCACAAATTCACGCAAATTCCAAGTCAATCCGGCCTCCCGACACCCCGACTCGCACACCTAGATCCCAAAAAATTTTCCTTAGTTCCTGAAGTTCATTTTCTTAAGTGAAGTTATGGGTGTTATGAACATTCCATTTAGTAAATGCAAAATTAAATAAAATGCATGACTTGCAAATATCTAATATAACGAAAGGAATAAAAAAGAAAGTATATAAACGAAATATTTATCAATGTATCAAAATGTGCAAATGCTAGACATGTATGAGCTACTGTGATAAACTTCTCAAACACATTAAAGCTCGTGAAGGTTGACCTTACTATGGCCGTAGCGGTGTCAACACTCCATTCCCTTACACTGTGCGAGATTCACCAATCACCAAGTCCACATCTTGTCAAACTGGACATAACAACTACTACCAAAATTTATTGAGAATATTGAATCTTATTCTTATTCTCAATTATTAAATATTCATTCTGGGCAAACTGCCCTATGTTGTTCTCCCTTGTACAATCCAACTGTCCTGAACTCCTGGTCGAACTGGTAGCATCTGGTGCAAGGACTTCTAGCAAGCTCCACTACGTTGTCTACATACAATGTCTAACAATGCACCCGATCTACCTACATGACTTACTTACATGATTCCTATCATATAGTCTAGTAAAGAGGTAAATAATCATAAAACCAATAACTTAAATCCCAACTTACCTGGTACGCTAATTTCCAAATGTCTTGTTGGTACTCACGAGAGTACTCCGAAGTTATATCAACCTAAATAGGTTAAATGCTTATTAACTATACAAGTTGACTTGATTTTTTTTATAATAAAACTAATTTCAAAAATCTTTCGAAAAATACCTTTAGAAATACTTATTCAAAACATTTTGAAGCATCTTTTCTTCGTTCATATTTGAAAACCCACCATTTTACTTTATTTTAAAAATCAAATAATAAATCTTTCGACGAAACTTTTCTAGTTTAAAAGAATTTCAATCAACAAGGAAACTTGTTTGAATATCTTAATAACATATAGATCTCACACAATACTCGAGTAAATCGATAGAAAACCCGATTAAACATCAACATCAATAGAAAAAAGTTTAAAACTAAATTAAAAGAGATTACCTAAAGCGAGGAACTCCAAAGATCGTCTCTCTCGTTCCCCTCTCGGCTCTCTCTCTATTTTGTGTGAAGCCTTTCTGCATACTTTTATTGTTTTAAAAGAAGATCAATCAAGATCCTAAATTTACTCCCCGAAATCATGTCTTCCTTAATTCTCTCTCCCTGCATTTCACACAAAGTCGACCACATTCAACGTACCTTGAATTTTAGGGGTTTCAAGATTTAAAATCTCTAACTTCCTAAATAATGAGATTTCAAACCGTTACTTTCCGTAAGTAATGGTTTCCTCAATTAATGAGAAATTTAATCTTATTTTTCCATATTGGTTTGTTTAAAATCAAAAGTGTTGACCACTCTAAACCTTAGTACCTCCTAGTCTTAATATGTAGGTTACACAAACATGGTATATCTTATTTTGTTAAAAATTGGGGTCATCACAGCTATTTACACTGTTTTGTTTCGGATGTTGCCACTTGTTTGGCAGAGCTCCACCGTCCCTCCTTGACTATGTTCATCAGGGTATCTCCTGGCCGATGTTGACGATGTCCTCACGGATCGATCACGCACTTTATAGGTGCTTTTGAAAGAGAATCTTCGCAAGGCTCAGCAGCGAATGATTAATCAAGTCCCCCTTTTTCTGCCAACAGCCCATCCATCCTAATTGCATCCGACGGTTCACATCCACCCCAATTCACAGCGGCATTGGTGATGCTCTAATCATGATGGATGTCTAGAGAGATATGACGAGGTGGGCCCGCGACTGGAGAATCCATTAAATTGAATGGAAACAAAAGGGAGGAAGGTCATTTAGAATGGTAGGACGAGAAGTACCAGATAAATGGGCATGCATGTAAGTATGTAACATGGCTTGTGTGTTGAACTATATGAGTGTTTGTGTTGTATCCAATATTAGTTCCACATGGGAAAGAAACATTTTTGTTTCTTTCCTTATAACATATCTTTCACTTACAAGTATTAGTTAAGTGAATGTGGGTTGGAGGCAAAGACCATGGGTATTCCTCATTGTTTAATATATATATTAAATACTTGATATGTAATATATCTTTGATTGATTAGGCCTTGGGCCGAGGGGCTAATGTTAAAATAACTTAGCTAATTCACAACATAATTTTTTTTAAGTAATTTCGTAATTACTTATTTATGTGAACAGTTGTAATTTTTCATGAAAAGTTGTAATTTTCCATGAACAGTTGTAATTTTTCATGAACAGTTGTTTGTGAACAGGTGTAAGTGTTCATGTTTTGTGAACAGGTGCATGTAAACGTTTTGTGAACAGGTGCATGCATGTGACTGTTCATAAGAGACATGTGACTGTTCATAAGAGGCATTATTTGTCTATAAATAGTATGTACGAAATAGAAGAAATATCAAGTTTTTTGTTGAGAGAAATCAAACTGTTGCACAAGAAAGGTTATTTGATTGGTGTGTAATCAAAGATCAATCTAGTTGTATCCTGGAGGCGAACCTCTTGAAGCATTCATACACCGAATTGGAGGAAAATTCGTCTTAGGACATTGCTATTTAGTGCAAGCCTCTGGTATGATTTAATTTTGTTCTTTGTAATTGAATTCACATATGATATATATTATAGTTTAGTGATATGTATATTGTATAATTGTTTCATCAATCTAAGATGAATTCATATTAAGTTATCACTGGTTTACATACAATAGTTGAGTGCATATAATTTGTCACTGATTTTAGAAAAACTAGTCACTGATTTATACGAAATTGTTGTTTTCATACTAGTTTGAAATGGCATCTCTTGTAACTGAGAAATATGAGAAATCCACATCTGCCAATCCCAAAGATGAAAGACCAGAGAAGTTCAAGGGTCTTGACTTTAAAAGGTGGCAGCAGAAAATGCTGTTCTGGCTGACCACTATGAATCTTGCCAACATAGTAAAGAAAGAAGTTCCGAAATCTGATGAGGACCCTTTGTCCAGGGAAACTCTCCTTACTATTGAAGCATGGAAGAATTCTGACTTTCTTTGCAGGAATTACATTTTGAATAGACTTGATGATACATTGTATGATGTCTATTCTAAATGTAAAACCGCAAAGGATGTTTGGGATCTTCTCGAAAAGAAATACCGAACTGAAGATGCAGGGGCTAAAAAGTTCGTGGTAGGCAAGTTTTTGAAATACAACATGGTGGATTCGAAATCTGTGGTAAAGCAAGTGGAAGAACTGCAAGTTCTGATACATGAATTGCACGCTGAAGGGTGCATCGAAAATGAACATTTTCAGACTGGAGCCATTATTGAAAAACTTCCACTGTCGTGGAATGACTTCAAGGTCTACCTAAAGCACAAGCGAAGGGACATGTCCATCGAGGATCTCATTCTGCGACTTCGTGTTGAGGAAGATCACAAGAAGGGAGACAAAAAGGAAATGGCTAATGCTAATGCTAACATGGTGGTAGGACAATCAAGCAAGTCTAAATTTCAGAAATTCCAGAATAAGAATTTCAAGAAAAATCTTAAGAGAACCGCCAAGCCGTTAGCACCAAAGGGGAAGGATTACAAGAAAATTAAGGGAAGTTGCTGGGTTTGTGGAAAGCAGGGTCACAGGGCTCAAGATTGTCGCCACAAGAAAGATCAGAATTTTGATAATTCTGGTGTGAACAACCAAGCAAATGTTGCTGACATGGAAATTGATGATACTGACTTTGATCTCACTGCGGTTGTTTCAGAAACTAATATGGTTTCGGATGCCAAAGGATGGTGGATCGATACTGGTGCAACAAGGCACATATGCAGTGACAAAACCTTATTTTCTGAGTTTCATCCGGCTGATAGTGAAGAGAAACTTTACATGGGAAACTCATCCTCCTCCAAGGTTGAAGGCAAAGGAACAATGAAGATGAAGTTCACGTCTAGAAAAGTAATCACTTTACTTGATGTTCTTTATGTTCCTGATATTAGGAAAAATCTTGTATCTGGCCCTTTACTGAATAAGAAAGGGTTCAAACTTGTTTTCGAGTCTAACAAATTTGTATTGACTAAGGGTGGCATGTTCATAGGGAAGGGGTACCTTACTGAAGGTCTCTTCAAATTAAGCATCGTAATTGTTAATGGCACTGGTAATAGAATGATTGTTTCTGCGTATATGAATGTCTCTGCTTATATGATTGAATCTTTTGATATATGGCATGCTAGACTAGGTCATGTAAATAACAGATTAATTCATAAAATGGTACATTTGAACATGTTACCAAAGTTTAAAATTGATTTTAAACACAAATGTGAAGTTTGTGTAGAATCAAAGTTTGCTAGGCAAACATTTAAATCTGTTCAAGAAAGATCAAATGAATTATTAGATTTAATTCATAGTGATCTTTGTGACTTCAAATCAAATCCTACGAGAGGAAAGAACTACTACATCACTTTTATTGATGATTGTAGTAAATATTGTCATGTCTTTTTGATCAAGAATAAAAGCGAGGCCTTTGATGTATTTAAAATATATAAGGCAGAAGTTGAAAATCAACTTGACAAAAAGATAAAAATATTAAGAACTGATCGAGGTGGAGAATATGATTCCATTGAATTTACAGAATTCTGTAATACAAATGGAATTATTCATCGACCATCAACTGCCATATACACCTCAACAAAATGGTGTGGCAGAGAGAAAAAATAGAACTCTCAAGAATATGATTAATTCTATGTTGAATGATTCTAGGCTTCCCCAAAACTTGTGGGGTGAAGCATTACTGACTGCAAATCATATCTTGAATAGAGTTCCATTCAAAAAATCTGATAAGTCTCCATATGAGATTTGGACAAAGAGAAAACCCACTTACAAAACTTTAAAAGTGTGGGGTTGCTTAGCAAAGGTTCAAATTCCTTTACCAAAAAGGACTAAATTGGGACCTAAAACCGTAGATTGTGTGTTCATCTGTTTTGCTAAGAATAGTGCAGCATATAGATTCTTAGTAGTTAAATCACATATTTCGAGATATTAGTGACAATACTATCATAGAATCTGCAGATGCTACATTTTTTGAGCATATATTTCCTTTTAAGGAAAAACAAAATGGTTCATCACGAAAAGGACTACCAAGAGAGTCTAGAAGAACCAACCACTTCAAGGGTTCAAGAACAAGAATTGGAACCTAGAAGGGGAAAAAGAATTAAGGTTCCAAAGAGTTTTGGACCCGATTTTATAAGTCTCATTAATCGAAAATGAACCTCGACTTATAGGGGAGGCTATGTCTTCGCCGAAAGCGCCTTTATGGATGGAAGCAATCAATAGTGAAGTTGAATCCATTTTACAAAATAATACATGGGAATTGGTTGATTTACCATCCGAATCAAACCAATTGGATATAAATGGATATTCAAAAGAAAGCTTAAAGTGACGACGGTACTATTGATAAATACAAAGCACGATTGGTTGCAAAAGGTTATAGACAAAAAGAAGGTGTAGATTACTTCGACACCTATTCTCCTGTTTCGAGAATAACTTCTATTAGAGTGTTGATTGCCATAGCTGCTTTATACAATATGGAAATACATCAAATGGATGTTAAAACAAAGATTTCTAAATGGAGAGTTAGAAGAAGAAATCTATATGGACCAACTTTGAAGGGTTCATAGTCAAAGGCCAAGAGAATAAAGTTTGTAGACTTGTTAAGTCATTATATGGACTCAAACAAGCTCCAAAACAATGGCATGAAAAATTTGATCATACTATGCTAGCAAATGGTTTCAAAATAAATGAATGTGACAAATGTGTGTACATTAAAGAAATGAAAAGCTTTTTTGTCATAGTATGTTTATATGTTGATGACATGTTGATTATGAGCACAAGTAGAGATGCTATAATGTCAACCAAAAGATGTTGAATTCTAGTTTTGACATGAAAGACTTAGGTCTAGCTGATGTAATACTAGGAATTCAAATCAAAAGGAATAACGAAGGTTATGTCCTCACACAATCTCATTATGTTGAGAAAATCTTAAAAAGATTCAATCAATTCAATTGTAAACCTGCTCCAACTCCTTTTGATGCTAATTGTCATCTTAAGAAAAATAATGGAGAAGCAATTTATCAATTGGAATATTCTCAAGTAATTGGAAGTTTGATGTACTTGATGAATTCTACTAGACTCACATAGCTTATGCAAGATAGCGGTGAGTAGATACACAAGTAATCCTAATGATGCTCATTGGACAGCATTAATAAGAGTTCTAAGGTATCTTAAATATACCTTAAATTATGGATTTTATTATACAAAATATCCACCTGTACTTGAAGGGTATAGTGATGCAAATTGGATTTCTGATAATACAGAAACCAAATCAACAAGTGGATATATATTCACATAAGGTGGAGCAGCGATTTCTTGGAAATCAACAAAACAAACGTGTATAGCACGTTCCACTATGGAATCTGAATTCATAGCTCTTGACAAGGCAGCTGAAGAAGCTGAATGGCTAAGAAATTTTCTAGAAGATATTCCTTGCTGGCCAAAACAAGTCACAGCAATTTGCATACATTGTGATAGTATGGCAGCACAAGTAAGAGCTAAGAACAATATATATAATGGTAAGTCGAGACATATAAGGCGCCGACACAATACTATAAGACAATTACTCACAAGTGGAGTAATTAGTATTGATTATGTTAAGTCTAAGGAAAATATTGCAGATCCTTTAACTAAAGGCTTACCAAGAGATCGAGTGAAGATATTATCGAGGGGAATGGGCTTAAAGCCTATAGAGTAAGTCAAGTCCAGCGGAAACCTAACCTAGCTGATTGGAGATCCCATGGTCTAGGTTCAATAGGCAAACTAGTTAGACTTAACTTAACAAACAGGACACACAATCACCTGTTCCTATGATGAAGTAAGTGTGTTAATAAGAAGTTTAAGGTATGCAATACTGCATTTAATGATTAAAGATAAGTCACCTATATGATAGTAAATGTGGGGTCGCATTTATGAGAATGAATAGGCTAAATTCTCTAAAGCTATCATGAATCCAGGATATGTTCAGGACCAAAATGAACAACAAAGAATAACGTGCATCAGTAATCATGTCTTAAGTGAGACATATTGTCTTAGTTTACTACAAAAAGTGAACAGTTCAAGATATATACATCACTGCGTCACGAAGTGAACTCGATATGATCTTACTAGGGTAAGTTCAAGTCCATATGACACTTACCTGAGTAACGTGACATGATAATCTCTCTCAATTATTTTAAAGTTATGATATTTGTGTTTGTGATTTGGCAAAGTAAACTTGGTCATGGTTGCAGATGGATACAATACAAATGTGGGGTATTGTTGAACTATATGAGTGTTTGTGTTGTATCCAATATTAGTCCCACATGGGAAAGAAACATTTTTGTTTCTTTCCTTATAACATATCTGTGGCGACCCCAATTTCCACATTGGTCCGCCACGGGAGGCCACGCGGGTCCACAACTGTCTACGTCACCGCCAACTGTGTCCCACGCCCAATTTTTCATTATTAATCAATTTCCGGTTAACTTTAATGTTATGAGTTAACTTTTGTTTCTTTAATATCATTAAATCACAATTTACGCAGCGGAAGATTTACTAACAACATAAAGATTCAACATGTATATTATGAGCAAAATGCCTAAGTGGAAACCATATCAACTGTACATCATATACATATCATCTAAGGTCCTCAAAATATCAAAATATACAACCTATCTCTCAAGTCCCAAAACCCAACATAAAACAAGTAAATATAAACATACGTACGAGTAGGGCTAGATCTGTCAATCAATGTGATCCTCAAGCTTGCCCTTTCCCCGGCTCGTACTAGGATCTGCACTCAGCCATCACAAAAATACAGATGACGAGTCCAGAGTGAGTAATCCCAAGGAAATTCACCAAGTAATTACGGAAGTAAAAGTACTGGAATTTAAAATACTATAATTTAAACATGCGGAACAAAGAAATACAGACAACTGTAAAAATAACCATTGCATGCATAAATATAGTGATGAAACAAAGTACGTGCACATAAAAATCAAACCAAGTCATACTTCGGGTTTTTCCCCAGGCACAACCCGTAAACACACCAATGGGTTAGCCCTGGACCCTCTAGGTGGTCGGGCGTAGACCCACGACGCACCCACACAAGCCACCATACCCGGGTAGCCTATTCACCGGCGTATACCTAGACAAGTGCTATGACTTAGTGGACTCTATGGCCGTAACGAATAAGCACCAGGTGGGGAGTGATCTCAACACCGTAAAGACACTAGGTAGGAGTAACTCCACTACCGTAAAGTCACCAGGTGAGAGTACTCAACCACCGTAAAACAATAACGAAATAGAGTAAAGAATAAATAGAACTGAATTCAAATAAGTCAAACGGTAAATACTTAAAGTGAAGTTCAATTGGGATACTATACACCTCAAATCGCACTCCTCGTCTCGAAAACCAAACCTTAGTCCAGCTCCAATAAATGCCGACAATTCAAATTATCACCCTGAATATACCTATTATCATTTATCACTAAATTAGCTTCAATTTAATATATTATGTCAATTTTTCATTTTTCGAGGCTAAAACCCCGACTATATATCACCAACATTTCTGAGAAAATCCCAAAATTCCTTTATATGATCAAAATATATTTTTTCTAATTTTTTCCTATTTTATCTGAATTTTCTATGAATTTTTCATATTTTTTTTCCAAACTGTTTTTTTTTTTTTTTTTTTTTTTTTTTGAGTTAGGCTGAACCGGACCTGGTTCACCCGGGTCCGGTTCGGCCCAACCGAACCGACCAACCGGGTCGGCCTGACCCGCCCAGGACAGGGCCGGGTCGGCCCGACCCGGTTGGGTCTTCTTCTTCAACAGAACAGAGGCGCACAGCGCCTCTGTTTCAAAATTTTATTTATTTTTTTTTTCAATGAATCGTGAGGGAGAAGGAGAGGGAGAGAGAGAGGGGAGAGGGGAGAGGGGAGACGACTGTCGTCTCCCTCCTCGGACGAATTGCTCTCGCAATTTGTCCGAGCTCTCGAGCTCCACCATCTCCACCATCACCAAACCGCCACCACCACCACCAAAACCACCAAACCATCACCACCACAATGCACACCAAATCAACAACAAAAACAACACAACATCAATAACTCACCTTCTCTTGATCTCTTCTTCTTCCTTTTCCCGATTTCTCCTCTTCCTCCTCAATTTCACTGTTTTTTTTCCTTTTCTTCTTCTCCGTTTTCACATTTACAAGAAGAAGCATAAAACGGTTTGATGGTGGAAATGAGCAAAATACCCCTCATGTTTATCTCTTCCCTTATTTACTTCAATACCCTTTATGGTAATTTCCCATTTCCTATTTTATTTTTCTGATTTTTAATATATATATATTTATATATATATATATATATTAAATTACCTATATACATAATTTAATATATATATATAAATATATATTCGCCTATATAGTATGAGTCTTCGAATCGATCATAATTTTGGTAGTAGGAGGCCATTGAGAAATTTCCTGCAAAAGTATTAGAAACAAGGGACTATATACAAAAATAAATAAATAAATAAACAAATAATAAATAAAAATACAACAAAAATAACCAAAGAAAGAAAAAACTTGGTCCCCGGCAACGGCGCCAAAATTTGACGCGTGTCGAGCGCGTCAAAATAAATTTATATCCCGATTAGATTACCAACAACTACAAGAACTGCAGTAGTGGCAAGTACGGGGTCGAACCACGAAGACCAAGTTTCTAACTTAGGTTATTAACTTAAAACTAACCTCTAATGTTTAAGAAAATATCTCTAATTTTACTAAAAATAATAATTAAGATAGTATATAAATAAATTAATCAAAATGGAAAGAGAAAGCAAATTCAAACCATTAGTTTCACAAATCTCTTCAATTTGGCATAATTCTAAATACAAGATTTTGATCCAATTAAAGCATGCAATTCACGTAGTTTAGTGTAGTTATAGATCCTAGTAATGTACGCGGTCCTCGCGCTTCTCGATGTCGGTAGCCAAGGTACGACCATTGACTACTTTCCTAACCAAGTACGCAACCTGATCGCTAGTGCTCCGTTTTAACGCATTGATCGCATTACATCGATTAGTGAAGGCACTACACCTAGACAACCGAATCGCTAGTGCTCCCGATTTAGCCTAGATCCCTAAGGTATTTGATCGGTCCCAAAAGGGTCTAATCAATTGGTATGATCAATTGCCACTAGTGTGGTCTTATTGCACAAGCATGGGTGCTTACGACTCACTGGCATATGAATTGAAGTTTAAACTAGTGTTTAACTTCAATTATCAAAATAATACCAAAGAAAATAAATTACTTGTGAAAAACAAATTAAATAAAGAAATAAATAGATCTCACATTATGTTTTATGCCAAATAGAGTGATTTGATCCACCGCCGGTTCGGACTGATGAAATTAGTCGGCCATAATGTAGAAGAAGAGGGGAGAAATACTAAGAAATAGAAGAAAAATGAAGGAACACCTCCTCCCCCCGACTCCCTGTCAAAAACCCTAATTAATACTCTTAAATTTGAGTCCCTAGAGGTGAGAGAAACTATTTTTAATAATTTTTTGCGTTCAGGACACGTGGCAGCATGTGATTGGTTGAAAAACTTGTGTCGCTGACGTGGCGGGCGTTGATTGGAGGAACTGACGCGAATGGCTGACGTGGCGCACTCGATTCTTTGTGACGTGCCGGAGTTGCCGACGCCGCGATGAGGTGGCGCCGACGCGGCGTCTTACGGTTCGCCGGAGTTGTTGACGAGGCGGTTCGGACGAACCGAGCGTGACACGTGGCGGTGATGTGGCTCGGGCGTTGCGCACGATTATCACCGAAAATCTGGGAGTGCGGTTGTCGCGAATCTCGAGGCGACGGGCGGTCTTGAGCGAGGCGCCGAGTTGTGTGCTGCGTGGCGCGCTCGCACGTGCGAGCTAATGACGTGGTGTCTCGCGATTGGTTGGGCGGCTGGGTGTGACGTGGGCTTTCCAATGGGACGCTGCCACGTGGCATTTTCAAATTATATTTTTTTCCTCTCTTGTGTATGCCCAAAACAACCCCACCGGTGTCCGATTTCTGCAAGTGTGTACTCTATTTTGAGTATTTTTTCGCTCCGGATCCACCCGTGCACTCCGTTTCTTCTAAAAATGAGAATTAAATATAATTAGATATATATTTTTTAATATTATTCAATAAATCACTAATTTCCTAAAGTATGCATTTATCACCATAAAATAGAATAAATATAGTCCAATTACACCTAATTACCTATACTAAATTGTGCATAAATGAACACTTATCAAATATATATATATAAATATATATTCGCCTATACTTTCGCGCCTAAAATTTCGTCGTGCGCGCCAACGAGCGTACTCGGGTGTGCATACTAACGTACCACCCACGCGTGTCGACCACGACCCCGCGTTTTACTAGGCGCCCACCAATTTATGTATTTTATTACATTTAATCCATTTAATGTGTATAATATTTTTCTTAACTTAAAATTTCGTCTTTAATCTACCCGGTACCCGCATCGACACACATATCGATGCGAATACTTATCACACAATCTCACACGTCAATTTAAAATATAATTACACACATCGCGATGTCGTTAACCTATTTTAACATAAACATCGCAAATAAGTCAAATCAACAAACAAAATAACTATTTACCTAATACGGAAGCCTCGCTGTGGGACCCACGAACGTCTCCGCTGGCGTCCACGTCTGTAATGACGTCATAAAATAACGACAAATATTAATTGGGCCGTTACAATTCTTCCCAACTAAATTGAAATTTCGTCTCGAAATTTAAGTTATAATCAACACTCACCAGTAAATAACTGAGGATATCTCTGTCTCATAGTCGACTCGAGCTCCCAAGTGAGTCCCTCAGTCCCGTGATGCTGCCATCGTACCAACACCTTCGGAATCTCCCTGTTCCTCAGAGTCTGAACTCTACAATCCATAATCTCAACGGGTTGCTCTTCATATGAAACATCAGGACGAACCTCAATCTGTCTAATATCCACCATCGGCCTCGGTCCTGATCTAGCTAACCTCAACATAGACACGTGAAACACTGGATGAACGCCTGCTAACTCTGCTGGCAACTCCAATCTATATGCTACTGTCCCAACACGTGCTATAACTCTAAACGGTCCAATATATCTCGGTGCTAGTTTCCCTTTGATTCCAAACCTCTGATGTCCTTTCCAGGGCGAAACTTTCAGATATACCAAGTCATCCACATCATAACTCAAACCCTCAAGATACCTATCAGCATACTTCTTTTGCCTATCTTGAGCTGCTTGCAATCTCAACCTAATTTGCCAAATTTTCTCGGTATGATCAACAACAACTTCAGGTCCAATCACTGCCACATCCTCAGGTGCTGCCCAACAAGCTGGTGATCTACAAGGTCTACCATACAAAGCTTCAAATGGTGGCATACCAATACTCGCTTGATAGCTGTTGTTGTACGCGAACTCGCACAACGGAAAATACTCTTCCCAAGCACCTCCAAACTGCAAAATGGATGCTCTGAGCATGTCCTCCAATATCCGTATCAATCTCTCTGACTGACCATCTGTCTGAGGATGATAAGCTGTACTGAACTGTAGTCTCGTCCCAAACTGCTCCTGCATGCTTTTCCACAACTTCGAAGTCAACCTGGGATCTCTGTCAGACACAATAGATAGCGGTACTCCATGTAGTCTAACAACCTCTCGCTAAAAAATGATACTCAACTGAGGAAACGAATACTTTATCGATATAGGAATGAAGTGTGCAGACTTCGTCAATCTATCAATAACAACCCACACAGCATCATGACGTCTCGCAGTCTGTGGCAACCCGCTCACAAAATCCATCGTAACATGCTCCCATTTCCACTGTGGAATCGGTAGTGGCTGTAACAATCCAGTTGGTCTCCTGTGCTCGGCCTTAACCTGCTGACAAATATGACAAGCTCTCACATATGCACCCACATCAGCCTTCATCCCAGGCCACCAAAATAAATGTCGCAAATCATAATACATCTTGGTCCTGCCAGGATGAACTGTATACCGCGAACGGTGTGCATCCTCAAGAATGCTATCACGTAGTTCCCGCACCTCGTATCCACAACTCGCGCCCGTGTCTCAAGCACCGGTCCGAACCACTAGACCAATATGTGCAACCCGGATCCCGAGCCGACAAATTGAAGCGAGCAAAATGTCCGTCGCCCTTTGCCACTCAACCCTCTCTCTAACGACACAACAGAACATGCATCCGCAACGATATAAACATCGAAAAATCATCGACAAACACAACACCGTCGCAGCCTCCAAAGAATCCATGCTCATGTGTCATCTCGCCGCAAAGACAAGCTCGACTCTCTATACCACTCCGCTCAATGCATCAAGAACTACATTTGCCTTCCCAGGATGGTACTCAATCGCGAAATCGTAGTCTTTCGGTAACTCGAGCCACCGTCTTTGCCGCATATTCAGATCCTTCTGAGTGAACAGATACTTCAAACTCTGATGATCTGTGAATAACATAAACCGTTCTCCATAAAGATAATGTCGCCAAGCCTTGAGCGCAAACACAACTGCAGCTAGCTCTAAATCATGTACCAGATAATTCTCCTCGTGGGGTCTCAATCGCCTCGATAAATATGCAACTGGATGTCCTTCCTGCATCAACACGCATCCCAACCCGGTTCGAAGCATCTGTGTAGGCGAGAAGCCTTTCCCCTGTCTCGGTAGAGCCAACACTGGCGCTGAAGTCAACTTCCTCTTCAACTCTAAAAATGCTGTCTCACAGTCTTCAGACCACTCAAACTTGACATCCTTTTTGGTCAACCTCGTCATCGACGCTGCAATCAAAGAAAAATCCTGCACAAACCGCCGGTAATAGCTCGCAAGCCCCAAGAAACTACGAATGTCTGCAACTGTCTCAGGTGTCCTCCAATCAATGATCGCTCGAATCTTGTCTCCATCAACAGATATTCCTTGACTACCAATGACATGTCCAAGAAATTTCACCTCTCTCAGCTAGAAAGCGCACTTGCTGAACTTAGCGTACAATCTGTGCTCCCTCAACGTCATCAAAACATCTCTGAGGTGTCTCTCGTGCTCCTCACAAGTCTTACTGTATATTAAGATATCATCGATGAATACAATCACATAACGATCTAGAAATGGCCGTAGTACTCGGTGCATCAAATCCATAAAGATAGCCGGCGCATTAGTCACCCCAAATGGCATGACTGTAAACTCGAACAATCCATAACGCGTGCTAAACGCCGTCTTCTCGATATCACTCTCCCGAATCCTCAACTGATGATATCCAGATCGTAAATCAATCTTTGAGAAAAACTTAGCACCCGCCAACTGATCGAATAGATCATCAATCCTAGGAAGTGGATAACGATTTCGAATCGTCACTTGATTCAGCTTCCTGTAGTCTACGCACATCCTCAAAGAACCATCCTTCTTCTTAACAAATAGGATTGGTGCGCCCCAAGGACACATGCTGGGATGAATAAAACCCTTCTATAGCAACTCCTCTAATTGGGATCTCAACTCTCCCTGCTCCGATGCTGACATCCGGTACGGTCGGCTGTATATTGGCTGCGTCCCCGGAATCAACTCAATCATAAACTCAACTGCCCTAGGAGGTGGTAAACCTGGCAAATCGTCTGGGAACACCTCAGGAAATTCACACACTATTGGGACATCCTCTACTCTAACCTCTGGTTTCAGGTCTGGCTCAATCACCGTCCTAAACGCCTCCATCTCCTGTGTCGTAACTAATCGACCTCTGGTAATCGGTAAGTCTGACGCCGTCCCAACAAAAGTAAATATCGGAATGCCCTCAATATCAAATACTATCACCTTACCAAAACAATCAATGTGTGCGCGATACGCTGATAACCAGTCTATACCCAATAAAGCATCAAACTCTAAATACTCTAGGACACGAAAGTCGACAGGTAACTGGTGTCCCTCAATCTCTACCACACAATTCTGGCATATCCGGTTAGGATAAATCTTATCCCCAATAGCCGTGCTGAGGACAAGATGTGGATCTAAAGTCTCAATAGATAACCCTAACTTTCCGACCCTACGTCCCGATATAAACGACAAAGTACTACCGGAATCAAATAATACATGCATGAAGACATCGCATATAGATAACATACCCTCGACAAGCTGACGAGTCGCATCACGATTTGACTGTACGACGGTAGGTCTAGCAGCAGCATGCACTCTCTCCCTAGCTGGCTCAATCTGTGGTCGTGAGGATGAAGCTGCCATCGGACAATTAATCTATATATGTCCGACCTGATGACATCTAAAACATCGTCGTGTATCCTGCCAATCCGACTGTGACAATATATGCACCTGAGCCCTGTCACGACCCCGACCTCTCTGTCCTCTACCACGACCTCCTCCATCTCGCACACGCTGTCGTGGCTGCTCAAATGGTGCGGAGTGCAAAGAACGTACACTACCTGCCTCTCATCTCCTCTCTGCTGCTCGAAACGCCTATCTCGTCGACCCTGATCCTGTCTCTGTCTGTCTAACTGATCTCTCGGTCTTTTCGGTCTCTGATTAGACCGAGAACTCTGTCCAAACCGGTCTCCAAGCTCACCCCGGTGTCGTAGATATGTCTCGCGAGCCAACGCTCTATCATACACAATCTGTAGCGTCTCCGCACCAGTCGCGACTATCACCCCATCAATCCTCTCATCCAGACCCCTGATGAAATAATAAATCTGTAATCTCTCCGTGTTAGCCACATCCATAGCATACATCATGAGATATCAGAATCGGTCCATATACTGCGAAACTGACATGGTACCCTGTCGCAAACTCAAGAACTGCTCCCTCAATCGTAACTGCACCTCGGTGGGAATATACTCGTCCAAAAATAACTGTCTAAACTCTCCCCACGTCGCTGGCGTACCATGTATGTCAGTGTAGGTGGTCCACCAAACTGCAGCCTGACCCTCAAACAATAGCCTGAAATACGTGCCTGATTTATCTCGGGTACCTCCAGCAACTGGTGTAGTCGTCTGTGAGTCATCAACCAACGTCCTACAACCTCAGGATCACTGACTCCCGTGAAGTACGTAGGGTTAAACCTCATAAAGTCCTTCACCATCTTCGCTGCCTCTGACATCCTACTCCTAGCAGTCAAAGTACCTATCTGCTGCTCCGTAGTAGTGGGTGTCACCACAGTAGTCTCTGCTGGCACTACAACTGGCTCAACCCTCTCTATCACTGTCTCTGACCCAGCCGCCTGTGTAGTAACAGTTGGTGCTAAAGCTGTCTGAGTAATAGTAGGTGCAACACGCTCGCGGCTCGGTGCCACTTGCGCATCCTCGAACTCCGGATATACTCCATCAACTCGCCCATCTCGTGCTCGTCTTGAAGTAATCGCTTCTTCTCGTCTGTAATAACTCGCGCTCGCCGCTCTCGCATCATGGCTCGTAAATCAGCTACCTCACCAGTTGGTATGGTCACTAGTATCCCCAATCTCCTGCTGAGTAGTCGGCGGAGTAGTAGGAGTCTGTCCGTCCATCATAAACTGCACAACCAACGTGCATTGGATTAGACTCAGTACATACGCGTATAATATATAGTACACAATCAAAACATACGCATATGTAATTTCCTAAATCTACCCGCCTCACATCACTTCCCAACTAAGTCTTTAATCATTCACTTGTTGTTTCCACATCTAAGATTTATTCATTGAATTTATACTATTATTCAATCTCCAATTCTCAAAGTTTGACCTCGCTCTGATACCAAAATGTGGCGGCCCCAATTTCCACATTGGTCCGCCACGGGAGGCCACGCGGGTCCACAACTGTCTACGTCACCGCCAACTGTGTCCCACGCCCAATTTTCCATTATTAATCAATTTCCGGTTAACTTTAATATTATGAGTTAACTTTTGTTTCTTTAATATCATTAAATCACAATTTACGCAGCGGAAGATTTACTAACAACATAAAGATTCAACATGTATATTATGAGCAAAATGCCTAAGTGGAAACCATATCAACTGTACATCATATACATATCATCTAAGGTCCTCAAAATATCAAAATATACAACCTATCTCTCAAGTCCCAAAACCCAACATAAAACAAGTAAATATAAACATACGTACGAGTAGGGCTAGATCTGTCAATCGATGTGATCCTCAAGCTTGCCCTTTCCCCGGCTCGTACTAGGATCTGCACTCAGCCATCACAAAATACAGATGACGAGTCCAGAGTGAGTAATCCCAAGGAAATTCACCAAGTAATTACGGAAGTAAAAGTACTGGAATTTAAAATACTATAATTTAAACATGCGGAACAAAGAAATATAGACAACTGTAAAAAGGACCATCGCATGCATAAATATAGTGATGAAACAAAGTACGTGCACATAAAAATCAAACCAAGTCATACTTCGGGTTTTTCCCCAGGCACAACCCGTAAACACACCAATGGGTTAGCCCTGGACCCTCTAGGTGGTCGGCGTAGACCCACGACGCACCCACACAAGTCTACCATACCCGGGTAGCCTATTCACCGGCGTATACCTAGACAAGTGCTATGACTTAGTGGACTCTATGGCTGTAACGAATAAGCACCAGGTGGGGAGTGATCTCAACACCGTAAAGACACCAGGTAGGAGTAACTCCACTACCGTAAAGTCACCAGGTGAGAGTACTCAACCACCGTAAAACAATAACGAAATAGAGTAAAGAATAAATAGAACTGAATTCAAATAAGTCAAACGGTAAATACTTAAAGTGAAGTTCAATTGGGATACTACACACCTCAAATCGCACTCCTCGTCTCGAAAAGCAAACCTTAGTCCAGCTCCAATAAATGCCGACAATTCAAATTATCACCCTGAATATACCTATTATCATTTATCACTAAATTAGCTTCAATTTAATATATTATGTCAATTTTTCGTTTTTCGAGGCTAAAACCCCGACTATATCTCACCAACATTTCCGAGAAAATCCCAAAATTCCTTTGTTTGATCAAAATATATTTTTTCTAATTTTTTCCTATTTTATCTGAATTTTCTATGAATTTTCCATATATTTTTTTTTTTTCCAAACTTTTTTTTTTTTTTTTTTTTTTTTTTTTTTTTTTTTTTTTTTTTTGAGTTGGGCGTAACCGGACCGGTTCACCGGGTCCGGTTCGGCCCAACCGAACCGACCAACCGGGTCGGCCCGACCCGCCAGGGACAGGGCGGGTCGGCCCGACCCAGGCTGGGTCTTCTTCTTCAACAGAACGAGGCGCACGCCGCCTGTTTCAAAATTTTTTTTTTTTTTTTTCAATGAATCGTGAGGGAGAAGGAGAGGGAGAGAGAGAGAGGAGAGAGAGAGAGGGAGGGGAGAGGGGAGAGGGGAGACGACTGTCGTCTCCCTCCTCGGACGAATTGCCCTCGCAATTCGTCCGAGCTCTCGAGCTCCACCATCTCCACCATCACCAAACTGCCACCACCACCACCAAAACCACCAAACCGTCACCACCACAACGCACACCAAATCAACAACAAAAACAACACAACATCAATAACTCACCTTCTCTTGATCTCTTCTTCTTCCTTCTCCCGATTTCTCCTCTTCCTCCTCAATTTCACTGTTTTTTTTTTTCCTTTTCTTCTTCTCCATTTTCACATTTACAAAAAGAAGCATAAAACGGTTTGATGGTGGAAATGAGCAAAATACCCCTCATGTTTATCTCTTCCCTTATTTACTTCAATACCCTTTATGGTAATTTCCCATTTCCTATTTTATTTTTCTGATTTTTAATATATATTTATATATATATATTAAATTACCTATATACATAATTTAATATATATATATATAAATATATATTCGCCTATACTTTCGCGCCTAAAATTTCGTCGTGCGCGCCAACGAGCGTACTCGGGCGTGCACACTAACGTACCACCCACGCGTGTCGACCACGACCCCGCGTTTTACTAGGCGCCCACCAATTTACGTATTTTATTACATTTAATCCATTTAATGTGTATAATATTTTTCTTAACTTAAAATTTCGTCTTTAATCTACCCGGTACCCGCGTCGACACACATATCGATGCGAATACTTATCACACAATCTCACACGTCAATTTAAAATATAATTACACACATCGCGATGTCGTTAACCTATTTTAACATAAACATCGCAAATAAGTCAAATCAACAAACAAAATAACTATTTACCTAATACGGAAGCACTCCAGTCTCGCTATGGGACCCACAAACGTCCCCTCTGGCGTCCACGTCTATAATGACGTCATAAAATAACGGCAAATATTAATTGGGCCGTTACAATATCTTTCACTTACAAGTATTAGTTAAGTGAATGTGGGTTGGAGGCAAAGACCATGGGTATTCCTCATTGATTAATATATATTAAATACTTGATATTTAATATATCTTTGATTAGGCCTTGGGCTTTGGGGCCGAGGGGCTAATGTTAAAATAATTTAGCTAATTCACAACATAATTTTTTTTAAGTAATTTCGTAATTACTTATTTATGTGAACAGTTGTAATTTTTCATGAAAAGTTGTAATTTTCCATGAACAGTTGTAATTTTTCATGAACAGTTGTTTGTGAACAGGTGTAAGTGTTCATGTTTTGTGAACAGGTGCATGTAAACGTTTTGTGAACAGGTGCATGCATGTGACTGTTCATAAGAGACATGTGACTGTTCATAAGAGACATGTGACTGTTCATAAGAGACATGTGACTGTTTATAAGAGGCATTATTTGTCTATAAATAGTATGTACGAAATGGAAGAAATATCAAGTTTTTTGTTGAGAGAAATCAAACTGTTGCACAAGAAAGATTCTTTGATTGGTTTGTAATCAAAGATCAATCCAGTTGTATCCTGGAGGCGAACCTCTTGAAGCATTCATACACCGAATTGGAGGAAAATTCGTCTTAGGACATTGCTATTTAGTGCAAGCCTCTGGTATGATTTAATTTTGTTCTTTGTAATTGAATTCACATATGATATATATTATAGTTTAGTGATATGTATATTGTATAATTGTTTCATCATTGTGTAGGAGATTATGGGCCCATTGGCCAAGCACCAACAAATATACTTTATGATGGTTATGTTGATGCCCCCATAATGGCAAGCCTACAAGAATGTCTTCTCCCATCTCCAGCTATATATATAATTTTCATCTAATTATCATCTAATTAATATTTTAATTTTGAGTCACATTTTAATTAATTTGATCTTTTTTTTTCAAGTATTTTGATCTTTTTGTTGGAATGAATAATTAAAACGTGATTGCATGTGCATGTTTTTCATATATTGGGAGCAACATTGGATGGAGTAGCAGTAAGGCGGGTGAGGATCGATATTCACATATTTATATGATGGAGGAGACAGTTGGGATGTCAAACTGATGAGGGGCTCATGTGGCTTGTCTAATGATCGATCACATATATCCTACCTGTACGTGTGTGTGATTAAACTAATGGTGAAGCAACACATGGATATGCATGCATGTATTACTATACATTTTTCATAATAATTTCTTTTGTTTTACATGTGTTATATATATATGCATAAGAAGACTGACGAGTACTTGACTGCCAAAGATGGTAATTTACACATAGTTGGCCCTTTATACATACTAGAAACAAATCCATGCACAATCCTAAGAAAAACATACAAACGTTGATGAAGGAAAGTTCAACGGTGGTTTCAATTGTATCTTTGTATTTTCATTTCACCTTAATTTTATCCTACAAAAACATCAAAAATATCAAAGAGGCTTGTATCGTTTGCAACGATCTCGAATGTTATTCCATAATGTGTCAATGTTGTCATAGTAATCAATACCGTAACCATGAGCATAACCATCCATTGTCCCAAAAGGATTTTCATAATTCAAATCGTACCCATAATCACCACTGTTCATAAACCCATTTTGATCAACAACGTCTTCATTACCAACGCCGTCCATATTCCCGACCAGCGACACATCATAAATGTTATTATTATTATTATTATGATCTCCAGTGGAGTTGTGATTGTTTGACCTCGGTGTGCTCCACATGGGATTTAGTAATTTGAACTCCCAACTCCCCTCCAGCAACCAAAACCGAAGCTGTAGTAACTCCCACTCCGGCCAACGCAATATTATCTTTCCTCGTCCACGGATGTTGGGACGGTGGCAGTGGCATGGCAGATTGCGGTGAAGGCCATGGATTTTGAGGCCGTTGCGGTTGCATCCACGACGGTCTAGAAGTACCACAGGTACTCCCACTCCCAGCACCCGTTGTAGGATAATTTTGGGGTGCCCTTGGATAAGGCAAGTTATCTTGGAACTTGTAAGAGAAGTTCAACTTTCCTCCATGGCTACTGTTTTGAAGATTGAAAACGGGGTAGCTCACCTTGGTTTAGGCATTGGAGTGTTGACGTTGAGAGGGACATGGACCTCGACAACATTGCATTCACTAACCATGTATGTTGGAACCTACACACAATCCCCATTTATGTTTGAAAAGTCACGACTGTTGATATCAAAATGCGTCGTACAAGTATTGCGCGCTTACCACATCAAAGACTCCATATTTTTTTTTCACTGGAGTCTATTGGGAACCCTGTTAGTCTCCTTCTTTCATGCAATAACAGTAGATCCATCATTCTTAAAAGTTTATAAATGTCTTTCTTCAAAAATAAATTAAAAATTGAACCGTCTTATGTTCTTTTTTGGGAATTTATTTTAGATAGATAAAAAAACATGTGAAAAAAATGTAATTGAAAGTAGAAATAAGGAAATGAATAGCTATAAAACCTGAATCCTTCTATCTGTTGTTCGGAACAATAAATAATGATACTAATATATATGAAAGAACAAGTTTTAAAAATATATAATAACAGAATCAATCAACAAAATAAATTTCTAACCGGAGGCTTGCACAGAAGCAATGTCCTAAGACAGAAATTTTCTTGAATTCGGTGATTGAATTTTCTTCAAAGATCTGCCCCCAGGATACAACCGGATGCTCTTTCGAACAAAAAATCACCAAGTTCAAAAGTCTACCAAACTGTGATTTTCCTTCTCTCTCAAAAAAATGAAATTCGAAATTCTATGTATTTCCAGTGTTTTAGTTCTACTTAAATAGAACTTGAGGCACTGGTTCAAACCAATGTGTCTGTTCAAGTTCGAAAAACAATATATTCAATAGTCGCACCTATTCTCAACAGTTGCACTTGTTCTCAACAGTCGCACCTGTTCACAAAATAACTAAATTAACTGTAAAAAATTAATTTCAAAAATAAAAATTTATTTGATTTTATAAGGCTAACAAATCTAAGCCCAAAGCCCCCTAAGGCCTAAGGCCCTATCTTTGATTTTAAATATTATATATATATATATATATATATATATATTTACACCTATTACCCAATGGGTACCAATTTGGACTCTATCCATTGGGTTTCTCTAAAGCAAATCTTTAGAGTAGATGTTTGTATATAAAGAATTTGTACTCTTTGAAGTGAGCAATGTGGAACTAAATAGGTTTTCTATTCAAACTCACTTGAAACATTTTTCAAGTTCCAACACTATCTAACTTGTGTTAGTATAAATCATTGAGTCCGTATAAGTCAAAGTAAGTCAAGTCTGTTAGACGGAGTTTGTTAGGATGATATAACACGTGTAACACATCTGTGAATTCAGTTGTATTGATTCAAATATTAATAAAATGCTCTCTCACTCTCTGAAAAAAAAAAAGATGAGAGAAGGTGAAGAGTTTCTTGATTCTCTGTTTGTTAATATGGTATCAGAGCTCTAGAACCTTCATCGTTGCCATTACTGGTGATCGATTGAAGAAATTGCAGTTTCATCATCGCCTATCTTGGTGATTGATTGACATTGGAGTGTTGATGTTCCTGGCAATCTTCGTAGCTATCCTTGGTGATCTGTGCAACTGTTGTTGTAGATTTGTGTAGTGTTCTTGCAGATCTATTGTGCTCTTCAATCGGTATTGTTGTTCTTCTAGATTGATTGAAGTTCCTCTGTCATGGATCGGAAATGCTTCTCGTCAATTGACTCCGGTTCATTCTGGAAGTCATGCTTTCAACAATCAGTTGATGGCTCCATTTGGTAACTCTCTAAACCAGATTGTGTCAATCAAATTAGGAGAGAATAATTTCTTGTTGTGGAAATCCATTATCGTTCCTGTACTTGAGGGCTGTAGATTTGATGGTATTTTGTTTGGAACAACTCCAATTCTATTGAAATTTGATGAAAATGGTGATTTCACTGAAGAATATCAAGATTGGTTTTCAAAAGATAGGATGTTGTATGCTTGGTTGTTGTGTGCACTTGAGCATCAAATAGCTACTTCGGTTACTGGCAAATCAATCGAAAGTAGACCTAAAACTGCTAATGATTTATGGAAATCAATTGAGAATCTGTATGGATCAAACAATAGGGCTCCGATTCAATATAACATGACTGCACTTAGAACTACAACCAAGGGATCCAATAAGATGATTGAATATTTGAGGAGGATGAAGTAATTTGCAGATAATCTGGCCACTGCTGGAGACTTTGTAACAGAAATGGAACTGATTTCATGTGCTTTTAATGATGAGAGAAAGTGAAGAGTTTCTTAATTCTCTGTTTGTTAATAACCTGGGTAGAGTTCTTTTTATGTGCTTTTAATGATGCTCAAAAGAACAATAACTACTGGTATGTCTCCTTTGCTGTTGCTTATCAACATCTTACCCATAGCCTTTGTGAATTCATACGTGTCATCCCCTCCGAAGGTTTTTGCTTTGTGAACATGAATAAACATTCATAGTATACATGGTATCATAAATCCATCAGTTAACTACATAAGAAAGTAAAGGTTTTAACTCGAAGGGAAGTACAGCTTTGTGATGAGATGTGAAATATTTTAATTTTTTTTATATGTGAAATTTTTTTTAAATTCTGAGTTGTCAAGATTTTCACAGCATATAATATGCATAGGGGATACCAACATTTGAATCCCCTAAAATTGACACTCTTAAGACTGGGCTTAGAAGTGAATTGTCCTAGACCGGATATTAGCACATGTTGCGCATCCACAAACAGGAAGGTGCCATATTCAAACTTCTGAATCAAAGGTGAAAATCTCTCAACCAAACTTATTATCATCATTCCCACTTAAATCATTAACTTCCCTCAAGTCGAACATTTAATCAATCAAGGACATAAGAAAATAACCAAAAGAAAACCCATAATTCCCGCTGAAGCTCATGTTAGCAGCTCTTACGCCTTCCAACATAGTCTTTTTACTTATTGTTGCTAAACACATTTATTAAAGTGCAGAAAACATAAGTACATGGAATTTCAAACAAAAACCAACATTAATAACAAACTGTTGTGGTATAGAATACACAATATTACCTTAGTCAACTGAGCGCTTCTTTGAGACAAATCCTTCTTTAAGGTTGCCAATGCCCATCATTAAAACAAAATTACCAGTGACTTCTTTTGTAGATCCGAATCTTGTTACAAATTTATCATTGACATTTTTTTCAATTCGTGAAATCTGAAAGTGCGAGAATATATAATTATTGACCAACACAAGGGGTGGAAAGAGATTGGTTAAGGAGTCATATCAAGCATTAGTCGAATGCATATCTACCATAAAACAAGGACTTAAACATATACTGATACACTACTATTTTCCTTATATACAGCTTCACTCAACAAAAGTTCACTCTTTTAATGAACTGAAGCCTCCCATGCTTTTATGCCCTTTGTAGAGGAAAACTTAAAGGTCTTGGTTATTAAATTGAGCAATAGAGCACCTTCCATGTTAGCAGTTACCACTAAGACAACAATTTAAATCTCCATCATAAAAGGCTCTGGAAGAGAACGTCCGACGTTAGTACTCAGACAACAATCTAGATATAAGGCAATGATAGTCGCATATAACAAACCTCATATGTTTATGAAGATGACATTTGATATCAATCTTTCTAGTGGTGCTTCCTTATTTCCTTATTTCCGTTATTAGCAATAATTTCCCATAACTAACAACGTTCAAGAGGCATGCCATTTTCAACATTAAATAGAAACCAAACCACCTTCACTGTACAAAGAAAGCATCTCAGATTTTGTAGGAAAACCATGAAATGTAGGCATCCTCTCAGCTAGTTTTTACATAGAGGGTAAGAACCAAAAAGAAAACAATAATTTAATGTCACATACATACATAGCAGCAATAGCAATGTAAATAGAATACCATCACATAAATATGAATTACTTCATATTTGATCAGTTCGATAAGGATAGAGTGAGATGTAAATTTGATCAGTACTCTAATATGAAATAAATTAATGAAAGTGCAGACAAATTATGCAATTTCAATTGTGTAACCGTCCAAAAAAAAAGCGACAGACAAATGAAAAAGCCCTAACTTGTCAATTCCAAATTCTTTGTTCTACAATCGCGAATGTGTGTGTGTGTGTGTGTGTGAGAGAGAGAGAGAGAGAGAGAGAGAGAGAGAGAGAGAGAGAGAGAGAGAGAGAGAGAGAGAGAGAGAGAGAGAGAGAGAGAGAGAGAGAGAGAGAGAGAGAGAGAGAGAGAGCAGAAGTCGGAGCATATATGAAGGTGGAAAAACAATTGAAGAGGTAATCAATTCACCTCCTCAATATCCTCTTGCGCCAAAGCATCCGCTCTCTTCCAAACCATGATAGTTTACCTCTACTTGAAAAATGATAGTTTACCTCTACTTGAAAAATAAAAAAGAAACAGTGGTAAGAGTAGCTAAAAGTAACTGCAATAGATTATAGCAATCAGATTCATTCATTATATAAAGATCTTTGAAGGCAAGCTGCAAGTGAAAAAAAATGCCCTCTTAAACTGACATATGCCAAGAAATTGAAAATCAATTCAAAAACGAAGTATCAATACATCACCTTGACATCTCAAGATGCTTATCCTCATATAAACAGGACTAATTTTTTTAAATGTTGCAAATTCAAAAAATGTGTGCGTGCAAGATTGATTCCATCAATTTGAAGTCACGAGTCAGTCAACTGAGAATATACCGGATTCTTATTTTCTCCTCTACCCTTGATTACATCTTTTGCCTGTATGAAGGAGGCGCATGCTAGTTAGCACATTGACAGAAGCATCCTCTTTATCTTTATATATATATATATCAAATGATTTAAAAGAAATGTCTAACACAACGTCTAATTAGCTAACAGAACGTAATCAACAAATACAAATATACCATTCTAATGAGTTGATGAAAAGCATTTAAGCCCACGTTGTTAATGCCAGAACTGTAGACATTACTTCCAAAGTAATCTCGCCATTGATCCTCTATCTCCAGTATCAGTCCAAAAGCAATTGTATAATTTCATCACCTGATATCTCTCCATGCACAATGAAATAATCTGTGTGATGGACAAATTTCTCACAAAATCTCGACGTTTTTGCTCTAAAAAAGATCACTTCACCCTACAACAAGAACATAATTTGAGAATAACAATTAGAAGGCTAAGTAAGTAAACATCCAACTGAAAATAACACTACTTAATCCTCTGCAATTAATGTTGTGAGTTTAAAGAAGTAAATAAGTGACATATTTAGATTCCACATACATGGTCATACATTTGAAAGTGTATATCCAGATCATTCCATACCAAAAAGCCAAAACAATTGAAACAAGTCAATAAACTGGCTAAGAGAGTCTGAAAACAATTGAATTAAGAATTTTGAAAGAAGCTACAAACACCGAGAAACAAACACCACATACGACATAAAAATGTAAGGGGTTTGTCTACTATAATGAGAAACACATTCATCGGTGAAAGAAAGGTAAGGTGGTGATGAGTGTAAAGAAGAATAACTAATGAGTTGCATATGCGATAGTTGCCGCAGTTGGGTGAAAATAAGGAAATAAGGAAAGCTTTGGTGAAAATGCAGGGTACATACGCTACGTACATACCTGATGTTATAAAACCCTCAGATCTGGAATATGGGAAATCTTGGGCCACTCTTCTCCATCTGATCGGCTGCATCTTTCTTTCAACTGGGGACACAAATGAATGTCCAATCTCTTGAGGAAGGTGAGTCGGTGCATTTGTTCCTTGGATGGTAGGTGTCTCAGATTTTCACACCCAAAAATCCTCAATTCTTCAAGAGATGTAAGGTTTCCAAGCCACTCGGGCAATTCCGTCAATTGCGAGAAGTTCCATATGTTGAGGGATTTGAGGGTTGTGTGGCGTTGAAGTTGATGAGGCAGAGATTGGACAGCAGTCCACCCATTAATATGTAATTCTTCAAGTGATGTAAGGTTTCCAAGCCACTCGGGCAATTCCGTCAATTTCGAGAAGTTGCATATGTGGAGGGATTTGAGGGTTGTGAGGCATTGAAGTTGGTGAGGCAGAGATTGGAGAGCATACCACCCATAAATCTTTAACTCGCGAAGGGAGGGGAGAATAAGGGGATTGTTGGACTCTAATGCAAATGGGAAGTCATTCAACTCCTCTGAAAATGGACCAAGCTGCAGATCCTCAAGAGCAGTCAGGAATTGTAGGCCTTGCAAGACCTGGAGTCCTTCACAAAATGTAATCTCCAATTGACGAAGAGAAGGAAGGGTTGGCAAGTCAATAGATGAGATAGCAGTGCAATCTCTAACCCTTAATTCACAAAGAGAAGGAAGGGTTGGCAAGTCGATAGATGAGATCATAGGGCATTGGCATATCCGCAAGGTGTGACTAATAAAGGGGAAGAGGACTAGCTGTTGTTCTGTCGTCGAAGTTTCAAAACCTTCAAAATTAGGGCATCCCTCAATTCGAAGCTCACGGAGATGGTTGAGGCTCTGTGAAAGCTCAATATATTTCAGTTTACCACAGTCCCGAACATCCAAGCTCTCAAGGAAGATGAGGGAACTCAAAAACCCCTTCCCTATCGACTCCAGTTCTGGACACTTCGAAATCCTCAATATTCCTTCACTCGCATAGGAAAGACCAAACTCCTTGATCTCCAGTTTGCGAAGAAATCTATTGGGGAGGATCTCATCTGCTGCTGCTGATGCTAATCCCTCCTCCCGGAAAGCTTGGAGTTTGGGGCAATTTTTTATAAGAACAGTATTTAATTGGCCATTGTTACTCACTAGCCCTTCTTGGAGGAATTCAAGGTCTTTGCAATTTTCTATGGTAAGAAAAGTGAGAGAGGTGAGAGAGGATGTTATTGACACCACTCCCATCCCTCCCACATTTTCTAACGTCAATGATTTGAGTGAAGGGAACGAATGAGGCGCTCTCCTCAAATTGGGGCAATCCTGGATCCATAACATTTCCAAAGTGCCAACGCAACCATCTTTTGAAACACCAAAGTGCTTCACTTGACTCATGTTACTAATCACCAACCACTTCAGTCCACGCAACCCGCTGAGGCTCGGAATGTGCTCGCAGTGATTGCAGTTCCTCAACTCCATGCCCACCAAGTTGGGAAGGTCTGAACCGTTTGACACCCATGCTGGAAATTCAACTCCTCCAAAACCTTCAATTGATAGACATTGCAGATTTGCGTGAGGTCGCAAAGCTTCCAACACGAGTAACTCATCTCCATCACCACCACCAGCAGACCAAGGTCTATTCCAAAGAAGACTCAACTCACGTAAGTTTCTCTTCTCGCTTAGATTGGCTCCCTTGGCTAAGCTTTCTTCTTTCACGCGACACAGACAATGAATGTCCAATGTACCTCCAAGGTTGTTTAAGTTTTTCAATGCCGTAATCCCACGTCCAGCATTCTTCTCACTCGCCACAAAAATTGGTAGTGTTTGAAGCTGATGCAGTTCACCAATTGCATGTGGCATTTTCTTCCATTTTGCATATTCATCTATGTGCAAATGTCTCAGCTTCTTCAGATTCTTCAAATCTTCAGGAAGCTCCATAAGCTTCTTACATCCAAGTAATTTCAAAGTTTGCAAATGGTAAAGTCGAGTGACCCACCTCGGTAATGACTCTATGCTCGTGAACGAGAGGTCGAGGTATCTCAAGTGCTTCAATTTACAATGTGAAGAGGAAGGAAAATTACAACCTTTAAAGCCTCTTAAATCAAGAACTCGTAATAACTTAAATTTAAATGCACCTTCATTATCCAACTCTTCATCAAAATCCGATTCCAAATCAAGAAATGTACGCAACTTTTTAGCTTTGTCCAAGGCTTCTACTTTCTTTGGCGACATCAATGAAACATGTCGACATTTAGAGAGATCTTCCCTCATGATATTACCCTCTCCCACAATTTGACATTCATACTTGCAAATAGATTGAGCTAGATCTTGTACAAGATCGTGCATTTTGAAATATTCTATTTCTTCAAATTTGTTCATTTGTGCTTCCTGAAAGAAAGATTTTGAATATAAGCTGTTAAGATAGGTGTTACCCTTATCCTCCATGGTAGATTCTCCTTGAGTAGCTGGTGCTTCGAGAAATCCTTGTGCCATCCAGAGTTGAATCAATAAGTTTTTCGAAATCCAATAATCTTTTGGAAATATCGCACAAAATGAAAAACATGACTTCAACGTCGGGGACAAACTGTTGTAACTCAACTTCAATACCTCTATAATATAATTTTCTTCCTTTTCGAAAGTCGAATTCCAAATTTCAGCTCTTTGTAGTGCCAACCACTCTGTTTCTTTCTTAGAGTACAATAAACCTCCGAGGACTTTGGCAACTAAGGGCACACCCTTGCACTTCTTTGAGATTTTTCTTCCAATTTCCTCCAACCTGCTGCAAGTCATCAGTCCTCCAGGACAGAATGCTCGCCTTTGGATTATGTTCCAACATTCATCATCAGATAAGCCTTTTAATTGATACATGTCTTCAGCTCGAGCTCGAACCGTCAATACAACATTATGGCTGCGACAAGTCACAATGATCTTGCTTCCTGTAGCACCAAAGTTTTTCAATGGAGGTGCAAAATCTTCCCACTTTTCTTGTTCTTCTTGCTCAATCCACACATCATCAAGCACGAGCAAAAATTTCTTCTCCTTGAGCTGTTTCTCAAGATCATTCACCAAATCTTCCTTACATGATTCAAGTATGGCACCACCAGAAATTTTCTTTAAGATTTGAGTGAAGAGATTTGTGGTGTTAAAATTATCAGAAACACAAATCCAAACTCTCAAATCAAAGTGCTTCCGTACAGCATCGTCATTGTAGGCAAGCTGTGCAAGCGTAGTCTTGCCAAGTCCTCCGAGTCCGTATATGGCTATGACGCTAGTGATGTCTTGGTTAGTTAGCATGCGGACTATATTTTCCTTGTCATCCTCCCTCCCAACCACATCTGAGTAATCCACAAATGAAGTTGTTTCTCGATCAATACCACCACCAGCAGCAGCAGCAGGGTTGGATGAGGAGGCATTATTCTGATCAGTAGGCTGGAGGTTGAACCTCCCCTTTCTGCTGTCAATGTCAGCCAACCTCAGATTTATGGCTTTGATTTGATGAGCAAACTGAAAACGCAGTGCAAATCTAGTAATAAAGGAGGATGAAATGTAGTAGTAGCGCCCCTTGTTGTTGATGAGGATGCTTCGTCGCAGTTGTTCATAAGCGATCTCGTCAAACACATCTTCAACATCATAAGCCACTTGTTTGAGTTCCTCCAGCCAAACTCTGATCAGCTTTTCCTTCACTTGCTTTTCCTCGGCATCTTGCAATGTGGCGTGGATGCTGTTGAGGGAAGCTTGAAGACTTTGCGCATCACGTTTCACACCGACCAGAAGGCCGATCTCATCAAAAGACTTTGCGCATCACGTTTCAGCCATCTTAAGTTGATGAGAAGCAAAAAGACAATTAGCAGGCAACGCAGGTAGGTAGCTAGAGATCTCTCGATAATTTACCTCACATGTGATGTGAACAGAGAACTTCTAAGTCAAGACACTCAATAACTTTTTTTTTTTTTTTTTTATGGGAAAGGAGACCGTGCTCCAAATTTTTTTAATAGAAAGAAATTGGATAGATGTTTACTTACATTAAAATAAAAGGTACAGTGGGTGTGTAAAGTAAAAATAGAAGGAACAGTGGGTTATTAGAAAGAAGTCAAGCCCATCTTCATCATCATACGCGCACAGCTTGTTTTTTTTTTTTTAGCGTAATTCTTTAAAGTTGTCATTGTGTGTCACACCTCATGGTTTGACTATAAAGAAATATAATTTTGTCACTAATGTTTTATTTAGTTATTCCTTTTGTATAGCCTTGTCCAAGATATCTTGTACATGGCCTAGACAAATATCTATATTCTTGACATGATGTACAACTCTTGGGATATTAGAAGATCATATAAGATATTCTTGTAATATCTTTTGTATCTATCAAGATTGGCAAGTATTCAAACTACAAACAAGATTGGCCTAAGTACCTCGCATCAAGTCTTTCTATTTGAAACACAAGGCCGGGAAAAGGAAAGAAGAGATATCAAGAATATGACACCAAGGTTCGACTCAAGAAGGAAAGCGGAATATGCTGAGAACATTCCTTGAAGACCGTTTGGACAACTCATTGTAACTAGTTTTTTAAGTTTTTTTGTATAAATATGAGTAATCACAAATGAAGAAGTACATTAGTTATTCGATTGCTTTCTACATTCAAATGAGATAAGAGAATGCACAAGCAATCTCTTTTCTTACACACACACACTAGGCTAAGGGGGCTTCGTCGGAACACAAAGGGGATCTCGGGCACTAAGGGGACTTGGGTACTGTGTAGTTGCAAAGTGTAAGGGGGAGTGATTAGTGTAATAGAATTTGGTGATGGATCAATAGCTTGGTGAGGGATCACAAGTTAGGACTTCTATGTAAATCTGTAATCATCTTTCTTAGTGCAATATACACTTGGGCGTGGCCCCGCAGAGTAGGACATTTGCGAACTGCGAAATCAAACTTCTCGTGACTGCAATTTATCTTTATTTGTTGTTTTCTATTTACGCAAAGACAAGCAGCTTGTATCTGTGCCCACAACACTCGATATATACAAAGCTATTGTCTATGGGCACGACAAATTATGTTGTGTGTTCATTGCACCCAAGACAATTAGCTTGTAACTGTGCCCACAACACTCAATATATACAAAAGCTACTGTCTGTGGCCACAACAAATTATGTTGTGTGTTCTTTATTGCACCCAAGACAGTTAGCTTGTAATTGTGCCCACACAACACCTATATTTACATAGCTACTATTTCTGGCCACAACAGAATTTGTTGGAAAGTGAGATTGTTTATAACAAGATCCTTGAGCCAAACTCTCAGCTTTCGCTCTTCCCTTGCTTTTCCTCAGCATCTTGCATCATAGCTGGGATGATAGTTAGTATGCCTCGAAGGTTTTGCTCCTCGTCTTTCACACCAAGCAAAAGACCAATCTCTTCAAAACCAATAGAGATGAGCCTATTAACAACAGGTTCGGCCCTAAGTATTTAAAGGCTTGGGGCAAAATTATAATTTGGGGCTCGTTAATTCTAATTAAATATTTGATAAATAAATACACATTTCACACATAAAAAATTATTTCAAATCAAATAAACTTAACAGTTTTCAAAAAAGGTAAAGTGTGACGACACTTACAAAATACAAAGGAAAGGACAAATCGACCAATGTTTGGTAGGCACAATTGGAACTGAGTTATTGTCTTTTAACTAGTGATTCGAGTTTGAGTACTGTGTGTTAGTGTCGTATGGATAATTGTCATCAGTTGCCTTAAAATGAGTTAATGATTCAATGTGGTTCACGCGTTGATTTGGAGAACCACAATTTCTTAAGATATGTTGTTAGAACATGAAGATCAGAACAATTATAACAGATCATAGAATCTGGTAGTTGCAGTTTGTTACGTTCCATCTTTATCCACAACCAAACGAGAAGCTGTTATTGTTTGGTTCAGATTCTGATAGCGATATTGCCCATGTGATTCATGAGAAGAATGTGGAAGTTTCTGAGGATCAAGTCGATTGAATTTTAGTAGTTGTTAGGATTTGAGAAGTCTTGTAAATCATCTATAAATATGCGTCAAAGTATGTTATTCATTCATTGATTCATCTTTTCTAACTTTGTTTTGTACAGTGAATGTGTGTTTTCATTTTTTTTTATCGAGTTGTAAAGCTCCAAGGGGACTTGGGTGCTAGTGTGAGGGGGAGCCTCATTCCTGCAAGTGAGATCCAGAGAAGCGTAGGGAGATGCTAGTAGGAGACAATGAAGGAATCACTAAGTCATGTACATCGTACGTGTTCATAGTGGATTTTGCATTTGGGCGTGGCCCCCGCAGACGTTGGTCGTGGACCGAACTGCGTGAACAATCTCCTGGTCTTGTGATTGCTTTACAGCTTTTATTTACATTTAAATATTGTGTAATTCCCTGTTACAACATACTTTCCTGTTGTAACACGCATTGATTCAGTAATTTCATTGTAGGTATAAACATTAACATTGAGAGGTCACCACCTATATGGTGCGCGACTCGGGGCGAACTCAAAGTAATCGAATAGTCCGAATATATAGTGATTTAGACAAAAAAAATGAGAGGACAAATCACTAAGTGTCTAAGATGAGAAAATAATTAAGTTGAAAGGGCTTAGCTTTTTTGAAATGAAATGAATGACTCAATAGAGGACCAGACATAAACAACTTACCAATCAAGTGGGCTCAATGATTTAAGTGGCATTGCATAATCAACAATAATTCTTAAAATAAAACTTGTATTTGTATATATAATTAATTTTTTTTTAAAATGGAGCCCCAACAGGGATAGGGGCCAGGGGCGGTCGCCCCACTCACCTGTTGAGGGCCGCTTGACAATCCCCCCGGCACCACCCACAATAATCTCTTAAGCTGATTTCGGGAATGGATTTGCTAAAGTTAAGAAGTGTAATGTTGGTAATGTTTACCATTACAAATGTGCCATGTGTACAATCTAGATGTGCTTTTACACTTTTGTCCTCCCCACTTTTACTCTTTTGTCCACATGGCGTGTTGCTATTGGAAGACATTGTCAACATCAGCCTCCCAACATTAGCAAATCCCCTCCCCTTTGATTTCTTTCTTGAGAAATTAAAAAGAAGTGGTTGTTTCTCACTCAACGCACTGCAGATTACAGATGAAAGCTTTGTTGCATTGATTATATTAAAGAGAGCTGAGCTATGTTAAGAAATTTAATATCTATTGATTGACATGTGAAGGAGTTGTGATCCACTGCAGGTGACTTCAATTTAATACTATTGATTGACCAAATTAATTCCACATATAATTAATCAGATTCAGAGGTATGCTGTCTTTGTACCATCATTAAGCTAGACCCTGACATTAATAAATTTTAATTAACTAGTTGCATTTGTTTAATCATCACTAGAACTTAAGTAGTCCTTGTTTTGACATTATGCAACTTATTAGTTGAAGCTTACAATACTAAATACTACTATATACCAAGTTGTTTGTTGTTGTTTTCCTCTTAATAACTTCGATGCATGAAAATTTTTCTTTAAAAACAAATGAGTGAATGAGCTGATTTATCTGTTAAAATTACAGCCCTCAGATGCAATATTTTAGCCATTCTGAAAAGTATAAACAAACAGTAATAACTAACATCATTTTTTTTTTTTTTTTATAACTTTGACTACACAATGTCGAAAATTTTGGTGAAGCTGTACTAAATTGGCAACAAAGAACAATTCTGTAATAGATTACATATTGGAATGGCATTTGATGTCTTCAGCTTCACCATCATGAATAAGGTACGTAGTACTGACTCTATTTAATTGTTCATACAGCTGCCTTCATGAATTCTAAGTAGCGGCTAAGAACCGAAACTGATTTTGCGTAAGGCTATTGCCAGTGGCGTTGAGCCAACTACTATGATGTTGTATTGAAAATATTTGACTGTGTATGAACAACTGATGCATTGATGATTTCTTAATCCATCTTTTCCTATATATATTAAGGGGTGTAATACTGATATCAAATTGTAGGCATCTAGTAAGTAGGTAAAGAGTTCCCTTGGTTGGTACTACAGTGATTATGTATCAATATTGATATACCAACGAACTCTTGTTTTCAACACGTTGAAGTTAGGTGAGATTACCAACTCATAATTTTTAAGTGCATTGCATCTCCATGAAATTATCTAGTTATCAGTTTGACCATCATATTGTTGAACATTTTCAAAAACAGTGAAATGTGTTTAGTCCCACATGAGATAAAAAGTTATACTTTAAAGAGTATATATACTCTTGCACTACTCTAATTGTTTAGAAAGAAACACTAGAGGTATGCGAAGTGAACCACATTGCTCGACTACTCCAAATAGGAGTGCAAAAGTTTTCTTTACAAAAGGTGCAGCAGTTGTGGATTGCAATTGAGAAACATTTTTTCAAGTTCACTTGCAAAATCTTGCAAATTTCAATTTCTAAGTGCACGTCACATTTTTATCAAAATACCCTTTCATCCAAATCGAAATACCCAACTCTAAAACCTTGGTCAAGACATCTATGTTAGGTTTGGCGACATGTAGCCGAGATTTATCTATTAGGCTCAAACTTCTTTCGTGAGATTTAGTTGACAACTGCTGACCTAAAGGATTGGTGAGTTCCGACCGACTCTCCAATTAAAGGTTCGGTGAGTTCCGATCGACTCTCCAACAAGAGATTCAGACATTTGAGGCCGAACCACTCGATGATGCCTACAAATCACAAAGAAGAGAGTGTGTGGAGTGTACTAATCACAATGAGGGGAATAAGAGTCATTTTGTTGGAGAATTCACTTTTTTTTTTAAGTTTGACTTTTTCTGGGGTGCACTGAGTAAAGGGCGGGTGCACTTAGCCGGACTCAATTATTTTGGTGAGAAAAAGCAGCCTACCCAAGCTGATCATTGAATCCGATTTATGATATAAAGAACTTATCAATCTTTGTTTGAAGCCTAACCATGCACTAAAGAACATAGCTAGTAAGCTTATTACAGGGTGTCTTCTACTAGAACTCGTATGTTTATGCTTCCATAGTTTTCCTTCCCTGTTGTTTCTTTTTCTATTTTAATCATTCCAATAGAAAATTATTCTTTTATAATTTTTGTTTACCAAGACTTTCAGAGCTAACATAACATGACAGAAGTATAGTTGGAACCAAAACTCAAAACTAGTGCATGCCTTAAACTGAAACTACATCTGGCAATGTGGACTGTGAGGATGCTTCCTTACAAATAGACAAATGTTAGACAATGTAACACCTAGTATCTTTTTCTTTTTTTTTTGAATAAGTAATATACCAACTAAAGTTATTTTCACAAAGTGCATATGAAAAATTACTTTGAATCTGACAGTACAGGCTCTAATTTCTACAATTGGAAGAATTGTTTCAATATTGCAAATTCAAGGCATGTGGAAATCTTGCAGATAAAAAGAGAACTAAGAACTTCTATCGTGTTTTCGGGGTCTCAGAGAATTTGACATCTCAATCCATCCCTATTTATCGATTCAGTTGTAACCAAGAAGCTATGATCCCTTAGGACAACGAAAAACACAATCTCATATCATTTAAGAATCTAATTGGACTACCTATATATTATACAGAAATGCAACTATTAATTCATGACATAAAGAAAGGGCAAATGCAACAAAAAATATTGTGGATACGTTCTGTAAGTAGACCTTCCCTAACAAATCATAGAACTGAAACAGTTTATATAGTTATATTTGAAAAATAAAAAAGAAACAGGGTAATAACTAACAATTATATGGTATATCCATGAATATACAAGTCATTGAAACTTTTGGTGAAAGTGCATAACTATCACAAAAACATATTCTATCGATCTTTGATTAATCAAATACATAACAGGTTAAACATTACATATAAGAGTGGATGAAAATAATTGCAATAGATCTCAACAATAAAATTCATTTGAAATTACTTCATAATTCATAAATTGGATAGAGTCTAGGGAATGTAAGTAAGCATTTTTGTTTTCATGTAACACACATATTTGTTATATTGAAATGTGGAATATGGGACATCCCGGGCGACCCTTGCATTTTTGCATCTTTCCTTCCGTTAATGGGAAAGTAATGCAATGCAGGAGAAGTCACCAATTTCAAGTTTCTCAAGGGAGGTCAGAAATTGTAGGCCTTGCAAGGAGTTGATTCCTCTTGGACCATAAATCAACAAAAAATATAGCAGGAAAATGAAAGGAACTTGTAGTTGATGCTTACAACGCTAAGCATATAACAAATTGTTTGTTGTTGTTTTCCTTCTACGATGGCTCATTGAAAGATCATGTAAGCTCCGTAGGTATACTGTTTTGAATCAAATTATGGAATGGTATTTGAATTTTGTTTTACTAATCATCTGGGTGTTTTTTTTTTTTTTTGAAAGATCATTGCCAGATGTTTGGTGAGCTTAGTTTCCTAATGCAAGAGTTTTAATTTGTTCGGAGTCTTCACATTGCTAATCGACTTTATTTTTTTTTTTTGGTAATTGTGTCTCTTTTTAATTTTTACCCTTTCACTTCATCAGTTGAGTGAAAACTATGCATAAAATTACACTGCTTCAAGTTTCAAGAACTAAAATAAGTGAAAACTAAGCATAAAATTCACAACAGCTGCCTTCAATTCTTAAATAATGGCTAAGACTCGAAACTGTTTGACGTCAAGGTTGTTGCCAATGGCACCAAACCAACTACAATGATTTTTATTTAGTTTTTAGACTTCAACGGGAGTCGAACCGACAACCTCCCCAAACATTGCCTTTTTAATGACGTTATTGGCTGTGTTTCATTGTTCACATTTTGTTAACTGCTATATATGACATTGAATTTGTAATATTCTAACAGTACTGTAATTACTCTACCTTCGAAATTCTACCTAAATATACCAGGACGAATAAATGGAGTTTACTAGTGGTCCTCACGCTTAATGTCATGAAATTAGCCCTTTATTCAAGAAAAACTCAAGAGTATTGCATTAACATACAGAAAATACCAAGTTGATGACTTAATGTTACTACCAAAAGCTAGAGTGTGGATTCATTTTGTAAGCAGACCATCTCTTACAAATGACAGTAAAAATGATAGTTTACTTCTACTTGAATAATAAAAAAGAAACAATAATAAGAGTAGATAAAAGTAACTGCAATAGATCTTAGCAATCAGATTCAAGTGACAAATTCATTCCTACCGCTTCTTGGGAGTGCAGCTCATATATATAGTAAGTGAGAGTTGGAAGGCAATGAAACCAGTCTCGTGAGATGATCTACAGTATCAAGAACTTGTACATAAAGCTCAAATTTCTTTTTTTTAGTAAAAAAAAAATAAGATCAACATTTTTGTTCTCATGTAACATACACATATTGTTGTCCGGAACAATAAATAATGATACTAATATATATGAATAAACAAGTTTTACAAATAATTAATAACAGAATCAATCAACAAAACAAGTTTCTAACCGGAGGCTTGCACAGAAGCAATGTCCTAAGACAGAAATTTCCTTGAATTCGGTGATTGAATTTTCTTCAAAGATCTGCCCCCAGGATACAACCGGATGCTCTTTCGAACCAAAAATCACCAAGTTCAAAAGTCTGCCAAACTTTGATTTTCCTTCTCTCTTAGAAAAAACGAAATTCGAAATTCTATATGTTTCCAGTGTTTTAGTTCTACTTAAATAGAACTTGAGGCACTGGTTCAAACCAATGTGTCTGTTCAATTTCGAAAAACAATATATTCAACTGTCGCGCCTGTTCACAAAATAACGAAATTAACTGTCAAAATTAATTTCGAAATAAAAATTTATTTGATTTTACAAGGCCGCTAACAAATCTAAGCCCAAAGCACCCAAGGACCTATCTTTGATTTTAAATATAATTATTATTATATATATGTACACCTATTACCCAATGGGTGCCAATTTGAGCTCTATCCATTGGATTTCTCTAATGCCAATCTTTAGAGTAGATGTTTGTATATAAAGAGTTTGTACTCTTTCAAGTGAGCAATGTGGGACTAAAGAATTTTTCTATTCAAACTCACTTGAAGCATATACCTGATGATGTTAAAGTATGTTCAAATGTGGAATACAGGATATCTTTGACCACTGAGGACGGTCTCCATATTCATTGTTGCATCATTCCTTCGAGTTAGGACAACCAGAAGTTTCCCATCGCTTGAGCGAAGTGAGTCCTTGCATTTGCTACTGGGATGGTAAATGCATCAGATCATTGTTTAAGATATAATATGCAAGCTTTCAAGTGATGCAAGGTCCCTGCCAAGCCAATCCGTCAGGCCGCCAAATTCTTAAAGCATAATATGGAGAGGGATTTTTGAAGGTCATGACGCAGAGATTGAAGAGTAGGCACAGCTGCCAAGTAAAGAATATAATTGTATATTTTTATTTTTATTTTTATTTTTTCTATATAAGAAGCATATAACAGTGTATATTTTTATTTTTATTTTCCTTGTCATTCACCCTCCCAACCACATCTGAGTGATCCTTGATCCAGTGCAGGTGATTTGATTGACCGAATTAGTTCTACATATAATTAATCAGATTCAGAGGAAAACTGTCTTTAGATCATCACCCTGACGTTAATAAATTCTAATTAACTAGTATACTAAATACTTGTAGTATATACTAACCATATAAGAATGTTAATATATCAAAGCAGTAAGAATATCAAATATCGATCCAACGGTAATTATTTTATTTCTATTACAAGATTGCCAAGTTTATAGCTGACAACAAGAGTTACACTATTTCAACACGCAATTAGAGAAAGTATTCAAGTCATTGATAGTTTGACACCAAACGATGGATCCAAAGTATAGGTAAAATTAAAGTTTAGCATGATTTCATCGACTATAAGCCGCTTGTAAGGCAAGGAGGGTGCTTGGGTGAAAGCCCAGAGTGGGATTTCAGGAGCTGGTGAAGATGATGGTGGATGAGGATGTGGAGTTGGCCAAGAGGAAGAAGGTACTTGTGGATGCTGGTTTCATGGACACCCAGCAGCAGCCATGATGATCAAACAACATTCTTTCATCGCCAATGCATTCTTCTCATTGCTTTGGTCTTTTTTGTGAGATCATTGATTCCTTTGGTTTAATTGTTGTAGTTTTTTCTTGTTCATATCCTAGATAGATATAAAGAGAGGCATTAATGTTTCTCTGTGTTGTCTTCATCATCATCATCCATCTCTTTTGGGCATTTCTAGATCTGGGTGATCCGGAGAATTGGAAGAATTTGAGTTTCTTTTATGCTTGGATCAGAAATTTTGGACATTTGAATTGTTCATCATTTTTCAGATTGAAATGTTGTGATTGATTCTGTGATTTGAATTTGAGTTACTTGTATGCTAGCTCGATCAGAGCATTTTTTTTTTTTTTTTAATAACAAATTTCCTATTGCACTAAAAGAAAAAGATTGCCAAGCACCGATTTGTTGACTTCCTTTATCTCCCGCTTATGGCTTTTCCGTATTAGGTTGAACCCAAAGCAACAAACAAGTCAGCATGTTTACCATCGTCAGTGGATTGATGTGGTATGGTGTTTTCCTTTAGCTGACTTTTTTTTTTTTTTTTTCATAAAATGCACTTCTCTTCCTCTCCTAATGTGAGGTGTTTTGAGGGATGGAGAACTTTTACCTTTACGCCCTTCTTTTGTGTTTTCATGTTTTTTCTATTTACATGTTCTTGTGTATACTCATACAGTACTTAATTCAGTTCCTTTTCTTCAATAGGAAACTGTGGCTTGATTTAATCCGTTTACTTAATTAATTGAGAGGTAAACGGATTACAGGTACTTAATTCAGTACTCATACAGTACTTAATTCAGTTCCTTTTCTTGAACTTTCACTCTCTTCTTTTTATCACATTCATTTTTCAATGTTCTACTTCTAAAGAGAAGAGTCATTACATGTGCAGCATGATCATCAACAATAAGTGAAGAATAGAGAAACAGAACCAAGGGAAAACAAATAGAATCTATTTTTATGAGAAAAATAAAAATTAAAGAAGTCATCTCTAGGGACCAAAATTCTGGTTATATTTTTCGTTCTTACATTCTGACAGCTTAAATTTTGATGTTACGACCAAAAGCTACAGTGCGGATACATTTTGTAAGTAGACCATCTCTTACAAGTGACAGTAAAAATGTTAGTTTACTCCTAGAATAATAAAAAAAAAAAAGAAAAATGATAATCTAACACACTTTGGACGCACACTTTGTTTTTTAGCTCATTTATGGTGTTTTATTAGATGTGGGGCCCACGTCTTGGGAGACAAGAAAGAGTTATAAATTGCTAAAAAACAAAGTATGCACTTAAAGTGTCCGTGTTAGATTATCATTTTCTAAAAAAAGAAACAGTAATAAGAGTAGATAAAAGTCGCTGCAATAGATCTTAGTAATCAGATTCAACTGAAATAATTCGTTCCTACCACTCCTTGGGAGTTCATGTCATATATATTGTAAGTGAGAGTTGGAAGGCAATGAAACCAGTCTCGTGAGATGTTCTACAGTATCAAGAACTTGTACATGAAGCAAAAATTTCTTTTTTATTTTAGTAAAAAAAAATAAGATCAACATTTCTGTTTTCATGTAACATACACTTATACCTGATAATGTTAAAGTATGTTCAAATGTGGAATACAGGATATCTTTGACCACTCAGGACGGTTTCCATATACATTGTTGCATCATTCCTTCAAGTTGGGACAACCAGAAATTTCCTGTCGCTTGAGCGAAGTGAGTCCTTGCATTTGCTACTGGGATGGTAGATGCATTAAATCTATGTATAAGAGATAATATGCAAGCTTTCAAGTGATGCAAGGTCCCCACCAAGCCAATCCACAAGGCCACCAAATTCTTAAAGCATAATATGGAGAGGGATTTTTGAAGGTCATGACGCAGAGATTGAAGAGTAGGCACAGCTGCCAAGTAAAGAATATAACTGTATATTTTTATTTTTATTTTTTTTATATAAGAAGCATATAACAGTGTATTGGCGTAAAAACACTTGAAAAAAAATATAGCCTTTCAATTATTTAGTCACCTTGATGGCTCTATGCGTACATTGGAAATATAAAAAGATGCAGTCGATCAGATGGAGAAGAGTGGCCCAAGATTTCCCATATTCCAAATTTATAAATTTGATTCAAGATGCACCCTGCATGTTTCAATAAATTTGATTTTGTGGAATACATTGCAACTGAAGCAACTGGCAGATCTGTAAATCATTAATTTTCATTGAACCAATCACCATATATTAGTGGATATCAATTTGACACTCACCACCTTACCTTTCTTTCATCATTGAATCTGTTTCTCTTTCTTTATAACTAGCTAGACACAGTACCCCTTACATTTTTGTGAAACTGTAGCCACAAAATCACCATGTTCAACATTATTAATTCAAGATTTGACAAAAAATAAAAACATTTTTAATTCATGAGTTCTCAAACTATCTTAACCAGCTTGTTGACATTTGGACTGGTTGATTCTCTTCTAAACTGTTAACAGAAAGATGCATCTAATTAATTCGCAACAATTTCTTTTCCCTTGTCCTAAAAAAAAACAATTAATTCTCCAGAGATAAAACATTTATAGTAGAGGATGAAGTGCTGTTTTCAGAGCATTGGTAGTTGAATCTTAATGTCACTTATTTATTTCCTTCAACTCAGAACATTGCTAGTAGTTGGATGTTTAGTTAGCCTTTTAATAATAGTGTTCTGGAATTATGTTCTTGTTGTAGGGTGAACTGATCTTTCTCGGGCAGAAGAGTCAAGATTATGTTCTTGTCGTGAAATGAAGTCTATTTTGGAGCGTTAAATCTAACATCTCAAGCCTCTTATTAGCGTTAAATCCAACATCTCATGCTAGCTAATTAGACGTTGTATTAGGCTTTTCTTTTTTAAATCATTGACAGATTTGTTTTCTTTCAAAAAGAAAAGAAAGGAAGAGCAAGAGTTTATGTTTACCAATATTGTGCTAATTAGCTTGTAACATCATTCATGCTGCAAGAGACGTAATCGAGCGAAAAAAAGGAGATATTAGGGATTTTGTGGAACTATGGTTGACTTGCAAGTGACCTCTAGTTGATGAAATCAATCTTGCACAGTTGCGCATTACTGTTCTCTCTGTTAAGTATGTGGGCCTGATTTCTAAAGCCCATGTATGATCCATATGATTAGTTTACTATTGTATTCTAATAAGGATTGTATTCTAATAGGGATTGTATTCTAACTGGGATTGTATTCTAATAGGGATTTACTTTCTCTCTAAGTATATATATCTCTCTCTGATGTACAAAAAGTATGAGCTGTGAGAGTCTTGAATAAGATTGTGTTGGCGGCTGTGGGTTTTCTTCCCTTAGAGGGTTTCCCACATATGAAATTCTGGTGATTTGTTCTCTTTCTCTCTTTTCTTGTTTTACTATTGTCATTACTTTCTGTCAAAATTCTTAACAACTGGTATCAGAGCAAGGTTATTCTCAAGTGGGAGTAATGGCAGAAGAAAGGAAGTTACGGGTTGAGAAGTTCGACGGTTCGAACTTTGGATTTTGGAAGATGCGAGATCGAAGACTACCTATATCGAAGGATCTCTACTTACCGCTCGGTGGCAAGAGCAACAAACCTATAGATATGGATGACAAGGCTTGGGAAATCCTAGATCGAAAGGCCTTGGGTGCGATTCGCCTTTCACTGTCATCATCGGTAGCCTTCAACATCTCCAAAGAGAAGACCACACAAGATGTGATGAAAGCCCTAACACGGATGTATGAGAAACCATCGGCGTCAAACAAGGTATTCTTAATGAAACGGTTGTTTAATATGAAGAAACCTGAAAGTAGACCTATACAAGAGCATCTGAGTGATTTCAATACAATCACTAGTCAGTTAGAATCTGTGGGTATTATCTTTGATAATGAAGTATTGGCTCTTGTTATTTTGTCGGGTTTACCCGATAGTTGGGATGGTCTAGTTATGGCTGTAAGCAACTCATCAGGGTTCAGTATTCTAAAATTTGAGGATGTAGTGGGAGTTCTTCTTGATGAAGATACGCGAAGGAGAAAACTTTTCTGATGATGTTTCTAATAGTGCCCTGAATACTGAGGAACGGGGCAGATCCTCAAAGAGGTCGAATGGCCGAGGAAATGGACGCTCACAATCTAGAAGAGGTCAGTCAAGGGGCCCTCAGATAACTTCTGGAATTGCAAGAAGAAAGGTCATCTCAAGCGTGACTGTAAAGCACCAAAGAAAAGGGTAGATGAAAACGATAAAGACAGCAACTCGGTGAATGTCTCAAACGAATCAAGTTCAGATGAAGCGCTGATCATGTGTTGTGATAGTAAAGATGAATCCTGCTGGATACTAGATTCTGGTGCATCGTTTCATGCTACTTCCAACAGAGAATATTTTCTTAATTATGAGAAGGGCAATTTCGGCAAGGTGTACCTTGGTGATGATGAACCCTGTGACATAATCGGTAAAGGAGACGTGCTGATAGGAATGGAAAATGGGACGCAGTTGAGGTTGCAACGAGTTAGACATGTGTCGAAACTTGCTAGAAATCTAATTTCGGTAAGCCAACTTACTGATGATGCAGTCTTGAGATGAAGTTCACTAAAACATCTTGGAAGATCATAAAAGGTGCCATGGTAGTAGCACATGGTCAGAGAGATGGTACTCTCTACAGAGTTCTCAATGAAAACTCCATGAATGTGGCCTCCTCTGAGGTCAGTGCAAAGGTGTGGCATCAACGCCTCGGGCATATGAGTGAGAAGGGAATGAAGGTAATGGTGTCAAAAGGGAAGTTAGATGGACCGTCATGTGTTGATCTGTCTCTATGTGAAGGTTGTGTGGTTGGAAAACAAAAAGTTGTCAGTTTTCTAAAAAGGGCAGAACTCCCAAAACTGAAAAGCTAGAACTTGTGCACACGGACGTTTGGGGTCCTTCACAGGTATCCTCCCTTAATGGCTCTCGTTATTACATTACTTTCATTGATGATTCGACTAGAAAGCTCTGGATTTACTTTATGAAAAATAAGTTTCAAGTGTTTGAAATTTTCAAAAAGTGGAAATGTCTAGTGGAGAACCAGACAGGTCTAAAGCTAAAATGCTTGAGATCAGATAATGGTGGAGAGTACTGTAACAAGGAATTTGATGAGTACTGTGCTATGTATGGCATCAGAAGAGAAAAGACAGGTACAAGGACACCACAACAGAATGGTATAGCTGAGCGTATGAACCGAACCATTATGGAACGTGCTAGGAGCATGTTGTTGAGTGTTGGGCTACCTAAGCAGTTTTGGGTGAAAGTTGGTGAATACTGCGGCTTATCGATCAACAGAGGACCATCTACCGCAATTGATTGCAGACTGCCTGAGGAGGAATGGACAAAAAAGGAAGTAAAACTTTCACACTTAAGAACCTTTGGTTGTATTTCCTATGTCCCATATCAATGCTGAAAATAGGTCAAAGCTAGATGCAAAGTCCAAAATGTGCATCTTGCTAGGATATGGAGTTAATAGCTTTGGTTATAGGCTATGGGATCCTGAGAGTAAAAAGGTGATCAGAAGTAAAGATGTCATATTCAATGAGGATGTGTTGTATAAGGATAGGATCAAGAAGAAAGAGGAACCAAAAGGATCAAAGTATCTTGAACTTGACAATATCCCTCCCTATGATCCTGGTCAGAGTGTTACTGAACACATTGATGAACATGAAGTTCAGGAGGAGCCAGTGACACCACCCATTGCACTTCGACGTGAAAGACGAACCATCAATGCTCCAAACCATTACTCTCCATCCATACACTATCTGTTGCTCACAGATGGTGGTGAACCCAATTACTATGGGGAAGCAATGCAAGTCGAGAATAAGGAAGAATGGAAGAAAGCCATGGATGACGAAATGAAGTCTCTCTACACAAATCAGACTTGGGATTTGGTCAAGCTTCCAACCGAAAGAAGGCGATTCGAGAACAAATGGGTGTACGGACCCAAACAGGAGCAAGATGGTTCTCGAGAGGTACAAGGCCGATTGGTAGCAAAAGGTTTCCAACAAAAGACAGTATTGATTTTACTTGAGATTTTTTCCCCGTGGTCAAGATGACTACAATTAGAACTGTTCTAAGCATTGTTGCAGAGAGGATCTACATTTAGAACAGTTGGATGTAAAAAGCGCCTTTCTTCATGGTGACTTGGAGGAAAATATATACATGCAACAACCACAGGGATATGTAGAGGCTGGTAAGGAGCATCTAGTGTGTAAGTTGCACAAAAGCCTTTATGGTCTGAAACAAGCCCCCAGACAATGGTATTTGAAGTTTGACAAGTTCATGTTAACAATAGGGTACATACGTCATCATGCGAGATCACTCGCTTGTTATTTCAAGAAATTTGATAATACGTATGTTATTTTGCTCCTATATGTCGATGATATGCTGATTGCAAGTTCCAACATTGAAAAGATTGAAAATTTGAAAAAGCAAATGGCGAAAGAATTTTCAATGAAAGACTTAGGTGCTGCGAAACAAAATTTGGGGCTGAAGATCGAAAGAGATAGAAAGAACAAGTTACTAAAACTTTGCCAAAGGGAGTACATATCGAAGGTGCTCAAGAGGTTCAACATGGATTGTGCAAAACCGGTGAGCACACCTTTAGCTGGACATTTCAAAAATCTTTCGAAACAACATAGTCCCAAAACAGAAGAAGAACAAAAGAATATGGAGAACATCCCGTATGCATCGGCAGTGGGTAGCTTTATGTATGCCATGGTTTGTACAAGACCCGACATTTCTCATGCAGTGGGAATTGTGAGTAGGTACATGTCTAATCCTGGTTCTTATCATTGGAATGCAGTAAAATGGATTTTAAGGTACCTTGCAGGAACAAAAGATGTGCACTTGTTGTGCTATACAAGTGCAAAAATACGATTGTGGCTTTGTTGATTCAAACATGGTGGTGACATTGATGGTAGGAAGAGTACTACAAAGTTATGTGTTTACTCTTGGAAGTGCAAAGCAATCTCCCGGGTATCAAGGTTACAAAAGATTGTTGCATTATCTACTACGAGGCCGAATATGTTGCAAATTGTTGAAGCGTGTAAGGAGATGACTTGGTTACGAGCTTGTTGAGTGAACTGGATCATAAGCAAACGGATTGTCGACTACTAAGTGACGAATGTCGAGCGCAATTCATCTGGCAAAGAATTCTGCATTTCACTCAAGGACAAAGCATATCGATGTAAGGTATCATTTCATACGAGCTATGCTTGAAGAAGGATCTTTCAAATTGGAGAAAGTACACACCAACAAAAATTCTGCAGATATGATCACCAAATCAGTTCCTAAAGAGAAGCTGAAGTTTTGCATAGCTTCTCTTGGTCTTGCTACTTGAAGACGACAAGGCAGCCGCCGCCTGAAGACACTACATGAGAAGGAGATACTACTATACGAGAAAATAATTTTAGAATCAGTCCCAAGTGGGAGATATGTTAAGTATGTGGGCTTGATTTCTAAAGCCCATGTATGATCCATATGATTAGTTTACTATTGTATTCTAATAAGGATTGTATTCTAATAGGGATTGTATTCTAACTGGGATTGTATTCTAATAGGGATTTACTTTCTCTATAAGTATATATATCTCTCTCTGATGTACAAAAAGTATGAGCTGTGAGAGTCTTGAATAAGATTGTGTTGGCGGCTGTGGGTTTTCTTCCCTTAGAGGGTTTCCCACATATAAAATTCTGGTGATTTGTTCTCTTTCTCTCTTTTTTTGTTTTACTATTGTCATTACTTTCTGTCAAAATTCTTAACACTGGCAATCTTGTAATGTTAACATCATTGGGAAAATTGTGTAGCATCGATGTGTCATGACTCGACCTAGCATTCTTCTGATCATCCTGCTCCTAAATTTGTAGAAGAGAGGAAACTTTTTACATTTAATTGTAGCTGTTAACCATGAACTACAGAAGATGATTTAAGGCTCATACTTTTGTTACATTTGCAATTTTTGTTGAAGGAAACAAGATGTGTGATCTCTATTAGATACTCAGGCTCCCTCACTTGGAAAGTGTTGACCGTGTCTTGCAGAGTTATTTTGGCTAGTGGAAAGAGGGTTGTTGTAAAGTGTGTGTACAAGAATTATAGGATTTGCTTCCCTAATAACAAAAAAAGGGAGTTAATGTGGAAAGTTTGACATAGTGACATAGTTAGCCTCTAATGGGAATTTCAGGGATTAACTTCTAAGTAAGCTACTAACCTTTCTTGTTGCAGTTCTTTTATACCTTACTATATAACCTTTACAATTCTAATTGTGTTCCTGTCATAAGGCGCAGGATGTGTTTCATTGTTGTTAAGACTAAAAACTTTGAGGAACCGTGTGCTTGGGCTCCATAGTCATCAAGATGGTTGCATTGTTCATAGTATTGAAATCCATGGGCCCGCAGAGTGTTGGGCCGCACACGCACATGGTGGGTATACATATGGGGTTGGAGCCCATCTTTGCACAAAACCAACTGGCTTGTGCTTGGATCCAATCTACACCACTTTATACTACACCAACTCTTATTATATTTCCAATGTGGGCTTATATTCCAACACTCCCCCTCAAGTACAACTAGGCCTGAACTAGTTGTCACTTGCCAAACACAGACCTACTCTTTTTTAGAGGTCTGTAAATATGCCTAAGCCTCTTTTCATAGGCTCTAGGTATCAGAGCTTGGTTTCTAATCCATATTGTACATTTGAATATACAATAAACTTATTCTAAACCATACTGTACATTTGAATATACAATAAACTTATTCTATTATGAAACTATCATGGTATCATAGCTTGGTTTCTAATCCAAGGTCTGTCGACTTTTGAGTCAACGACTAATCCTTAATACATCTTAGTGCTTGTTCTTGTGTTCGATTATGCTCTTGTTTTGATTTCCTTTTGTTTCTCTTGTGCATCTTCACACATGTCTGTCTGTTGTACCAATCCGTTTGCCTCTTTCGTGTCACTCAGTCAGCTAATCCACGTACCATGTTCGCACAAATCCCGATAGTCGTTCTGCTGACTCAGCTCTGTTAGTCGTTCCGCCGACTCAGCTCCGTTAGTCGTTCCGTCGACTATGTTGTTCCGTTAGTCGTTTCGTCGACTCAACTCCGTTAGTCATTCCGTCGACTCAGCTCCGTTAGTCGTTCCGTCGACTATGTTGTTTCGTTAGTTGTTCTGCCATATATTTTGTTTCGTTTGTCATTCCGCCGACTATGTTGTTTCGTTAGTCGTTCCATCGACTCAGCTCCATTAGTCGTTCCGTCGACTCCGTTGTTTAGTTATTCTGTTGTCTCGTCCGTGCACTGTCCGCTAATTTGAGTGCAGTTCGCGATGCTTGTCACGCCCGTTATACGCGTACTGTACGCTGTCGAGCATAGTTCGCGATGTTTGTCATGCCTATTAGTTGCAATACTGTTGCAGATTTATCTGTCCCGCCTACCTATCTGGAGATTCTGTCCATGATCACTTGCATCCGCTTGTCGTGATCTGGTGTCCCCACGCAGAATTGTCGCCGACTTTGTGTATCCTCATCTTATTCATTTGCAAACTCAAGTGGTTCTGTTGCCACAACCTTGAGTTTGAGGGGGGATGTTAAGAAACTAATATTCTGTAACATATACACTGATTGTGTAATGTCTACATTAATCGTGTAACGCCTCCACTGATTCTGTAACGTCTACACTGATTATGTACCACCTCCACTTATTTAGTTCTATACCATTCTATAAATAAGGCACCATATTGTACATTCGAATAAACAATAAACTTATTCTATTATGAGACTATCAATATCTTTAGCTAGCCTTCCAGGATGCATTACTCACTAATGAGGTTTGCAATCAAAGACATATATCGGGTAATGCTACATGTGGTTTTTATGGAGATAGTAATGAATCATTGAACCATGTACGGGTATGCCCTCTTTCTACTTTGGTATGGATCAGATTTCTACATCCTGAACACTTCGATTCGCTCCAGGCCCTTTCTCTTCAGGAATGGATAATGGAAAACCTTCTCTCGATGGAGTCCTTCATGGGGATATTTTGGCCGACCTTTTTGCCACTGCATGTTGGCTACTATGGAACAGACACAACCGCATTGTCATTGGAGAAGAGGCTGTAACCCACTCGGAGGTATGTCAAGGCCAAGTCTTTTCAATTGGCTTTTGAAACCTTCATTAATCTAGATGAAGTTGCATTCCAATAAAGAACACTTTATTAGTTGGTCATGCCCTCCTAAGTAGTGGATAATAGTTAATAGGGATGGCGCTCTTAAGCATAATCTTGGGGCAGCTAGTGCTGGTGGTCTGATTCAAGATGAGGGTGGTGAGTGGAGACATGGCTTTGTGATGAACTTGGGTAGATGTTCGGTGTTTGAAACAGAAATTTGGGGTGCTTTGCTGTTAGCATGGGGTAGTGGCTTTTGACGTGTCAAATTGGAGATGGATAATTAAAGTGTTATGGACTTAATGGTGAGAGTGTAGCGGCCCCAAAATCCGAGACCGCCACGTCATGCGCCACGGGCCCACAACCCTGCCTACACTACAACAGTAAAGACCTTTCATGACGGTTAAAAACCGTCATGAAAGACCTTTTATAACGGTTTTTAACCGTTACAAGGTCCATCACCTTGTGAGAAGTTATTAAAACTCAGGGCCTTTCGTAATAGTTTTTCACCGTCATTTTATGTAAAATATTGTATCAAAATTTGGGCTTTTGTAACTGTTTTTAACCGTCATAAAAGCCTTACATTTTTATTTTTTTTGAAGTGAACGTATTTTTTTTTGGTAGCCCCTGAAGCATATATACACGAGTAAATATTAAATTGACCTAAAGTTGAAAATTTGATTTTGAATTCATAAAAATCTTCTACTCAAACATGAATTCTTCACGCTCAATTATAAAAATAGCTCCAATGATTAGCAAGTGATAATCAAAACTTAATTAAACCAAGCATCATTTTTTATTTGTCAAAAGTTAATTAAGCAAACCTAATATTAGAGATGACAAGATGAGCCAATCACTAGTGAGTAGTGAGGCTGTGATACAGAATAACATTGAACTTGTACACTATTGAATTTACTTTAATGCTGCTGCAGCTGCTGACGTAGAGACAGGTAAGAACAGCACCATTTACTCCCCCAGTTTGATTGCCGCATCAGGACACTCGAACGGTGTTAGAGCAACCTGCAATGAATCAAAACTTACCATGGATCAAGAAAGGATGATCATATCATGTAAATCTGTCAATAAGGACATACTTGTAACATATATACAAAAATTCGTTAAATAGAGCAAGAACCTGTTGGAAAAAATTTAAACAAAAATCAGCATTAGATTTGACGAGATAAATTGTCAACTCATAACTGAGATCCTAACAAACTCTAGAATACAAAAGTTTCATTGACTAGCTCCACGAAAACAAGATCAAGTATTGAAACAACAATACTACATCCCTAGACCTCAAACGAAGTTGGAGTAACCTGCAACGAATCAAAACTTACCATGGATCAAGAAAGGATGATTAGAAGACAAGTTTTGTTAATGAAATCATCGCAATGAACCAAGGTTCAGTTGTTATACTTATAATCAATCTATATAGCTCATTGAAAAAACAGGTAATGGAACAATGAATACTTTGATAGTTATGAACAACTAAAGACAATTAAATCAAAATTGGAATTGATGAGTTACTTGGTTAGGCTTGGGCATGTGAAATCAGGGTCATCTCTGCAAAAATGACCATAAACTGCAGTAGTCTTCACGTGCCACCTTCTTCAATCTGCATTCTGCAATTAATTAAATGATGAATTATAAGCCATCATGTAATCAAAATTAGTTGATGGATAAACATAAAAGAAAATATGCATGCTCATCCAAGCCTTTACCCTATCATTTCACTACAACAGAAAAATAATTATTTGAGAGCAAAAATAATTATTTGAGAGCAAAGTGTCTAGGTTACTCCATTTAAGAATAAAATAGACTACAATACCTTGTTGAATACCACAAGTAGTTAGAAAATTTTATAGTCATAAGATGCTTACCGGGATGGTCGAAATTATGTTCATGAACATGTCTTATCTTCTCATCACTCAGCTTTAAATAGAAGGAATCTTACAAAAGCATAAACCATCATATAAGTCAATTAACTCTGATACTTATCCAGTCTCCAATGCTTTAAGCAGAAGTGGCCTAGCCTGAAAAAGCCATCAGATATCATGTTGGAAAACAAAATTAAAATTTAATTAAAATTTTAAATCAGCTGAGACATTCAAAGCATGAAGCTTCACAAAGAAAAGAAAAACATGACTTCAACGTCGGGGACAAACTGTTGTAACTCAACTTCAATACCTCTATAATGTAATTTTCTTCCTTTTCGAAAGTCGAATTCCAAATTTCAGCTCTTTATAGTGCCAACCACTTTGTTTCTTTCTTAGAGTACAATAAACCTCCGAGGACTTTGGCAACTAAGGGCACACCCTTGCACTTCTTTTAGATTTCTCTTCCAATTTCCTCCAACCTGCTGCAAGTCATGAGTCCTCCAGCACAGAATGCTCGCCTTTGGATTATGTTCCAACATTCATCATCAGATGAGCCTTTTAATTGATACATGTCTTCAGCTCGAGCTCGAACCGTCAATGCAACATCGTGGCTGCGACAAGTCACAATGATCTTGCTTCCTGTAGCACCCGAGTTTTTCAACGGAGGTGCAAAATCTTCCCACTTTTCTTGTTGCTCAGTCCACACATCATCAAGCACGAGCAGAAATTTCTTCCCCTTTAGCTGCTCCTTAAGAGCATTCTCCAAAACTTGCTTTGTTGATGATTGAGGCTTGGTAGTGTCTGGAATTTGTTCTAAGATTTGAGTGAAGAGATTTGTGGTGTTAAAATTATCGGAAACACAAATCCAAACTCTCAAATAAAAGTGCTTCTGTACAGCATCGTCATTGTAGGCAAGCTGTGCAAGCGTAGTCTTGCCAAGTCCTCCGAGTCCGTATATGGCTATGACGCTAGTGATGTCTTGGTTAATTAGCATGCGGACTATATTTCCCTTGTCATCCTTCCTCCCAACCACATCTGAGTAATCCACAAATGAAGTTGTTTCTCGATCAATACCACCACCACCAGCAGCAGCAGCAACAGCAGGGTTGGACGAGGAGGCATTATTCTGATCATCAGTAGGCTGGAGGTTGAACCTCGTCTTTCTGCTGTCAATGTCAGCCAACCTCAGATTTATGGCTTTGATTTGATGAGCAAACTGAAAACGCAGTGCAAATCTAGTAATAAAGGAGGATGAAATGTAGTAGTAGCACCCCTTGTTGTTGATGAGGATGCTTCGTCGTAGTTGTTCATAAGCGATCTCGTCAAACACATCTTCAACTTCATAAGCCACTTGTTTGAGTTCCTCCAGCCAAACTCTGATCAGCTTTTCCTTTACTTGCTTTTCCTCGGCATCTTGCAATGTGGCGTGGATGCTGTTGAGGGAAGCTTGAAGACTTCGGGCATCACGTTTCACACAGACCAGAAGGCCGATCTCATCAAAAGCAAGAGAGATGAGCCTGCTCACTATCTCCTCTGCACCGTGCACAATCAGATCTTCAGCCATCTTTGATTTTTTTTTTTGCTGAGATGGATAGAACTCTTGATCAGATGCAAAAACAGAAGCAGATGGATCTACCGCAATACAACACAGAAGAAACTCAAAACCACTTCTTACCAAGTGATATCCAATTGCCTTCTAAAGTAGGCAACTGAATAATCAATTTCTCTCTTTTTTTCAAATTATATGTCACATTATGCTTCATTATACTTTTCCTTTTTCTTTATTCCCTTTTTTTCAAATTATGTCTCATTGTGCTTCATTAAACTTTTTCTTTTTCTTTATTCTCTTTTTCTTCATTAAGCTTTTTCTTTATCTTTATTTCTGCCATCAATGGTTCTTTATTCACATTTTGCCTTCTAAGTTAGGCAACCTACCCGAGCCGATCACTCTTAGAATCCAATTTATGATCGATTTATGATCTAATCCGCGATGCGAAGTGGTGAAATGAAGAAAGAGCAGATACTATAGAAAAATATTGCAGGGTGTCTTCTTCTAGAACTTCTATGTTTATGCTTCTCCTAGTTTTCCTTACCTGTTGTTTCTTTTTTTAAAATTATTTTAACCATTCCAATAGAAAACTATATATATTGACAGAGGTAACATAACATGACAGAAGCATAGTTGGATGGAATATGGAAAACCAAAACTCAAAACTTGTGCTTTCTTTAAACTGAAACTACATCCAGCAATGTGGACGGTGAGGATGCATATATGCCTTGTTTGCAGTCATCTGCAACAACAAATAAACAAACCTTAGACAATGTTCCATAGGAGAGATACGCTTATTTCTACATTCGGCACAGTGTTGGGTATGTGCGGATGGAAATATAATTCCACATTAGTAAAGTGTGACTTCATAAAAAAGTATTTACGTGTAGATATCTACTCAAATAGTATTGAGACCTTTGGAGTAAACTACATTTGTGAGTTGAAGGTAGCTAAGGTGAATGACATCAGTACTAGTGAGATTTAGGGACTGCGGATATAGGCGCCGGTGGGCCCAATACATAAGAATATAGAAAAAGAGCTTTGCTAAAGATATAAACTGAATCAGTGGAGACGAGGATTACAAGGTCATTTTTAATTTCATGTAACATCTCTAAACATCACTGGACCGCCACGGCATTGTCGCATATTTTCTTCAAGCAGGGACAACCAGACATTTTCAATTGCTTGATCAAGGTGAATCGTTGCATTTGTCTATGAGAAAGGTAAATATTTAAGGAGTTGCAGTTGATGCTTATACAACAGTATTAATTAATCATGTAGGTATATTGTTTTGAATCCAATTATGTACCTGCATTTCAATATTGTTTTATTTCTTAATCATCGATCTAGTTTTATTTCATATAGTAATTAAAAATAATAAATTCTGACCCTTGGTTACTTAAACAACCAGAACTATTTATGGGAAACTCCAAAAGATAGACTCTTCATTTGCCTATAATGATCTATAATTGCCCTTTCAAATTCGTTCATTAATCAGCCTCAAAATTTGTCCACTGTGCAGTCACGAATTTAATGGCAAATTAAGTTTATTCATCAACACCCCTACTTAAACTTAATTCTCTTCTTGAAGTAAGTGTCAATGTGAGTATTCCAAGCTCGAGGTGCTTGTTTCAATCCATAAAGTGCCTTCTTCAATTTCAGCATGTTCTTTTCTTCCCCAATTTTCATGTATCCGGGTGGTTGCTTCAAGTACACCTCTTCTTCTAGCACACCATTCAAAAATGTTGATTTGACATCCATTTGAAAAATTTTCCATTTGAATTGAGCTGCTTGCCACTTCTCATTTCGTACCGCTTCCTCAAATGTAATTGTTTCGGCATCTGCCAAAAGGCAAATTAAATGTACCTCACTTGTCGAGTCGTACAAATCTTGTATGTTTCGCATCCTTGGTTGTCTTGTCTCCTCTTCCACGACTAAATTCGCAGTTTCTTCTACCTTTTTCTTGGAATAGCATTCATTTGCATAGTGCCCATACTTACCACAATTATAACACTCGACATTTGATTAGCACTCTTTTGCGTAGTGCCCATGCTTGCCACAGTTATAGCACTTAACATTTGAATGATTTGATTGGGCACCTCTACCATGAAAGTTTTGAGTATAGAGTACCTTTTCGTCTTTGATAGACACCTTGGCTTGCAGCGCTTCTTCAAGCGACTCATTCTTCTTCTTCTTGCGTTGTTCATGCACCTCAAGAGAACCAGCAAGATCATCAATGGTCATCTATTCCAAATTCTTTGACTCCTCAGTTTTCATGGCCTCCAACTTGCCTCGAAGAGTTTGAAGCCGTACTTGTTTAACTCGATCGGCACCTTTGAACACCTTTTGCAAAGTGTCCCACGCTTCCTTTGAAGTTGCTGCACCAGCAATTTTCTCGAAACCCGACTCATCCATTGCTTGGAACAGTAAATAGAGCGCGGTCTTGTCTTTCATACGCGTTTCTTTCAACGCCTTTATCTGATTCGCAGTTTGATTGACCGTTGCATCTAACTCGGCATAGCCCTTTTTGACTACTTCCCATGCATCTTGCGCACCGAGCAATGCACGCATCTGAATACTCCAATTGTCATAGTTCAACTTGGTGAGTCGTGGCAACGGCATTTGCCCCAACGATGTACTTCCGGAATTTGCCATAGCTCTGATACCAATTTGATAAAAACAGAGTGCTTTTTCTTTATTTGGAAGAGAGAACAAGAGAACACAATATCTTTTTTCTATTAACTCTTAAACAAGTTTTCTTCTCTTTTAATTTTGCAACTGAGATACAACGCTATTTATAACCTTAGACATGACTCTTAGAATTCATACAGTAATTAAAAATAATAAATTCTGACCCTTGGTTACTTAAACAACCATAACTATTTATGGGAAACTCCAAAAGATAGACTCTTCATTTGCCTAGAATGATCTAGAATTGCCCTTTCAAATTCGTTCATTAATCAGCCTCAAAATTTGTCCACTGTGCAGTCACGAATTTAATGGCAAATTAAGTTTATTCATCAACAATACTAACCATATAAGAATGTTAATATAGCAAAGCAATAAGAATATCAAATATCGATCCATCAGTAATTATTTTATTTCTATTACAAGATTGCCAAGTTTATAGCTGACTACAAGAGTTACACTATTTCAACATGTAAGAGACTTGCAAGCTTGATCGATAGCCGTGGAATGTCTGAAGTTCCTTTCTCTGGTCCATCTTTCACATGGTCACGGGGCCTAATTTATGAACGGCTAGATAGAGCTCTTTTAAAAGCTATGGAATGTGAATGTGTTTGGGAACATTTTTCGGCGGAAAAGGGAAATACTAGCACTACTCTCAAGAATTAGTTTATTATTATATTTTATTTTTCGATCGTCCACCAAGTTCATTTCCTGAACCGTGTACCCGTAATTCTTCTGTCACTACTCATTCGTCACGTTCCTTAAGGCGAACTCTACTTGCAACTCGACATCACCGTTCTGTCACAAAGACACAAGTATACATCGATAGTACACATCATCACACAGAAAATAATATAAATTTTCAGGTCGTTATAATCTTCCCAACTAATAAGAATTTCGTCCTCGAAATTAATCTTAACTCGATCGGAATCTTAATAAAACGCACACAACAGGGAAAGTACTGTCTAACCAATCCCTCCATCCATACTTACGTAAACCCGTTCAAACGTAAGTAAGTGAGACTATGCTCTCTAACTGGTGGGCGCTAGCTAACCTAACCATTCTATGGTCGTTTTGTAAATTACAGGCTCACTTAGAGTCTTTTAGGGGAAAAATGTCGGATTCCCATAGAATACGCGCACATAGCTCGATATCTTGATTGAATTTACGAACCCATTTAACGTTATAAGGTAGATGTCGGATTCACATAGAATTCGTGCACCAAGCTCAGTATCATTTTCCTTTGAAATGTAGACTCACCTAGAGTCAAAACATGTGACTCCAGTCGGACTCCCATCAAACCTATGCACATAGCCTACTCTAACTCACATAGAGTCTAAACTCACACAGAGTCCTGACATACAGTCCCATTTCCCCTAGACCCACATAGAGTCAGCCTTTTCCACCACTTCGAAATATTGACTCACACAGAGTCACTGAACACAGCCAGATATCCTTTCAAAGGTTAGACTCATACAGACACAGAGTCAGGAGTATTGCACACAGTTTGCTCCTCCCCTTCGAAAGTTGACTCACACAGAGTCGTCGCACACAACTAAATATCTAACATACTTCGAAGGTTGTATTCACATAGAATTTCTCACCACTACTCACATAGAACACATTCTACTAACTGACTCACACAGAGTCTCCTAAAGTCTGACTCACCTAGAGCCACTGTTAGTCCCTGACTCACCTAGAGTCACCATTCACAACTGACTCACCTAAAGTCTATTCTAACTCAGACTCACCTAGAGTTTCATTCGGGTTGAATATAAACTTCAAACGGAACACAATAAAATTACGCCAAGACCTAAAAATAACTCTTACCGCCCATTGGGTCTCACGTCGTCTCCGAATCTAGGTCTGTTATGGCATGTGATCTCTCTTGCATGTGTAACGGAGCACTGGCCTGCGACATGCTCGCCATTTGAGGACAATGGATGGCTATGTGTTCTGGCTGTCTACAACAGTAACACCGCTTTTCTCCCCACGATCTACTGTCTTTGCTCTGGATACTATATGGCTGCTAACGTCTCACCCGTACGCCCTGAGGTGATCGCCTAGCGACATGGGTCGCTGGAGCATGTGAAACCAACACCGTAGATAATGAATGTGTCGGTGGTGTAGCTATCTCCACGTCATCATCCTCATAATCATCATCCTGTCTTGACTCCCTTGAACATCTCCTGAATCTCCACGGTGGGTTTCGGGTTGATTGGTGATCGCACTCCTCAACGAAAGTGAGTTCTCGATTACGATATAGCTATCGATAGTAGTAGTATATAACACATTAAATAGCTTATATAGTCCAATTTTTATTTTCCCCAACTCTCCTCACTTCCATACTAGGACTTAAGTTAGGTTCATAGGGTTTCACACTAAGTTCAACCATTCTTCTAACTTCCGTTGTCTTGTACCTTAATGGATTGTGATTTAACTTAATAGCCAAGTTTAAAACATTAGGCTCTGATACCAACTGTGACGTTGGTATCAGGTTAAAGAATTACTTAATATCATTCCCTATGCTTTACAAATTTAGGCTCTAGTACCAATTGTGACAGCCCCAAATTCCACAATCTTAGAATTGGGCACCGCCCGGCCTAGACCTACTTAGACCCCCGAGCCAATCTCGCTGAGTCACGGAGGCCTAGTCAACCTTCCTTACCCTTTACCATTTATCATGCATTTACATGTGAAGTTAGTGAGTTATTATCAGATAAAACGGAAGCAATTTAACTCCAAGCTAATCAATAAACTTCAAGACACATAAGTCAGGACAACCTAAAGCGTGGAAACCCCGCAAATGTATACATCATCCATAGTAATTCAAAGGAGTACACAAATGATATAATACATGCCTAAGATCCCATAATACCATGTTCGACAAAAAGAAATAAATACATAATACAAGAACCTACTCAATACGCAAGAGGAGACCGTTCCGTGGTCCTCGACTTCAATCGCCTAGCCCTAGTCCTTTGCCTTTGTCTACTCGTCGGCCTGCCCACAGTCACAAACTAGACGGTGAATACAGTGATATAGAGAATAAAATACCAATAGAGTCTTAGCAACATTTCAAATGTCACATAAATGGCTAAACTAGTATCATGCATAGATAGCACAAAGATTATAAAAGATAGTATGATAAGTGAATCACTGAGATAACAACGATAAATGAGTGTCGAGAGCACAAAGCAAGAGAAAAGGCATCTAAGTGTCCCAAGTCCACCAGGTTGCCACACTTAATTTACAACCTGACTTCCAAGACAAATTCTGGACCTACACAAACCCAAAACAGTCTAAAACAAGGCACTTAGCCCCATGTCACACTTAGTTCGCATACGGGCACTGCAGGGTCACACATAGTTCAACATACGACCACCGCAATTCCAAACTGTGGGTTTAACCACGTCCAGAGTCCGTGTACTCCCGGTGTAGACCTTGAGTACCATATTGTCCACTTAGACCCAATAGACCACTCATTAGGGAATCCAAAAAAAAAACCAAGCCGCTAGCGCACCAAGGATAGATATAACCAAAGAGATTTCAACAAATCATAATCCACAAGGAAGTACTACTCAACAAACATAATAGCTCAATTAAATGCACAAATGAAACAATGTAAGTACTCTGGTTGGTTTTACTCACAATACCGCGCGAAACTCCGCGCTCGCGGCTCTCACACGCTACCAAACCGTCCCCGCACGCTTGTCACCGGTCCACTAAGTGCCTGGTAAGCATTTTCGTTTTAATTTGGTTGTATTAGCATTTTGTTCCGCGTTTAATTGAAATCCCCCATTAATTTTCCATAATTTTGTTCGTTATGTTTTCGGGTTGATTTCCCGGGCATTGGGTCGTATTTGGACCCGTTTAAGCACCACCGGAAGTCCCCAATTCATTTCGAAAGTCCACGAAAAAGTTAGGAAAAACTGGGTTCCGGGCGCCGTTAGAGTTTCCCCTCGGCGCCGTCTCCACAACTTGGGGACAGAGAGGCTCCACAACTTGGGGACAGAGACCCCTCTCTGTCTCGAGTGTCGTGCCTGGCGCCGCCTCCTGAAGGACTGTCGGTGGTGTTTCCCACCCCCGGCTCGCATCGCCTTGAGCCGATTTGGTCCATTTTTCTTCAGGAACTCAAAACCATTTCAAAAACACCTTCGACATACCCTAAAACATCCAAAATCATTGCCGAAAAATCCTAAACAAAAATACTCCGAAAATCCCTAAAAATTCATCAAAAATCTAAAACTTCCCCAAATCGAATACCGCCTTCACAAAACTTGTATTGATCGTCGTGAGGATCACCAAAATGTCGAGAGTTTCGATCGAATCCGAAATCTCGACGTGGTGTCCAAATTTCGTCGCGACGAACACGAATAAAACCAACACCAATGTGTAGGGAATGACGTGGAGATAAAGGATCTTACCTCGGATCGCCCAAAACAGCCATCGCCACCGCTCCGGCCACACCAGTCCGGTGGTTGCTTGGGGAGCAAGAGAGAGAAGATGAGGGAGAAGGGTTGACTCCACCCTTTTATATTGTGGGCCTCATCTTGGCTCACATTCTTATCCCGAGGCACATGTTGTGGCTCTAAAACACAACAAGCCAACTACTTTAATGCACTCATTTGTGTGACTTCCCCTTGTCTTTTTGGCAACTAATTAACTTTCCTCGGGTGTTCCTGTTCTCGGCATGCACCGCGACTCGCACCATCACGCATGAACGAAATTACTAACGACCTGTGAAATTTCTCGAATTAATTTATTATTATATTTTATTTTTTGGTCGTCCAACAAGTTCATTTCCCGATCCGTGTACCCGTAATTCTTCCGTCACTGCTCGTTCGTCACATTCCTCAAGGTGAACTCTACTCGCAACTCAACGTCACCGTCCTGTCGCACAATAGGTAAGACTTATGAATACAAAGTATGATTATGCATCCTTAGAAATCCCTTCTTCATTAGACGTGAGGAATTGCACTCATATATGGAGAAATGTCTCCAAATTATGGCTCTTGTTGGGCAATTGGTAATGGTCGTTCTATTCATTTCTGGGTTGATAGGTGGTCTGGCCTCTTACGAGATGGAGTCCTTCATGGGGATATATTGGCTGACCTTTTTTGCCATCGTATGTTGGCTACTATGGAATAGATGCAATCGCTTTGTCATTGGAGAAGAGGCTGTAACCCACTCGGAGGTATGTCATACGATAGTAGCTAAGGCCAAGTCTTTTCAATTGGCTTTTGGAACCTTCTTTAATCTCAAGATGAAGTTGCATCCCAAGAAAGAATACTTGATTAGTTGGTCATGCCCTCCTAAGCAGTGGATTAAAGTTAATACGTATGGCGCTATTAAGCATGATCTTAGGGCTGCTAGTGCTAGTGGTCTGATTCACGATGAGGATGGTGAGTGGAGACATGGTTTTGTGATGAACTTGGGTAGATGTTCGATGTTTGAAACTGAACTTTGGGGTGCTTTACTAGGGCTGCAGGTAGCATGGGATAGTGGCTTTCGACGTGTCATATTAGAGATGAATAATAAAAGTGTTATGGACTTACTTAATGGTGAGAGTGTAGCAGCTCCAAAATCTGAGACTGCCACGTCATGCGCCACAGGCCCACAACCCTGCCTAAAACTGGTCCAGCGGTGTCCCACACGCATTGTATACCATTTGTCAACCCAAATTTTGCTAACTTTTATATTATTTTCCTACTAAGGTATCAAGTTAGCTTATGGACTCATTTTCATCTGTTTAATATTAATAATTTTCAGCGGAAGACTTTAAGTCATGATTCATTAAAATATAAAGTGTAAATCATGTGATAGAGCATTTTCCTAGTGTATAAGCCTAACCAAAATGCCATCAATATATAACAAAGATCCATGTCTCAAAATATCAAAATAAACCTCATTCATGTCATATACATGTCCAATATCTTTCATATCCCGGCCCAACATAAAAACATGAAAAAGAAAATTAACACACATATGAGTCAGACGCAAAAGTCGATCAGAAAAAGTCCTCAAGCTTGCCCTTCCCCCTACTCGTACTAGGGTCTGCACTCCATCATCACAACAAAACAGATGATGAGTCCAGAGTGAGTAATCTCAAGGAACTTCATCGAGTAAATAATTTAAATAAATGCTGAAATCAAAATACTATTAAATAAACATGCGAAAGAAAAAAATTAGGCAACTGGGAAGGACCCTCGTATGCATAAATATAGTAGTGAATTAAAGTGCGTACACAATCTAGGTTAGACTAGCGCCATACTTTGGACTATCACCCAGGCACTGCCAGTGAGTAAACTCAAACTGACTGAAATCCCTGAATCTGCTTGGTGGCCAGCGTAGATTACGATGTACCAACATGTGCTTAGAAAAACTCAGCAATCGGGTTGACAATCCACCGACAGTTAAAACATAAGTTATGGTCTAGTGTACCACTATGCCAACGCAAGAGAATAAACGTGGCGGGAGTTAGCTCAACCGATCGTAAATAAATACCAGAACTGAGATTAAATGAACATGACATAAATTCAGATAATCAAGCAGTAAATACTCAAAGTGAATTTCAGTTGGGATACTACACACATCAAACCATGGTCCACTAATCCAGAAATGCCAATAGACGCCACTAACCGCGTGTCAACTACCTGTCAAGCGAGCTTAAAAACCTGATTTTCATAACCTAATCAATTCACTAACTTTAGGGTGAGCATTGATCATGGCGTCGTGACTCACGCCGTCATGCTTACACCCCCACGACGGGACTTAAAGCATAGGGTGGGGTGTCTCCTTGGTTTGGACACTGTGGGTGACGCCGTGGGATTTAACACCCACAGCTTCCCTGGTGCGTCTGAACCAGGGATGTGTTCCTGAGGTTCTTGGACCTCCCGGCTCGTCGTCGCGCTCCGAACTTGTCCTAACCTCTCAAAAAACATTCAACCAACCATAATAAACCAAAATCGCTTGACAAAAACTGTTCGAGATGAAAACCCTGAGCTTTCTCGGCCAAAACCCGAAAATCAATTTGAATCCAAAGCAACAACAATAACAACACCAAAAATCATCTCTTGGTGTTTCAAATCAAACCTTGAAACTATAGCAACACTCTACAAACCGGTGTGCTCAATTCACTCCGAAACCCTTGTCAAAACCCAAGAAAATATGTTTGATAGATAGAGAATGAGATGGAGAGCGAGGATCTAACCTTGTTAATTGATTTCCAAGCCTTCTTATGCTACAACCAAGCTTCAAGACTTCACCAAACCCTAGCTTCCTTCTCCATTTTCAAATTCACATAAGTGAGGAGAGAGAAAAATGTGGCAAGGTGATATTTCTTGATTCTTATACCAAAAATTGCCATCAAATGTGTTGGCCAAATCCCTAGGCCATCTTGTGATCAAGATTGAGTCAAAAACTACACCCATTAGTGACTTACATGGATGACTTTCTCTCATACATATCTTTTCTCAACATAACAAACCAATCCTCGGGCGTTCCAATATCCGATTTCGCACTGTGTCACATGCCCAACGTGTACATTAGCGTCACTAACGTCTATACGTTGTTTTACATTAATTATTTAATGCATTTTATCATTTATTATGTGTGTATAAACCCCCGGCCTAGTGTACTAGTCATTCGCCCACCCGATACCTTCGTCTACATGCTACTCAACACGAATACCCGTCACATTGTCTCGCTCAGCAATTAACAATATAAACACACATATAGAGATGCAATTTAACTAAATTGAACATATACATCACAAAAGAAATCAAATAGCGCACAAAACGGACTATATACCTAATCCGGGTGTGCTCCGACCTAGCTACGGGGTCCACGAATGTCTGAGCTATCATCCCTGTCTGTAATGACATCATAAAAAATGGAAAATTAGAATTGGGCCTTTACGATTCCTATCAATAAACATCACCATCTGGTCTCACTAATTAGGAATCTTCTACAACAAGCTTGGTTAATCAAGATTGTACACATTCACCGGGAACTGGGCCGCAGATTGGCTAGTGCCTTTCGCTGCAGAACACTTGATTGGGTTGCATATTCTTCCCCAATGTTCTTCAAGGCTATTTCTTATTTTGAATAATGATGTAATGGGCGTTTCGTTCCCAAGAATATGTCACTTTTAACCTAGGTGTTTGCTTCTATTGAAGAAAAAAAATAATTCAGAGTAACAAGTCGGGACATCCCATGATGTGGAAATCCTTCAGAAATCGATCACGTGTATATATAAAGTGACAAAAGGGAGATCTATATCCATATATGTGTATTGAGCGTGTATCTTAACCCCAAATATCCCAAGTGTGTCGATATCAACAAGTACATCATATACATACATCAAAATATCAAAAAGAAACCTATGTAGTAACAAGATGAGAACTGGCTCTGAGGGACGCTAAGAGGAAGTCACCGATCATTGGCTCCTTACCCTTAGTACTAGAGGGACCTACAATTGTCACCAAAATGGAGACAATTCTAAAGAGTAAATATAGAGGCCTCTCAACAATATTTTAGATATCTACTAATAAGTCAATAATTAGACAATGTTTTTATAGTATGGCCTTGTTTGGTTCGGGGGGAAGTTGAAGGAAGTGAGATAACTTCTAGGGAAGTTCCAACTCACTTTGTTTGGTTAGATATTTTCAAAAACTTCCCTGAAAGTTTGAGCCCCAACTTACCCCCACATATGAGAAAACAACTCACTTAGAGGGGGTGGGTGAGTTATCTTCCTGAGGGGAAATAGATACTTTTACCCTCATTTAATGCTCTCTCTCCACCGTTATTTCTCTCTAAAAAATAGTGTAAAGGGTATTTATGTCATTTACATTATTTTACTGTTTTTAAAATGTAAAACTTCCTAGGACGTTCTAAGTTAAATCAAACGTGAAAAGTGCAACTTCCTTAATGGTTAACTTCCTGGAAGAAAACTTACCTGAAAGTTATTAGTAAAATGAACATCCCATATTTTAAGGCTATTAAGACGTAGAAGGTTATATTTTTTTTGAAGCAATGTAAAAGTTTATTACACTGGGTTTTCTCATGTTTATGTGATTTTAGGTAATAATAAGGTAAAGTGAAGAAATGAAGGAAAATGGAAAAGAAATGGAAGAATTCAGAAAACTAGAAAAATTGATTTGAAGAATGCACTGGGAATTGCTAGTCAAATCAGCAACAAAAAACATTAGTGATTTATAAATATACTAGAAATCGCCTGATGAATCAGTAAAGCATAGAGAGTTATTTCCACCGATTTGACTAGTGATTTGATGAAGAAATAGAAATCGCTAGTGTCGATTTCGAGAATATTAGATTAAAATTAGGAATTTAAGTTTGATTGATATGTACACATTAGAATACTATAAATAGGACCCTAGGGCTTCAAAATGTTCACATCTCAATAGCCCTTAATTATTTTCTTTTGTTTATCAACTAAAGTTGAGAAGTTTAGTTTGTTCTTGCTTTTGAAGACTCATTGGATTTAAGTATTATTTAATTGTGGTATTTTTCATTATGTCTTTTATTTATTTCAATGCAATGTTTACTTTGAATATGTGAGTAGTTTATTAATCTAAACATGATTCCAAACATGAGCTTAAACAGTTTTGCAATCTAGTCATAATAAATAGAAATATGAACTTAATGTTTTAAACCTAATCATATTATTCAATTCAAGGTTTAAATAGATTCTTTTTGCGTATTACAATCAATAAACTTTGTGTTGCATGCTTAGTCCGGAATATGTGTTGTGATATCTAGGTTTTGAATCTAATATATGTTAGTAACTAAGTTTAGTTTAGAATGTCTAATTATTGTTTAGCTATCTTATGTGAATTGCATTTTGAGTTGTTTATTATTGCGGCGTTTCTGATAATATTGGTTTAGAGTAAATGTTTTCTTAGAACTTAATGTTGCTTTGTTATTCTTAGTTATTTTGAGCCTTTGAGATGCTAAGCTTAATAAGATTAGAATATGACTTAATTCCATTGATAAAAGGACAACGAATGGTTTGATAAAGACTATTAATCTTACTTATGATTATGGGTTTAATGATGTAATGGGTTAGGGTTTGATAGTAATGATATGATTATATGACTATACTTTAATAAATATGTTCGGATATCAAAACGATTTATTATTTCATTTTTTGGATGATTGTGTGACGGCCCCAAATTCCCAATGCATTTGGGTACGCCCGGCCTAGACCCGTGCAAGCCTCGAGTCAGTTCTCGACAACCCTGACGAGCCTAGTCAGCCTCAAAACATCAAAAATTCAAGATTTATGAAAGAGTTATTGCAATTATAACACAAATGGAAGCAAAAGTCAAATTCAAATCAAATATTGGGAAATAACTCTATCAAATGGAAGTAAAGGAATTCTATAAGTGTGGAAACCCCGGGCATTCATGTACAATTCGAAATGCAAAGGTACATGATACCAATCTCATCAAAATTTGCCAAGTTTAACAATCCCAAAGCATGTATATATAAAACGGTGTACATAAAAGCAAAACATAATAAAAACCTATAAAATAGTCTTCAAATCCAGCCGCTAATCCTCACAACAGATTTCCTAGGTAGGGTCCCTTGCCCTTGCTGCTCTCTGCCCTATCTGCACCCACCGTCACAAACTAGACGGTGAGCAACTGAATAAAATCGAATGTAATGCCAGCAGAAAACAACGGTAATTCATGATAATTCAAATAAAGTAGTCTAAATATCATGCGGAAATAAAAAGACAGGAATTAAAATAGACAAGATGCATGATAAACAGACTAAAAGATATCAATCGAAATTTAAGTGTGTTCCAAGGAAACAAAAGAGGCTCATAAGTGGTCTAGTCCATAGCATAACGGCGAAGACCTCGCGAGGTCTTCCCGGGCATCGACTCAAACGAAAGCGCAGCTATGACTGGCAAGGGACTCGAACCCATCCACCCAGTACTCGGTGTCACACGATCACTAAGGGTGGTCACACACTCGTGGCCACGAGTGCCCACGTTTTATCCCTCTAGTGCAGGTCCTAGTACTTTCGAGACAAAACACTTACGCCGGAAAACACACAACAAGGAGTATAGAATGGAAGGCCAACAAGTAAATAATAACAAACACAATGACATGAAAATGAATCACATGGCATTTTCTAACTGGCTTACAAACGTACAAATGCTTTTTAAGGCAATTGTACTTACCTGAACTATCGTGACCCGTATGACAACTCCGAGATCCTAACGCGACTTCCCGATTTCCTATACCGCACTCCAATTATCCAGTCCAGCTTGAATAAATGCCAAACAAATCAAAATTATCACCCGAATTATACCTAAGATCATTTGTCATTAAATTAGCTTCAATTTGATACATTATATCAATTTTTACGTTTTTCTAGGCTAAAACCCCGACTATATCTCGCCAACATTTCCGAGAAAATCCCAAAACTCAGTTGTGAACCATTTTTCTAATTTCTCATATTTTTCTGAATTTTTTCCATAATTTTTCCTATTTTTTTGGATTTTCTTTTCCATTTTTTTTTTTTTTTTTTTTTATTTCTTTTTAAGGGCGGTTCGTAGAACCAGAGCCGGTTCAGGGCCGAACCGGCCCTTCATCATCTTCTCCAATTTTTTTTTTTTGCAACAGAGGCGCCTCTCTTTTTTTTTTTTTTATCGTTTCTATTTTTTTTTTTTCGTTTGCAACCGAGAGAGAGAGGGGGAATGAGACCACCGACCTTCGGTGAGGGTTCCGGCGAGGTCGTGATTGACTGACGAGGGATAGGGGCGGCGGTGGTGGGAGAGAGACACCGAGAGCGAGAGAGATGTGAGGCCGAGAGGGAAGGACCGAGAGCGTGAGAGACGTCGAGCGTGGGGAGGAGATCGAGAGAGAACGGCGAGAGTGAAATGGAGAGGGAGAGAGAGAGACCGTGAGTGGTGTGGTGAAGAGGTCGAGATGGAAGAGAAGGAGGGGGCGGCGGTTTTCATCAAAGGAGAGATGAATAGTGTATGAATAGGTTTTTTTTTATGAAACGGTTTGTATATATAACATCAAATGACCTTTTTGCCCTTCTCCCTTCACTTCATACATTCAAACACATCTACCCTTATGAGTCTTTTACCACATCATCTCATCTTAGCACACACACACATCTCTAGGCCAATCTCATGGCTCCTCACCATTAGGTTGTGTCACTTTAACAATACTAATCACATAGTCCGCATGTTACATATTTAACTAACTCCCACGTTCAAACGACGTTCCTCGGTCCGTATTTCTCCGTCAATTGGCTCGTCGTGTCCATTTTCTCGCCACATCCCGTTAACTAATTTATTAAATTAATTAAAAATTCATTTATTTGTATGTTTTACTTGTTTTTCTCCCCGTTTAACTAGTCGAAACCTCACTCAATTAAATATCGCCCCGACCGTGCGAGACTCGTAAAATACTAACATACTATTACACACAATCAAAGAATCATAAAATCACTTCGCGTCGACTCCCGAAGTTCGAAATATTGACCAGTATTCACGTAGCCGGGTCACAATTTTGACAATTGCCGTACAAGTCGGATTAAAAATTTGGGGTTGTTACAGATTGTTTAGATGTTTGTCTTATATTGATTTGAGTTTAGATTAGTTAATTTAGTTGCTTTACATTACTTTTATTTAGTTTAATTAGTTTAGATAATTTGTCTAGATCATTTAATTAACTTTAATTCCTGTTTTGTTTTTAACTTTCATTATTTTAATAGAATAATCAAAAACCCTTGGAAAACATTTTTCTTAAGAAGTTTGCAAAATCCTTGTGGAGATTATTCCACTTACCACTTCTACATATTAGAGATATATGGGAATAAATTGGTGTATTTACGACAACACATCAAGTTTATCGCACCGTTGCCGAGGATTTTAAATAATTTCTTAAGAGTCTTGGACATTGTATGGTCTGAACGCTTCGTCGTTCTAATTTCATAGAATCCTTAGATTCATTTGATCCCAAGGTGGATAGGACTTTTTATCGTAATTTAAGAGAACAACAACGTAGGGAACTGTAATGGCCGAAATTAATTTAATTGAGTACTAGCGTTAGTCACAAGGATAAACGGTTAATTCGGGCATTACGTGGACAGTTGGGTGACTCAGATGTAGGAACCCAGGTTATACTCATGATATTTGTGCATGGTGTGATGCTTATTAATTGCGATGTTGAGGGTATTAATTATTATTATATATTTGAACGTCGAACGTCGCATGTGTTAACGTTGATATCGGGCAAGGCGAGGAGTAGGGTTTATGTCCCGAATTGTGTGTCGGGTAGCCAGGGTACGGGGCATGGTTTCCGGGTAGCTAAGAGCTAGTGTGACCTCACATATGGTTTTTATGAATTTTTAGGTGGCCTAGCCTAAGGTTGAAAAAGTAAATCAATGGATTAATTAAAATCCTATAGTATGGTTTGGAAAAATTAGGAAACATAGGATGATCCTCAAGACGCACAATAGGGTGATACAAGGCAATTGGTGTTGTGATAAGGTGTCCAGAAGTTAGGTGAACAGGCTGTTCAGGAGCCTTTAGATTGGCCTCGGGATGTGTGCACACATTAGATTAGAATCACAACTATAAAAGCCCAACGATGAGTGCCAACATGCAAATTACATCTTTCTCAAACCATTTTGATAAATTCAGGAGGTTCTGTGAAGGGAAACCCGAGCTTGGAGAGATGATTTGGGGATCTCATACCAAAATCCAAGGTAATCACCACATTCTAATATTGAAATTTACATAGAAATGTGGGTGTTATTGGGTTTAAAATATAAAACGAATTTTATGATGAAATCATCACTGTTTTGTTGAATTTGATCTTCTTGAGGATTAGTTTGAGGAAATATACTAGTTTTGCTCGGATTTGTTGATAAATTAGTGAATTTCGAATTTATGTTCATCCATGTTTAGATCCCTTGTTTTGGGTTTAATTAGTGTTTAATTGATGTTCAATTTATAGATTTTATGCGATTGGAAGTTTGGGAGTGTTCTGGGCATATTTGGGTAGTCTGGGACCCATGATTCACTGTTGGAATTCTGGGCAGAACGCACTCAGCGCGCTGGGTGATGAACACTAGTGCGCTGGGCAGACTGGAGAAGACGATGAACAGTAACGCTATGAATCGCCCAACGCTCTGGGGACCTAAAATTGGAAATTTTCTGGCAAGTGTTCACGGGATTTAGGCCTAATTAACATACAAACCCCACCTAATTGAGTATAAATACACCCAAAATGACTTCAAGAACTAGGGAACTATAGTTCGGGCATCGGGGAGCTAGGCAGGTTCAGGAAGTCAGAGTGCGCATTTCAGATGCGTAAAACCCTTGATAAGGTTACACTTTAATTCATGTGTGGTTTGTCCTAGTTAAACGAGTATTTATTTATTTATTTATCGTTTTGCTTACTTAATCGGTTGCCATGCATATGCATTGTCATCATGTGTTGGTCGATGTTTGATTTGTTCACATTGGCGGAGATTAATCGGGATGGTCGTGGTGCGAAATTGAGCAGGCTAGATTGTAGCGCGTGTACTTGGCGCAACTGATGAATATCTAACCGAGTAGTGGGGTACACATGTTCGGTGGGGTTGTGATGTGTTTTCCGTTGGTGGTTCGGGTGTGGTTTAGGCTTGATGTGCTCAACCGGGGCATCCAAATCTACAAAGTATGATCTAGTTTTGTTAGACTTCATCACACCTCTATCTAGTTTTAATTGATATCGTTGTTGAACCAGATTACTTGAATGATGCTTTATATTCACTGTGTGTGATCGGTATGTTTGCTGTGAATGTTGTTTGCAGCCAGCCATGGGAATATGATTCTTGTTGCTAGGGTCATATTCACATGTCTGGCAGATTACTATGGTTTTCATGGTTATCGCGTAGAATTCTCTTGGAATTTTACTCACTGGGCTCGTTGCTGTATATGTTAGGCAATTGAACGCAGATCCTGGTCCGAGCAAGAGCAAGGAAAAAGAGGTACTAGGCGACTATCTCTGAGGCTGTTGCTGCAGATAGCTCGTGTTTGACTATTTAGTATGTATATATTTACTTTTGCTGGGTTTTGGGAACTTTAGAACTCTATCACATGTAATAAATTCTAATAATATATGCATTAAAGGCTTCCGCTATTATTATTATTATTAATTAGCCTGCTAGATGTTTAGGAGAATTAAACAATTCAATGTAGTAGGATTAGTTAAACGGAGTGTCACTTCACAGAGCTGCGGACGTGGCAGTAGTGATGACATGTCCGATGACGTAACAGGCGTCGCTGGGCTTGCGAGCGGAGGGCGTGGGTCACGGGACGACATCAGAAATTGAGGCCATCACAGGAACACTAAGCTACCACATTGGAGGTTAATAACAATAATAATAATAATGATGAAAATAATGATAATAGAGAACTTACTTTTAGACAAGCCAATCAAAATGTTACAGCTTATGGGCCAATGTGCATTACCTATCCTGAAGGATTTCCTGAATTTGAACTGAGATCAAGATTCATTAGTGTCTTACCTAACTTCTATGGTAAAGATAATGAAGTCCCTCAAAAATTTATAAGGGAATACCAACATAAAGTTAACGGAATGAAACCTAAAGAAGAAAGTTTAGAACAAGTAAAACTTAAAGCTTTTCCTTTCGCATTAAAAGATCAAGCACAAGACTGGTTGTTTTATCTTCCCCAAGATTCAATAACTACATGGAATCAAATGTTAAAAGCTTTTTTTGATCAATGTATGCCTGCGAGAAAGATTAGTTTCTATAAAAGACAAATCATAGTAGCAAAGATGAAAGATGATAAAACTTTTAATGAGTTTTGGGATAGATTTCAAAGATTAATTTCTTCTTGTCCACAACATGGATGCACTGAAAAAGCTTTACTTGAATTCTTCTATGAAGGACTAAATCATTTTGAACAAAGATTACTAGACACCGTATGTGGTGGATCTCTATTTGAAACGATACCAACTTTGGCGAAGAAGCTATTAATAAAATGGCTAAACAATCTAAACAGTATGGTGAAAAGATTGAATCTTCAAAAAGAAAATTTTATGAAGTTACTAAGAAGAGTAGCTTATCTAATGATAAGGTTGATGAGTTATCAAGCATGTTTAGGTTATTATTAAAGATAGGTCAAATCAAGTTAAACCATGCGGATTTTCTAATGAAGTAACACATTATACGGATGCGTGTCCTACTTTACATGAAGGTAATACTAAAGATTTTAACGCAGTTATGAACCAATTTTTTGGTCCTCCGAGGAATCAATATAATAACAATAGTTATTATACCGAAAAACCTTATTAAAATCTTAGCTTTGGTTCACAAAATAGAAATCATAGTACTTTAGGCCAAGGGCATAGATGCAATCTGCACCTATTCAACAATCTCGACATATAGTTCAACCTGTGCAACCAAACTTAGAGCAAATATTGCATAATCTAATGACTCAAAGCCATCAAAACTTTACTCAGATTTCTTAACATCAAGTTAGGACTCATTAATCCATTAATGAATTGAAAAATCAGTTGACTCGGATGAATTTACAAATTAATAGATTGAGTAATCAAATTAAAGTATCTTCTGCACCTACTCTAAATGCTTAGAATACTCAAGCTACCCAAATTACTCATACTACTATTAATACTCAATCACAAGTTAATGCTTTATTTTCTAATAATAAAGAAGAGACACATATACCTGAAAAAATATCGAAAAGAGGCATTAAGAAAAAAATATACATAAAACAGTAGAAGAAGAAGAAGAAGAAGAAGAAGAAGAAGAAGAAGAAGAAGAAATGATGGTTATTGTCATTCTTACTAGGGAATGGATGGCTAAGCAATTAAGATTTACACATTTTCCTGAAAGGTTGTACCCATGGTATTTAGCTAGAGTAGAAGCTTATGAAAAATCTTTACAAACTTATAACGTAATCAATAGACAAGAAAAAGATAAGATTCTTGATAATTTGAATAAATACATGGATTCTATTTCTTTCATTCCACAACGATTAGCTGATACTAGGAAGGAAGAAAATAAAGAAGGCATACTTGAAGCATTTACGAAAATAGAAATTAATAAAGCTTTGATGGAATTAATGATGCAACTGTCAAATTATGATGAAGTTTTGAAAGAATTTTACGAATTTAAAGATAAATTTTTAGAAGAATACAAAGAAAACTTAGAAGAGAAGGTGTCAGCTTTTTTTTTTTGAAAAAAGAGAACGTGTCAGCTTTAATTGAGAAGAAAATACGTGGTAAATGTTTCGATCCATGAATGTTTGGAATTCCTATTACAATAGGAATTTATTGGATTGATTTTGCCATGTGTGATCTCAGAGCGTCAATTAATGTGATGTCACTTTATAAATCATTGAATATAGGTTCGTTAACTAATACACCTATCAATCTCTTACTAGCTGATAGTATAATTGTTAAACTTTATGATTTATTAGAAGAAGTTTTAGTCAAAATGGATGACTTAGTATTTCTACCAGACTTTTATGTTATGGAAATGAGAGATTCTATATAACCTAATTCTCCGCCAATACTATTAGGTAGACATTTTCTTAAAATTGCTAAGCCTAAGTTAGATATTTTTGAAGGAACAATAACTGTAGAATTTGAAAATAAAATTGTCACTTTTAAATTTAGTGAAGAGGATAATTTTGATGATGAACTACTTAATGATGATATTCAAGTAATGATTCCTTAATACATAATCATTATAGTATATATTACTTTTTTGTTATTATATTATTGATCATTGGAAATCAAGATAATGAATTCAACTTTTTTTTGTAAGATCACATAACTAAGCACCACGAAGAAGAGTTGCAACCGCAGCCGTGTAGTATAGAACCTACTTGAAAGGTTGATTCGACGACATTGACATGGAGCTGTAAGTGACTTTGGATCAAGGCTCAAAACTCAAGTGCACCAATATACATTGAGGAGCAGTTTCAGAGGCCAGTCGAGAGGATAGTTGTAACGACCTGTTACTTTAAGCAAGTGATTAGCGTTAATCTGTTTTAGACTCGAGGTTAGGCCCAACTTGTCTCGAATAACGTATGTGTGACGGCCCCAATTTTCCATACAATTGGGAACGCCCGGCCTAGACCCGCATAGGCTCCCGAGTCGATACTCGACTAGTCTATACGTGCCTAGTCAGCCTCCATACATTCAATTTTAATTTAAAATATGAGTTATTAGATTATAAAGCTTATTAGATCAATACGCAGCGAAGTTTCAACTATAATTATGTAATAACTCAACAAAAAGGGAAATCAGGAATATTACTATAAATATGGAACCCCGATTACAAGATAAACATGTATAATCTGGTGATGAATGTATGAAAAGGACAATACATGATATCCAAGTCTCACATCCCAAAATAATACCCATCATATTCCAAGAACAACATATATAAACCAAAAAGGAAAAACATACTATGCAACAAGGAAAGAAATCATCCCCGCGGAGTACTCAGAGGAAGTCACCTAACGTCGGTCCCTTTTCCTTGTCAGCACCTGTCCTCAACATCATAAATTAAGCGAAGAGTAACTAAGAGAAATTGAAAGTAATGCCAGAAGAATATAACAGTAATTCACGAATAAACAACAAGGCAGTCCAGGAATCATGCGGTAATTGAAAGATAAGAAATATCACAAAGTGCATGATAATCAGACTAACAGATAATAATCAAAATTTGCGTGTTTCAAGAACCAAAAGAGGTCCATAAATGGTCTAAATCATGGTATAACGTTGAAGATCTCGTGAGATCTCCGCGAGCATCGACACAAGCGAAGACACACCTATGATGGGGGAGGGACACATGCCTCCATCCCAGTACTTGGTGTCACACGATCACTATGGGTGGTCCCACACCCTTGTACAAGAGTGCCCACATTTCCCCACTAGTGCAGGGCCCAGTACTATGACACACACTTACGCCAAGAACACACAACCAAGAAATAGAACGGGATGTCAAACATCAGATCAATTTAAATATCACAACAACAGAGGAAATAGAATCACATGGTATTTTCTTACTGGCTTACTAACTTACATGGTACGTCGCGTACCCGTCGCACTCTCGCGATCCTAACCCTTTGCTCGGGTTTTCCAACTATCTGTCAATGGTTTGAACCCCAATATGTTGGGTTTATAGTCAATATATGACCCTAGGATAACCCCCAAAGTTTTCCCAAATTTTCCAAGTTCTAAACAAATTTTAGATTCCATGTTCTGTTCGGGACGCCACGGCGGCACCGCCGTGGCTTAGATTCCACGGCGTCGTCGCGGCGTCACCCCATTTTTTTCCCGTTTTGGTCTCTGGTGTGGGCGCCATAGGAGGCGCTGCCTATCACTACAAGAAATCTAATTATTAGCTACCAACTTTAGTGAGAGTATTAGAACCGGTCACTATAGACCATTATATAGTTTGTATTAGTGAGGGTATATACCCTCACTACCAGCCCACATTAATTTTAGTGTATAAGTAAATAACCCCCCCTCACTAAAACTTATTCAAGAGGAACACCCTCTTCGACCTCTTCGACCTCTTCGTCGACTCACTAGGGTTCGCTCACTCCACCTCTTCGTGGTCTTGGACTTTGTTGGCGAAGGGATCGAAATCGGCTTCGTCTTTGACTTCGCAGATCTGCTCATCCATTTTCAGGTGATCTCTCTGTCTCTGTCTCTCAGTCTCTCGATCTCTCTCTCGAGTGAGTGCGACTGTGCGAGATCTCTCTTCATTGTTGTTTCTTCTTGAATTCGATTCACATCTCTTCATCGATCTCATTGTCTATGCAACCAAATCGTCAACTCTGCAAATCTCTGTCTCTTTGTCTCTGTCTTGATTTCATCGTTTTTCAGTTCTCTTTATGTGTTCGTTTGATTTACAGGAGACCGACGTGAACGGACGGACGGAGATTGTGATTTAGGGCTTAATCGGCTTGCAGAGACCAGCCTTTGCGGTTGAGATTTCAGGTGATTTTTTTTGTGGTTCGACTGGTTTTGCTGTCAATTGCGAAATGCAAATGTGATTCGTTCTCTCGAACTACTTCTGTTGATTCTCAGTTGAAGTTGATTGTATTTGTTTGTGGTTTCTGTTGTTTGGTTGGGATGATTGATGGTTTTAGATTTTTCCCCATAACTGCAGTTCTTCAAGCCTACTCAACTTCATAATACCTTGCAAATTGAACAAACTTGTTCATTACTATTGGATCTGGCCTAACTTAAAAGGGTGAATTTTGGAAATTCATCTTCCAATCATTTCACTTTTCTAATTATCTTTGGTGGCCGAATCCACAAACAAATTCTTGCATTTTACCGTACCATAGGCAAACGTTGGATTTTTGGGCCTTTAGGGTTATTGTAGATCTTTAGTACTCTATATTCAGCCTTAAAAATGTGAAGTATGGGAATGAAATGATCACTAAGTGCATAGTGATAGATATGAAGAGTAAAAACTTTCCCTTGAAGACAAGGCTTCAGAGGCTGTTCATGTCTAGGAAGACAACTTCCTTGATGAGATGGCATTATGAAAGAAGAGATGAGGGAGCAATGAGACATCCAGCTGATTCATTGGCGTGGAAATCTTTCAATGAAGTTCGTGTCTTCTGAGCCTCGCAATGTGAGACTAGATCTTGCCAATGACGGTTTCCAACCTTTCTCTCAGCCTAAATATTTGCATACTATATGGCCAGTAATTTTGATTCCTTATAATTTGCCTCCATGGATGTGCATGAAAGAATCTAATTTTATTCTTTCAACACTTATACCAGGTCCAAATAGCCCTGGAGATGCAATTGATATATATCTTAAACCTTTGATAGAAGAATTGAAAGACTTGTGGTAAGTAGGTGTTGAAACATTTGATGCATCGACTAATAAAAATTTTACATTAAAGACAGCTTTGCAATGGACAATCAACGACTTTCCTACATAAAGGGAAAATTAGCTTGCCCTACTTGTAATAAAGAAACTAGTTCAAAGAGGCTAACTAATTCTAAGAAGCAATGCTATATGTCTCATCGTCGTTTTCTTCCAAGAAAGCACAAATGGCAAAACGACATTAAAAACTTTGATGAAACTAGAGAGTTAAAATTGCCTCTGCTAAAGTCACTTTCAGGAAGTAATGTCCTTGCTCAAGTGTACGACCTTGAAGGAATCACTTTAACCAAAGATTCAACCAAAAAGATTAAGATATCACATAAGAAAATAGGTGACAATTGGAACAAGAAAAGCATTTTTTTCGAGCTTCCGTATTGGAGCACACTTTTGTTGCGACATAATTTGGATGTGATGCACATCGATAAAAATATATGTGATAGTGTGGTTGGGACAATATTGGATATAAAAGGAAAGACTAAAGATACTCTACAGTCTTGTCTTGATTTAAAGCTCATGAAAATATGACCAAAGTTGCACCCCATTCACAAAGGAGATAGAATTGAGTTACCTGCGGCATCTTACACACTATCTCAATCACAAAAGCACCGATTTTGCTTATTTTTGAAACAATTGAAAGTTCTTGTTGGATTCTCATCTAATATTTCTCAACGTGTGAACATGAAAGAAAGTAAAATTTCTGGTTTGAAGAGCCATGATTACCATGTTCTATTACAACACTTGCTTCCTATTGCAATACAAAGTCTCCTTCCAACAGATGTATGTAAACCCAGCTTTCTCTTTTCTTCACTAGTTTAGGTGCTAAGACATTAAGAGTGGATGAGTTGGTTCAAATTGAATCTCAAATCCCTTTGACTTTGTGTAAATTAGAACAAATATTTCCTCCATCTTTTTTCGATGTGATGGTTCACTTGCCTATTCATTTAGCCAATGAGGCTAAGATTGGTGGGCCTGTTCAATTTCGATGGATGTACCCAATTGAGCGGTCATTGTATCAACTAAATCAATTCATTCATAATATGGCTTGCCTAGAAGGTTCGATTGCGGAGGGCTATATTGCAAACGAGTGCATGACAATTTGCTCAAGATACCTAGTGCGCATTAAAACGAAATTTAGCAAGCTTGAAAGGAATTACGATGTAAATCATAACCTACCTTCTGGAGAAATTTCTTTGTTTTCACGATGTGGACGAGCAATTGGGTTAGCTATGACTTGCGAACTTTCTAATGAGGAGTGGAAACAAGCTCATACTTATGTTTTAATGAATTGTGAGGAAGTTCAACCTTTCCTTCAATAAGTGGTTATTTCATAACATTTTTGACATTTCTTTTCCTCTCAAGAAATTTATGTATAACTTGTTTTATATCGCAATGCAGAGAATATTCTAAATGTCATGGCTGGAGTGATTCACAATTTTCAAACGATGAACAGAATCAATCTTTTAGTACATGGTTTAGAAGTAAAGTGAGTGTAACTTTTTTGTGTTTAAGTTTATTTATTCAACTTAATTTTTTTACACTCCAATATGGTTTTAGGTTGTCGAATTGCATGCGAGAGACAAAGAAGCGACAAGCAAGTCCATATTTTCATTGTCTCGTGGACCTGTCAAATACATTACATGTTATAATGATTAAACAGTGAATGAGTATAGGTTCCGAACAAAAGAATGTGTTGAAAGGCGTGTAACACAAAATTGTGGGGTATACGTGCGTGGCTATAATGAGACTGACAGTGGATATGTTGACTATTCTTGACAAAGATTCTTGAGCTAAAATACCTTGGTGGGAGACGAGTGGTGCTATTTTAGTGTAAATGGTTCGATGTGCTTGATAGGGTGAAAGGAATGAAAGTAGATAAATTTGGATTCACAAGTGTTAATCCTCGTCGACTTTTGAAAACAAACAAACCATTTATCTTAGCCAACCAAGCCTTGCAAATATTTTATGTCTTGGATAACATTAATAAAGATTGGAATATTGTTATTAAGACACAACCCCGTAATTTGTATGAGATGCCATCTCAAAATGATGATGAAAATGACAACGTTGATGATTTTGGTGAAGCATACCAACAAAATGAGTCATTCAGTTTTAAAGGGAGTAGTTCCATTTCCATGGATGTTAATGAGCAGAACAATTGGATTAGAACTGACTAAGACTCAATGATAATTGAAACACCTGCTAGAGAAAGAAAGAGAAAAGGAAGAGCCAAACGAGTATAATGCTTAACATTGGTTTATAGGTATAGATCTTTTCTTTTTGTTGTACTTCTAGGTACATTATTTTCCTACATGATTTTTTCTTCTGTTTGAACTGTTTTTGGATTTTTTATTCAAATCGTTTTGTCTTGTAGGTTGATTTAAAGACAATTGTTGCAGTAAGTGAATTGAACTATATTTTGACATGTGGGTAATCTTTGTTCGACTAGCGATGTGTTGACATTTGTGGTTCTTCAATCCATCTTTTGCTTCACTCTCACTTTATGTGAATCATACCGTGTTGATTGAGTTTTGATTATTTGAGTATTTTTGGATTTATATTGGGAGAGTTGATTCTATCTATACGAGTTTTACCAAAACTTGTTCTAATTATGAAGTATCTATGTTCACTTGATTTTTTTACTTGCTTGTTCTTTTTTTTTTGGTTTCAACCTATTGGCTTTTTCATGTTAATTAGTTGTTTTATGTGATGAATAGTTTGTACTCTAATACATTCACATTTCTTCTTAAGACTTGCTTTAGAATGAGCAATAGATTCTTGTTCTTTTTTGTTATTATTCCTTTTCACTATTGTCATAATCTTGAAAGAAACAATAGTAGGGGAATGTTCTAAAATGCAGATATAAGTAAAACATATCCCATTGTGAACGTCATTAACTTCTTTAGTTTGAGGCTTTGGAGTTACACATGGGTTCCAGTCCCTGAACTGACAATTTCAATCAACTCATATTAATTTTGTCTTAATTTTTTTGCAGGATTTTTCAATTTACTGTATGAGGTCTATTCGAGGAGTCATGAAGACGTTGGAGTCAATAAGGAAAAAAGGTTTGTAAAAATTCTACATCTAATTAGTGGTTTGTGTTTGTCTATTGCTTGGATTTAATTTACGTACATTTGCATTGCATCATTTATGTTGGCATGTGGAGAATTACGATTAATTTGCATCATTTATGTTGGCATGTGGATAATAAAGGTTCTAAGCGCAAGGTTAGAAAATTCAACGCACCAAAGATGTTAGGAAAGGAGTGTGGAAATGAATTCCAATCAAGTTATCCTATTGAAGAGTCTAGTGGTATTACTTTTGTAAATTTACTTTGTGTTATCTTAATTTATATCTTTGAGAACTATTTTTTCACTTAGAACTATTTTTTCACTTAGATGTTGAATTACTTAATATGATATATATCTTTTTCTTTTATTTAAGGTACATTCACGTCACACAATCTAATCATGTACTTTGGTGACGTTGAGTACCATGAGGAGAATTTCAGTAAAGATAGTTCTTTCTTGGATATACTCGCAATTTGCAAAAAATTCATTGATGTCTCTTCGAATGGATTTAAAGTTACTGATGGGGATGAAAGACTATTGAAAGGTGATCAAGATGTCATGATTATGAAATAATAGATCTTGAGTCTGGGCTCCACTCGCGACAATAACATCAGCAATCCTTTAATCTAGTCTTCTAATGAAATAATAGATCTTGAGTCTCTCCGAATTCGCTACATCCATGGCGTACTGCATCAAATACCTAAATCTCTCCATGTATGCAAGCACAAACATGGTACCCTGCCTCAACGCGAGAAACTCTTCTCTGAGCCTTAGCTGTACCTCTATCGGAATATATTCATCTAAGAACAGTTAACGAAACTCAGCCCAAATCGTCGGCTCCGGATGTATATCAGTATAAGTCATCCACCATACCACCGCTTGTCCTTGTAGGCAATACCCCGAAATTCGTGCTTGTTCAACCTCCGGCACCTTTAATAACTGATGTAGTCGCCGATGAGTCATCAACCAACGCCCAGCTAACTCTGGGTCGCTCACCCCATAAAAGTAAGTGTGGTTAAACCGCATAAAGTCTTTCACCATCTTCGCCGTCTCTGACATTATGCTCCTAGATTTCGATGCTACTACTGGCTGCTCAGTCATGACCGGTGTCACTACTGTCGTAACTGCTGATGCAACAACTGGGGTGGTCTTCTCGACCAATATCTCCGAACCTGTTGCCTGAACAGTGACAGCTGGAGCAAGTACCGCCTGAGTAGTGGGCGTTACCAAAGTAGTTGTCGGTGCAGCTGTCGCCACTCTTTGACCCCGAATGTACTCGAGAACCTCTGCCATCTGCGCCTGATGTAAAACTTGTTGCTCCATGACCCTCTGCGATAACGATTGCAGAGTCAACGTCTCATGTTTCGAATCACTCGTATCGCCAACCTTCGTCTGAACAGTAGGCGGAGCAATAGTCGGAGTATGTCCGTCCATCATAATCTGCACCGCAAAAAGTGTATTGGACCAGACTCAGTATATACGTATACTGTATGTATTACATAATAAAATCATACACGTATATAGATTCTTGAATCAACCCGCCTCACAGTCACTTCCCAACTAGAGTTCTAGGCATCACTTCGGGTTTCCACATCTAAGTTTATTAAAAGTTATGCTCTTGTTTAACTCCAGTTTACGAGGTTTGACCTCACTCTGATACCAAAATGTATCGTTTTCAGAGTTTACCATAACCCACACTTCATCCCTTAGGTTTTTCAAACCTAGGCTTTGATAACAAAATTTAGCGGCCAAAAATCCACATTGGTCCGCCACGGGAAGCCACGCCGGCCCACAACTGGTCATGTAGCTACCAGCTGTATCCCACGCCCAACTAACCATCATTATTAATTAATTTAGCCTGAGTTAATCAGTAATTAACTTTTTAATACTTGTAATCAGCGGAAGCTTTAAAATATGTAAATTCCTCAAGTCAGATAGCATCAATCCTATGTGGAAAACCCGGTAAAGTACATTGTATATAACATAACAAAATGTGATACATACATGTACTGGAATCTCAAACAATCCCCATAAACCCAAAAATAAGTCAATACAACAAAATGAAAACATACAAATCAAACTCTGTCGGTGACAAGGTCACAGGTAGTTTGCGAGAGTCTCCTTGCCCTTGCTCGTAGTAGATACTGGGCCGGGCCAGGCGCTGGGCCAGGCTTGGCTCATGGGCCGAGCCCGGCCCAGGCCCCCTGGCCTGGCCCAAATGAGAGGGGGGATGCACACGTGCGGCCCGCACGTGTGCATCTTCTTCCCCAATTTCTTCTTTTCGTCCAGAGACGTTTTAACGTCTCTGTTTTTTTTTTTTTTTTTTTTTTTTTTTTTTTTTTTTTTTTCTTCTCTCTTCTCTCTCTTCTTTCCTCTCCCAACCTTCAACCTTCAACCTCTAAACTCCAAGGCCAATTTCAACATCAACAACACTAGTTACTATAGATTTCGGATTCAACATGCATGTATAAAAAACCCAACAGCTTACCCAATTCTCAATTTCTTTCCACAAATTTGATTCAAACGATGTATTTCACCATACGAGAACTCAACAACCCCCAAGATAACCTCAAAAACCAGTAAAATCAGTGCATGCATGAGAAAATCCGAATTTCACTAACAACCCATTTTAAATGGAAAAAACCCCATTTTTGAAGCTCCGTTGTAACGGCCCAAATTAATTTAATTGAGTATTAGTGTTAATCACGATGATTAACGGTTAATTCGGGCGTTACGGTGACAGCTGGGTGGACTCAAATAAGAGTACCCAGGTTATATTGTGTTATTTGTGTATGTTGTATGTCTATTATTGTGATGTGGAAATTTATTATTTATATAAACATCACATGTGTGTAAGTTGACATCGGGCAAGGCTACGAGTCGGGTATATGTCCCGAAGTGCGTGTCGAGGGCCGGATGCAGGTATTGGGTAGCGGGTGCGGGGCATAGGTTGCTTAGGGTAGGCGAGTGCTAGTGTAACGTACTTATGAATTTTATATAATTTATTAGGTGATTTAAGCTATAATGTATTAATGAATTGGTTGAAGTCCTATAGTTTGATAAGAAAAATCGGCATGCATAGGATAATCCTCGAGATGCACAACAAGGTAATTCAAGGCAAACGTTGTCATGATAAGGTGTCAAGAACTTTGGTGACGCGGGGTGTTCGAGACCGTCCGATCTTCCTCGAGATGCGCACACACGCTAGATTAAAACACAACTATATATATCACATTGATCGATCAACATGCAAAGAGGGAAAACGGTTTCATCAAATCGTTGAGAGATTTTGTGAGAGAAATCGAAGTTTTGGAGGGACGAAATCGAGCTTGAAGAGGAAATCCGAGCCTCACAACATCGATCTAAGGTAATCTCTACTATTTTAATGGAAATTTTTGATAAAAATGTGATTAAAATGGGTTGTGGTGAATCGGATTTTATTTATTTTCTTGGTTTTAGGAGGTCAATTTGGTGTTCTTGAGGTTTAGTTTGATGAATCTTATCAATTGGGATCAAATTTGTGGAAAATTGAAGTGATTTGGTAAATTTTTGGTTTATTTGCATGTATGTTGAATCCGAAAATTTGATGTTGTTTGGGTTGATTTGAGGAAAAATTTAGAGGTTTTGGAGGTCTCCATGGAGTGAAATGGAAGAGAAATCGAGAGGAGAGTGAAGAAGAAGCAAGAAGAAGAAATAAAAAAAAAAAAAAAAAAAAGAAAGAAACCGAGAGCGGCGGTGCGCCTACGGTGGAAGAAAAAGAAGGGGGGGGCACGCACGCGTGCGTGCGTGCGTGCACCCCTGGGCCGGGCTGGGCCGGCCAGCCCATCCGGGTGGGCGGGCCAAACCGACCCACAGCCCACCGGGTGGGCTGGGCCGGGCCGACCGGACCGGCCGAAGAGAGGGCCGAACCCGGGAGACCGACCGGTTGGGTCGGGTCCGACCCGGTTCGGGGGACCCACATATATTATTTAAATAATATATTTAAATAATATTTTTATTTATTAAAAAAAAAAAAAAAAAAAAACAGTTTTAAATTACGGAAAATAGGAAAAAAATAGGAAAAAAATATCGAAAAATTGGGAAAAATTCTAGAAAAATATAGAAAATTTGAAAAAGGTAGAAAAGTAGGTACGGGACTTTTCGGGTATTTTTGGAACCCCGACATTGTCGGAAGAGGTACCACAACTAAAAAAATGGAATATATGATATAATATTATAAGTGTGTTATTAATAATATAAAACACTATAAATGGACTTCGGGGCCCCAGGGGGAACCATAGCTCGGGCATAGGAGAGCTAGGCGGGTCGGATTGACGGGTCGGGAAGTCGGAGTGCGTAGTTACGGGTGCGTAAAACCCTTGAGAATGTTACACTTTAATTCATGCGTGGTTTGTCCATATAAATGATGTGTTTATTCATTTGTTTATTTATCGCCTTGTTACATATTTTGGTTGCCATGTTATGCCTTTGCGATTATGTGTTGGACGGTGTTTGATGTGTTCACATTGTCGGAGGTTAATCGAGATGGTTGTGGTACGGAATTGAGTAGGCTAGGTTGTAGCGCGTGTCTTGGGCTTAGCCGGTGAATAGCTACCGACGGCGGGGTGCACGTGTCCGGTGGGTTGCGATTTGTTCGGTCACCGTTAGTAGTTTGGGTGTGGTCTAGGCTTGATGTGCTCGGCGGGGGCATCGAATCTACGAAGTACGATCTAGTTTGGTTAGACTCCGTCACACTTCTATCTAGTTTTCTTATAAATGATATCGTGGTTGGACCGATTTCTCGAATGGTGTGTTATTTTCTACGTGTTGTGATCGAATGGTTTTATTTTGGATACTTTGTTTACGACCGACCATAGGAATATGATTCTGTCGTCGGGGTCATATTCATATGTCTCGCAAGTTATTGTGGTTTTTCATGATTAACGTGTAGACTTCTCTTGGGAATTTACTCATTTGGGCTCGTTCTTTGTATGTGTTGGGCAAGCGAGCGATCTGTACGAGCAAGAGCAAGGGAAAGGAGATACTAGGCGACTATCTCTAAGGCCGTTCTTTGCGATAACTAGTGTTTTGATATCATGTATGTATATACTATTTTCTTTGGGTTTTGGGGACTTTATAACTTTATCACATGTATATGGATTCTTGTTTAGTTCGTCTCGATTATATACATGGTGTTTGTATCAGGGTTTTCCACTACTTAGGTTAAATAATTTCTCATAAAATATGAATTAAGTGCTTCGTGATGATATAATTGTAATTATCAACTAATCGCTAAATGTGTCGAGACAACTTAATATAGTAGGATTAGTTACACGGAGCATCACTCCACGAGAGTTGCGGACGTGGCGCGATGATGACGTGTCCGGTGATGTGACGGCGCTGGGCTTGAGGGAGCGAAAGGCGTGGGTCACGGGCGGCCGGGAGATTTAGGGCCGTCGCGATTGGTATCGAGAGCGAGGTCGATAGGGCCTTGAATTAACAAAGTTAAGGAACGAGCATAAACTTTAAACCAAATTAGATGTGGAAACTTAGATGAATTAACTAGAACTATTAGTTGGGAAGCGGTATAAGTCGGGTAGAGTAAGGACTTATATGTGTATTATGATTTGGTTGTATGTTATATATATACGGACTACGTAATAATTCGACGCACGACTTTCGGTGCGGATCTTGATGGACGGACTGCGAGCACCGTCGGGAGTCGAGGAGGCGGCCGGGCGAGGATCATGCGGAGATGAGGTTAGGGATCCTGCGGTTGCGGCGACGACTTGCCGCTCACGATAGGCGGTTTGAGCTATTACTTGGACATGATGAGAGCTCGGGCAGTGCCATAACCACCACGACGACATCGAGAGACCGGCTGCGATTGCGATGCAAACGAGAGACAAGACGGTGACGCCTGCGAGAATCGGACCGCGAGCCAAACGTAGAGCATGAGACACCGATGTTAAGACTACACCGATAGTGGTGCCGGCGAGAGATAGTAACTCCGGCACCTCATCGGCGGTTGTATGCTTGCTACTACGATTTCTACTACTCCGAGTATAGGATGGATCCACGGGCGAGAGAGCGAGGGATTTTCTTAAATTCCGGCCACATACTTTTATGGCGGTGGAAATCTGAGCGACGGGAGAGCTGGATTGTATCGCATCGGCGGCTGCACTGAAGAGCGAACACGAGAGGAGAGAGCATAGGGCAAGATTATCCGGAACATGCTTCGGTCGACGCGACGGTGTGGTGGACTAATTACCAAGAGACACATGCCGATCCGGCGACTTGGGCGGAGTTTCGAGAGATCTTCTACGATCGGTTTATTCCTATGGAGGTTCGGCGAGGTTGAGAGAGGAGTTCTTATCCCGAGCGGGGAAATCGTACGATGCTACGGTATATGGACCGATACCGCTATCTTCTGCGATTCTCTATGGACATTGCCGTGCAGAGCGTTTGCGGAGATTTACTACTTTGTTCGGGGGTTGAGGAGGTGATTGCGAGTGCGATTGTGTCGTGCAGGGCTTCGACGTTACGAGCTATGTTCGAGAGAGCCTTGACTTATGAGACATTCCTACTACGAGAAGAATGGCATTCCGGTGACCGCGTCGAGGTGGAATAGAGAGAGAGCGAGGTTCACGGCGGATGGGAGGTCGAAACGACAATGTGAGGAATCGATAGAGATAGTAGGAGTGATCACCGGGACGGTAGTCCCCGATATGAGGATAGACAATGGGATCGACGGCACGAGAGCGATGGCCAGAGACGGCGGGCATATGCGATGTCGGCACCACAACAAACTTATACACGGGACCAAAGAGGTAGAAATCGAGATCGAGATAGACCGTAATTATAGACATCACTCGAGGGCCGGCCGTGCGGAGGAAGTGACGACGTAGATGTTATAGGTGTGGTCGAGAGAGGTCACATTAGTGTGAATTGTTGTAGAGCCTTTCCGGCACCGAGAGATTCCACGAGGCCAGATGAAAGAGTTCACGCCGTAGTATCGCCGATCGGAAGAGAGATGACCGACGGCATGAGCGAGGTACGTCACTATTATGTTTTTCTATGCGTGTGTTGCATATAGGTTGATTGATTCATTATAGTTGTTGTTCTTGTTGCATTTCATGCATTCGTTGCATCTATGTTGATTCGTTCACTTAGATTAGTGTATCATAGTTGATTAGTACACTAGAGGATGGTGGAATCTTGGTTGATTTGTTCACCAGGTTTTAATAGAAGGCTGGTTGATGTGTTCACCAGGTTTTAGTGGAATCTTGGTTGATTTGTTCACCGAGGTTTTAATAGAAGATTGGTTGATGTGTTCACCGAGAGATTGATTTATTGGTACACCGGGTTTTGGTGGGATGCGGGTTGATTTGTTCACCGGGATTTTGGTTGAAAGACTGGTTGATTTGTTCACCGGGGCCGGGTGATGTGTTTCCCTGGGATGGATTGATTTGTTCACAGGGTCGGGTTGATGTGTTTCCCTGGGATAGGTAGATGTGTTCCCTAAGAATTTCAGTTGATTCGTTCACTGAAGGGTTAGAGTTGAGTAGTTCATTTAGACTACGGGTGTCAGGTTGAATAGCGGGTAGTTGCGTCCATTTTGCAACTTCGAGAAGAGATATTGGTTATCGTAATTTCGGGGACGAAATTTTTCCTAGTTGGGAAGAATTGTAACGACCCAAATTAATTTAATTGAGTATTAGTGTTAATCACGATGATTAACGGTTAATTCGGGCGTTACGGTGACAGCTGGGTGGACTCAAATAAGAGTACCCAGGTTATATTGTGTTATTTGTGTATGTTGTATGTCTATTATTGTGATGTGGAAATTTATTATTTATATAAACATCACATGTGTGTAAGTTGACATCGGGCAAGGCTACGAGTCGGGTATATGTCCCGAAGTGCGTGTCGAGGACCGATGCACGGGTATTGGGTAGCGGGTGCAGGGCATAGGTTGCTTAGGGTAGTGAGTGCTAGTGTAACGTACTTATGAATTTTATATAATTTATTAGGTGATTTAAGCTATAATGTATTAATGAATTGGTTGAAGTCCTATAGTTTGATAAGAAAAATCGGCATGCATAGGATAATCCTCGAGATGCACAACAAGGTAATTCAAGGCAAACGTTGTCATGATAAGGTGTCAAGAACTTTGGTGACGCGGGGTGTTCGAGGAACCGTCCGATCTTCCTCGAGATGCGCACACACGCTAGATTAAAACACAACTATATATATCACATTGATCGATCAACATGCAAAGAGGAAAACGGTTTCATCAAATCGTTGAGAGATTTTGTGAGAGAAATCGAAGTTTTGGAGGGACGAAATCGAGCTTGAAGAGGGAAATCCGAGCCTCACAACATCGATCTAAGGTAATCTCTACTATTTTAATGGAAATTTTTGATAAAAATGTGATTAAAATGGGTTGTGGTGAATTCGGATTTTATTTATTTTTACTTGGTTTTAGGAGGTCAATTTGGTGTTCTTGAGGTTTAGTTTGATGAATCTTATCAATTGGGATCAAATTTGTGGAAAATTGAAGTGATTTGGTAAATTTTTGGTTTATTTGCATGTATGTTGAATCCGAAAATTTGATGTTGTTTGGGTTGATTTGAGGAAAAATTTAGAGGTTTTGGAGGTCTCCATGGAGTGAAATGGAAGAGAAATCGAGAGGAGAGTGAAGAAGAAGCAAGAAGAAGAAATGAAAAAAAAAAAAAAAAAAAAAAAGAGAAGAAACCGAGAGCGGCGTGCGCCTACGGTGGAGAGAAGAAGAAGGGAGGGGGCACGCACGCGTGCGTGCGTGCGTGCACCCCCTGGGCCGAGGCTGGGCCGGCCCGAGCCCATCCGGGTGGGCGGGCCAAGCCGACCACAGCCCAACCGGGTGGGCTGGGCCGGGCCGACCGGACCGACCCAAGAGGAGCCGAACCGGGCCGACCGGTTGGGTCGGGTCCGACCCGGTTCGGGGGACCCACATATATTATTTAAATAATATATTTAAATAATATTTTTATTTATTAAAAAAAAAAAAAAAAAAAAAAAAAAAGCAGTTTTAAATTACGGAAAATAGGAAAAAAATAGGAAAAAAATATCGAAAAAATTGGGAAAAATTCTAGAAAAATATAGAAAATTTGAAAAAGGTAGAAAAGTAGGTACGGGACTTTTCGGGTATTTTTGGAACCCAGACATTGTCGGAAGAGGTACCACAACTGCAAAATGGAATATATGATATAATATTATAAGTGTGTTATTAATAATATAAAACACTATAAATGGACTTCGGGGCCCAGGGAACCATAGCTCGGGCATAGGAGAGCTAGGCGGGTCGGATTGACGGGTCGGGAAGTCGGAGTGCGTAGTTACGGTGCGTAAAACCCTTGAGAATGTTACACTTTAATTCATGCGTGGTTTGTCCATATAAATGATGTGTTTATTCATTTGTTTATTTATCGCCTTGTTACATATTTTGGTTGCCATGTTATGCACTTTGCGATTATGTGTTGGACGGTGTTTGATGTGTTCACATTGTCGGAGGTTAATCGAGATGGTTGTGGTACGGAATTGAGTAGGCTAGGTTGTAGCGCGTGTCTTGGGCTTAGCCGGTGAATAGCTACCGACGGCGGGGTGCACGTGTCCGGTGGGTTGCGATTTGTTCGGTCACCGTTAGTAGTTTGGGTGTGGTCTAGGCTTGATGTGCTCGGTAGGGGCATCCGAATCTACGAAGTACGATCTAGTTTGGTTAGACTCAGTCACACTTCTATCTAGTTTTCTTATAAATGATATCGTGGTTGGACCAGATTTCTCGAATGGTGTGTTATTTTCTCTTGTGTTGTGATCGAATGGTTTTATTTTGGATACTTGTTTACGACCGACCATAGGAATATGATTCTGTCGTCGTCGGGGTCATATTCATATGTCTCGCAAGTTATTGTGGTTTTTCATGATTAACGTGTAGACTTCTCTTGGGAATTTACTCATTTGGGCTCGTTCTTTGTATGTGTTGGGCAAGCGAGCGCGAGATCTGTACGAGCAAGAGCAAGGAAAGGAGATACTAGGCGACTATCTCTAAGGCCGTTCTTTGCGATAACTAGTGTTTTGATATCATGTATGTATATACTATTTTCTTTGGGTTTTGGGGACTTTATAACTTTATCACATGTATATGGATTCTTGTTTAGTTCGTCTCGATTATATACATGGTGTTTGTATCCGGGTTTTCCACTACTTAGGTTAAATAATTTCTCATAAAATATGAATTAAGTGCTTCCGTGATGATATAATTGTAATTATCAACTAATCTGCTAAATGTGTCGGACAACTTAATATAGTAGGATTAGTTACACGGAGCATCACTCCACGAGTTGCGGACGTGGCGGCGATGATGACGTGTCCGGTGATGTGACAGCGCGCTGCTTGGGCTTGAGGCGAGAAGGCGTGGGTCACGGGGCGGCCGGGAGATTTAGGGCCGTCGCTGGCTCACATTCTTATCCCGAGGCACATCTTGTGGCTCTAAAATACACCAGCCCAGCCACTTTAATGCACTCACTTATGTGACTTCCCCTTGTTCTTATCCTCTTTTTGGAAACTAATTAAGTTTCCTCGGGCGCTCCTGTTCCCGACATGCACCGCGACTTGCTCCATCGCACGTGAACGAAGTTACTAACGATTCGTGAAACGTTACAATCCTAAACTTGGCTGGTATATGGTGTGAATATTAGAATCTCTTAAGGACTGAGGCTTATTCTTTCCTTAAGGCCAAGTCTTTTTTTCAATTGGATTTTGAAATGTTCTCTAATCTTTAGATGAAGTTGCATTCCAAAAAATAACACTTGATTGGTTGGTCATGCACTCCTAAGCAGGGGGTTATTAAAAAAGTAATGTTAATTTACTTTAAAATTTATTAAATAGGGTAAATTTCTTTAAAATTACAAAACTAATGTATATAGCCTTTTGTAAAGGTGTTATTGAGTGTGTGACGTGGATACGTGTACACGTGGCATCCACATCACCTCCGCCATTACACGAATAGCGCCTTTTCTAAAGGCGCTATTCGTGTACACTTATCCACGTCACCTCCACCATTACACGAATAGCACCTTTACAAAAGGCGCTATTCATGTACACGTGGCATCCACATCACCTCCGCCTTTACACGAATAGCGCCTTTACAAAAGGCGCTATTCGTGTAATTTGATACCATGCCTAATAATGCCTTTACTAAATGTGCAATACATTATTTTCATAATAAAAAAATCAACTGTACTTTACGAATTTAAAACTATATATATGGTACAGATGTAATTTTTTCCCTAAGCAGTGGATAAAAGTTAATACGGACGACGCTCTTAAGCATGATCTTGGGGCTGTTAGTGTTGGTGGTCTGATTCGCGATGAGGGTGGTGAGTGGAGACATAGTTTTGTGATGAACTTGGGTAGATTTTCGGTATTTGAAACAGAACTTTGGTGTGCTTTACAAGGGTTGTAGTTAGCATGGGATAGTGGCTTTCGACCTGTCATGTTGGAGATGGATAATAAAAGTGTTGTGAACTTTCTTAATGGTGAGAGTGTAGCGGCATCAAAATCCAAGACCGCCACGTCATGCGCAACAGGCCCACAACCCTACCTAAAACCGCACACGCACAGTGTACCATATGTCAACCCAAATTTCACTAACTTTTATATTATTTTCCTACTAACGTATCAAGTTAGATTATGGACTCATTTTCATTTGTTTAATATTAATAATTTTCAACGGAAGGCTTTAAATCATGATTCATCAAAATATAAAGCGTAAATCGTATGATAGAGCATTTTCCTAGTGTGAAAACCTAACCAAAATGACATCAATATATAACAAAGATCCATATGTCTCAAAATATCAAAATAAATCTTAATCATGTTATATGCATGTCCAGTATCTCTCATATCCCAACCCAACATAAGAACAAGTAAAAGAAAGTAAACACACATACGTGTCAGGAGCAGAAGTTGATAAGAATAAGTCCTCAAGCTTGCCTTTCCCCTTGCTCGTACTAGGGTCTGCACTCTATCATAACAACAAAATAGATGACGAGTCTGGAGTGAGTAATCTCAAGAACTTCACCAAGTAAATAATATAAATAAATGCTGGAATCAAAATACTATCAAATAAACATGCAGAAGAAAAATATCAGGCAACCCTCACATGAATATCAAATAGTAGTGAATCAAAGTGCACGCACAATCTAGGTTAGACTAGCATCATACTTCACACTATCACCCAGGCATCGCTAGTGAGTAAACTCAAACTGACTGAAATCCTAGAATCCGCTCGGTGGCCGGCGTAGACCACGGCACGCCAACATGTGCTTAGAAAAACTCAGCAGTCGGGTCGACAATTCACTGACATACCTATAAAGACATGTTATGGTCTAGTGTACCACTATGCCAACGCAAGAGAATAAACCTGACAGGAGTAAGCTCAACTGACCGTAAATAAATACCAGAACTGAGATTAAATGAACAAAAGGACATGAATTCAAATAATCAAGTAGTAAATACTCAAAGTGAATTTCAGTTGGGATACCATGCACTTCAAACCACGCTCCAATAATCCAGAAATACCAATACGCGCCACCAATCGTGTGTCAACTACTTGTCAAACGAACCTAAAAACTTGATTTTCGATAACCTAATCAATTCCCAAACCTCAGAAACCCCCATTCCATATCAAATCATCCTCAGATATACCCATTAGTCTGTCCATATGGGTTATATGAACCCCTAGGTGAACCCCTAATAGACCAATTTGTTTAAAATTTTATTCTTGAGTTATTGTTCTAGACGCTGTGAGCATTTGCCCACAGAACACCTCACGACACCCAAGACAGTGAGCACTGATCATAGCATCGTGACTCACGCCGTCACGCTTACACTCCGCATAACGCGACTTAAAGCGTGGGGTGGGGTGTCTCCCTAGTCTGAACGTCGTGGGATTTAACACCCACATCGTCCCTGGCAGCGACTAAACCAGGGACGTGTTCCCGAGGTTCTCGGACCTCCTGACTCATCGCCACGGTCCGAACTCGTCCCAACCTCTCAGAAAACATCCAACCAACCATAACAAACCAAAACTCCTCGACAAAACCTGTCCCAGATGAAAACCCCGAGCTTTCTCGGTCAAACCCGAAAATCCATTTGAATCCAAAGCAACAACAATAACAACATCAAAAATCATCCCTTCGTGCTTGTTTTGGAGATACACGAAGAAATATAATGGCCAAGTTGATTCCATAATCTTGAGATCAATAACAGGTAGTTGTTGACCAACCATGAACCATAAAACATGCTACCTTTCTTTTGCCAAAGACGACGTCTTTTGCCATTAAGAATTAGATAATAGATAACAATTTTCCAAATTAGCAATGTCAAAATTGCGCATTGGTAGATGCAATCATATGTATTTCATGTACATACCATTCTAATGAGTCGATCGTGTGCATCGATGTCCAAATCAATGCCAAGTATAGAATATGACTTGCCTTTGATCCACTATCTCCAGAGCTCATCTTTGCCAATTCAATATCAATGGCTTGGGCACAATGTTGCATATTTAGAAGGATGTTCAAGAGTTGCCAAGTAAATATCTTAAGTTGCCTTAGCATATATGAAAACATAACAAAAGCCTTTTTGATTAACTAGTCAATTTGATGGCTTCTTGGATAATACAACCATCTGGATGACTATGGTGAAATTTCAACAATATATGGTCTTATTGTTCTCTATATCTGAGAAGTACTTATAGTGATCAATCATCTTATTACCTTCACATGGAAAATGTTAGTGTGAGATGGGAAAAGTTTCTTTCTTCTGTTTATCTTTATTTTTAGTCGTACAATTTGGCCAAGTTAACATAAAAGTATCTTTTTTTTAGTTAGTATTGTCTTTGTTTTATTGAAATGCCAAGTTTATAGCTGACATTAAGAGGTACATTATTTCACCATTAAATTTAAAGCATGTGAGATAATTTAAAACAGATAAACTCTTATGTAACTGAGAACTAGAAATTAAAACATAAAACAGAAAAGTTGAAATCAAGATGATGAACTGAACTAAAAGAAATAGAGAGCAGCACACGAACAAAGGTTTTCCTTCAGAAGACAACTTCTGTTATTCAATTCTCAATAATTTCACTAAACCATTGGCTGCTTGGCATGAACGTCCTTTAAAATAAGATTCTTCTTCAGATGTTATGGTTATCTTCGAATCAAATTGCAAGAATTGTTTCTACGTATTCTCTCTCAATTTCGGGAATACATACAAGAATTTAGGATTAACTGATCTGATAGTTTCTAGAATCAAACATGATGAAATCTGTGAAAAAATTGCTCTCCTCCATATTAAGCATCTTAAGTAGACCAAAATCGGACAGCTCATGCTCCATACCTCCGAAATTTGTGGTGAATATAACAGAGATCTTTATATAAAAGGATGAACTATGAAATTCAAGATGTAGCAAAGGTTAATAAGTCCTGCTTTACTACTGATAGATTTGGGTTCTGATATGCTTGCAGCCATGTGCATTCTTCAAAAACTCTGGTGTATTTCATTTGCATATAGGATGAGAACCCATTTGTTTCTGGAATTGGAGGCATAAAAGGGGGCAAGTTCATCAATCAAAACCCAAGATCAAGTTCAACACCATAGTTACAATCCTTAATTGGTAAAGGCCTACACCCTTATGCATTCAAATTTTGGGAACTCTTGGGGCTTTGATCAAATGGGTTGCTGTTTTATTCAAGTTTAAATGTTTAAATGCTTATCTTGACACATTTCTAAACTATGATTTCAATCCTCAGAGATGCAATTTCAGATTTTGCATAATTTCAGTTTTATTGATTTTCGATCTATAAAACGGTGTTGTTTTTGAAATCTAATTTCATATTTGGATTTCCTGTGAAAAATCACTTGGGACAATAGTAAGGATTTCAAAAATCAGTAGACTTTGGAATTAATTAAAATTTTCAGTTTTCAAATGTTCTTGGTGTTGTTCAAGGTTTTTGATCAAATGCTTGTTTATGATGTCAAATCTATGTAAGTTTTTTATTTAGATTGACTCAAATAGGTTGCATGTATGATGATTTATGATTAGTGATCATGTTTTGGAGTTTTGGTATGATATGGGAGCATTTGAGATGAGTTTTGGGTGATTTGAGCTTGAACATGGAGCACGCTCCAGCTAAACGTGGAGGCACTCCACATTCTGGGCAGCCTCGGGACAGTTTTGACTAATTTTCGTAAAACAGTCATATCTTTTTCATTTTAATTCTGTTTTTCACGTTCCGCATATCGCCGAAAAGCTAAGATAGAGAGGAACAACTTAAGACCATTCGTTTTTCTAAATCAAGTCATTTAATTTGTCAAAAATGGGTTGAAAGATGAGGTTTGTCCATATAATAGTCCTTTGTGTAAATATTTTGGGTCGTTTTAGTGTCGGGTAGTCTTAAGGCTTAATTAAAGACTAAATACATCTAATATAACCTAGATTGACACCAACAACCTTTGGGAGAGATTCATGAGTCTGGGAGCGCGTGTCGGAGCGTTGGAAGGCCGGAAATTAGCTTAGAATTGGTTGAGAGTGAGTATACCCGTTGACGACTTTACTTAGCATTTCATTCCATTAACTTGTTGTTCTTGTATAGTCATTGTTGAGTGCTTTTCCATTTAAATCTGATATCATGTATTTGGTTGTGTTTTATGCTCATTTGATTGAGTTCTATTATCATGATATCTATTTCCTTTTGATGATTCATTGCTTCCATCCCTGTGCCATGCTTATGCCTTGATGTTTTAAATAATGAATCAAATGATAAATAGCATGCTATTAGGCTAGTACATATTTAAAATGTTCATATGGACCCCCTATTTGATTAGGTGTTAGACTGTCTATGCCTTGACATTCCATACTTTGTCTTTCTTGAAAATAAAATGTAGTTTTTCTAATTAGGTCCCGTACTCAATCGAGATGTGCACGACTCACGGGGTTAGAGTCCCTGGGGAGGTCGGCACAGTTTTCCTGACTTTGTATGATAGTCGGGGTTAGAGTCCCTGAGGTGGTCTACACACCGGGATAAGTGTCCCTAGCTTACTTGGGTAAGAGTCCCTTGTGATTTATGATTATGCAGTTGAGTGATGCAGATCACTGCCGATCGGACCTAATTCACCACTACTTAGTCTAGTGTCAGTTTCATTTTGTTTAACTCTGGTGTTTACCTGCATACAGTTTATTTTCCAGCTTTCCTATTTATATGCTTTTAAATACCAGTCGATTATATTTGTAAATGCAATTTAAACTAGTCATCAGGGATTACCGTTTTATTCTTGTACTCACCACCCTTTTTATGACGGTGGGTACAAGGTCTGCAGTACTACAAGAAAGTGGGCAAAGAGAAGATAGGCGACTATCTCTGAATCAGCGATGCGTCACGACATTAGACTGTAGGTCTTCTTTTGATATTTTGTCTGTATAAAATACTATATGTCTTTCTTACACATTGTGATGTATATTTGCGTTGAGTGTTAGTTCCCCGACCAGACTTAGACTGCTTTATGTTATTTTGAGGTTATCTGATATATATGATGTTGTAACAACCCTCAAAATTTTTTAACCCGACATGTGTTACACTTGTCAGGACCGTGACCCGGCTATGTGATACTTCGCGGTATTTTGGACTTCGGGAGTCGACACCGAGGTAATTTTATGATTACGTGATGTTTGTATTAGTATGTTAATCTAATACGAGTCTCGAGCCGTTTGACGATTTGTTATGAATACAAGAAGGGGCCAAAAGTTTTATTGTTGAAGGTGAGAAGCATGCTCCTTGCACTTCCCTCAATTTCATTATTTTTGAATTAATTGGTACTCTATCTCTTTTTGGTTATATTTGTGAGTTGTTGTTTTCCCTTTACATCAGATTGGTGTGTTCTGATTATTGGTAAGTGGGTAACTTGAAAAAATGTTGTAGGCATTAAGTGGGACTACTTGTGAATGAGAGCAAGCTGATGAATCAACTGTACTTGTTAATTTCCCAAATTTCATATCTTTGTGTAATCAAAGCTTGAAATGATAAGGAAACACACCCAAATCTCTCAACACAGGTACTTGTGACCCTGGTTGTGTTCTCACAAGCCTACCCTTTTAGTTCCCTCTCCTCTCATTTCTCCAATCCCATTTGAACTTGACGCACCTCTCAAACTCTCAACAACACCCACTTCACCAATCTCACTAACTCCTTCAATTATTTCAACATTGATTGATTGGGGTACTTCTCAAACTTCCTTGTTGACATGTTTTCGAACTGCATAAGACACACAACGATGTTGGTATTAGTATTGTAGTAGCAGATGTAGTGTTGTTTGTGTTGTTTGAGCTTGAGCTCTCAATTTGGGGTTCTGGGCGGGTTGAGAATGATGTCTTTGACATGTCGAAACATCGGTCTTGGTCGTGCTAAGCTAGATTTAGTCAGATGTGGGTGTTCTTCAAATGGGAGCTTTTACACGAAATGGATATGTGGAGGTGATGCTAGGAAGAGTAGGGCAAGTAAGGTTGTGTGTAGTCGAAGACCGAATGCGTCTTGGTGCGACGTCCTCTCGGCACAGACGCCGAAGACTGTGTTTGATGGTAATGATGATGTTGATTTCATTTCTTGTGTTGGGCCAATCATTTTGTGTACCAGTTATATGTACAAATGTCTATGTTGATGATTTGAGGTGTTTTATAGTTCAAATTTTGTGGTTTCAGTGGCTGCCCAGTCATCATGTGGGTGAGTTTAGTTTTGATGCATTGCTTATGAGATACATACTCTATTGTGTATGATCAGGAGACTTGCTTGTTTATCTCCATGAATGAATCTATATTGGATACATGTAACTTGCAGATTATTCACGTATGATCCGCTAAACAGGAAGTTTATTATTTGCAGCACTCCCATTATGGTTGTTTTCAAGTAAAACTATATATCATGGATGACAAATTGATGCTAAAATATGTGTTAAACTCTAATTTGGCTACTCTGTGCAATCTCTAATACTTGTCTAATTTTTGCAGACATGAGATGACTATGCACTAGAGTTGGCATTGGGTGATGAGTGAGCACAATGTTGGAGAATCAACAAAACAAAATAGGTAACTTAGTCAAGCAATGTTACTATTTTTGCATGTTTTTTGTGCACAAAATGTCGTAACTTCTCTAGAATTTTCTGCAACGTCAGTAGCCAAGCCCGAAAATACCAAATTGTACTTGAATTTGTAAAGACTATTCATCACAATATCTTTACTAGTGGCAAAAGTACTTGCTTAGGCAAACTTTGTTCATATCACGCTGAGTGCTATTTCATCCCTATATGCCTGATCTTTAGATTGACATAATAGCATGTGAACTGTACTAGTTACTTTGATTTATAGTGAAGAAGATTACTCCTCCAGGCCTTGACACCATTTCAATAATTACTCTGAAATAGGAAGACATTTAAGATCAATGTAATGCCTTATCGCTTGATTCACTACATGTAGTTCTATGGGGTCTTACACAGATAATACTGAATGTCAAGGTCTAAAAATCATTCCAGCATATTTTTTTTTAAATTATACTCCAGCATATTTGACTATGTGAACTAAACACTATAAATATGTGTTTAAAATTGGTTGAATTGTTCCTTTTAGTTTGATAAAATTCGATCCTCACTTCGGTGATCTATATAGAAACATGCCATTAGCCTGTACCAAGTCTTTGTTGTTTCTTATGCCTTTGGAATTATATTGAAGAGGAAAGAAGTTCCTATACATATTCTTAACTTGCAGTGGAAGGTGAGAAGAACTTGTTTCAGGTTGTTCAAATTAGAAATACCTCTCTGCACTCTCCCTAGCTATATTAATTTATCTTAATTTTTTTCATATAAAATACATCAAAACCTTCATTGTAATCAAACAAACAGTTTGTGCATTTGCCCTTTTTTATTTTACGCATTGATATAGTCGAGCTAACTCAATTGTGAAATGGTTAATTAGCTTGCATTTCACAATTGCCTTATCTTTTGGTTGAATTTTTTATGCGATTGATTTATGAATTGGTCTTGATATCAATTTTATTTTATTACTCAGGTACGCTATGACGTCTACTGCCTCATGATGTCAGCTTGGGACCTCCACAAAGCATGGCCTGAAGCTGAATTAAAGTTAAAGACCATTAATGCCTTCTAACTGGATGTTTTACATGATGACCCCATTCCATTGTTGTTTCTAATAGAAGCTGTCTTGACCATGGATTTCTCATATCCTTGGAGCACTCATTACTCATTATAACTAATATAGTTTTTGGTTGAACAGATGATGTTTTGATGCAAGTGCAACTTCTTTAACAATGTCTAATGTTTAATGGAGTGGAAGGTTTGAAAGTTTGCATAATTTGCTTAACCTTTGACTAATGGACTAATCTATATCTACTTATTCTAAATTATTAGGAATATTGACAATTTTCAAATTATATGTTAGTTTGATTAGTCTAAGTGATGCATTATCTTGTTGTCATGACACTTGATTGAAGAGAAATGCTTTTCATGTTAGTCAATAAAATGGGGGGGGGGGGGGGGGGGTCATGTTATTCTATGTAGCTCATCTAGTTTGATATTGTAGCTACATGAATTCATTAGCAACTATTTGTGAGTAATAGAATGCTCAAATTGGTTGAATTAGCAGATTCTGAAATTAGAAACATCATAACACTTCAACTAGACTATTTTCAGCTTGATCTTCTTTATTTTGTTTTACTGAATCAATATGCTTGAAAATAATGGATTTGGGATGTTGCATGGCAAGAAAGACTTCTCAGTCTTGGTGCAATTAATTTTCTTTCTTCTTTTATATTGTATGCAGGTATTAAAGAGTGTAATCAAACTTTTCATCCATAATGAAGACAAGTTAATTCTCAATTGTTTGAATGTTTGATTTCATCTTTTTAAAGGATGATACAATGTAGACGAATTTGACTTTGATTGAATCAAAAGATCATTATTTTTTGTTTATTATTATTGTTGGTATATAAATTTTACACAATGTATTTGATTGTTTAATAGATTTTTTATGTGTTTGGATAGTATCATTTGATTTAGGGGCAAAATGGAATTGGAGATTTCAGCAAGAGGAAAATCATTTGTGGGTGACGGCGACCTCCAAGTGTAGAGCTTCGCGGTAGTAAAAGTGGTGCAAAACAACGTTTGTGCGGAGTTTATCGAATCCACAGGGAATAGTTGTGCATAGTATTAGAGTAGATTAGGCGTTTTGTAACATAAACAAACAAGTAGTAGAATTATTGAACTATCTAAGAAGTATAAACAATAAGAATAAATTTATTTTAGACTTGAATTTATCAATCAAATTAAATGTGTGACGAATCAATCAAAAGATGTGTTCAATTCAATTTGTAGACCAAATATTCTACAAGTCATCTCGTCCCAAGGTCTTGGTGACGAGAATACTATCTCAACTCTCGGGCTCGATAGGTCTATGTGAGCAGCGTAAGAGCATCAAAGCATTAAGTTCAAAACCTTATAAGGTTTCTCAAAGTCTAGGCAATTGATCGATGTACCCTAACATATTAAGTTCTAGAGTTCAATTTCGGTTCAATAGCCCCGAGGTCTCAGTGACTATCTCTCCTTAATTCAGTGACTACGTGATCAGTGCAATCAAAGCATAATGTGTGGAATAATAAAAATAACATTAAGTAGAACAAAAAAATGCAACTAAACATTTTTCATTCAACCCAAAACATTAATATGCACATCAAGTCTGAAAAATATGTAAACTAAAATAATTAAGAGAGGGAGTTCATGAAAAGATTAAACTTAATGGTCTTCGACCTCAAGGTCATGGTGAACCGATCTCATCTTTTGTTGAATTTGTCAATCTCTCCCACTCTAAGCTACATTAAGAAAACATGAAAATACAACTAAATAAAAGTCCCCGAGCATCGCCTCAAGGTGAGCTCAGGGGCAAAAACAACCCCTAAGTATCAAAAACCAGTCCCTAACAATGAAAATTGGATAGTATGGTGTTCTTGGTGAAGAAGATGATGAGAGGAAGGAGTGGATGATTGTGAAACCCACTTGTGGTTGATCAGCTGATGAAACGCGCCTGTCGAGGAAGATCTATTGCTCGCGCTCTTGTGCGGAGGTATTGATGCGTCGGTCGAGGAACATCGGAGGGTAGCTAGGCAGGAGTAGTTGGTGAAGACCGTGTATGGGAGCAAAAGAGGTGCCACGTTCGAATAAAAAGACCTTGCTTACTAACAACTTGGCTGCATGTTAGATCCCCACGTAGGAGCACATTTTCTTTTGATTTTTCAATTAATGGTTCTTACTGTCTCGAGGCACATCTATCGGCTGTGGAGTGGCAGTGTATCAAAATTGTGTGGTTCTATGCGTCTCTAGCTGCATCCAATTTCTAATCCCTGCAGTAAAGAGTGTCTCGAGGTCAACTGCACTGCTTTAACTTTGGAACTTAGCTATTTTACAGCTTTTTTTCATTAACTGTTGCATCTCAAGACTTATTGCAAAGAAAAATGATAATCTAACACACTTTGGGCGCACACTTAGGACGCACACTTTATTTTTTAGTTCATTTATGGTATTTTGTTAGATGTAGCCCCACATCTTCGGAGACAAGAAATAGTCATAAATAAGCTAAAAGACAAAGTGTGGGTTCCAAGTGTGCGCCCAAAGTGTGTTAGATTATCATTTTCCTATTGCAAACCACCTAGTCTTCCCTATGGCCGACTGTGGGTCCCGCAACACTGTCTCGAGATGCATGCAACACGCTTTTCGAGATCAAACATAAAAAATACTTCAAAAGAGCCCCGCTTTTATTACAAACATCAAAAATAGCATACAACCTACAATTAACAAAAACAACTAATTAAAGATCAATTTTGGAGACTTTTGTGCACTACAATAATAATGTAAATACACACAAAAATGGAGTACAAATATCAACTCATCAGTGGACTAGAGTCATCGAAAGCAGAAATAGAACATTGGAAAACGGATGGTATGCAGGAATTCAACACAACACTACTCCCAAAGATTGGGCAAGGAAGACCGTATAGAAGATCTTTGGTGTGAAAATATGCCCCTTTCAAATCACTTTCCTAGCCTATATAACTTATCCCTAAAGCACCAATCCAAAATCAATGAGTTTGTTGTTAATGTCAACCCAATATGTTGGAACTTCTATTTTCCAATACCTTTGACCGATAGGTTCCTTCCCCGTGTCAAAGACAAAATTTGTTGGACACTTGATAAGAATGGAAAGTTCACATGTAAATCCATGTCCAACCACCACATTACTTCAAATAATGACCCATTCTTTTTACCTTTTAGATTCATCTGGAAGGCACCTATCCCCCACAAAATTAGAGTTTTTGCTTGGCTTGTCTCCCTCAAGAAGATCAATACATGTGACAATCTTCAAAGGAGACCACCTCACATCTCCATCTCCCCTAGTTGGTGCATCCGCTGCCAAGAGGAAAACGAAACATTAGATCACTTATTTCTTGACTGCAGGTATACAAAAGGAGTGTGAACTGCAATGCAGTTAAAGTTCGCCAAGGCGGATGTGACAATAAATGATTGGGATGATATTCTTTCTAATTACAGAGATGTTCATGGACTTTCCAAAATCTTCAAAGTTGCTTGGAATGCATCAATTCTAGCAGTTTTATGGAATGTGTGGATTGAAAGAAAAAGAAGAATTTTTTAGGATAGGTGCACATCAAGAGAGGATTTATGGGATTGCATCAAACATCATGTGGCAACTTGGTTGGTGGCTTCTAGAAAATTTAATTTTTCCATAAATGATTGGTGTGGAAATTTTTCCATAAAGTATTGTATTTTCTTAATTTCGATGTTGTCCATGTTTTTGTAATTGTAACCTCTTATTACTAATACAAAAGCCGTTTCTAATACTAAAAAAAAAGCACGCGCACTGCAAGGGAAAAGCATGCCCTCATACTAACATACACGCAGAAGTAGGCCTAATGACCATAGGGAAAAAAATATAAAGAAAAGAAAATTGATTTAGAAAGAATTTGTATCATTACATCACCCTGATATCTCTCCATGCACAATGAAATCATCTTAGAGGAGAAATTTCAGTGCAAGACATGTAATTCCAGAATAATAATTTCATCTCTTTCATGTTTACTAATAACTATAAAATTCAAAACTTTTGGTGAAGATGAACAGCCAACAGAAACAATTATCAATTTTCACTTCTCAAATACATAACATGGCATACATGTAAAAATATGTAGACAATCGGACTTGTTGAATATTTTGATAAAGAGATGTGTTTAACCTGCATGGAACATATGTACAACATCAGAAACTTGTACACAAACCTGCATGGAACATATGTACAACATCTTTAAAAGCTTTTTTCAAATTGTCTATGTTCTCGTTGGTAGTAGAGAGGATCAAATGTTGATGTGGGATTATTCTCACATCAACATAAATAAATTTAGGATGAGAAATTAACCTGGTAGATCATCTTGTGCAGCTCAAGGCAATCTTCTTCTTTCATGCTTGAAATGCATGGATACAAATAAAAAGCTCAAGCTCCGTTCGCTCACTCTTGTCTAGTTATCTCCACCTTGCGCGATTCTTAACTCTGATCAGGAACATAAAACAAAGATAAACAAGCAAGAATATCTTAGAAATGCAAGCAATATAGATGCTTCTCTTTTAAATGTCATTGAGCCGAAACATCACTCCCTTTTCCAACAACAGGTGCATTAACCAAATAATTATTAAAAGTTACAAACAAAGCTATAAAGTACGAAGGACAAATACTAAGCTAGTTTAATATTCAAGCAACCAAATAAACCTTGAAAGGTTTTTGACATCAACAATGGATCAAAAGTTATGGTAAGAATCTTGTTTGATTTGGCCACTCATAGAACACGCGCAAGATTGATTCCATCAACAACTGAGGATCTTCTCAATCCCTATTTAGCCTTCTCGCCCCATCGATTTGAAGTCACAAGTCAGTTAACTTGTAAGACAACGACGCCGGAACAGCAGATATGACTTCCAGAAGCAAGCTCCGCATAGATCTTCTATCCCCAACATCTTTGCCAATTCAAATCAGAAAGCTTGCTTTACACATATTAGTTTACAGGAAGATGTTCGAAAGAATGCTGCAAGCGGAAAAAAGATTTCCTATCAGATTAACATATAAGAAGAAAAAGTAGATTCAGAAGCAATTGCATCATTTCATCACCTGATATCTCTCCATGCACAATTAAATCTTGACTCTTCTGTCCTGCGAAAGTATATCACTCCACCCTACAACGAGAGCATAATTCCAGAATATAATTAATTATTTAAGGGCTAAGTAAACATCCAACTGAAAACAATATTCATCCTTGCTACCATGTAATGCTGTGAGTCGATAGAAGTAAGTGACATATTTAGATTAATTCTACTACCAATGCTCTGAAAACAACACTTATCCTCTACCATATATGTTTCATCTCTGACGAATTAATGTTTTTTTTTTTTTATTTTTGACGAGAAGGGAAAAGGAATTGTTGCAAATTAGTAGATGTTTCTTTCTGTTCACAGTTTAGAAGAGAACCAACCAGTCCAAATGCTAATAATTACTGGCTAAGAGAGTTTGGAAACTCTTGAATTAATAGTGTTGAATATGACGATTCCGTGGGTAAAGTTTCACCATTTGTAACTACAGATTTATTCAATTAATAGAAAGAACCTACAAACACTGAGAAAAAAAAAATAGAGAGAAAAAGAACACATGATATGACATAAAAATGTAAGGGGTGTGTCTTGCTAGTTATAAAGAAAGAGAAACAGATTCATTGATGAAAGAAAGGTAAGCGGGTGAGTGTCAATTTGAAATCCAGTAGTATATGGTTATTCAAACAAAAGAAAGGTAAAGACTCAGAGCCGCCATGCCAACATATTTATTGAAACATGCAGTATACATACCTATCCCGATCTATGAATATGTCAGGAATATGGGATATCTTGGCCCACTCTTCTTCATCTCTTTTGCATCTTTCCTTCAAGCTTGGACCATCATAAATATTCAATTCCTTGAAGAAGATGAGTCGTTGCATCTGTTCCTTGGATGGTAGGTGTCTCAGATTTTCACACACCTGAATCCCCATTCTTTCAAGTGATGCAAGGTTTCCAAGCCACTTCGCAATCTTGTCAAGTTTGTGAACTTATATATGTGGAGGGATTTGAGCGTTGTGAAGCGTTGAAGCTGATGAGGCAACGATTGGAGAGCAGCCCACCCTTTAATTCATAAATCATGAAGGGAAGGGAGAAGGGGATTGTTGGACCCTAGTACCCTACTAATTATTAATGGGAAGTCAGTCAACTCCACAGCAAATGGACCAAGCCACAGTTTTTCAAGGGCAGTCAGGACTTGTAGGCCTTGCAAGCGTTTGAGACCTTAACAGTAAGTAACTTGCAATTGGAGAAGAGAAGGAATGCTTCACAAGTCAATAGATGAGATAGCTGGGCAGTGATAAATCCACAATTCCTTAAGCAAGGTGAGTCGTAGCATTTGTTCCTTGGAAGGTAGCTGCCTTAGATTCACACAGTTTTCAAAACTCAAGTATTGCAGTGATGCAAAGTTTCCAAGCCACTCTGGCACCACTGTCAAACCATCAAAGGAATCTATTATCTGAGAGTTGAGCATGGTGAGGTGTTGAAGCTGATCAGGCACAGATAACTCATTGGTTTCTACTTTCAACGCATGAGAGAATCCACCAATGCTCAGTTTTTCAAGGGTAGTCAACAATTGTAGGCTGCATTAATGATACCAATTAACGCAGCGAGGATCTTCCAAATTGAATTGCTTGAAAAGCCGCAAACAAACTACCTAGGGCCAAAGAATTAAAACCAAATTCTCACAAAAATTCATTAATTCATCAAAAAAACTCCTCACTAATTACAATACATTGCCTATATATAGGCTTTTAACAAACGAAAACTTGTAATTCTATGTTATATATCTAATGAGACACTATAATATGCTAGCCCTTAATAAGGGACACATAAAATAAGAAACTTTTTATTCCTATAAAACTCTAAAAGTGATTGACACCTATTCATGTAAATTTCCTAATTGTCAATGACACACACTAACATAACATAACTATACAATAAAAAAAAAACTGACTAACCAAAGACTCCTAGTTACCTAATTAGACTAACCAGAACCAATTCCATGACACCAGAGAAATTATTTTGATGAGAAAAAGCAACCTACCCAAGCTGATCACAAAAACATATTCTATCGATCTTTGATTAATCAAATACATAACAGGTTAGACATTGCATATAAGAGTGGATGAAAATAATTGCAATAGATCTCAACAATAAAATTCATTTGAAATTACTTCATAATTCATAAATTGGATAGAGTCTAGGGAATGTAAGTAAACATTTTTGTTTTCATATTGAAATGTGGAATATGGGACAACATGAGCGCCCTTGAATTTTTGCATCTTTCCTTCCGTTAATGGGAAGTAACGCAATGCAGGAGAAGTCACCAATTTCTAGTTTCTCAAGGGTGGTCAGATATTGTAGACCTTGCAAGTAGTTGATTCCTCTTGGATGTAAATCAACAAAAATTATAGCAGGGACATCAAAGGAACTTGTAGTTGATGCTTACAACGCTAAGCATATAACAAATTGTTTGTTGTTGTTTTCCTTCTACTATGGCACATTGAAAGATCATGTAAGCTCTGTAGGTATACTGTTTTGAATCAAATTATGGAATGGTATTTGAATTTTGTTTTACTAATCATCTAGGTGTTTTTTTTTTTTTTTGGAAAGATCATTGCCAGATGTTTGGTGAGCTTAGTTTCCTAATGCAAGAGTTCTAATTTGTTCAGAATCTTCACATTGCTAATCGACTTTAATTTTTTTTTTGGTAATTGTGTCTCTTTTTAATTTTTACCACTTCACTTCATCAGTTGAGTGAAAACTGTTCATAAAATTACACTGCTTCAAGTTTCAAGAACTATAATAAGTGAAAACTGAGCATAAAATTCATAACAGCTGCCTTCAATTCTTAAATAATGGCTAAGACTCGAAACTGATTTGACGTCAAGGTTTGGTGCCACAATGATTTTTATTTATTTATATGACATTGAATTTGCAATATTCTAACAGTACTGTAATTACTCTACCTTCGAAATTCTACCTAAATATACCAGGACGAAGAAATGGAGTTCACAAGTAATACTTCTATCACATGATCAATTTGGTCCTCACACTTAATGTTATGAATTAGCCCTTTATTCAAGAAAAACTCAAGAGTATTGCATTTACATACAGAAAATACCTAGTTGATGACTTTATGTTACGACCAAAAGCTACAGTGTGGATTCATTTTGTAAGTAGACCATCTCTTAGACATGACAGTAAAAATGATAGTTTACTCCTACTTGAATAATAAAAAAGAAACAGTAATAAGAGTAGATAAAAGTAACTGCAATAGATCTTAGCAATCAGATTCAACTGAAATAATTGATTCCTAGCGCTTCTTGGGAGTGCAGCTCATATATATAGTAGGTGAGAGTTGGAAGGCAATGAAACCTGTATCGTGAGATGTTCTACAGTATCAAGAACTTGTACATAAAGCCCAAATTTCTTTTTTTTTTTTAGTCAAAAAAAAAAAGATCAACATTTCGGTTTTCATGTAACACACACATATACCTGATGATGTTAAAGTATGCTCAAATATGGAATACAGGATATCTTTGACCACTGAGGACGGTCTCCATATACATTGTTGCATCATTTCACTGAGGATGGTAGATGCATCAGATCTATGTATAAGAGATAATATGCAAGCTTTCAAGTGATGCAAGGTCCACGCCAAGCCAATCCGCCAGGCCGCCAAATTCTTAAAGCATAATATGGAGAGGGATTTTTGAAGGTCATGACGCAGAGATTGAAGAGTAGGCACAGCTGCCAAGTAAAGAATATAACTGTATATTTTTTTTTTTTTTTTATTTTATGTAAGAAGCATATAACAGTGTATTGGTTTAACAACACTTGAAAAAAAATAGCCTTTCGATTATTTAGTCACCTTGATGGCTCTATGAACAACGCAACCATCTCAATGACTATGTAGCCCAAGCACACGGTTCCTCAATGTTTTTAGTCTTTACAACAATGAAAGACAACTTGCGCCTTTACCTATGACTGGAAAGCAATTAGAATCGTAAAGGCTATATAGTAAGGTATAAAAGAACTGCAACAAGAAAGGTTAGTAGTGTGCTTAGAAGTTAATCCCTGAAATTCCCATTAGAGGCGAACTATGTCACTAAGTCAAACTTTCCACATTAACTCCCTTTTTTTGTTATTAGGGGAGCGAATCCTATAATTCTTGTACACACACTTTACAGCAACCCTCTTTCCACTAGCCAAAATAACTCGGCAAGACACGGTCAACACTTCCCAAGTGAGGGAGTCTGAGTATCTAACAGAGATCACACATCTTGTTTCCTTCAACAAAAAATGCAAATGTAACAAGAGAATGAGCCTTAAATCATCTTCTTAGTTCATGGTTAACATCAACATTCAAACGGGAAAAGTTTGTTCTCTTCTACAAATTTAGGAGCATGATGATCAGAAGAATACTTGGGTCGAGTCATGACAGCGATGCTACACAATTTTCCAAGGATGTTAATATACCAAAGTAATAAGAATATAACAAATATCTATCCATGTGAAATTACTTTATTTCTTTTACAACACTTTCGACATTGCAATTAGAGAAACTTAGGGTCATTGATACCAATGACGGATCCAAGGTTTAGGTAAAAGTTTAGCATGATTTGGCCACACAGAGAATAGTAATGTGCAACTGTGCAAGATTGATTTCATCAACAAGAGGCCACTTGCAAGTCAACTGTAGTTCCACAAAATCCCTAATATCTCCTTTTTTTCGCACAATATTGGTAGACATAAACTCTCGCTCTTCCTTTCTTTTCTTTTTGAAGGAAAACATATCTGTCTATGATTTAAAAAAAGAAAAGCCTAATGCAACATCTAATTAGCTAGCATGACTTGATCATAATCTTACAGATAAACAAATATAAACATACCATTCTAATCAGTAGATCAAAAGCATTTAAGTCCACATGGTTAACTTCCAGTCCTGATCAAACTTGCAAGATAACAAAGCCAGAATTTCACAAAAGCTCTATCGACCTTTTTGTCCTAAGAAAGATCACTCCACCCTAGGACAAGAACGTAATTTGAGAATCTATAACCCTAATAAGAGGCTTGAGATGTAGGATTTAACGCTCCAAAATAGACTTAATTTCATGACAGGAAAATAATCTTGACTCTTCTGCCCGAGAAAGATCAGTTCACCCTACAACAAGAACATAATTCCAGAATACTATTATTAAAAGGCTAACTAAACATCCAACTGAAAACAATAATTGATCATCTCTACTACTACTAGCAATGCTCTGAGTTGAAAGAAGTAAATAAGTGACATATTAAGATTCAACTACCAATGCTCTGAAAATAGCACTTCATCCTCTACTATAAATGTTTTATCTCTTGAGAATTAATTGTTTTTTTTAGGACAAGGGAGAAGAAATTGTTGCGAATTAATTAGATGTATCTTTCTGTTAACAGTTTAGAAGAGAATCAACCAGTCCAAATGTCAATAAGCTGGTTAAGATAGTTTGAGAACTCATGAATTAATGATGTTTATTTTTTGTCAAATCTTGAATTACTAATGTTGAACATGGTGATTTCGTGGCTACAGTTTCACAAAAATGTAAGGGCTACTGTGTCTAGCTAGTTATAAAGAAAGAGTAACAGATTCAATGATGAAATAAAGGTAAGGTGGTGAGTGTCAATTTGATATCCACTAATATATGGTGATAGGTTCAATAAAAATTAATGATTTACAGATTTGTCAGTTGCTTCAGTTGCTATGTGTTCCACAAAATAAAAAAAGAAAAGGCATACACAATCATCATATTTAGAGTCATATTTATTGAAACAACTCCTTTAATGTATGTATAAATTTGGAATATGGGAAATCTTGGGCCACTCTTCTCCATCTGATCGACTGCATCTTTCCTTCAACTGGGGACACCAATGAATGTCCAATCTCTTGAGGAAGGTGAGTCGCTGCATTTGTTCCTTGGATGGTAGGTGTCTCAGATTTTCACAATCCCAAATATCCAATTGCTTGATCAAGGTGAGTCGTTGCATTTGTCTTGAGAAAGGCAAATAATTAAGGAGTTGTAGTTGATTCTTACAACAGTACTAATTAAGCATATAACAAGCTGTTTGTTGTTCTTTTCCTCCTGTTATGGCTCATTGTATTAAATCATGTAAGCTCTGTGTATTGTTTTGAATCCAATCATGGGCCTGCGTTTCAATTTTGTTTTCTAAATCATCTAGTTTTATTTTGAAAATGTTATATAGGGGATATAATACTACATAATATCAAATTGTAGGTGTTCCGTTGCGCCAATTAGGTGATGTCGACAGATGAGTACTCGCAATTCCAATCTCAAAATGCTTATTTGTCAACCATGCAAACATAGCAAAGCAAAAACAAATATCAAATCAAAGCAAAGCAAATCCACAAAACAGGTATTTCAGCGACAACATGATGAAATGAAGACATTCAACATGAATAACATAACCCAATGATTTAGGGAGATGCATGGACGAGGCATCTTTTGCTAAAAGGCAAGGTTTAGGGAGTTAATGCCGATTTTGTTTTTTATTTTATAAAAAGACTTCCATTATCGTTGGTGAAATCAATGCGTGTCGACTCCAAAACTCAAAAGACATTCAACATTAATAACTTAACCCAATGTTTTTTCATAAATATACAAATGATAGTTTGCTTCTACTTGAAAAATAAAAAAGAAACAGTAGTAAGAGTAGCTAAAAGTAACTGCAATAGATCATAGCAATCAGATTCAACTGGAATAATTCATTCCTACAGTCCTACCACTTTTTACGAGTTCAGCTCCGTCTCGTCGAATTTTGACATAGACTAATTGCCAAACAAGCACGCTTATTTAAACAAATTGGCAAAATCCAGTAGAGTAATTTGGGACTGAGGCTGTGTGTTGTGATGCTGTTGTAGCTAAATCCAGTAGAGATGAAAATAAGAGCAATCATTTATGTTTTAATGTAACATACATAAATACCTGATCGATGATGTACATAAATGTACATGCTAGCTAGCGCACGTCCAAATGTGGGATATGGGATTTTCATCCAAATAGGATGATCTCCATATACATTGAAGCATCTTTCCTTCAAGTGGGAGGGACCAGAAATTTTCAATCGCATGAACAAGGTAAGTAGTTGCATTTGTTCCTGGGATGGTATATGCATCAGATCTATATAAGAGACGATATGCAAGATTTCAAGTGATGCAAGGCCGTCAAATTATTAAAGCATAAGATAGAGAGGGATCTAAGCAATGTGAGGTATTGAAGGTGTTGAAGCATAGATTGGAGAGTAAGGAATACAAGTGTGCCTGAGCCTAAAAACACTTGAAAAATATTCTTTTGATTCTTTAGTTACCTTGATGACTCCATGGACAATGAACCATCTAGATCCTATGGAAAAACTTCAACCCAAGTGCGCAGTTCCTTAAAATCCTTAGTCTTAACAACAATGAAAGACGACCGGAGCTTTCCATTAGAATGATATTCATATACCAGAATGAGGTTCTTACTTTCATCGCAAAAGCCCTATAGGGGAATGAGGCTATGTTGTTGAACTCTTGTGATCTTGTCATTAATTAATACTGTTCCACATTACCTCTGTAGCCAACTGTTGTTCCGCAAAATCCCTAATATCTCCTTTTTCCCTGGATTACGTCTTTTTCCTACTTGAATGATATTACAAGCTAATTAGCTAGCATCTTGGTAGACATAATCTTTTGCTCTATCCTTTTTTCCTTTTCTTTTCTTTTTAAAGGAAAACAAAGCTGTCAATGATTTTTTAAAATAAAAGCCTAATACGACGCCTAATTAGCTAGCATGGCATGATCATAATCTTGTAGATAAAGAAATACAAACATACCATTCTAATAAGTAGATTAAAAGTACGGGTCCTGATAGAACTTGCGAGATAACATGCCTGAAAAGTAGACATTGTTTCCAGTATTAATAAGTTGGTATGATCTTCTGTCTCCAGCATATTTGCCACCAAATCAGAAAGCAAGCTTCCTCCCTATTAGTTTCTATAAAGATCTTTGAAGGCAAGCTGCAAGTGAAAAAAAAAAATGCCCTATTAAACTGACATATGCCAAGAAATTGAAAATCAATTCAAAAACGAAGTATCAATACATCACCTTGACATCTCAAGATGCTTATCCTCATATAAACAGGACTAATTTTTTAAAATGTTGCAAATTCAAAAAATGTGTGCGTGCAAGATTGATTCCATCAATTTGAAGTCACGAGTCAGTCAACTGAGAATATACCGGATCCTTACCTGTATGAAGGAGACGCATGCTAGTTAGCACATTGACAAAAGCATCCTCTTTATCTTTATATATATATATATATATATATATATATATATATATATATATATATATATATATATATATCAAATGATTTAAAAGAAATGCCTAACACAACGTCTAATTAGCTAACAGAACGTAATCAACAAATACAAATATACCATTCTAATGAGTTGATGAAAAGCATTTAAGCCCACGTTGTTAAGATTCAGTTCAGCTCAAACTTGCTAGATAAAGATGCCAGAACTGTAGACATTACTTCCAAAGTAATCTCGCCATTGATCCTCTATCTCCAGTATCTTTTCCAACCCGATTGAGTAAGCAAGCTTCCTCTTATTAGTTTCTAACAAGATGGTTTGAAAGAATGCTGCAAGTGAAAAATTAAAAAAATTGCCAAGTGAGATTAACATATACCACGGAATAGAAAATCGATCCAAAAGCAATTGTATAATTTCATCACCTGATATCTCTCCATGCACAATGAAATCATCTGCGTGATGGAGATATTTCTCACAAAATCTCGACTTTTTTGTCCCAAAAAAGATCACTTCACCCTACAACAAGAACATAATTTGAGAATAACAATTAGAAGGCTAAGCAAGTAAACATCCAACTGAAAACAACACTACTTGATCCTCTGCAATTAATTTTGTGAGTTTAAAGAAGTAAATAAGTGACATATTTAGATTCCACATACATGGTCATACATTTGAAAGTGTATATCTGGATCATTTCATACCAAAAAGCCAAAAAACCAAATGAGAAGGAATCTATATTCTACTTTTTTTTTTTATATCTATGAATTAATATGTACACAAGTCAATAAACTGGCTAAGAGAGTTTGAAAACAATTGAATTAAGAATTTTGAATATGGCAATAAAATAAGTAGATCATGTATTACAGATGACACTGAAATTACGCATTCAACCATTCTAATGAAGTAACAATTGCTGATAGATGACAATAAAATAAGGAAAGCTTTGGTGAAAATGCAGAGGCACCGAGTCGTAGAAACTTTTTTTGAGGACAGAAACATCATATATCATATGCTACGTACATACCTGAGTTATCAAAGATACAGAAATGTAATATGGGAAATCTTGGGCCACTCTGGATCATCTCCTTCCCATTCCCTGCTGCATCTTTCCTTCAATCTTGGACAATCATAAATATACAACGTCTTGAGGAAGGTGAGTCGGTGCATTTGTTCCTTGGATGGTAGGTGTCTCAGATTTCCACACCAATAAATCCTCAATTCTTCAAGTGATGTAAGGTTTCCAAGCCACTCGGGCAATTCCGTCAATTGCGAGAAGTTGCATATGCAGAGGGATTTGAGGGTTGTGAGGCGTTGAAGTTGATGAGGCAGAGATTGGAGAGCAGCCCACCCATCAATTGATAACTGGCGAAGGGAGGGAAGAATAAGGGGATTGTTGGACTCTAATGCAAATGGGAAGTCATTCAACTCCTCTGAAAATGGACCAAGCCGCAGTTCCTTAAGAGCAGTCAGGAATTGTAGGCCTTGCAAGCCCTGGAGTCCTTCACAATATGTAATCTTCAATTCACGAAGAGAAGGAAGTGTTGGCAAGTCAATAGATGAGATAGGACGGCAAAAATATATACTCAATTCACGAAGAGAAGGAAGGGTTGACAAGTCAATAGATGAGATAGTAGGGCAATTATATATCTCCAATTCGAGAAGAGAAGGAAGGGTTGGCAAGTCAATGGATGAGATCGCAGGGCATCCCCTTATAGTCAACTCATTGGGGGAGGTGAGTTGTAGCATTTGTTCCTTGGAAGGTAGCTGCCTTAGATTCCCACAATTGTCAAAGCATAATTTCCGCAATTCTGTGAGGCTCTGTGAAAGCTCAATATATTTCAGTTTACCATAGTTCCCAACATCCAAGCTCTCAAGGAAGACGAGGGAACTCAAAAACCCCTTCCCTAGCGACTCCAGTTCTGGACAATCTCTTATCGAGATTCCTTCACTTTCAAAGTAAAAATCACTCTCATCGATACAGCACAGAAATCTATTGGGGAGGATCTCATCTGCTGCTGCTGATGCTAATCCCTCCTCCCGGAAAGCTTGGAGTTTGGGGCAATTTCTTATAAGAACAGTATTCAATTGGCTATTGTTACTCACTAGCCCTTCTTGGAGGAATTCAAGGCCTTTGCACCCTGCTATTATGAAAGAAGTGAGAGAGGTGAGAGAGGATGTTATTGACACCACTCCCATCCCACCCACATTTTCTAACTTCAATGATTTGAGTGAAGGGAACATGTGCTCCGGTGTTTTACTCAAATTGGGGCAATCCTTGATCAATAACTCCTCCAAACAAGGGAACATCACTCCATCTCCTACCAACCATTCTTTCAAATTGGCCATGCTTCTCAGCAATAGCGTTTTCAAGTTGGGAAGGTCTGAACCATTTGACAACCATGCTGGAAATTCAACTCCTCCAAAGCCTTTAATTGATAGCCGTTGCAGATTTGTGTAAGGTCGCAAAGCTTCAAACACGAGTAACTCATCTTCATCACCACCACCAGCAGACCAAGGACTATCCAAATGAAGCCTCAACTCACGTAAGTTTCTCTTCTCGCTTAGATTGGCTCCCTTGGCTAAGCTTGCTTCTTTCACGCGCATAGACAATGAATGTCGAATGTACCTCCAAGGCTGTTTAAGCGTTCCAACATTGACATCTCACGTCCAGCATCCTCTTCGCTTGCCACAAAAATTGGCAATATTTGAAGTTGATGCAATTTACCAATTGCTTGTGGCATTTTCTTCCATTCTCCATATTCATCTATGAACAAATGTCTTAGCTTCTTCAGATTCTTCAAATCTTCAGGAAGCTTCGTAAGCTTCTCACATCCAAGTAATTTCAAAGTTTGCAAATGGTAAAGTCGAGTGACCCACCTCGGTAATGACTCTATGCTCGTGAACGAGATGTCGAGGTATCGCAAGTGCTTCAATTTACAATGTGAAGAGGAAGGAAAATTACAACCTTTAAAGTCGCTTAAACCTAGAACTCGTAATAACTTAAATTTAAACAATGTGCTAATTTCAATCGACTGTAGTGCACCTTCATTATCCGACCCTTCATATGACTCTTCATAAGAATCCAATTTAAAATTAATAAATGTACGCAACTTTTTAGCTTTGTCTAAGGCTTCTACTTTCTTTGGCGACATCAATGAAACATGTCGACATTTAGAGAGATCTTCCCTCATGATATTACCCTCCCCCATAATTTGACATTCAGACTTGCAAATTGATTGAGCCAGATCCTGTACAAGATCATGCATTTTGAACCATTTTATTTCTTCAAATTTGTTCATTTGTGCTTCTTGAAAGAAAGATTTTGAATATAAGCTGTTAAGATAAGTGTTACCCTTATCCTTCATGGTAGATTCTCCTTGAGTAGCTGGTGCTTCGATAAATCCTTGTGCCATCCAGAGTTGAATCAATAACTCTTTCGAAATCCAATAATCTTTAGGAAATATCGCACAATATGAAAAACATGACTTCAACGCCGGGGACAAACTGTTGTAACTCAACTTCAATACCTCTATAATGTAATTTTCTTCCTTTTCAAAAGTCGAATTCCAAATTTCAGCTCTTCGTGGTGCCAGCCACTCAGTTTCTTTCTTAGAGTACAATAAACCTCCGAGGACCCTTGCACTTCTTTGAGATTTCTCTTCCAATTTCCTCCAACCTGCTGCATGTCATCAGTCCTCCAGGACAGAATGCTCGCCTTTGGATTATGTTCCAACATTCATCATTAGATAAGCCTTTTAATTGATACATGTCTTCAGCTCGAGCTCGAACCGTCAATGCAACATTATGGCTGCGACAAGTCACAATGATCTTGCTTCCTGTAGCACCAAAGTTTTTCAATGGAGGTGCAAAATCTTCCCACTTTTCTTGTTCTTCTTGTTCAATCCACACATCATCAAGCACGAGCAGAAATTTCTTCCCCTTTAGCTGCTCCGTAAGAGCATTCTCCAAAACTTGCTTAGTTGATGATTGAGGCTTGGTAGTGTCTGGAATTTGTTCTAAGATTTGAGTGAAGAGATTTGTGGTGTTAAAATTATCGGAAACACAAATCCAAACTCTCAAATCAAAGTGCTTCCGTACAGCATCGTCATTGTAGGCAAGCTGTGCAAGCGTAGTCTTGCCAAGTCCTCCCAGTCCATATATGGCTATGACGCTAGTGATCTCTTGGTTAATTAGCATGCGGACTATATTTTCCTTGTCATCCTCCCTCCCAACCACATCTGAGTAATCCACAAATGAAGTTGTTTCTCGATCAATACCAGCAGCAGCAGCAGCAGCAAGGTTGGTCAAAGTGGTGTTCCGATTAAATTTTTATATACAATTTAAGATTGCAGTATAAGAATATTTATAGGCAATAGCAGTGCCAGAAATAGACTTCATGAAAAACTATCAAACTGTCATACACACATTTACATTCATGGATACAACAAAGAAACATATCGCTATTTCAAACAACACTTAATGATAATTGGTAACTCTTATATAACTCACATTCCTTAGTAAAAAGTGCATGGCTAATATATCTTTGCCATGTGTATTGACTGCTTTGCGACTTTCTCGTTGAACCTTTGTGGTGTACTCCAATTGAAAGCTACTCCAACTCCTTCAATGTATGAATTGAAATTTTCGACGGAATTGAAGAACTTTAGTTTCTCTAGGTGCATCGGCATCCCTTTAGAGTCCTTGTAAGAGGGAAAGTCCTGAAGTGCTCCAATGAAAATCTGAACACATCTTTAACCATGTGGGGATGGCTCAATGGTTAAGTTCTCAGTTTACGAGTGAAAGGTGTTGGGGATCAAATTCCACAAGTCTCTTTCTTATCAAAAAAAAAAAAAAAAAGCTTAACACATCTTCAGTACCTAATGGATTAACAGTTGATGAATAGACATGGTAAACTTCAATCCCTGACTTCAACGTTGCTGAGCTTAGCATTGATGCCATTGTCACCAACATTGCATTCACTACCATGTATGTTGGAACCTACACACAATCCCCATTTATGTTTGAAGAGTCAAAACGACTGTTGATATCAAAATGTCGTCGTATAAGTATTGCGTGCTTACCACATCAAAGACTCCATATTTTTTTTTCACTGGAGTCTATTGGGAACCCTGCTAGTCTCCTTCTTTCATGCAATAACAGCAGTAGATCCATCTTTTTTTTAAAAAACAAGATCCATCATTCTTAAAAGTTATTTCTTCAAAAATAAATTAAAAAATGAACTGTCTTATGTTCTTTTTTGGAAATTTATTTTAGATAGATAAAAAAAACATGTGAAAAAAATGTAATTGAAAGTAGAAATAAGGAAATGAATAGCTATAAAACCTGAATCCTTCCATCTAACCTGGGTAGAGTTCTTTTTATGTGCTGTTAATGATGCTCAAAAGAACAATAACTACTGGTATGTCTCCTTTGCTATTGCTTATCAACATCTTACCCATAGCCTTTGTGAATTCATACGTGTCATCCCCTCCGAAGGTTTTTGCTTTGTGAACATGAATAAACATTCATAGTATACGTGGTATCATAAATCCATCAGTTAACTACATAAGAAAGTAAAGGTTTTAGCTCGAAGGGAAGTACAGCTTTGTGATGAGATGTGAAATATTTTAATTTTTTTTATATGTGAAAATTTATTTAAATTCTGCGTTGTCAAGATTTTCACAGCATTTACCAACATTTGAATCCCCTAAAATTGACACTCTTAAGACTGGGCTTAGAAGTGAATTGTCCTAGACCGGATATTAGCACATGTTGCGCATCCACAAACAGGAAGGTGCCATATTCAAACTTCTGAATTAAAGGTGAAAATCTCTCAACCAAAGTTATTATCATCATTCCCACTGAAATCATTAACTTCCCTCAAGTCGAACATTTAATCAATCAAGGACATAAGAAAACAACCAAAAGGAAAACCCATAATTCCCGCTGAAGCTCATGCTCGCAGCTCTTACGCCTTCCAACATAGTCTTTTTACTTATTGTTGCTAAACACATTTATTAAAGTGCAGAAAACATAAGTACATGGGATTTCAAACAAAAACCAACATTAATAACAAACTGTTGTGGTATAGAATACACAATATTACCTTAGTCAACTGAGCGCTTCATTGAGACAAATCCTTCTTTAAGGTTGCCAACGCCCATCATTAAAACAAATTTATCTACCAGTGACTTCTTTTGTAGATCCGAATCTTGTTACAAATTTATCATTGACATTTTTTTCAATTCGTGAAATTTGAAAGTGCGAGAATATATGATTATTGACCAACACAAGGGGTGGAAAGAGATTGGTTAATGTGTCATATCAAGCATTAGTCAAATGTATATCTACCATAAAACAAGGACTTAAAAATAATTACTAATTTTTAGCAATATTAATGGAAAAGAAAAATCATCCATTATCCCACCACAAGAAATTAAGTAAATCAGTTCACTTACACATATACTGATACACTACTATTTTCCTTATATACAACTTCACTCAACAAAAGTTCACTCTTTTAATGAACTGAAGACCTCCCATGCTTTTATGCCCTTTGTAGAGGAAAACTTAAAGGTCTTAGTTATTAAATTGAGCAATAGAACACCTTCCATGTTAGCAGTTACCACTAAGACAACAATTTAAATCTCCATCATAAAAGGCTCTGGAAGAGAACGTCCGACGTTAGTGCTCAGACAACAATCTAGATATAAGGCAATGATAGTCACATAAAACAAACCTCATATGTTTATGAAGATGACATTCGATATCAATCTTTCTAGTGGTGCTTCCTTATTTCCTTTATTAGCAATAATTTCCCATAGCTAACAAAGTTCAAGAGGCATGCCATTTTCAACATTAAATAGAAACCAAACCACCTTCACTGTACAAAGAAAGCATGTCAGATAGTGGTTTGTAGGAAAACCATGAAATGTAGGCATCCTCTCAGCTAGTTTTTTCATAGAGGGTAAGAACCAAAAAGAACACAATAATTTAATGTCACATACGTACATAGCAGCAATAGCAATGTAAATAGAATACCATCACATAAATATGAATTACTTCATATTTGATTAGTTCGATAAGGATAGAGTGAGATGTAAATTTGATCAGTACTTTAATATGAAATAAATTAATGAAAGTGCAGACAAATTATGCAATTTCAATTGTGTAACCGTCCAAAAAAAAGCAACAAGACAAATGAAAGCATGGACCTTCAATTGCAGAGTCTTTGCTAAAATTTAAATTCCATAACCCTATAAATCTTATAAAACCTTAAATTATAAGAATATTCACCAAAGAAAACTTAAACTTAATTAAGCACCTTGTGAAAAAGCCCTAACTTGTCAATTCCAAATTCTTTGTTCTTCAATCGAGAGAGAGAGAGAGAGAGAGAGAGAGAGAGAGAGAGAGAGGCTACACACACAGTGGCATAGTGGCATAGGGTATCGCTGTCGTTTCGTCGAGGAGCAAAGCGTGAGAGAGGAAGGGCCTCACGTGAAGAGCACGCACTCAAGCAGGACGTCGAAGACCAGCATAACCAGCTCTTTCAATATAGTAGTAGATAATGGTGAGTTTGCGAAGAAATCTATTGGGGAGGATCTCATCTGCTGCTGCTGATGTTAATCCCTCCTCCCGGAAAGCTTGGAGTTTGGGGCAATTTCTTATAAGAACAGTATTCAATTGGCTATTGTTACTCACTAGCCCTTCTTGGAGGAATTCAAGGTCTTTGCACTTTTCTATGGTAAGAAAAGTGAGAGAGGTGAGAGAGGATGTTATTGACACCACTCCCATCCCACCCACATTTTCTAACTTCAATGATTTGAGTGAAGGGAACACATGCTCCGGTGTTTTACTCAAATTGGGGCAATCCTCGATCAATAACTCCTCCAAACAAGGGAACATCACTCCATCTCCTTCCAACCATTCTTCCAAATTGGCCATCCTTCTCAGCTCCAGCTTCTTCATGGAACGATACGATAAGGGCGGTGCAGAGGAAGTGCCAATGCAACCATTTTTTGAAACACCAAAGTGCTTCACTTGACTCATGTTACTAATCACCAACCACTTCACTCCACGCAACCCGCCGAAGCTCGGAATGTTCTCGCAGTGATTACAGTCGCTCAACTCCATGCCCACCAAGTTGGGAAGGTCTGAACCGTTTGACACCCATGATGGAAATTCAACTCCTCCAAAGCCTTCAATTGATAGCCGTTGCAGATTTGCGTGAGGTCGCAAAGCTTCCAACACGAGTAACGCATCTCCAGCACCACCACCAATACATGAACGTTCTTGATCACCAACAGACGAAGGTCTATCCCAACGAAGCCTTAACTCACGCAAGTTTCTCTTCCCGCCTAGAATATTGGCTCCCTTGACTAAGCTTGCTTCTTTCACGCGACACAGACAATGAATGTTGAATGTACCTCCAAGGCTGTTTAAGCGTTCCAACATTGACATCCCACGTCCAGCATCCTCTTCGCTTGCCACAAAAATTGGCAGTGTTTGAAGCTGATGTAGTTCACCAATTACTTGTGGCATTTTCTTCCATTTTCCATATTCATCTATGATCAAATGTCTCAGCTTCTTCAGATTCTTCAAATCTTCAGGAAGCTCTGTAAGCTTCTCACATCCAAGTAATTTCAAAGTTTGCAAATGGTAAAGTCGAGTGACCCACCTCGGTAATGACTCTATGCTCGTGAACGAGAGGTCGAGGTATCTCAAGTGCTTCAATTTACAATGTGAAGAGGAAGGAAAATTACAACCGTTAAGGCCGCTTAAATCAAGAACTCGTAATAACTTAAATTTAAACAATGTGCTAATTTCAATCAACTCTAGTGCACTTTCATTATAAAACCCTTTAAATTCCAAATCAAGAAATGTACGCAACTTTTTAGCTTTGTCTAAGGCTTCTACTTTCTTTGGCGACATCAATGAAACATGTCGACACTTACAGAGATCTTCCCTCGTAATATTACCCTCCCCCACAATTTGACATTCAGACTTGCAAATTGATTGAGCCAGATCTTGTACAAGATCGTGCATTTTGAACCATTTTATTTCTTCAAATTCGTTCATTTGTGCTTCTTGAAAGAAAGATTTTGAATATAAGCTGTTAATATAGGTGTTACCCTTATCCTCCATGGTAGATTCTCCTTGAGTAGCTGGTGCTTCGAGAAATCCTTGTGCCATCCAGAGTTGAATCAATAAGTCTTTCGAAATCCAATAATCTTTTGGAAATATCGCACAATATGAAAAACATGACTTCAACGTCGGGGACAAACTGTTGTAACTCAACTTCAATACCTCTATAATGTAATTTTCTTCCTTTTCGAAAGTCGAATTCCAAATTTCAGCTCTTTGTAGTGCCAACCACTCTGTTTCTTTCTTAGAGTACAATTTCCTCCAACCTGCTGCAAGTCATGAGTCCTCCAGGACAGAATGCTCGCCTTTGGATTATGTTCCAACATTCATCATCAGGTAAGCCTTTTAATTGATACATGTCTTCAGCTCGAGCTCGAACCGTCAATGCAACATCATGGCTGCGACAAGTCACAATGATCTTGCTTCCTGTAGCACCTGAGTTTTTCAACGGAGGTGCAAAATCTTCCCACTTTTCTTGTTGCTCAGTCCACACATCATCAAGCACGAGCAGAAATTTCTTCCCCTTTAGCTGCTCCTTAAGAGCATTCTCCAAAACTTGCTTAGTTGATGATTGAGGCTTGGTAGTGTCTGGAATTTGTTCTAAGATTTGAGCAAAGAGGTTTATGGTGTTAAAATTATCGGAAACACAAATCCAAACTCTCAAATCAAAGTGCTTCCGTACAGCATCGTCATTGTAGGCAAGCTGTGCAAGCGTAGTCTTGCCAAGTCCTCCGAGTCCGCATATGGCTATGACGTTAGTGATCTCTTGGTTAATTTGCATGCGGACTATATTTTCCTTGTCATTCACCCTCCCAACCACATCTGAGTAATCCACAACTTGTGTTTTTTTTTAGCGTAATTCTTTAAAGTTGTCATTGTGTGTCACACCATATGGTTGGTCTATAAAAGAATATAATTTTGTCACTAATGTTTTATTTAGTTATTCCTTGTGTATAGCCTTGTCCAACATATCTTGTACGTGGCCCAGACAAAGATCTATATTCTTGACATGATGTACAACTCTTGGGATATTAGAAGATCATATAAGATATTCTCGTAATATCTTTTGTATCTATCAAGTTGGCAAGTATTCAAACTGCAAACAAGATTGGCCTAAGTGCCTCGCATCAAGTCTTTCTATTTGAAACACAAGGCCGAGAAAAGGAAAGAAGAGATATCAAGAATGTGACACTAAGGTTCTACTCAAGAAGGAAAGTGGAATATGCCGAGAACATTCCTTGAAGACCGTTTCGACAACTCATTGTAACTAGTTGTTTAAGTTTTTTTTGTATAAATATGAGTGATCACAAACAGAGAAGTACATTGATTATTCAATTGTTTTCTACATTCAAATGAGATAAGAGAATGCACAAGCAATCTCTTTTCTTACACACACAATAGGGTAAGGGGACTTCGTCGAAACACCGAGGGGATCTCAGGCACCAAGGGGACTGTCACGACCTAATTTCCTAATCTTGATTTACTTGCTTAATCAGGATCACCGACCCGTGACGTGGGGCCCGCATGAGATGCGCACACTGACCGAAGCACGTGGCCGAGGTAAATATTATATTTGCACTGGTGTATGCCTAGTGTTGTGTATGTTTGTAGACTAATTAAGTCAATTTGTTTGCAAACCATAGACGCCGAGTTGACGCGAGCGGGGACACGCCTTGGAGTGCGTGCAAATACGGGTACCTAGTGGAATTACCCGGAGTAGCGAGACTAGGCTAGGAAATAGTAATAAATTTCAAATGTACCTTAGCATGAATTAAATTATATCATTAAGTTGGAAACTATAACGTTCGACGCACGGGAAAATTGCCTCGAGTTGCGTGCGAGTCGAGACACCGAGTGCCGGGTAGTTGAGAGTCGGTGAGACCACTAAGATAAATTTTATAAATTTGTGTGACCAATTAATTATGGTTCATATGGGATTAATGTACATTAATTGAGTTGGCCTATAGTTTATTTATTTAAGAAATCACATTTTAATATCCTATAGTTTGTTGTGAATTAAACTAACCTTAGGACATACCTCGAGATCCATGCTACCACACACTCCCATGATGAAAGTCACAAATTTGGTGTCACCAAGAGAGCTGGACTACCTAGTTAGGAACCCTCGAATTTGCCTCGAGATTCGTGACGCACACTTGATTACACAAATACATATAAGTACCACAAGATGAGTGGGTTTCTCATTGTTTTCTCCAACCAAAATACATGCAAATCACATAGAATGGAAGAGAGGGAGATTTTGGGGAAGTTTGGAGATAAATTTGAGCTACGAGCGGAGGGAAATTAGAGATCCAAACTAAGGTAATCTCACCCACCATTTCTTTTACCCAATTTCTTATGGATTTTTTTTTATTTATTGGATTTCAAACACAAATTTCATATTTACGAACATGCACTATGGATTTGGTTGATTTGGAGTCTAAATGGTATGAATTACACAAACAAACTAGTTTTAGTTGGATTTATTGGGAATTGTTTGTAAGAAGTTGGTATTTTCGGATTTTTGGATATTATTTGTGATTTTCAAATTTTCGATTAAATTAGTATTTTAGAGGTGGTTATAGTTGTTCTTGAGGTTGAAGATGAGTTGAGAGAGGAGACGTGTGCATCTCTTCCCTGGGCCAGGCCAGAGCCGGGTCAGGCTCGACCCAACCCAATAATATATATATATATATATATATATATATATATATATATATATATATATATATATGTGCATGTATACATATATATAGGAATATACATACATGTATATATGTATATGTATACATAATATATACATGTATGTATATATATATACACACACATACACATATATGTATATATACAAAAATAATAATAATAATAATAATAATATAAAATATATCTATGTAATAAAAATATTAATAAATAAATAAATAAATTATATGAAATGACCTTTCAGAGACCTAGGGGTGTTACGGGAGTTCGAGAGCGTTAGTCAGAGTGTCGCAAGGCTGGATAGCCATAGCTATCCTATGACTTGTAAGTGAAACTGTGGGAGCTCTTTACTTTATTTCATTCCAGTCATTTATCATTTTTCAGTCTATTTGTAGACTAGCTGATTTATTTCCCACATCATGATTTTCCTTATTTCTATTCATTATGAATATTGATATAGCATGATGCCATATTTGATATATCATTGACTCCATGCTTCCTTATATGCTCAATGTTTGTCTTAAAATATGACTAATGGATATTTAGAAGATGCATGTTATAAGGTTATCTGTTATGTTGGACTTGTGTTCTATTCCCTTGGGGCTTTGTAGCCTAACTTGTGTTGGAATCATAGCAATTGTAGGATATTAATTCTTGAAATCTAAAGTAGGGATTATCTAGTGTCCATTGCACACGAGATGCGCGGATTCACGAAGATTTCGATCTTTCGGGGTCTCCGGCACTCACCACTACACTTGGGCGGCACATGTGGCATGGGCCACGGTGTTGTCGGCAAGTATGAATGATTTATACGTGCAGAGCACAGTTCCGCCACTTGAGGTTAAAAAAAAAGAAGAGATTATTATTATATGTTGAGCACAGCTCCATACAGTAGTGGAGTAGGTTTGGTGATAGTTCTCACCGCTTACCGGACGTAGATCATCTCGACTTTGCATGTGTTAGTTTATGTGTATCAGTTAACGTTGGTATTTGCTTACATTATTATTCAACATTTCTTCAGCTACATATGTTTTTAAATACCTTTTGTTTAAATTGGAAACGTAGTATTAGATTTCCCCAGTTATCACTTAAATATCACTATAATCACCGTCTAGTTTCTGACGGTGGGTGTAGGTTCGTCGAGCAGCACCAAGCCGGACAAGGAGAATATCGACGACTACCTCTAAACTCCGAGCGCGTAGCTGCCCATACATGTAGGTTACTTTTTGTATTATATTTACTTACGTCTTTATCTTTTTGGGATATTATTGGGATGAGTGTTAGATTACCCGACTTTTGGCTTTCACTTTGTTTATATAGGTTTGCCGTTTACTTGCATATATATGGTGATCGTTATTTCCTGGATTCCACACTTAGAAAAAAAATTCCCGCTTAAATAATTAAGACTTTTGCTTTAAAATTGTAAAAACTTCCGCTAACTAAATTAATTGTTTAAAATTGAGAACATAGGTAGTAAAGGCTGACTAATATGTAATTGGGTCCTACGTGTCGTGATTTGGGCTTGATTACAGGATTAGACCGGGCGGTGTCCTAGATTAGTAGCGGAGCCGTCAAAGGGACTTGGGTACTATGTAGTTGCAAAGTGTAAGGGGGAGTGACTAGTGTAATAGAACTTGATGATGGATCAATAGCTTGGTGAGGGATCACAAGTTAGAAGTTCTATGTAAATTTGTAATCATCTTTATTAGTGCAATATACACCTGGGCATGGCCCCGCAGACTAGGACATTTCCGAACTACGAAATCAAACTTCTCGTGACTGCAATTTATCTTTATTTGTTGTTTTCTATTTACGCCAAGACAAGCAGCTTGTATCTGTGCCCACAACACTCGATATATACAAAGCTATTATCTGTGGCCACAACAAATTATGTTGTGTTCATTGCACCCAAGACAATTAGCTTGTAATTGTGCCCACAACACTCAATATATACAACAGCTACTGTCTGTGGCCACAACAAATTATGTTGTGTGTTCTTTATTGCACCCAAGACAGTTAGCTTGTAATTGTGCCCACAACACCTATATTTACATAGCTACTATTTGTGGCCACAGCAGAATTTGTTGGAAAGTGAGATTGTTTATAACAAGATCCTTGAGCCAAACTCTTAGCTTCCGCTCTTCCCTTACTTTTCCTCAGCATCTTGCATCACAGCTGGGATGATAGTTAGTATGCCTCGATGGTTTTGCTCCTCGCCTTTCACACCAAGCACAAGACCAATCTCTTCAAAACCAATAGAGATGAGTCTCTTAACAACAGGGTCGGTCCAAAGTATTTAAAGGCTCGGGGCAAAATTATAATTTGGGGCTCGTTAATTCTAATTAAATATTTGATATATAAATACACACTTTGCACATACAAAATTACTTCAAATCAAGTAAACTAAACAGTTTTTCAAAAAAGGTAAAGTGTGGTGATACTTACAAAATACAAAGGAGAAGACAAATCGACCAATGATTGGTTGGCATAATTGGAACTGAGTTATTGTCCTTTACCTAGTGACTCGAGTTTGAGTTTTGTGTGTTAGTGTCGTATGGATAATTGTCATCAGTTGCCTTAAAATGAGTTAATGATTCAATGTGGTTCACGTGTTGATTTGGAGAACCACAATTTGTTAAGATATGTTATTAGAACATGAAGAGCAGATCAATTATAACAGATCCCAGAATCTAGTAGTTGCGGTTTGTTACGTTCCATCTTTATCCACAACCAAACGAGAAGTTGTTAGAGTTTGATTCAGATTTTGATAGCGATATTGCCCACGTGATTCATGAGAAGAAGGTGGAAGTTTCTAAGGATCAAGACGATCAAATTCTAGTAGTTGTTAGGATTTGAGAAGTTTTGTAAATCATCTATAAATATGCGTCAAAGTAGAGAATATGTTATTCATTCATTGATTCATCTTTCCTAACTTTGTTTTGAATAGTGAACGTGTGTGTTCACTTATTTGTTTATCAAGTTGTAAAGCTCCAAGGGGACTTGGGTGCTAGTGTGAGGGGGAACCTCATTCCTGCAAGTGAGAGACTTGTGTGTATGATCCAGAGAAGCGTAGTGAGATGCTAGTAGGAGACCGTGAGGGAGTCATTAAAGGAGTCATGTACATCGTACGTGTTCATAGTGAACTTTGCATCCGGACGTGGCCCCGCAGATGTTGGTCCTTAACTTCTTCTAAACACATTTTTTATCTTAGGAATGAGATAGGTGTGTTCTTCTCTCGAGTTTCATCTAACCAGTTTGCCTATTGAACCTAGTACATGGGATCTCCAATCAGCCAGGTTAGGTTTTCGCCAGACTTAACTCATTTTTTAGGCTTTTAAACTCATTCCCCTCGATATCAGTTTACTTGATATTGACAAATCTTCAATTGATGACCATAAGTTTGTCTTCTCATTTCTCATTTTCTATGAAAATTATTCCATAATCAAGTAACTATTCAATGACAATCTTCGACATATAAGTCAAGATTTACCATTTTATGCATCATTTTATTCTGTCACTTGCGATTATTAGTCGGCATACATCTTATGCATTACCGAGACAATTGCATGCAATATGGAACATCCTCCAAGCTCTTTTAAAGCCATAATGTTACTTTTCTAGCTTATTAATGTGCACACAATCATTTAGATTCCATTGTGAATCTAACAATACTCTTATTTCTTTGATGATTTCCATTCATACCAGCATTTCTTCCCTAAATTCATCATTTAAGATGTGTCTCTCAACATCTTTTGCGTGCTTTATTAGCAACCAACATGCTACATGTCATTAGGGACTAGTGAATTTCTCTCGAAGAAATCAAGGCTCCATTTCTCTCTAATAAATCCTTAAGTTATCAATTTAATTTGCTACATTTTAAGCAATTTATCCGTCCGCCTTGAATTAGATTTTAAAATCCATTTACTCTTTAAACCATACATTATTCAATAAATGTCTCTTCAAATACTATATTGGGGATCATAATTTACTTTCTTTAATTCAAAAATAAAGACAAGAGTTTTATGCCCACCCCCACATCTTTCAAGTATTCATAAACATTTAATAATATATTTTCAACTTAAAAGATATAACTATCAAAATTAGGGATTGCGTACAACTAAATTGCTTCCGGCTCCCACAATTTTTGTGATCTCTTATGGTGATCCACACAATATTAATCCTTATTGTGTGGCACCCACACATATATAGTCTACCAATACATACCTTCATTGTTTCCATACACTGATTTAATAAATATATGTAAATAACTTTCTAACCCCATGACAAGCACGGTTGATGGACATCATATATGAGATAGCAACAATCACATACATACATCCACAATCTCAAAATAATGGCATAAAGGCCCTGCATGCCTCTGTTTGACCCGATCTCTTGCCCTCTTCGTGCAACAAGAAATTAATCATTTTAAATATACCACACCAACCGCAACAACAACCATCTCCAACCATAGAGAGATTCTAATAATTTTTTTTTCCACAAAATGCAAATGTATGCATCATAATCTCTATTTCTTGAAGTTGTTGCAACCCAATTTTGCACTTTTGGGGACATTCACACATATCTTCAAATTGCAGAGGGTAATCAAAATGTCAATTTACTTCATGGGAGTATTAAGACACATGTTTTCATAAAAATTCATTGACATATCATAATCATTAACAAATGCACATACATTGAATCGGATAAAACAAAATTTTTAATCACATCACTGATCACATGCATGCACCGATTCAAAAGAACCATACCTGTTCTATTGTAGTTTTTCTAACTGCCTTATAGTTATCTCAAATCTTGTTCATCAATGTGATCATGTGTCATGGCACCTTAATATTCTAAATTATAAATATGATCAGATTTGATCAACAGATTCAACACAAATACACTTAAGCAAGTAATGAATCAGAATTTACACAATTTAGTTTTCCTTATTAAAAAATGTAGATTGGTTATTCACCAGAGTCATATTGCTGCCATACCAATTCATCAACATCTATTGATATGTTAGTATCGATTCAATAGTAGATCAATGTCAATCGATTCAACTATATACATACCACGAAAACAGTGTATCATGTGTTGATTCATCAAAATAGTAAATTCATGTTTTGCTGCCACATGTCACTAGATGATTCCAAAACACTACATACACCATGAAGCATTCACAATTTTATGTACCACGTAAGTTATAATCAAATCAATGTTTTCCTTTCTCGCATCAAAGCATTCACTCAATATATATTGTAACAAAAAAAAATCATACCTGTAGTAATCGTCACCATAATTCAAGAATTTGTGATTTTAAATGCTACCAACCGAAACCACGCACGAGAATTAGTCTTCGGGTTCACAAATTCACCAAAAAATAGTCTTAAGATTGTTGGTGGGATTTCTGAAAACTTGGTGCGAAATAGAAGAAAAACTTGATGCAATTGATCGAGGCTTGAGTTATACTCAATGTTCTTAAGACTATTTCGCCCCACTACGGTGCTCACGGTCTAATGATGATAGTCTCCCAAGATACAACGATCATACTAGTGATTTGTAGCACTCAGAATCACTAGTCTACGAACCAATCTATGATTCAATACTCTCTCAGACTCAAAATCATGTAAAATAGAAAGACATTTTGATTTGACCTATTTGCTTTTCCTTCTAATTATATATCTATATTAAAACAATCCATCAAGTGAATATATATAGACTTTTATGTGTCTGTTAGGAAAAGACACACCTCTTGGTGAATTAATACACCTTCTTTTATGTGTCTATTAGAAAAAGACACACCTCTTGGTGAATAGATACACCTTTTGATCTATTATGTCTCTATACAATAGTACACACCTTTTCACATAATTTTCATTCAAATTATAAACAATTAAATAATATAATTAATTGTTCCAACAGGTCGTGGACCGAACAGTGTGAACAAATCTCCTGGTCTTGTGATTTGCTTTATGACTTTTATTTACATTTAAGTATTGTGTAATTCCTTGTTACAACATACTACATTTCCTGTTGTAACACGGATTGGTTCAGTAATTTCACTGTGGGTATAAACATTAACATTGAGAGCTCCCCACCTATATAGTGCACGACTCAGATCGAACTCAAAGTAGTCGAATAATCTGGATATCGAGTGATTTAGATAAAAAAAAATGAGAGAACAAATCACTAAGTGTCTAAGATGAGAAAATAATTAAGTTGAAAGGGTTTAGTTTTTTTGAAATGAAATGAATGACTCAATAGAGGACCAGACATAAACAACTTACCAATCAAGTGGTCTCAATGATTTGCTATGTGGTATTGATGTAAGAGGTTGGGGGTTCAAATTCTAAATGGGGAAAAATAAGTTAGTTTCATTTTTATAAAAAAAAGTACAAAAAAATCTTTTTAAGTGGCATTGCATAATCAACAATAATTCTTAAAATAAAACTTGTATTTGTATATATAATTAATTTTTTTTTTAAAATGGTGCCCCAACAAGGGTAGGGGCCCGGGGCGGTCGGCCCACTTGCCTCTATTGAGGGCCACTTGACAATCCCCCGGGTGCCACCCACAATGATCTCTTCAGTCATCTTTGATTTCGGGAGTGGATTTGATAAAGTTAATAGGTGTAATGTTGGTAACGTTTACCATTAGAAATGTGCCACGTGTACAATATAGATGTGCTTTACACTTTTGTTCTCCCCATTTTTACTCTTTTGTCCACATGGCGTGTTGCTATTGGGAGACATTACCAACATCATCCTCCCAACATTAGCAAGTCCCCTCCCCTTTGATTTCTTTCTTGAGAAATTAAAAAAGAAGTGGTAGTTTCTCACTCAACGCACTGCAGATTACAGGTAAAAGCTTTGTTGCATTGATTATATTAAATAGAGCTGAGCTATGTTAGGAAATTTAATATCTATTGATTGACATGTGAAAAAGTTGTGATCCAGTGTAAGTGACTTCAATTTAATATCTATTGATTGACCAAATTAATTCCACATATAATTAATCAGATTCAGAGGTAAGCTGTCTTTATATCATCATTCTAGACCCTGACATTAATAAATTTTAATTAACTAGTTGTATTTGTTTAATCATCACTAGAACTTAAGTAGCCCTTGTTTTGACATTATGCAACTTATTAGTTGAAGCTTACAATACTAAATACTACTATATACCAAGTTGTTTGTTGTTGTTTTCCTCTTAATAACTTCGATGCATGAAAATTTTTCTTTAAAAACAAATGAGTGAATGAGCTGATTTATCTGTTAAAATTACAGTCCTCAGATGCATTATTTTAGCCACTCTGAAAAGTATAAACAAACAGTAATAACTAACATCATTTTTTATTTTATTTTCTTTTTTTTTATAACGTTGACTACACAACGTCGAAAATTTTGGTGAAGCTGTACAACAACCATTTAAACATAATTAGCAATCAAATTCAAGTGAAATAATTCATGCCTACCACTACGAGTAATGGAGCTCATACATATACATTAAGCAAGAGTTGAAGGGAAATAATTGCATTCAACGTATCGTCGAATTTTGATAAGAGAGGCCATAGAGTTAAAGATGGTAAAAAGACTAATTGGCAACAAAGAGCAATTCTGTAATAGATAACATGTAGGAATGGCATTTGATGTCTTCAGCTTCACCATCATGAACAAGGTACGTAGTACTGACTCTATTTAATTGTTCATACAACTGCCTTCATGAATTCTAAGCAGCGGCTAAGAACCGAAACTGATTTTGCACAAGGCTATTGCCAGTGGCGTCGAGCCAACTACTATGATGTTGTATTGAAAATATTTGACTGTGTATGAACAACTGATGAATTCATGATTTCTTAATCCATCTTTTCCTATATATATTAAGGGGTGTAATACTGATATCAAATTGTAGGCATCTAGTAAGTAGGTAAAGAGTTCCCTTGGTTAGTACTAAAGTGATTATGTATCAATATTGATATACTAACGAACTCTGGTTTTTAACACATTGATGTTAGGTGAGATTACCAACTCATAATTTTGAGTGCATTGCATCTCCATGCAATTGTCTAGTTATCAGTTTGACCATCATATTGTTGAACATTTTCAAAAACATTGAAATGTGTTTAGTCCCACATGGGATAGAAAGTTATACTTTAAATATATAGTCTTGCACTACTCTAATTGTTTAGAAAGAAACACTAGAGTTATGCGAAGCGAATCACACCACGAAGTGAATCACTCCACGCGGCGCACATGGTTAATAACTAACAATTGTATGGTATATCCATGAATATACAAGTCAGTCATTGAAACTTTTCGTGAAAGTGCATAACTGTCACAAAAACATATTCTATCGATCTTTGATTAATCAAATACATAACAGGTTAGACATTACATATACGAGTGGATGAAAATAATTGCAATAGATCTCAAGAATAAAATTCATTTGAAATTACTTCATAATTCATAAATTGGATATAGTCTAGGGAATGTAAGTAAGCATTTTTGTTTTCATGTAACATACATATTCGTTATATTGAAATGTGGATACGGGACATCCTGGGCGACCATTGCATTTTTGCATCTTTCCTTCCGTTAATGGGAAGTAATGCAATGCAGGAGAAGTCACCAATTTCTAGTTTCTCAAGGGAGGTCAGAAATTGTAGGCCTTGAAAGGAGTTGATTCCTCTTGGACATAAATCAACAAAAATTATAGCAGGAAAATCAAAGGAACTTGTAGTTGATGGTGACAACGCTAAGCATATAACAAATTGTTTGTTGTTGTTTTCCTTCTACTATGGCTCATTGAAAGATCATGTAAGCTCTGTAGGTATACTGTTTTGAATCAAATTATGGAATGGTATTTGAATTTTGTTTTACTAATCATCTGGGTGTTTTTTTTTTTTTGGAAAGATCATTGCCACATGTTTGGTGAGCTTAGTTTCCTAATGCAAGAGTTTTAATTTGTTCGGAGTCTTCACATTGCTAATCGACTTTAATTTTTTTTTTGGTAATTGTGTCTCTTTTTAATTTTTACCCTTTCACTACATCAGTTGAGTGAAAACTGCTTATAAAATTACACTGCTTCAAGTTTCAAGAAATAAATAAGTGAAAACTGAGCATAAAATTCGCAACAGCTGCCTTCAATTCTTAAATAATGGCTAAGACTTGAAACTTTTGACGTCAAGGTTGTTGCCAATGGCACCAAACCAACTACAATGATTTTTATTTATTTTTTGGACTTCAACGGGAGTCGAACCGACCCCCAAACCTTGCCTTTTTAGTGACGTTATTGGCTGTGTTTCATTGTTCACATTTTGTTAACTGCTATATATGACATTGAATTTGTAATATTCTAACAGTACTGTAATTACTCTACCTTTGAAATTCTACCTAAATATACCAGGACGAATAAATGGAGTTCACAAGTGATACTTCCATCACATGATCAATTTGGTCCTCATGCCTAATGTTATGAATTAGCACTTTATTCAAGAAAAACTCAAGAGTATTGCATTTACACACAGAAATACCTGGTTGATGACTTGATGTTACGACCAAAAGCTAGAGTGTGGATTCATTTTGTAAGTAGACCATCTCTTACAAATGACAGTAAAAATGATAGTTTACTCCTACTTGAATAATAAAAAAGAAACAATAATAAGAGTAGATAAAAGTAACTGCAATAGATCTTAGCAATCAGATTCAACTGACATAATTCATTCCTACCGCTTCTTGGGAGTGCAGCTCATATATATAGTAAGTGAGAGTTGGAAGGCAATGAAACCAGTCTCGTGAGATGATCTACAGTATCAAGAACTTGTACATAAAGCCCAAATTTCTTTTTTTTTTAGTCAAAAAAAATAAGATCAACATTTTTGTTCTCATGTAACATACACATATACCTGATGATGTTAAAGTATGTTCAAATGTGGAACACATGATATCTTTGACCACTGAGGACGGTCTCCATATTTACTGTTGCATCATTCCTTCGAGTCAGGACAACCAGAAGTTTCCTATCGCTTGAGCGAAGTGAGTCCTTGCATTTGCTACTGGGATGGTAGATGCATCAGATCATTGTTTAAGAGATAATATGCAAGCTTTCAAGTGATGGTCCCCGCCAAGCCAATCCGTCAGGCTGCCAAATTCTTAAAGCATAATATGGAGAGGGATTTTTGAAGGTCATGACGCAGAGATTGAAGAGTAGGCACAGCTGCCAAGTAAAGAATATAACTGTATATATTTGTTTTTTTATATAAGAAGCATATAACATTGTATTGGTGTAACAACACTTGAAAAATAAAAATAGCCTTTCGATTATTTAGTCACCTTGATGGCTCTATGAACAATGCAACCATCTCGATGACTATGGAGCCCAAGCACACGGCTCTTCAAAGTTTTTAGTCTTTACGAAAATGAAAGACAACCTGCGCCTTTACCTATGACAGGAAAGCAATTAGAATTGTAAAGGTTATATAGAAGGTAAAAAAGAACTGCAACAAGAAAGGTTAGTAGCTTACTTAGAAGTTAATCCCTGAAATTCCCATAAGAGTAGAACTATGTCACTATGTCAAACTTTCCACATTAACTCCCTTTTTTTGTTATTAGGGGAGCGAATCCTATAATTCTTGTACACACACTTTACAGCAACCCTCTTTCCACTAGCCAAAATAACTCTGCAAGACACGGTCAACACTTTCCAATTGAGGGAGCCTGAGTCTCTAATAGAGATCACACATCTTGTTTCCTTCAACAAAAAATGCAAATGTAACTAACAGCAACATTCAAACGTGAAAAGTTTGTTCTCTTCTACAAATTTAGGAGCATGATGATCAGAAGAATGCTTGGGTCGAGTCATGACAGCAATGCTACACAAAATCCCTAATATCTCCTTTTTTCGCTCGATTACGTCTTTTGCAGCATGAATGATATTACAAGCTAATTAGCACAATATTGGTAGACATAAACTCTTGCTCTTCCTTTCTTTTCTTTTTGAAGGAAAACAAATCTGTCAATGATTTAAAAAAGAAAAGCCTAATGCAACATCTAATTAGCCAGCATGACTTGATCATAATCTTACAGATAAACAAATATAAACATACCATTCTAATCAGTAGATCAAAAGCACTTAATTCCACATGGTTAACTTCCAGTCCTGATCAAACTTGCAAGATAACAACGCCAGAACAGTAGACATCACTTCCAGTATTAATAAGCTTCCCATAATATTCTGTCTCCAGCATATTTGCCAATTCAAACTAGAAAGCAAGCTTCCTCGTATTAGTTTCTAGCAAGATGTTTGAAAGAATGCTGCAAGTGAAAGAAAAAAAAAATTGGCAAGTGAGATTAACATATATAAAGAAATAGAAAAGCAATTGTATAATTTATCACCTTGATGCCTCTCCACGCACAATGAAATCATTTGCGTAATGGAGAAAATACAGTGCAAGAGCAGAATTTCACAAAAGCTCGATCGACGTTTTTGTCCTAAGAAAGATCACTCCACCTTATGAGAAGAACATAATTTGAGAATCTATAACCCTAATAAGAGGCTTGAGATGTTGGATTTAACGCTCCAAAATAGACTTCATTTCACGACAGGAAAATAATCTTGACTCTTCTGCCCGAGGAAGATCAGTTCACCCTACAACAAGAACATAATTCCAGAATACTATTATTAAAAGGCTAACTAAACATCCAACTGAAAACAATAATTGATCATCTCTACTACTACTAGCAATGCTTTGAGTTGAAAGAAGTAAATAAGTGACATATTAAGATTCAACTACCAATGCTCTGAAAACAGCACTTCATCCTCTACTTTAAATGTTTTATCTCTGGAGAATTAATGTATGTCAGTTTTGATCCTCATCTATGGTGAGAGAAGTAAGACTTAGTAATATGAACATTTGTTCATTAAATTGTATACCCTTTGTGAGGAGATGGTTGAGGAGCTGGGTTATCTTTACCAAAGACCAGCTGGCGAACGCGGTTCAGAGTTTCTGTCTCCCTCACTGACCGACTTTCCCAACCATGCAAACATAGCAAAGCAAAAACAAATATCAAATCAAAGCAAAGCAAACCCACAAAACAGGTATTTCAGCGACAACATGATGAAATGAAGACATTCAACATGAATAACATAACCCAATGATTTAGGGAGATGCATGGATGAGGCATCTTTTGCTAAAAGGCAAGGTTTAGGGAGTTAATCTTGATTTTGTTTTTTATTTTTTAAAAAGACTTCTATTATCGTTTGTGAAATCAATGCGTGTCGACTCCAAAACTCAAAAGACATTCAACATTAATAACTTAACCCAATGCTTCTTTATAAATATACAAATGATAGTTTGCTTCTACTTGAAAAATAAAAAAGAAACAGTAGTAAGAGTGGTAAAAGTAACTGCAATAGATCATAGCAATCAGATTCAACTGGAATAATTCATTCCTACAGTCCTACCACTTTTTGCGAGTTCAGCTCCGTCTCGTCGAATTTTGACATAGACTAATTGCCAAACAAGCACGCTTATTTAAACAAATTGGCAAAATCCAGTAGAGTAATTTGGGACTGAGGCTGTGTGTTGTGATGCTGTTGTAGCTAAATCCAGTAGAGATGAAAATAAGAACAATCATTTATGTTTTAATGTAACATACATAAATACCTGATCGACGATGTACATAAATGTACATGCTAGCTAGCGCACGTCCAAATGTGGAATATGGGATTTTCATCCAAATAGGATGATCTCCATATACATTGTCGCATCTTTCCTTCAAGTGGGGGTGACCAGAAATTTTCAATCGCATGAACGAGGTAAGTAGTTGCATTCGTTCCTGGGATGGTATATGCATCAGATCTATATAAGAGATGATATGCAAGATTTCAAGTGATGCAAGGCCGTCAAATTATTAAAGCATAAGATAGAGAGGGATCTATGCATCGTGAGGTATTGAAGGTGTTGAAGCATAGATTGGAGAGCAAGGAATACAAGTGTGCCTGAGCCTAAAAACACTTGAAAACTAGTCTTTTGATTCTTTAGTTACCTTGATGGCTCCATGGACAATGCAACAATCTAGATCCTAAGGAAAAACTTCAATCCAAGTGCGCAGTTCCTTAAAATCCTTAGTCTTAACAACAATGAAAGACGACCGGAGCTTTCCATTAGAATGATATTCATATACCAGAATGAGGTTCTTACTTTCATCGCAAAAGCCCTATAGGGGAACGAGGCTATGTTGTTGAACTCTTGTGCCAGAACTGTAGACATTACTTCCAAAGTAATCTTGCCATTGATCCTCTATCTCCAGCATCTTTTCCAACCCAATTGAGTAAGCAAGCTTCCTCTTATTAGTTTCTAACAAGATGGTTTGAAAGAATGCTGCAAGTGAAAAATTAAAAAAATTGCCAAGTGAGATTAACATATACCACGGAATAGAAAATCGGTCCAAAAGCAATTGTATAATTTCATCACCTGATATCTCTCCATGCACAATGAAATCATCTGCGTGATGGACAAAATTCTCACAAAATCTTGACGTTTTTGTCCCAAAAAAGATCACTTCACCCTACAACAAGAACATAATTTGAGAATAACAATTAGAAGGCTAAGTAAGTAAACATCCAACTGAAAACAACACTACTTGATCCTCTGCAATTAATGTTGTGAGTTTAAAGAAGTAAATAAGTGACATATTTAGATTCCACATACATGGTCATACATTTGAAAGTGTATATCCGGATCATTTCATACCAAAAAGCCAAAAAACCAAATGAGAAGGAATCTATATTCTACTTTTTTTTATATCTATGAATTAATATGTACACAAGTCAATAAACTGGCTAAGAGAGTTTGAAAACAATTGAATTAAGAATTTTGAATATGGCAATTCCGTGGTTAGAGTTTCACCATTTGTAAGTAGATATTTATTCAACTAATAGCAAGAAGCTACAAACATAGAGAAAGAAACACCACATTACGACACAAAAATGTAAGGGGTTTGTCTACTATAATGAGAAACACATTCATTGGTGAAAGAAAGCTAAGGTGGTGATGAGTGTAAAGAAGAATAACTAATGAGTTGCATATGTGATAGTTGCTGCAGTTGGGATGCGATCTATAAGTAGATCATCCATTACAGATGACACTGAAATTACGCATTCAGCCATTCTAATGAAGTAACAATTGCTGATAGATGACAATAAAATAAGGAAAGTTTTGGTGAAAATGCAGAGGCACCGAGTCATAGAAACTTTTTTTGAGGACAAATACATCATATCTACGTACATACCTGATGTTACCGAAGATGCAGATCTGGAATATAGGAAATCTTGGGCCACTCTGGGCCATCTCCTTCCCATTCCCCGCTGCATCTTTCCTTCAAGATTGGACAACCAAAAATATTCAACGTCTTGAGGAAGGTGAGTCGGTGCATTTGTTCCTTGGATGGTAGGTGTCTCAGATTGTCACACTCACTAATCGACAATCTTTCAAGTGATGAAAGGTTTCCAAGCCACTCGGGCAATTCTGTCAAATTTGAGAAGTTTTCTATCTCGAGGTATTTGAGCGTTGTGAGGCGTTGAACGTGATGAGGCAGAGATTGGAGAGCATCCCACCCATTAATCTCTAAGTGGCGAAGGGAGAGGAGAATAAGGGGATTGTTGGACTCTAATGCAAATGGGAAGTCATTCAACTCCTCTGAAAATGGACCAAGCCGCAGATCCTCAAGAGCAGTCAGGAATTGTAGGCCTTGCAAGCCCTGGAGTCCTTCACAATCTGTAATTATCAATTGACGAAGAGAAGGAAGGGTTGGCAAGTCAATAGATGAGATAGCACGACAATCATATATAATCAATTGACGAAGAGAAGGAAGGGTTGGCAAGTCAATAGATGAGATCGCAGGGCATTCCCATATCATCAACTTATTGAGGGAGGTGAGTCGGAGCATTTGTTCCTTGGAAGGTAGCTGCCTTAGATTCCCACAATTTTCAAAGCATAACGTCTGCAATTCTGTGAGGCGCTGTGAAAGCTCAATATATTTCAGTTTACCACTGTACCGAACATCCAAACGTTCAAGCAAGACGAGGGAACTCAAAACCCCCTTCCCTATCGACTCCAGTTCTGGACAATTCAAAATTCTCAATATTCCTTTACTTTCATAGCAAAAATAACTCTCATCGACCGTCAGTTTGCGAATAAATCTATTGGGGAGGATCTCATCTGCTGCTACTGATGCTAAGCCCTCCTCCTGGAAAGCTTGGAGTTTGGGGCAATTTCTTATAAGAACGGTATTCAATTGGCTATTGTTACTCACTAACCTTTCTTTGAGGAATTCAAGGTCTTTGCAATTTTCTATGGTAAGATAAGTGAGAGAGGTGAGAGAGGATGTTATTGACACCACTCCCATCCCACCCACATTTTCTAACTTCAATGATTTGAGTGAAGGGAACACACGCTCCGGTGTTTTACTCAAATTGGGGCAATCCTCGATCAATAACTCCTCCAAACAAGGGAACATCACTCCATCTCCTTCCAACCATTCTTCCAAATTGGCCATGCTTCTCAACTCCAGCTTCTTCATGGAATTATACGATAAGGGCGGTGCAGAGGAAGTGCCAACGCAACCATCTTTTGAAACACCAAAGTGCTTCACTTGACTCATGTATCTAATCACCAACCACTTCAGTTCACGCAACCCGCCGAGGCTCGGAATGTGCTCGCAGTGATTGCAGTTCCTCAACTCCATGCGCACCAAGTTGGGAAGGTCTGAACCGTTTGACACCCATGATGGAAATTCAACTCCTCCAAAGCCTTCAATTGATAGACATTGCAGATTTGCGTGAGGTCGCAAAGCTTCCAACACGAGTAACTCATCTCCAACACCACCACTAATACATGAACGTTCTTGATCTTCCAACACACCATCATCACCAACATACCAAGGTCTATTCCAATGAAGACTCAACTCACGTAAGTTTCTCTTCTCGCTTAGATTGGCTCCATTGGCTAGGCTTGCTTCTTTCACGCGACACAGACAATAAATGTCCAATGTACCTCCAAGGTTGTTTAAGTTTTTCAATGCCGTAATCCCACGTCCAGCATTCTTTTCACTCGCCACAAAAATTGGCAGTGTTTGAAGCTGATGCAGTTCACCTATTGCATGAGGCATTTTCTTCCATTTTTCATATTCATCTATGTGCAAATGTCTCAACTTCTTTAGATTCTTCAAATCTTCAGTGAGCTTAGTAAGCTTGCCACACTTGATTAATCTCAAAGTTTGCAAATGGTGAAGCTTGGTGACCCATGTCGGTAATAATTTGATGTTTGTGTACGAGAGGTCGAGGTATCTCAAGTGCTTCAATTTACAATGCGAAGAGGAAGGAATATTACAACCTTTAAAGCCACTTAAATCAAGAACTCGTAATAACTTAAACTTAAACAATGTGCTAATTTCAATCAACTCTAGTGCACCTTCATTATCCGACTCTTCATAAGAATCCGATTTAAAATTAATAAATGTACGCAACTTTTTAGCTCTGTCTAAGGCTTCTACTTTCTTTGGCGACATCAATGAAACATGTTGACATTTAGAGAGTTCTTCCCTCATAATATTACCCTCCCCCACAATTTGACATTCAGACTTGCAAATTGATTGAGCCAGATCTTGTACAAGATCATGCATTTTGAACCTTTTTATTTCTTCAAATTCGTTCATTCGTGCTTCTTGAAAGAAAGATTTTGAATATAAGCTGTTAAGATAGGTGTTACCCTTATCCTCCATGGTAGATTCTCCTTGAGTAGCTGGTGCATCGAGAAATCCTTGTGCCATCCAGAGTTGAATCAATAACTCTTTCGAAATCCAATAATCTTTTGGAAATATCGCACAATATGAAAAACATGACTTCAACGTCGGGGACAAACTGTTGTAACTCAACTTCAATACCTCTATAATGTAATTTTCTTCCTTTTCGAAAGTCAAATTCCAAATTTCAGCTCTTTGTAGTGCCAACCACTCTGTTTCTTTCTTAGAGTACAATAAACCTCCGAGGACTTTGGCAACTAAGGGCACACCCTTGCACTTCTTTGAGATTTCTCTTCCAATTTCCTCCAACCTGCTGCATGTCATGAGTCCTCCAGGACAGAATGCTCGCCTTTGGATTATGTTCCAACATTCATCATCAGGTAAGCCTTTTAATTGATACATGTCTTCAGCTCGAGCTCGAACCGTCAATGCAACATTGTGGCTGCGACAAGTCACAATGATCTTGCTTCCTGTAGCACCAAAGTTTTTCAATGGAGGTGCAAAATCTTCCCACTTTTCTTGTTCATCTTGCTCAATCCACACATCATCAAGCACGAGCAAAAATTTCTTCTCCTTGAGCTGTTTCTCAAGATCATTCACCAAATCTTCCCTACATGATTCAAGTATGGCACCACCAGAAATTTTCTTTAAGATTTGAGTGAAGAGATTTGTGGTGTTAAAATTATCGGAAACACAAATCCAAACTCTCAAATCAAAGTGCTTCCGTACAGCATCGTGATTGTAGGCAAGCTGTGCAAGCGTAGTCTTGCCAAGTCCTCCGAGTCCGTATATGGCTATGACGCTAGTGATCTCTTGGTTAATTAGCATGCGGACTATATTTTCCTTGTCATCCTCCCTCCCAACCACATCTGAGTAATCCACAAATGAAGTTGTTTCTCGATCAATACCAGCAGCAGCAGCAGCAGCAGGGTTATTCTGATCATCAGTAGGCTGGAGGTTGAACCTCGTCTTTCTGCTGTCAATGTCAGCCAACCTCAGATTTATGGCTTTGATTTGATGAGCAAACTGAAAACGCAGTGCAAATCTAGTAATGAAGGAGGATGAAAAGTAGTAGTAGCACCCCTTGTTGTTAATGAGGATGCTTCGTCGCAGTTGTTCATAAGCGATCTCGTCAAACACATCTTCAACATCATAAGCCACTTGTTTGAGTTCCTCCAGCCAAACTCTGATCAGCTTTTGCTTCACTTGCTTTTCCTCGGCATCTTGCAATGTGGCGTGGATGCTGTTGAGGGAAGCTTGAAGACTTTGGGCATCACGTTTCACACAGACCAGAAGGCCGATCTCATCAAAAGCAAGAGAGATGAGCCTGCTCACTATCTCCTCTGCACCGTGCACAATCAGATCTTCACCCATCTTTGAATTTTTTCTTTTTGCTGAGATGGATAGAACTCTTGATCAGATGCAAAAACAGAAGAAACTCAAAACCACTTCTTACCAAGTGATATCCAATTGCCTTCTAAAGTAGGCAACTGAATAATCAATTTCTCTCTTTTTTTCAAATTATATGTCACATTATGCTTCATTATACTTTTCCTTTTTCTTTATTCCCTTTTTTTCAAATTATGTCTCATTGTGTTTCATTGAACTTTTTCTTTTTCTTTATTCTCTTTTCTTCATTAAGCTTTTTCTCTGTCTTTATTTCCGCCATCAATGGTTCTTTATTCAGATTTTGCCTTCTAAGGTAGGCAACCTACCCGAGCCGATCACTCTTAGAATCCAATTTATGATCGATCTATGATCTAAACCGCGATGCGAAGTGGTGAAATGAAGAAAGAGCACATACTATAGAAAAATATTGCATGGTATCTTCTTCTAGAACTTCTATGTTTATGCTTCTCCTAGTTTTCCTTACCTGTTGTTTCTTTTTTTTTTTTTTTCCTATTTTAACCATTCCAATAGAAAACTATATATATTGACAGAGCTAACATAACATGACAGAAGCATAGTTGGATGGAATATGGAAAACCAAAACTCAAAACTTGTGCTTTCTTTAAACTGAAACTACATCAAGCAATGTGGACGGTGAGGATGCATGTATGCCTTGTTTGCAGTCATCTGCACCAAGAAATAAACAAACCTTGGACAATGTTCCATAGGAGAGATACGCTTATTTCTACATTGGGCAGTATTGGGGATGTGCGGACAGAAATATAATTCCACATCGGTAAAGTGTGACTTCATAAAAAAAGTATTTACGTGTAGATATCTACTCAAATAGTATTGAGACCTTTGGAGTAAACTACATTTGTGAGTTGAAGGTAGCTAAGGTGAATGACATCAGTACTAGTGAGATTTATGGACTGCGGATATAGGCGCCGGTGGGCCCAATACACAAGAATATAGAAAAAGAGCTTTACTAAAGATATAAACTGAATCAGTGGAGACGAGGATTACAAGGTCATTTTTAATTTCATGTAACATCTCTAAACATCACTGGACCGCCACGGCATTGTCGCATATTTTCTTCAAGCAGGGACAACCAGACATTTTCAATTGCTTGATCAAGGTGAATCGTTGCATTTGTCTATGAGAAAGGTAAATATTTAAGGAGTTGTAGTTGATGCTTATACAACAGTATTAATTAATCATGTAGGTATATTGTTTTGAATCCAATTATGTACCTGCATTTCAATATTGTTTTATTTCTTAATCATCGATCTAGTTTTATTTCATATAGTAATTAAAAATAATAAATTATGACCCTTGGTTACTTAAACAACCATAACTATTTATGGGAAACTCCAAAAGATAGACTCTTCATTTGCCTATAATGATCTAGAATTGCCCTTTCAAATTCGTTCATTAATCAGCCTCAAAATTTGTCCACTTTGTGCAATACACGAATTTAATGGCAAATTAAGTTTATTCATCAACACCCCTACTTAAACTTAATTCTCTTCTTGAAGTAAGTGTCAATGCGAGTATTCCAAGCTCGAGGTGCTTGTTTCAATCCATAAAGTGCCTTCTTCAATTTCAGCACTTTCTTTTCTTCCCCAATTTTCATGTATCCGGGTGGTTGCTTCACGTACACCTCTTCTTCTAGCACACCATTCAAAAATGCTGATTTGACATCCATTTGACAAATTTTCCATTTGAATTGAGCTGCTTGCCACTTCTCATTTCGTACCACTTCCTCAAATGTAATTGTTTCGGCATTTGCCAAAAGGCAAATTAAATGTACCTCACTTGTCGAGTCGTACAAATCTTGTATGTTTCGCATCCTTGGTTGTCTTGTCTCCTCTTCCACGACTAAATTCGCATTTTCTTCTACCTTTTTCTCGGAATAGCATTCATTTGCATTGTGCCCATACTTACCACAATTATAACACTCGACATTTGATTAGCACTCTTTTGCGTAGTGCCCATGCTTGCCACAGTTATAGCACTTAACATTTGAATGATTTGATTGGGCGCCTCTACCATGAAAGTTTTGAGTATAGAGTACCTTTTCGTCTTTGATAGACACCTTGGCTTGCAGCGCTTCTTCAAGCGACTCATTCTTCTTCTTCTTGCGTTGTTCATGCGCCTCAAGAGAACCAGCAAGATCATCAATGGTCATCTCTTCCAAATTCTTTGACTCCTCACTTTTCATGGCCTCCAACTTGCCTCGAAGAGTTTGAAGCCGTACTTGTTTAACTCGATCGGCACCTTTGAACACCTTTTGCAAAGTGTCCCACGCTTCCTTTGAAGTTGCTGCACCAGCAATTTTCTCGAAACCCAACTCATCCATTGCTTGGAACAGTAAATAGAGCGCGGTCTTGTCTTTCATACGTGTTTTTTTCAACGCCTTTATCTGATTCGCAGTTTGATTGACCGTTGCATCTAACTCGGCATAGCCCTTTTTGACTACTTCCCATGCATCTTGCGCACTGAGCAATGCACGCATCTGAATACTCCAATTGTCATAGTTCAACTTGGTGAGTCGTGGCAACGGCATTTGCCCCAACGATGTACTTCCGGAATTCGCCATAGCTCTGATACCAATTTGATAAAAACAGAGTGCTTTTTCTTTATTTGGAAGAGAGAACAAGAGAACACAATATCTTTTTTCTATTAACTCTTAAACAAGTTTTCTTCTCTTTTAATTTTGCAACTGAGATACAACTCTATTTATAACCTTAGACATGACTCCTAGAATTCATACAATAATTAAAAATAATAAATTCTGACCCTTGGTTACTTAAACAACCATAATTATTTATGAGAAACTTCAAAAGATAGACTCTTTATTTGCCTAGAATGATCTAGAATTGCCCTTTCAAATTCGTTCATTAATCAGCCTCAAAATTTGTCCACTGTGCAATCACAAATTTAATGGCAAATTAAGTTTATTCATCAACAATACTAACCATATAAGAATGTTAATATAGCAAAGCAATAAGAATATCAAATATCGATCCATCAGTAATTATTTTATTTCTCTGGTCCATCTTTCACATGGTCACGGGGCCTAATTTATGAACGGCTAGATAGAGCTCTTTTAAAAGCTATGGAATGTGAATGTGTTTGGGAACATTTTTCGGCGGAAAAGGGAAATACTAGCACTACTCTCAAGAATTAGTTTATTATTATATTTTATTTTTCGATCGTCCACCAAGTTCATTTCCTGAACCGTGTACCCGTAATTCTTCTGTCACTACTCATTCGTCACGTTCCTTAAGGCGAACTCTACTCGCAACTCGACATCACCGTTCTGTCGCAAAGACACGAGTATACATCGATAGTACACGTCATCACACAGAAAATAATATAAATTTTCAGGTCGTTATAATCTTCCCAACTAATAAGAATTTCGTCCTCGAAATTAATCTTAACTCGATCGGAATCTTAATAAAACGCACACAACAGGGAAAGTACTGTCTAACCAATCCCTCCATCCATACTTACGTAAACCCGTTCAAACGTAAGTAGGTGAGACTATGCTCTCTAACTGGTGGGCGCTAGCTAACCTAACCATTCTATGGTCGTTTTGTAAATTACAAGCTCACTTAGAGTCTTTTAGGGGAAAAATGTCGGATTCCCATAGAATACGCGCACATAGCTCAATATCTTGATTGAATTTACGAACCCATTTAAGGTTATAAGGTAGATGTCGAATTCACATAGAATTCGTGCACCAAGCTCAGTATCATTTTCCTTTGAAATGTAGACTCACCTAGAGTCAAAACATGTGACTCCAGTCGGACTCCCATCAAACCTATGCACATAGCCTACTCTAACTCACATAGAGTCTAAACTCACACAGAGTCCTGACATACAGTCCCATTTCCCCTAGACCCACATAGAGTCAGCCTTTTCCACCACTTCGAAATATTGACTCACATAGAGTCACTGGACACAGCCAGATATCCTTTCAAAGGTTAGACTCACACAGACACAGAGTCAGGAGTATCGCACACAGTTTGCTCCTCCCCTTCGAAAGTTGACTCACACAGAGTCGTCGCACACAACTAAATATCTAACATACTTCGAAGGTTGTATTCACATAGAATTTCTCACCACTACTCACATAGAACACATTCTAATTACTGACTCACACAGAGTCTCCCAAAGTCTGACTCACCTAGAGCCACTGTTAGTCCCTGACTCACCTAGAGTCACCATTCACAACTGACTCACCTAAAGTCTATTCTAACTCAGACTCACCTAGAGTTTCATTCGGGTTGAATATAAACTTCAAACGGAACACAATAAAATTACGCCAAGACCTAAAAATAACTCTTACCGCCCATTGGGTCTCACGTCGTCTCCGAATCTAGGTCTGTTATGGCATGTGATCTCTCTTGCATGTGTAACGGAGCACTGGCCTGCGACATGCTCACCATTTGAGGACAATGGATGGCTATGTGTTCTGACTGTCTACAACGGTAACACCGCTTTTCTCCCCACGATCTACTGTCTTTGCTCTGGATACTATATGGCTGCTGACGTCTCGCCCGTACGCCCTGAGGTGATCGCCTAGCAACATGGGTCGCTGGAGCATGTGAAACCAACACCATAGATAATGAATGTGTCGGTGGTGTAGCTATCTCCACGTCATCATCCTCATAATCATCATCCTGTCTTGACTCCCTTGAACATCTCCCGAACCTCCACGGTGGGTTTCGGGTTGATTGGTGATCGCACTCCTCAACGAAAGTGAGTTCTCGATTACGATATAGCTATCGATAGTAGTAGTATATAACACATTAAATAGCTTATATACTCCAATTTTTATTTTCCCCAACTCTCCTCACTTCCATACTAGGACTTAAGTTAGGTTCATAGGGTTTCACACTAAGTTCAACCATTCTTCTAACTTCCGTTGTCTTGTACCTTAATGGATTGTGATTTAACTTAATAGCCAAGTTTAAAACATTAGGCTCTGATACCAACTGTGACGTTGGTATCAGGTTAAAGAATTACTTAATATCATTCCCTATGCTTTACAAATTTAGGCTCTAGTACCAATTGTGACAGCCCCAAATTCCACAATCTTAGAATTGGGCACCGCCCGGCCTAGACCTACTTAGACCCCCGAGAGCCAATCTCGCCGAGTCACGGAGGCCTAGTCAACCTTCCTTACCCTTTACCATTTATCATGCATTTACATGTGAAGTTAGTGAGTTATTATCAGATAAAACGGAAGCAATTTAACTCCAAGCTAATCAATAAACTTCAAGACACATAAGTCAGGACAACCTAAAGCGTGGAAACCCCGCAAATGTATACATCATCCATAGTAATTCAAAGGAGTACACAAATGATATAATACATGCCTAAGATCCCATAATACCATGTTCGACAAAACGAAATAAATACATAATACAAGAACCTACTCAATACGCAAGAGGAGACCGTTCCGTGGTCGTCGACTTCAATCGCCTAGCCCTAGTCCTTTGCCTTTGTCTACTCGTCGGCCTGCCCACAGTCACAAACTAGACGGTGAATACAGTGATATAGAGAATAAAATACCAATAGAGTCTTAGCAACATTTCAAATGTCACATAAATGGCTAAACTAGTATCATGCATAGATAGCACAAAGATTATAAAAGATAGTATGATAAGTGAATCACTGAGATAACAACGATAAATGAGTGTCGAGAGCACAAAGTAAGAGAAAAGGCATCTAAGTGTCCCAAGTCCACCAGGTTGCCACACTTAATTTACAACCTGACTTCCAAGACAAATTCTGGACCTACACAAACCCAAAACAGTCAAAAACAAGGCACTTAGCCCCATGTCACACTTAGTTCGCATACGGGCACCGCAGGGTCACACACAGTTCAACATACGACCACCGCAATTTCAAACTGCGGGTTTAACCACGTCCAGAGTCCGTGTACTCCCGGTGTAGACCGTGAGTACCATATTGTCCACTTAGATCCAATAGACCACTCATTAGGGAATCCAAAAAAAAAACCAAGCCGCTAGCGCACTAAGGATAGATATAACCAAAGAGATTTCAACAAATCATAATCCACAAGGAAGTACTACTCAACAAACATAATAGCTCAATTAAATGCACAAATGAAACAATGTAAGTACTCTGGTTGGTTTTACTCACAATACCGCGCGAAACTCCGCGCTCGCGGCTCTCACACGCTACCAAACCGTCCCCGCACGCTTGTCACCGATCCACTAAGTGCCTGGTAAGCATTTTCGTTTTAATTTGGTTGTATTAGCATTTTATTCCGCGTTTAATTGAAATCCCCCATTAATTTTCCATAATTTTGTTCGTTATCTTTTCGGGTTGATTTCCTGGGCATTGGGTTGTATTTGGACCCGTTTAAGCACCACCTGAAGTCCCCAATTCATTTCGAAAGTCCACGAAAAAGTTAGGAAAAAACTGGGTTCCGAGCGCCGTTAGGGTTTCCCTTCGGCGGCGTCTCCACAACTTGGGGACAGAGAGGCTCCACAACTTGGGGACAGAGACCCCTCTCTGTCTCGAGTGTCGTGCCTGGCGCCGCCTCCTGAAGGACTGTCGGTGGTGTTTCCCACCCCCGGCTCGCGCCGCCTTGAGCCGATTTGGTCCATTTTTCTTCAGGAACTCAAAACCATTTCAAAAACACCTTCGACATACCCTAAAACATCCAAAATCATTGCCGAAAAATCCTAAACAAAAATACTTCGAAAATCCCTAAAAATTCATCAAAAATCTAAAACTTCCTCAAATCGAATACCGCCTTCACAAAACTTGTATTGATCGTCGTGAGGATCACCAAAATGTCGAGGGTTTCGATCAAATCCGAAATCTCGACGTGGTGTCCAAATTTCGTCGCGACGAACACGAATAAAACCAACACCAATGTGTAGGGAATGACGTGGAGATAAAGGATCTTACCTCGGATCGCCCGAAACAGCCATCGCCACCGCTCCGGCCACACCAGTCCGGTGGTTGCTTGGGGAGCAAGAGAGAGAAGATGAGGGAGAAGGGTTGACTCCACCCTTTTATATTGTGGGCCTCATCTTGGCTCACATTCTTATCCCGAGGCACATGTTGTGGCTCTAAAACACAACAAGCCAACTACTTTAATGCACTCATTTGTGTGACTTCCCTTGTCTTTTTGGCAACTAATTAACTTTCCTCGGGTGTTCCTGTTCTCGCATGCACCGCGACTCGCACCATCACGCGTGAACGAAATTACTAACGACCTGTGAAATTTCTCGAATTAGTTTATTATTATATTTTATTTTTTGGTCGTCCAACAAGTTCATTTCCCGATCCGTGTACCCGTAATTCTTCCGTCACTGCTCGTTCGTCACATTCCTCAAGGTGAACTCTACTTGCAACTCAACGTCACCGTCCTGTCGCACAATAGGTAAGACTTATGAATACAAAGTATGATTATGCATCCTTAGAAATCCCTTCTTCATTAGACGTGAGGAATTGCACTCATATATGGAGAAATGTCTCCAAATTATGGCTCTTGTTGGGCAATTGGTAATGGTCGTTCTATTCATTTATGGGTTGATAGGTGGTCTGGCCTCTTACGAGATGGAGTCCTTCATGGGGATATATTGGCTGACCTTTTTTGCCATCGTATGTTGGCTACTATGGAATAGACGCAATCGCTTTGTCATTGGAGAAGAGGCTGTAACCCACTCGGAGGTATGTCATACGATAGTAGCTAAGGCCAAGTCTTTTCAATTGGCTTTTGGAACCTTCTTTAATCTCAAGATGAAGTTGCATTCCAAGAAAGAACACTTGATTAGTTGGTCATGCCCTCCTAAGCAGTGGATTAAAGTTAATACGGATGGCGCTCTTAAGCATGATCTTAGGGCTGCTAGTGCTAGTGGTCTGATTCACGATGAGGGTGGTGAGTGGAGACATGGTTTTGTGATGAACTTGGGTAGATGTTCGGTGTTTGAAACAAAACTTTGGGGTGCTTTACTAGGGCTGCAGGTAGCATGGGATAGTGGCTTTCGACGTGTCATATTAGAGATGAATAATAAAAGTGTTATGGACTTACTTAATGGTGAGAGTGTAGCAGCTCCAAAATCTGAGACAGCCACGTCATGCGCCAAAGGCCCACAACCCTGCCTAAAACTGGTCCAGCGGTGTCCCACACGCATCGTATACCATTTGTCAACCCAAATTTTGCTAACTTTTATATTATTTTCCTACTAAGGTATCAAGTTAGCTTATGGACTCATTTTCATCTGTTTAATATTAATAATTTTCAGCGGAAGACTTTAAGTCATGATTCATTAAAATATAAAGTGTAAATCATGTGATAGAGCATTTTCCTAGTGTGTAAGCCTAACCAAAATGCCATCAATATATAACAAAGATCCATATGTCTCAAAATATCAAAATAAACCTCATTCATGTCATATACATGTCCAATATCTTTCATATCCCAGCCCAACATAAAAACATGAAAAAGAAAATTAACACACATATGAGTCAGACGCAAAAGTTGATTAGAAAAAGTCCTCAAGCTTGCCCTTCCCCCTACTCGTACTAGGGTCTGCACTCCATCATCACAACAAAACAGATGATGAGTCCAGAGTGAGTAATCTCAAGAAACTTTATCGAGTAAATAATTTAAATAAATGCTGAAATCAAAATACTATTAAATAAACATGCGAAAGAAAAAAATTAGGCAACTGGGAAGGACCCTCGTATGCATAAATATAGTAATGAATTAAAGTGCGTACACAATCTAGGTTAGACTAGCGCCATACTTTGGACTATCACCCAGGCACCGCCAGTGAGTAAACTCAAACTGACTGAAATCCCTGAATCCACTTGGTGGCCAGCGTAGATTACGATGTACCAACATGTGCTTAAAAAAACTTAGCAATCGGGTTGACAATCCATCGACATTTAAAACACAAGTTATGGTCTAGTGTACCACTATGCCAACGCAAGAGAATAAACGTGGTGGGAGTAAGCTCAACCGATCGTAAATAAATACCAGAACTGAGATTAAATGAACATGACATAAATTCAGATAATCAAGCAGTAAATACTCAAAGTGAATTTCAGTTGGGATACTACACATATCAAACCATGGTCCACTAATCCAGAAATGCCAATAGACGCCACTAACCGCGTGTCAACTACCTGTCAAGCGAGCTTAAAAACCTAATTTTCGATAACCTAATCAATTCACTAACTTTAGGGTGAGCATTGATCATGGCGTCGTGACTCACGCCGTCATGCTTACACCCCCCACGGCAGGACTTAAAGCATAGGGTGGGGTGTCTCCTTGGTTTGGACACTGTGGGTGACGCCGTGGGATTTAACACCCACAGCTTCCCTAGTACGTCTGAACCAGGGATGTGTTCCTAAGGTTCTTGGACCTCCCGGCTCGTCGTCGCGGTCCGAACTTGTCCTAACCTCTCAAAAAACATCCAACCAACCATAATAAACAAAAATCGCTTGACAAAACCTGTTCGAGATGAAAACCCTGAGCTTTCTCGGCCAAAACCCGAAAATCAATTTGAATCCAAAGCAACAACAATAACAACACCAAAAATCATCTCTTGGTGCTTCAAATCAAACCTTGAAACCATAGCAACACTCTACAAACCGGTGTGCTCAATTCACTCTAAAACCCTTGTCAAAACCCAAGAAAATATGTTTGATAGATAGAGAATGAGATGGAGAGCGAGGATCTAACCTTGTTAATTGATTTCCAAGCCTTCTTATGCTACAACCAAGCTTCAAGACTTCACCAAACCTAGCTTCCTTCTCCATTTTCAGATTCACACAAGTGAGGAGAGAGAAAAATGTGGCAAGGTGATATTTCTTGATTCTTTTACCAAAAATTGCCATCAAATGTGTTGGCCAAATCCCGAGGTCATCTTGTGATCAAGATTGAGTAAAAAACTCCACCCATTAGTGACTTACATGGATGACTTTCTCTCATACATATCTTTTCTCAACATAACAAACCAATCCTCAGGCGTTCCAATATCCAATTTCGCACTGTGTCACGTGCCCAACGTGTACACTAGCGTCACTAACGTCTATACGTTGTTTTATATTAATTATTTAATGCATTTTATCATTTATTATGTATGTATAAACCCCCGGCCTAGTGTACTAGTCATTCGCCCACCCGATACCTTCGTCTACATGCTACTCAACGCGAATACCAGTCACATTGTCTCGCTCAGCAATTAACAATATAAACACACATGTAGAGATGCAATTTAACTAAATTAAACATATACATCACAAAAGAAATCAAATAGCGCACAAAAAAAACTATATACCTAATACGGGTGTGCTCCGACCTAGCTACGGGGTCCACGAATGTCTGAGCTATCGTCCCTGTCTGTAATGACATCATAAAAAATGGAAAATTAGAATTGGGCCGTTATGATTCCTATCACTAAACATCACCATCTGGTCTCGCTAATTAGGAATCTTCTACAACGAGCTTGGTTAATCAAGATTGTACACATTCAACGGGAAGGTAATTGGGCCGCAGATTGGCTAGCGCCTTTCGCTGCAGAACACTCGATTGGGTTGCATATTCTTCCCCAATGTTCTTCAAGGCTATTTCTTATTTTGAATAATGATGTAATGGGCGTTTCGTTCCCAAGAATATGTCACTTTTAACCTAGGTGTTTGCTTCTATTGAAGACAAAAAATAATTCAGAGTAATAAACAAGTCGGGACATCCCATGATGTGGAAATCCTGCAGAAATCAATCACGTGTATATATAAAGTGACAAAAGGGAGATCTATATCCATATATATGTATTGAGCGTGTATCTTAACCCCAAATATCCCAAGTGTGTCGATATCAACAAGTACATCATATACATACATCAAAATATCAAAAAGAAACCTATGTAGTAACAAGATGAGAACTGGCTCTGAGGGACGCTAAGAGGAAGTCACCGATCATTGGCTCCTTACCCTTAGTACTAGAGGGACCTACAATTGTCACCAAAATGGAGACAATTCTAGAGAGTAAATATAAAGGCCTCTCAACAATATTTTAGATATCTACTAATAAGTCAATAATTAGACAATGTTTTTATAGTATGGCCTTGTTTGGTTCGGGGGGAAGTTGAAAGAAGTGAGATAACTTCCAGGGAAGTTCCAACCCACCTTGTTTGGTTAGATATTTTCAAAAACTTCCCTGAAAGTTTGAGCCCCAACTTACCCCTACATATGAGAAAACAACTCACTTAGAGGGGGTGGGTGAGTTATCTTCCTGAGGGGGAATAGATACTTTTACCCTCATTTAATGCTCTCTCTCCACCTTTATTTCTCTCTAAACAATAGTGTAAAGGGTATTTATGTCATTTACGTTATTTTACTATTTTTAAAATGTAAAACTTCCTAGGACGTTCTAAGTTAAATCAAACGTGAAAAGTGCAACTTCCTTAATGGTTAACTTCCTGGAAGAAAACTTACCTGAAAGTTATTAATAAAATGAACATCCCATATTTTAAGGCTATTAAGACGTAGAAGGTTATATTTTTTTTGAAGCAATGTAAAAGTTTCTTACACTGGGTTTTCTCATGTCTATGTGATTTTAGGTAATAATAAGGTAAAGTGAAGAATTGAAGGAAAGTGGAAAAGAAATGGAAGAATTCAGAAAACTAGAAAAAAAACCCAGTGATTTGAAGAATGCACTAGGAATCGCTAGTCAAATCAGCAACAAAAAACATTAACGATTTATAAATATACTGGAAATCGCCTGATGAATCAGTAAAGCATAGAGAGTTATTTCCACCGATTTGACTGGTGATTTGATGAAGAAATAGAAATCGCTGGTGTCAATTTCGAGAATATTAGATTAAAATTAGGAATTTAAGTTTGATTGATATGTACACATTAGAATACTATAAATAGGACCCTAGGGCTTGAAAATGTTCACATCTCAATAGCCCTTAATTATTTTCTTTTGTTTATCAACTAAAGTTGAGAAGTTTAGTTTGTTCTTGCTTTTGAAGACTCATTGGATTTAAGTATTATTTAATTGTGGTATTTTTCATTATGTCTTTTATTTATTTCAATGCGATGTTTACTTTGAATATGTGTGAGTAGTTTATTAATCTAAACATGATTCCAAACATGAGCTTAAACAGTTTTGCAATCTAGTCATAATAAATAGAAATATGAACTTAATGTTTTAAACCTAATCATATTATTCAATTCAAGGTTTAAATAGATTCTTTTTGCGTATTACAATCAATAAACTTTGTGCTGCATGATTAGTTCGGAATATTTATTGTGATATCTAGGTTTTGAATCTAATATATGGTAGTAATTAAGTTTAGTCTAGAATGTCTAATTATCGTTTAGCTATCGTATGTGAATTGCGTTTTAAGTTGTTTATTGTTGCGGTGTTTCCGATAATATTGGTTTAGAGTAAATGTTTTCTTAGAACTTAATGTTGTTTTGTTATTCTTAGTTATTTTGTGCCTTTGAGATGCTACGCTTAATAAGATTAGAATATGACTTAATTACATTGATAAGAGGACAACGAATGGTTTGATAAAGACTATTAATCTTACTTATGATTATGGGTTTAATGATTTAATGAATTAGGGTTTGATAGTAATATTATGATTATATGACTATACTTTAATAAATATGTTCGGATATGAAAACGGTTTATTGTTTCATTGTTCTGGATGATTGTTTAGTTGCTTGTCTTATATTGATTTGAATTTAGATTAGTTAATTTAGTTGCTTTGCATTACTTTTATTTAGTTTAATTAGTTTAAATAATTTCTCTATATCATTTAAGTAACTTTAATTCCCGTTTTGTTTTTAACATTCATTATTTTAATAAAATAAACAAAAACCCTTGAAAAACATTTTTTTTTAAGAAGTTTGCAAAATCTTTGTGGAAACGATTCCACTTACCACTACTACATATTAGAGATGTAAGGGAATAAATTGGTGTACTTACGACAATGCATCAAGTTTTTCATGCCGTTGCTGGGGGATTTTAAATAATTTTATAAGAGTTTTAGACGTTGGATGGTCAACACATTTCGTCGTTCTAATTCCACAGGATTCTTGCATCCATTTGATCCTGAGGTGGATAGGACTTTTAATCGCAATTTAAGAGAACAACAACGTAGGAAACACTAAGCTACCACATTGGAAGTTAATAACAATAATAATAATGATGATGAAAAATGATAATATAGAACTTACTTTTAGACAACCCAATCAAAATGTTACAGCTTATGAGCCAATGTGCATTGCCTATCCTAAAAGATTTCATGAATTTGAACTGAGATCTGGATTCATTATTGTCTTACCTAACTTATATGCTAAAGATAATGAAGACCCTCAAAAATTTATAAGGGAATACCAACATAAAGTTAATGGAATGAAACCTAAAGAAGAAAGTCTAGAACAAGTAAAACTTAAAGCTTTTCCGTTCGCATTAAAAGATCAAGCACAAGACTGGTTGTTTTATCTTCCCCAAGATTCAATAACTACATGGACTCAAATGTTAGAAGCTTTTCTTTCATCAATGTATGCCTGTGAGAAAGATTAGTTTCTATAGGAGACAAATCATAGTAGCAAAGATGAAAGATGATGAAAATTTTAATGAGTTTTGGGATAAGCTTCAAAGATTAATTTCTTCTTGAACACAACAACGATACACTGAAAAAGCTTTACTTGAATACTTCTATGAAGGACTGAATCGTTTTGAACAAAGATTACTAGACACCGTATGTGGTGGATCTTTATTTCAAACAATACCAACTTTAGCAAAGAAGATATTAATAAAATGGCCTAACAATCTAAGCAGTATGGTGAAAAGATTGAATCTTCAAAAAGAAAATTTTATGAAGTTACTAAGAAGAGTAGCTTATCCGATGATAAGGTTGATGAGTTATCAAGCATGGTTAGGTTATTATTAAAAGATAGGTCAAATCAAGTTAAACCATACATGTCCTACTTTACATGAAGGTAATACTGAAGATGTTAACGCAGTTATGAACCAATTTTTTGGTCCTCCGAGTAATCAATATAATAACAATAGTTACTATACCATAAAACCACATTCAAATCTTAGCTATGGTCCACAAAATCAAAATCATAGTACTTTAGACTAAGGGCATAGATGCAATCTGCACCTATTCAACAATCTCGACAAATGGTTCAACCTGTGCAACCAAACTTAGAGCAAATATTGCATAATCTAATGACTTAAAGCCATCAAAACTTTACTCAGATTTCTCAAAATCAAGTTAGGACTCATTCATCCATTAACAAATTGAAAAATAAGTTGACTGGGATGAATTTGCAAATTAATAGATTGAGTAATCAAACTAAAGTATCTTCTCCACCTACTCTAAATGCTTAGAATACTCAAGCTGCTCATATTACTCATACTACTATTAATACTCAATCAAAATTTAATGCTTTATATTCTAATAATAAGGAAGAGGCACATATACCTGAAAAAATACCAAAAAGTGGCATTAAGAAAAAAAAAGTACATAAAATAATAGAAGAAGAAGAAGAAGAAGAAGAAAAGAAGAAGAAGAAATAATGATGGCTATTGTCACTCTTACTAGGGAATTGATGGCTAAGCAATTAAGATTTACACATTTTCAACTTCGGTGCCTGAGGATGTTGTCAACAACACCTTGCTTGACTATGTAAATTCTAGTGGAAGTTGGTTCTTCTCCAAATTGCAGCTATTCCCCCTCTGGACAGAAGTAGCATTGATATTGATAGAGTTTACTGGTCTCCCTCTAGCTCGGGCCAGTTCTCCATTTCCACATCCTATAATACATTATCTTTGAACTCTGAGATGGTCGAAGTTCCTTGGTATAATGCAGTGTGGAAATGTAAAGTCCCGGAGAGGATTAGAATATTTCTTTGGCTAGCCTTCCAGGATGCATTACTCACTAATGAGGTCAGCCATCGAAGACATATGTCGGGTGATGCTACTTGTGGTTTTTATGGAGATAGTAATGAATCATTGAATCGTCTACTTTGATGTGGAGCAGATTTCTACATCCTAAACACTTCGACTCGCTCTAGGCCATATCTCTTCAGGAATGGATGATAGAAAACCTTCTCTCGATGGAGTCCTTCATGGGGATATATTGGCCGACCTTTTTTGCCACCGAATGTTGGCTACTATGGAACAGACGCAACCGCGTTGTCATTGGAGAAGAGGCTGTAACCCACTCGGTGGTATGTCATACGATAGTAAGGCCAAGTCTTTTCAATTGGCTTTTGAAACCTTTTGCAATCTCAAGATGAAGTTGCATTCCAAGAAAGAACACTTGATTAGTTGGTCATGCCCTCCTAAGCAGTGGATAAAAGTTAATACGGATAGCGCTCTTAAGCATGATCTTGGGGCTGCTAGTGTTGGTGGTCTGATTCGCGATGAGGGTGGTGAGTGGAGACATGGTTTTGTGATGAACTTGGGTAGATGTTCGGTGTTTGAAACAGAACTATGGGGTGCTTTACAAGGGCTGTAGTTAGCATGGGATAATGGCTTTTGACGTGTCATATTGGAGATGGATAATAAAAGTGTTGTGGACTTACTTAATGGTGAGAGTGTAACGGCCCCAAAATCTGAGACCGCCACATCATGCGCCACGGGCCTACAACCTTGCCTAAAACCAATCTAGCGGTGTCCCACACGCATCATGTACCATTTGTCAACCTAAATTTCGCTAACTTTTATATTATTTTCTTACTAAGGTATCAAGTTAGCTTATGAACTCATTTTCATCTGTTTAGTATTAATAATTTTCAGCGGAAGACTTTAAATCATGATTCATTAAAATATAAAGCGTAAATCATGTGATAAAGCATTTTCCTAGAGTGTAAACCCAGCTAAAATGCCATCAATATATAACAAAGATCCATATGTCTCAAAATATCAAAATAAACCTCAATCATGTCATATACATGTCCAATATCTCTCATACCCCAGCCCAACATAAAAATAAGTAAAAGAAAATAAACACACATATGAGTCAGGCGCATAATTCGATCAGAAGAAGTTTTCAAGCTTGCCCTTCCCCCTGTTCGTACTAGGGTCTGCACTCCATCATCACAACAAAACAGATGACGAATCCAGAATGAGTAATCCCACAGAACTTAACCTAGTAAATAATATAAATAAATGTTGGAATCAAAGCACTGTTAAATAAACATGTGGAAGAAAAAAATTAGGCAACTGGGAAGGACCCTCGTACGAATATCAAATAGTAGTGAATTAAAGTGCGTACACAATCTAGGTTAGACTAGGACCTTACTTCGGACTATCACCCAGGCACGGCCAGTGAGTAAACTCGAACTGACTGAAATCCCTAAATCCGCTTGGTGGCCAGCGTAGACCACGACGCACTGACATGTGCTTAGAAAAACTCAATAGTCGGGCTAACAATCCACCAACATCTAAACCATAATAAACTAAAACCCCTTGACAAAACTTGTCCAAGATGAAAACCCCGAGCTTTCTTGGCCAAAACCCAAAAATTCATTTGAATCCAAAGCAACAACAATAACAACACCACATATCATCCCTTGGTGCTTCAAATTAAACCTTGAAACCATAGCAACTCCTTATAAACCGGTGTGCTCAATTCACGAACCCGAAACCCTTGTCGAAACTCGAGAAAATACGTTCAATAGATAGAGAATGAGATGAAGAGCGAGGATCTAACCTTGTTAATCGATTTACAAGCATTCTTATGCTCCAACCAAGCTCCAAAACTTCACCAAACCCTAGCTTCCTTCTCCATTTTCGGATTCACATAAGCGAGGAGAGAGAAAAGGTGGCAAGGTGTGATATTTCTTGATTTTTATACCAAAGATTGTCATCACATGTGTTGGCCATATCCCTAGGCCATATTGTGATCAAGATTGAGTCAAAAAGTCCACCAATTAGTGACTTACATGGATGACTTGCTCTCATACATATCTTTTCTCAACATAACAAACCAATCCTTGGGCGTTCTGATATCCGATTCCGCACTGTGTCACGTGCCCAACTTGTACACTAGCATCACTAACGTCTATACGGTGTTTTATATTAATTATTTAACATATCTTATCATTTATTATGTGTGTATAAACCCTCTACCGAGTGTATTAGTCATTCGCCCACCCGGTACTCGCGTCTACACACTACTCGAGGTGAATACCCGTCGCTCGACAATTAACAATATAAACACACATATTGCGATGCAATTTAACTAAATTGAACATATAAATCGCAAAACAAATCAAATAGCACACAAAACAAACTATATACCTAATCTGGGCGTGCTCCGACCTAGCTGCAAGGTCCACGAGTGTCTGAGCTGTCGTCCACGTCTGTAATGACGTCATAAATAACGGAAAATTAGAATTGGGCCATTACGATTCCTATCAATAAACATCATCATCTGGTCTCACTAATTAGGAATCTTCTACAACGAGCGTGGTTAATCAAGATTGTACACATTCGCTGGGAAGGTAACTTGGCTGCAGATTGGCTAGCGACTTTCGTTGCGAACACTCGATTTGGTTGCATATTCTACCCCAATGTTCTTTGAGGCTATTTCTTATTTTGATCAATGATGTAATGGGTTCCCAAGAATATGTCACTTTTAACCGAGGCGTTTGCCTCTATTGAAGACAAAAAATAACTCAAAGTAATAAACAAGTCGAGACATCCTATGATGTGGAAATCCTGCAGGAATCGAACACATATATACATGAAGTGACCAAAGGGAGATCTATATCCATATACATGTATCAAGCGTGTATCTCAACCCCAAATATCCCAAGTATGTCGATATCAACAAGTATAACATATACATACATCAAAATATCAAAAAGAAACCTATGTAGTAACAAGAGGAGAACTGGCTCTGAGGGACGCTAAGAAGAAGTCAGCGATCACTGGATTCTTACCCATGATACCAGAGGGACCTACAATTGTCACCAAAATGGAGACAATTCTAAAGAGTAAATACAGAGGCCACTCAACAGTACTTAAGATATCTACTAATAAGTCAATAATTAGATAATGTTTTATAGTATGGCCTTGTTTGGTTCGGGGGGAAGTTGAAGGAAGTGAGACAACTTCCAGAGAAGTTCCAACTCACCTTGTTTGGTTAGATATTTTCAAAAACTTTCCTGAAAGTTTGAGCCCCAACTTCCCCCACATACGAAAAACAACTCACTTGGAGGGGGGTGGGTGAGTTATCTTCCTGAGGGGGAATATATACTTTTACCCTCATTTAATGCTTTATCTCCACCTTTATTTCTCTATAAAAAATAGTGTAAAGGGTATTTATGTCATTTACATTATTTTACTATTTTTAAAATGTAAAACTTCCTAGGAAGTTCAAAGTTAAACCAAACGTGAAAAGTGCAACTTCATTAATGGTTAACTTCCTAGAAGAAAACTTCCCTGAAAGTTACTAAAATGAATCTCCTATATTTTAAGGTTATTAAGATGTAGAAGGTTACATTGTTTTTTGAAGCAATGTAAAAGGTTATATTACACTGGGTTTTCACATGTTTATCTGATTTTAGGTAATAATAAGGTAAAGTGAAGAAATGAAGGAAAATGGAAAACAAATGGAAGAATTCAAAAAATTGGAAAAAAAACCAAGGTATTTGAAGAATGCATTGGGAATCGCTAGTCAAATCGGCAACAAAAAACATTAGCAATTTACAAATATACTAGAAATCGTCAAATGAATCAGTAAAGCATTAAGAGTTATTTCCACCGATTTGACCAGTAATTTGATGAAGAAACATAAATCGCTGGTGTCAATTTCAAGAATATTAGATTAAAATTAGGAATTTAAGTTTGATTAGATATGTACACATAATACTATAAATAGGACCCTAGGGCTTCGAAATTTACATACCTCAATAGCCCTTATTTATTTTCTTTTGTTTATCAACTAAAGTTGAGAAGTTTAGTTTGTTCTTGCTTTTGAAGACTCATTGGATTTAAGTATTATTTAATTGAGGTATTTTTCATTATGTCTTTTATTTATTTCAATGCGATGTTTACTTTGAATATGTGTGAGTAGTTTATTAATCTAAACATGATTCCAAACATAAGCTTAAACAGTTTTGCAATCTAGTCATAATAAATAGAAATATGAACTTAATGCTTTAAACCTAATTGTATTATTCAATTCAAGGTTTAAATAGATTTTTTTTTGCGTATTACAATCAATAAACTTTGTGTTGCATGCTTAGTCCGGAATATGTGTTGTGATATCTAGGTTTTGAATCTAATATATGTTAGTAACTAAGTTTAGTTTAGATTGTCTAATTATCGTTTAGCTACCTTACGTGAATTGCATTTTGAGTTGTTTATTATTGCGGCATTTCCGATAATATTGGTTTAGAGTAAATGTTTTCTTAGAACTTAATGTTGCTTTGTTATTATTAGTTATTTTGAGCCTTTGAGATGCTAAGCTTAATAAGATTAGAATATGACTTAATTCCATTGATAAAAGGACAACGAATGGTTTGATAAAGACTATTAATCTTACTTATGATTATGGGTTTAATGATGTAATGGGTTAGGGTTTGATAGTAATGATATGATTATATGACTATACTTTAATAAATATGTTCGGATATCAAAACGATTTATTATTTCATTTTTTGGATGATTGTTTAGATGTTTGTCTTATATTGATTTGAATTTAGATTAGTTAATTTAGTTGCTTTGCATTACTTTTATTTAGTTTAATTAGTTTAGATAATTTGTCTAGATCATTTAAGTAACTTTAATTCCCGTTTTGTTTTTAACTTTCATTATTTTAATAGAATAATCAAAAACCCTTGGAAAACATTTTTCTTAAGAAGTTTGCAAAAAACTTGTGGAGATTATTCCACTTACCACTATTACATATTAGAGATATATGGGAATAAATTGGTGTATTTACGACAACACATCAAGTTTATCGCACCGTTGTCGAGGATTTTAAATAATTTCTTAAGAGTCTTGGACATTGTATGGTCTGAACGCTTCGTCGTTCTAATTCCACAGAATCCTTGGATTCATTTGATCCCAAGGTGGATAGGACTTTTAATCGTAATTTAAGAGAACAACAACGTAGGGAACTGTAATGGCCGAAATTAATTTAATTGAGTACTAGCGTTAGTCACAAGGATAAACGGTTAATCCAGGCATTACGTGGACAGTTGGGTGACTCAGATGTGGGAACCCAGGTTATACTCATGATATTTGTGCATGGTGTGATGCTTATTAATTGCGATGTTGAGGGTATTAATTATTATTATATATTTGAACGTCGAACGTCGCATGTGTTAACGTTGATATCGGGCAAGGCGAGGAGTAGGGTTTATGTCCCGAATTGTGTGTCGGGTAGCCAGGGTACGGGGCATGGGTTTCCGGGTAGCTGAGAGCTAGTGTGACCTCCCATATGGTTTTTATGAATTTTTAGGTGGCCTAGCCTAAGGTTGAAAAAGTAAATCAATGGATTAATTAAAATCCTATAGTATGGTTTGGAAAAATTAGGAAACATAGGATGATCCTCAAGACGCACAATAGGGTGATACAAGGCAATTGGTGTTGTGATAAGGTGTCTAGAAGTTAGGTGAACAGGCTGTTCAGGAGCCATTAGATCGACCTCGGGATGTGTGCGCACATTAGATTAGAATCACAACTATAAAAACCCAACGATGAGTGCCAACATGCAAATTACATCTTTCTCAAACCATTTTGATAAATTTAGGAGGTTCTGTGAAGGGAAACCCGAGCTTGGAGAGGTGATTTGGGGATCTCATACCAAAATCCAAGGTAATCACCACATTCTAATATTGAAATTTACATAGAAATGTGGGTGTTATTGGGTTTAAAATATAAAACGAATTTTATGATGAAATCATCACTGTTTTGTTGAATTTGATCTTCTTGAGGATTAGTTTAAGGAAATATACTAGTTTTGCTCGGATTTGGTGATAAATTAGTGAATTTCGAATTTATGTTCATGCATGTTTAGATCCCCTGTTTTGGGTTTAATTAGTGTTTAATTGATGTTCAATTTATAGATTTTATGCGATTGGAAGTTTGGGAGTGTTCTAGGCATATTTGGGTAGTCTGGGAACCTAGAAAAACCCAGAATTCACTGTTGGAATTCTGGGCAGAACGCACTCAGCACGCTGGGTGATGAACACTAGCACGTTGGGCAGACTGGAGAAGACGATGAACGGTAACGCTATGAATTGCCCAACGCTCTGGGGACCTAAAATTGGAAATTTTCTGGCAAGTGTTCACGGGATTTAGGCCTACTTAACATACAAACCCCACCTAATTGAGTATAAATACACCCAAAATGACTTCAGGAACTAGGGAACCATAGTTCGGGCATCGGGGAGCTAGGCAGGTTCAGGAAGTCAGAGTGCGCATTTCAGATGCGTAAAACCCTTGATAAAGTTACACTTTAATTCATGCGTGGTTTGTCCTGGTTAAACGAGTATTTATTTATTTATTTATCGTTTTGCTTACTTAATCGGTTGCCGTGCATATGCATTGTCATCATGTGTTGGTCGATGTTTGATTTGTTCACATTGGCGGAGATTAATCGGGATGGTCGTGGTGCAAAATTGAGCAGGCTAAAATGTAGCGCGTGTACTTAGCGCAACCAATGAATATCTAACCGAGTAGTGGTGTACACATGTTTGGTGGGGTTGTGATGTGTTTTCAGTCACCGTTAGTGGTTCGGGTGTGGTTTAGGCTTGATGTGCTCAACCGGGGCATCCAAATCTACAAAGTATGATCTATTTTTGTTAGACTTCATCACACCTCTATCTAGTTTTAATTGATATCGTTGTTGAACCAGATTACTTGAATGATGCTTTATATTCACTGAGTGTGATCGATATGTTTGCTGTGAATGTTGTTTGCAGCCAGCCATGGGAATATGATTCTTGTTGCTAGGGTCATATTCACATGTCTCACAGGTTACTATGGTTTTCATGGTTATCGCGTAGACTTCTCTTGGAATCTTACTCACTGGGCTCGTTGCTGTATATGTTAGGCAATTGAACACAGATCCTGGTCCGAGCAAGAGTAAGGAAAAAGAGATACTATGCGACTATCTTTGAGGTTGTTGCTGCTGATAGCTTGTGTTTGACTATTTAGTATGTATATATTTACTTTTGCTGGGTTTTGGGAACTTTAGAACTCTATCACATGTATATGGATTACTATTTATTTCGTCTCAGTTGTATACGTGGTGTTTATTTCTGGGTTTTTCACTACTTACGTTTAATAAATTCTCATAATATATGCATTAAAGGCTTTCGCTATTATTATTATTAATTAGCCTGCTAGATGTTTAGGAGAATTAAACAATTCAATATAGTAGGATTAGTTAAACGGAGCGTCACTTCACAAAGCTGCAGACGTGGCAGTAGTGATGACATGTCCGATGACGTAACAGGCGCCGTTGGGCTTGCGAGCGGAGGGCGTGGGTCACGGGACGACATCAGAAATTGAGGCAATCACAGGAACACTAAGCTACCACATTGGAGGTTAATAACAATAATAATAATAATGATGAATATAATGATAATAGAGAACTTACTTTTAGACAAGCCAATCAAAATGTTCCAGCGTATAGGCCAATGTGCATTACCTATCCTGAAGGATTTCCTGAATTTGAAATGAGATCTAGATTCATTAGTGTCTTACCTAACTTCTATTGTAAAGATAATGAAGTCCCTCAAAAATTTATTAGGGAATACCAACATAAAGTTAACGGAATGAAACCTAAAGAAGAAAGTTTAGAACAAGTAAAACTTAAAGCTTTTCCTTTCGCATTAAAAGATCAAGCACAAGACTGGTTGTTTTATCTTCCCCAAGATTCAATAACTACATGGACTCAAATGTTAAAAGCTTTTTTTGATCAATGTATGCCTGCGAGAAAGATTAGTTTCTATAAAAGACAAATCATAGTAGCAAATATGAAAGATGATGAAACTTTTAATGAGTTTTGGGATAGATTTCAAAGATTAATTTCTTCTTGTCCACAACATGGATGCACTGAAAAAGCTTTACTTGAATTCTTCTATGAAGGACTAAATCATTTTGAACAAAGATTACTAGACACCGTATGTGGTGGATCTCTATTTGAAACGATACCAACTTTAGCGAAGAAGATATTAATAAAATGGCTAAACAATCTAAACAGTATGGTGAAAAGATTGAATCTTCAAAAAGAAAATTTTATGAAGTTACTAAGAAGAGTAGCTTATCTAATGATAAGGTTGATGGGTTATCAAGCATGTTTCGGTTATTATTAAAAGATAGGTCAAATCAAGTTAAACCATGCGGATTTTCTAATGAAGTAACACATTATACGGATGCGTGTCCTACTTTACATGAAGGTAATACTAAAGATTTTAACGCAGTTATGAACCAATTTTTTGGTCCTCCGAGGAATCAATATAATAACAATAGTTATTATACCGAAAAACCACATTAAAATCTTAGCTATGGTTCACAAAATCAAAATCATAGTACTTTAGGCCAAGGGCATAGATGCAATCTACACCTATTCAACAATCTCGACAAATGGTTCAACTTGTGCAACCAAACTTAGAACAAATATTGCATAATCTAATGACTCAAAACCATCAAACTTTACTCAGATTTCTTAACATCAAGTTAGGACTCATTAATCCATTAATGAATTGAAAAATCAGTTGACTTGGATGAATTTACAAATTAATAGATTGAGTAATCAAATAAAAGTATCTTCTCCACCTACTCTAAATGCTTAGAATACTCAAGCTACCCAAATTACTCATACTACTATTAATACTCAATCACAAGTTAATGCTTTATTTTCTAATAATAAAGAAGAGACACATATACCTGAAAAAATACCGAAAAGAGGCATTAAGAAAAAAATATACATAAAAAAGTAGAAGAAGAAGAAGAAGAAGAAGAAGAAATGATGGCTATTGTCATTCTTACTAGGGAATGGATGGCTAAGCAATTAAGATTTACACATTTTCCTGAAAGGTTGTACCCATGGTATTTAGCCAGAGTAGAATCTTATGAAAAATCTTTACAAACTTCTAACGTAATCAATAGACAAGAAAAAGATAAGATTCTTGATAATTTGAATAAATACATGGATTCTATTTATTTCATTCCACAACGATTAGCTGATGCTAGGAAGGAAGAAAATAAAGAAGGCATACTTGAAGCATTTAGGAAAATAGAAATTAATAAAGCTTTGATGGAATTAATGATGGAACTGTCAAATTATGATGAAGTTTTGAAAGAATTTTACGAATTTAAAGATAAATTTTTAGAAGAATACAAAGAAAACTTAGAAGAGAAGGTGTTAGCTTTTTTTTTGAAAAAAGAGAACGTGTCAGCTTTAATTGAGAAGAAAATACGTGGTAAATGTTCCGATCCATGAATGTTTGGAATTCCTATTACAATAGGAATTTATTGGATTGATTTTGCCATGTGTGATCTCAGAGCGTCAATTAATGTGATGTCACTTTATAAATCATTGAATATAGGTTCGTTAACTAATACACCTATCAATCTCTTACTAGCTGATAGTATAATTGTTAAACTTTATGATTTATTAGAAGAAGTTTTAGTCAAAATGGATGACTTAGTATTTCTACCAGACTTTTATGTTATGGAAATGAGAGATTCTATATAACCTAATTCTCCGCCAATACTATTAGGTAGACATTTTCTTAAAATTGCTAAGCCTAAGTTAGATATTTTTGAAGGAACAATAACTATAGAATTTGAAAATAAAATTGTCACTTTTAAATTTAGTGAAGAGGATAATTTTGATGATGAACTACTTAATGATGATATTCAAGATAATGATTCCTTAATACATAATCATTATAGTATATATTACTTTTTTATTATTATATTATTGATCATTGGAAATCAAGATAATGAATTAAACTTTTTTTTGTAAGATCACATAACTAAGCACCACAAAGAGGAGTTGCAACCGTAGCCGGGTAGTATAGAACCTACTTGAAAGGTTGATTCAATGACATTGACATGGAGCTGTAAGTGACTATGGATCAAGGCTCAAAACTCAAGTGCACCAATATACATTGAGGAGCAGTTTCAGAGGCCAGTTGAGAGGATAGTTGTAACTACCCGTTAATTTAAGCAAGTGATTAGCGTTAATCTGTTTTAGACTCGAGGTTAGGCCCAACTTGTCTCGAATAACGTATGTGTGACTATCCCAATTTCCCATACAATTGGGAACGCCCGGCCTAGACCCGCATAGGCTCCCGAGTCGATACTCGACTAGTCTATACGCGCCTAGTCAGCCTCCATACATTCAATTTTAATTTAAAATATGAGTTATTAGATTATAAAGCTTATTAGATCAATACGCAGCGAAGTTTCAACTATAATCATGTAATAACTCAACAAAAAGGGAAATCAGGAATATTACTATAAATATGGAACCCCGATTACAAGATAAACATGTATAATCTGGTGACAAATGTATGAAAAGGACAATACATGATATCCAAGTCTCACATCCCAAAATAATACCCATCATATTCCAAGAACAACATATATAAACCAAAAAGGAAAAACATACTATGCAACAAGGAAAGAAATCATCCCCGAGGAGTACTCAGAGGAAGTCACCTAACGTCGGTCCCTTTTCCTTGTCAGAACCTGTCCTATCTGCACCCAACATCACAAATTAAGAGGAGAGTAACTGAGAGAAATTGAAAGTAATGCCAGAAGAATATAACAGTAATTCACGAATAAACAACAAGGCAGTCTAGGAATCACGCGGTAATTGAAAGATAAGAAATATAACAAAGTGCATGATAATCAGACTAACAGATAATAATCAAAATTTGCGTGTTTCAAGAACCAAAAGAGGTCCATAAATGGTATAAATCATGGTATAACGTCGAAGATCTCGTGAGATCTCCGCGAGCATCGACACAAGCGAAGACACACCTATGATGGGGGAGGGACACATGCCTCCAGCCCACGTTTCCCCACTAGTGCAGGGCCCAATACTATGACACACACTTACGCCAAGAACACACAACCAAAAAATAGAACGGGATGTCAAACATCAGATCAATTTAACTATCACAACAATAGAGGAAATAGAATCACATGGTATTTTCTTACTGGCTTACTAACTTACCTGGTACGTCGCGTACCTGTCGCACTCTCGCGATCCTAACCCTTTGCTCGGGTTTTCCAACTATCTGTCAATGGTTTGAACCCCAATATGTTGGGTTTATAGTCAATATATGACCCTAGGATAACCCCCAAAGTTTTTCCAAATTTTCCAAGTTCTAAACAAATTTTAGATTCCATGTTCTGTTCGGGACACCACGGCGGCATCGCCGTGGGTTAGATTCCACGGCGTCGTCGCGGTGTCACCCCATTTTTTTTCCCGTTTTGGTCTCTGGTGTGGGCGCCATGGGAGGCACTGCCTATCACTACAAGAAATCTAATTATTAGCTACCAACTTTAGTGAGAGTATTAGAACCGGTCACTATAGACCATTATATAGTTTGTATTAGTGAGGGTATATACCCCCACTACCAGCCCACATTAATTTTAGTGTTTAAGTAAATAACCCCCCTCACTAAAACATATTCAAGAGGAACACCGTCTTCAACCTCTTCGTCGACTCACTAGGGTTCGCTCACTCCACCTCTTCGTGGTCTTGGACTTTGCTGGCGAAGGGATCGAAATCGGCTTCATCTTCGACTTCGCAGATCTGCTCATCCATTTTCAGGTGATCTCTCTGTCTCTCTCTGTCTCTGTCTCTCGATCTCTCTCGAGTGAGTGCGACTGTGCGAGATCTCTCTTCATTGTTGTTTCTTCTTGAATTCGATTCACATCGCTTCGTCAATCTCATCGTCTATGCAACCAAACCGTCAACTCTGCAAATCTCTGTCTATTTGTCTCTATGTCTTGATTTCATTGTTTTTCGGTTCTCTTTGTGTGTTCGTTTGATTTACAGGAGACCGACGCGAACGGACGGACGGAGAGACTGTGATTTAGGGCTTAATCGGCTTCCGAGAGACCAAATTTGCGCTTGAGATTTCGTGTGATTTTTTTGTGGTTTGGCCGGTTTTTTTTGTCAATTGCGAAATGCAAATGTGATTCGTTCTCTCGAACTACTTCGTTGATTCTCGCTTGAAGTTGATTGCATTTGTTTGTGGTTTCGTTATTTGGTTGGGATGATTGATGGTTTAAGATTTTTCCCATAACTCAGCTTTTCAAGCCTACTCAACTTCATAATACCTTGCAAATTGAACAAACTTGTTCATTACTATTGGATCTGGCCTAACTTAAAAGGGTGAATTTTGGAAATTCATCTTCCAATCATTTCACTTTTCTAATTATCTTTGTTGACCGAATCCACAAACAAATTCTTGCATTTTACCGTACCATAGGCAAACGTTGGATTTTTGGGCCTTTAGGGTTATTGTAGATCTTTAGTACTCTATATTCAGCCTTAAAAATGTGAAGTATGGGAATGAAATGATCACTAAGTGCATAGTGATAGATATGAAGAGTAAAAACTTTCCCTTGAAGACAAGGCTTCAGAGGTTGTTCATGTCTAGGAAGACAACTTCCTTGATGAGATGGCATTATGAAAGAAAAGATGATGGAGCAATGAGACATCCAACTGATTCATTGGCGTGAAAATCTTTCAATGAAGTTCATGGAAATTTTTCTTTTGAGCCTCGCAATGTGAGACTAGATCTTGCCAGTGACGGTTTCCAACCTTTCTCTCAGCCTAAATATTCACATACTATATGGCCAGTAATTTTGATTCCTTATAATTTGCCTCCATGGATGTGAATGAAAGAATCTAATTTTATTCTTTCAACACTTATACCAGGTCCAAATAGCCCCGGAGATGTAATTGATATATATCTTAAACCTTTGATAGAAGAATTGAAAGACTTGTGGGAAGTAGGTGTTGAAACATTTGATGCATCGACTAATAAAAATTTTACATTAAAGACAGCTTTGCAATGGACAATCAACGACTTTCCTGCATAAAGGGAAAATTAGCTTACCCTACTTGTAATAAAGAAACTAGTTCAAAGAGGCTAACTAATTCTAAGAAGCAATGCTATATGTCTCATCGTCGTTTTCTTCCAAGAAAGCACAAATGGCAAAACGACATTAAAAACTTTGATGAAACTAGAGAGTTAAAATTGCCTCCGCTAAAGTCACTTTCAGGAAGTAATGTCCTTGCTCAAGTGTACGACCTTGAAGGAATCACCTTAACCAAAGATTCAACCAAAAAGATTAAGATATCACATAAGAAAATAGGTGACAATTGGAACAAGAAAAGCATTTTTTTCGAGCTTCCGTATTGGAGCACACTTTTGTTGCGACATAATTTGGATGTGATGCACATCAATAAAAATATATGTGATAGTGTGGTTGGGACAATATTGGATATAAAAGGAAAGACTATAGATACTCTACAGTCTCGTCTTGATTTAAAGCTCATGAAAATAAGACCAAAGTTGCACCCCATTCACAAAAGAAATAGAATTGAGTTACCTGCGGCATCTTACACACTATCTCAAGCACAAAATCACCGATTTTGCTTATTTTTGAAACAATTGAAAGTTCTTGTTAGATTCTCATCTAATATTTCTCAACGTGTGAACATGAAAGAAAGTAAAATTTCTGGTTTGAAGAGCCATGATTACCATGTTCTATTACAACACTTGCTTCCTATTGCAATACAAAGTCTCCTTCCAACAGATGTATGTAAACCCAGCTTTCTCTTTTCTTCACTAGTTTAGGTGCTAAGACATTAAGAGTGGATGAGTTGGTTCAAATTGAATCTCAAATCCCTTTGACTTTGTGTAAATTAGAACAAATATTTTCTCCATCTTTTTTCGATTTGATGGTTCACTTGCCTATTCATTTAGCCAATGAGGCTAAGATTGGTGGGCCTGTTCAATTTCGATGGATGTACCCAATTGAGCGGTCATTGTATCAACTAAATCAATTCATTCATAATATGCTTGCCCAGAAGGTTCGATTGCGGAGGGCTATACTGCAAACGAGTGCATGACAATTTGCTCAAGATACCTAGAGCGCATTGAAACGAAATTTAGCAAGCTTGAAAGGAATTACGATGTAAATCATAACCTACCTTCTGGAGAAATTTCTTTGTTTTCACGATGTGGACGAGCAATTGGGTTAGCTATGACTTGCGAACTTTCTAATGAGGAGTGGAAACAAGCTCATACTTATGTTTTAATGAATTGTGAGGAAGTTCAACCTTTACTTCAATAAGTGGTTATTTCATAACATTTTTTACATTTCTTTTCCTCTCAAGAAATTTATGTATAACTTGTTTTATATCGCAATGCAGAGAATATTCTAAATGTCATGGCTGGAGTGATTCACAATTTTCAAACGATGAACAGAATCAATCTTTTAGTACATGGTTTAGAAGTAAAGTGAGTGTAAATTTTTTGTGTTTAAGTTTATTTATTCAACTTAATTTATTTACACTCCAATATGGTTTTAGGTTGTAGAATTGCATGCGAGAGACAAAGAAGCGACAAGCAAGTCCATATTTTCATTGTCTCGTGGACCTGTCAAATACATTACATGTTATAATGATTATACAGTGAATGAGTATAGGTTTCGAACAAAAGAATGTGATGAAAGGCGTGTAACACAAAATTGTGGGGTATACGTGCGTGGCTATAATGAGACTGACAGTGGATATGTTGACTATTATGGTGTCTTGACAAAGATTCTTGAGCTAAAATACCTTGGTGGGAGACGAGTGGTGCTATTTTAGTGTAAATGGTTCGATGTGCTTGATAGGGTGAAAGGAATGAAAGTAGATAAATTTGGATTCACAAGTGTTAATCCTCGTCGACTTTTGAAAACAAACGAACCATTTATCTTAGCCAACCAAGCCTTGCAAATATTTTATGTCTTGGATAACATTAATAAAGATTGGAATATTGTTATTAAGACACAACCCCGTAATTTGTATGAGATGCCATCTCAAAATGATGATGAAAATGACAACGTTGATGATTTTGGTGAAGCATACCAACAAAATGAGTCATTCAGTTTTAAAGGGAGTAGTTCCATTTCCATGGATGTTAATGAGCAGAACAATTGGATTAGAACTGACTAAGACTCAATGGTAATTGAAACACCTGCTAGAGAAAGAAAGAGAAAAGGAAGAGCCAAATGAGTATGATGCTTAACATTGGTTTATAGGTATAGATCTTTTCTTTTTGTTGTACTTCTAGGTACATTATTTTCCTACATGATTTTTTCCTTCTGTTTGAACTGTTTTTGGTTTTTTTATTCAAATTGTTTTGTCTTGTAGGTTGATTTAAAGACAATTGTTGCAGTAAGTGAATTGAACTATATTTTGACATGTGGGGAATCTTTGTTCGACTGGCGATGTGTTGACATTTGTGGTTCTTCAATCCATCTTTTGCTTCACTCTCACTTTATGTGAATCATACCGTGTTGATTGAGTTTTGATTATTTGAGTATTTTTGGATTTGTATTGGGAGAGTTGATTCTATCTATACGAGTTTTACCAAAACTTGTTCTAATTATGAAGTATCTATGTTCACTTGATTTTTTTACTTGCTCGTTCTTTTTTTTTTTGGTTTCAACCTATTGGCTTTTTCATGTTGATTAGTTGTTTTATGTGATGAATAGTTTATACTCTAATACATTCATATTTCTTCTTAAGACTTGCTTTAGAATGAGCAATAGATTCTTGTTCTTTTTTGTTATTATTCATTTTCACTATTGTTATAATCTTGAAAGAAACAATAGTAGGGGAATGTTCTAAAATGCAGATATAAGTAAAACATATCCCATTGTGAACGTCATTAACTTCTTTGGTTTGAGGCTTTGGAGTTGCACATGGGTTCCAGTCCCTGAACTGACAATTTCAATCAACTCATATTAATTTTGTCTTAATTTTTTTGCAGGATTTTTCAATTTGCTGTGTGAGGTCTATTCGAGGAATCATGAAGACGTTGAAGTCAATAAGGAAAAAAGGTTTGTAAAAATTCTACATCTAATTAGTGGTTTGTGTTTGTCTATTGCTTGGATTTAATTTACGTACATTTGCATTGCATCATTTATGTTGGCATGTGGAGAATTACGATTAATTTGCATCATTTGTGTTGGCATGTGGATAATAAAGGTTCTAAGCGCAAAGTTAGAAAATTCAACGCACCAAAGATGTTAGGAAAGGAGTGTGGAAATAAATTCCAATCAAGTTATCCTATTGAAGTGTCTAGTGGTATTACTTTTGTAAATTTACTTTGTGTTATCTTAATTTATATCTTTGAGAACTATTTTTTCACTTAGATGTTGAATTACTTAATATGATATGTATCTCTTTCTTTTATTTAAGGTACATTCACGTCACAGAATCTAATCATGTACTTTGGTGACGTTGAGTACCATGAGGAGAATTTCAGTAAAGATAGTTGTTTCTTGGATATACTCGCAATTTGCAAAAAATTCATTGATGTCTATTCGATTGGATTTAAAGTTACTGATGGGGATGAAAGACTATTGAAAGGTGATCAAGATGTCATGATTATGAAATAATAGATCTTGAGTCTGGGCTCCACTCGCGACAATAACATCAGCGATCCTTTAATCTAGTCCTCTAATGAAATAATAGATCTTGAGTCTCTCCGAATTCGCCACATCCATGGCGTACTGCATCAAATACCTAAATCTCTCCATGTATGCAAGCACAGACATGGTACCCTGCCTCAACGCGAGAAACTCTTCTCTGAGCCTCAGCTGTACCTCTATCGGAATATATTCATCTAAGAACAGTTAACGAAACTCAGCCCAAATCGTCGGCTCCGGATGTATATCAGTATAAGTCATCCACCATACCGCTGCTTGTCCTTTTAGGCAATACCCCGAAATTCGTGCCTGTTCAACCTCCGACACCTTTAATAACTGATGTAGTTGTCGATGAGTCATCAACCAACGCCCAGCTAACTCTGGGTCGCTCACCCCATAAACGTAAGTGTGGTTAAACTGCATAAAGTCTTTCACCATCTTCGCCGCCTCTGACATTCTGCTCCTAGATTTCGATGCTACTGCTGGCTGCTCAGTCGTGACCGGTGTCACTACTGTCGTAACTGCTGATGCAACAACTGGGGTGGTCTTCTCGACCAATATCTCCGAACCTGTTGCCTGAACAGTGACAGTTGGAGCAAGTACCGCCTGATTAGAGGGCATTACCAAAGTAGTTGTCGGTGCAGCTATCGCCACTCTTCGACCACGAATGTACTCGAGAACCTCTGCCATCTGCGCCTGATGTAAAACTTGTTGCTCCATGACTGTCACAGCCCAATTTCCTAATCTTGATTAACTTGCCTAATTAGGATCACCGACCCGTGACGTGGGGCCCGCATGAGATGCGCACACTAACCGAGGCACGTGGCTGAGGCAAATGTTATATTTGTACTGGTGTATACCTAGTGTTATGTATGTGTGTAGACTAATTAAGTCAATTTGTGCAAACCATAGACGTCGAGTTGACGTGAGCGGGGACACGCCTTGGAGTGCGTGCAAGTGCGAGTACCTAGTGGAATTACCGGGGTAGCGAGACTAGGCTAGGAAATAACAATTCATTTCAAATCTACCTTAACATAAATTAAGTTATTTAATTTAGTTGGAAAATACGAAGTTCGACGCACGGGAAAAGTGCCTCGAGTTGCGTGCGACTCGGGACACCGAGTGCCGGGAGTTGAGAGTCTGTGTGACCACTTAGATAAATTTTATAAATTTGTGTGACCAATTAATCATGGTCCATATGGGTGTTAATGTGACTAATGTATAGTGGTAGATTAATCGAATAAATTAAATTGATCAATATAAGTCCTATAGTTGAAGGAAAATAAAAAGAGCCATAAGATAAACATAGAGATGGGTGTGTGAATCTCAAGATAAATGGTGTCATAAAGTTGTGTCAACAAAGCAAATGGACTTAGTGAACAAAAACCCTTAGATATTCCTCGGGATGCGTGCGTTGAGGGAGAATAGATTGAGGCTATAAATGGGAGGATTGATGAGCAGAACTTCAAAAAGAACACATGCAAATTTAATTGTGTAGGAAGGGAGCTGGATCTAGAGGGAGTGAAGTGAAGAAATTCAAGTTAGAATTGAAGAATTCAACCAACACAACAAGGTAATCATTCAAAACTATATGAATTTCCATTAACGGAGCTTCAAAAATGGGGTTTTTTCCATTTAAAATGGGTTGTTAGTGAAATTCGAATTTTCTCATGCATGCACTGATTTTACTGGTTTTTGAGGTTATCTTGGGGGTTGTTGAGTTCTCGTATGGTGAAATACATCGTTTGAATCAAATTTGTGGAAAGAAATTGAGGTGAATTGGGTAAACTGTTGGGTTTTTTATACATGCATGTTGAATCCGAAATCTATAGTAACTAGTGTTGTTGATGTTGAAATTGGCCTTGGAGTTTAGAGGTTGAAGGTTGAAGGTTGGGAGAGGAAAGAAGAGAGAGAGAGAGAGCAAGAAAAAAAAAAAAAAAAAAAAAAAAAAAAAAAACAGAGACGTTAAAACGTCTCTGACGAAAAGAAGAAATTGGGGAAGAAGATGCACACGTGCGGCCGCACGCGTGCATCCCCCCTCTCTCATTTGGGCCAGGCCAGGGGGCTCGGGCTCGGCTCGCCCATGAGCCAAGCTCCGCCCACGCTCGGCCCGCCCAGAACTCGGGTCGGGCGGCGCGACCCGACCCGACCCGACCAAATAAAAAAATATATAAAAAAATAATAATAATAAAAAATAAAATAAAATAAAAATATATATATATATTATCGATTAAATATATATATATATAATAAAATAAAATAAAAATATATTATTATTAATTAATTAATAATAATAATAATAAATTAATATATATATTTATATATTTATATATATTAATTTAATTTCGGGAAAATAAGGAAAATAGTTGGAAAATTCCTGAAAAATTGGAAAAATTATAGAAAATATAAGAAATTGAAAAAAAAGGTAGAAAAATGGTTTCGGGACTTTTCGAGTGTTTTTGGTACCCCGATATAACTCGAAAAATGTGTCAAAATTAAAGTTTGACATAAAATTATATATTTTGGTTTAATATTATAAATTCACTTAATGTCGTGGCTTTTAAATAAATAAAAATGATATAAAATGAACTTCAGGAATTAAAGGGAATTCTTGGAAGTTCGAGTGCACGAGTCGGGGTGTTGGGAGGCCGGATAGCTAGGACTACTACGTTAACTTGTAAGTGAAACTGTGGGAACTCTTTACTTTATTTCATTCCAGTCATTTATAAATTTTCAGTCTATTTGTAGATTAGCTAATTTATTTCCCACATCATGCTTTCCTTGTTTCTACTCATATTGAATATCGATATAGCATGATGCCTTGTTTATTATATCATTTACTCCATGTTTCCTTATATGCTCAATGTTTGTCTTGGAATGTGGCTAATGGATATTTAGAAAATGCATGCTATAGGGTTATCTGTTATGTTGGACTTGTCTTCTACTTCCCTTGGGGGCTTTGTAGCCTAACTTATGTTGAAATCGTAACAACTTTAGGATATATATTCTTGATAACTAAAGTAGGGATTATCTAGTGTCCATTGCACATGAGATGCGCGGATTCACGAGGATTTCGGTCTTTCGGGGTCTCCGACTCGCCACTACACTTGGCGACACACGTGACATGGATCACGGGGTTGTCTGCAAGTATAAATGATTTAAATACGCCGAGTACAAACTCCGCAATTTGAGGTTATTAGGGAAAAAAAGAGAGATTATTATCATATGTTGAGCATAGCTCCATACAAGAGTGGAAAAGGCTAGGTGATAGTTCTCACCGCCGACCGGACGTAGATCATCTCGACTTAGCCTCGTGTCGGTTTATGGGTATCTCGTTAACGTTGGTATTTACTTGCATTATTTATTCAAGATTTCTTCACTACATATGCTTTTAAATACCTTTTGTTTAAATTGGAAATGTAGTATTAGATTTCCCCGGTTATCACTTAAATATCACTATACTCACCGTCTAGTTTGTGACGGTGGGTGTAGGTCCATCGAGCAAAAGACTGGCCGGCAAGGAGAAGATCGGCGACTACCTCTGAGCTCCGAGCGCGTAGCTGCCCGTACATGTAGGGTACTTTTTGTATTATGTTTACTTATGTCTTTATCTTTTGGGATGTTATTGGGATGAGCGTTAGATTACCCGACTTTTGGCTTTCACTTTGTTTATATATGTTCGCCGTTTACTTGCATATATATGGTGATCGTTATTTCCTGGTTTCCACACTTAGGCTTTATAAAAGAAAAAAAAATTTCCGCTAAAATATTAATGACTTCCGCTAAATAAAATAATTGTTTAAACAAGAGAACACAGGTAGTAAAGGCTGACTAATTCGTAATCGGGTCCTATGTGTTGTTATTAGGGCTTAATTACGGGATTAGGCCGGACGGTGCCCTAGATTAGAAGCGGGGCCGTCACAGTTGGTATCAGAGCTTAGGCTTTAGAACCTTAGGGGCAAAGCATAGTGTTGAATAAGGATTTTGATGCTAATTTCCTGATTGGCATCAAAGATCATTTATCAAGGAGTAAAGCATAAATTTGAATAAAATACACACCCTAGAAGTGGAAACTAGATGAAACTTGCCTAGGAATTATTTTGTTGGGAATTGAGTGAAAGTGAGTTGGGAATTTGTATATATATATGCTATCTTTTCCAATATGTATACGTGTATTCGTGGTAGACTTCGTAATAGTGATAGGAAATCGTTATCCACATGCAGACGACGATGACGGATGCACGCGAGACTGGCGATGGGGGTGCTAGCAGTAGTCATCCTCCTACTACATCAGACGACGACTATCAGAGGTTGGCGGATAGAGTAGCGGCACAGGGACAGCAGATGGCTGATTTCATGGCCTTCATGACAGCACAGATCACCGCACTTACTCAGGCCGTCGCCACTACTCCTGCGACTACCACACATCCGACGACCGACCTACTACTATACCACCCACCCATGCTTCCGATACCGCACCCGTACTAGACCCACCTATTGTTCAGGACACGGTAGTGACGCCGAATCTTCCGGTAGTGACCGTTTCGACGGCAGAGGTAGCAGTGATGACTCCGACTCCCACACCTACACCTTCAGGCTCAGTAGTAGGGATTCAACTGGTGAAGGACTTTCTCCGCCTTCAGCCAGTGTACTTCGACGGGGAGAGAAACTTTGAGAAGATTGAGGGATGGATATTATCACAGGAGAAGCTACATCGAATTTTGGGGATCGATGATAGACTTCGCCCAGATTTGTCTTCTTATACGCTACAGAGAGATGCCGACGTCTGGTGGCGCACCACCATAGCTACCGATGGGGACTTTGAGTCATGGACGGCCTTTAAGGCCAAGTTTTATCAGCAGTACTTCCCGCCGGCAGTCATGATGAGGTTGAGGAGATAGTTTATGAGTTTGAGGCGAGAGAGCGATGAGTCGGCTATGGAGTACCGAGACGATACGGTATCCGAGGCGCTTGCATGGGGATTTGGTCCGAGATGAGTTGGGAGATGTGTATCATTTTGGGGCGTCCGAGAGCGTACATTGGCTATCACGTAGTCGCACGACGGCGCTAGGACACTCACCGAGATATACGAGCGTGCACTTTCCCACGAGACCTACTACCTTGGTGTAATAGCCGACAGGGGCGCTTAGGGCGTAGATTGACATTGAGAGCAGCCGCAGATTTTGAGAGAGACGACGGGGTGGCAAGGCACCTAGGACATGGGATAGAGGTTCTCGGGGATCGGGGATGACTTCACGTTTCACATCGGTGGTACCTCGTGTCTTATGTCGCGTCGACAGAGCTCGGGGAGAGGACGTTCCTTACCACCACCATCGATTAGGCCAAGATTACCACGGCTGCAGAGAGACTTACTCTTCCGCACACCATCGCATCACGACAAGATCGCAGAGCGAGGTGGTAGAGGCCGAGCGCAGGGGTAGAGGCGAGAGGACCCCGTCGTGGACAGAGACAGACTCCGGTTCAGCACGCGGCACAAATCACGGCCGCCACAGCGCGAGACAGGTTTCATGTTATAGGTGCGGACAGTGGGACATTTGGTGAGGAGTGTCCACAACACAAGAAGCAGTGTATCCACCACAGAGTCGAGAGAGAGGCTCACATGGTGGCACAAATGCGATACTAACGCCACGCGAGTCTCATCGAGGGTACGATTTCTATCGCGGTAGAGAGTCTTATGTTTTATTTGATTCAGTTCCACTATTTCCTTCATTTCGGACGCATGTTAGGCATACTAGGATTGACACCGATTAGGCTTAGAGTACATTTGATATTGAGCACCGCACGCGAGATAGGGTTTACCCTAATAGTCTAGTTGAGAGAGTTCCAAGTAGAGATTAGTGGGATAGAGTTACCCGCCGACTTTAGAGTCCTTGAGATGTTAGAGTTCGACGCTCTCTTCGGGATGGACTGGTTATCAGCATACCATGCTCACATAGATTGTTTTAGTAAGTCTGTCATATTTGAGATTCCAGGACGTCTGATGTTCGTATACCGAGGTAGTACACCGAGAGTCAATACCACGAGAGGTAGATTGGCGACTAGTGAGGAGATGGAGACTCTAGTAGCCTTGTATACTGTAGCAGAGAGTCAGGGACCCCGACTTGAGGACATACCGATCGTTAGAGAGTTTTCTGACGTCTTTCCTGAGGAGTTGCCAGGACTACCGCCACCGCGAGAGGTAGACTTCATCATCGAGTTAGTACCAGGCACCAAACCGATCGCGTTACCACCTTACCGCATGGCCCCGAAGGAGTTAGAGGAGTTGAGGGCTCAGCTTAAGGACATGGGGGAGAAAGGATTCATCACGCCTTCCATGTCGCCGTGGGGAGCACCAGTACTTTTTGTGAAAAAGAAGGATGGTATTCTACGACTGTGCATCGACTACAGGCAACCGAATAAGGTTACAATCAAGAACAAGTACCCGCTACCGAGGATTGATGATTTGTTTGAGCAAAATGAGAGGAGCACAGCTCTTCTCCAAGATAGACCCGAGATCGTGGTATCATCGCCTTAGGATCGTGGACGAGGACCGGCCTAAGACAAAGTTCGCACCGATATGGACACTACCAGCTTTACTGCTTATGCCGTTCGGCTAACAACGCCCCGCCGTGTTTATGGACCTTATGCACCGAGTATTCGTGCCATTTCTTGACCGGTTCGTAGTAGTCTTCATCGATGACATTCTCGATCTATTCGAGGACACGAGAGGATCACGAGCAAGACTCGTGGAGACGTTGCGATGTTGAGGAAGCACCGTTTATATGCCAAGTTCAAGAAGTGTGAGTTTTGGCTTTCGAAGTCAAGTTTTTGGGTCACGTTGTTGGAGCGACGGGGATTGCCATAGATCCGCCAAGATTCGACGATTATGGACTCGGCGGACCGACGTCGCTGACGAGATCGAGTTTTCTCGGGGTTAGCTGGCTACTACCGCAGGTTTGTGAAGGATTTTTCTAAGATCGCTTCGCCGATGACTAGATTGACACAGAAGGACGTCGTGTATAATTGACCGAGGAATGCGAGAATGCATTTGAGCGCCAAGAGGTTGTTGACGACCGCACCGATTGACACCGCCTAAGGTTGGACAGGGATTCCTAGTATACACCGATGCTTCACACACGGACTTGGATGCGTGTTGATGCGGGATAGCGGAGTTGTGGCTTATGCTTCGAGACAAATGAAGATACATGAGAAGAACTACCCGACGCATGACCTTGAGTTAGCAAAGAATCGTATTTGCGCCGAAGGTGTGGAGGCACACTTGTATGGGGAGAGATTCACACTTTTCACGATCACAAGTGTCCGAAGTATCTCTTTACACGTAAGAACCGAATATGAGACAAATAAGTGGTTAGAATTCTTGAAGGACTATGACTTTTCCTTGGAATATCACCCAGAAAAGCGAATGTAGTCGCCGACGCACCGAGTAGGAGACCGACCGTAGACGCCGAGGTTGTCGATGTCATATGACGCACGAGTACGGTTACTTGAGGCGCGATGACATGAGGGTCGGGCGACGTTCCTGTCAATACCCGGATTGAGATCTCGCACGCACGAGAGAGTACATACCGTGTCTACACGAGTGTGTCGAGGTCGAGGACCGACAAGTTGTACCAAAGAATTCAAATGCGAGTTAGCGCGAGTTTAGATTGTGTTGATTGGACAGAGACATCCGATCGTGTCCGAGATTCAGGGCGATTGTGGATACCCGAGATGCCGGAGCGAGAGAGAGAAATCCTTCAAGATTCACACCATTCCCGATTTATCGTTCATCCAGCAGACTAAGATGTATCACGACATGAAGAGACATTTCGGTGGCCTGGGATGAAAGCGGATGTGTCGAGTTTATCGAATTGTGAGATTTGTCGCAGTGAAGGCAGAGCATCGTAGACTGGAGGACTCACATAAACCATTGCCCATTCCGAGATGGAAATGGGAAGACATCGCCATGGACTTCATCAGAGGGTTGCCGAGGACAGCCAAGAAACATGATTCCATTTGGGTGATAGTCGATAGACTTACAAAGTCTGCTCATTTTCTGCCAGTTGCAGTGCACTACACGTTTGATCAGCTGAGTATACTCTTTGAGAGGGAGATCATTAGGCTGCATGGGGTACCGTTGACCATCACATCAGACAGAGATGCTACGTATACTTCTAGGATGTGGCAGAGTATGCAAGAGCAAGACGGTACACGCCACAGATTCAAGAAGCGCTTTCCATCCTCGACCGACGGACGACAGAGAGAGAGAATCTGGTTCTAGAGGACATATGTTGCGGGCCTGTGTGTTAGAGTTCGGTGGATCTTGGGAGGAGTATCTACCATTATGTGAGTTTGCGTACAACAACAAGCTTACAGCTAGCATTGAGATGGCGCCATTTGAGGCTTTGTATGGCAGACCATGTCGCTCGCCATCGTGTTGGGTTGAGCCAGAGGACAGAGTGTCAGTAGGGCCTGAGATTGTTGTTGACCACACTGAGAAGGTACGATTGATTCGACAGAGACTCAAGGCAGCCCAAGAGAGGCAGAAGAAGTATGCAGACAAGTACCACAGTGATATCACTTATTCCGAGGGAGCCTACGTCTATCTTAAGGTCTCCCCTCGGAAGGGTTTGCAGAGATTTGGTGTGAAGGGCAAGCTTGCACCGCGTTTCATCGGGCCATTCAGAGTTAGGAAACGGGTTGGAAAGGTTGCATACGAGTTAGAGCTTCCTCCGCAGATGTCAGGTGTTCATCCGGTCTTCCATATTTCGATGCTTCGACTGGTTGAGTCGAAGGCAGTGCGCGCACGACCGAACGATGACTTGAGCCGATCGACCCGAGCGAGGATTTCTCATATGAGGAGCAGCCTATCCGCATCCTAGACCGAAAGGTACAACAACAGAGGAACAAGTGTATCCCAAAGGTGCTCGTCAAGTGGCGCTCCATAGCGATTCGAACTTACTTGGGAGCGGGAAGACTATATGCGAGATCGTTTCCCGTACCTTTTCAAGTCAGGTATAATCCTAACCTGAATTTAATTTCGAGGACGAAATTTCCATTTTGTTGGGAATATTTGTCACGGCCCAATTTCCTAATCTTGATTAACTTGCCTAATTAGGATCACCGACCCGTGACGTGGGGCCCGCATGAGATGCGCACACTAACCGAGGCACGTGGCTGAGGTAAATGTTATATTTGTACTGGTGTATACCTAGTGTTATGTATGTGTGTAGACTAATTAAGTCAATTTGTGCAAACTATAGACGTCGAGTTGACGTGAGCGGGGACACGCCTTGGCATGCGTGCAAGTGCGAGTACCTAGTGGAATTACCGGGGTAGCGAGACTAGGCTAGGAAATAACAATTCATTTCAAATCTACCTTAACATAAATTAAGTTATTTAATTTAGTTGGAAAATACGAAGTTCGACGCACGGGAAAAGTGCCTCGAGTTGCGTGCGACTCGGGACACTTAGTGTCGGGGAGTTGAGAGTCGGTGTGACCACTTAGATAAATTTTATAAATTTGTGTGACCAATTAATCATGGTCCATATGGGTGTTAATGTGACTAATGTATAGTGGTAGATTAATCGAATAAATTAAATTGATCAATATAAGTCCTATAGTTGAAGGAAAATAAAAAGAGCCATAAGATAAACATAGAGATGGGTGTGTGAATCTCAAGATAAATGGTGTCATAAAGTTGTGTCAACAAAGCAGCTGGACTTAGTGAACAAAAACCCTTAGATATTCCTCGGGATGCGTGCGTTGAGGGAGAATAGATTGAGGCTATAAATGGGAGGATTGATGAGCAGAACTTCAAAAAGAACACATGCAAATTTAATTGTGTAGGAAGGGAGCTGGATCTGAGGAGTGAAGTGAAGAAATTCAAGTTAGAATTGAAGAATTCAACCAACACAACAAGGTAATCATTTAAAACTATATGAATTTCCATTAACGGAGCTTCAAAAATGGGGTTTTTTCCATTTAAAATGGGTTGTTAGTGAAATTCGGATTTTCTCATGCATGCACTGATTTTACTGGTTTTTGAGGTTATCTTGGGGGTTGTTGAGTTCTCGTATGGTGAAATACATCGTTTGAATCAAATTTGTGGAAAGAAATTGAGGTGAATTGGGTAAACTGTTGGGTTTTTTATACATGCATGTTGAATCCGAAATCTATAGTAACTAGTGTTGTTGATGTTGAAATTGGCCTTGGAGTTTAGAGGTTGAAGGTTGAAGGTTGGGAGAGGAAAGAAGAGAGAAGAGAGAAGAGCAAAAAAAAAAAAAAAAAAAAAAAAAAAAAAAAAAAAAAAACAGACGTTAAAACGTCTCCGACGAAAAGAAGAAATTGGGAAGAAGATGCACACGTGCGGGCCGCACGTGTGCATCCCCCCCTCTCATTCATTGGCCAGCCAGGGGGCTCGGCCGAGCTCGCCCATGAGCCAAGCCTCGGCCCACGCTGGCCGGCCCGCCCAGAACTCGGTCGGGTCGGCGCACCCCCCCGACCAAATAAAAAAATATATAAAAAAATAATAATAATAAAAAATAAAATAAAATAAAAATATATGTATATATTATCGATTAAATATATATATATAATAAAATAAAATAAAAATATATTATTATTGATTAATTAATAATAATAATAATAAATTAATATATATATTTATATATTTATATATATTAATTTAATTTCGGGAAAATAAGGAAAATAGTTGGAAAATTCCTGAAAAATTGGAAAAATTATAGAAAATATAAGAAATTGAAAAAAAAGGTAGAAAAATGGTTTCGGGACTTTTCGAGTGTTTTTGGTACCCCGATATAACTCGAAAAATGTGCCAAAATTAAAGTTTGACATAAAATTATATATTTTGGTTTAATATTATAAATTCACTTAATGTCGTGGCTTTTAAATAAATAAAAATGATATAAAATGAACTTCAGGAATTAAAGGGAATTCTTGGAAGTTCGAGTGCACGAGTCGGGGTGTTAGGAGGCCGGATAGTTAGGACTACTGCGTTAACTTGTAAGTGAAACTGTGGGAACTCTTTACTTTATTTCATTCCAGTCATTTATAAATTTTCAGTCTATTTGAAGACTAGCTAATTTATTTCCCACATCATGCTTTCCTTGTTTCTACTCATATTGAATATCGATATAGCATGATGCCTTGTTTATTATATCATTTACTCCATGTTTCCTTATATGCTCAATGTTTGTCTTGGAATGTGGCTAATGGATATTTAGAAAATGCATGCTATAGGGTTATCTGTTATGTTGGACTTGTCTTCTACTTCCCTTGGGGCTTTGTAGCCTAACTTATGTTGAAATCGTAACAACTTTAGGATATATATTCTTGATAACTAAAGTAGGGATTATCTAGTGTTCATTGCACATGAGATGCGCGGATTCACGAGGATTTCGGTCTTTCGGGGTCTCCTAAGACTCGCCACTACACTTGGGCGACATACGTGACATGGATCACGGGGTTGTCGGCAAGTATAAATGATTTAAATACGCTGAGAGCACAAATCCCGCAATTTGAGGTTATTAGGGAAAAAAAGAGAGAGATTATTATCATATGCTTGAACATAGCTCCATACAAGAGTGGAAAAGGCTAGGTGATAGTTCTCACCGCCGACCGGACGTAGATCATCTCGACTTAGCCTCGTGTCGGTTTATGGGTATCTCGTTAACGTTGGTATTTACTTGCATTATTTATTCAAAGATTTCTTCAACACATATGCTTTTAAATACCTTTTGTTTAAATTGGAAATGTAGTATTAGATTTCCCCGCTTATCACTTAAATATCACTATACTCACCGTCTAGTTTGTGACGGTGGGTGTAGGTCCATCAAGCAAGACCAGTGCCGGCAAGGAGAAGATCGGCGACTACCTTCGAGCTCCGAGCGCGTAGCGCCCGTACATGTAGGGTACTTTTTGTATTATGTTTACTTATGTCTTTATCTTTTGGGATGTTATTGGGATGAGCGTTAGATTACCCGACTTTTGGCTTTCACTTTGTTTATATATGTTCGCCGTTTACTTGCATATATATGGTGATCGTTATTTCCTGGTTTCCACACTTAGGCTTTATAGAAGAAAAAAAAAATAAAATTCCGCTAAAATATTAAAGACTTCCGCTAAATAAAATAATTGTTTAAACAAGAGAACACAGGTAGTAAAGGCTGACTAATTCGTAATAGGGTCCTATGTGTTGTTATTAGGGCTTAATTACGAGATTAGGCCGGACGGTGCCCTAGATTAGAAGCGGGGCCGTCACAATGACCCTCTGCGATAACGATTGCAGAGTCAACGTCTCATGTGTTGAATCACTCGTATTGCCAACCTTCGGCTGAACAGTAGGCGGAGCAATAGTCAGAGTCTGTCCGTCCATCATAATCTGCACCGCAAAAAGTGCATTGGACCAGACTCAGTATATACGTATACTGTATGTATTACATAATAAAATCATACACGTATATAGATTCTTGAATCAACTCGCCTCACAGTCACTTCCCAACTAGAGTTCTAGGCATTACTTCGGGTTTCCACATCTAAGTTTATTAATAGTTATGCTCTTGTTTAACTCCAATTTCTGAGGTTTGACCTCACTCTGATACCAAAATGTATCGTTATCAGAGTTTACCATAACCCACACTTCATCCCTTAAGTTTTTCAAACCTAGGCTCTGATACCAAAATGTAGTGGCCAAAAATCCACATTGGTCCGCCACGGGAAGCCACGCGGGCCCACAACTGGTCACGTAGCTGCCAGCTGTATCCCACGCCCAACTAACCATCATTATTAATTAATTCAGCCTGAGTTAATCAGTAATTAACTTTTTAATACTTGTAATCAGCGGAAGCTTTAAAATATGTAAATTCCTCAAGTCAAATAGCATCAATCCTATGTGGGAAATCCGGTAAAGTACACTGTATATAACATAACAAAATGTGATACATACATGTACTGGAATCTCAAACAATCCCCATAAACCCAAAAATAAGTCAATACAGCAAAATGAAAACATACAAATCAAACTCTGTCGGTGACAAGGTCACAGGTAGTTTGTGAGAGTCTCCTTGCCCTTGCTCGTAGTAGATACTGGTCAGTTGGACCAGTTGACCGATCAACCAAATATGTTGACCAGGGACTAAAATGTCCCTGTAATAGTGAAATGAGGGGCTAGAATGTCCCACCTCCTCTACGGCTTCATCAAAGGCGTACACCCACACTCCGAGGGATTAGACGACGGGTCCCACCCTCGACAAAGCCCTTAAATGGTACAACCCGTGGGACCCACACCATTGGGTCCCCAAATATAAATTAACAAGTAAAATACTCAACTTTAAATTGAGTGAATTTTTTATATAGTGTTGTATGAATTGCTTAGATTAGCGAGGCGGTTCACGTGGGACCCCAAGCGCGCGAGGAGTCGGTGTAGGCATCGCGGCGGGTCCAGGTAAGTGGGGAGCTTCGCTCATGCATCAAATATGGCTTGAATATTAAATAATTAGGAATTCATGTTTTGAGTAGAATGACTCGGGTATGGGTTGCGTCGTGGTTTAGATCTCTATTATCTATAGAATTGTGAATGCACTGTTTTGCCCTTCATGTTATTCGAGGCCCCAGAATGTTTGTGGAGTTCCACCGCGGGCCAAATTAGCAAGTAATCTATATTTTGGACGCCCCAGAATGTTAGTGGTAGTTCACCACCGAAGGTTTTACTTGACTAATAGAATGCATAAGGTGAACCATTCGAGGGTAAGGGTTTGGAGTTCCACCCTTTGCTACTTGATGGTTCTTTGAGATGTGTAGCGGTGACGGCTTAGATGAAACTACTCTTGTTTTGGTGCAATTATTTAGAGTGCGCAATGGCCGTTGCGTTTCCACTAGTTATTGTACCAACCTAAAAGTAGAGGATTCGGTCACCAGATCCTTACCAATATCTAGTTCGCATTGAATGAAACAACAGACTATATTAGTATTTATCTATCACATTTCATTTAAAACCTTTATCGAATTTTTTTTTATGTATGATATGTGTAGATTTTTATGAATGAAGAATGGTGAATATTATCATGCATGCAATGAATGAATGCTTACTATACGTGTTGTGAAACTTTCATGCATTTATATATATTATGGTGGATGGAAAACGACTTGCAATATTGATACTTAGACTATATGATGATTAGTTTGGCAATGGAAACTCTATTTATATGTTTCTTCTTAGAAAATGAATCTATTTCCATAACTATGATGAACATGAACAAGATCTATATTCGTACCTATTCATGTTACTTATGATTGGTTATGAATTACATTTATTTGGCTTCTACATGATGTGTTGTGAGTATGGATTTGATGTCATGTTAGAACTTGCATGAGTACTAGATAGTACATACGTATTTAATGTTTGAGCGAGTCTTCCTCTTATTGAGCACCGTTGGTTCTATAGGTCACCCCACTTTACCCCACAGGTCCATCTACCAGCGCGATAGACAAGAAAGACAAGGGAAAGGATCTATCTTGAAGTTCCCTTACATGCGAGCCTCATATATTATTAGTATATTGTTATTATTGGTCGTTTTGTAAACCTTGTATGTGGGTTGTAACTTAAGACTAAGTTAATGGGTAGTTTTGAACCTTTATGATGTTATTATGAAGTTGTGTAAGACTTTAGAATATTAAAGATGATAGACCCTTATTATGATATATAAGATGATATGATTTTATTATGTTTATCTTTCACACTCTTATTACCATATATCTTGTTAGATTGATTATTCCGCATGTTTATTTAGGCGTACCAAGCCGTTATTTGGGCCTGGTTCAGGTATCAGGTCTAGGTAACAGTTTGGGTCGGGCGACTTGACCCTAGGTCAGGGGCGGGTTGTCACAGAAATCCTCCATTAATTTTCCATAATTTTGTTCGTTATGTTTTCAGGTTAATTTCCTGGGCATTGGGTCATATTTGGACCCGTTTAAGCACCCTGGGAAATCCCCAATTCATTCCGAAAGTCCACAAAAAAGTTGGGAAAAAACTTGATTCCAGGTACCGCGATGGTTTCCTCTCGGCGACGTCTCCACTGCGTGCGGACAGAGACCCCTCTCTGTCCCCAGCATCGCGCTTGGCGCCTAGTTCCGCCGCCTAAAGGACTGTCGAGGGTGCTTCCCACCCTCGGCTCGCGCCGCCTTGAGCCGATTTGGTCCATTTTTCTTCGGGAACTCAAAACCATTCCAAAAATACCTTCGGCAAACCCTTAAATGTCTGAAATCATCGCCGAAAAACCCAAAACAAAAATACTCCAAAAATTCCAAAAAATTCATCAAAAATCTAAAACTTCCCCAAATCGAATACCACCTTCACAAAACTTGTATTGATCATCGTGAGGATCACCAAAACGTCGATCGTTTCGATCAAATCTGAAATCCCGACGTGGTGTCCAAATCTCGTCGCGACGAACACGAATAAAACCTACACCAACACGTAGGGAATAACAAGGAGATGAAGGATCTTACCTCAGATCACCCAAAGCCGCCGCCGCCGCCACCGCCGCCACTCCGGCCACACCAGTCTGGTGTTTGCTTGGGGAGCAAGAGAGAGAAGAGAGGGAAGAGAGAGAAGATGAGGGAGAATGGTTGACTCCACCCTTTCATAGTGTGGGCCTTATCTTGGCTCACATTCTTATCCCGAGGCACATCTTGTGGCTCTAAAATACACCAGCCCAGCCACTTTAATGCACTCACTTGTGTGACTTCCCCTTGTTCTTATCCTCTTTTTGGAAACTAATTAAGTTTCCTCGGGCGCTCCTGTTCCCGACATGCACCGCGACTTGCTCCATCGCGTGTGAACGAAGTTACTAACGATTCGTGAAACGTCACAATCCTAAACTCGGCTAGTATATGGTGTGAATATTAGAATCTCTTAATGACTGAGGCTTATTCTTTCCTTAAGGCCAAGTCCTTTTTTCAATTGGATTTTGAAATGTTCTCTAATCTTTAGATGAAGTTGCATTCCAAAAAATAACACTTGATTGGTTGGTCATGCACTCCTAAGCAGGGGGTTATTAAAAAAGTAAGGTTAATTTACTTTAAAATTTATTAAATAGGGTAAATTTCTTTAAAATTACAAAACTAATGTATATAGCCTTTTGTAAAGGCGTTATTGAGTGTGTGACGTGGATACGTGTACATGTGGCATCCACATCACCTCCGCCATTACACAAATAGCGCCTTTAGAAAAGGCGCTATTCGTGTACACGTATCCACGTCACCTCCACCATTACACGAATAACACCTTTATAAAAGGCGCTATTCGTGTACACGTGGCATCCACATCACCTCCGCCTTTACACGAATAACGCCTTTACAAAAGGCGCTATTCGTGTAATTTGATACCATGCCTAATAATGCCTTTACTAAATGTGCAATACATTATTTTCATAATAAAAAAAATCAACTGTACTTTACGAATTTAAAACTATATATATGGTACAGATGTAATTTTTTCCCTAAGCAGTGGATAAAAGTTAATACGGACGGCACTCTTAAGCATGATCTTGGGGCTGCTAGTGTTGGTGGTCTGATTCGCGATGAGGGTGGTGAGTGGAGACATAGTTTTGTGATGAACTTGGGTAGATTTTTGGTATTTGAAACAGAACTTTGGTGTGCTTTACAAGGGTTGTAGTTAGCATGGGATAGTGGCTTTGGACCTGTCATATTGGAGATGGATAATAAAAGTGTTGTAGACTTTCTTAATGGTGAGAGTGTAGCGGCATCAAAATCCAAGACTGCCACGTCATGCGCAACAGGCCCACAACCCTACCTAAAACCACACACGCACAGTGTACCATATGTCAACCCAAATTTCACTAACTTTTATATTATTTTCCTACTAACGTATCAAGTTAGATTACGGACTCATTTTCATCTGTTTAGTATTAATAATTTTCAACGGAAGGCTTTAAATCATGATTCATCAAAATATAAAACGTAAATCGTATGATAGAGCATTTTCCTAGTGTGAAAACCCAACCAAAATGACATCAATATATAACAAAGATCCATATGTCTCAAAATATCAAAATAAGCCTTAATCATGTCATATACATGTCCAGTATCTCTCATATCCCAACCCAACATAAGAACAAGTAAAAGAAAGTAAACACACATACGTGACAGGAGCAGAAGTTGATAAGAATAAGTCCTCAAGCTTGCCTTTCCCCTTGCTCGTACTAGGGTCTGCACTCCATCATCACAACAAAATAGATGACAAGTCTGGAGTGAGTAATCTCAAGAACTTCACCGAGTAAATAATATAAATAAATGCTGGAATCAAAATACTATCAAATAAATATGCAGAAGAAAAATATCAGGCAACCCTCACATGAATATCAAATAGTAGTGAATCAAAGTGCACGCACAATCTAGGTTAGACTAGCATCATACTTCACACTATCACCCAGGCACCGCTAGTGAGTAAACTCAAACTGACTGTCCATATGGGTTATATGAACCACTAGGTGAACCCCTAATAGACCAATTTGTTTAAAATTTTATTCTTGAGTTATTGTTCTAGACGCTGTGAGCATTTGCCCACAGAACACCTCACGACACCCAAGACAGTGAGCACCGATCCTAGCATCGTGACTCACGCCGTCACGCTTACACTCCACATAGCGCGACTTAAAGCGTGGGGTGGGGTGTCTCCCTAGTCTGGACGTCGTGGGATTTAACACCCACATCATCCCTGGCAGCGACTAAACCAGGGACGTGTTCCCGAGGTTCTCGGACCTCCTGACTCATCGCCACGGTCCGAACTCGTCCCAACCTCTCAGAAAACATCCAACCAACCAACCATAATAAACCAAAACTCCTCGACAAAACCTGTCCCAGATGAAAACCCCGAGCTTTCTCGGTCAAACCCGAAAATCCATTTGAATCCAAAGCAACAACAATAACAATACCAAAAATCATCCCTTGGTGCTTGTTTTGGAGATACACGAAGATATATAATGGCCAAGTTGATTCCATAATCTTGAGATCAATAACAGGTAGCTGTTGCCCAACCATGAACCATAAAACATGCTACCTTTCTTTTGCCAAAGACGACGTCTTTTGCCATTAAGAATTAGATAATAGATAACAATTTTCCAAATTAGCAATGTCAAAATTGCGCATTGGTAGATGCAATCATATGTATTTCATGTACATACCATTCTAATGAGTCGATCGTGTGCATCGATGTCCAAATCAACGCCAAGTATAGAATATGACTTGCCTTTGATCCACTATCTCCAGAGCTCATCTTTGCCAATCCAATATCAATGGCTTGGGCACAATGTTGCATATTTAGAAGGATGTTCAAGAGTTGCCAAGTAAATATCTTAAGTTGCCTTAGCATATATAAAAACATAACAAAAGCCTTTTTGATTAACTAGTCAATTTGATGGCTTCTTGGATAATACAACCATCTGGATGACTATGGTGAAATTTCAACAATATATGGTCTTATTGTTCTCTATATCTGAGAAGTACTTATAGTGATCAATCATCTTATTACCTTCACATGGAAAATGTTAACGTGAGATGGGAAAAGTTTCTTTCTTCTGTTTATCTTTATTTTTAGTCGTACAATTTGGCCAAGTTAACATAAAAATATCTTTTTCTTAGTTAGTATTGTCTTTGTTTTATTGAAATGCCAAGTTTATAGCTGACATTAAGAGGTACATTATTTCACCATTAAATTTAAAGCATGTGAGATAATTTAAAACAGATAAACTCTTATGTAACTGAGAACTAGAAATTAAAACATAAAACAGAAAAGTTGAAATCAAGATGATGAACTGAACTAAAAGAAATAGAGAGCAGCACATGAACAAAGGTTTTCCTTCAGAAGACAACTTCTGTTATTCAATTCTCAATAATTTCACTAAACCATTGGCTGCTTGGCATGAGCGTCCTTTAAAATAAGATTCTTCTTCAGATGTTATGGTTATCTTCGAATCAAATTGCAAGAATTGACGTACGGTTGTGAATACGAACTCAATTGACATACAAGAGAACCAAAACTGATGTGCAATGACTAGCTCTTCTCTAGACATTTTACGGTGTTTTAAAAATTGTTGAAAGAGCATTGGATACAAATTAAGAACATTTTACGGTGTTTTAGATTTTTGTTAGGTTGGATTAGACAGCTTTTGTATATACAAACCAACTAACGCTATAATTACTCTACCTCCGAAATTTGTGGTGAATATAACAGAGATCTTTAGATAAAAGGATGAACTATGAAATTCAAGATGTAGCAAAGGTTAATAAGTCCTGCTCTACTACTGATAGATTTGGGTTCTGATATGCTTGCAGCCATGGGCATTCTTCAAAAACTCTGGTGTATTTCATTTGCATATAGAATGAGAACCCATTTGTTGCTGGAATTGGAGGCATAAAAGGGGGCAAGTTCATCAATCAAAACCCAAGATCAAGTTCAACACCATAGTTACAATCCTTAATTGGTAAAGGCCTACACCCTTATGCATTCAAATTTTGGGAACTCTTGGGGCTTTGATCAAAGGGGTTGCTGTTTTATTCAAGTTTAAATGTTTAAATGCTTAGCTTGACACATTTCTAAACTATGATTTCAATCCTGAAAGATGCAATTTCAGATTTTGCATAATTTCAGTTTTATTGATTTTCGATCTATAAAACGGTGTTGTTTTTGAAATCTAATTTCATATTTGGATTTCCTGTGAAAAATCACTTGGGACAATAGTAAGGATTTCAAAAATCAGTAGACTTTGGAATTAATTAAAATTTTCAGTTTTCAAATGTTCTTGGTGTTGTTCAAGGTTTTTGATCAAATGCTTGTTTATGATGTCAAATCTATGTAAGTTTTTTATTTAGATTGACTCAAATAGGTTGCATGTATGATGATTTATGATTAGTGATCATGTTTTGGAGTTTTGGTATGATATGGGAGCATTTGAGATGAGTTTTGGGTGATTTGAGCTTGAACATGGAGCACGCTCCAGCTAAACGTGGAGGCACTCCACATTCTGGGCAGCCTCGGGACAGTTTTGGCTAATTTTCGTAAAACAGTCATATCTTTTTCATTTTAACTCCGTTTTTGACGTTCCGCATATCGCCGGAAAGCTAAGATAGAGAGGAACAACTTAAGACCATTAGTTTTTCTAAATCAAGTCATTTAGTTTGTCAAAAATGGGTTGAAAGATGAGGTTTGTCCATATAATAGTCCTTTGTGTAAATATTTTGGGTCGTTTTGGTGTCAGGTAGTCTTAACGCTTAATTAAAGACTAAATACATCTAATATAACCTAGATTGACACCAGCAACCTTTGGGAGAGATTCATGAGTCTGGGAGCGCGTGTCGGAGCGTTGGAAGGCCGAAAATTAGCTTAGAATTGCTTGAGAGTGAGTATACCCGTTGACGACTTTACTTAGCATTTCATTCCATTAATTTGTTGTTCTTGTATAGTCATTGTTGAGTGCTTTGCCATTTAAATCTGATATCATGTATTTGGTTGTGTTCTATGCTCATTTGATTGAGTTCTATTATCATGATATCTATTTCCTTTTGATGATTCATTGCTTCCATTCCTGTGCCATGCTTATGCCTTGATGTTTTAAATAATGAATCAAATGATAAATAGCATGCTATTAGGCTAGTACATATTTAAAATGTTCATATGGACTTGTACTCCCTATTTGATTAGGTGTTAGACTGTCTATGCCTTGACATTCCATACTTTGTCTTTCTTGAAAATAAAAAGTAGTTTTTCTACTTAGGTCCCATACTCAATCGAGATGTGCACGACTCACGAGGTTAGAGTCCCTGGGGAGGTCGGCACAGTTTTCCTGACTTTGTATGATAGTTGGGGTTAGAGTCCCTGAGGTGGTCTACACACCGGGATAAGTGTCCCTAGCTTACTTGGGTAAGAGTCCCTTGTGATTTATGATTATGAAGTTGGAGTAACGCAGATCACTGCCGATCGGACCTAATTCACCACTACTTAGTCTAGTGTCAGTTTCATTTTGTTTAACTCTGGTGTTTACCTGCATACAGTTTATTTTCCAGCTTTCCTATTTATATGCTTTTAAATACCAATCGATTATATTTGTAAATGCAATTTAAACTTGTCATCGGGGATTACCATTTTATTCTTGTACTCACCGCCCTTTTTATGACGGTGGGTACAGTGCCGAGTACTAGCAGGCTGGGCAAAGAGAAGATAGGCGACTATCTCTGAATCAGCGATGCGTCACGACATTATACTGTAGGTCTTCTTTTGATATTTTGTCTGTATAAAATACTATATGTCTTTCTTACACATTGTAATGTATATTTGGGTTGAGCGTTAGTTCCCCGACCAGACTTAGACTGCTTTATGTTATTTTGAGGTTATCTGATATATATGATGTTGTAACAACCCTCAAAATTTAACCTGACTTGTGTTACACTTGTCAGGATCGTGACCCGGCTGTGTGATACTTCGCGGTATTTTGGACTTCGAGAGTCGACACCGAGGTAGTTTTATGATTATGTGATGTTTGTATTAGTATGTTAGTCTAATACGAGTCTCGAGCCGTTTGGCAATTTGTTAGTCTAAGTGAGACTTCGCCTAGGAAAATGAGGGAATTATAAACACAGAAAACACAAATAAATGATTTTTTGAATAATAAATGCGATGATTTTAATTAAACCGGAACGTGATGAGACCACGGGCACGCAATTGTCGAGTTGTGGTGTGGTACGAGTTGAGGAGCACATGATTAACAAGGGAGCTGAATAACTAAGTGACAACCAAGTCACTTAGTAGAGTCAACATGGAGAGTTAGACTTGGTGGACACTCTAAAAGGGGGAGCTGATGGATTCACCTCGATATGCGCACATACAAGTGGATGATAAGTGGGACTATATAAGGACCACTCCACCACTTGATTCCCTTTTCACTATTCATTTTCTTCTATTCTCCTCTCTTTCTCTTCTCTTCTTTCTTGGTGAACAAGAAAGGTTGATTAGCCCTATTAGGTGGTGACTGGAGCCTCGCAAGAGTAGATCTCACTAGAGCAAGGTGAGCACTCTACTCCCCTTTCCCTCTTCTTTTTTTCCGTGTATGTGTTGGTTACTCAAGTTTTAATCGCGATGACCAAGGGTGCCTTGCCGGAGACAAATCTTGGTGAACCACCAGTGTCTCGGCAACCCCCGGAGCGATCAATGCGCGGCATCAACGTCGGTGTTGCTCTTTGATGTATTTTGTTAATTTTGTTGGATTTTCGGATTTAGGTTTTTATCTTGGATTTCCAATTGAATCCGGGCATCCCACGACGATCTGGAGTTGATTCGGGATGGTCTTGATGCCCGAAAACATGTAAGCGTTGATCGCCAAGAATGGGGTTCGATTTTTGTGTTTCGTGATTTTTGGGTTTTGGTTCCTGATAGACGTCTTGCAGACGCCTCCAGTGCATATCTCTCACAGCGTCACCCACGTATACGTGAACCAGAGAGGTGAATGCCACGCCGTAGAGAAGTTTTCATGTTTTGTTTTGTCACGGCATGAACAAGGCGTTGTGTGTATATGGGTGTTTTCGACTTTCGGCCGTGTGAACGTTTGGCTTGGTTTTGGCTTTGTGGCGTGTCATACTATGTGTTTGTGATGTCGGTTCGTGAATAGTATGTGTTTGTGCTGTGTGCGTGGGAAGTGTGTTTTGTGTTGTGCATGTGTCGTGAAACGCTGCTTAGGGCCCATGGGTGTGTGTGCGCGTTGTGAACGTCGTGAGGACGTTTTGTCCATAAACCCCACGACGTGTCCCATGCATAACTCGACCAGAGAGCTATTTTTCAGGTTTTTCCATCAATTTAACCAAGTTTTCCGCGTCAGTTTTTACCAAATCTTACCAAAACTTTGGAATAACTTTTGGAGTTTGTTTTAGGACTGATTAATGACCATAAATCCAATATTTAGGATTTCAACCTTTGTCAGGTAGTCGGGAACCCGAGAATACGCGTTAGCTAGAGTCGTGGGAGTTGTACCGCGTTGCAAATAGTCAGGTAAGTACACTAGCCTACAAGTTTGTGTATGATTAGTAAACCAGTAAGGAAATATTAGTAAACCAGTAAGGAAATATCATGTAATTTCATTATCATTCTGTTCTATTTGCTATGATCTACTTGTTGGCATTCCATTCTATATTCCTTGTATGTGTGTTCTTGGCATAAGTGTGTGTCTCAAAGGTACTTGCGGCCTACAATAGTTGGGATAAAACGTGGGCACTTCTGCATAAATGTTTGATCACCCCTAGTGATTGTGTGATACCAAGTACTGGATTTGTTGTGGATATTGTTGTGGTTATCGATGTTACGACATCGCTGATGTGGATTTGTTGTGGATTTTATACCACTTATGGCCTCTCTTGACTCGTAGAATACGCATGTTTCGTTGCTATCATTTTAGTCTGCTTATCATGCTTTCTTGAACTATTTAAATTCATATCTTTTATTTACCGCATGATATCTAGACTGCCATGCTTGATAGTTTATGAATTACTGTTATATTCTTCTGGCATTACTTTCGATTTCTCTCAATTACTCACCGTCTAGTTTGTGACGGTGGGTGCAGATAGAGTGGAGTCCAGCAAGATGTTAGAAATATGTTGGGCACAATTTCTATTAGGAGATAGTATGGAAATTTATGTTGCAGTGTTGCACACTACTAGTTCATGCTAACCTTATTTTGTTACGGAAAAGTCACACTTCAAGCATACTTATAATATTCTAGCATTTTTCGAGTACTAGTAGAAGGGCATGGTTACAGAATCTGGCATTCGTTGTTTTAGCTTTTTGCCATGTATGTATGTTATTGTTTTGCGGGGACTGATGCAGCCAGGATTTGAAATGCGATCAATCGGTGTCTGCTTTTGAGACAATTTGTAGATTTCATTTGAAAGAATGCCAAATAAATCAACTTTTGAAAGAAGTTCTATCTATTGATCATACCAAAGTGCCCTCCTTGTTCATGAACCTATTCACCTTCCAATAAGCTTCACTTATATAAGTCCCAAACCTACTCAAATCCAACATTATGTCTTGAATTTTCAGGTAAATGTTTTGGTGTTAGAGAATCCTTCATTGGTGATAACAACACGGTCCCTCAACACCAAGCTCTCTGCTCCATATTTCTGAGCCAAGTTGCTCTCATTCACCCCAATTTCATACTCAATCTAGATTTTTTTAGCTTTGTTTTTTTATTCTTTGGTTTTATTTGTCTCTTGAAATCTCTTTTGAGTTTAGTCTTTAGATAAGGAATTTTTATAGTTTCTCCTACGTTCACACTTTGAATCTTGAGTTGAATTGATTCTTATTTATTTTCAGTGTATGTTGGTGGATCTAGTTTCAAATGCTTTGTATAAGATTAAGAAGAGCATCAAGAGCCTTTGCCCGCTCTTTCTTTCTCTAGCTTTTGGACTATTTCATGAGAAACCAATGACTTTTTTTTTTCTCTATTACATAGTCTTTATGTTTAGGAAATTAGACTAGATATATAGTCATGAATACAAGAAGGGGACGTTCCTATCATTGCTCCTTACACTTCCCTCAATTTCATATCTTTGTGTAATCAAAGCTTGAAATGATAAGGAAACACACCCAAATCTCTCAACACAGGTACTTGTGGCCCTGGTTGTGTTCTCACAAGCCTACCCTTTTAGTTCCCTCTCCTCTCATTTCTCCAATCCCATTTGAACTTCACGCACCTCTCAAACTCTCAACTTCAACACCCACTTCACCAATCTCACTAACACCTTCAATTATTTCAACATTGATTGATTGGGGTACTTCTCAAACTGCCTTGTTGACATGTTTTCGAACTGCGTAAGACACACAACAGTGTTGGTATTAGTATTGGTAGTAGCAGAGGTAGTGTTGTTTGTGTTGTTTGAGCTTGAGCTCTCAATTTGGGCCGGGGTTCTGGGCGGGTTGAGAATGATGCCTTTGACATGTCGAAACATCGGTCTTGGTCGTGCTAAGCTAGATTTAGTCAGATGTGGGTGTTCTTCAAATGGGAGCTTTTACACGAAATGGATATGTGGAGGTGATGCTAGGAAGAGTAGGGCAAGTAAGGTTGTGTGTAGTCGAAGACCGAATGCGTCTTGGTGCGACGTCCTTTAGGCACAGACGCCGAAGACTGTGTTTGATGGTAATGACGATGTTGATTTCATTTCTTGTGTTGGGCCAATCATTTTGTGTACCAGTTATATGTACAAATGTCTATGTTGATGATTTGAGGTGTTTTATAGTTCAAATTTTGTGGTTTCAGTGGCTGCCCAGTCATCATGTGGGTGAGTTTAGTTTTGATGCATTGCTTATGAGATACATACTCTATTGTGTATGATCAGGAGACTTGCTTGTTTATCTCCATGAATGAATCTATATTGGATACATGTAACTTGCAGATTATTCACGTATGATCCACTAAACAGGAAGTTTATTATTTGCAGCACTCCCATTATGGTTGTTTTCAAGTAAAACTATATATCATGGATGACAAATTGATGCTAAAATATGTGTTAAACTCTAATTTGGCTACTCTGTGCAATCTCTAATACTTGTCTAATTTTTGCAGACATGAGATGACTATGCACTAGAGTTGGCATTGGGTGATGAGTGAGCAGAATGTTGGAGAATCAACACAACAAAATAGGTAACTTAGTCAAGCAATGTTACTATTTTTGCATGTTTTTTGTGCACAAAATGTCGTAACTTCTCTAGAATTTTCTGCAACGTTAGTAGCCAAGCCCGAAAATACCAAATTGTACTTGAATTTGTAAAGACTATTCATCACAATATCTTTACTAGTGGCAAAAGTACTTGCTTAGGCAAACTTTGTTCATATCACGCTGAGTGCTATTTCATCCCTATATGCCTGATCTTTAGATTGACATAATAGCATGTGAACTGTACTAGTTACTTTGATTTATAGTGAAGAAGATTACTCCTCCAAGCCTTGACACCATTTCAATAATTACTCTGAAATAGAAAGACATTTAAGATCAATGTAATGCCATATCGCTTGATTCACTACATGCAGTTCTATGGGGTCTTACACAGACAATACTGAATGTCAAGGTCTAAAAATCATTCCAGCATTTTTTTTTTTTAAATTATACTCCAGCATATTTGACTATGTGAACTAAACACTATAAATATGTGTTTAAAATTGGTCGAATTGTTCCTTTTAGTTTGATAAAATTCGATCCTCACTTCGGCGATCGATATAGAAACATGCCATTAGCCTGTACCAAGTCTTTATTGTTTCTTATACCTTTGGAATTATATTGAAGAGGAAAGAAGTTCCTATACATATTCTTAACTTGCAGTGGAAGGTGAGAAGAACTTGTTTCAGGTTGTTCAAATTAGAAATACCTCTCTGCACTCTCCCTAGCTATATTAATTTATCTTAATTTTTTTTCATATAAAATACATCAAAACCTTCATTGTAATCAAACAAACAGTTTGTGCATTTGCCCTTTTTTATTTTACGCATTGATATAGTTGAGCTAACTCAATTGTGAAATGGTTAATTAGCTTGCATTTCACAATTGCCTTATCTTTTGGTTGAATTTTTTATGCGATTGATTTATGAATTGGTCTTGATATCAATTTTATTTTATTACACAGGGACGCTATGACGTCTACTGCCTCATGATGTCAGCTTGGGACCTCCACAAAGCATGGCCTGAAGCTGAATTAAAGTTAAAGACCATTAATTCCTTCTAACTGGATGTTTTACATGATGACCCCATTCCATTGTTGTTTCTAATAGAAGCTGTCTTGACCATGGATTTCTCATATCCTTGGAGCACTCATTATATCTAATATAGTTTTTGGTTGAACAGGTGATGTTTTGATGCAAGTGCAACTTCTTTAACAATGTCTAATGTTTAATGGAGTGGAAGGTTTGAAAGTTTGCATAATTTGCTTAACCTTTGACTAATGGACTAATCTATATCTACTTATTCTAAATTATTAGGAATATTGACAATTTTCAAATTATGTGTTAGTTTGATTAGTCTAAGTGATGCATTATCTTGTTGTCATGACACTTGATTGAAGAGAAATGCATTATCTTGTATGCAGGTATTAAAGAGTGTAATCAAACTTTTCATCCATAATGAAGACAAGTTCTCAATTGTTTGAATGTTATATTTCATCTTTTTAAAGGATGTTACAACGTAGACGAATTTGAATTTGATTGAATCAAAAGATCATTATTTTTTGTTTATTATTATTGTTGGTATATAAATTTTATGCAATGTATTTGATTGTTTAATAGATTTTTTATGCATTTGGATAGTATCTTTTGATTTAGGGGCAAATTGGAATTGGAGATTTCAGCATGAGGAAAATCATTTGTGGGTGACGGCGAGCTCCAAGTGTAGAGCTTCGCGGTAGTAGAAGTGGTGCAAAACAACGTTTGTGCCGAGTTTATCAAATTCACAGGGAATAGTTGCGCATAGTATTATAGTAGATTAGGCGTTTTGTAACGTAAACAAACAAGTAGTAGAATTATTGAACTATCTAAGAAGCATAAACAATAAGAATAAATTTATTTTAGACTTGAATTCATCAATCAAATTAAATGTCTGACCAATCAATCAAAAGATATGTTCAACTCAATTTATAGACCATATATTCTACAAGTCATCTCGTCCCAAGGTCTCGGTGACAAGAATACTATCTCAACTCTCAGGCTCCATAAGTCTATACGAGCACCGTAAGAGTATCAAAGCATTAAGTTCAAAACCCTATAAGGTTTCTCAAAGTCTAAGCAATCGATCGGTGTACCCTAACAAATTAAGTTCTAGTGTTCAATTCCGGTTCAATAGCCCCGAGGTCTCGGTGACTATCTCTCCTTAATTCAGTGACTACGTGATCAGTGCAATCAAAGCATAGTGTGTGGAACAATAAAAATAACATTAAATAGAACAAGAAATACAACTAAACATTATTCATTCAACACAAAATACATCAAGTCTGAAAAATATGTAAACTAAAATAATTAAGAGAGGGAGTTCATGAAAAGATCAAACTTAATGGTCTTCGGCCTCAAGGTCATGGTGAATGGATCTCATCTTTTGTCGAATTTATCAATCTCTTCCACTCTAAACTACACTAAGAAAACATGAAAATACAACTAAATAAAAGTCCCCAAGCGTTGCCCGAAGGTGAGCTCGGGGAAAAAACAGCCCCTAAGTATCAAAAATCAGTCCCTAACAACGAAAATTGGAAAATATGGTGTTCTTGGTGAAGAAGATGATGAGAGGAAGGAGTGGATGTTTTTATTAATAAAAAGACGTTGCTTACTAACAACTTGGCTGCATGTTAGATTCCCACGTAGGAGCACATTTTCTTTTGATCTTTCAATTAATGGTCCTTACTGTCTCGAGGCAAATCTATCGGCTGTGGAGTTGGCAGTGTATCTAAATTGTGTGGTTCTATGCGTCTCTAGCTGCATCCAATTTCTAATCCCTGCAGTAAAGAGTGTCTCGAGGTGAACCCTGTGGTTGCTGAACTGCACTGCTTTAACTTTGGAACTTAGCTATTTTACAGCTTTTTTTTAATTAACTGTTGCACCTCAAGACTTATTGCAAACCACCTAGTCTTCCCTATGGCCGACTGTGGGTCCCGTAACACTGTCTCGAGATGCATGCGGCACGCTTTTCGAGACCAAACATAAAAAATATTCCAAAAGAGCCGCGCTTTTATTACAAACATCAAAAATAGCATACAACTTACAATTAACAAAAACAACTAATTAAAGATCAATTTTGGAGACTTTGGTGCACTACAATAATGTAAATACACACAAAAATGGAGTACAAATATCAACTCATCAGTGGGCTAGAGTCATCAAAAGCAGACATAGAACATTGGAAAACGGATGGTTTGCAGGAATTCAACACAACACTACTCACAAAAGTCCCTGGAAATTCATTTCTTCCACTTTGCCTACCATGAAACCTTTTTTTAGGATTAGATTGGGCAAGGAAGACCGTTTCTTAGTTTGGGAAGATCTTTGGCGTGAAAATATGTACCTTTCAAATTGCTTTCCTAGCCTATATAACTTATCCCTAAAGCACCAATCCAAAATCAATGAGTTTTGTTGTAAATGAAATGGATGTGGATGACTCTTCCTATTCAAACCATTTGTATTCCACCACTATGTGTGAGTGGTTACACATTTACATCATGTAATTGTAACTTATGATCTTTGACATTCTTGTAATGGCCTATATAAAGAGCTCACAATACACCAAGTTGAATGAAAACTTCTCATTCCAACTATCTCATTTCTTCTCTTCTCCTTTGTAGTAGTATAAGTTCTTAGTTTTCTATTTCATTCTCTAGTTCTTAGCAAGTCTCAATTCAATTTACAACACGTTATCAGCACGAGCTTGCTCTAGCATTAAGGAGATCTTGAAGTTCAAGAAGGCTTGTTAAGGAGACAAAGCTAGGAAGGTATAAATTTTATGAGTTCGGTTTATTTCTATATTATCTTGGTTGCTTCACTTTTATATGCATACTTTATTCATATACTATGCATTATAACGTTACCGATTGCGAAAGTATGCTCTGTAGTTGCGTCTTGTACGATCTTCTACATCAGAAATCAAAATTCAATATGTAACATAACTAGTTTTCTCGATATACTACAAATGATTAATTATGCACCATTCTTGATTTTTTTTATATTGCAAATAGTGTTATGAGTTTGGGTTGATAGTGGGTAAGCCTTGTCCCCGGTAAAGCTAAACATTGAAAGGGAGACGGGTTATCCCGTTCAAGGAGGCATGGTTTTTAAGTAGACTTCGTCTCACCACCTAACTTGGAGGTTGTCCCACCAACTCATACAAGTAGTACATTTTGCATATTAATAATCAAGTTGTGAACATATATTTAATCGTATATTATTTTTTTTTTATAAAAGAGAAAAATTATTTACTTGATTTTTTGACATATTTTCAGACTATGGCAAACCTTCAAAAACTTGAATTTATTGCTCTTGATATCATTGGAAATAATTATTTGCCATGGCAACTGGATGCCGAGATACATCTCCAAGCTAAAGACTTAGGAGAAACTATTATAGAAGGAAATGAAACATCAATGCAAGACCGTGCGAAAGCACTGATATTCCTTCGCCATCATTTCCATGAAGGCTTGAAAAGTGAGTATCTTATTATAAAAGATCCTCTCACCTTGTGGTTAAGCTTTAAAGAGCGATATGATCACCAAAAGATAGTGATATTTCCAAAAGCTTAAAACGACTGGATGAATCTTAGGCTGCAAGATTTCAAAACAGTCAGTGAGTATAACTCCACCATGTTTAATATTACCACTCGTTTGAGGCTTTGTGGAGAAAATATATCTGATGAGGCAATGATGGAAAAAACATTCAGTACTTTTCATGCCTCAAATCTGTTGTTGCAACAGCAATATCGAGCGAGCCAATTTAAAAAGTACTAAGAATTAATTTCTTGTCTCATGGTGGCTGAACAAAATAACGAGCTTCTATTGAAGAACCACAACTCTTGTCCAACTGGTTCCGCTTCAATTAATGAAGCAAATGCAGCATCCTATAATAACCATAAAAAGGGTCATGGAAAGAAAAACCACAGACGTGGAAATAGGAAATGATCAATCAGCAAAGATCGTGGCAAGCCCTATTTTAAATTTCGTGGCAATAAGTTCCAAAATAAATGGAATAAGAATGATGTCGTTCAGAATAAGGGGAAAAATATTGCTAAAAATGGGCATGCTCGTAATCATGACCAACCATGTCACAGATGTGGTCTAAAAGGTCACTGGGCTCATGTATGCCGTACGCCTAAGCATTTTATTGATCTTTATCAATCCTCCTTAAAGGAGAAAGGCAAAACAGTTGAGATGAACTTCACTGTTGGAGATGGCTCATCGGACATCAATTATATGAATGCCCCAAATTTTCATGATGATCCAAACACTAATCTCGATATTTTTAATGATCATATGTAACGATTTTACATAATTATATGTACTGATTTTTGTTATGCTTCTTGGTTATATGTACTAGTTTCTTATTATGAATGAAATATGACTCTTTTTCTAATTTGCCAAACATTATTTGTCTAGATGGATCAACAAATCATGTGTTCAAATCATGAATCAAATAAGAGCAATATATGTCTTGCTGATTGTGCTACAACGAACAAAACCCTTAAAAATAGAGAATATTTTTTCAATTTGAACTTAGCTGAGGCTAATGTTTAAACAATATCTAGCATCTCCAATTTGATTAATGGCTTTGGAAAAGCAAATATTATGTTGCCTAGGGGAACAACAATTCATGTTGACAATGCCTTATACTCTGAAAAATTCAGAAGAAATTTACTCAGCTTTAAAGATATTCGACAAAATGGATATCACATTGAAACTACGAATGAAAATAATAGAGAATTTCTCTATGTCACATTGGTTTCAAATGGGAAGAAAGAAGTGTTAGAAAAACTCTCAGCTTTATCCTTTGGATTATATTTTACTCATATAAGGTATATCGAAACGAATGTCGTCTTAAATAAGAAAATTAATGATTCAAAGACATTCATTTTATGGCATGACCGGCTTGGTCATCCAGGAACATCAATGATGCGAAGAATAATTAATAATTCGCATGGACATCCTTTAAGGAGTCACAAAATATTTTCAGCTGGTGATTATAATTGTGCTAGTTGCTCTCAAGGTAAATTGATAGTTAAATCATCCCCATGTAAAATTGTTGTGGAATCCTCAGTTTTCTTAGAACGCATTCAGGGAGACATATGTGGACCTATTCATCCTTACTGTGGACCATTTAGATATTTCATGGTTTTAATAGATGCATCAACTAGGTGGTCACATGTTTATTTGCTTTCGACCCACAATGTTGCATTTGCTAGACTTTTAGCGCAAATCATTAAGTTAAGAACACAATTCCCTGACAACCCAATCAAGACCATTCGTCTTGATAATGCCGAAGAATTTCAATCTCAAGCATTTAAAAATTATTGCATGTCTATAAGAATTACCATTGAACATTCTATTCCACATGTGCATACCCAAAATGGTTTGGCAAAATCTCTGATCAAACGCATTCAATTAATTGCCAGACCTTTAATCATGAGAACTAAGTTATCAACTTCAGTTTCAAGACATGCAGTCCTTCATGCAACATCTATAATTCGTTATAGGCCTACTGCATACCATGAACATTCCCCCATGCAACTCATTTTAGGTCAACAACCAAATATTTCACACTTAAGAATTTTTGGTTGTGCAATGTATGTTCCTATACCACCTTCCAATAGAACTAAGATGGGTCCACAACGAAAACTTGGGATTTATGTTGGATTTAACTCATCGTCCATTATAAGATATTTTGAGCCCTTAACAGGGGATTTATTTACTACACGTTTTGCTGATTATCACTTTGATGAAGCAATTTTCCCACCATTAGGGGGAGATAAGAAGTCAATTCAAAAGAAATGGCGCGAAATTGCTTAGAATGCATCAACTTTATCACATTATGATCCACGAACAAATCAGTGTGAACTTGAAGTTCAAAAGATCATTCATTTGTAACAAATCACAAATCAATTACCAGATGGATTTAATGATGCAAAACAAGTGACAAAATCACATATTCCGGTTGTAAATGCTTCTGCAAGAATTGATGTCTCTGTGCAACAAAATGCACAAGAACCAACTAAACGCTTAAATCGTGGAAGACCGGTTGATTCAAATGATACAATTCCTCGAAAGAGGAAAACAGGAGTAAAAGTAAGTACAAATCAAAATACTCCTGAGAAAGCACAAGAATCCTTTGATAAGGGTTTATCAGAACAAGTTGATTCTGATGAGGAATAACTTCCTCTAGAAAAAGATGAAAAAGATGAAAATAATGAGATCTCAATAAATTATTTAAACTCTGGTAAGATTTGGGATCGAAATGAAATTGTTCCTAATGATATATTTACTTTTAATATGTCCTTTGAAATATGTGAAAATGATGATGATCCAGAACCACGATCAGTGGACAAATGGCAAAAAAGACCTGATTGGCAAAAATGGCAAGATGCTATCCAAGCAGAGCTAAACTCGTTAAGGAAACAAGAGGCTTTTTGACCAATTGTCCAAACGCCAGATGGCGTAAAACCAGTTAGATATAAATGGTATTTGTACGAAAGAGAAACAAAAAAAATGAAGTTACAAGGTACAAAACAAGACTTGTAGCTCAAGGTTTCTCACAATGACCTGGCATCGATTATGAGGAAACATATTCTCCTGTTATAGATGCAATCACATTTCGGTTCTTGATAAGCCTTGCAGTCTCTGAAGGGCTTGATATGCGTTTAATGGATGTCGTTACGGCATATCTGTACGGATCTCTAGACAGTGAGATATATATGAAAATCCTTGATGGATTTGTAATATCCGATGAAATAAAATCAAAACCTCATAACATGCATTCTATAAAATTACAAAGGTCTTTGTACGGGTTGAAACAATCCAGACGAATGTGGTACAAACGTCTTAGTGATTATTTACTGAAAGAAAGATATGTAAATAATCCGTTTTGCCCATGTATCTTCATTAAAAGATCATCAACAGGATTTGTGATTATTGTTGTATATGTTGATGATTTAAATATAGTGGGAAACCACGACGACATTGTTAGAACATCCGAATACTTGAAAAAGGAATTCGAGATGAAAGAACTTTGAAAAATAAGATTTTGTCTTCGTTTGCAAATTGAACATTTTTCAAGTGGAGTACTTGTCCATCAATCAAATTATATTGAAAAATTATTAAAAAGATTTTATATGGATAAGGCACATCCATTGAGCTCTCCAATGGTTGTCAGATCACTTGAAGTGGATAAGGATCCATTTTGACCTCATGAAAGTGATGAAGGGTTAATTGGTTTGGAGGTACCATATTTAAGTGCAATTGGTGCACTTATGTATCCTGCAAATTGTACAAGACCTGATATTGCTTTTGCTGTCAACCTACTTGCAAGATATAACTCTTCACCAACTCGAAGACATTGGAATGGTGTTAAACACGTTTTTCGATATCTTCGAGGAACAAGTGACATGGGTTTATTTTACTCGAGAGGGGTAAAATTGAATCTCCAAGGTTATGCTGATGCTGGATTTTTATCTGATCCCTACAAGGCCCGTTCTCAAATGGGATATGTATTCACCTGTGGTAATACTGCTATATCATGGAAGTCAGTAAAACAAACTATGATTGCTACTTCTTCCAATCATTCTGAAGTACTTGCAATTCATGAAGCAAGTCGTAAATGTGTTTGGTTGAGAAACATGATTGAACATATTCAAGAATCATGTGGATTGCCTTCAATAAAAGATTCTCCAACCATATTATATGAAGATAATGCAGCATGTATTGCACAATTAAGTGAAGGATTCATAAAAGGGAACAGAACAAAACATATTTCACCAAAAAAAATTTATGCGCATGAGCTTCAGAAGAATGGTGAAATTGATGTCAAGCAAATCCGATCAAGCGATAATCTTGTTGATTTATTCACAAAAGCCTTACCAACTACGACATTTAAAAGGCATACATATAGTATTGGCTTGCGTAAACTTAAAAACATTGCAAGTAAAGAAACTGAACAAGTTTTATCCATGTTCACATGAGGGGGAGTTATTGATTAGTGTATTGCACTCTTTTTCCCTTAGCTATGGTTTTATCCCATTAAGTTTTCCTAGCAAGGTTTTAATGAGGCAATCTTAACAATATTATACCCATCTTAATATTTACGAGAATAGTGTACTTTTTTTATTTTACTATATTTTTTCCACAGGGTTTTTTTCTTAGTAGAAGTTTTAACGAGGCACAATCTCTTAGCAAGTGTCATCCAAGGGGGAGTGTTGTAAATGAAATGGATGTGGATGACTCTTCCTATTCAAACTATTTGTATTCCACCACTATGTGTAAGTGGTTACACATTTACATCATGTAATTGTAAATTATGATCTTTGACATTCTTGTAATGGCCTATATAAAGAGCTCACATCTATGTAACGGATACACCAAGTTGAATGAAAACTTCTCATTCCAACTATCTCATTTCTTCTCTTCTCCTTTGTAGTAATAGTTTGTAGTAGTAGAAGTTCTTAGTCTTCTATTTCATTCTCTAGTTCTTAGCAAGTCTCAATTCAATTTACAACAAGTTTGTCGTTAATGTCAACCCAATATGTTGGAACTTCCATTTTCCAATACCTTTGACCGATAGAGAAACAAATGAGATGTCCCAAATGCTAACTATCTTAGCGTCCTCTAGGTTACTTCCCCGTGTCAAATACAAAATTTGTTGGACACTTGATAAGAATGGAAAGTTCACATGTAAATCCATGTCCAACCACCTCATTACTTCAAATAATGACCCATTCTTTTTACCTTTTAGATTCATCTGGAAGGCACCTATCCCCCACAAAATTAGAGTTTTTGCTTGGCTTGTCTCCCTCAAGAAGATCAATACATGTGACAGTCTTCAACGGAGACCACCTCACATCTCCATCTCCCCTAGTTGGTGCATCTGCTGCCAAGAGGAAAACGAAACATTAGATCAATTATTTCTTGACTGCAGGTATACAAAAGGAGTGTGAACTGCAATGCAGTTGAAGTTCGCCAAGGCGGATGTGACAATAAATGATTGGGATGATATTCTTTCTAGTTACAGAGATGTTCATGGACTTTCCAAAATCTTCAAAGTTGCTTGGAATGCATCAATTCTAGCAATTTTATGGAATGTGTGGATTGAAAGAAAAAGAAGAATTTTTGAGGATAGGTGCACATCAAGAGAGGATATATGGGATTGCATCAAACATCATGTGGCAACTTGGTTGGTGGCTTCTAGAAAATTTAATTTTTCCATAAATGATTGGTGTAGAAATTGTACAACAATTGTTGGATGAGAATGTCACCAAGGTTGTTAGGATGGGGTGGGAAAGTATTGTATTTTCTTAATTTCGATGTTGTCCATGCTTTTGTAATTGTAACCTCTTATTACTAATACAAAAGCCGTTTCTAATAATAAAAAAAAAAAAAGCACGCGCACTGCAAGGGAAAAGCATGCCCTCATACTAACATACACGCAGAAGTAGGCCTAATGACCATAGGAAAAAAAATATAAAGAAAAGAAAATTGATTCAGAAAGAATTTATATCATTACATCACCCTGAATAATAATTTCAGTGCAAGACATGTAATTCCAGAATAGTAATTTCATCTCTTTCATGTTTACTAATAACTATAAAATTCAAAACTTTTGGTGAAGATGAACAGCCAACAGAAACAATATCAATTTTCACTTCTCAAATACATAACATGGCATACATGTAAAAATATGTAGACAAAAGAAATTGAAAATAGAACTTAGCAATCAGATTCAATCGAAACAATTCATGCCTACCACTACTCGGGAGTTCATACTTGTCAAGCGAGAACTGTAAGGGAATGCAATCGGACTTGTTGAATATTTTGATAAAGAGATGTGTTTAACCTGCATGGAACATATGTACAACATCAGAAACTTGTACACAAACCTAAAAAAACGTATTGATTCATAAAGAGCACAACATCTTTAAAAGCTTTTTTCAAATTGTCTATGTTCTCGTTGGTAGTAGAGAGGATCAAATGTTGATGTGGGATTATTCTCACATCAACATAAATAAATTTAGGATGAGAAATTAACCTGGTAGATCATCTTGTGCAGCTCGAGGCAATCTTCTTCTTTCATGCTTGAAAAGCATGGATACAAATAAAAAGCTCAAGCTCCGTTCGCTCACTCTTGTCTAGTTATCTCCACCGTGCGCGATCCTTAACTCTGATCAGGAACATAAAACAAAGATAAACAAGCAAGAATATCTTAGAAATGCAAGCAATATAGATGCTTCTCTTTTAAATGTCATTGAGCCGAAACATCACTCCCTTTTCCAACAACAGGTGCATTAACCAAATAATTATTAAAAGTTACAAACAAAGCTATAAAGTACGAAGGAAAAATACTAAGCTAGTTTAATATTCAAGCAACCAAATAAACCTTGAAATGTTTTTGACATCAATAATGGATCAAAAGTTATGGTAAGAATCTTGTTTGATTTGGCCACTCATAGAACAACAATGCGCAAGATTGATTCCATCAACAAATGAGGATCTTCTCAATCCCTATTTAGCCTTCTCGCCCCATCGATTTGAAGTCACAAGTCAGTCAACTTGAAAGACAATGATGCCAGAACAGCAGATATCACTTCCGGAAGTAAGCTCGGCATAGATCTTCTATCCCAACATCTTTGCCAATTCAACTCAGAAAGCTTGCTTTCCTCATAATAGTTTATAGGAAGATGTTTGAAAGAATGCTGCAAGCGGAAAAAAGATTTCCTATCAGATTAACATAAAAGAAGAAAAAGAAAATTCAGAAGCAATTGCATCATTTCATCACCTGATATCTCTCCATGCACAATTAAATCTTGACTCTTCTGTCCTGCGAAAGTATATCACTCCACCCTAAAACGAGAGCATAATTCCAGAATATAATTAATTATTAAAGGGCTAAGAAAACATCCAACTGGAAACAATATTCATCCTTGCTACCATGCAATGCTGTGAGTCAAAAGAAGTGACATATTTAGATTAATTCTACTACCAATGCTCTGAAAACAGCACTTATCCTCTACCATATATGTTTCATCTCTGACGAATTAATGTTTTTTTTTTTGACGGGAAGGGAAAAGGAATTGTTGCAAATTAGTAGAAGTTTCTTTCTGTTCACAGTTTAGAAGAGAACCAACCAGTCCAAATGCTAATAATTACTGGCTAAGAGAGTTTGGAAACTCTTGAATTAATAGTGTTGAATATGGCGATTCCGTGGGTACAGTTTCACCATTTGTAACTACAGATTTATTCAATTAATAGAAAGAACCTACAAACACTGAGAAAAAAAAATATAGAGAGAAAAAGAACACATGATATGACATAAAAATGTAAGGGGTGTGTCTAGCTAGTTATAAAGAAAGAGAAACAGATTCATTGATGAAAGAAAGGTAAGCGGGTGAGTGTCAATTTGAAATCCTAAAATATATGGTGATTCAAACAAAAAAAAGGTAAAGACTCAGAGCCGCCATGCCAACATATTTATTGAAACATGCAGTATACATACCTATCCCGATCTATGAATATGTCAGGAATATGGGATATCTTGGCCCACTCTTCTTCATCTCTTTTGCATCTTTCCTTCAAGCTTGGACAATCATAAATATTCAATTCCTTGAAGAAGATGAGTCGTTGCATCTGTTCCTTGGATGGTAGGTGTCTCAGATTTTCACACACCTGAATCCCCATGCTTTCTCCCCATGCTTTCAAGTGATGCAAGGTTTCCAAGCCACTTCGCAATCTTGTCAAGTTTGTGAACTTATATATGTGGAGGGATTTAAGCGTTGTGAAGCGTTGAAGCTGATGAGGCAACGATTGGAGAGCAGCCCACCCTTTAATCCATAAATCATGAAGGGAAGGGAGAAGGGGATTGTTGAACCCTAGTACCCTACTACATCATCATCATCATCATCATCATCATCATCATCATCACTGATTATTAATGGGAAGTCAGTCAACTCCACAGCAAATGGACCAAGCCACAGTTTTTCAAGGGCAGTCAGGACTTGTAGGCCTTGCAAGCGTTTGAGACCTTAACAGTAAGTAACTTGCAATTGGCGAAGAGAAGGAATGCTTCACAAGTCAATAAATGAGATAGCTGGGCAGTGATAAATCCACAACTCCTTAAGCAAGGTGAGTCGTAGCATTTGTTCCTTGGAAGGTAGCTGCCTTAGATTCACACAGTTGTCAAAACTCAAATATTGCAGTGATGCAAAGTTTCCAAGCCACTCTGGCACCACTGTCAAACCATCAAAGGAATCTATTATCTAGAGTTGAGCATGGTGAGGTGTTGAAGCTGATCAGGCACAGATAACTCATTGTTATCTGTGCCAAATTGAATTGCTTGAAAAACCGCAAACCAACTACCTAGGGCCAAAGAATTAAAACCAAATTCTCACAAAATTTCATTAATTCATCAAAAATACTCCTCACTAATTACAATACGTTGCCTATATATATAGGCTTTTAACAAACGAAAACTTGTAATTCTATGTTACATATCTAATGAGACACTATAATATGCGAGCCCTTAATAAGGGACACACATAAAATACGAAACTTTTTATTCCTATAAAACTCTAAAAGTGATTGACACCTATTCATGTAAATTTCCTAGTTGTCAATGACACACACTAACATAACATAACTATACAATAAAAAAAAAAACTGACTAACCAATGACTCCTAGTTACCTAATTAGACTAACCAGAACCAATTCCATGACACCAGAGAAATTATTTTGGTGAGAAAAAGCAACCTACCCAAGCTGATCACAAAAACATATTCTATCGATCTTTGATTAATCAAATACATAACAGGTTAGACATTGCATATAAGAGTGGATGAAAATAATTGCAATAGATCTCAACAATAAAATTCATTTGAAATTACTTCATAATTCATAAATTGGATAGAGTCTAGGGAATGTAAGTAAACATTTTTGTTTTCATATTGAAATGTGGAATATGGGACAACCTGGGCGACCCTTGCATTTTTGCATCTTTCCTTCCGTTAATGGGAAGTAACGCAATGCAGGAGAAGTCACCAATTTCTAGTTTCTCAAGGGTGGTCAGATATTGTAGGCCTTGCAAGGAGTTGATTCCTCTTGGATGTAAATCAACAAAAATTATAGCAGGGAAATCAAAGGAACTTGTAGTTGATGCTTACAACCCTAAGCATATAACAAATTGTTTGTTGTTGTTTTCCTTCTACTATGGCTCATTGAAAGATCATGTAAGCTCTGTAGGTATACTGTTTTGAATCAAATTATGGAATGGTATTTGAATTTTGTTTTACTAATCATCTAGGTGTTTTTTTTTTTTTTTTTGGAAAGATCATTGCCAGATGTTTGGTGAGCTTAGTTTCCTAATGCAAGAGTTTTAATTTGTTCAGAATCTTCATATTGCTAATCAACTTTAATTTTTTTTTTGGTAATTGTGTCTCTTGTTAATTTTTACCATTTCACTTCATCAGTTGAGTGAAAACTGTTCATAAAATTACTGCTTCAAGTTTCAAGAACTAAAATAAGTGAAAACTGAGCATAAAATTCATAACAGCTGCCTTCAATTCTTAAATAATGGCTAAAACTCGAAACTGATTTGACGTCAAGGTTGTTGCCAATGGCACCAAACCAACTACAATGATTTTTATTTATTTATATGACATTGAATTTGCAATATTCTAACAGTACTGTAATTACTCTACCTTCGAAATTCTACCTAAATATACCAGGACGAATAAATGGAGTTCACAAGTGATACTTCCATCACATGATCAATTTGGTCCTCACGCTTAATGTTATGAATTAGCCCTTTATTCAAGAAAAACTCAAGAGTATTGCATTTACATACAGAAAATACCTAGTTGATGACTTTATGTTACGACCAAAAGCTACAGTGTGGATTCATTTTGTAAGTAGACCATCTCTTAGACATGACAGTAAAAATGATAGTTTACTCCTACTTGAATAATAAACAAGAAACAGTAATAAGAGTAGATAAAAGTAACTGCAATAGATCTTAGCAATCAGATTCAACTGAAATAATTGATTCCTAGCGCTTCTTGGGAGTGCAGCTCATATATATAGTAGGTGAGAGTTGGAAGGCAATGAAACCAGTATCGTGAGATGTTCTACAGTATCAAGAACTTGTACATAAAGCCCAAATTTTATTTGTTTTTAGTCAAAAAAAAAAAGATCAACATTTCTGTTTTCATGTAACGCACACATATACCTGATGATTTTAAAGTATGCTCAAATATGGAATGCAGGATATCTTTGACCACTGAGGACGGTCTCCATATACATTGTTGCATCATTTCACTGAGGATGGTAGATGCATCAGATCTATGTATAAGAGATAATATGCAAGCTTTCAAGTGATGCAAGGTCCCCGCCAAGCCAATCCGCCAGGCCGCCAAATTCTTAAAGCATAATATGGAGAGGGATTTTTGAAGGTCATGACGCAGAGATTGAAGAGTAGGCACAGCTGCCAAGTAAAGAATATAACTGTATATATATTTTTTTATGTAAGAAGCATATAACAGTGTATTGGTTTAACAACACTTGAAAAAAAATAACCTTTTGATTATTTAGTCATCTATGAACAACGCAACCATCTCGATGACTATGGAGCCCAAGCACACGGTTCCTCAAAGTTTTTAGTCTTTACAACAATGAAAGACAACCTGCGCCTTTACCTATGACTGGAAAGCAATTAGAATTGTAAAGGCTATATAGTAAGGTATAAAAGAACTGCAACAAGAAAGGTTAGTAGCGTGCTTAGAAGTTAATCCCTGAAATTCCCATTAGAGGTGAACTATGTTACTATGTCAAACTTTCCACATTAACTCCCTTTTTTTGTCATTAGGGGAGCGAATCCTATAATTCTTGTACACACACTTTACAGCAACCCTCTTTCCACTAGCCAAAATAACTCGGCAAGACACGGTCAACACTTCCCAAGTGAGGGAGTCTGAGTATCTAATAGAGATCACACATCTTGTTTCCTTCAACAAAAAATGCAAATATAACAAAAGAATGAGCCTTAAATCATCTTCTTCATGGTTAACAACAACATTCAAACGGGAAAAGTTTGTTCTCTTCTACAAATTTAGGAGCATGATGATCAGAAGAATACTTGGGTCGAGTCATGACAGCGATGCTACACAATTTTCCAAGGATGTTAATATACCAAAGCAATAAGAATATAACAAATATCTATCCATGTGTAATTACTTTATTTCTTTTACAACACTTTCGACATTGCAATTAGAGAAACTTAGGGTCATTGATACCAATGACGGATCCAAGGTTTAGGTAAAAGTTTAGCATGATTTGGCCACACAGAGAATAGTAATGTGCAACTGTGCAAGATTGATTTCATCAACAATATTGGTAGACAAAAACTCTTGCTCTTCCTTTCTTTTCTTTTTGAAGGAAAACATATCTGTCTATGATTTAAAAAAGAAAAGCCTAATGCAACATCAAATTAGCTAGCATGACTTGATCATAATCTTACAGATAAACAAATATAAACATACCATTCTAATCAGTAGATCAAAAGCATTTAAGTCCACATGGTTAACTTCCAGTTCGGATCAAACTTGCAAGATAACAACGCCAGAACAGTAGACATCACTTCCAGTATTAATAAGCTTCCCATAATATTCTATCTCCAGCATATTTGCCAATTCAAACTAGAAAGCAAGCTTCCTTGTATTAGTTTCTAGCAAGATGTTGAAAGAATGCTGCAAGTGATAGAAAAAAAATTGTTTGCGTAATGGAGAAAATACAGTGCAAGAGCAGAATTTCACAAAAGCTCGATCGACCTTTTTGTCCTAAGAAAGATCACTCCACCTTACGACAAGAACATAATTTGAGAATCTATAACCCTAATAAGAGGCTTGAGATGTAGGATTTAACGCTCCAAAATAGACTTAATTTCATGACAGGAAAATAATCTTGACTCTTCTGCCCGAGAAAGATCAGTTCACCCTACAACAAGAACATAATTCCAGAATACTATTATTAAAAGGCTAACTAAACATCCAACTGAAAACAATAATTGATCATCTCTACTACTACTAGCAATGCTCTGAGTTGAAAGAAGTAAATAAGTGACATATTAAGATTCAACTACCAATGCTCTGAAAACAGCACTTCATCCTCTACTATAAATGTTTTATCTCTTGAGAATTAATTGTTTTTTTTAGGACAAGGGAGAAGAAATTGTTGCGAATTAATTAGATGTATCTTTCTGTTAACAGTTTAGAAGAGAATCAACCAGTCCAAATGTCAATAAGCTGGTTAAGATAGTTTGAGAACTCATGAATTAATGATGTTTATTTTTTGTCAAATCTTGAATTAATAATGTTGAACATGGCGATTTCGTGGTTACAGTTTCACAAAAATGTAAGGGGTACTGTGTCTAGCTAGTTATAAAGAAAGAGAAACAGATTCAATGATGAAAGAAAGGTAAGGTGGTGAGTGTTGATATCCACTAATATATGGTGATAGGTTCAATAAAAATTAATGATTTACAGATTTGTCAGTTGCTTCAGTTGCTATGTGTTCCACAAAATAAAAAAAGAAAAGGCATACACAATCATCATATTTAGAATCATATTTATTGAAACAACTCCTTTAATGTATGTATAAATTTGGAATATGGGAAATCTTGGGCCACTCTTCTCCATCTGATCGACTGCATCTTTCCTTCAACTGGGGACACCAATGAATGTCCAATCTCTTGAGGAAGGTGAGTCGCTGCATTTGTTCCTTGGATGGTAGGTGTCTCAGATTTTCACAATCCCAAATATCCAATTGCTTGATCAAGGTGAGTCGTTGCATTTGTCTTGAGAAAGGCAAATAATTAAGGAGTTGTAGTTGATTCTTACAGCAGTACTAATTAAGCATATAACAAGCTGTTTGTTGTTCTTTTCCTCCTGTTATGGCTCATTGTATTAAATCATGTAAGCTCTGTGTATTGTTTTGAATCCAATCATGGGCCTGCGTTTCAATTTTGTTTTCTAAATCATCTAGTTTTATTTTGAAAATGTTGAATAGGGGATATAATACTACATAATATCAAATTGTAGGTGTTCCGTTGCGCCAATTAGGAGATGTCGACAGATGAGTACTCGCAATTCCAATCTCAAAATGCTTATTTGTCAACCATGCAAACATAGCAAAGCAAAAACAAATATCAAATCAAAGCAAAGCAAATCCACAAAACAGGTATTTCAGCGACAACATGATGAAATGAAGACATTCAACATGAATAACATAACCCAATGATTTAGGAAGATGCATGGACGAGGCATCTTTTGCTAAAAGGCAAGGTTTAGGGAGTTAATGCCGATTTTGTTTTTTATTTTATAAAAAAGACTTCCATTATCGTTGGTGAAATCAATGTGTGTCGACTCCAAAACTCAAAAGACATTCAACATTAATAACTTAACCCAATGTTTTTTCATAAATATACAAATGATAGTTTGCTTCTACTTGAAAAATAAAAAAGAAACAGTAGTAAGAGTAGCTAAAAGTAACTGCAATAGATCATAGCAATCAGATTCAACTGGAATAATTCATTCTTACAGTCCTACCATTTTTTACGAGTTCAGCTCCATCTCGTCGAATTTTGACATAGACTAATTGCCAAACAAGCACGCTTATTTAAACAAATTGGCAAAATCCAGTAGAGTAATTTGGGACTGAGGCTGTGTGTTGTGATGCTGTTGTAGCTAAATCCAGTAGAGATGAAAATAAGAGCAATCATTTATGTTTTAATGTAACATACATAAATACCTGATTGATGATGTACATAAATGTACATGCTAGCTAGCGCACGTCCAAATGTGGGATATGGGATTTTCATCCAAATAGGATGATCTCCATATACATTGAAGCATCTTTCCTTCAAGTGGGAGCGACCAGAAATTTTCAATCGCATGAACAAGGTAAGTAGTTGCATTTGTTCCTGGGATGGTATATACATCAGATCTATATAAGAGACGATATGCAAGATTTCAAGTGATGCAAGGCCGTCAAATTATTAAAGCATAAGATAGAGAGGGATCTAAGCAATGTGAGGTATTGAAGGTGTTGAAGCATAGATTGGAGAGTAAGGAATACAACTGTGCCTGAGCCTAAAAACACTTGAAAAATATTCTTTTGATTCTTTAGTTACCTTGATGACTCCATGGACAATGAACCATCTAGATCCTATGGAAAAACTTCAACCCAAGTGCGCAGTTCCTTAAAATCCTTAGTCTTAACAACAATGAAAGACGACCGGAGCTTTCCATTAGAATGATATTCATATACCAGAATGAGGTTCTTACTTTCATCGCAAAAGCCCTATAGGGGAATGAGGCTATGTTGTTGAACTCTTGTGATCTTGTCATTAATTAATACTGTTCCACATTACCTCTGTAGCCAACTGTTGTTCCGCAAAATCCCTAATATCTCCTTTTTCCCTGGATTACGTCTTTTTCCTACTTGAATGATATTACAAGCTAATTAGCTAGCATCTTGGTAGACATAATCTCTTGCTCTATCCTTTTTTCCTTTTCTTTTTAAAGGAAAACAAAGCTGTCAATGATTTTTTAAAATAAAAGCCTAATACGACGCCTAATTAGCTAGCATGGCATGATCATAATCTTGTAGATAAAGAAATACAAACATACCATTCTAATAAGTAGATTAAAAGCATTTAAATCCACATGGTTAACTACGGGTCCTGATAGAACTTGCGAGATAACATGCCTAAAAAGTAGACATTGTTTCCAGTATTAATAAGTTGGTATGATCGTCTGTCTCCAGCATATTTGCCACCAAATCAGAAAGCAAGCTTCCTCCCTATTAGTTTCTATAAAGATCTTTGAAGGCAAGCTGCAAGTGAAAAAAAAAAATGCCCTATTAAACTGACATATGCCAAGAAATTGAAAATCAATTCAAAAACGAAGTATCAATACATCACCTTGACATCTCAAGATGCTTATCCTCATATAAACAGGACTAATTTTTTAAAATGTTGCAAATTCAAAAAATGTGTGCGTGCAAGATTGATTCCATCAATTTGAAGTCACGAGTCAATCAACTGAGAATATACCGGATCCTTATTTTCTCTTCTCCCCTTGATTACATCTTTTGCCTGTATGAAGGAGACGCATGCTAGTTAGCACATTGACAGAAGCATCCTCTTTATCTTTATATATATATATATATATATATATATATATCAAATGATTTAAAAGAAATGCCTAACACAACGTCTAATTAGCTAACATAACGTAATCAACAAATATAAATATACCATTCTAATGAGTTGATGAAAAGCATTTAAGCCCACGTTGTTAAGATTCAGTTCAGCTCAAACTTGCTAGATAAAGATGCCAGAACTGTAGACATTACTTCCAAAGTAATCTCGCCATTGATCCTCTATCTCCAGTATCTTTTCCAACCCAATTGAGTAAGCAAGCTTCCTCTTATTAGTTTCTAACAAGATGGTTTGAAAGAATGCTGCAAGTGAAAAATTAAAAAAATTGCCAAGTGAGATTAACATATACCACGGAATAGAAAATCGATCCAAAAGCAATTGTATAATTTCATCACCTGATATCTCTCCATGCACAATGAAATCATCTGCGTGATGGAGATATTTCTCACAAAATCTCGACTTTTTTGTCCCAAAAAAGATCACTTCACCCTACAACAAGAACATAATTTGAGAATAACAATTAGAAGGCTAAGCAAGTAAACATCCAACTGAAAACAACACTACTTGATCCTCTGCAATTAATGTTGTGAGTTTAAAGAAGTAAATAAGTGACATATTTAGATTCCACATACATGGTCATACATTTGAAAGTGTATATCTGGATCATTTCATACCAAAAAGCCAAAAAACCAAATGAGAAGGAATCTATATTCTACTTTTTTTTTATATATCTATGAATTAATATGTACACAAGTCAATAAACTGGCTAAGAGAGTTTGAAAACAATTGAATTAAGAATTTTGAATATGGCAATAAAATAAGTAGATCATGTATTACGAGATGACACTTTGAAATTACGCATTCAACCATTCTAATGAAGTAACAATTGCTGATAGATGACAATAAAATAAGGAAAGCTTTGGTGAAAATGCAGAGGCACCGAGTCATAGAAACTTTTTTTGAGGACAGAAACATCATATATCATATGCTACGTACATACCTGAGTTATCAATGATACAGAAATGGAATATGGGAAATCTTGGGCCACTCTGGATCATCTCCTTCCCATTCCCTGCTGCATCTTTCGTTCAATCTTGGACAACCAAAAATATACAACGTCTTGAGGAAGGTGAGTCGGTGCATTTGTCCCTTGGATGGTAGGTGTCTCAGATTTTTACACCCATAAATCCTCAATTCTTCAAGTGATGTAAGGTTTCCAAGCCACTCGGGCAATTCCGTCAATTGCGAGAAGTTGCATATGTAGAGGGATTTGAGGGTTGTGAGGCGTTGAAGTTGATGAGGCAGAGATTGGAGAGCATCCCACCCATTAATCTCTAAGTGGCGAAGGGAGGGGAGAATAAGGGGATTGTTGGACTCTAATGCAAATGGGAAGTCATTAAACTCCTCTGAAAATGGACCAAGCTGCAGATCCTCAAGAGCAGTCAGGAATTGTAGGCCTTGCAAGCCCTGGAGTCCTTCGCAATATGTAATCACCAATTGACGAAGAGAAGGAAGGGTTGGCAAGTCAATAGATGAGATAGCAGGGCATATCCATATAGTCAATTGACGAAGAGAAGGAAGGGTTGTCAAGTCAATAGATGAGATAGCAAGGCAATCTCTAACAGTCAATTCACGAAGAGAAGGAAGGGCTGGCAAGTCAATAGATGAGATAGTAGGGCATCCCCATATACTCAACTCATTCAGGGAGGTGAGTCGTAGCATTTGTTCCTTGGAAGGTAGCTTCCTTAGATTCCTACAATTGTAAAAGCATAATATCCGCAATTCTGTCGTCAAAGTTTCTAAACCTTCAAAATTAGGGCATCCCTTAATTCGAAGCTCACGGAGATGGTTGAGGCTCTGTGAAAGCTCAATATATTTCAGTTTACCACAGTCCCGAACATCCAAGCTCTCAAGGAAGACGAGGGAACTCAAAAACCCCTTCCCTATCGACTCCAGTTCTGGACAATTCAAAATCCACAACTCTTCTTCAGTTGCATAGGAAAAACCAAGCTCTTCGATCACCAGTTTGCGAAGAAATCTATTGGGGAGGATCTCATCTGCTGCTGCTGATGTTAATCCCTCCTCCCGGAAAGCTTGGAGTTTGGGGCAATTTCTTATAAGAACAGTATTCAATTGGCTATTGTTACTCACTAGCCCTTCTTGGAGGAATTCAAGGTCTTTGCACTTTTCTATGGTAAGAAAAGTGAGAGAGGTGAGAGAGGATGTTATTGACACCACTCCCATCCCACCCACATTTTCTAACTTCAATGATTTGAGTGAAGGGAACACATGCTCCGGTGTTTTACTCAAATTGGGGCAATCCTCGATCAATAACTCCTCCAAACAAGGGAACATCACTCCATCTCCTTCCAACCATTCTTCCAAATTGGCCATCCTTCTCAGCTCCAGCTTCTTCATGGAACGATACGATAAGGGCGGTGCAGAGGAAGTGCCAATGCAACCATTTTTTGAAACACCAAAGTGCTTCACTTGACTCATGTTACTAATCACCAACCACTTCAGTCCACGCAACCCGCCGAAGCTCGGAATGTTCTCGCAGTGATTACAGTCGCTCAACTCCATGCCCACCAAGTTGGGAAGGTCTGAACCGTTTGACACCCATGATGGAAATTCAACTCCTCCAAAGCCTTCAATTGATAGCCGTTGCAGATTTGCGTGAGGTCGCAAAGCTTCCAACACGAGTAACGCATCTCCAGCACCACCACCAATACATGAACGTTCTTGATCACCAACAGATGGACGGTCTTCCGATACAAGTGAGTCATCGCCCTCGTGATCACCAACAGACGAAGGTCTATCCCAACGAAGCCTTAACTCACGCAAGTTTCTCTTCCCGCCTAGAATATTGGCTCCCTTGACTAAGCTTGCTTCTTTCACGCGACACAGACAATGAATGTTGAATGTACCTCCAAGGCTGTTTAAGCATTCCAACATTGACATCCCACGTCCATCATCCTCTTCGCTTGCCACAAAAAACGGCAGTGTTTGAAGCTGATGCAGTTCACCAATTGCTTGTGGCATTTTCTTCCATTTTCCATATTCATCTATGAACAAATGTCTCAGCTTCTTCAGATTCTTCAAATCTTCAGGAAGCTCCGTAAGCTTCCTACATCTAAGTAATTTCAAAGTTTGCAAATGGTAAAGTCGAGTGACCCACCTTGGTAATGACTCTATGCTCGTGAACGAGAGGTCGAGGTATCTCAAGTGCTTCAATTTACAATGTGAAGAGGAAGGAAAATTACAACCTTGGAAGCCGCTTAAATCAAGAACTCGTAATAACTTAAATTTAAACAATGTGCTAATTTCAATCAACTCTAGTGCACCTTCATTAATAAATGTACGCAACTTTTTAGCTTTGTATAAGGCTTCTACTTTCTTTGGCGACATCAATGAAACATGTCGACGTTTAGAGAGATCTTCCCTCATGATATTACCCTCCCCCACAATTTGACATTCAGACTTGCAAATTGATTGAGCAAGATCTTGTACAAGATCATGCATTTTGAACCTTTTTATTTCTTCAAATTTGTTCATTTGTGCTTCTTGAAAGAAAGATTTTGAATATAAGCTGTTAATATAGGTGTTACCCTTATCCTCCATGGTAGATTCTCCTTGAGTAGCTGGTGCTTCGAGAAATCCTTGTGCCATCCAGAGTTGAATCAATACCTTTTTCGAAATCCAATAATCTTTTGGAAATATCGCACAATATGAAAAACATGACTTCAACGTGGGGGACAAACTGTTGTAACTCAACTTCAATACCTCTATAATGTAATTTTCTTCCTTTTCGAAAGTCAAATTCCAAATTTCAGCTCTTTGTAGTGCCAACCACTCTGTTTCTTTCGTAGAGTACAATAAACCTCCGAGGACTTTGGCAACTAAGGGCACACCCTTGCACTTCTTTGAGATTTCTCTTCCAAATTCCTCCAACCTGCTGCAAGTCATCAGTCCTCCAGGACAGAATGCTCGCCTTTGGATTATGTTCCAACATTCATCATTAGATAAGCCTTTTAATTGATACATGTCTTCAGCTCGAGCTCGAACCGTCAATGCAACATTATGGCTGCGACAAGTCACAATGATCTTGCTTCCTGTAGCACCAAAGTTTTTCAATGGAGGTGCAAAATCTTCCCACTTTTCTTGTTCTTCTTGCTCAATCCACACATCATCAAGCACGAGCAAAAATTTCTTCTCCTTGAGCTGTTTCTCAAGATCATTCACCAAATCTTCCTTACATGATTCAAGTAACACCCCTTGTTGTTGATGAGGATGCTTCGTCGCAGTTGTTCATAAGCGATCTCGTCAAACACATCTTCAACATCATAAGCCACTTGTTTGAGTTCCTCCAGCCAAACTCTGATCAGCTTTTCCTTCACTTGCTTTTCCTCGGCATCTTGCAATGTGGCGTGGATGCTGTTGAGGGAAGCTTCAAGACTTTGGGCATCACGTTTCACACAGACCAGAAGGCCGATCTCATCAAAAGCAAGAGAGATGAGCCTGCTCACTATCTCCTCTGCACCATGCGCAATCAGATCTTCAGCCATCTTAAGTTGATGAGAAGCAAAAACACAATTAGCAGGCAACGTAGGTAGGTAGCTAGCTAGATCTCTTGATAATTTACCTCACATGTGATGTGAACAGAGAACTTATAAGTCAAGCCGCTCAATAACTCTTTTTTTTTTTTTATGGGAAATGAGACCGTGCTCCGAATTTTATTAATAGAAAGAAATTGGATAGATGTTTACTTACATTAAAATAAAAGGGACAGTGGGTGTGTAAAGTAAAAATAGAAGGAACAGTGGGTTATTGGAAACAAGTCAAGCCCATCTTCATCGTCATACGCGCACAACTTGTTTTTTTTTTTTAAGCTTAATTCTTTAAAGTTGTCAGTCACACCTTATGGTTCGACTATAAAAGAATATAATTTTGTCACTAATGTTTTATTTAGTTATTTCTTTTGTATAGCCTTGTCTAAGATATCTTTTACGTGGCCGAGACAAATATCTATATTCTTGACATGATGTACAACTCTTGGGATATTAGAAGATCATACAAGATATTCTCGTAATATCTTTTGTACCTATCATGATTGACAAATATTCAAAGTGCAAACAAGATTGACCTAAGTACCTCGCATCAAGTCTTTTTATTTGAAACACATGGCCGAGAAAAGGAAAGAAGAGATATCAAGAATATGACACCAAGGTTCGACTCAAGAAGGAAAGTGGAATATGCCGAGAACATTCCTTGAAGACCGTTTTGACAACTCATTGTAACTAGTTGCTTAAGTTTTTTTTGTATAAATATGAGTGATCACAAACGGAGAAGTACATTGATTATTCGATTGCTTTCCACATTCAAATGAGATAAGAGAATGCACAAGCAATCTCTTTTCTTACACACACACTAGGCTAAGGGGACTTTGTAGAAACACCGAGGGGATCTCAGGCACCAAGGGGACTGTCACGACCTAATTTCCTAATCTTGATTTACTTGCTTAATCAGGATCACCGACCGTGATGTGCGGCCCGCATGAGATGCGCACACTGACCGAGGCATGTGGCCGAGGTAAATATTATATTTGCACTGGTGTATGCCTAGTGTTGTGTATGTGTGTAGACTAATTAAGTCAATTTGTTTGCAAACCATAGACGCCAAGTTGACGCGAGCGGGGACACGCCTTGGAGTGCGTGCAAGTACGGGTACCTAGTGGAATTACCTAGAGTAGCGAGACTAGGCTAGGAAATAGTAATAAATTTCAAATGTACCTTAGCATGAATTAAATTATATCATTAAGTTGGAAAATACAATGTTCGACGCACGGGAAAAGTGTCTCGAGTTGCGTGCGAGTCGAGACACCGAGTGTCGGGTAGTTGAGAGTCGGTGAGACCACTTTGATAAATTTTATAAATTTGTGTGACCAATTAATTATGGTTCATATGGGATTAATGTACGTTAATTTAGTTGGTCTATAGTTTATTTATTTAAGAAGTCACATTTTAATATCCTATAGTTTGTTGTGAATTAAACTAACCTTAGGACAGACCTCAAGATCTGTGCTGCCACACACTCCCATGATGAGAGTCACAAATTTGGTGTCACCAAGAGAGCTGGACTACATAGTTAGGAACCCTCGGATTTGCCTCGAGATTCATGACACACACTTGATTACACAAACACATAAATACCATAAGATGAGTGGGTTTCTCATTGTTTTCTCCAACCAAAACACATGCAAATCACATAGAACGGAAGAGAGGGGAGATTTTGGGGAAGTTTGGAGAGAAATTTGAGCTAGGAGTGGAGAGAAATCAGAGATCCAAACTAAGGTAATCTCACCCACCATTTCTTTTACCCAATTTCTTATGGATTTTTTTTATTTATTGGGTGTCAAACACAAATTTCGTATTTATGGACATGCACTATGGATTTGGTTGATTTGGAGTCTAAATGGTATGAATTACTCAAACAAACTAGTTTTAGTCGGATTTATTGGGAATTGTTGGTGAGAAGTTGGTATTTTCAGTTTTTTGGATATTATTTGTGATTTTCTAATTTTTGATTAAATTGGTATTTTAGAGGTGGTTTTAGTTGTTCTTGAGGTTGAAGAGGAGTTGAGAGAGGAGACGTGTGCATCTCTTCCCTGGGCCGGGCCAGAACCGGGTCAGGCTCGGCCCACGGGGCGAGTCGACCTGGTACCCTGGCCAGGGTCGGGTCAGACCCGACCCAACCCAATAAAATATATATATATATATATATAAATATAATAAAAAAGGAGGGAATAGTAACAGAATATATATATATGCATGTATACATATATATATATATATATACACACACACATATATGTATATATACAATAATAATAACAATAATATAAAATATATCTATGTAATAAAAATATTAATAAATAAATGATATGAAATGGCCTTTCAGGGACCTAGGGGTGTTACGGGAGTTCGAGAGCGCTAGTCGGAGTGTCGCGAGGCCGGATAGCCATAGCTATCCTGTGCCTTGTAAGTGAAACTGTGAGAACTCTTTACTTTATTTCATTCCAGTCATTTATCATTTTTCAGTCTATTTGTAGACTAGCTGATTTATTTCCTACATCATGCTTTTCCTTGTTTCTATTCATTATGAATATTGATATAGCTTGATGTCTTGTTTGATATATCATTGACTCCATGCTTCCTTATATGCTCAATGTTTGTCTTGAAATATGGCTAATGGATATTTAGAAGATGCATGTTATAGGGTTATCTGTTATGTTGAACTTATGTTCTATTCCCTTGGGGCCTTGTAGCCTAACTTGTGTTGGAATCATAGCAATTGTAGGATATTAATTCTTGAAATCTAAAGTAGGGATTATCTAGTGTCCATTGCACACGAGATGCGCGGATTCACGAGGATTTCGATCTTTCGGGGTCTCCGGCAATCACCACTACACCTGGGCGGCACACGTGGCATGGGCCACGGTGTTGTCGGCAAGTATGAATGATTTATACGCGTAGAGCACAGCTCCGCCACTTGAGGTTAAAAAAAAAAGAAGAGATTATTATTATATGTCGAGCACAGCTCCATACAGTAATTGTAACAACCCCAAATTTTTAATCTGACTTGTATCGCACTTGTCAAAATTGTGACCCGGCTACGTGAATACTGGACAAGTATTTCGAACTTCGGGAGTCGACACCGAAGTGATTTTATGATTCTTTGATTGTGTGTATTAGTATTTTAGTATTTTACGAGTCTCGCGCCGTTCTGGCGATTTTAAATTGAGTGAGGCTACGCCTATGTAAACGGGGGAGTAAAACCTACAAATAAATGAATTATCTAATAAATGTAATTAATTAGTGTTGAGATGTGGCGAGAAAACGAGCGCAGCGAGACAATTTACGGAGAAATATATGACCTAAGTTGAGGAAGCTACAATTTTATTAATAAAGTATAACTTAGACATGAAGAAATTTATTGGAAGTGGGACCGCCTCGAGAAGCGTGTCGAACGCGGGACACGGTGCACCGAGTAGGCGAGAATTTGTGTAACTTTATTGGTAATTTAATAAAATTAATGGGGTTAATTTAATAGGTTAATATGGATAGGATTGTTAAAGTGACACAAGTGAGTGAGGAGAACCATGAGATTTGCATTGAGATGTGTGGGTGTGTTGAGATGTGATAAAGGGACAAAAGACCCATAAGGGCAACTTTGTTTTGAGGTGGGTTAGAAGTAAGTTGGAGGGCAAAAGAGACATTTCACACTTGTCTTATATATATAAACAAACAAAAACCTAATCCACTATTCATTCATCCCTCCACACACACACCGCACCTCATGTTCTCTCCAACCACCACCGCCCCTCTCCCTCGTCAGGCCAGCCACACCTCTCGCCGGGACCCTCACCGGAGCTGACGTCGGAGGCTCGCCACCTCTCCCTCGGTCTCTGCTCACACATTTCTCTCTCTCTCTCCCTTTCTCACTCACGGCCTCACTTCACCTTCCTCATCTCACCGCCACCCTCCACCTCTCCTCGACGTCGACGAACCAGCACTGGTCCCCGGGACCCCAGCAGTGGACGAGCCCACCGGAGATCCGTCACTCTCTCTCTCTCGTTTGTAGTTCTCTCTTGGTTTTGTTCTCTCTCACTTTCTTTGGCACTCACGGTCTCACTCTCTCCCACTCTCGGTCCATCCTTCCCTGTCTTGGCCGAGCACACCATGGGTTGTCGGAGGTCCAGAGGTGGCTGAGATCCACCTCTCTCGCCGGAGATCTTCCTCTCTCTCTCTCTTCCACTCTTTCTCTCTTTTCTCACTGTTTTTCTTTGTTGTTATGAAACTGTTTTTGTGGATTTGTTCACTTCTTGTCATGTTTTTGTCTTCTGGGAGGCGTGACGCCGTCGAGGGTGGTCGGGGATGGTCCCTAGTGGTGCCCCAAGATCCCCACATCCCCGGAGCACCCACGTCTGCGTCACATAGGGTGTATGTTTACTGTTTTATCAAATTTTCAAATGCTTGCTGTTTTGTACTTCTCGCCGGAAATAGCCGCATATAGCAGCACTATTGGCCGGACCACCGCTCGTGGGGGATTGTCGGGGACCTCTCCATGACCTCGATGATGCCTCGCTGTTCTTGTTGTGATCGATTTGGTCATGTTGGAACTGTTTTAGTGTCTTGAACCTAGGTGATGTTGTTGTCATGTTGTGTGGACTGTTTTGAGTCATCGCCGAAATCCATTGCCGTAGGCGACGCCACCGCTGCGCCACCATGATCGGAGATGTCGAGTACCAAGCTAAGTCTATGCTTGTGTCTCACAACTCTCGGAGTGGCCTAAAACAGCGGCATTATTAATATATTATGTCATTTATGTAATGTTATGCGCATTATAACATTCTCGCTTTGAAACCACTCGTTGTGGCGGTACTATCATCGACGCGATGACATGGGGAACTGCCGGAGACCTTACCATGCCCGCCATGGAGTCTCATAACCCCGGAGCGTCCATATCAATGATGATGAGTCGTAATGGCGGAGATACGCATGAGTTGTTTATATTGCGTTGAGTAGTTGTCAACGTGACGTAGGGTGTGCACATGGCCTTTCCATGCTGTGTTGACACTCTACGAATGTTGGACCACACCCTGAGTTCCCTACTCGCCGGTGTATGGTCATGTTAAGTTTCGTATTGAATCGTAATTGTCGGGCGACATCGAAGTTGTGTTTTCGTGTCGATGAATGGTTATGACGTCGTGGTCACGCTGCCGGTCCTCGAAACTATAGCGTGACCTATTTACGACCGAGCCGAGCCTAAGATGTGTGATTAGGCTTATATATGTGTTGTGAATTCAAAATCCAAGCGAGTTGTGTTTCAATGGGTTTATGGTCGTTGTATCGATTGGTTATTAAGTTGTCAAGTCATTACAAAACACGGGAAGTACTAAGAAGTTAACTTAGAGTTAGTTAATGACTCAACCCGATTAGAGTTTCCAAACTTGTCAGGTAGCGGGAAACTCGGGGATACTTACTAGGAACGCGGGAGTGTTGTTACACGGGTTGCGATTAGTTCAGGTAAGTACACTTGTCTCAAAAACTTGTGTACGTTAGTAAGCCAGTTAAGAAAATATCATGTGATTCATCTTCATTCCATTGTGTTTGCTATTACCTATTTGTTGGCATTCCATTCCATATTCCTTGTATGTGTGTTCTTGGCATAAGTGTGTGTCTCGAAGGTACATGCGGCACACTAGAAGGGATAAAACGCGGCACTCGTGCGCACGAGTGTTTGACCACCCCTAGTGATTGTGTGATACCATGTCTTGGATTGTTGTGGATTGTTGTGGATATTGTTGTGGTATTGTTGTGGATTTTAGACCACTTATGGCCTCTCTTGACTCGTAGAACACGCATGTTTCGATTGTTATTGTTTCCGTCTGCCTATCATGCACCTTGTTTACATAATTTCCTGTCTTTCAATTCCTGCATGATATTTAGACTGTCTTGATTGATAATTCATGAATTACTGTTATATTCTTCTGGCATTACTTTCGATTTCTCTCAGTTGCTCACCGTCTAGTTTGTGACGGTGGGTGCAGATATAGCGGAGTGCAGTAGAGGCAAAGAGCCTTGCTTAGGCGACTTTTTGTGAGAATTAGCGGCTGGACTTGAGGAACCCTAGAGTAGGTTATATGTTTTTGCTCATATGTATGTCGCTTTATATATGTATGTCTTTGGTTTATAGAACTTGGTATTATTGTTGAGCTTAGTATCATGTATGTTGATTTATCGAATTGTACATGAACACGGGGTTTTCCACAATTATAGAATTCTTAATTTCCCTTTGATTGAGTTATTTCCCCTTTTTATTTATTGTTTAGTCTTCCGCTGTGTAATATTGCAATAACTCTTTCATAAACTGCTAAATTGAGTAAATATGAGGCTGACTAGGCTCGTCAGGTTGCCGAGTGATAACTCGGGGCTTGAATGGGTCTAGGCCGGGCGTACCCAATTGCATGGGGAAATTGGGGCCGTCACAGTAATGGAGTAGGCTAGGTGATAATTCTCACCGCCGACCGGACGTAGATCATCTTGACTTAACCTATGTCAGTTTATGTGTATCAGTTAACGTTGGTATTTGCTTGCATTATTATTCAACATTTCTTTAGCTACATATGCTTTTAAATACCTTTTGTTTAAATTAGAAATGTAGTATTAGATTTCCCCAGTTGTCACTTAAATATCACTATACTCACCGTCTAGTTTCTGACGGTGGGTGTAGGTCCGTCGAGTAGCACCAGGACGGACAAGGAGAAGATCGGCGACTACCTCTGAGCTCCGAGCGCGTAGCTGCCCGTAATGTAGGTTACTTTTTGTATTATATTTACTTACGTCTTTATCTTTTTGGGATGTTATTGGGATGAGTGTTAGATTACCCGACTTTTGGCTTTCACTTTGTTTATATAGGTTCGTCGTTTACTTGCATATATATGGTGATCGTTATTTCCTGGATTCCACACTTAAAAAAATAAAAATAAATTCCCGCTTAAATAATTAAGACTTCCGCTTTAAAATTGTAAAGACTTCCGCTAACTAAATTAATTGTTTAAAATTGAGAACATAGGTAGTAAAGGCTGACTAATACATAATTGGGTCCTACTTGTCATGATTTGGGCTTGATTGTGGGACTAGGCCAGGCGGTGCCCTAGATTAGTAGCGGGGCCGTCAAAGGGACTTGGGTACTTTGTAGTTGCAAAGTGTAAAGGGGAGTGATTAGTGTAATAAAACTTGGTGATGGATCAATAGCTTGGTGAGGGATCACAAGTTAGGAGTTCTATGTAAATTTGTAATCATCTTTATTAGTGCAATATACACCTGGGCGTGGCCCAGCAGACTAGGACATTTTCGAACTGCGAAATCAAACTTCTCGTGACTGCAATTTATCTTTACTTGTTGTTTTCTATTTATGCCAAGATAAGCAGCTTGTATCTGTGCCCACAACACTCAATATATACAAAGCTATTGTCTGTGGCCACAACAAATTATGTTGTGTGTTCATTGCACCCAAGACAATTAGCTTGTAATTGTGCCCACAACACTCAATATATACAAAAGCTATTGTCTGTGGCCACAACAAATTATGTTGTGTGTTCTTTATTGCACCTAAAACAGTTAGCTTATAATTGTACCCACAACACCTATATTTACATAGCTACTATTTATGGCCACAACAGAATTTGTTGGAAAGTGAGATTGTTTATAACAAGATCCTTGAGCCAAACTCTCAGCTTCCGCTCTTCCCTTGCTTTTCCTCAGCATCTTGCATCACAGCTGGGATGATAGTTAGTATGCCTCGAAGGTTTTGCTCCTCGCCTTTCACACCAAGCACAAGACCAATCTCTTCAAAACCAATAGAGATGAGCCTCTTAACAACAGGGTCGGTCCTAAGTATTTAAAGGCTCGTGGCAAAATTATAATTTGGGGCTCGTTAATTCTAATTAAATATTTGATAAATAAATACACACTTCACAAATACAAAATTACTTCAAATCAAGTAAACTTAACAGTTTTTCAAAAAAGGTAAAGTGTGGCGACACTTACAAAATACAAAGGAGAGGACAAATCGACCAATGATTGGTTGGCACAATTGGAACTGAGAAATTGTCCTTTAACTAGTGACTCGAGTTTGAGTTCTGTGTGTTAGTGTCGTATGGATAATTGTCATCAGTTGCCTTAAAATGAGTTAATGATTCAATGTGGTTCACGCGTTGATTTGGAGAACCAAAATTTGTTAAGATATGTTGTTAGAACATGAAGATCAGATCAATTATAACAGATCCCATAATCTGGTAGTTGCGGTTTGTTACGTTCCATCTTTATCCACAACCAAACGAGAAGCTGTTAGAGTTTGATTCAGATTCTGATAGCGATATTGCCCACGTGATTCATGAGAAGAATGTGAAAGTTTCTGAGGATCAAGACGATCAAATTCTAGTAGTTGTTAGGATTTGAGAAGTCTTGTAAATCATCTATAAATATGCTTCAAAGTAGAGAATATGTTATTCATTCATTGATTCATCTTTTCTAACTTTGTTTTGTACAGTGAACGTGTGTGTTCACTTATTTGTTTATCGAGTTGTAAAGCTCCAAGGGGACTTGGGTGCTAGTGTGAGGGGGAGCCTCATTCCTGCAAGTGAGAGACTTGTGTGTAAGATCCAGAGAAGCGTAGTGAGATGCTAGTAGGAGACAGTGAGGGAGTCATTAAAGGAGTCATGTACATCGTACGTGTTCATAGTGGATTTTGCATCTGGCCGTGGCCCCGCAGATGTTGGTCGTGGACCGAACTGCGTGAACAAATCTCCTGATCTTGTGATTTGCTTTACGACTTTTATTTACATTTAAGTATTGTGTAACTCCCTGTTACAACATACTACGTTTCCTGTTGTAACACGCATTGGTTCAGTAATTTCACTGTGGGTATAAACATTAACATTGAGAGCTCCCCACCTATATGGTGCGCGACTCAGTGCGAACTCAAAGTAGTCGAATAATCCTGGATATCAAGTGATTTAGATAAAAAAAAAAATGAGAGGACAAATCACTAAGTGTCTAAGGGCTTAGTTTTTTTGAAATGAAATGAATGACTCAATAGAGGACCAGACATAAACAACATACCAATCAAGTGAGCTTAATGATTTGCTATGTGGTATTGATGTAAGAGGTTGGGGGTTCAAATTCTAAATGGGGAAAAATAAGTTAGTTTCATTTTTATAAAAAAAAGTACAAAAAAATCTTTTTAAGTGGCATTGCATAATCAACAATAATTCTTAAAATAAAACTTGTATTTGTATATATAATTAAATTTTTTTTTAAAGTGGAGCCCCAACAGGGGTAGAGGCCCGAGGCGGTCGCCCCACTCGCCCCTATTGAGGGCCGCTTGACAATCCCCCCGGCGCCACCCACAATGATCTCTTCAGCCATCTTTGATTTCGGGAGTGGATTTGCTAATTTAATAGGTGTAATGTTGGTAATGTTTACCATTAGAAATGTGCCACGTGTACAATATAGATGTGCTTTACACTTTTGTTCTCCCCACTTTTACTCTTTTGTCCACATGACGTGTTACTATTGGGAGACATTACCAACATCATCCTCCCGACATTAGCAAATTCCCTCCCCTTTGATTTCTTTCTTGAGAAATTAAAAAAGAAGTGGTAGTTTCTCACTCAACGCACTGCAGATTACAGATGAAAGCTTTGTTGCATTGATTAGATTAAAGAGAGCTGAGCTATGTTAAGAAATTTAATATCTATTGATTGGCATGTGAAGGAGTTGTGATCCAGTGCAGGTGACTTCAATTTAATATCTATTGATTGACCAAATTAATTCCACATATAATTAATCAGATTCAGAGGTAAGCTGTCTTTATACCATCATTCTGACATTAATAAATTTTAATTAACTAGTTGTATTTGTTTAATCATCACTAGAACTTAAGTAGCCCTTGTTTTGACATTATGCAACTTAATAGTTGAAGCTTACAATACTAAATACTACTATATACCAAGTTGTTTGTTGTTGTTTTCCTCTTAATAACTTCGATGCATGAAAATTTTTCTTTAAAAACAAATGAGTGAATGAGCTGATTTATCTGTTAAAATTACAGTCCTCAGATGCATTATTTTAGCCATTCTGAAAAGTATAAACAAACAGTAATAACTAACATCATTTTTTATTTTTTTTTATTTTTTTTATAACTTTGACTACACAACGTCAAAAATTTTGATGAAGCTATACAACAACCATATAAACATAATTAGCAATCAAATTCAAGTGAAATAACTCATGCCTACCACTACGAGTAATGGAGCTCATACATATACATTAAGCAAGAGTTGAAGGGAAATAATTGCATTCAACGTATCGTCGAATTTTGATAAGAGAGGCCATAGAGTTAAAGATGGTGAAAGGACTAATTGGCAACAAAGAGGAATTTTGTAATAGATAACACATTGGAATGGCATTTGATGTCTTCAGCTTCACCATCATGAACAAGGTACGTAGTACTGACTCTATTTAATTGTTCATACAGCTGCCTTCATGAATTCTAAGCAGCGGCTAAGAACCGAAACTGATTTTGCATAAGGCTATTGCCAGTGGCGTCGAGCCAACTACTATGATGTTGTATTGAAAATATTTGACTTTGTGTATGAACAACTGATGAATTCATGATTTCTTAATCCATCTTTTCCTATATATATTAAGGGGTGTAATACTGATATCAAATTGTAGGCATCTAGTCAGGGCCGGCTTTGGGCATGGGTGGGGCAGGCGACCGCCCCAGGCCCCCACCCATACCCAAGGCCCCCTATTTTTTTTTTGGTAGGAAAGGCCTCTATATTTCAACAATGTTACAAGTGTTTTTCTTTAATGAAAAGCTTGAGCATTTATAGGATATTGTTGAAGTAGCATCTTTGTACACACTTGTTAGGGTTCATTCATGAAAACTCATTGTAATATATAAGTACTCATCTCAATGCACATTGAGTGAATCTTAATGACTAAATCAGTCAATGCATGTTGAATGTCACACAAATTTTTTTTTTTTTTTTTTTTGTAAAACACAATAATTTCTTTTATATGTTATGTCTACTCCTTTAAATGAGTTTTTTCTACAATATCAAAATAAATAAAGTTTTAGTCTCAATAAATAAATAATACTAAATAAAAGAAGTTTATATTTCCACCAACTAAATTTAATAAAACCAAAATCAAAACAGTTTTTTAAAAAAATTAAATTTGAGTAAGAGAATAGTTAGCAATATATGTAAACTTAACTATAAGTACAAAAAGTACACCATCAATTGCACTAAAAATCGAGCAAAATAGAGGAATTTTTTTTTTTACCTATGTAGCCAATCCAACTTATTTGGGATTATGGTTTTGTTGTTGTAAACTATATGCACAAAAAAAAATTATTTTGGAAAGTCAAATATAAAGACCCCAAATTTTTATTTCGCCCCAGACCCCCAAAATAACAAAACCGGCCCTGCATCTAGTAAGTAGGTAAAGGGTTCCCTTGGTTAGCGCTAAAGTGATTATGTATCAATATTGATATACTAACGAACTCTTGTTTTCAACACATTGAAGTTAGATGAGATTACCAACTCATAATTTTTGAGTGCATTGCATCTCCATGCCATTGTCTAGTTATCAGTTTGACCATCATATTGTTGAACATTTTCAAAAACATTGAAATGTGTTTAGTCCCACATGGGATAGAAAGTTATACTTTAAAGAGTATATATACTCTTGCACTACCGAAATTATATAGAAAGAAACATTAGAGGTATGCGAGGTGAACCACATCGTTGGACTCTTGCAAATGGGATTGGAAAAGTGGTAGGCATTGTTACATGCTTTGAAGTTATTGCTCACTTGCTACAAATTTCAATTTTTAAGTGCACCTCACATTTTTATCAAAATACCCTTTCATCCAAATCGAAACACCCAACTCTAAAACCTTGGTCAAGACATGATGCCTACAAATCACAAAGAAGAGAGTGTGTGGAGTGCACTAATCAAAGTGAGGGGAATAAGAGTCATTTGTTAGAGGATTCACTTTTCTTTTAAGTTTGACTTTTTTTGGGGTGCACTGAGTAAAGGGCGGGTGCACTTAGCCGGACTCAATTATTTTGGTGAGAAAAAGCAACCTACCCAAGCTGATCATTGAATCCGATTTATGATATAAAGAACTTATCAATCTTTGTTTGAAGCCTAAACATGCACTACAGAACATAGCTAGTAAGCTTATTACAGGGTGTCTTCTACTAGAACTTGTATGTTTATGCTTCCATAGTTTTCCTTCCCTGTTGTTTCTTTTTCTATTTTAATCATTCCAATAGAAAATTATTCTTTTATAATTTTTGTTTACCAAGACTTTCAGAGCTAACATAACATGACAGAAGTATAGTTGGAACCAAAACTCAAAACTAGTGCATGCCTTAAACTGAAACTACATCTGGCAATGTGGACTGTGAGGATGCTTCCTTACAAATAGACAAATGTTAGACAATGTAACACCTAGTATCTTTTTCTTTTTTTTTTGAATAAGTAATATACCAACTGAAGTTATTTTCACAAAGTGCATATGAAAAATTACTTTGAATCTGACAGTACAGGCTCTAATTTCTACAATTGGAAGAATTGTTTCAATATTGCAAATTCAAGGCATGTGGAAATCTTACAGATAAAAAGAGAACTAAGAACTTCTATCGTGTTACTCAGAGAATTTGACATCTCCATCCATCCCTATTTATTGATTCAGTTGTAACCAAGAAGCTATGATCCCATAGGACAATGAAAAACACAATCACATATCATTTAAGAATCTAATTGGACTACCTATATATTATACAGAAATGCAACTATTAATTCATGACATAAAGAAAGGGCAAATGCAACAAAAAATATTGTGGATACGTTCTGTAAGTAGACCTTCCCTAACAAATCATAGAACTGAAACAGTTTATATAGTTATATTTGAAAAATAAAAAAGAAACAGGGTAATAACTAACAATTATATGGTATATCCATGAATATACAAGTCATTGAAACTTTTGGTGAAAGTGCATAACTGTCACAAAAACATATTCTATCGATCTTTGATTAATCAAATACATAACAGGTTAAACATTACATATAAGAGTGGATGAAAATAATTGCAATAGATCAACAATAAAATTCATTTGAAATTACTTCATAATTCATAAATTGGATAGAGTCTAGGGAATGTAAGTAAGTATTTTTGTTTTCATGTAACATACATATTTGTTATATTGAAATGTGGAATATGGGACATCCCGGGCGACCCTTGCATTTTTGCATCTTTCCTTCCGTTAATGGGAAAGTAACGCAATGCAGGAGAAGTCACCAATTTCAAGTTTCTCAAGGGAGGTCAGAAATTGTAGGCCTTGCAAGGAGTTGATTCCTCTTGGACATAAATCAACAAAAATTATAGCAGGAAAATCAAAGGAACTTGTAGTTGATGCTTACAACGCTAAGCATATAACAAATTGTTTGTTGTTGTTTTCCTTCTACTATGGCTCATTGAAAGATCATGTCAGCTCTGTAGGTATACTGTTTTGAATCAAATTATGGAATGGTATTTGAATTTTGTTTTACTAATCATCTGGGTGGTTTTTTTTTTTTTGGAAAGATCATTGCCAGATGTTTGGTGAGCTTAGTTTCCTAATGCAGGAGTTTTAATTTGTTTGGAGTCTTCACATTGCTAATCGACTTTAATTTTTTTTTTTGGTAATTGTGTCTCTTTTTAAATTTTACCCTTTCACTTCATCAGTTGAGTGAAAACTGTGCATAAATTACACTGCTTCAAGTTTCAAGAACTAAAATAAGTGAAAACTAAGCATAAAATTCACAACAGCTGCCTTCAATTCTTAAGTAATGGCTAAGACTCGAAACTGTTTGACGTCAAGGTTGTTGCCAATGGCACCAAACCAACTACAATGACTTTTATTTATTTTTTAGACTTCAACGGGAGTCGAACCGACAACCTCCCCAAACCTTGCCTTTTTAGTGACGTTATTGGCTGTGTTTCATTGTTCACATTTTGTTAACTGCTATATATGACATTGAATTTGTAATATTCTAACAGTACTGTAATTACTCTACCTTCGAAATTCTACCTAAATATACCAGGACGAATAAATGGAGTTCACTAGTGGTCCTCACGCTTAATGTTATGAAATTAGCCCTTTATTCAAGAAAAACTCAATAGTATTGCATTTACATCCAGAAAATACCTAGTTGATGACTTGATGTTACGACCAAAAGCTAGAGTGTGGATTCATTTTGTAAGCAGACCATCTCTTACAAATGACAGTAAAAATGATAGTTTACTTCTACTTGAATAATAAAAAAGAAACAATAATAAGAGTAGATAAAAGTAACTGCAATAGATCTTAGCAATCAGATTCAACTGACATAATTCATTCCTACCGCTTCTTGGGAGTGCAGCTCATATATATAGTAAGTGAGAGTTGGAAGGCAATGAAGCCAATCCGTCAGGCCGCCAAATTCTTAAAGCATAATATGGAGAGGGATTTTTTAAGGTCATGACGCAGAGATTGAAGAGTAGGCACAGCTGCCAAGTAAAGAATATAACTGTATATTTTTATTTTTATTTTTATTTTTATTTTTTTTATATAAGAAGCATATAACAGTGTATATTTTTATTTTTGTTTTCCTTGTCATTCACCCTTCCCAACCACATCTGAGTGATCCTTGATCCAGTGCAGGTGATTTGATTGACCGAATTAGTTCTACATATAATTAATCAGATTCAGAGGAAAACTGTCTTTAGAGCATCACCCTAACATTAATAAATTCTAATTAACTAGTATACTAAATACTTGTAGTATATACTAACCATATAAGAATGCTAATATATCAAAGCAGTAAGAATATCAAATATCGATCCATCGGTAATTATTTTATTTCAATTACAAGATTGCCAAGTTTATAACTGACAACAAGAGTTACACTATTTCAACACGCAATTAGAGAAAGTATTCAAGTCATTGATAATTTGACACCAAACGACGGATCCAAAGTATAGGTAAAAGTTTAGCATGATTTCATCGACTATAAGCCGCTTGTAAGGCGAGGAGGGTGCTTGGGTGAAAGCCCAGAGTGGGGTTTCAGGAGCTGGTGAAGATGATGCAGCAGCAGCCATGATGATCAAACAACATTCTTTCATCGCCAATGCATTCTTCTCATTGCTTTGGTCTTTTTTGTGAGATCATTGATTCCTTTGGTTTAATTGTTGTAGTTTTTTCTTCTTCACATCCTAGATAGATATAAAGAGAGGCATTAATGTTTCTCTGTTGTTGTCTTCATCATCATCATCCATCTCTTTTGGGCATTTCTAGATCTGGGTGATCCAGAGAATTGGAAGAATTTGAGTTACTTTTATGCTTGGATCAGAAATTTTGGACATTTGAATTGTTCATCACTTTTCAGATTGAAATGTTGGGATTGATTCTGTGATTTGAATGAGTTACTTGTATGCTAGCTCAGAGCCTTTTTTTTTTTTTTAATAACAAATTTCAACTAGGAGTTGAGGTGTTGCTGCTAAATTTAGTTTTCAGTGTGAAAGATGGACATTCCATGTGCAGCATGATCATCAACAATAAGTGAAGAATAGAGAAACAGAACCAAGGGAAAACGAATAGAATCGATTTTTATGAGAAAAATAAAAATTAAAGAAGTCATCTCTAGGGACCAAAATTCTGGTTATATTTTTCGTTCTTACATTCTGACAGCTTAAATTTTGATGTTACGACCAAAAGCTACAGTGTGGATACATTTTGTAAGTAGACCATCTCTTACAAGTGACAGTAAAAATGTTAGTTTACTCCTAGAATAATAAAAAAAAAAAAGAAAAATGATAATCTAACACAATTTGGACGCACACTTTATTTTTTAGCTCATTTATGGTATTTTGTTAGATGTGGGGCCCACGTCTTGGGAGACAAGAAAGAGTTATAAATGGCTAAAAAACAAAGTATGCACTTAAAGTGTTCGTGTTAGATTATTATTTTCTAAAAAAAGAAACAGTAATAAGAGTAGATAAAAGTCACTGCAATAGATCTTAGCAATCAGATTCAACCGAAATAATTCATTCCTACCACTCCTTGGGAGTTTAGCTCATATATATAGTAAGTGAGAGTTGGAAGGCAATGAAACTAGTCTCGTGAGATGTTCTACGGTATTGTGTTATCTTGGTGAGATAAGTTGGGTAAGAGTTACTTAAATGTTTAAATTGGTCCGACTTAATAAAGATATCAAAATAGTTTTGGGCTTTAGGCATATGATGAGATAAAAACATGCTAAGACATAAGATGTCCTGTATTTCATAAAAGTATCTAAAAATTACATAAGATGTAATTGGTAATTGTTATCTACCTAAATAATCTAGTTCTGTTTTTCATGCCATAGCTGTCATAGAATTAGGTGAAATATGGATTTTAGTCCCCTAAATAAACAGTGTGTTTTAGGAGGGTTGTTAATTTAGTGGGAGTCTACTCCTCTATGCTAAAATAAACTTTGCATAATCTTTATTGTAGATCAATGGCCTCTTCAAGTTCAAGTAACAATAATCCCCTGTCACTGCGATCCATCCTTGAGAAGGATAAGCTATCTGGGACTAACTTTCTTGACTAGTTCAGAAACTTGAGAATCGTTCTCAAGCATGAACGAAAGTCGTATGTCCTGGATGCTCCAATCCCTGAGGACCCACCAGCCAATGCTACGAAAGCTGTGAAGGATGTGCATAATAAGCATGTCAACGATTCTACTGATGTTGCATGCATTATGTTGGCAACTATGGTTCCTGAACTTCAGAAGGACATGGAACTAATGGAAGCCTACGACATGGCTGTAACGTTGAAGGAAATGTTCCAACAACAAGCTAGGCAAGAAAGGTTCGAGACAGATCAAGAACCCGCATTCTTGTAAGATGACTGAGGGTGCGTCAGTTAGTCCTCATGTTCTGAAGATGAAGGGCTATGTTGACCAGCTTGATAGACTCGGATTTCCCATAAGCCAAGAGTTGGCTACGGATTTGATCCTAAATTTATTACCGGAAATTTACTCACAATTTGTGATGAACTACAATATGAATAATATGGAGAAATCAATTTCATAGTTGCATTTGATGCTCAAAACTGCTGAATAAAATATCAAGAAACCCTCTAGTAATGTGCTGATGGTCCAAAAGGGAAAGGGAATGAAGAAGAAAGGTAAAGGCAAAGGCAAGGCTAACGTTGTCAAGGCTGTTGCTGCACCTATCGCAAAGCCTGTGGAACAAGTCAAGCCCCAATCTATTCCTGCTTCAAAGCACCAAAAGGAAAAGGAAGGAAATTGTCATTTCTGCCATGCACCTGGACATTGGTTCAGAAATTGCAAACTCTATCTGGAAGATCTAAAGAAGAAAAAGGGTAGCGCGACTACCACTACAGGTATTTATGTTATTGAAATTAATTTATCTATTAGTGATTCCTGGGTATTAGATACCGGATGTGGATCTCACATTTGTATAAATGTGCAGGGGCTCACCAGAAGCAGAAAGTTGAAGAAAGGAGAAGTCATCCTCCGCGTAGGGAATGGAGCAAGAGTTACTGCTCTGGCTGTTGGATCATATGACTTAGTCTTACCTAGTGGACTTATCTTAACTTTAAATAATTGTTATTTTGTGTCTGCCTTGAGCAGAAACATCATTTCTGTTTCATGCATGGATATGGATGGTTTTGATTTTATTATTGCGAATAATAGATGTTCCATTTCTCGTAAAGGAATATTTTATGCAAATGCTGATTTGTGTGATGGTCTTTATATTCTAAGCATGAAAAGGTCCATTGATACTCCAATCTTTAACATAAATACAAAGAGATTCAAGTCAAATGATTTGAATCAAACCTATTTTTGGCATTGTCGTCTCGGCCACATAAATGAGAAACGCATAACGAAGCTCCATAAAGATGGACTTCCAGATTCATTTGATTTGGAATCATATGAAACGTGCGTATCTTGTTTACTAGGCAAGATGACTAAAAAGTCCCTTTACTGGACATAGTGAAAGGGCAAGTGATTTATTAGGTCTAATACATACTGATGCATGCGGTCCTATAAACACAATGGCTAGAGGAGGTTATCAGTACTTCATTACATTTACTGATGATTTTAGCAGATATGGTTATGTATATCTTATGAAACATAAAGCTGAATCATTTGAGATGTTTCGAACATTTCAAAATGAAGTGTAGAATCAACTTGGTAAAACTATCAAAACACTTCGATCAGATCGAGGTGGTGAATATTTGAGCCAAGAATTTGATGATCATCTTAGAAATTGTGGGATTGTCTCACAATTGTCTCCACCAGCAACTCCACAATGGAATGGAGTTTCTGAAAGGAGAAATCGAACCTTATTAGATATGATTCGATCTATGATGAGTCATGCGAATCTTCCATTATCCTTTTGGGGTTACGCATTACAAACTGCAGCTTTCACTCTAAATCGGGTTCCTTCTAAAGCGGTTGATAAAACACCATATGAGATATGGTACGAGAAGAGACCTAGTTTGTCTTTTCTTAAGATTTGGGGTTGTGAGGCTTACGTAAAGCGACAAGTCTCAGAAAAACTAGCACCTAAATCTGATAAGTGTTTATTTGTGGGGTATCCTAAGGACACAAAAGGATATTACTTTTATAATCCCGCTGAGAACAAAGTGTTTGTTGCTCGGTATGGTGCCTTTATGGAAAAATAGTTTATTTCAAAAGACACTAGTGGAAGAAAAGTAAATCTTGAAGAAGTTCAAGAATCACAGATAAACACTGAACCGTTACTAGAAGTTCAAAAACGTTCTGAACCAGTTGAACCTCTGCAAGTGACACAAGACCCACGTAAATATGGAAGGGTAAGACATGAGCCAGAGAGATTCGAATTTCTCATTACTGATAGTCGTGATGTGTTGCTTATGGATCAAAATGAGCCCACCACTTATCAAGAGGCTATGCCTGGACCAGACTCAGATAAATGGCTAAGTGTCATGAACTCTGAGATGCAATCCATGTATGATAACCAAGTTTGGAACTTGGTTGATTTACCTGAAGGTGGTAAGACCATTGGATGTAAATGGATTTTCAAGAAGAAAACTGACATGGATGGCAAAGTGCATACTTTCAAAGCAAGACTTGTAGCAAAAGGTTTCAAGCAGACTCAAGGAGTTGATTATGATGAAACTTTTTTCGCCAGTAGCCATGCTTAAATCCATAAGAATTTTAATTGCCATTGCTGCATATTATGACTATGAGATATGGAAAATGGATGTAAAAACAACATTTCTTAATGGAAAGCTGCTTGAGGACGTGTATATGACACAACATGAAGGTTTTGTACATCCTGAGAATTCTAGGAAGGTATGCAAGCTTCAAAGATCCATTTATGGATTAAAGCAAGCTTCTCGAAGTTGGAATCTTCGTTTTGATGAAACAATTAAGGATTTTGGTTTATTAAGAACGAAGATGAGCCTTGTGTATACAAGAAGGTCAATGGGAGTGTAGTTGTTTTTCTGGTACTGTATGTTGATATATTGCTCATTGGAAACGGCATCCCAACATTACAGAATGTCAAGTCTTGGTTAGGGAAGTGTTTCTCAATGAAAGACTTAGGAGATGCAGCCTATATCCTAGGGATAAAGATCTATAGGGATAGATCTAAAAGGCTAATCGGTTTAAGTCAGAGTGCTTACATAGACAAGGTACTGAATAGGTTCAGTTTGCAAGACTCTAAAAGAGGCTTGTTGCTAATGTCTTATGGCATAAGTCTCAGCAAGACTCAATGTCCTAGGACAAATGATGAGTGAGATCGTATGAATAAGATTCCATATGCATCAGCTATTGGATCTATCATGTATGCCATGCTATGCACTCGACCTGATGTATCATATGCTTTGAGCACTACAAGCAGATATCAGTCAGATCCTGGTAAGAGTCACTGGATAGCAGTAAAGAACATCCTTAAGTACTTAAGAAAGACTAAAGAAGTGTTCTTGGTCTATGGAGGTTTAGAAAATGATCCAGTTGTAAGTGGTTACACAAATGCAAGTTTTCAAACTAACATAAATGATTTTAGATCGCAGTCTGGATATGTGTTTACTTTGAATGGGGTGCAGTACGCTGGAAAAGTTCGAAGCAAAAGACTGTGGCAAATTCTACAACAGAAGCTGAGTATATTGCAGCGTCCGATGCAGCAAAGGAGGCAGTTTGGATCAAAAAGTTCATTTCTGAACTAGGTGTGGCTCCAAGTATTGCTAACCCTATTTGTTTGTATTGTGACAATAATGGGGCAATAGCACAGGCCAAGGAACCTAGATCACACCACAGATCCAAACATATACTCAGGCGTTTTCACCTCATAAGAGAAATCATTGAGAGGGGAAACGTGAAAATTTGTAGAATACCTACTGAAGACAACATTGCGGATCCATTGACAAAGGCTCTTCCACAAGCGAAACATGATGGTCATGTCAGATCATTAGGCATTAGATGCATGAATGATTGGCCCTAGAGCAAGTGGTAGATGTTGGGAAATGTGCCCAAGGTCAATCCATTAATAGTCTTTATGAATACATTTTTAGTTAATAAAATAGAGGATTTCATTTGTTGTTTATTATAATTGATTTACATGTTTACATTATAATAAGATCCATGGGTATTTACAGAAATATCCTAAATGTCCCTAGTCGATTATTATACTGGGAACTATAATGAATTAAAACTAATGTGAATCTTGATTGATGATCATACGATGATCATACGTATATGAATACGAATCAAGATCATGAGTACTTGTTAGGGAACAAAGTACTGGACCGACCAGCTATGAGAACATCACATGGATTAAGTCATAGTTGTTTCTCATGATAAGTATATTTATCAGTCCTCTGACTTGAGATTACCAGAGACTTCAACATTAGGAACATAGTGATTTGACACTATCAAACGTTGTCTTTAACCGGACGATTATAAAGGTTGTGATTGGTTACTATGTGAGCAATGTGATGAAGTTGTGTAATCGAGATAGAATTTGTCCCTCTCATATAAAGAGAGATATCTAGTGGATCCCTCGATGTGTTAGACTATTAAAAGGCCTAGTCTAAGTGAATTGATATTGATCAATGTCACTTGGATGTTTTCAGTCTACCTAGAAATCGAGACTAGTACGATTGAACATGTTGGATGACAATTCCATGCCTTATGTTTGATCAAAAAAGGATATCGTGTGACAAAAGGATGTTATATGCACTATTGATTAGGTTGTATCGATTTGATATTCGTACAACTTGGGTAGTCATAATGTCTTGCTAGAGGCCGCTTATGACTTGTATACCAAAATGTGTTTTGGTACACTGCCAACGTTGTATGACCCTATTGGGTCACACACTAAGAATGGTTTTGCGAGATTTTAAGATGGTTCAGAAAAACGAATTTTATATGATAAAATTCATGACAGAAACGTCCTTGTAGTGTATTACACTTATACTTCTTTGAGTAGGGGTATATGTGTAATTTACTTAACCGTCTATATACAAGGGTTGTATAAATAGACGCTTTGAGTTAGAATACACTAACGAAAGATTAAAAGGCCGAAACTCTATTTTCGTTTTAGAAACGACTTAGGGTTTTTTGGTATGCTCTGGATCGTTTTGGAGAGAAACAAAAAGGTTTGGTATTCTCTCGAAGCTAGCACTTCAAATCTTGGCCGCCGTTCGTGTGTGGACTGCTGATAGAGGGCGTTCATCGTTGGCAGCGCCTTAGAGATCGATTAACCTTCAGAAAGGTACATTGCGACTGAGGTATGATTAAGTTTTCATAGTTTAAACATCTTTAATGGAATCAGATTCGGATCCTGTTGGAGTTTTTCTCAAAATTGTTTTATAATCTCCGCTGCGCATGAACCCCAAAACTCAACAATATGCAAGCTTTCAAGTGATGCAAGTTCCCCGCCAAGCCAATCCGCAAGGCCACCAAATTCTTAAAGTATAATATGGAGAGGGATTTTTGAAGGTCATGACGCAGGGATTGAAGAGTAGGCACAGCTGCCAAGTAAAGAATATAACTGTATATTTTTATTTTTATTTTTTTTATATAAGAAGCATATAACAGTGTATTGGCGTAAAAACACTTGAAAAAAAATATAGCCTTTCGATTATTTAGTCACCTTGATGGCTCTATGTGTACATTGGAAATATAAAAAGATGCAGCCGATCAGATGGAGAAGAGTGGCCCAAGATTTCCCATATTCCAAATTTATAAATTTGATTCAAGATGCACCCTGCATGTTTCAATGAATTTGATTTTGGGGAATACATTGCAACTGAAGCAACTGGCAGATCTGTAAATCATTAATTTTTGTTGAACCAATCACCATACCTTTCTTTCATCATTGAATCTGTTTCTCTTTCTTTATAACTAGCTACACACAGTACCCCTTACATTTTTGTGAAACTGTAGCCACAAAATCACCATGTTCAACATTATTAATTCAAGATTTGACAAAAAATAAAAACATTATTAATTCATGAGTTCTCAAACTATCTTAACCAGCTTGTTGACATTTGGACTGGTTGATTCTCTTCTAAACTGCTAACAGAAAGATGCATCTAATTAATTCGCAACAATTTCTTTTCCCTTGTCCTAAAAAAAAACAATTAATTCTCCAGAGATAAAACATTTATAGTAGATGATGAAGTGCTGTTTTCAGAGCATTGGTAGTTGAATCTTAATGTCACTTATTTATTTCCTTCAACTCAGAGCATTGCTAGTAGTTGGATGTTTAGTTAGCCTTTTAATAATAGTGTTATGGAATTATGTTCTTTGTAGGATTTTGAACACAAAGAAGTGGAGAGAAAAGAGCTTAGCAAACACACTGCTCTGTATCAGTTTCTCATCACATTATACATTTCAGAAATTACAGCTTCATAAGGTTCTACAAAAGCTGCAGATTTTACTTCTGCACATTACCAAAAATCCAAACTAATGATCTACTTCACCATACTTGTGAAGTCCTTTTCACCTAAACAATGACAAGTCCATACTTGACCATGTCTTGCTTAAACATACAAGTTAAACTAAGAAATACATAACAAAAGATACATAATTATATTTTCAGATACAACAAAAATGTCAACTGTCATCACTCCTCCTTGGTATTTTTGCTGGAAACACCAAGGCTCCTCCTTAATGTTTCAAATCTGATTTTAGGCAGCCCTTTTGTCAAAATGTCTGCAACTTGTGACTCTGAATTACAATGAACAAGCTTAATTTCATTATCCTTCTCAACTTCTCTGATGAAGTGATATTTGATTTTGATGTGCTTTGTCCTACCATGAAAAATAGGATTCTTAGCCATAGCCACTGCAGATTGATTGTCACAAAATATGACAGTAGCTTCTTCTTGATCTTGCTTTAAGTCTTTCATCATCTTTCTCAACCAAATGGCTTGATTCACAGCTGCAGTAGCTGAAATATACTCTGCTTCAGCGGTGGATTGAGCTACCACTTCTTGTTTCTTTGAACTCCAGCTGATAAAACCTGAACCCAGAGAGAATGCATAGCCTGAGGTGCTTTTCATGTCATCAATTGAGCCTCCCCAATCACTGTCTGCATAGCCAATCAACTTCACATCTAAGTCATTTTTAAACCAGATTCCAAAATCAATGGTTCCCTTGACATATCTGAGCACCCTTTTTGCAGCCTTGAAATGATTTTGACTTGGTTCTTGCATAAATCTTGACAACAAGCTTGTAACATACATGATATCAGGTCTGGATGAAGTAAGATACAACAAACAACCAATAAGACTTCAGTAAACTCCAACATCAACTTTATCGAAGCCATCTTCCTTGCTCAATTTTTCATTTTGAGCTAAGGGAGTATCAACTTTGCTGCAATTCTCCATTCCAAACTTCTTCAAAACTTCTTTGGCATATTTTGCTTGACATATAAAGGTTCCTTGATTTGTTTGATGAACCTCCAAACCAAGAAAGAATGTCATGTTACCCAAGTCAGTCATCTCAAAAACAGATTCCATTTCCTTTTTGAAGAGATTCACAAGCTCAATGCTACTTCCAGTGATAAGAAGATAATCTACATACAAGGACACCAACAACAAATCAGCATTTTGTGTCTTCACATATAATGTAGCTTCACTTAGGCTTCTCTTGAATCCCAACTGCAGGAGATAATCATCAATTCTGCTGTACTAAGCCCTTGGGGCTTGTTTTAAACCATATAAAGCTTTCTTCAGCAAGAAAACCTTATCTTCTTCCCCCTTCTTGATGAATCCCAGAGGCTGCTCCACAAAGATTTCTTCTTGAAGATAACCATTCAAGAAGGCTGATTTTACATCAAGTTGGTAAATCTTCCAACTTCTTTGAGCTGCTAAGGCAATGAGAAGCCTAATTGTATCATACCTTGCCACAGGTGCAAAAGTATCTGTATAATCAACTCCAAATTGTTGTGAGTACCCCTTCACAACTAATCTGGCCTTGTGTTTGTTGTTTGAACCATTGGGATTTAATTTAGTTCTGAAAACCCATTTCACACCAATTACTTTTTTGTTTACTGGCTTGTCAACCAAATTCCAAGTTTCATTCTTCTCAATCATTTTCAGCTCCTCCTGCATTGCATGCTTCCAATCTGATGATTTCATTGCTTCTTCAAGTGTTGTTGGCTCAAGAAGTACCACATTACATCTTGCATAAATGTCTTCCAAGGATCTGGTACCTCTAACTGCAAATTCTGAATCTGAGTCCCTACTTGAATCATTTTCTTCAACAATCACATTTTGACTTTGAGAATTGGACAAAACTGAATTTCTGTCCATTTGTTGCACTTGTGACTTCTCCCAATCCCAAAATGCTTCTTCATCAACCTTCAAATCCCTGCAAATCATCACATTTTCAGTTTGCAAGTTGAAGACTCTGTACCCTTTTGCATTACTGCTGTAGCCGAGAAAAACTCCAACTTCTGATTTGCGATCAAGCTTATCTCTTTTTACTGCAGGAATGTGAGCATAACAAATGCTGCCAAAAACTTTGAGATGCTCAATAGATGGTTTAACATCGAACCAAGCTTCAAAAGGAGTCATTTCTTGCAGTGCTTTTGTAGGAAGTCTGTTACGAAGATAAACGAAGTGTTTACAGCTTCTGCCCAAAACTTCTTTGGAAGTTTTTTTCAAACATTAGACATCTAGACATCTCCATGACAGTTCTATTCTTCCTCTCGCTCACCCCATTTTGTTGTGGGTGTAGCTAACGTGAATTGATGCTTTGAATTCTTGCTTCTTCACATAGCTTTTTGAAGTTTTTGTTAGTGTACTCGGTGCCATTATCGATCTGAGAGCTTTGATCTTGAAATTACTTTGATTCTCCACCATGACTTTGAATTTACGAAATGTACTCAAGCACTTCGATTTTTGTTGTAGAAAATACACCCAACAAAATCTTGAGAAATCATCAATGAAGAGAACAAAGTATTTGCTTTGCCATTGAGTGGGAATACTCATAGGACCACAAACATCACTATGAATCGGTTGCAGTTTTTCCATAGCTCTCCATGACTGATTTATTGGAAAGGGGATTCTAGCTTGCTTGCCAAGTTGACACACTTCACAAACACCATCTTGATCATGCATAGGAGGCATATTTTCAACTAAAATTTTTTCATGCATTTGTTTAAGTGACTGAAAATTTGAATGACCAAATCTTCTATGCCAAAGTGAGAAATGATCAATAGAACCAGAAAAGGCATGAGCACTCCACATATTCAGCTTTAAAGAAAAGCTTCTATCTTTCATTTTTACAATCATCAAATCATTTCCAGTAGGATCTATAATTGTGCAGGCCATATCTTTAAAAGACAATGAATAATTCTTCTCAAGCATTTGACCAACACTAAGCAAGTTTTGATCTATTTCAGGCACATATAGAACTTCAGAAATGAATTTGATACCTGTAGGAGTTCTAACGGCAATTTCTCCTTTGCCTTTGACTTCTAGAAATTCTCCACTTCCAATTTTAACTTTGGAGGTATATGATTTGTCAAGCTTTTGAAACATGCTTGCTTCCGAGGTCATGTGATGAGTGCATCCACTATCAATCAGCCATGAATCAGTGCTGGTTTTGGCTGCACAACAAGTTGCCACAAACAAGTTAACCTCTTGTTCTTGATTTTCTGCAACTTGTGCTTGTTGGCTTTCTTGGGCTCTTGATTTGCAAACTTTCTCAACATGTCCAAACTTTTTACAAGACCTACATTGAACTCCAGGTTTGTACCAGCAGAATTTTTCTAAATGATTTGTTTTTTTACAATTTGGACATGGAGGAAATTTGCCTCTTCTTTCTTTGAGTTTGTTGTTTTCGCCTTCTTTCTTGTTTTTTCTTTCATTTCTTCTACCTTTGAAGTTGGACTGAAACTTTTCTTTGTTTTTCATTACAAGAGCATTCTCTGTATGCTCTTCTAACCTCAACATTCTTCTTTGCTCGGTGGCTTGCAAAGCATTCACCAACTCAGCAAGTGAGATTTTTGTAAGATCCTTTGAATCTTCAAGAGAGGAAATTTTTGCTTCAAACCTCCCAGGTAGACTCACAAGAACCTTCTCAACCACCCTTTTATCAGCCAAATCTTCACCAAGAATTCTGATTTGGTTCACAACTTTAAGAACTCTATCAGAGAACTCCTTCACATTCTCTATTTCCTTCATCTTCAAGGCTTCAAACTCCCTTCGCAAGTTCAAGACTTGCATCTGTCTTGTTTTTTCACTTCCTTGGAACTCTTCCTTAAGCCTATCCCAGGCTTCTTTTCCTGTTTCACATGCCATGATGCGTGTGAATATAGGCTCGATCCAAATGAGTGTGTATATATATAGAAAGAGCTTTGAATTTTTTTGATGTCTCTTCAGCATGGTGCTTGATTTGTGCAATGGTTGGATTTGCTCTCAAAGGAGGAGGATCAACTCCTGTATCCACTGCCTCCCACAAGTCCAGCCCCTTCAACAAAGCCTTCATTCTCACAGCCCACATTTGATAGTTCTCACCATTGAAGATTGGAGGTGGCAGCACTCCAGCATTGTTTGAAGCCATTTCTGTTGAAGATGGTCTTTGTTTGATGAGGATCTTGACTTGTTTTCTCTCAAAACTCACAGCCCACAAAGATCAGCAAAAGCTCTGATACCACATGTAGGATTTTGAACACAAAGAAGTGGAGAGAAAAGAGCTTAGCAAACACACTGCTCTGTATCAGTTTCTCATCACATTATACATTTCAGAAATTACAGCTTCATAAGGTTCTACAAAAGCTGCAGATTTCACTTCTGCACATTACCAAAAATCCAAACTAATGATCTACTTCACCATACTTGTGAAGTCCTTTTCACCTAAACAATGACAAGTCCATACTTGACCATGTCTTGCTTAAACATACAAGTTAAACTAAGAAATACATAACAAAAGATACATAATTATATTTTCAGATACAACAAAAATGTCAACTGTCATCATTCTTGTTGTAGGGTGAACTGATCTTTCTCGGGCAGAAGAGTCAAGATTATGTTCTTGTCGTGAAATGAAGTCTATTTTGGAGCGTTAAATCTAACATCTCAAGCCTCTTATTAGCGTTAAATCCAACATCTCATGCTAGCTAATTAGACGTTGTATTAGGCTTTTCTTTTTTAATCATTGACAGATTTGTTTTCTTTCAAAAAGAAAAGAAAGGAAGAGCAAGAGTTTATGTCTAGCAATATTGTGCTAATTAGCTTGTAACATCATTCATGCTGCAAGAGACGTAATCGAGCGAAAAAAAGGAGATATTAGGGATTTTGTGGAACTACGGTTGACTTGCAAGTGACCTCTAGTTGATGAAATCAATCTTGCACAGTTGCACATTACTGTTCTGGCAACCTTGTAATGTTAACATCATTGGGAAAATTGTGTAGCATCGATGTGTCATGACTCGACCTGGCATTCTTCTGATCATCCTGCTCCTAAATTTGTAGAAGAGAGCAAACTCTTTACATTTAATTGTAGCTGTTAACCATGAACTACAGAAGATGATTTAAGGCTCATACTTTTGTTACATTTGCATTTTTTGTTGAAGGAAACAAGATGTGTGATCTCTATTAGATACTCAGGCAACCTCACTTGAGAAGTGTTGACCGTGTCTTGCAGAGTTATTTTGGCTAGTGGAAAGAGGGTTGCTGTAAAGTGTGTGTACAAGAATTATAGGATTCGCTTCCCTAATAATAAAAAAGGGAGTTAATGTGGAAAGTTTGACATAGTGACACAGTTCGCCTCTAATGGGAATTTCAGGGATTAACTTCTAAGTAAGCTACTAACCTTTCTTGTTGCAGTTCTTTTATACCTTACTATATAGCCTTTACAATTCTAATTGTGTTCCTGTCATAAGTAAAGGCGCAGGATGTCTTTCATTGTTGTTAAGACTAAAAACTTTGAGGAACCGTGTGCTTGGGCTCCATAGTCATCGAGATGGTTGCATTGTTCATAGTATTGAAATCCATGGGCCCGCAGAGTGTTGGGCCGCACACGCACATGGTGGGTATATATATGGGGTTGGAGCCCATCTTTGCACAAAACCAATTGGCTTGTGCTAGGATCCAATCTACACCACTTTATACCACACCAACTCTTATTATATTTCCAATGTGGGTTTATATTCCAACACTCCCCCTCAAGTACAACTAGGCCTGAACTAGTTGTCACTTGCCAAACACAGACCTACTCTTTTTTAGAGGTCTGTAAATATGCCTAAGCCTCTTTTCATAGGCTCTAAGTCCACAAACGGGTCTAGACTCCACCGCTAACCCAATCAGGTCTCTTCGAATACGAATCCAGGATCGTTTCGCTCTGATACCATATTAATTTTCTCACTTGCGGGTACAACATCCACAAGCGTCATACCCGCACACGCGGGTAATCTCCCCCAATACCAATATTGTCTCCAACTTAACCACCTTCAACTCTTTTAGGTGTGGGGTTTTAACTCATAAGGCCTCGGTTTGATTAAAGGTGTGAGCACCAGATGTGTTAAGAAACTAATATTCTGTAACGTTTACACTGATTGTGTAACGTCTACATTAATCGTGTAACGCCTCCACTGATTCTGTAACGTCTACACTGATTATGTTACGCCTCTACTGATTTAGTTCTAAACCATACTGTACATTAGAATATACAATAAGCTTATTCTATTATGAAACTATCATGGTATTAGAGCTTGGTTTCTAATCCAAGGTCTGTCGACTTTTGAGTCGACGACTAATCCTTAATACATCTTAGTGCTTGTTCTTGTGTTCGATTATGCTCTTGTTTTGATTTCCTTTTGTTTCTCTTGTGCATTTTCACACACGTCTGTCTGTTGTACCAATCCGTTTGCCTCTTTCGTGTCACTCAGTCAGCCAATCCACCTACCATGTTCGCACAAATCCCGATAGTCGTTCTGCTGACTCAGCTCCGTTAGTCGTTCCGTCGACTCAGCTCCGTTAGTCGTTCCGTAGACTATGTTGTTCCGTTAGTCGTTCCGTCGACTCAGCTCCGTTAGTCGTTCTGCCGTATATTTTGTTTCGTTTGTCGTTCCGCCGACTATGTTGTTTCGTTAGTCGTTCCATCGACTCAGCTCCATTAGTCGTTCCGTTGACTCCGTTGTTCAGTTATTCTGTTGTCTCGTCCGTGCACTGTCCACTAATTTGAGTGCAGTTCGCGATGCCTGTCATGCCCGTTATACGCGTAGTGTACGCTGTTGAGCATAGTTCGCGATGTTTGTCATGCCTATTAGTTGCAATACTGTTGCAGATTTATCAGTCCCGCCTACCTATCTGGAGATTCTGTCCATGATCACTTGCATCCGTTTGTCTCGATTTGTTGTCCCCACTTAGAATTGTCGCCGACTTTGTGTATCCTCATCTTATTCATTTGCAAACTCAAGTGGTTCTGTTGCCACCACCTTGAGTTTGAGGGGGGATGTTAAGAAACTAATATTCTGTAACATCTACACTGATTGTGTAACGTCTACATTAATTGTGTAAGGCCTCCACTGATTCTGTAACGTCTACACTGATTATGTTTCAGTACCACCTCCACTGATTTAGTTCTATACCATTCTATAAATAGGGCACCATATTGTACATTCGAATATACAATAAACTTATTCTATTATGAGACTATCAATATCTTTAGCTAGCCTTCCAGGATGCATTACTCACTAATGAGGTTTGCAATCAAAGACATATATCGGGTAATGCTACATGTGGTTTTTATGGAGATAGTAATGAATCATTGAACCATGTACTTAGGGTATGCCCTCTTTCTACTTTGGCATGGAGCAGATTTCTACATCCTGAACACTTCGATTCGCTCCAGGCCCTTTCTCTTCAGGAATGGATGATGGAAAACCTTCTCTCGATGGAGTCCTTCATGGGGATATATTGGCCGACCTTTTTTTGCCACTGCATGTTGGCTACTATGGAACAGACACAACCGCATTGTCATTGGAGAAGAGGCTGTAACCCACTCGGAGGTATGTCAAGGCCAAGTCTTTTCAATTGGCTTTTGAAACCTTCTTTAATCTAGATGAAGTTGCATTCCAAGAAAGAACACTTTATTAGTTGGTCATGCCCTCCTAAGTAGTGGATAATAGTTAATAGGGATGGCGCTCTTAAGCATGATCTTGGGGCTGCTACTGCTGGTGGTCTGATTCAAGATGAGGGTGGTGAGTGGAGACATGGTTTTGTGATGAACTTGGGTAGATGTTCGGTGTTTGAAACAGAAATTTGGGGTGCTTTACAAGGGCTGCAGTTAGCATGGGATAGTGGCTTTCGACGTGTCAAATTGGAGATGGATAATAAAAGTGTTATGGACTAAATGGTGAGAGTGCAGCGGTCCCAAAATTTGAGACCGCCACGTCATGTGTCACGGGCCCACAACCCTGCCTACATTACAACAGTAAAGAACTTTCAGGACGGTTAAAAACCGTCATGAAAGACCTTTAATAACGGTTTTTAACCGTTACAAGGTCCGTCACCTTATGAGAAGTAATTAAAACTCAGGGCCTTTTGTGACGATTTTTCACCGTCATCTTATGTAAAATATTGTATCAGAATTTGGGCTTTTGTAACGGTTTTTAACCGTCATAAAAGCCTTACATTTTTATTTTTTTTGAAGTGGACGTATTTTTTTTTGGTAGCCCCTGAAGCATATATACATGAGTAAATATTAAATTGACCTAAAGTTGAAAATTTGATTTTGAATTCATAAAAATCTTCTACACAAACATGAATACTTCACGCTCAATTATAAAAATAGCTCCAATGATTAGCAAGTGATAATCAAAACTTAATTAAACCAAGCATCATTTTTTATTTGTCAAAAGTTAATTAAGCAAACCTAATATTAGAGATGACAAGATGAGCCAATCACTAGTGAGTGGTGACGCTGTGATACAGAATAACATTGAACTTGTACACCCCCCACTTTAAAACCAACAAATTTATGTCTGAATCAGAGCCTTGAATTTAATTGAATTTACTTTAGAGGCTCGCTATGTGCACCCCATTCGTTACTCTGTGCACCCCATTTACAAGGGCACCCATCGAATTTCTCAGGGCACCCCTGAGTTAGATGAAAATGCCCTTCTTCATCAATGTAAGGCCTACCACCAAATTTTCTTTCACACTCCTTCCCTTCATAAATCGACGCCTTAATCTACAAAATCTCCTCATTTTCTTGCTCGTTTGTCCCTCGATTTGTTATTTTTTAGGGTCGAGTGAGTGTTTGCGGTGTTTGTGAGGTGAGGTTTAAATGATGACTTGTGGTAGATAGTTGATGTTGAATCATATAGGGTTCGAGGGCATTTTTCGTTGAGTTTGTTGTTCCTTTATCTTGTGTTGTTGTTGTCTTTCATGGGAATGTACCCATCGAATTTCTCAGGGCACCCCTGAGTTAGATGAAAATGCCCTTCTTCATCAATGTAAGGCCCACCACCAAATTTTCTTTCACACTCCTTCCCTTCATAAATCGACGCCTTAATCTACAAAATCTCCTCATTTTCTTGCTCGTTTGTCCCTCGATTTGTTATTTTTTAGGGTCGAGTGAGTGTTTGCGGTGTTTGTGAGGTGAGGTTTAAATGATGACTTGTGGTAGATAGTTGATGTTGAATCATATAGGGTTCGAGGGCATTTTTCGTTGAGTTTGTTGTTCCTTTATCTTGTGTTGTTGTTGTCTTTCATGGGAATGTACCCATCACTAAGTTCAACCACAATCCCGTAATGTTCGGCCATAAAGGACCGAGACTATTGAGTAAGTCTCGGAACTGCATGAACGAGACTCTACAGTAAATTTCGGTACCAAGTAACCGATCGAACAAGTAATTTAATTCACAATGGGTTCGGTTATCAAAGAGACCGAGACATAAGAGGATGTCCCCGGTTGTTGGTAATCGAGACATCCTCTTATGTCTCGGTACCCGGTAACTGATTGAATAAGTTACCCATTTCACAATGGGTTCAGTTAGAAACGAGACCGAGACATCCTCTTATGTCTCAGTCCTGTGCGTCCGACACTTTCGTGTATGTGGTGCATTTCAAAATGTGGGAAACCATAAACACAAAAAGGTCAAAAAACACAAAAACTCATGCTTCCAACCCTCAAAATGGGGTGGTGGGTGCGCAAAGTTGTGTTCGACCGTCGACAAAGATGACGGGATCGGTTGGGAGCACAAAGGTGGTGGAGTTCGGTGGTCACACATCAAAATAGGGTGGTGGGGTGCCCAAAGCTGTTTTTTTTTTTGTTTTTGTTGTGAATTTGTATTGGAGGGCATATGAGTCATTACACGTACAATTAGAAAAAAAATGGGGTGCCCTGAGTGATGACTGGGGTGCACATAACTGGCCTCTTACTTTAATGCTTCGCAATGCGCGATTCTTGTACGTAGAGACAGGTAAGAACAACACCATTTACTCCTCCAGTTTGATTGCCGCATCAGGACACTCGAACGATGTTAGAGCAACCTGCAACGAATCAAAACTTACCATGGATCAAGAAAGGATGATCATATCATGTAAATCAGTCAATAAGGACATACTTGTAACAATATACAAAAATTTGTTAAATAGAGCAAGAACCTGTTGGAAAAAAATTTAAACAAAAATCAACATTAGATTTGGCGAGATAAATTGTCAACTCATAACTGAGATCCTAACAAACTCTAGAATACAGAAGTTTCATTGACTAGCTCCACGAAAACAAGATCAAGTATTGAAACAACAATACTACATCCCTAGACCTCAAACGAAGTTAGAGCAACCTGTCACGAATCAAAACTTACCATGAATCAAGAAAGGATGATTAGAAGACAAGTTATGTTAATGAAATCATCGCAATGAACCAAGGTTCAGTTGTTGCACTTATAATCAATCTATATAGCTCATTGAAAATACAGTTAATGAAACAATGAATACTTTGATAGTTATGAACAACTAAAGACAATCAAATCAAAATTGGAATTGACGAATTACTTGGTTAGGCTTGGGCATGTGAAATCAGGGTCATCTCTGCCAAAATGACCATAAACTGCAGTAGTCTTCACGTGCCACCTTCTTCAATCTACATTCTGCAATTAATTAAATGATGAATTATAAGCCATCATGTAATCAAAATTAGTTGATGGATAAATATAAAAAAAATATGCATGCTCATCCAAGCCTTTACCCTATCATTTCACTACAACAGAAAAATAATTATTTGAGAGCAAAAATAATTATTTGAGAGCAAAGTGTCAAGGTTACTCTATTTAAGAATAAAATAGACTACAATACTGATAAGTGTTCATTTAGACATAATTTAGTATAAGTTATTAGGTGTAATTGGACTATATTTATTTTATTTTATAGTGATAAATGCATATTTTAGGAAATGAGTGATTTTATTGGAATAATATAAAAATATATATCTAATTATATTTTATTTTCGTTTTTAGGAGAAACGGAGTGCACGGTTGGATCTGGGGCGAAAAAATACTCAAAATAGAGTATACACTTGCAGAAATCGGACACATGAGGGTTTGTTTTGGGGTGTACACAAGAGTAGGTGGATTGGAGTTTTTGAGGTCCATGTGTCGCATCCCCATTGGCCGAGCCGCGTCACACAGAACGTTCCAGCCTATCAACGTCTGCCACGTCGCCCAGTTCCACCAACCGCAGCGCGCCACGTCTCCCTCACAACTCATCGTCTTGCCTCAGTCACTCGATTTGCCTCGAGATGCGCATCAGTACGAACTCCCAGAATTTCGGTGATAATCGCGCGATTTTCCCAGCCAACTCGACCGCCACGTGGCAGCTTCCCATTCGTCCACCGTGTCTGCAGTCAGCTGCTCAGTCACTCACGCGTCACACGTGGCGCCCGATCAAGCACTCACATCGTCATACACAGCCGATCTCGGCCTATCGTCCGTCCGCCACGTCAGCGCGCCACGGTTTCACAGCCAATCAGGCAGCGACACGTCAGCAACGCCCAGTTTTTCCACCAATTACACACTGCCACGTGTCACGATGCCAAAAAACTCCCAAAAATTACGAAAATTGATTTTTGTCACCTCCAGAGACCAAATTTGGGGTATATATATATATTAGGACTTAGATTAGGAGGGGAGAGGAGGATCTATTTTATTTTTTTAGTTTAGTTTTCAATTATGTCTAGTTAGTTCCTCCATCTATGTTGAAGGTGGATCAGTCGCGTCTACGACTTGGGAATCCTTTATCAGGTTTATTTATTTTTAATTATTATTGATTCTTTTATGTGATTTATTTTCTCTGGTATTATTTGAATAATTGAGGTTAAACACTAGTTTAAACCTTGATTTATATGTTAGTGAGTCGTAAGCACTTGTGCTTGTGCGATAAGACCACACTAGTGGCAATTGACTTTACCAATTGATTAGAACCTTTTAGGACCGGTCAAATACCATAGAAATCTAGGCTAAATTGGGAGCACTAGCGATCCGGTTGTCTAGGTGTAGTGCATTCACGAATCGAAGTAATGCGACTAATTCGTTAAATCTGGAGCACTAGCGATCAGGTTGCGTGTTTGGTTAGGGAAGTAGTCAACGGTCGTACCTTGGCTATCGAGATTAGGAAGTGCGAGGAACCGAGTGCTCTACCGGGTCTATAGCTGCACTAGATCATAGATTAGTTTCATAATTTTCATGAACCGACAATTAATAAATTCAATCCCAAGTTGTATGGCGAGACTGTGAAACTGAATACCTAGATTCATTCCTACTAGATTTATTTTCATTTAATTTCTTTATTTTTAAATATTTATATATTTTCTCTAAAACTCAAATTCTTCTTTTTTGTTTTTTTTTACCTAAGAAAGATACCAATCTCTATGGGATCGACCATTTACCACTATCTACAAAATAGTTGGTTTAGGTTAATATATTTATTTTATTGACGCGTTCGGCGAGCGTCAATTTTTGGCGCCGTTGCCGGGGATTGGTTTTTCTTTCTTTGGTTATTTTTGTTGTATTTTTATTTATTATTATTTATTTATTTATTTTTGTATATAGTCCCTTGTTCCTAAAATTTTTGCAGGAAATTTCTCGATGGCCTCCTACTACCATAATTATGATCGATTTGAAGATTCGTACTATTATGGTATGAATGGGGTAGGTATGTCCCATAATAGACATCAATTTTCTAACTCGCATTCTTTTATGCAACAGGTCGAGGCTTGTGATTTTTGTGGGGAATCCTTTCATCCCACATATGCTTGTCATTACCATCCGAGGTATGGAAATCATCACGGTTCTAGCTATACATCGCCACAACCCGACTTCTATATGTCTAGGCCAAGTCCACGGAGTCCTCAACAAGAACGGAGAACCATTGAAGACATGGAGAAAGACATGATCTCCGACTGGCTTTCTCCAAGCACCAAAAAATACCCCTTTGACGACTGGAGTAATTCATCATATCAACAGGACACATATAGTTCCATGCAGAATCAGCCTTCAAGGGACATAATAAGGTTTCTTTTAGAGACTGAGCAAGACATGAACCTCACCGAGCAAGAATTGGACCAATGGGTTGAACAGAGGGATAAAGAAGCTAAAGAAGAAATAAAGTCAATTCTCCAAAAGATATCAGCGAGACCATGAGTGCAATCCCATTGGAGAGTGTTGAGGTAAATGAGGTTACACCGATTGAGGACTATTGGAGTGAACCCAGAGGAAATAATTGAAGTTTCCTTACATGAGCCGGACATTAGCATTGCGCAGAATGAAGCGGATGAAGCCGAGAAAGAAATTTATGTCATTTTAGAAAGGCCGGAGGAACCACAAAAAGAGAGCAAGGAAGACCAACCTCTGGTGTTGGTGAAGCCACCCACCCTCCCATGCTTACCTGTTAAATTTACAAAGGGGGTGGTCATAAAGGAGCGTTCGTAGATCTTTTACATGGCTGACACCTTTGTGTCAGATGACGATGATGCGATAGATTCATATGTGTTAGAGGTCCCGGATGAGCTCCTACATCTGAAGGAGGGCATGTATGATGAATTGCCCAAAGCTATAGATGCGCCATTCGTTGTCGACATCTCGAAAGGAGAGGGCATCATGTGATCATTCATGACAAGTCGAGCTAACGACTCTAACCAAAAGCGCTATTGGGAGGTAGCCCAAGTTTTTTTTTTTTTATATTTTTTTAGCTTGCTTATTTTATATTTGTTTAGTGCACTCACCATTATCCCATTTTTGACTATTTACAGGTGTTTGATACTCGTTTATTGAAGCACCAGAGTTGAGAGCCCGATATCACTGTTGAGGTTCTCTGGTATACATGATTAGTCTGATTGGGATTTGGTAAGTTCTAGGTTTTAGATTATTAGGTTAGTTTTGAGTCTACTGGAGGTAATTAGATGTATATTCCCTATATTTCCTGAGTTGAGCATTTTATCACCGTGCTTTATATTTCATGAGATATTATAGTCCATTAGGTTTTGCATATTCATTTTAGCATGTTATTTCTCCATTATTTAGTTATTTCACTTCCATATTCTTTTCATCTCTTTTCTCTTCATTTTGTAGTTCATAGCCTCATTCTTGTTTTAAACCTTGAGGAAAAGGTTTGGGATAAATTTGGGGGTGTTTCAGGTATAGTGGAGTGTTGAATGAATGGAATTAGCGCGTGACAGGTATGATCGTTTTATTATTTTTATGCGTATTTCATGCGTTTGGTAAGTTATGGTGGTGTTTTTCTATTCTTTTCACATCATTTTCTTGTTATAACATGCTATGCATTACATCATTTAGGCTAATAGTAGTTTATAGTAGTTCATGCATTTATTTTATTTTATTTTTTATTTTATTATTTATTTATTTTATTTTTTTTTGTTGCATTACAGATTCTAGGCATGTTTAGAGTTATTTAGTTGCATGTAGAGTCGCCTGAAATCTTGTTGAGTGTTTTTTTATTGTGGATATGAGTTCAAATTACGCTACTTTTGAGACTTGAACCCTTTTGAATATTAGGAGTTGTACTTGATTTAGAACGTTGTCTAACATCTTTGAGGTTGCTTATAAGAGAGCTAGTATGAAGTTTAGACATTGTGCTAGATACCAAAGAGACAGACGGTCATATTTTGCAAGTTTTCAGATTTCTAGGGTGCTAGAACGAGAATGTAGCTCGCTTGAGACATCAATTCATATGACTTGACCACTTTTTTGGAATAATTTAGACTTGGACATGCATTGGATGACTTGTTTGATTACAGTGAAAGTGAGAAGGGTCAACAAGAGTTTTCTAAAAAAATTTTAGGGAGTCCCACAGATTCCATAGGAAAAGGAGTAGGGAATCTTGTGGTGGAAAAAAGTGAGAAAAGCGGTTTTCCACAGGAAATGGAGCAGGGACCGTACTACTTCTAAAATTCTTGGAGAAAATAGAGTAAAAAAAATGAAAAAGGCGAGAGTTTATGAAAACTCTTTAAATTAAAAGATTTGACCGAGTGCTTATAGCTAGATCAATTGAGTTATTCCAATGTGTTATTCCACATTTTTATATTTAAGTTTGATTATCTCTCTGGTTTGTTTAGTCTACATTTTATGGATAGTGAGTTGTATTTTTCGTTCATAGTCCCTTTTTCGGTGTTGATGCACTATTTATAAGAAATTCTGGACTTGTGTGCTTTAATGTAATGACTCTGTAAAATCTTGAGTAGTTAAAGGTTTTTATCAGGATTGATTCTAGTTTTTGAAAGGGTGATTTTCACTGATGTTTGGACTCCATTTTCACACTATTTGACTCTGAACTTCTTTTGGATGATGGTCCCTTGAGCGGCATATTTAAATAAAAAAGGAACTCAAACTTGACTTAGTGACGGGCATAGGTTTGTAGGATTAGTCATTGTAGTATAGGAGTAGAGTATAGGTTTTCATTCACTCCTTTGCTCGGGACGAGCAAAGTCTAAGTTTGGAGGTGTTTGATAAGTGTTCATTTAGGCATAGTTTAGTATAAGTTATTAGGATTAATTGGACTATATTTATTTTATTTTATAGTGATAAATGCATATTTTAGGAAATTAGTGTTTATTGGAATAATATGAAAATATATATCTAATTATATTTAATTTTCATTTTTAGGAGAAACGGAGTGCACGATTGGATCCGGGGTGAAAAAATACTCAAAATAGAGTATTTACTGAAGAAATTGGACACCGGAGGGTTTGTTTCGAAGCATAAAAGAGAGTTGGGTACTATATGCCACGTGTCACATTTTTATTGGATAAATCGCGTCATAAACAACCGCAGCACCAATGAGCTCGCGCCACGTCGTCCCGTTCCACCAATCCGCATCCGCCACGTGGCCAAGCCCAGCAGCTCGTCGTCTTGGTCGCTCGATCTACCTCGAGATGCGTGCTCAACCGCACTCCCAGATTTTCGCACGAGAAGCGCGATTTCGCCCACGCCACGTCATCGCCACATGGCAGCCTCTCATTCGTCCACCGTGTGCACAGTCAGCAACTTCAGGGAACCAGGAACCGCCACGTGTCGACTGTCATCCAACAGCACGTCATCAACAGCAAACTCAGCCTATCAGATGACGCCACGTCAGCGCGCCACAGTTCCACAGCCAATCAGGCAGCGACACGTCAGCAACGCCCAGTTTTTCCACCAATTACACACTGCCACGTGTCACGACTCCAAAAAACTCCCAAAAATTACGAAAATTGGTTTTTCTCACCTCCAGAGACCAAATTTAAGGTATAAATATATATTAGGACTTAGATTAAAGGAGGAGGAGGATCTATTTTATTTTTCTTTCAGTTTAGTTTTTAATTATGTGTAGTTAGTTCCTACATCTAGGTTGAAGGTGGATCAGTTGTGCCTACGACTTGGGAATCTTCATGAGGTTTATTTATTTTTAATTATTATTGATTCTTTTATATGATTTATTTTCTTTGGTATTATTTGAATAATTGAGGTTAAACACTAGTTTAAACCTTGATTTAGATGTCAGTGAGTCGTAAGCACCCGTGTTTGTGCGATAAGACCACACTAGTGGCAATTGACCTTACCAATTGATTAGAACCTTTTGGGACCGGTCAAATACCATATAAATCTAGGCTAAATCGGGAGCACTAGCGATCCGGTTGTCTATGTGTAGTGCATTCACAAATCGCAATAATGCGACCAATGCGTTAAATCTGGAGCACTAGCGATCAGGTTGCGTGTTTGGTTAGGGAAGTAGTCAACGGTCGTACCTTGGCTATCGAAATTAGGAAGTGCGAGGAACCGAGTGCTCTACCAGGTCTATAGCTGCACTAGATCATAGACTAGTTCATACTTTTTATAAACCGACAATTAATAAATTCAATCCCAAGTTGTACGGCGAGACTATGAAACTGAATACCTAGATTCATTCCTATTAGATTATCGTTCCATTTAATTTCTTTATTTTTAATATATTTACACATTCTATCTAAAACTCTAATTTCCCCTTTTTTGTATTTTTCTCACCTTAGAAAGACACCAATCTCTGTGGGATCGACCCTTTACCGCTATCTACAAAATAGTTGGTTTAGGTTAATTTATTTTATTGACGCGTTCGGCGCGCGTCAAATACCTAGTTGAATACCACAAGCAGTTAGAAAATTTTATAGTCATAAGATGCTTACCGGGATGGTCGAAATTATGTTCATGAACATGTCTTAGCTTCTCATCACTCAGCTTTAAATAGAAGGAATCCTACAAAAGCATAAACCATCATATAAGTCAATTAACTCTGATACTTATCCAGTCTCCAATGCTTTGAGCAGAAATGGCCTAGCCTGAAAAAGCCATCAGATATCATGTTGGAAAACAAAATTAAAATTTAATTAAAATTTTAAATCAGCTGAGACATTCAAAGCATGAAGCTTCACAAAGAAAAGAAAATAACGAGAAGAGCGAGAATCAAAAAACCAACAACATAAATCTTCGGAGATCTTTTTTTTTTGAAGTCATGCAGAGAAAAATATTAGTTCTACATAAAACAACCAAATGGTAGACACACTGTACAAGAATTAACAAAGAAGATATGATGAAGAAGTGAAAAAAAAATAAAAATTTTAGAGCTCTTGTATTACCCATTCAACTAAACTCTCATCCCCTAAAGGTCAAGATGCATCAACAGGTTTACGTCCATTGTTTGACTAATCAATAAGACATCAGGCAAAAACAAAATAAGAACTGCAATAAAAGGTTTTCGAGGGCATACATGATTTAGTTCTTGCGGAAGCTACCATTCTTTTTGAAGAGCTGCTCAAAGTCAGTCTCTTTGAAGAGCTGCTCAAAGTGAGGTTTGCAGTATAATACTCCTTTCGTAGAAGAATAATTGCACAGCTGAAAAAGGAAACATTGGACAACATTGAAATTGCTCTTATTAAAGTCTTCATCCTCAAATCATATTCATGAGCAAATTATAGTTGGAGAAGATACAACATAAGACTAAACTAAGAACCAGATTTCATTCATTGATTCATATGTTCTTACAGAACAATAGCAATTACATGAAAGCAAAGACTAAACTGAACAAAAGAGGAATACAAATATACTAAAGAGTTGTACTAAACAGACACAAACACAAACACAAACATTAGCCAGCAATAACAGAAACCAAAGGTCAAAAGAAAGAATGAAACTCATCCACAAACAATTCCGCAAGCTATGAACATTTTTTCTATTCAATTACATTTTGAAAACAACTACAAATTGATTAGTCGCAATAACATGAACAATAATTTATTGCCACAACATGAACCTAAGTGAGAACCAAAAGATGAACTTCCAACTAAGTTATGCATTAAAATTGCAAAACTAAATAAAAAACGACGCAATCAGACAATGAATCCAATGACCATAGGTGTGATATCATGCTAAATCTGCTAAAACTCCATAGAAAAACTCAGTAGACATAATTCCAAAGCTACACCATTTCAAGATCACAAAATCAATCTACTTCACCACAGAGTGCACCTAGAAATCTGAAAACAGGATTGCAAACTTGCAGTACCAACAGTACAAAAGATGCATTTAACACTATCTGATCATAGAGAAGTCCAAAGCAATCACTACAAACCAACAACTCATCAAAACTCGCAGAACAACAGAATCGGACCTTCAAAACTCACAACATTCAAGTGAAAATCCCCAAATCAGGCTCAGATCTAACAATACACCAACGAACACGCAACGAGAACCACAAAAACACTGAAATCAAAGTGGATCACGAGTCACGAGGAGAACAGAACATAACATCACCTGCAATGCCTTGATGAAGCTCTTGCTCCTCTCCATTGACGCCTCGTCGAAGGTCTTTGCCGCACTCTCGAGCTGCAGCTCCCGCATTTCGAACGATTCGAGTGAGAGATTTGCGAAGAATTTCAAATACCAACAAACCCTAGAAACCGAAACGAAGAAGACAAACACAAAGATTGCACCTTTTAACGTAACAAAAGTTAATATAGAATCACATCATACCACAACAAATGCACACAAGTATACTTCAATATCAATTGCTCCAAACACAAAAATTAATTTCACGAAAACTTTCGACGTATGTGTCAGACTCCAAATTTTGATAGACTGCAAAAAGATTGTACTACAAACATTGTGACAGACCCAAAGCGCAAGGGCTCTGCCATAACTGGGTCTAGTGATATACTGATAACCTAAATCTAATACCAAATCTTAAATCATTCATTTTTATGTCTGCATAAAGAAATCAAACAAAGAGAGAGGCAGAACCAAAACCTGATAAAAAATCTCAGCACATTCCCGATTCCTCCACTCGCCGCGATCAACCGAACCTCCAAATCACGAACCGATTCTTCACAACATACAATCGAATCGATCAATCAATGCTTCAAAACAACAACAACAACAACAACACAACACAAAACAATGGCAACAAAGATCGATGGTTGAAGGAATTGATAAGATTGAAAGGATTCCATAACTTAGAAAGAAGATCTGACGAAGCTCGCACGAGAGATCTTCATAACGTCATTGAAGCCGACGAAACCACCTGAATCAACAGAGATCCAACATAGATCTTTGTGTATCGTTCCACTAATCTCCACAAAGCGAGAGATGCGCGCGAGATCTGGTGAGGTTGCGCGAGAGATGCGAGAGAGATCAGGTGAAGGTGAGGTTGCGCGAGAGAGATCAGGTGAGGTTGCGAGAAAGAGAGAAATCTGATGTGAGGCACTATTAATAACGGTAGCGGTTATCTTAAAATAAACATAATGCAATACCTTTTTTAATGACAGAAAATCCCAAACCGTCATTGATTGTTCTGTTATTAAATTATATAAATGTTGTAGTGTTCCATGACAAACAGCTCATAAGGGTCTTCAAATATAGGATCATCTTCAACAATACTTCCATGACCACCAACAATTTCATCACTTTCATTTCGAGCATGCCAAAATGACAGAGATTTGCCGCCATAAATAATGTCCGCCACTATATCATCTCGAGACCGAACATCCGTAGACTGACCTACCTTAAAAAAATCCTGGTTATCTTCTTCTCCATCTTCATGATGACCTTTCAGAAGAACTGCTTCATTAATGCATCATTTCACTGAGGATGGTAGATGCATCAGATCTATGTATAAGAGATAATATGCAAGCTTTCAAGTGATGCAAGGTCCCTGCCAAGCCAATCCGCTAGGCCGCCAAATTCTTAAAGCATAATATGGAGAGGGATTTTTGAAGGTCATGGCGCAGAGATTGAAGAGTAGGCACAGCTGCGAAGTAAAGAACATAACTGCATTTTTTATTTATTTATTTATTTATTTATTTATTTATTTATTTTTTATGTTAGAAGCATATAACAGTGTATTGGTTTAACAACACTTCAAAAAAAAATAGCCTTTTGATTATTTAGTCACCTTGATGGCGCTATGAACAACGCAACCATGAAAGACAACCTGCGTCTTTACCTATGACTGGAAAGCAATTAGAATTGTAAAGGCTATATAGTAAGGTATAAAAGAACTGCAACAAGAAAGGTTAGTAGCGTGCTTTGAAGTTAATCCCTGAAATTCCCATTAGAGGCGAACTATGTTACTATGTCAAACTTTCCACATTAACTCCCTTTTTTTGTTATTAGGGGAGCGAATCTTATAATTCTTGTACACACACTTTACAGCAAAAAATGCAAATGTAACAAAAGAATGAGCCTTAAATCATCTTCTTAGTTCATGGTTAACAGCAACATTCAAACGGGAAAAGTTTGTTCTCTTCTACAAATTTAGGAGCATGATGATCAGAAGAATAATTGAGTCGAGTCATGACAGCGATGCTACACATTTTTCCAAGGATGTTAATATACCAAAGCAATAAAATATAACAAATATCTATCCATGTGTAATTACTTTATTTCTTTTACAACACTTTCGACATTGCAATTAGAGAAACTTTGATACCAACGACGGATCCAAGGTTTAGGTAAAAGTTTAGCATGATTTGGCCACACAGAGAACAGTAATGTGCAACTGTGCAAGATTGATTTCATCAACAAGAGGCCACTTGCAAGTCAACTGTAGTTCCACAAAATCCCTAATATCTCTTTTTTTTCGCTCGATTACGTCTTTTTGCAGCATGAATGATATTACAAGCTAATTAGCACAATATTGGTAGACATAAACTCTTGCTCTTCCTTTCTTTTCTTTTTGAAGGAAAACAAATCTGTCTAGGATTTAAAAAAGAAAAGCCTAATGCAACATCTAATTAGCTAGCATGACTTGATCATAATCTTACAGATAAACAAATATAAACATGCCATTCTAATCAGTAGATCAAAAGCATTTAAGTCCACATGGTTAACTTCCAGTCCTGATCAAACTTGCAAGATAACAACGCCAGAACAGTAGACATCACTTCCAGTATTAATAAGCTTCCCATAATATTCTTTCTCCAGCATATTTGCCAATTCAAACTAGAAAGCAAGCTTCCTTGTATTAGTTTCTAGCAAGATGTTTGAAAGAATGCTGCAAGTGAAAGAAAAAAAAAAAATTGTTTGCATAATGGAGAAAATGCAGTGCAAGAGAAGAATTTCACAAAAGCTCGATCGACCTTTTTGTCCTAAGAAAGATCACTCCACCCTACGACAAGAACATAATTTGAGAATCTATATAAGAGGCTTGGATGTAGGATTTAACGCTCCAAAATAGACTTAATTGACAGAAGCATCCTCTTTATCAAATGATTTAAAAGAAATGTCTAACACAACGTCTAATTAGCTAACAGAACTGTAGACATTACTTCCAAAGTAATCTCGCCATTGATCCTCAATCTCCAGCATCTTTTCCAACCCAATTCAGTAAGCAAGCTTCCTCTTATTAGTTTCTAACAAGATGGTTTGAAAGAATGCTGCAAGTGAAAAATTAAAAAAATTGCCAAGTGAGATTAACATATACCACGGAATAGAAAATCAGTCCAAAAGCAATTGTATAATTTCATCACCTGATATCTCTCCATGCACAATGAAATAATCTGCGTGATGGACAAATTTCTCACAAAATCTTGACGTTTTTGTCCCAAAAAAGATCACTTCACCCTACAACAAGAACATAATTTGAGAATAACAATTAGAAGGCTAAGTAAGTAAACATCCAACTGAAAACAACACTACTTGATCCTCTGCAATTAATGTTGTGAGTTTAAAGAAGTAAATAAGTGACATATTTAGATTCCACAGACATGGTCATACATTTGAAAGTGTATCTCCGGATCATTCCATACCAAAAAGCCAAAAAACCAAATGAGAAGGAATCTATATTCTACTTTTTTCATATCTATGAATTAATATGTACACAAGTCAATAAACTGGCTAAGAGAGTTTAAAAACAATTGAATTAAGAAACATCATATCTACTAATACAGGGTACATACGCTACGTACATACCTGATGTTATAAAACGCTCAGATATGGAATATGGGAAATCTTGGGCCACTCTGGACCATCTCCTTCCCATTCCCTGCTGCATCTTTCCTTCAAGCTTGGACAAGATAAAATATACAACTTCTTGAGGAAGATGAGTTGGTGCATTTGTTCCTTGGATGGTAGGTGTCTCAGATTTTTACACCCAAAAATCTGCAAATCTTCAAGTGATTTAAGGTTTCCAAGCCACTCGGGCAATTCCGTCAATTGCGAGAAGTTGCATATGTAGAGGGATTTGAGGGTTGTGAGGCGTTGAAGTTGATTAGGCAGAGATTGGAGAGCATCCCACCCATGAATCTGTAAGTGGCGAAGGGAGGGGAGAATAAGGGGATTGTTGGACTCTAATGCAAATGGGAAGTCAGTCAACTCCTCTGAAAATGGACCAAGCTGCAGATCCTCAAGAGCAGTCAGGAATTGTAGGCCTTGCAAGCCCTGGAGTCCTTCACAATATGTAATATTCAATTGACGAAGAGAAGGAAGGGTTGGCAAGTCAATAGATGAGATAGCAAGGCAATCTCTGACCATCAATTGACGAAGAGAAGGAAGGGTTGGCAAGTCAATAGATGAGATCGCAGGGCATCCCCATATCATCAACTCATTGAGGGAGGTGAGTCGTAGCATTTGTTCCTTGGAAGGTAGCTGCGTTAAATTCCCACAATTGTGAAAGCATAATATCTGCAATTCTGTGAAGCTCTGTGAAAGCTCAATATATTTCAGTTTACCACAGTTCCGAACATCCAAGCTCTCAAGGAAGACGAGGGAACTCAAAAACCCCTTCCCTATCGACTCCAGTTCTCGACAATTCTCAATCATCAATATTCCTTCACTTTCAGAGGAAAAATCACTCTCATCGATCTCCACTTTGCGAAGAAATCTATTGGGGAGGATCTCATCTGCTGCTGCTGCTAATGCTGATGCTGATGCTAATCCCTCCTCCCGGAAAGCTTGGAGTTTGGGGCAATCTCTTATAAGAACAGTATGCAATTGGCTATTGTTACTCACTACCCCTTCTGGGAGGAATTCAAGGTCTTTGCACTTTTCTATGGTAAGAAAAGTGAGAGAGGTGAGAGAGGATGTTATTGACACCACTCCCATCCCACCCACGTTTTCTAACTTCAATGATTTGAGTAAAGGGAACGAATGAGGCGCTCTCCTCAAATTGGGGCAATCATCGATCGATAACTCCTCCAAACAAGGGAACATCACTCCATCTCCTTCCAACCATTCTTCCAAATTGGCCATGCTTCTCAGCTCCAGCTTCTTCATGGAATGATACGATAAGGGCGGTGCAGAGGAAGTGCCAACGCAACCATCTTTTGAAACACCAAAGTGCTTCACTTGACTCATATATCTAATCACCAACCACTTCAGTCCACGCAACCCGCCAAGGCTCGGAATGTGCTCGCAGTGATGGCAGCGGCTCAACTCCATGCCCACCAAGTTGGGAAGGTCTGAACCGTTTGACACCCATGCTGGAAATTCAACTCCTCCAAACCCTTCAATTGATAGCCGTTGCAGATTTGCGTGAGGTCGCAAAGCTTCCAACACGAGTAACTCATCTCCATCACCACCACCAGCAGACCAAGGACTATCCCAATGAAGCCTCAACTCACGTAAGTTTCTCTTCTCGCTTAGAATATTGGCTCCCTTGGCTAAGCTTGCTTCTTTCACGCGACACAGACAATGAATGTTCAATGTACCTCCAAGGTTGTTTAAGTTTTTCAATGCCGTAATCCCACGTCCAGCATTCTTCTCACTCGCCACAAAAATTGGCAGTGTTTGAAGCTGATGCAGTTCACCAATTGAATGTGGCATTTTCTTCCATTTTACATATTCATCTATGAACAAATGTCTTAGCTTCTTCAGATTCTTCAAATCTTCAGAAAGCTCCGTAAGCTTCTTACATCCACGTAATTTCAAAGTTTGCAAATGGTAAAGTCGAGTGACCCACCTCGGTAATGACTCTATGCCCGTGAACGAGAGGTCGAGGTATCTCAAGTGCTTCAATTTACAATGTGAAGAGGAAGGAATATTACAACCTTTAAAGCCGCTTAAATCAAGAATTCGTAATAACTTAAATTTAAATGCACCTTCATTATCCAACTCTTCATCAGAATTCGATTCCAAATCAAAAAATGTACGCAACTTTTTAGCTTTTTCTAAGGCTTCTACTTTCTTTGGCGACATCAATGAAACATGTCGACATTTAGAGAAATCTTCCCTCGTGATATTACCCTCCCCCACAATTTGACATTCAGACTTGCAAATTGATTGAGCCAGATCTTGTACAAGATCATGCATTTTGAACCATTTTATTTCTTCAAATTTGTCCATTTGTGCTTCTTGAAAGAAAGATTTTGAATATAAGCTGTTAAGATAGGTGTTACCCTTATCCTCCATGGTAGATTCTCCTTGAGTAGCTGGTGCTTCGAGAAATCCTTGTGCCATCCAGAGTTGAATCAATAACTCTTTCGAAATCCAATAATCTTTTGGAAATATCGCACAATATGAAAAACATGATTTCAACGTCGGGGACAAACTGTTGTAACTCAACTTCAATACCTCTATAATGTAATTTTCTTCCTTTTCGAAAGTCAAATTCCAAATCTCAGCTCTTAGTAGTGCCAACCACTCTGTTTCTTTCTTAGAGTACAATAAACCTCCGAGGACTTTGGCAACTAAGGGCACACCCTTGCATTTCTTTGAGATTTCTCTTCCAATTTTCTCCAACCTGCTGTAAGTCATCAGTCCTCCAGGACAGAATGCTTGCCTTTGGATTATGTTCCAACATTCATCATCACGTAAGCCTTTTAATTGATACATGTCTTCAGCTCGAGCTCGAACCGTCAATGCAACATCATGGCTGCGACAAGTCACAATGATCTTGCTTCCTGTAGCACCTGAGTTTTTCAACGGAGGTGCAAAATCTTCCCACTTTTCTTGTTGCTCAGTCCACACATCATCAAGCACGAGCAGAAATTTCTTCCCCATTAGCTGCTCCTTAAGAGCATTCTCCAAAACTTGCTTAGTTGATGATTGAGGCTTGGTAGTGTCTGGAATTTGTTCTAAGATTTGAGTGAAGAGATTTGTGGTGTTAAAATTATCGGAAACACAAATCCAAACTCTCAAATCAAAGTGCTTCTGTACAGCGTCGTCATTGTAGGCAATCTGTGCAAGCGTAGTCTTGCCAAGTCCTCCGAGTCCGTATATGGCTATGACGCTAGTGATCTCTTGGTTAATTAGCATGCGGACTATATTTTCCTTGTCATCCTCCCTCCCAACCACATCTGAGTAATCCACAAATGAAGTTGTTTCTCGATCAATACCAGTAGCAGGGTTGGACGAGGAGGCATTATTCAGGAGGGTCAACCTCGTCTTTCTGCTGTCAATGTCGGCCAACCTCAGATTTATGGCTTTGATTTGATGAGCAAACTGAAAACGCAGTGCAAATCTAGTAATAAAGGAGGATGAAATGTAGTAGTAGCACCCCTTGTTGTTGATGAGGATGCTTCGTCGCAGTTGTTCATAAGCGATCTCGTCAAACACATCTTCAACATCATAAGCCACTTGTTTGAGTTCCTCCAGCCAAACTCTGATCAGCTTTTCCTTCACTTGCTTTTCCTCGGCATCTTGCAATGTGGCGTGGATGCTGTTGAGGGAAGCTTGAAGACTTTGGGCATCACGCTTCACACATAGCAGAAGGCCGATCTCATCAAAAGCAACAGAGATGAGCCTACTCACTATCTCCTCTGCACCATGCACAATCAGATCTTCAGCCATCTTAAGTCGATGAGAAGCAAAAACACAATTACCAGGCAACGTAGGTAGGTAGCTAGATCTCTCGATAATTTACCTCACATATGTGTGAACAGAGAACTTCTAAGTCAAGCCGCTTAATAACTTCTTTTTTTTTTATGGGAAAGGAGACCGTGCTCCGAATTTTATTAATAGAAAGAAATTGGATAGATGTTTACTTACATTAAAATAAAAGGAACAGTGGGTTATTAGAAAGAAGTCAAGTCCATCTTCATCATCATCATACGCGCACAACTTGTTTTTTTTTTTTAGCGTAATTCTTTAAAGTTGTCGTTGTGTGTCACACCTTATATGGTTCGACTATAAAGAAATATAATTTTGTCACTACTGTTTTATTTAGTTATTCCTTTTGTATAGCCTTGTCCAAGATATCTTGTACGTGGCCCAGACAAATATCTATATTCTTGACATGATATACAACTCTTGGGATATTAGAACTGTTTTTCAAAAACGGTAAAGTGTGACGACACTTACAAAATACAAAGGAGAGGACAAATCGACCAATAGTTGGTTGGCACAATTGGAACTGAGTTATTGTCTTTTAACTAGTGACTCGAGTTTGAGTCGTGTGTTAGTGTCATATGGATAATTGTCATCAGTTGCCTTGAAATGAGTTAATGATTCAATGTGGTTCACGTGTTGATTTGGATAACCACAATTTGTTAAGATATGTTGTTAGAACATGAAGATCAAATCAATTATAACAGATCACAGAATCTGGTAGTTGCGATTTGTTACGTTCCATCTTTATCCACAACCAAATGAGAAGCTGCTAGAGTTTGGTTCAGATTCTGATAGCGATATTGCCCACGTGATTCATGAGAAGAATGTGAAAGTTTATGAGGATCAAGACGATTGAATTCTAGTAGTTGTTAGGATTTGAGAAGTCTTGTAAATCATCTATAAATATGCGTCAAAGTAGAGAATATGTTATTCATTCATTGATTCATCTTTTCTAACTTTGTTTTGTACAGTGAACGTGTGTGTTCACTTTTTGTTTATCGAGTTGTAAAGCTCCAAGGGGACTTGGGTACTATTGTGAGGGGGAGCCTCATTTCTGCAAGTGAGAGACTTATGTGTAAGATCTAGATAAGCGTAGGGAGATGCTAGTAGGAGACAGTGAGGGAGTCACTAAAGGAGTCCTGTACATCGTACGTGTTCATAGTGGATTTTGCATCTGGGCGTGGCCCCGCAGACTTTGGCCATGGACCGAACTGCGTGAATAATCTCCTGGTCTTGTGATTTGGTTTACAGCTTTTATTTACATTTAAGTATTGTGTAATTCTCTGTTACAACGTACTACGTTTCCTGTTGTAACACGCATTGATTCAGTAATTTCACTGTGGGTATAAACATTAACATTGAGAGCTCCCCACCTATATGGTGCGCGACTCGGGGCAAACTCAAAGTAGTCGAATAGTCCGGATATCGAGTGATTTAGACAAAAAAATGAGAGGACAAATCACTAAGTGTCTAAGATGAGAAAATAATTAAGTTGAAAGGGCTTAACTTTTTTGAAATGAAATGAATGACTCAATAGAGGACCAGACATGAATAATTTACCAATCAAGTGGGCTCAATGATTTAAGTGGCATTGCATAATCAACAATAATTCTTAAAATAAAACTTGTATTTGTATATATAATTAAAATTTTTTTTAAATGGAGCCCCAACAGGGATAGGGGCCCGGAGCGGTCGCCCCACTCGCCCCTGTTGAGTGCCGCTTGACAATCCTCCCGGCGCCACCCGCAATGATCTCTAAAGCCATCTTTGATTTCGGGAATGGATTTGCTAAAGTTAAGAGGTGTAATGTTGGTAATGTTTACTATTATAAATGTGTCACGTGTACAATCTAGATGTGCTTTTACACTTTTGTCCTCCCCACTTTTACTCTTTTGTTCACATGGCGTGTTGCTATTGGGAGACATTACCAACACAATCCTCCCAACATTAGCAAATCCCCTCCCCTTTGATTTCTTTCTTGAGAAATTAAAAAAGAAGTGGTAGTTTCTCACTCAACGCACTCCAGATTACAGATGAAAGCTTTGTTGCATTGATTAGATTAAAGAGAGCTGAGCTATGTTAAGAAATTTAATATCTATTGATTGAAATGTGAAGGAGTTGTGATCCAGTGCAGGTGACTTCAATTTAATATCTATTGATTGACCAAATTAATTCCACATATAATTAATCAGATTCAGAGGTAAGCTGTCTTTATACCATCATTAAGCTAGACCCTGACATTAATAAATTTTAATTAACTAGTTGCATTTGTTTAATCATCACTAGAACTTAAGTAGCCCTTGTTTTGACATTATGCAACTTATTAGTTGAAGCTTACAATACTAAATACTACTATATACCAAGTTGTTTGTTGTTGTTTTCCTGTTAATAACTTCGATGCATGAAAATTTTTCTTTAAAAACAAATGAGTGAATGAGCTGATTTATCTGTTAAAATTACAGTCCTCAGATGCAATATTTTAGCCATTCTGAAAAGTATAAACAAACAGTAATAACTAACATCATTTTTTTTATTTTTTATTTATTTTTTATTTATAACTTTGACTACACAATGTCGAAAATTTTGGTGAAGCTGTACTAAATTTTGGTGAAGCTGTACTAAATTGGCAACAAAGAGCAATTCTGTAATAGATTACATATTGGAATGGCATTTGATGTCTTCAGGTACGTAGTACTGACTCTATTTAAGTGTTCATACAGCTGCCTTCATGAATTCTAAGCAGCGGCTAAGAACCGAAATTGATTTTGCGTAAGGCTATTGCCAGTGGCGTCGAGCCAACTACAATGATGTTGTATTGAAAATATTTGACTGTGTATGAACAACTGATGCATTGATGATTTCTTAATCCATCTTTTCCTATATATATTAAGGGGTGTAATACTGATATCAAATTGTAGGCCTCTAGTAAGTAGGTAAAGAGTTCCCTTGGTTAGTACTACAGTGATTATGTATCAATATTGATATACCAACGAACTCTTGTTTTCGGCACATTGAAGTTAGGTGAGATTACCAACTCATAAGTTTTTAGTGCATTGCATCTCCATGAAATTATCTAGTTATCAGTTTGACCATCATATTGTTGAACATTTTCAAAAACAGCAAAATGTGTTTAGTTCCACATGGGATAAAAAGTTATACTTTAAAGAGTATATATACTCTTGCACTACTTAAATTGTTTAGAAAGAAACACTAGAGGTATGCGAAGTGAACCACATCGCTAGACTTGCAAATGGGAGTGCAAAACTTTTCTTTATGAAAGTGGCAGGTATTGTTACTTGCGCACCTCACATTTTTATCAAAATACCCTTTCATCCAAATTGAAACACCCAACTCTAAAACCTTGGTCAAGACATCTATATTAGGTTTAGCGACATGTAGCCGAGATTTATCCATTAGGCTCGAACTTCTTTGGTGAGATTTAGTTGACAACTGCTGACCTTCGACCGACTCTCCAACTAGAGGTTCGGTGAGTTCCGATCGACTCTCCAACAAGAGATTCAGACATTTGAGGTCGAACCACTCGATGATGCCTACAAATCACAAAGAAGAGAGTGTGTGGAGTGCACTAATCACAGTGAGGGGAATAAGAGTCATTTTGTTGGAGGATTCACTTTTTTTTTAAGTTTGACTTTTTCTGGGGTGCACTGAGTAAAGGGCGGGTGCACTTAGCCGGACTCAATTATTTTGGTGAGAAAAAGCAACCTACCCAAGCTGATCACTCATTGAATCCGATTTATGATATAAAGAACTTATCAATCTTTGTTTGAAGCCTAAACAAGCACTAAAGAACATAGCTAGTAAGCTTATTACAGGGTGTCTTCTACTAGAACTTGTATGTTTATGCTTCCATAGTTTTCCTTCCCTGTTGTTTCTTTTTCTATTTTAATCATTCCAATAGAAAATTATTCATTTATAATTTTTGTTTACCAAGACTTTCAGAGCTAACATAACATGACAGAAGTATAGTTGGAACCAAAACTCAAAACTAGTGCATGCCTTAAACTGAAACTACATCTGCAATGTGGACTGTGAGGATGCTGCCTTACAAAGAGACAAATGTTAGACAATGTAACACATAGTATCTCTTTTTTTTTTTTTTTTTTGAATAAGTAATATACCAACTAAATTTATTTTCACAAAGTGCATATGAAAAATTACTTTGAATCTGACAGTACAGGCTCTAATTTCTACAATTGGAAGAATTGTTTCAATATTGCAAATTCAAGGCATGTGGAAATCTTACAGATAAAAAAGAGAACTAAGAACTTCTATCGTGTTTTTGGGGTCTCAGAGAATTTGACATCTCCATCCATCCCTATTTATTGATTCAGTTGTAACCAAGAAGCTATGATCCCTTAGGACAACGAAAAACACAATCACGTATCATTTAAGAATCTAATTGGACTACCTATATATTATAAGAATCTGATTTTATACGTATTGTGTTTCTTCTTGTTGATTAAATAGTTTATTTTTGGTGATTTAGGGCATGATTTGGTAATTGTGTTTGTGCGTGTATGATCAATGCGAGTCGTTTACGCCCTCGGCGGGGTTCAATTTGACTATTTGAGGAGGCAAACTGAGGGATGTGTAGGAAATTTGTTTAAATTATGTGGTCTCGCTGGTTGCTGATCTATCTTTCTTCCCTAGCCGAAAACTCACCAAAAGCACTTGTTTTTATGTGTACTTATTCCATTGGGTTATTTTTATCCAAGTTCGGTAAATTCTTTAATGGCAACGAATATATGATTGATAACTAACTCTTGGTTGTTTCCATTGAAAAATGTATTGGGTTTATGATCAATGAAAACAGCTTTCTATAAGAACCTTCTCTTGCTCCTGTTATTTTATTTGCTTATGACTGTCCTTGGGAACATGATTGATTGGATGGTGAATCACTTATTAGTCAAAGTAGTTCATTTTCATGTGAGCCCTCCTGCATAAGACTGCAAATGAGTTTCGCAAATCAATTGTTTTAAAAACAAATTGAAATATGATGTTCAGAAGATTTTTGGCCGAACTCGTTTTAATTTCATTGAACTATAGATGTTCGGCTATCGTATGCAATATAAATTTCCAAGCCCATCTACCCTTTAAAACAGCTTTTATACAAGAAAATTGAACCCTGCTTTTTTTTTTAATAGGATTGAACCCTTGCATTACTCCTCTTCCCAAGGTGAAAAGTATCAAAGATACTTCTGGTGGTGCTATGGAGAAGTGGCCTAAGAGGTTATACGTTATGTTGCTTCCCCAAGGACGCGAAATATGTTAGGCAAACCAATTGGTCTTAAAATCTTTTATCAGGATTATCAACTATTAAATCGAAGGGTCAGTCACTATGCAAAATTTAGATCCTTTCATGATGGCAAGTATAGAAATATTATGGACATGATTGCTGGTTTTGGTGGCTTTGCTGCTGCGCTGTCCAAATACCCAGTATGGGTTATCAATGTTGTTCCTTTTGGTGGCTTTGCTGCTGCGTTGCCGAAAGAATAAGTTGATTTTTTATGTTCCATCTTGCAAAGAAGCATCCAAGTCAATTTGTCGCTGCGGAGGACACCATGTTTTAAGCATGCACCCTAAATGAACCAATTTTAATGCCACCACAAACCTGCGTTCTCTCATCTTCAAGCATTTTGGAACTTGTCATTGTACTATGGAGCTGGAGGTGCCTTAGGCCCTCGATGTAGATGATCAAATTGTTGGGGTTACTCAACAAGAAAGTAACCCCTTCAACTCGAGAGGTAGATGAATAAAATTCATTAAGCCACGAACTATGCACCAAATCAATCACACCACAAAGAACACAAGATTTAACGTGGAAAACCCACCAAATCAGAGGGAAAAAAAACCATGGGCCAAACTCAGAATAAATCCACTATATGAATAAAGAGTACAAGAATCTCAATTGAGGAAAATACAATATAACTCCTCCAAAGAACTTGAATGGTCACACCAAGATCTTGAAGAACTCCACCCTCAAATTGTACCCTTTCTTGATCACCAAGAAACCACCAAAGATTTCGCCGCAAGTCTTCAAATTCAAGATCTTGATGTATCTTCAATGTAGAGAAAATTGTTGTTGCATTCACCGCCTTGAACGCACAATGTAGAAGAGAGAAAATTACCAAAACACACAAAAGCTGGCTAATTAGAAGAATCCCCCAAGTCATTAATTCACTCCAATTTTCTTTCCTATTTTCTCTCCCAAATTCCTATTCCACAACCAATTTGTTGCTTTATGTGTCTTATTTTCTCTCTCCAAATTCCTATTCCACAACCAATTTGTTGCTTTATGTGTCTTATTTTCTCTCTCCCAGATTCCTATTCCACAACCAATTCGTTGCTTTATGTGTTGGACTTTTCCATTTTTTTGTGTGGGGCCCACACAAAAACCAACAATCTCCCCCTCCAACACATGGGGAGATCTCAATCATATTTGATGCTCAATAACAACTCAGCACCACCAACTTGGTGCAGGACTGATGCTTCTCACGAGTCATCACCTTAGTCAACATATCAGCTGGATTCTTATCAGTGTGAATCGTCTTCAGACTCATCTCATGATCATTCACAACTTCTCAAATTCAATGGTATCGGATATCAATGTGCTTAGTGCGGCAATGATAAGTAGCATTCTTGCTCAAATCTAGAGCACTCTGACTATCACAGTTCACTGCATACCCATCTTCTTGCTTCAACCCCAACTCTTGAAGGAATCTCTTCAACCAAAGCATTTCTTTGCTTGCTTCAGTTATAGCAATATATTCTGCCTCTGTCATTGTCATTGTAGGCAAGCTGTGCAAGCGTAGTCTTGCCAAGTCCTCCGAGTCCGTATATGGCTATGACGCTAGTGATGTCTTGGTTAGTTAGCATGCGGACTATATTTTCCTTGTCATCCTCCCTCCCAACCACATCTGAGTAATCCACAAATGAAGTTGTTTCTCGATCAATACCATCACCAGCAGGGTTGGACGAGGAGGCATTATTCTGATCATCAGTAGGCTGGAGGTTGAACCTCCTCTTTCTGCTGTCAATGTCAGCCAACCTCAGATTTATGGCTTTGATTTGATGAGCAAACTGAAAACGCAGTGCAAATCTAGTAATAAAGGAGGATGAAATGTAGTAGTAGCACCCCTTGTTGTTGATGAGGATGCTTCGTCGCAGTTGTTCATAAGCGATCTCATCAAACACATCTTCAACATCATAAGCCACTTGTTTGAGTTCCTCCAGCCAAACTCTGAACAGCTTTTCCTTCACTTGCTTTTCCTCGGCATCTTGCAATGTGGCGTGGATGCTGTTGAGGGAAGCTTCAAGACTTTGGGCATCACGTTTCACACCGACCAGAAGGCTGATCTCATCAAAAGCAAGAGAGATGAGCCTGCTCACTATCTCCTCCGCACCGTGCACAATCAGATCTTCAGCCATCTTTGAATTTTTTTTGCTGAGATGGATAGAACTCTTGATCAGATGCAAAAACAGATGCAGATGGATCTACCGCAATACAGCACAGAAGAAACTCAAAACCACTTCTTACCAAGTGATATCCAATTGCCTTCTAAAGTAGGCAACTGAACAATCAATTTCTCTCTTTTTTTCAAATTATATGTCACATTATGCTTCATTAAACCTTTTCTTTTTCTTTATTCCCTTTTTTTTCAAATTATGTCTCATTGTGCTTCATTAAACTTTTTCTTTTTCCTTATTCTCTTTTTCTTCATTAAGCTTTTTCTTTACCTTTATTTCTGCCATCAATGGTTCTTTATTCACATTTTGCCTTCTAAGGTACGCAACCTACCCGAGCCAATCACTCTTAGAATCCAATTTATGATCGATCTATGATCTAATCCGCAATGCGAAGTGGTGAAATGAAGAAAGAGCAAATACTATAGAAAAATATTGCAGGGTGTCTTCTTCTAGAACTTCTATGTTTATGCTTCTCCTAGTTTTCCTTACCTGTTGTTTCTTTTTTTTTTTTTTTTTTTTTTTTTTTTTTTTTTTTTTCTATTTTAACCATTCCAATAGAAAACTATATATATTGACAGAGCTAACATAACATGACAGAAGCATAGTTGGATGGAATATGGAAAACCATAGCTCAAAACTTGTGCTTTCTTTAACTGAAACTACATCCAGCAATGTGGACGGTGAGGATGCATATATGCCTTCTTTGTAGTCATCTGCACCAACAAATAAACAAACCTTAGACAATGTTCCATAGGAGAGATACGCTTATTTCTACATTCGGCACAGTGTTGGGTATGTGCGGACAGAAATATAATTCCACATCGGTAAAGTGTGACTTCATAAAAAAGTATTTACGTGTAGATATCTACTCAAATAGTATTGAGACCTTTGGAGTAAAACCCTACACTTGTGAGTTGAAGGTGGCTAAGGTGGTGATGACATCAGTACTAGTGAGGTTTACGGACCGTGGATATAGGCGCCGGTGGGCCCAATACACATGAATATAGAAAAAGAGCTTTACTAAACATATAAACTGAATCAGTGGAGACGAGGAATACAAGGTCATTTTTAGTTTCATGTATCATCTCTAAACATCACTGGACCACCATGGCATTGTCGCATATTTTCTTCAAGCGGGGACAACCAGACATTTTCAATTGCTTGATCAAGGTGAGTCGTTGCATTTGTCTATGAGAAAGGTAAATATTTAAGGAGTTGTAGTTGATGCTTATACAAAAGTATTAATTAATCATGTAAGCTCTATAGGTATATTGTTTTGAATCCAATTATGGACCTGCATTTCAATATTGATTTATTTCTTAATCATCGATCTAGTTTGATTTTGTATATGTTATACAGGGAATATAAATACTATTAGCAAGTTGTAGGTGTTCCGCGGCACCAATTACGTGATGACGGATGAGTACCTTCCAGATTGATTCTGTGAGCAAACTTAAAACGTAGTGCATCACTCCATTTATGAAGGATGGCGAAAATGAAGTTGCACCCCTTGTTGTTGTTGATGATGATGATGTTCTTCGCAGTTCTTCATGCACAATCTCATCAAGCACATCTTCAGCATCATTCTCAACTTGTTGGAGATGTTGGGATAGTCGCACATCGACTAATTAGAAAGAAAAAGAAAGGTTTATAAGTGTGAGTGGACACTCCATCTTGCCTTGGCAGTTTAGAGTGAACCCCACTTTCACACTAATGACCTATACATAAACTTAGTCACCACACTCTCCTTACCTTGGATTGGGCCTTATGATATAAAAATTGAACACTACTTGTTTAAGATCCTTGATCCTTGATCCAGTGCAGCAGCCATGATGATCAAACAACATTCTTTCATCACCCATGCATTCTTCTCATTGCTTTGGTCTTTTTTGTGAGATCATTGATTCATTTGGTTTAATTGTTGTAGTTTTATCTTCTTCACATCGTAGATAGATATAAAGAGAGGCATTAATGTTTCTCTGTTGTTGTCTTCATCATCATCATCCATCTCTTTTGGGCATTTCTAGATCTGGGTGATCCGGAGAATTAGAAGAATTTGAGTTACTTGTATGCTTGGATCAGAAATTTTGGACATTTGAATCGTTCATCATTTTTCAGATTGAAATGTTGGGATTGATTCTGTGATTTGAATTTGAGTTACTTGTATGCTAGCTCAGAGCATTTTTTTTTTTTTAATAACAAATTTCAACTAGGAGTTGAGGAGTTGCTGCTAAATTTAGTTTTCAGTGTGAAAGATGGACATTCCATGTGCAGCATGATCATCAACAATAAGTGAAGAATAGAGAAACGGAACCAAGGGAAAACGAATAGAATCGATTTTTATGAGAAAAATAAGAATTAAAGAAGTCATCTCTAGGGACCAAAATTCTAGTTATATTTTTCGTTCTTACATTCTGACGGCTTAAATTTTGATGTTACGACCAAAAGCTACAGTGTGGATACATTTTGTAAGTAGACCATCTCTTACAAGTGACAGTAAAAATGTTAGTTTACTCCTAGAATAATAAAAAAGAAGAAAAATGATAATGTTAAAGTATGTTCAAATGTGGAATACAGGATATCTTTGACCACTCAGGACAGTCTCCATATACATTGCTGCATCATTCCTTCAAGTTGGGACAACCAGAAATTTCTTATCGCTTGAGCCAAGTGAGTCCTTGCATTTGCTACTGGGATGGTAGATGCATTAGATCTATGTATAAGAGATAATATGCAAGCTTTCAAGTGATGCAAGGTCCCCGCCAAGCCAATCCGCAAGGCCACCAAATTCTTAAAGCATAATAAGGAGAGGGATTTTTGAAGGTCATGGCGCAGAGATTGAAGAGTAGGCACAGCTGCCAAGTAAAGAATATAACTGTATATTTTTATTTTTATTTTTTTTATATAAGAAGCATATAACAGTGTATTGGCGTAACAACACTTGAAAAAAAATATAGCCTTTCGATTATTTAGTCACCTTGATGGCTCTATGTGTACATTGGAAATATAATAAAAATTAGTGTGGTATAAAGTGGTGTAGATTAGATCCTAACACCTCTCCGGGACTTTACATTTCCACACTATATTATACCAAGGAACTTCGACCATCTCGGAGTTCAAAGAACATAAACCAATCAGATTGTGCACGTCGAGTCAGTAACAGCTCCTCTTGTAGTAAGATCACCTCCAAATCGTTCCGTAACTCCATATCCAATTTCATCAGATTTGAGGTTCTATGTGTTTGGGAAAAATGTTCCCAAACACATTCACATTCCAATCATTCCTCATAAACTATTGCCACTTCGGATGAGTTAACCAAGCAGAGAGAAGAAAGCGAAAGTTTTTAGGCTTCAGCTGTGGGCCACCTCCAACCACAAGCGATATGAGTTCTCCCATAGTTGTCGACGAATGATTGAGTTAGGAAAGATGCAGCCGATCAGATGGAGAAGAGTGGCCCAAGATTTCCCATATTCCAAATTTATACATACATTAAAGGAGATGTTTCAATAAATATGATTCTATATATGATGATTGTGTATGCCTTTTCTTTTTTTATTTTGTGGAATACTTAGCAACTGAAGCAACTGACAGATCTGTAAATCATTAATTTTTATTGAACCAATCACCATATATTAGTGGGTAACAAATTGACACTCACCACCTTACCTTTCTTTCATCATTGAATCTGTTTCTCTTTCTTTATAACTAGCTAGACACAGTACCCCTTACATTTTTGTGAAACTATAGCCACAAAATCACCATGTTCAACATTATTAATTCAAGATTTGACAAAAAATAAAAACATTATTAATTCATGAGTTCTCAAACTATCTTAACCAGCTTGTTGACATTTGGACTGGTTGATTCTCTTCTAAACTGTTAACAGAAAGGTGCATCTAATTAATTCGCAACAATTTCTTTTCCCTTGTCCTTAAAAAAAACAATTAATTCTCCAGATATAAAGCATTTATAGTAGAGGATGAAGTGCTGTTTTCAGAGCATTGGTAGTTGAATCTTAATATGTCACTTATTTACTTCTTTCAACTCAGAGCATTGCTAGTAGTAGTAGAGATGATCAATTATTGTTTTCAGTTGGATGTTTAGTTAGCATTTTAATAATAGTGTTCTGGAATTATGTTCTTGTTGTAGGGTGAACTGATCTTTCTCGGGCAGAAGAGTCAAGATTATGTTCTTGTCGTCAAATGAAGTCTATTTTGGAGCGTTAAATCCAACATCTCAAGCCTCTTATTAGGGTTATAGATTATCTTTCTTAGGCTTTTCCTTTTTAAATCATTGACAGATTTGTTTTCCTTCAAAAAGAAAAGAAAGGAAGAGCAAGAGTTTATGTCTACCAATATTGTGCTAATTAGCTTGTAACATCATTCATGCTGCAAAAGATGTAATTGAGCGAAAAAAAGGAGATATTAGGGATTTTGTGGAACTAGAGTTGACTTGCAAGTGACCTCTAGTTGATGAAATCAATCTTGCACAGTTGCACATTACTGTTCTGGCAATCTTGTAAAAGTAACAAAATAATTACAGATGGATGGATATTTAATATATTCTTATTGCTTTGCTATGTTAACATCATTGGGAAAATTGTGTAGCATCGATGTGTCATGACTCGACCTAGCATTCTTCTGATCATCCTGCTCCTAAATTTGTAGAAAAGAGCAAACTTTTTACGTTTAATTGTAGTTGTTAACCATGAACTACAGAAGATTATTTAAGGCTCATACTTTTGTTACATTTGCATTTTTTGTTGAAGGAAACAAGATGTGTGATCTCTATTAGATTCTCAGGCAACCTCACTTGGGAAGTGTTGACCGTGTCTTGCAGAGTTATTTTGGCTAGTGGAAAGAGGGTTGCTATAAAGTGTGTGCAAGAAATGTAGGATTCGCTCCCCTAATAACAAAAAAAGGGACTTAATGTGGAAAGTTTGACATAGTGACATAGTTAGCCTCTAATGGGAATTTCAGGGATTAACTTCTAAGTAAGCTACTAACCTTTCTTGTTGCAGTTCTTTTATACCTTACTATATAGCCTTTACAATTCTAATTGTGTTCCTGTCATAAGTAAAGGCGCAGGATGTCTTTCATTGCAGTTAAGACAAAACTTTGAGGAACCGTGTGCTTGGGCTCCATAGTCATTGAGATGGTTGCTTTGTTCATAGTATTGAAATCCATAGGCCGCACACGCACATGGTGGGATCACACCAATTGGCTTGTGCTAAGATCCAATCTACACTACTTTATACCACATCAACTCTTATTATATTTCCAATGTAGGATTATATTCCAACACTCCCCCTCAAGTACAACTAGGCCTGAACTAGTTGTCACTTGCCAAACACAGACCTACTCTTTTTTAGAGATTTGTAAATATGTTTAAGCCTTTTTTCATAAGCTCTAGGTCCACAAACAGGTCTACACTCCACTGCTAACCAAATCAGGTCTCTTCAAATACGAACCCAGGATCGTTTCGCTCTGATACCATATTAATTTTCTCACTTGCGGGTACAACATCCGCAAGCGATATACCCACACACGCGGACGATCTCCCCCAATACCAATATTGTCTCCAACTTAACCACCTTCAACTCTTTTAGGTGTGGGGTTTTAACTCATAAGGCCTCGGTTTGATTAAGGGTGTGAGCACCATATGTGTTAGGAAACTTTCTGTAACGTTTACACTAATTGTGTAATGTCTACATTAATCGTGTGACGCCTCCACTGATTTTGTAACGTATACACTGATTATGTTATGCCTCTAGTGATTTAGTTCTAAACCATGTTCCGCTATGTTGTTCCGCTAGTCGTTCCGCCGACTATGTTGTTCCGTTAGTTATTCTGCCGACTTAGCTCCGTTAGTCGTTCTGCCGACTCAGCTCAGTTAGTCGTTCTGCCGAATGTTGTTTCGGTTGTCGTTCTGCCGACTATGTTGTTTCGTTAGTCGTTTCATCGACTCAGCTCCATTAGTCGTTCCGTCGACTCCGTTGTTTAGTTATTCTGTTGTCTCGTTCGTGCACTGTCCGCTAATTTGAGCGCAGTTCGCAATACCTGTCATGCCCGTTATACGCGTACTGTACGCTGTCGAGCATAGTTCGCGATGCTTGTTATGCCTATTAGTTGCAACACTGTTGCAGATTTATCTGTCCCGCCTACCTATCTGGAGATTCTGTATGTGATCACTTGCATCCGTTCGTCGTGATCTGGTGTCCCTACGTAGAATTGTCGCCCACTTTGTGTATCCTCATCTTATTCGTTTGCAAACTCAAGTGGTTCTATTACCACCATCTTGAGTTTGAGGGGGGATGTTAAGAAACTAATATTCTGTAACGTCTACACTGATTGTGTAACGTCTACATTAATCGTGTAACGCCTCCACTGATTTTGTAACGTTTACACTGATTATGTAACGCGTCCACTGATTTAGTTCTATACCATTCTATAAATAGGGCATCATATTGTACATTCGAATATAAAATAAACTTATTCTATTCTGAAACTATCAATTTCTTTAGCTAGCCTTCTAGGATGCATTACTCACTAATGAGGTTCGCAATCGAAGACATATGTCAGGTAATGCTACATGTGGTTTTTATGGAGATAGTAATGAATCATTGAACCATGTACTTAGGGTATGCCCTCTTTCTACTTTGGCATGGATCAGATTTCTACATCCTGAACACTTCGATTCGCTCCAGGCCCTATCTTACAATACGTTGCCTACATATAGGCTTTTAACAAACGAAAACTTGTAATTCTATGTTATATATCTAATGAGACACTATAATATGCTAGCCCTTAATAAGGGACACACATAAAATAAGAAACTTTTTATTCCTATAAAACTCTAAAAGTGATTGACACCTTTTCATGTAAATTTCCTAATTGTCAATGACACATACTAACATAACATAACTATACAATAAAAAAAAAAAAAAAAAAAAAAAAAAAAAAAAAAAAAAAAAAAACTGACTAACCATAGACTCCTAGTTACCTAATTAGACTAACCAGAACCAATTCCATGACACCAGAGAAATTATTTTGGCGAGAAAAAGCAACCTACCCAAGCTGATCACAAAAAAATATTCTATCGATCTTTGATTAATGAAATACATAACAGGTTAGACATTGCATATAAGAGCGGATGAAAATAATTGCAATAGATCTTTGCTATAAAATTCATTTGAAATTACTTCATAATTCATAAATTGGATAGAGTCTAGGGAATGTAAGTAAACATTTTTGTTTTCATATTGAAATGTGGAATATGGGACATCCTGGGCGACCCTTGTATTTTTGCATCTTTCCTTCCGTTAATGGGAAGTGTTTGGATATAAACCCTAACTTGAGCAACAGTGAAGAAGATGAATTGCATCTGATGAGAAGAGAAGAGTGTTCTCTCTTACACAGACCGACTCCATATATATATATTGATCTACAGTTAAATTACACATATACCCTCTCTTAGTTACAAACCACAACAGTAAAAGGACAGATATATCCTCACATATTACATTCTAATGATTTATCCTAACATCCCCCCTCAAACGAAGGGGTACCGAACGGACACCAAGTTTGTCCCGTAAATATTGAAACCTAGAAGCAGGAAAGCATTTAGTAAAAATATCTGCAAGCTGATCCTGTGTTGGAACATGATGAATGCCAAGCTATCCAGCCAAAACTTTGTCACGAACATAATGAATGTCGAGTTCAATGTGTTTGGTGCGAGCATGATAAACAAGATTCCGAGCCAAAGCTACAGCACTCATGTTGTCACACCAAATAGTCAGAGGAGCTGAAATAGAAACATGAAGTTCAGTTAGTAAAGACATTAACCATGAAATTTCAGCAGTGACCTGTGCCATTGCACAATATTCAGATTCAGTAGAAGAACGAGAAACAACAGCCTGCTTCTTGGACTGCCAAGCAACTAAATTAGGACCGAGGAAAACTGCATAACCAGCAATGGAACGACGATCATCAGGTGAAGAAGCCCAGTCGGCATCTGAAAAACCTGTAACAAAAAACAGAGAACCAGAATGAAATGATATACCCAATGTATCAGTACCTTTAATGTATCGTAACACTCTTTTCACAGCCTGCCAGTGAGTAACTGTTGGATTTTGCTGAAACTGACTCAGTTTATTAACAATAAAAGAAATTTCTGGTCTTGTCTGGACCAAGTACTGTAAGCCCCCTAAAATACTCCTATACAGAGTGGTGTCATGAAAAAGAGGACTACCATCTGCATAGAGAGGCTTGTTAAGTGAGAAAGGAGTATCAATAGATTTAGCATTTGACATACCAAATTTTCTAAGTAACTGTTGAATATAGGCAGTTTGAGTGAGGTATAAACCACTGTTGTCTCGACGGGCTTCCATACCCAAGAAATAATTTAATTCACTAATATCAGATAAAGCAAAACTATCATGTAATCTAGAAATGAAATACTGAATAAGAGAATTATGAGAACCAGTAACAATTATATCATCAACATACACTAAAAGATATAAGACCTGAGAACCTTCTTTAAAAACAAATAAAGAGTTATCAGCCTTAGAATTATAAAAACCCCACGAGACAAGAGTGGATTTTAATTTATCAAACCAAGCTCTAGGAGCCTGTCGCAATCCATATAATGCCTTATGTAGCCTACAGACATAACTGATGGACAATCAATCAACAAAACCTTGAGGTTGGTTTGTAAAGACCTCCTCACTCAAAGAACCATTTAAAAAAGCATTATTGATATCAAGTTGTCGCAGAGACCACCCAAACTGAACTGCTAACGATAAAATAACACGAATAGTAGCAGCCTTAACAATAGGACTATAGACCTCATCAAAATCAATACTAGGAACTTGTTTAAAACCTTTAGCCACTAATCGAGCTTTATACCTATTCACAGAACCGTCAGAATTTCGTTTGATTGAAAAAATCCACTTATTAGTAACAAGATTGTGATGAGAGTTATGGGGAACAAGAGACCAAGTACCATTTTTAATCAATGCATGATATTCCTTATCCATAGCCTCCTTCCATTTAAGATCTTTGAGACCTATTTCACACGTAGCAGGAATATCATCCATTTTTACACATGAATCAACAAACAATACTTTCTTTTTACTAATCCCATCTTTAGCTCGTGTTATCATTGGATGAGTATTAGTTGGTGTACTAATAACAGGAAACTGCACAGCCACACTAGGATGATCAACACCATGTGGAACAGATATAGGTGAATTAGTAGGACTAGACTGAATACCAATAGGACTCACAGGAGACTGAGGCACTGATGGAGAAGACACAGATATAGGACTAGACTGAGTCCCAGAAGATTGCGGTGGACGTAAAGCAGATGAAACAGGACACACATTAGGATAAGGTAATGGAACACTTGGTAAATTAGAGACAGAAGCAGAAACAGGTGAAGAATTTAACCGAAACAATTCAGAATAAGGGAATTCAGATTCATTAAACAAGAAATTTCTAGTAATAAACACTCGACCAGCAGAATTCATGCATTTATACCCTTTATGGATAGAACTATACCCAAGAAACAAACACTTTTCTGACCTAAATTAATACTTATGTTTATTATACGGCCTAAGATACGGAAAACGCGCACAACCAAAAACACGTAATATAGCATAATCTGGAGAATAGTTGAACAATTTTTCATACGGAGACTTACTATTTAAACCACAGTAGGCAATCGATTAATAAGAAATGTTGCAGATTCACAAGCATCCCACCATAATTTCAAAGGTAACTTACTTGCAGCCAACAAAATGAGACTCATTTCAACAATGTACCGATGTTTACGTTCAGCCCTACCATGTTGTTCATGTGTATGAGGACAAGGGTGTTGAAAAATAAAGCCATGTAAGTCAAAATATGGTTTAAAAGACCTATATTCACCACCCCAATCAGACTGAACCCTTTTTATAGTAGTTTGAAATTGGTTTTCAACCATAGTTTTAAAATGAATGAAAGCTTTAAGAGCATCGGACTTAAAACGTAGTGGATATAACCATGTAAACCTAGTACAATCATCCACAAAATGAATATAATAATTGAAACCACCCGGAGAAGTAAGAGGAGCAGGGCCCCATAAATCTGTATGTATTAGATCAAGAACATTGTTTGCAATATGAGAAGAAGAAGAAAAAGGTAGAGCATGTATTTTCCCTAGAGGGCAGTGTGAACAGAAATCAAGTGCAGAAGAAGTATGTAGACGAAGATTATTATGCATAACTTGAGTTAACACCTTATGTGCAGGATGGCCAAGTCTGGAGTGCCAGAGACATACTAGATCTTTAGAAGAGGTGAGAAAGGCAGTATGAGGAATTTGAGAAGAATTCTTTAATCCAAAAAATTTGTAAAGACCATTGTGAAGACAGCCGTGAAGAAGCACCTCATTGGTTCGAGAGTCCTTCACAAAACAATCATTAGAGTGAAACTCTATTAGGACATTATTGTTACGGCTTAACTGTGAGACACTCAACAAATTTTTCTTAATACCAGGCACACACAAAGTATTCGGAAACGATAAACGAGAACTAACAGAAAGTAATAAAGCCTGACCAGAATCAGTAATGTTTAAATACTCACCATTACCAACCATTAATGAGTTTTTACCTCCATATGGTGTGTTGTTCATCAGTTGAGTGGGATCATGTGTGATGTGGGAATAAGCTCCGCTGTCCATATGCCACGAATTATCCTGAATAGGTTCAGTGCTACCAAAGAAGGAATTATGGGACTGTGGATGAGCAGTGTTGAATCTGACTGGCTGAGGATGAGAGACGACATTAGATTGGGATCCCATGTATTTCATATCCCCTTTGAAGTAACATACTGCAGCCGAGTGGCCAAATTTGCCACATATCTGGCACGTAGGTTTAGAATTGTTATTTGTTCTAAACCCTCCACGGCCTCTACCTCTACTGCCTCTACCACGAGTTCCAAATCCAACGTACCCATGTGATTGGCCCTGAGAACCTGTGGTTTGAAATCCTGTGGAGTTGCCAGGATTATTTTTGTTTCCTGATTAATTATTGCCAGATTTCATCTCAACCGAATTGGCAGTGGGGGAGACATCCGACAGTGACATTGAATTGATGCCCTGACTCACATGGAATTGGTCCAACGTACTTTCAAAATCAAGTAGACTAGACTGAAATTCTTGCCAATCAAGCATATGTACTTGTCGCTGTAGAACAGTAGTGATCGGCAAGTATTCAACATCCAAGCCAATCAGACAGTTTGATATTATATCCTCAATACTCACAGGAGATCCAGCCATAGCTAGATCATTTGCACACCCTTTCATCATTCGTAGATACTCACTAACTCGTTTTGATCCTTTCTTAGTGGATTGTAGTTGTTTCCGCAGAACATGCACACGTGACCTATTGCTTTTGCCACAGTGTGCTTCAATGGCGTTCCACAGCTCATGAGTAGTGCGACGTATCTTCGGATCAACAATGCTATTAGCTACTTCAGGTGTCATTGCAGTCATAAGCCATCCATACAACATGCGATCTCTACCAAACCAGTATTTATGTGCTGGATTCGGTGAGCCGTCCTCAAGAACTTTCTCAGGGCATGGCAATGTGCCAAACAAAAAACCATCTAACTCAAAACCTTCAATCACAGGTATTACAGTAGACCTCCATAATAGGAAGTTCGTTTCATCCAATTTGAGTGTTACAAACTGGCTTAGGGAATTCCTAAACGGGCCACTTGAAGGTCCTATGCTAGATCCGCGCATCTCATCTGATGAAGTCGGGTACTTCGGAAGAACCGAAGAAGAACCGACTTCACCTAGACCAGATCCATGATCCATCATAGAAGAACCAACTAGAAATACACACCAGAATCGAAATACGTACCTCGAATATCCAGATCTACCGTTTGCAACTCGTTAGAGTCGTAGATCTACAACTTTCGTGACCTGATCCTTTATCGTTGCTAGTAGATCTAGCGTTTCTTCAAATCTATCACAACGTTTCATAAACTCCTCAGATCTACACCGCAACAAGCCAGATCTGTAACTCCCACTCACAGATTCATTCATCAACTGAGTAGATCTATGCGTTTTGAAGACGAACCTTTCGATTCGTGGTTGCTTCCTCAACACGAAACCGTACTGATCTATAGATCTGTATCGTCACGCTCCAGATCTATGTACTGCTGTTGTAGACACTGATGGAGCATCATTGGCGTTAGCCTAACGGCTCTGATACCATGTTTGGATATAAACCCTAACTTGAGCAACAATGAAGAAGATGAATTGCATCTGATGAGAAGAGAAGAGTATTCTCTCTCACACAGACCGACTCCATATATATATATTGATCTACAGTTAAATTACACATATACCCTCTCTTAGTTACAAACCACAACAGTAAAAGGACAGATATATCCTCACATATTACATTCTAATGATTATTCTAACAGGAAGTAACACAATGCAGGAGAAGTCACCAATTTCTAGTTTCTCAAGGGTGGTCAGATATTGTAGGCCTTGGAAGGAGTTGATTCCTCTTGGATGTAAATCAACAAAAATTATAGCAGGGAAATCAAAGGAACTTGTAGTTGATGCTTACAACGCTAAGCATATAACAAATTGTTTGTTGTTGTTTTCCTTCTACTATGGCTCATTGAAAGATCATGTAAGCTCCGTAGGTATACTGTTTTGAATCAAATTATGGAATGGTATTTGAATTTTGTTTTACTAGTCATCTAGGTGTTTTTTTTTTTGGAAAGATCATTGCCAGATGTTTGGTGAGCTTAGTTTCCTAATGCAAGAGTTTTAATTTGTTCAGAATCTTCACATTGCTAATCGACTTTAATTTTTTTTTGGTAATTGTGTCTCTTTTTAATTTTTACCACTTCACTTCATCAGTTGAGTGAAAACTGTGCATAAAATTACAATTCTTCAAGTTTCAAGAACTAAAATAAGTGAAAACTGAGCATAAAATTCATAACAGCTGCCTTCAATTCTTAAATAATGGCTAAGACTCGAAAATGATTTGACGTCAAGGTTTGGTGCCACAATGATTTTTATTTATTTATATGACATTGAATTTGCAATATTCTAACAGTACTGTAATTACTCTACCTTCGAAATTCTACCTAAATATACCAGGACGAAGAAATGGAGTTCACAAGTGATACTTCTATCACATGATCAATTTGGTCCTCACGCTTAATGTTATGAATTTGCCCTTTATTCAAGACAAACTCAAGAGTATTGCATTTACATACAGAAAATACCTAGTTGATGACTTTATGTTACGACCAAACGCTACAGTGTGGATTCATTTTGTAAGTAGACCATCTCTTAGACATGACAGTAAAAATGATAGTTTACTCCTACTTGAATAATAAAAAAGAAACAGTAATAAGAGTAGATAAAAGTACCTGCAATAGATCTTAGCAATCAGATTCAACTGAAATAATTGATTCCTAGCGCTTCTTGGGAGTGCAGCTCATATATATAGTAGGTGAGAGTTGGAAGGCAATGGAACCAGCATCGTAAGATGTTCTACAGTATCAAGAACTTGCACATAAAGCCCAAATTTCTTTTTTTTTTTTAGTCAAAAAAAATAAGATCAACATTTCTGTTTTCATGTAACATACACATATACCTGATGATGTTAAAGTATGCTCAAATATGGAATACAGGATATCTTTGACCACTGAGGACGGTCTCCATATACATTGTTGCATCATTTCACTGAGGATGGTAGATGCATCAGATCTATGTATAAGACATAATATGCAAGCTTTCAAGTGATGCAAGGTCCCCACCAAGCCAATTCGCCAGGCCGCCAAATTCTTAAAGCATAATATGGAGAGGGATTTTTGAAGGTCATGACGCAAAGATTGAAGAGCAGGCACAGCTGCCAAGTAAAGAATATAACTGTATATATATTTTTTTTTATGTAAGAATCATATAACAGTGTATTGGTTTAACAACACTTGAAAAAAAATAGCCTTTTGATTATTTAGTCACCTTGATGGCTCTATGAACAACACAACCACTCGATGACTATGGAGCCCAAGCACACGGTTCCTCAAAGTTTTTAGTCTTTACAACAATGAAATACAACCTGCGCCTTTACCTGGAAAGCAATTAGAATTGTAAAGGCTATATTGTAAGGTATAAAAGAACTGCAACAAGAAAGGTTAGTAGCTTACTTAGAAGTTAATCCCTGAAATTCCCATTAGAGGCGAACTATGTTCACTATGTCAAACTTTCCACATTAACTCCCTTTTTTTGTTATTAGGGGAGCGAATCCTATAATTCTTGTACACACACTTTACAGCAACCCTCTTTCCACTAGCCAAAATAACTCTGCAAGACACGGTCAACACTTCCCAAGTGAGGGAGTCTGAGTATCTAATAGAGATCACACATCTTGTTTCCTTCAACAAAAAATGCAAATGTAACAAAAGAATGAGCCTTAAATCATCTTCTTAGTTCATGGTTAACAGTAACATTCAAACGGGAAAAGTTTGTTCTCTTCTACAAATTTAGGAGCATGATGATCAGAAGAATAATTGAGTCGAGTCATGACAGCGATGCTACACAATTTTCCAAGGATGTTAATATACCAAAGCAATAAGAATATAACAAATATCTATCCATGTGTAATTACTTTATTTCTTGTACAACACTTTTGACATTGCAATTAGAGAAACTTAAGATCATTGATACCAACGATGGATCCAAGGTTTAGGTAAAAGTTTAGCATGATTTGGCCACACAGAGAACAGTAATGTGCAACTGTGCAAGATTGATTTCATCAACAAGAGGCCACTTGCAAGCCAACTGTAGTTCCACAAAATCCCTAATATCTCCTTTTTTTCGGTCGATTACGTCTTTTTGCAGCATGAATGATATTACAAGCTAATTAGCACAATATTGGTAGACATAAACTCTTGCTCTTCCTTTCTTTTCTTTTTGAAGGAAAACAAATCTGTCTATGATTTAAAAAAGAAAAGCCTAATGCAACATCTAATTAGCTAGCATGACTTGATCATAATCTTACAGATAAACAAATATAAACATACCATTCTAATCAGTAGATAAAAAGAATTTAAGTCCACATGGTTAACTTCCAGTCCTGATCAAACTTGCAAGATAACAAAGCCAGAACAGTAGACATCACTTCCAGTATTAATAAGCTTCCCATAATATTCTATCTCCGGTATATTTGCCAATTCAAACTAGAAAGCAAGCTTCCTTGTATTAGTTTCTAGCAAGATGTTTGAAAGAATGCTGCAAGTGAAAGAAAAAAAATTGTTTGCGTAATGGAGAAAATACAGTGCAAGAGCAGAATTTCACTAAAGCTCAATCGACGTTTTTGTCCTAAGAAAGATCACTCCACCCTACGAAAAGAACATAATTTGAGAAAGATCAGTTCACCCTACAACAAGAACATAATTCCAGAATACTATTATTAAAAGGCTAACTAAACATCCAACTGAAAACAATAATTGATCATCTCTACTACTACTAGCAATGCTCTGAGTTGAAAGAAGTAAATAAGTGACATATTAAGATTCAACTACCAATGCTCTGAAAAAAGCACTTCATCCTCTACTATAAATGTTTTATCTCTTGAGAATTAATTGTGTTTTTTTAGGACAAGGGAAAAGAAATTGTTGCGAATTAATTAGACGTATCTTTCTGTTAACAGTTTAGAAGAGAATCAACCAGTCCAAATGTTAATAAGCTGGTTAAGATAGTTTGAGAACTCATGAATTAATGATGTTTTTATTTTTTGTCAAATCTTGAATTAATAATGTTGAACATGCCGATTTCGTGGCTACAGTTTCACAAAAATGTAAGGGGTACTGTGTCTAGCTAGTTATAGAGAAACAGATTCAATGATGAAAGAAAGGTAAGGTGGTGAGTGTCAATTTGTTATCCACTAATATATGGTGATTGGTTCAATAAAAATTAAGGAGTTGTAGTTGATGCTTACAACAGTACTAATTAAGCATATAACAACCTGTCTGTTGTTCTTTTCCTCCTGTTATGGCTCATTGTATTAAATCATGTAAGCTCTATGTGTACTGTTTTGAATCCAATCATGGGCCTGCGCTTCAATTTTGTTTCTAAATCATCTAGCTTTATTTTGAAAATGTTATATAGGGGATATAATACTACATAATATGAAATTTTAGGTGTTCCGCTGCGCCAATTAGGTGATGTCGACAGATGAGTACTCGCAATTCCAATCTCAAAATGCTTATTTGTCAACCATGCAAACATAGCAAAGCAAAAACAAATATCAAATCAAAGCAAAGCAAACCCACAAAACAGGTATTTCAGCGACAGCATGATGAAATGAAGACATTCAACATGAATAACTTAACCAAATGATTAAGGGAGATGCATGGACGAGGCATCCGTTGCTAAAACGTAAGGTTTAAGGAGTTAATGCTGATTTTGTTTTTTTTTTTTTTCTAAAAAAAAAGACTTCTATTATCGTTGGTGAAATCAATGCGTGTCGACTCCAAAACTCAAAAGACATTCAACATGAATAACTTGACCCAATGTTTTTTCATAAATATACAAATGATAGTTTACTTCTACTTGAAAAATAAAAAAGAAACAGTGGTAAGAGTAGCTAAAAGTAACTGCAATAGATCATAGCAATCAGATTCATTCATTCTATAAAGATCTTTGAAGGCAAGCTGCAAGATATGCCAAGAAATTGAAAATCAATTCAAAAACGAAGTATCAATACATCACCATGACATCTCAAGATGCTTATCCTCATATAAACAGGGCTAATTTTTTAAAATGTTGCAAATTCAAAAAATGTGTGCGTGCAAGATTGATTCCATCAATTTGAAGGCAGGAGTCAGTCAACTGAGAATATACTGGATCTTATTTTCTCCTCTCCCCTTGATTAGATATTTTGCCTGTATGAAGGAGACACATGCTAGTTAGCACATTGACAGAAGCAAACTCTTTATCTTTATATATATATATATATATATATATATATATATATATCAAATGATTTAAAAGAAATGCCTAACACAACGTCTAATTAGCTAATAGAACGTAATCAACAAATACAAATATACCATTCTAATGAGTTGATGAAAAGCATTTAAGCCCACGTTGTTAAGTTTTAGTTCAGCTCAAACTTTCTAGATAAAGATGCCAGAACTGTAGACATTACTTCCGAAGTAATTTCGCCATTGATCCTCTATCTCCAGCATCTTTTCCATCTTTTCCATCTTTTCCAACCCAATTCAGTAAGCAAGCTTCCTCTTATTAGTTTCTAACAAGATGGTTTGAAAGAATGCTGCAAGTGAAAAATTAAAAAAATTGCCAAATGAGATTAACATATACCACGGAATAGAAAATCAGTCCAAAAACAATTGTATAATTTCATCACCTGATATCTTTCCATGCACAATGAAATCAACTGCGTGATGGAGAAATTTCTCACAAAATCTTGACGTTTTTGTCCCAAAAAAGATCACTTCACTCTACAACAAGAACATAATTTGAGAATAACAATTAGAAGGCTAAGCAAGTAAACATCCAACTGAAAACAACACTACTTGATCCTCTGCAATTAATGTTGTGAGTTTAAAGAAGTAAATAAGTGACATATTTAGATTCCACATACATGGTCAAAACATGACTAATACTAACGCCTAATTAGCTACCATGACGGGATCATATTCTTGTAGAGAAACAAACACAAACATACCATTCTAATGAGTTGATCAAAAGCATTTAAGTCCACATTGTCAAGTTCTAGTTCTGTTCAAACTTGCAAGATAGTGAACGCTGAAGAAAAAAAAAAGAATTGCCCAATTAGCTAACATATACCAAGAAATTGAAAATCAATTCAAAAACATTAGTATCATTCACCTTGACATCTCTCCATGCTGGCACAATGAGATCATCTGAGGAATGGAGAAGATGCAGTGCAAGGGCACAATTTCTCAAGATCTCAATTCTTCCAGATCTGCCCCGGGATAGGTACCTTAAATGTCCTTCAACAAGAACATAATTTCAGAATCATGATTGGATGCTAAATAAACATGCAACAGAAAAGAGAAAACATCACTTCATTTTCTACTACCAATTAATGCAGAGGAAAGTTTTGGTGAAAATGCAGAGGCACCGAGTCATAGAAACTTTTTTTGAGGACAGAAACATCATATCAACTGATACAGGGTACATATGCCACGTACATACCTGATGTTATAAAAGAATAAGATGTGGAATATGGGAAATCTTGGGCCACTCTGGATCATCTCCTTCCCATTCCCTGCTGCATCTTTCCTTCAACCTGGGACATTCTCTAATGGCCAACTCCTCGAGGAAGGTGAGTCGTTGCATTTGTTCCTTGGATGGTAGGTGTCTCAGATTTTCACACCCATAAATCCTCAATTCTTCAAGTGATGTAAGGTTTCCAAGCCACTCGGGCAATTCCGTCAATTTCGAGAAGTTCCATATCTTGAGGGATTTGAGGGTTGTGAGGCGTTGAAGTTGATGAGGCAAAGATTGGAGAGCATCCCACCCATTAATACGTAATTGGCGAAGGGAGGGGAGAATAAGGGGATTGTTGGACTCTAATGCAAATGGGAAGTCATTCAACACCTCTGAAAATGGACCAAGATGCAGATCCTCAATAGCAGTCAGGAATTGTAGGCCTTGCAAGCCCTGGAGTCCTTCGCAATATGTAATCACCAATTGACGAAGAGAAGGAAGGGTTGGCAAGTCAATAGATGAGATAGCAGGGCATCTCCATATAGTCAATTGACGAAGACAAGGAAGGGTTGTCAAGTCAATAGATGAGATCGCAGGGCATCTCCATATAGTCAATTGACGAAGAGAAGGAAGGGTTGTCAAGTCAATAGATGAGATCGCAGGGCATCCCCTTATAGTCAACTCATTGAGGGAGGTGAGTCGTAGCATTTGTTCCTTGGAAGGTAGTTGCCTTAGATTCTCACAATTGTCAAAGAATAATTCTCGCAATTCTGTGAGGCTCTGTGAAAGCTCAATATATTTCAGTTTACCACAGTTCCGAACATCCAAGCTCTCAAGGAAGACGAGGGAACTCAAAAACCCCTTCCCTAGCGACTCCAGTTCTGGACAATCTCTTATCGAGATTCCTTCACTTACAAAGTAAAAATCACTCTCATCGATCTTCAGTTTGCGAAGAAATCTATTGGGGAGGATCTCATCTGCTGCTGCTGATGCTAATCCCTCCTCCCGGAAAGCTTGGAGTTTGGGGCAATTTCTTATAAGAACAGTATTCAATTGGCTATTGTTACTCACTACCCCTTCTTGGAGGAATTCAAGGTCTTTGCACTTTTCTATGGTAAGAAAAGTGAGAGAGGTGAGAGAGGATGTTATTGACACCACTCCCATCCCACCCACATTTTCTAACTTCAATGATTTGAGTGAAGGGAACACGTGCTCCGGTGTTTTACTCAAATTGGGGCAATCCTTGATCAATAACTCCTCCAAACAAGGGAACATCACTCCATCTCCTACCAACCATTCTTTCAAATTGGCCATGCTTCTCAGCAATAGCGTTTTCAAGTTGGGAAGGTCTGAACCATTTGACAACCATGCTGGAAATTCAACTCCTCCAAAGCCTTCAATTGATAGCCATTGCAAATTTGCATGAGGTCGCAAAGCTTCAAACACGAGTAACTCATCTCCAGCACCACCACTAATACATGAACGTTCTTGATCTTCCAACACCCCATCATCACCAACAGATGGACGGTCATCCGATACAAGTGACTCATCGCTCTCGTGATCACCAACAGACCAAGGTCTATCCCAATGAAGCCTCAACTCACGTAAGTTTCTCTTCCCGCGTAGAATATTGGCTCCCTTGGCTAAGCTTGCTTCTTTCACGCGACACAGACAATGAATGTCGAATGTACCTCCAAGGCTGTTTAAGCGTTCCAACATTGACATCCCACGTCCAGCATCCTCTTCGCTTGCCACAAAAATTGGCAGTGTTTGAAGCTCATGCAGTTCACCAATTGCTTGTGGCATTTTCTTCCATTTTTCATATTCATCTATGACCAAATGTCTTAGCTTCTTCAGATTCTTCAAATCTTCAGGAAGCTCCGTAAGCTTCTCACATCCAAGTAATTTCAAAGTTTGCAAATGGTAAAGTCGAGTGACCCACCTCGGTAATGACTCTATGCTCATGAACGACAGGTCGAGGTATCTCAAGTGCTTCAATTTACAATGTGAAGAGGAAGGAAAACTGCAACCTTTACAGCCACTTAAATCAAGAACTCGTAATAACTTAAATTTAAACAACTCTTTCTTCCAATCCGATCCCAAACCAAGAAATGTACGCAACTTTTTAGCTTTGTATAAGGCTTCTACTTTCTTTGGCGACATCAATGAAACATGTCGACATTTAGAGAGATCTTCCCTCATGATATTACCCTCCCCCACAATTTGACATTCAGACTTGCAAATTGATTGAGCCAGATCTTGTACGAGATCATGCATTTTGAACCTTTTTATTTCTTTAAATTTGTTCATTTGTGCTTCTTGAAAGAAAGATTTTGAATATAAGCTGTTAAGATAGGTGTTACCCTTTTCCTCCATGGTAGATTCTCCTTGAGTAGCTGGTGCTTCGAGAAATCCTTGTGCCATCCATAGTTGAATCAATAACTCTTTCGAAATCCAATAATCTTTTGGAAATATCGCACAATATGAAAAACATGACTTCAATGTCGGGGACAAACTGTTGTAACTCAACTTCAATACCTCTATAATGTAATTTTCTTCCTTTTCGAAAGTCAAATTCCAAATTTCAGCTCTTTGTAATGCCAACCACTCTGTTTCTTTCTTAGAGTACAATAAACCTCCGAGGACTTTGGCAACTAAGGGCACACCCTTGCACTTCTTTGAGATTTCTCTTCCAATTTCCTCCAACCTGCTGCAAGTCATCAGTCCTCCAGGACAGAATGCTCGCCTTTGGATTATGTTCCAACATTCATCATTAGATAAGCCTTTTAATTGATACATGTCTTCAGCTCGAGCTCGAACCGTCAATGCAACATTATGGCTGCGACAAGTCACAATGATCTTGCTTCCTGTAGCACCAAAGTTTTTCAATGGAGGTGCAAAATCTTCCCACTTTTCTTGTTCTTCTTGCTCAATCCACACATCATCAAGCACGAGCAAAAATTTCTTCTCCTTGAGCTGTTTCTCAAGATCATTCACCAAATCTTCCTTACATGATTCAAGTATGGCACCACCAGAAATTTTCTTTAAGATTTGAGTGAAGAGATTTGTGGTGTTAAAATTATCAGAAACACAAATCCAAACTCTCAAATCAAAGTGCTTCCGTACAGCATCGTCATTGTAGGCAAGCTGTGCAAGCGTAGTCTTGCCAAGTCCTCCGAGTCCGTATATGGCTATGACGCTAGTGATCTCTTGCTTAGTTAGCATGCGGACTATATTTTCCTTGTCATCCTCCCTCCCAACCACATCTGAGTAATCCACAAATGAAGTTGTTTCTCGATCAATACCACCACCAGCAGCAGCAGCAGCAGCAGGGTTATTCTGATCATCAGTAGGCTGGAGGTTGAAGCTCCTCTTTCTGCTGTCAATGTCAGCCAACCTCAGATTTATGGCTTTGATTTGATGAGCAAACTGAAAACGCAGTGCAAATGTAGTAATAAAGGAGGATGAAATGTAGTAGTAGCACCCCTTGTTGTTGATGAGGATGCTTCGTCGCAGTTGTTCATAAGCGATCTCATCAAACACATCTTCAACATCATAAGCCACTTGTTTGAGTTCCTCCAGCCAAACTCTGATCAGCTTTTCCTTCACTTGCTTTTCCTCGGCATCTTGCAATGTGGCGTGGATGCTGTTGAGGGAAGCTTGAAGACTTTGGGCATCACGCTTCACACATAGCAGAAGGCCGATCTCATCAAAAGCAAGAGAGATGAGCCTACTCACTATCTCCTCTGCACCGTGCACAATCAGATCTTCAGCCATCTTTGAATTTTTTTTTTTTTGCTGAGATGGATAGAACTCTTGATCAGATGCAAAAACAGAAGCAGATGGATCTCAAAACCACTTCTTACAAAGTGATATCCAATTGCCTTCTAAAGTAGGCAACTGAATAATCAATTTCTCTCTTTTTTTCAAATTATGTCACATTATGCTTCATTATACTTTTTCTTTTTCTTTATTCCCATTTTTTCAAATTATGTCTCATTGTGCTTTATTAAACTTTTTCTTTTTCTTTGTTCTCTTTTTCTTCATTAAGCTTTTTCTTTATCTTTATTTCCGCCATCAATGGTTCTTTATACACATTTTGCCTACCCGAGCCGACCACTCTTAGAATCCAATTTATGATCGATCTATGATCTAAACCGCGACGCGAAGTGGTGAAATGAAGAAAGAGCAGATACTATAGAAAAATATTGCAGGGTGTCTTCTTCTAGAACTTCTATGTTTATGCTTCTCCTAGTTTTCCTTACCTGTTGTTTCTTTTTTTATTATTATTTTAACCATTCCAATAGAAAACTATATATATTGACAGAGCTAACATAACATGACAGAAGCATAGTTGGATGGAATATAGAAAACCAAAACTCAAAACTTGTACTTTCTTTAAACTGAAACTACATCCAGCAATGTGGACGGTGAGGATGCATATATGCCTTGTTTGCAGTCATCTGCATCAACATATAAACAAACCTTGACAATGTTCCATAGGAGAGATACGCTTATTTCTACATTCGGCACAGTGTTGGGGATGTGCGGAAAGAAATATAATTCCACATCGGTAAAGTGTGACTTCATAAAAAAGTATTTACGTGTAGATATCTACTCAAATAGTATTGAGACTTTTGGAGTAAGACCCTACACTTGTGAGTTGAAGGTGGCTAAGGTGGGGATGACATTAGTCCTAGTGAGATTTATGGACCGCAGATATAGGCCCCGGTGGGCCCAATACACAAGAATAAAGAAAAAGAGCTTTACTAAAGATATAAACTGCATCAGTGGAAACGAGGAATACAAGGTCATTTTTAATTTCATGTAACATCTCTAAACATCACTGGACCACCATGGCATTGTCGCATATTTTCTTCAAGTGGGGACAACCAGACATTTTCAATTACTTGATTAAGGTGAGTCGTTGCATTTGTCTATGAGAAAGGTAAATATTTAAGGAGTTGTAGTTGATGCTTATACAACAGTATTAATTAATCATGTAAGCTCTATAGGTATATTGTTTTGAATCCAATTATGGACCTGCATTTCAATATTGTTTTTATTTCTTAATCATCGATCTAGTTTGATTTTGTATATGTTATACAGGGAATATAAATTCTTTTCTATGATTTATTTTCTTTGGTATTGTTTGAATAATTGAGGTTAAACACTAGTTTGAACATTGATTTACATATTAGTGAGTCGTAAGCACCCGTCCTTGTGCGATAAGACCACACTAGTGGCAATTGACCCTACTAATTGATTAGACCCTTTTGGGACCGGTCGAATACCTTAGGGATCTAGGTTAAATCGTGAGCACTAGCGATCCGGTTGTCTAGGTGTAGTGCTTTCATGAATCTAGGTAATGCGGCTAATGCATTAAATCTGGAGCACTAGTGATCAGGTTGCGTGTTTGGTTAGGGAAGTAGTCAACGGTCGTACCTTGGCTGTCGACATTCTAATCAATTCTAATCAATTCTAAAACTTCGGAAATTCCTATTTCATATCAAATCATCATCAAATATATCTATTAGTCCATCCATATGGGTTATAAGAACCCTTATGTGAACCCCCAATAGACCAATTTGTTTAAAAATTTATTTTTTAGTTACTGTTCTGGGCACCATGAGTGGCGTTGTCGTGAGCAAATGCTCATGGCGCCCAGGACAATGAGCATTGATCCTGGTGTCGTGACTCACGCCGTTACACTTACACCCCCCACGACGAGACTTAAAGCATGGGGTGGGGTGTCTCCCTGTTTTAGACGTTGTGGGTGACGCCGTGGGATTTAACACCCACATCTTCCCTGGTGGCGTCTGAACCAAGGACGTGTTCTCGAGGTTCTTGGACCTCTCGACATGTCGTCGCAGTCTGAAATCGTCCCAACCTCTTAAAAAACATTCAACCAACCATAACAAACCAAAACCCCTTGACAAAACCTGTTCGAGATGAAAACCCCGAGCATTCTCGGCCAAAACCCGAAAATCCATTTGAATCCAAAGCAACAACAATAACAACACCAAAAATCATCCCTTGGTGCTTCAAATCAAACCTTGAAACCATAGCAACACCCTACAAATCGATATGCTCAATTCACGATACTAAAACCATTGTCAAAACCCGAGAAAATACATTCGATAGATAGAGAATGAGATGGAGAGCGAGGATCTAACCTCGATGATCAATTTCAAAGCCTTCTTGTGCTCCAACCAAGCTCCAAAACTTCACCAACCCCTAGCTTCCTTCTCCATTTTCGGATTCACACAAGAGAGGAGAGAGAAAAGGTGGCAAGGTGTGATATTTCTTGATTTTTATACCAATAATTGTCATCAAATGTGTTGGCCAAATCCCTAGGCCATCTTGTGATCAAAATTGAGTAAAAAAATCCACCAATTAGTGACTTACATGGATGACTTGCTCTCATACATATCTTTTCTCAACACAACAAACCAATCCTCGGGCGTTCCGATATTCGATTCCGCACTGTGTCACGTGCCCAACTTGTACACTAGCGCCACTAACATCTATACGGTGTTTTATATTAATTATTTAATGCATTTTTTCATTTATGATGTGTGTATAAACCCCCAGCCTAGTGTACTAGTCATTCGCCCACCCGGTACCTGCGTTTACACGCTACTCGAGGCGAATACCCATCATACTATCTCGCTCGACAATTAACAATATAAACACATTGCGATGCAATTTAACTAAATTGAACATATACATCACAAAATAAATCAAACAGCACACAAAACGAACTATATACCTAATTCGAGCGTGGTCCGACTTAGTCCACGAGTGTCTGAACTGTCGTCCACGTCTGTAATAACGTCATAAATAATGAAAAATTAGAATTGGGTCGTTACGGTTCCTATCAATAAACATCACCATCTGGTCTCGCTAATTAGGAATCTTCTACAACAAGTGTGGTTAATCAAGATTGTACATATTCACCGGGAAGGTAACTGGGCCGCAGATTGGCTAGTGACTTTCGCTGCGGAACACTCGATTGGGTTGCATATTCTGCCTTAATGTTCTTCGAGGCTATTTCTTATTTTGAATAACGATGTAATGGGCGTTTCGTTCCCAAGAATATGTAACTTTTAACCTAGGCGTTTGCCTCTATTGAAGACAAAAAAATTACTCAAAGTAATAAACAATTCGGGACATCCTATGATGTGGAAATCCTGCGAAATCGATCACATGTATATATGAAGTGACAAAAGGGAGATCTATATCCATATACATGTATCAAGCATGTATCTCAACCCCAAATATTCCAAGTGTGTCATATAAGTATAGCATATACATAAATAAAAATTCAAAAAGAAACCTATGAACTAACAAGAGGAGAACTGGCTCTGATGGACGTTAAGAGGAAGTCACCGATGGCTCCTTATCCTTAGTACTAGAGGGGCCTACAATTGTCACCAAAATGGAGACAATTCTAAAGAGTAAATACAGAGGCATCTCAACGGTACTTCAGATATCTAATAATAAGTTAATAATTAGACAATGTTTTATTGTATGGCCAAATCCCTAGGCAATCTTGTGATCAAAATTGAGTCAAAAAATCCACCCATTAGTGACTTACATGGATGACTTGCTCTCATACATATCTTTTCTCAACACAACAAACCAATCCTTGGGCGTTCCGATATTTGATTCCGCACTTTCACGTGCCCAACTTGTATATACACTACGTCACTAACATCTATACGGTGTTTTATATTAATTATTTAACGCATTTTATCATTTATTATGTGTGTATAAACCCCCAGCCTAGTGTACTAGTCATTCGCCTAGTCGTTACCCGCGTTTACATGCTACTCGTGGCGAATACCCATCATACTGTCTCGCTCTACAATTAACAATATAAACACACGTTGCGATGCAATTTAACTAAATTGAACATATACATCACAAAATAAATCAAATAGCACACAAAACGAACTATATACCGAATCCGAGCGTGCTCCGACTTAGTTGAGGGGTCCACGAGTGTCTGAACTGTCGTCCACGTCTGATCATCAGTAGGCTGGAGGTTGAACCTCCTCTTTCTGCTGTCAATGTCAGCCAACCTCAGATTTATGGCTTTGATTTGATGAGCAAACTGAAAACGCAGTGCAAATGTAGTAATAAAGGAGGATGAAATGTAGTAGTAGCACCCCTTGTTGTTGATGAGGATGCTTCGTCGCAGTTGTTCATAAGCGATCTCGTCAAACACATCTTCAACATCATAAGCCACTAGTTTGAGTTCCTCCAGCCAAACTCTGATCAGCTCTTTCTTCACTTGCTTTTCCTCGGCATCTTGCAATGTGGCGTGGATGCTGTTGAGGGAAGCTTCAAGACTTTGGGCATCACGCTTCACACATAGCAGAAGGCCGATCTCATCAAAAGCAAGAGAGATGAGCCTGCTCACTATCTCCTCTGCACCGTGCACAATCAGATCTTCAGCCATCTTTGAATTTTTTTTTTTGCTGAGATGGATAGAACTCTTGATCAGATGCAAAAACAGAAGCAGATGGATCTACCTCAATACAGCACAGAAGAAACTCAAAACCACTTCTTACCAAGTGATATCCAATTGCCTTCTAAAGTAGGCAACTCAACAATCAATTTCTCTCTTTTTTTCAAATTATGTCTCATTGTGCTTCATTAAACTTTTTCTTTTCTTTATTCTCTTTTTCTTCATTAAGCTTTTTCTTTATCTTTATTTCTGCCATCAATGGTTCTTTATTCACATTTTGCCTTCTAAGGTTGTTGAATTTTTTCGTCTCGCGGTACATTACCCGCAAGCGGCCGCCCGCTTAGGTGTGGGGTTTTAACACAAAAGGCTTCCGTACTATTAGAGGGGAGACAATCTCTAATATACTTCACTTTCCAATGCGGGGCTATTATTTCGGTCCACACATTCCAACACTCCACCTTGGACCGAAATCCATCCAAGGGGGTTTTTACTTGACAGGTCTCGATCGAACCGTCGGCTCTGATACCACTTGTCGGGCCCCATTCGCGCGTAAGTGCGCGGGCACGTGGATCTCCACTACTACCGATATTGTCCCCAACTTAACTACCTCAACATTAGGTGTGAGGTTTTACTCTAAAAAGCCTCGGTACTATTAGATGAAACATCCACTCTTATGAACTTCTTCAAGAAGCCATATATAACCAATGTGGGACTAAACTTTTCGGTCCACACATTCCAACAATCTCCACCTTGGACCAAAATCCATCTAAGATGGGTACACCGCATAATCCATCGTCGCTACCATCTCGAGGGAGAACACAACTCGAGGCACACATTCCAACAAAGGTAGGCAACCTACCCGAGCCGATCACTCTTAGAATCCAATTTATGATCGATCTATGATCTAATCCGCAATGCGAAGTGGTGAAATGAAGAAAGAGCAGATACTATAGAAAAATATTGCAGGGTGTCTTCTTCTAGTACTTCTATGTTTATGCTTCTCCTAGTTTTCCTTACCTGTTGTTTCTTTTTTTTTAATTATTTTAACCATTCCAATAGAAAACTATATATATTGACAGAGCTAACATACAAGACAGAAGCATAGTTGGATGGAATATGGAAAACCAAAACTCAAAACTTGTGCTTCCTTTAAACTGAAACTACATCCAGCAATGTGGACGGTTTTGCAGTCATCTGCACCAACAAATAAACAAACCTTAGACAATGTTCCATAGGAGAGATACGCTTATTTCTACATTCGGCACAGTGTTGGGTATGTGCGGACAGAAATATATATAATTTCACATCGGTAAAGTGTGACTTCATAAAAAAGTATTTACTTGTAGATATCTACTCAAATAGTATCGAGACCTTTGGAGTAAAACCCTACATTTGTGAGTTGAAGGTGGCTAAGGTGGGGATGACATAAGTACTAGTGAGATTTATGGACCGTGGATATAGGTGCCGGTGGGCCCAATAGACAAGAATATAGAAAAAGAGCTTTACTAAAGATATAAACTGAACCAGCGGAGACGAGGAATACAAGGTCATTTTTAATTTCATGTAACATCTCTAAACATCACTGGACCGCCATGGCATTGTCGCATACTTTCTTCAAGCAGGGACAACCAGACATTTTCAATTGCTTGATCAAGGTGAGTCGTTGCATTTGTCTATGAGAAAGGTAAATATTTAAGGAGTTGTAGTTGATGCTTATACAACAGTATTAATTAAACATGTAAGCTCTATAGGTATATTGTTTTGAATCCAATTACGGACCTGCATTTCAATATTGTTTTATTTCTTAATCATCGATCTAGTTTGATTTTGTATATGTTATACAGGGAATATAAATTCTTTTCTATGATTTATTTTTTTTGGTATTGTTTGAATAATTGAGGTTAAACACTAGTTTAAACATTGATTTACATGTTAGTGAGTTGTAAGCACCCGTCCTTGTGTGATAAGACCACACTAGTGGCAATTGACCCTACTAATTGATTAGACCCTTTTGGGATCGGTCGAATACCTTAGGGATCTAGGTTAAATCGTGAGCACTAGCGATCCGGTTGTCTAGGTGTAGTGCCTTCATGAATCGAGGTAATGCGGTCAATACATTAAATCAGAAGCACTAGCGATCAGGTTGCGTGTTTGGTTAGGGAAGTAGTCAACGGTCGTACCTTGGTTACCGATATCCTAATCAATTCTAAAACTTCGGAAATCCCTATTTCATATCAAATCATCATCAAATATACCTATTAGTCCATCCATATGGATTATAAGAACCCTTATGTGAACCCCCAATAGACCAATTTGTTTAAAAATTTATTTTTAGTTACTGTTTTGGACACCGTGAGTGACGCTGTCGTGAGCAAATGCTCACGGTGCCCAGGACAATGAGCATTAATCCTGGTGTCGTGACTCACGCCGTTACGCTTACACCCCCCACGACGAGACTTAAAGCATGGGGTGGGGTGTCTCCCTGGTTTAGACGTTATGGGTGACACCGTGGGTTTAACACCTACATCTTCCCTAGTGGCTTCTGAACCAGGAGGTTCTTGGACCTCCCGACACGTCATCGTGTCCGAACTCGTCCCAACCTCTCAAAAAACATTCAACCAACCATAATAAACTAAAACCCATTGACAAAACCTGTTCGAGATGAAAACCCTGAGCTTTCTTGGCCAAAACCCCAAAATTCATTTGAATCCAAAGCAACAACAATAACAACACCAAAAATCATCCCTTGGTGCTTCAAATCAAACCTTGAAACCATAGCAACACCCTACAAATCGATGTGCTCAATTCACGACCTCGAAACCCTTGTCAAAACTCGAGAAAATACATTCGATAGATAGAGAATGAGATGGAGAGATAGAGAATGAGATGAAGAGTGAGGATCTAACCTTGTTGATCGATTTCTAAGCCTTTTTGTGCTCCAACCAAGCTCCAAAACTTCACCAACCTCTAGCTTCCTACTCCATTTTTGGATTCACACAAGAGAGGAGAGAGAAAAGGTGGCAAGTTGTGATATTTCATGATTTTTATACCAATAATTTTCATCAAATGTGTTGGCCAAATCCCTAGGCCATCTTGTGATCAAGATTGAGACAAAAAGTCCACCCATTAGTGACTTACATGGATGACTTGCTCTCATACATATCTTTTCTCAACACAACAAACCAATCCTCGGGCGTTACGATATTCGATTATGCATTGTGTCACGTGCCCAACTTGTACACTAGCGTCACTAACATCTATACGGTGTTTTATATTAATTATTTAACGCATTTTACCATTTATTATGTGTGTATAAACCCCCAGCCTAGTGTACTAGTCATTCGCCCACATGGTACCCGCGTTTACACACTACTCGAGGCAAATACCCATCATACTATCTCGCTCACAATTAACAATATAAACATACATTGCGATGCAATTTAACTAAATTGAACATATACATCACAAAATAAATCAAATAGCACATAAAACAAACTATATACCTAATCCGAGCGTGCTCCAACTTAGCTGCAGGGTCCACGAGTGTCTGAACTTTCGTCTACGTCTGTAATAACGTCACAAATAATGGAAAATTAGAATTGGGTCGTTACGGTTCCTATCAATAAACATCACCATCTGGTCTCGCTAATTAGGAATCTTCTACAACAAGCGTGGTTAATCAAGATTGTACACATTCACCGGGAAGGTAACTGGGCCGCAGTTTGACTAGTGACTTTCGCTGCGGAACACTCGAATGGGTTGCATATTCTGCCCTAATGTTCTTTGAGGTTATTTCTTATTTTGAATAATGATGTAATGGGCGTTTCGTTCCCAAGAATATGTAATTTTTAACCTAGGTGTTTGCCTCTATTGAAGACAAAAAAAAAACTCAAAGTAATAAACAAGTTGGGACATCTTATGATGTGGAAATCCTGCAGAAATCGATCACATGTAAATATGAAGTGACAAAAGGGAGATCTATATCCATATACATGTATCAAGCATGTATCTCAACCCCAAATATTCCAAGTGTGTCATATAAGTATAGCATATACATACATTGAAATATCAAAAAAAAACCTATGTAGTAACAAGAGGAGAACCGGCTCTGATGGACGTTAAGAGGAAGTCATCGATCACTGGCTCCTTACCCTTAGTACTAGAGGGACCTACAATTGTCACCAAAATGGAGACAGTTCTAAAGAGTAAATACAGAGGCATCTCAACGGTACTTCAGATATCTAATAATAAGTTAATAATTAGATAATGTTTTATAGTATGGCCTTGTTTGATTCGGGGGGAAGTTGAAGGAAGTGAGATAACTTCCAAAGAAGTTTCAACTCACCTTGTTTGGTTAGATATTTTCAAAAACTTCCCTACAAATTTGAGCCCTAACTTCCCCACATAGGGGAAAACAACTCACTTAGAGGGGGTGTGTGAGTTATCTTTCTGAGAGAAAATATATACTTTTACCCTAATTTAATGCTCTCTCTCCACCTTTATTTCTCTCTAAAAAAATAGTGTAAAGTGTATTTATGTCATTTACATTATTTTTACTGTTTTTAAAATGTAAAACTTTCTAGGAAGTTCAAAGTTGAACCAAACGTGAAAAGTGCAACTTCTTTAATGGTTAACTTCTTGGAAGAAAACTTCCCTGGAAGTTATATCTTTTTGAAGCAATGTAAAATGTTATATTACAATGGGTTTGTAGGACTAAGTGTTGTCATACTTACACTTCACCCGATATTTTGATGTCAACAAACAATGTGAAATGGTACTAACAAGTTTGTCAAGTATTTCAACATAACAAACTCAGTTAGACTCACAAGTTCAAATGAAGCTAAACTTCACAAGTTCAAAAGAAGTGAAAGAAAAGACACCAGAAAAGCTTAAGAAGTGTTTAAGAAAAATAAAAGCACCGTATAACATGTATGGAGTTATGTACATCATTTGTAATGTATAAAAGTTCAATTCCATAAGCCAAATGCATTAGAATCATGCATTTCATTATTTTTGAAGTTTCAATTACTTAAAGTCTTGAATTTCGAGATTTTCAATTCCGCGAGTTTCAAAATGTTTTTAAATCATACAAATGTGTTTTATAACATGTATTTGAAGTGTATGAACTATTAGAATTGATTTTGAATGCATCAGTGTGTGTTTAGATGGCTTTTGAATTAACATTAAAAATATTTGCAGAAAAGCCCCTATGTATGTCATGAAATCGGGATTTTCCGTTTTCGGGATTTGTGAAATTATTCGGACCACCCAAATAGACAATATGACCCATAACAAACATGTATAATATGGTATATGAGGTTTTGTTGGGTCCCAAATGCGTTAAAGGGTCGCTAACCAAAGAGACGAAAATATTCATTTTGAGGTCCCTGCAGTTAGCGCGCTAATTGCATTCCTGACAGCTTTTTTACAAAGCTGAAACTTTAATTTGAATTTTTGATGGAATCTCAGCCCTTGGATCCTCTAGAACGGTCATAAACTGGTCTATAAGTATATAGAACACTCTCAAACACAAATGAGACTTCTCTTACTCTAAGCACACACACAAAGTGCTTAAAATCATGATTTAGTAAGAAAAATGAAGATCTAACACATACACTCACTTGGGGATTGTTGGGGCTGAACTTATGCACATCAAGTGAGGTCAAAGGAAGTATTCTAAGGCTTACAACTCTTGCTCAAAACTGATTTTTGGATCTCACACTTGGGGTTGTAAGATTTCTTGATTTCCTACTCTTTTTGGGCTTAATCTATACTTTTTTTGGAGTATTGTGTGGAAATCATTTGTGATGTTTTTGAAGAAAGTTGTCTTTGGATTTTGAGTTTAATCTTAATGTCATAAATCCTAATACTAATTTGCACTTGTTGGGCTTAAACTTGATTTTCAAAGTGCATGAAATTGGAGAAACCACATTGAGCTTAATTTATATGTATTGTTGTCATTGAAGTTTGTGTAGAACACAATTAAAGGGTTTTTGCACTTAAACTTGATTTTTCATAAACCCAAAATATTGAGTGCATTTGTTCAAACCTAATAGTGATTTTTTTAATAGTGCACCATATTGACTTGAAACCCTCTTGTACTTAATCTGTACTTGATTTTGTGGTTTCAAGCTTGTGTTGGTTTAACAACACACTTACAAGGGTCTTGTTCTTAATCTAAACTTGTTTGTGATCCGAGGTTTTGATTGCACAACTTGAGCTTAAAATTGCATCTTTTATTTGTGCATCAATTAGTCATTTATTGGAACCAAGTTGAGCTTAATTTATACTCTTCTTAATTGGTTTCAATATTGAGAGTTAGCCTATAAAAACTTAAATTTACAAGGCATCTCAATTGGCAAAGTCTCACTTACATCGATTCATATTAGGATTATATTTGGCTTGTGAGAGGAGAACAACTTATACCGCTTTATCTTGTAAAGCGCAATTTCATTGTATTATTCAAATCTTGATTGTAAGACTTAGTGGGATCTAAGTCGAAAGGGAAGACCTAGTTGAGACTAGGCATAAATCCTAGTTGCGGCTAGGTGGGGAAAATCCTAGTTGCGGCTAGGCGGTTGTATAAGACCTTATTGCGATAAGGCATCGTGTAAAAGACCTAGTTGAGACTAGGCATTCACTAGGCTAATTGGTTTAGGGTGTAACACTTATTGATAATATAAGTGGGGGTTGAAAATCCTAACCAGGGAGGTTAGGTAGTGGATGTAGATCGGTTGGATCGAACCACTATATATCGTGTGCCTCATTTCCATCTCTTCTACCTCCTTCACTTAGTGTAGCTTACAATTTACTTGAATCATTCGGCGTATTGCTATTGTTCGTTACTACTAGACTTTGTCATTTAACTTAACTTGCCAAGTTAACTTAGTGAATTAGCAAAGAAAGTTTTAAAAAGTATCATTTGGCCATCGCACCCAATTCACCCCCCTCTTGGGTGACCTTCAATGGGTTTTCTCATGTTTATGTGATTTTAGGTAATAATAATGTAAAATGAAGAAATGAAGAAAAATGGAAAAGAAATGGAAGAATTCAGAAAACTGGAAAAAAAACTAGCGATTTGAAGAATGCACAGGGAATCGCTAGTCAAATCGGCTACAGAAAATATTAGCGATTTACAAATATACTAGAATCACCTGATGAATCACTAAAGCACAGAGAGTTATTTCCAACGATTTGACTAGTGATTTGATGAAGAAACAGAAATAGCTGGTGTCGATTTCGAGAATATTAGATTAAAATTAGGAATTTAAGTTTGATTAGGATATGTACACATTAGAATACTATAAATAGGACCCTTGGGCTTCAAAATTTACACACCTCAATAGCCCTTAATTATTTTCTTTTGTTTATCAACTAAAGAAGTTTAGTTAGTTCTTGCTTATGAAGATTCATTGGATTTAAGTATTATTTAATTGTGGTATTTTTCATTATGTCTTTCATTTATTTCAATACGATGTTTATTTTGAATATACGTGAGTAGTTTATTACTTGAAACATGATTCCAAACATGAGCTTAGACAGTTTTGTAATGTAGTCACAATCATTTATGTCTGCTATAAGAGTTGAGGCTGTTTCAATGGAATCATCCTCTTTATTTGCTTCAGCAACAACAATAGTAGGCTTCCTTTTCGAATCCTTCTTTTGTGGTGTCAGATTGTTATCCCACCAATCTGGATATCCCACAAGCTTAAAACAACGATCTTTGGTATGTCAAGTCCGGTTAGAATGAGTACAATACTTTTCAGCATCATTAGTATTTTTTGGTTTGTTTCAAAACACCATTGTTGTTGCTTCAGAGACTTCCTTGTCTTCCTTTAACGTTGTTTGGCATACCGCCTCTCTCCGAGCTTGTGCATAACATTCTTCCAGATCTGGGACTGGTTTTGAACCATATGATTCCGTAACTTTTTCACTCATATTTTTTGAGCCCACATGGTGGGTATACAAATGGGATTGGAGCCTATCTTTGCACAAAACTAATTAGCTTGTGCTACGATCCAATCTATACCACTTTATACCACACCAACTCTTATTATATTTCCAATGTGGGATTATATTTCAACACTCCCCCTCAAGTGCAACTAAGCCTGAACTAGTTGTCACTTGCCAAACATAAACCTACTCTTTTTAGGTCCGTACATATGCTTAGGCCTCTTTTTTTATAGGCTCTATACCACACCAACTCTTATTATATTTCCAATGTGGGATTATATTACAACACTCCGCCTCAAGTGCAACTAAGCCTGAACTAGTTGTCACTTGTCAAACACAGACCTACTCTTTATAGGTCTGTAAATATGTCTAGGCCTCATTTTTTATAATCTGTAGGTCAACAAATGGGTTTAGACTCTACCGCTAGCCTAATCAGGTCTTCAAATACGAGCACAGGATGGTTCTGCTCTGATACCATATTAAAATCCATAAGCCCAAAGAGTGTTGGGCCACACACGCACATACATGTGGGTATACAAATGGGGGTTGGAACCCATCTTTGCACACAACCAATTAGTTTTTGCTAGAATCCAATTTACAGCACTTCATACCACACCAACTCTTATTATATTTCCAATATGTGAGATTTTATTCCAACAAATATGATTTTGGACACTAAATTAATGTGCTTGAGGAAGATCAAATAGCTCATATATGTCTTGTATTGGTTGTAGTATTACATAGACAATATATTTCTTTTCATTGTGCACGAGGACTCCAGGTTCTCAAGTCATCTTATTTCTTATAAAATATATTCTTTGTTTACTACCAAAAAAAAAAAAAAAAAATGAATAGTCAGCTTAAAGAGGAAGTGTGCACTCTGTCAGCCACAAGGATTAATTTGATGATAGGAATCAACCTAAACATATATGCAGCGTGCTAACTGCAAAAGATATATCTTTACTGATTGCGTCAAGCCCCTAAATCTTGGTTCGAGAAGATGAAGTTAACTTTACTTTCTTGGGGATTTCTCGTTTTTTGATGAATTCTTTGGGATTTCTTAGATCCTCGGCAAATAACTCTCATTATTCAACTACTTTATTTTCTCTGGGAATGAAATTACTGGGAAGCTATGTTGGAACAAGCAATCTATATAAACACAAATATGAACATGGCACAGAATATAATAATTGATAACAGATAAGCTAAGCATGTTGTTTTATGTAGGTACAATGAACAAGTAAATTACGCAAACAAAAATATACCAGAGGCTTGCAATTTGTAATGTCCTAAGATAGAATATTTTTCTTCAATTCGGTGCTGAATTCTATTAAGAGCTTTGTACCCGGGATACAATTGGTATGGACTATGACTATGAACCAATCAAAGAACTTTCAAACTGCAGGAAAATATCTCTCTGAAATACACTAAAAAACACTTTTTTTTTTATTTTTTTACTTTGAAAAACAGTGTTTTTAAGCTATGTTCATGGACTCTTAATTTGTAGAGGATTTATATAACTGTTGAGATTGTTATTGACTTACTCTAATTCGAATTTTAGAACACTCTCCAATTGGACTTAGAAAGGTTAATTAAGAGCCGCGCTATGTGCACCCCAGTGTTCTCTTAGGGCACCCCAAAATACATGTAAATTGGTACACTATTGAGGTGCCCTCATAAACAATTGGGGTGCACATAGCGATGCTCTTAATTAATTGTCCAAGTGGACAATTTAAATAACTGTCCATGACCAATAGTGGTCTGGTTGAGTAACTCCTAATTTCGAAATGCACTAACTGTTGGTGCTTTATTCTTTTTTCAACTCCAAGTGGACTTGGACAGTTTAATTAATTGTCCAAATAGACAGTTTAATTAACTGTCTATGACCATTAGTAGTCTAGTTGAGTAACTCCCAATTTCAAAATATACTAACAATTGGTGCTTTGTTTATTTTTCAACAAACAAAAATCAAATTCCAAAAATTAAACAAGCTTTATGATTTAGGTAAGTGTTGTATCAAACCAAAGACCCAAAGCCTTTGTCAAAGATAAATAAAATATCTCTCATTATTAAAAAGCCCATGGGCCACTTCACTCACTGCAACCCACTTGTCACACCAACAATAAGGAAATGTGTTGGATCATATTTGAGAAACAAAACCTTTCCCTCCAATGTGACTAAAGTTTTTTTCTTGTCACTTTTCAATACAAACTTGAACGATTATGTTCGACAAGCTATATTAATCTTCTACAAACGCTGATCACTTGCCTCAATTTTACTTTCGCTCTAAAAGAAATTAAAGAATTGGGTTTATTTGAACGATTTGATGGTCATCGAGATGATAATTCTAGCTTAATCAGACTTCCTACATAAATACATTACTTTAGAGGGCTAGAATGATGAACACCAAGTCAATGGACTCTCCTGCCAATATAAACATTGTAGATTTATCAAGGTACAATAGTCCACCCTTTCGAATGCAACCTTCTTTATTTCATTTTTTTTTTTTGATATCACGACCTATTTGGAGGATTACAATAATTTGTTAGGCTAGAGAAATTTACAATGACTTCAAGCGTGCAACGGTGCCACTTTCTTAAAGAAAACTTTGCACTTTTATTGAAAAAGTCCAGCAAAAATCTAATAGGATACTATGAGTCTCGATTTGCACTAATAACGGTGAAAATCGAACCAGAACAAATGTTGTGAAGTTTTTGGTGTTTGAATTTTTATGTCATAGCCTTTCTTACTCACATGCCTATATTCTTATAGTTAGAGAAAGGAGTGGGATTGTGAACCGTTATCAATTGAGTGATTAAATGATAACCGCTCCACATTAATTAAATAGTCAATTTGTAACCGCTCCACTTTAATTTGTTGAATGGGTTTTGTAACTGCCCATTTATTACAAATTCATTTTAAAATGTCTTTTGTAACTGCCCACTTACAACAAATCCGAAATTTACAGACATGGTAAAAAGAAAGAAAGAAAATTTTATCATGGTTAGTCCACATTCACACACATGCACGTGTCTCGTGCAAAGTACTAAGTGCGCCTATAAAAGTGCCTAAATGCATCATATGCACCGCACCGCGCGGTTCACTTTGCATACCTCTGGTGTTCACTTTGTATACCCTAAAGCGGAACTTTTTACCCCATGTGGGACTAAACACTCCCCTGCCATTTTCAAAATATACAAATCATTGATCCAAGAGCACTTTAAATATTATATGTATAAATACTGGTATCTTGCGCTTTGAACCACTAATTTGTGAAAAGTTCATTACATCATATCAGAATTACATAGTAGATAAACTTTGAACCAATGATTTTATTTGATATGTAACATAAACAGAACACATATATAGCATACACCAATAAATTGCCTTAAATTACCCGACACATTCAACATTGGCCTTGTGTCTTGTATCTTCTCGTAAATGTCTTTGGAGCCAAGCCCTTTAACTCCTTGAAGTGGTCGCACTTCACATTCACATAGGTAGTCTCCATTCTAGTACTGTAATGACCCGAATTTAATTTTTCGTTATTTGTGACGTATTGCAAATGTGGCGGATAGCTTAGACACCCGTGGGACCCACATCTAGGTTAGAGCGCGCCTGTAGTTAGGTAAATAGTTATTTTATGTATTGTTTTGTCTAATTTTGCAATGTTTATGTTAAAATAGGTTAAACGACATCGCGATGAGTGTAATTATATTTCAATTGACGTGTGAGATTGTGTATTAAGTATTCGCCTCGACATGCGTGTCGACGCGGGTACCGGGTAGGCTAAAAGATAAAATACTAGGTCGAAGAAAATAATACACACATTAAATGAATTAAATGTGATAAAATAGTTAATTGGTGGGCGCCTAGTAACACGCGTGGTCATGGTCGACACGCGTGGGTGGTACGGTAGTGTGCAATCCCGAGTACGCTAGTTGGCACGCACGACGAAATTGTAGGCGGAAAATATAGGCGAATATATATATATGTAATTTAAAAAAAAAATATATATATATATATATATAAATATATATTAAAATAAGAAATTAAAAAATAATTGTAATGAAGGATGAGGATAAGAACATAGGGACATTTTGGTCATTTGACCCCAAAATGTTGCTAACCACCACCGACATCCCATTTTCATAATGATTTTGATCGAAACCGAGAGGAGAGAGAAGAAACCGAGGAGAAGAGAAAGAGAAATTGGCCGAGAGAGAGCACGACGACGTCGAGGTGAGTGTCGTGTTGTTGATTTTGTGTTGTTGTTGTGTGTGTTGTTGTTGTGGTGATGGTGATGGTTCGGTGGTGAAGGTGGGGAGGAGCTCAGGAGCTCAGACGTACTACAAAAGCAGTTCGTCCGATGAAGGATGACACCCATGTCGTTTCCCCTCCCTCCCAATCCATTAAAAATAATAAATAAAATTTTCATCGAACCAGGGAGGAACTCCCTGGTTCAATTGAAGAAGAAGGGGGCACACGTGCGGACTCCCTCATCATGGGCCAAGCTGGCCCAGACCCAGACGGCCGATTGGGCTGAACCGAATCTAGCCGAACCGGACCCAGTAAATCATGGAAAAATTCAGAAAAATTAAAAAAATATGAGAAATTAGAAAAAGGTTCATAAATGAGTTTTAGGACTTTCTCAAGATTTTGGCGAGATGTTGTTGGGGTTTTTACCTCGTAAAACGTAAAATTGACATAATATACTCAATTGAAGCTAATTCAATGACAAATGGTGTTAGGTACATTCGAGTGATAATTTTGATTGTCTGGTGTTTATTAGAGCTAGACCGGGGTTTGGTTTTCGCACGCAAAGTGTGGATTAAGGTGTGTAGTATCCCAATTGAAATTACTTGAGTATTTACTTATTTTGGCATTTGAATTCAACTTCTTTCATTTCAATATTCTATTTTGGTTATGGTTATATGGGTGGACATTAAGCGGGGCTCCCTTCGTTCCATTCCTGTGTGCATGTCCACTACACCATAGCACGTGCTACAGATCGATCTTGGTGAATAGCATGACCCGAGTGTCTCGTCGTGGCATGTGTCGGTGCACCGTAGGTGTAATGCCGGCCATTGAGCAGATCCAGATACTGGCCCTGCTTGAGTAGGACTCACCGACGGTATTCTGTGGAAGAGTCCGAATTATGGTGGTAGCCTGACTTGTGTTGTGGTAGTGGATGGTGTTTGCGACGAGGTCGTTGGCATTCCTGCCATTTCGGGAAACGGGAGCAATCTCAAGTGGCCGTAGATGAATTAGTCTGTTTGAAGTGGTGGTGACCTGTAGTATGAAGACTGAGATGAAATCAAGCTGTTCGAAGTGGCAGAGGCCCACAGTTCGGTAGATGTAGAGAAAAGGGAGTGGACCTAAGACATTGTGTTGTTCTAAGAGGCTTTTTACAAGTCCGCAGTTCAATACCTGATGTCGAGTTGTTGAAAGTGACTCTCGAGCGAGTCCACATTTGGTCATAACATATTGAGCTGTCTGAAGTGACTTTGCATTGGTCCACAGTTCAACGGTAAAAAGTGAGTTGTCTGAAGCAACTCTAGAAGAGTTCACAGTTCGATACAAAGGATCTGAGCTATCCGAAGCAGCTCTAAGCCCTCAGTTTGGAATGGGTGTGAACGGGTGTTGGTTCCCCTTATTCGCTCGAGTTAGAGCTAATTTCGAGGACGAAATTCTTGTTAGTTGGGGAGACTGTAACAACCCTATAATTAAACTTGACTTGTGTTGCACTTGTCAGGACCGTGACTTGGCTACGCGATGCTGGATTGTATTTCAAACTCCAGGAGTCTACACTGAGGTAATTTTATGAATTTTTGATGTGTGTATTGATATTGTAGTCTAATACGTGTTTCGAGCCGTTCGGAGAATTGTTAGTTTAAGTGAGGCTTCGCCTAGGTAAATAGGGGAGTAAAACATAGTAAAAACACAAATAAATGAATATTTAAATAATTTGAATAATAATTTGGTGAGACAAGGCGAGTCTACGCGCGTTACAAGAGTCAGAGCAAGGCAAGATGGACCGAAGAACATCGTTTGAACGTGTTGGATAATTACATAGCACACGAGCTATGTGATAGAAATTGTTAAAGTGACACGACCTAAAATGAGAAAACTTTTGGATTATCCTCGAGATGTGTGCTTGTGTGGTGATTAAAACAAAAAAGTCTATAAAAAGGGATAAACACCTACTTTACTATTCTCCCCCTCCACACCACACATAACCGATCCACACCTCCCCCTCTCTTCACTCTCCTCTCTCCCATGAACCACCATCGAACCACCACCGTCCTGTGGTGATCAAACCTTGCCGGAGGTGAACTCTCTCTCTCCCTCTCTCTCCTTTATCGTTCTCTCTCTTCTCGGTCACGCACATCTCCTCCTCCCTTGGTGAACAACCACCGACCCACAACAGTCCCATGGTGGTTGGACCTCGCCGGAGAAGTCTCAGGTCGCCGGAATCTGGAGGTCTCTCTCTCTCTCTCTCTCTCTCTCTCGTTCACGCTCTCACTATTTTTTTCCCACTGCCTCGTGTCTGTCCGAACTGCAGTGGTGGGCGACCATTATTGGGACTAGTCGGGGTCGACATCACGGTGTTTCACTGGAGTCCTAACGTCCCGGAGCACCCCCATCACAGCGAATATGGAAGTTCTGGTCACATGTTGAGAATTTTTCGAATTTGCTCTATTTTGTTGAAGTACTCACTTTTTTGCATTTCATCACAACTGCCCTACTTGGGCGGTGCTGCTGTTCGGACCGCTACTCCAGGAGGTTTTCGAGGACCATGCTAAACCTATGATGGTTTCTCGCAACTCTCCAATGGGTCCAAACCAGTGGTGACGAAGTAAATCGATGTAATTTTTATGTGTTGTTGTTTTATTCCACGCCGGAAAACACCCGATTGGGCGGCGACATCGCCGGACCACCGTGACTAGAGCATTGTCATGGACCCCACCAAGCTCCTACTTGAGTCCCACAGCCCTCCGGAGTTGTCGAACTAGTGTTGACAGTGCAAGATATCGTCATTTCATGTATTATGTTTGTTTGAGTCTCATCAGAAACTGCCACATTCCGCCACGCTGTATGCCGGACCACCTCTCGTGGGGGGTTACCGGGGACCATACCAAGCTATGGTTGGTGTCTCAAAACCTCTGAAGTTTCCGAAATAATGTTGTAAATGTGTATTGTTATGATTTCATGTGGTGTCGATGTCTAGTCCTTATTTGCACATGTTGACGTAATTCCGAGCGGTGGAGCGTGCCTCTGACTTTCCCATGCTGTGGTGGTGCCTTCCCAACATTGGACAACACTAGGGAGGATCCATGCTTGCTGGTACATGGTTGGTTTGTGTTCATAATGAGTTGTGGTTATAGTTTTGTGTCTATTAAAAGGTTGTGACGTCGTGGTCACGTTGCCGGTCCTCGAGGCTATGGCGTGACCCAAATACAACTGAGTCAAGCCTATAATTCTATGAATGGGCTTAGATTGGTGTGGTTTTGAAAACCCAAGAAAGTTGTTGTGCTTCCAATTGATTTATCGAGTTGATCGAGCCTAAAAATATTTACGAGTCATTTAAAATGTTGGGAAAACATTAGGGGTTTAACCTAGGGTTTAGTTGATTGCTTGACCCATTAATTAGAGTTTCCAACCTTATCAGGAGGCGGAAAATTCGGGGATACGTGTTAGGATTCGCATGAGTGTTGTTACGCGGGTTGCGTTGTAAGGTAAGTACACTTATCTTAAAGCTTGTGTACGTTAGTAAGCCAGTTAAGAAAATACCATGTGAGTCATTTTCATTCCTGTGTTTGCTATTATCTACTTGTTGGCATTCCATTCCATATTCTTTGTATGTGTGTTCTTGGCATAAGTGTGTCTCGAATGTACATGCGGCCTGCACTAGAAGGGATAAAACGCGGGCACTCGTGCGCACGAGTGTTTGACCACCCTAGTGATTGTGTGATACCATGTACTAGATTGTTGTGGATATTGTTGTGGATTTCGATGTTGCGACATCGCTGTAGTGGAATTGTTGTGGATTTTAGACCACTTATGCCCTCTCTTGACTTGTAGAACACGCATGTTTCGATTGCTATTATTTCCAGTCTATTTATCATGCATCTTGTCTATTTAAATTTCCGTCTTTCCATTCCCGCATGATATTTAGACTGTCTTGTTTGATAATTCATGAATTACTGTTATTTTCTTCTGGCTTTACTTTCGATTTCTCTCAGTTGCTCACCGTCTAGTTTGTGATGGTGGGTGCAGATAGGGCGGAGTGCAGTAGGGGCAAGGAGCCTTACCTAGGAGACTTGTTGTGAGCGACTGGACTTGAGGTACCGAGATGTAGGCTCATGTTTGTTTCTGTTTGTATGACGTTATATATATGTATAATTGTTTTGGAACTGGGGATAGGATTTTGAGGTGGATTCCATTAGTCCATTTTGTTGAAATATATCAGGGTTTTCCACATTTATATAGATTCCTAATTTCCCTTTGATCGAGTTATTTCCCAATACTTGAGTAATATGTAATTTGCTTTCGCTATGTTATAATTGCAATAACTCTTTCATAAATCTTATTTTGATGATTTGAGGCTGACTAAGCTCATCAGGTTCGCTAAGAACCGACTCGGGACCTGCACAGGTCTAGGCCGGGCGTACCCAAATGCATTGAGAATTTGGGGCCGTCACATAAACGACTTCGCGATGTGTGTAATTATATTTCAATTGACGTGTGAGATTGTGTGTTAAGTATTCGTCTCGACATGCATGTCGACGCGGGTACTGGGTAGGCTAAAAGATGAAATACTAGGTCGAAGAAAATAATACACACATTAAATGAATTAAATGTGATAAAATAGTAAATTAGTGAGTGCCTAGTAACACGCGTGGTTGTGGTCGACATGCGTGGGTGGTACGGTAGTGTGCACGCTCGAGTACGCTCTTTGGCACGCACGATGAAGTTGTAGGCGTGAAAATATAGGCGAATATATATATATGTAATTTAAAATATATATGTATATATATAAATATATATTAAAATAAGAAATTAAAAAATAATTGTGAAATGACTAAAAAGGGCATTTGATTATAAAGGATGAGCATAAGAACATAGGGGCATTTTGGTCATTTGACCCCAAAATGGTGATAACCACCACTGACACCCCATTTTCATCACGATTTCGATCGAAACCGAGAGGAGAGAGAAGAAACCGAGGAGAAGAGAAAAAGAGAATGGCCGAGAGAGAGAGCACAACGACGTCGAGTTGAGTGTTGTGTTGTTGATTTTGTGTTGTTGTGTGCATTGTTGTGGTGATGGTGGTGGTGATGGTTCGGTGGTGAAGATGGGGAGGAGCTCCGGAGCTCGAGACGACACCCATGTCATCTTCCCTCCCTCCCAATCCATTAAAAAAAATTTCATCGAACAAGGGAGGAACTCCCTGGTTCGATTGAAGAAGAAGGGGGAACACGTGCGGACCCCCTCTTCATGGGCCGAGTCAGGACGAGCCAGCCCAAACCCAGATGGCCAGTTGGGTCGAACCGGGTTCAGCCGAACTGGACCCGGTTCAACCCAACCAATACAAAATAAAAAATAATAAAAAAGCTAGAAATCATGGAAAATTCAGAAAAACCCAGAAAAATATGAGAAATTAAAAATCATAAATGAGTTTTAGGACTTTCTTGAGATTTTGGCAAGATGTTGTCGGGGTTTTTACCTCGTAAAATGTAAAATTGACATAATATACTCAATTGAAGCTAATTCAATGACAAATAGTATTAGGTACATTCGGGTGATAATTTTGAATGTCTGGTGTTTATTGGAGCTAGACCGGGGTTTGGTTTTCGGGACGCAGAGTGTGGATTGAGGTGTGTAGTATCCCAACTGAAATTACTTGAGTATTTACTTATTTTGGCATTTGAATTCAATTTCTTTCACTTCAATATTCTATTTTGTTTATGGTTATATGGGCGGACGTTGAGCGGGGCTTCCTCCGTTCCATTCCTGTGTGTAAGTCAACTACACCATAACATGTGCTACCAGATCAGTCTCAATAAATAGCACGACCCGAGTGTCACGTCGTGGCATGTGTCGGTGCGCCATAGGTGTAACACTAGCCATCGAGCAGATCCAGATACTGGCCCTGCTTAAGTAGGACTCACCGGCAGTATTCTGTGGAAGAGTCCGAATTATTGTGGTAGTTTGACCCTAGGGTCTAGGAACACACTTTGAGTTTTTTTTTTGTATTATTTATTCATGCGATGAGCGTAGTTGTCTGTATTTATTTCCGCATGTTTATTTAATAGCTTTATTTAAATTCCAATATTTACTTTCAGTATTACTCACTTAATTTCCTTGGGAATACTCACTCTGGACTCGTCATTTACCTTTTGTGATGGCTTGAGTGCAGATCCTAGTACGAGCAGGGGCAAGGGCAAGCTGCCAGAGTATCATTGATCTGAGATTGCCTGACTCGTACATTTGTATTATATATTTTGTTTCATTTTGGGATTGGGGATTTTGAGATATTTTAAGTTACGTTGTGTATATTGATTTTTTTGTTACTTCAGAGGTATTTATGGTTGTATATGGGTTTTCCACATTAGGTTTATGGTTTATGTTACACATTTATAGTATCATTACTCAAGTAAATGTGTTAGTAAGGCTTCCACTGTGTGAATTTGAGTATTCTATAATGACTTAACATATAAATTGATTTCAATAGAACTTAATCAGTAAATGGATAATTAATAAGGTTTAAAAAGATAAAATGAAGGATATAATCCAATGTAGAGCACAACTGTCGTTGGTAAGACTGACTGTGGAGCCGCATTGGCCTCCATAGCGGTCTATTTGGAAAATGGGCCGTTACAAGTGTAACGACCCGAAAATTTGGTTATTTGTAAATGATGATGTGTATTACATATTTATTCTCGTATTTGAGTGACCGAACAATTAAGTCGATGAACGAGTAGGAAAATTTGTGTTACGGGTACACGGGGGATTTAAAACACTATTAAATACAAATAAATGAGTTATCGAATAATTTAAATAATTATATAAAGGAACAAAACGGGACTACGCGCGCAATGAGTCGAACCAGACTGAAAAATGTTGTTTGGACACGGGGAGTTGGATAACTACGCGACATACAATCTATGTGATATAGATTGTTAATGTGACACAACTATAATTTGAGGAGCCTTAGGATTAACCCCGAGATGCGTGTGTGTTTGGAGATGAAACATAGTAGAAAACATAACAAAAATCAAGGGATATAAGAGTCATTTTGAACAGAAAAAGTGAATATATATGCGTGTTTCAACAAAGAAAACCTTAATACTACACACCCTCTCGCCGCCATTCTCTTCTTCTTCCTCACTTCATCTCTCTCGGTTCCCTCATTCCCACTCCACGGCAGTACCACGAGCTCGCTGGAGCTCGTTCGCCGGAGGTTCTCTCTCCTCTCTTTTACTCTCTCGGCCTCACTCTCCCCTTCTCAGTTTTCTCTCTCTCGACCCTCCTACTCACTCTCTCGGTCACGCCTCTCTTCTTGACGAACAACCACCAAACCACACAGTCTTGTGGTGGTTGGACCTTGTCGGAAGACGCTCTGGTCGCCTGGATGATGAGGTATATCGTCTCTCTCTCTCTCTCAACTTCTCTCTCGAGCTCTTTTTCCTTCGGCCATGCACGCCTCCTCTCTTAACGGTAGTGTTGCAGTCCATGTGCTGCCAGACTGGGATGGTGGCCACGATCATCGGAGGCGGTCCTAGGTGGTCACCGGAGTCGAGTTTATTTCTTCTTACATTTTCGGTCTCCCTTTCTCTCGGTCTATCTCTTTCTCTCCCTCTCCCCTCTCTCAGCTGTTACTCACTACTATGGTGGGTTGTGGTGGTCAGGGACGGTCGGAGTGACCCACCGGAGTCACCACGTCCCCAGGACATCTCAAGGTTGTAGCCCATGTGTATTGACATTCAAGTTTGAGTGGTTTTTCCTTATTTTGTATAGTTGTTGGTCTCGCCGGAAAACCACCTCGGCTGGTGGTGCCGACACTGGCCCACCAGGACCGGAACACTGTCAAGGACCCCACCAAGCTCCTACTTGAATCCCACAGCCCTCCGGAGTAGTCGAAGTAGTGTGAACAGTGAGAGATGTCGTGATTTCATGTGATATGTTTATTTTGCATCTCATCGGAAAACGCCATCGGACGCAGTGACTTGGGGGAATGTCGGGGACCATCCAAAGCTCTTGCTGGTGTCCCACATCCACCAGAGTGTCCATGATTGATGGTAGTGACTTGTTTTGGTCGATGATTTTTATGTCATGGCATTTTTGAGTTTTCATCATCATGTACGGTTGTTCTCGAACTGTTGGAGGGTTTTTCGACGATTCCTCATGCCGAGGTAACTCCCTCACGACGTCGAACATCAACAACAAGTCACCATGATAGTCATGATATGGGTTATGGTTCAGTTTTAGTCGATGTCGAATTGTTTGGAGTTTTCGGTCTTGAGTTGTTCAATTCGGTTTATATGTTTTGTTGAGGTTTCGTGGGTTATGTGCATAGCGCGTGTGAGAACAAATTCATGTTGGAGTGGTGTTCTCATGCATGGCTCCTCACGGCGTCGGTTTGAACATAAGTCGCGGCGTAGAGTAAAGTGTTTGGAGTATTATTTCAGTTTCGTGTAGGCGTGAAGCATAATTGTGATTTCACATGGTTTCGGTGTGGTGTGTGAGTGTTTTTCTTCCTGACTCGATCTTACGTTTTGCGTATAACATGGTCAATTGGTGTTTGAACGTCACATGCATTAGGATTTTGCATGCTAAAGGTTTACGTATTGTTAAAAGGTAGTGACGTCGTGGTCACGTCGCCAGTCCGCGAGACTATGACGTGACCTATTAATGACTGAACCGAGCCTATAATTCATGAGTAGTCTTACACGCATTATGATTATTGATGTCGTGATATCCCAGTCGAGGTTGTTATTGTGATTTTCAAGTTCGAGAGAGAGTATTCTTTTTCTATTTAATTGTTGAGTTATTCGAGTCATTTAAAACGATGGAAAAATGCTAAGGGTATCAACCTAGGATTAGTTAATGACTCAACCCATTAATTAGAGTTTCCGACCTTGTCAGGTGGCGGGAAACTCTGGGATACGCGTTAGGGTTCGCGATAGTGGATACGATTTGCGATAGTTCAGGTAAGTACACTTGCCTTAAAGTTTGTGTACGTTAGTAAGTCAGCTAAGAATTTCTCATGTGATTCATTATCATTTATTGCTATTCTTGCTATTATCCATTGATTGGCTTTCAAATTCCCTTATTTGCTTAGTATGTGTATTCTTGGCGTAAGTGTGTCGATATAGTATCATGTGGCCCGCACTTGTTGGGAAAATTTGGGTATTTCCTATCGGAATTACTGCTACCCATAGTGTTGTGTGAACCTGGGTACTGATTGAGAAGGTGTCATGTGGCCCGCACCGGTTGGGGAAACGCGAGCCACTCTCTGCAGGAGTGCCTGACCACCCCTGGTGTTGTGTGAACCTGGGCACTGGATTGTGTGGTTATTGTTGTGAATATTGACCGCTTATGGCCTCTTTGACTCTTAGAACATGCATGTTTCGATTGCTATCATTTCAGTCTACCTATCATGCACTTTGATCTATTTATATTCATGTCTTTAAATTGCCGCATGATATTTAGACTGCTTTATTTGATATTCATGAATTATTATGAAATTCTTCTAGCATTACTTTCGATTTCTCTCGGTTCTCACCATCTAGTTTGTGATGGTGGGTGCAGATATCCCGGAGTGCAACAAGGGCAAGGGCCCTCTACTTGGTGATTTGCTCAGAAGACCCCTCAGAGTGCGTGACTTCAGGATTAGGTTAGATTTGTTTTACGCTTATTGCTGATTGTATGATGTTTTCATATATACAAGGTTGGTTATTGAACTGGGGATCACTTTGGAGATGGATACTATGAACACTCGGGGTTTCCATATTTATATAGATTTCCTAATTTTTGTTTGATTGAGTTATTTTCCAATACTCGTTTAGTTTTTTCGCTGCGTATAATTGCAATAACTCTTTCATAAATTGTTAAATTGATTACTTAGAGGCTGACTAGGCTCGTCAGGCTCGCTGAGTATCGACTCGGGACCTGCACGGGTCTAGGCCGAGCGTACCCAAATGCATTAGAAATTTGGGGCTGTCACAGTTGGTATCAAAGCATAAGCTTTATAACCTTAGGGACAGAGTTTAGAGTTGTCTAAAAAAAATTTGATACCAACGTCACAGTTGGTATCATAGCGCAAGGTTCTAAAGACCTGCTCTTGATTTAAATTCATAAAACACAAGCCATTAAACCAGCTGAAGTTAGGAACGGTTGAACTTATAGTGGAAACCCTATGATCCTGACTTAAAATCCTAGTTGGGGAGTGAGGATGAGTTGAGTAATGGAAACTGAAAACTTATTGGTATAAGTATGTTTTACGTGATGTATTATATGCTATCGGTAGTTATTCACCGATTCGGGAACTCGCTTTCTTTGTCAGATAGCGAGGGCGGATCAGACGGGATCTAGTAACGACAACGGTAAGTCGTTAACACGTTGCATAGAGGACCTTCGTGCGTTGGCGCAGAGAGTCGCATTTCATAACATCGATCGGAAGGGCATGATAGGAAGTGGACGAGGGATTTGAACGAGGATCGTGGTTCTCGAAGGCGAAAGGTGTGTTTCCAGTGCGGATAGCCCGGACATTTTCAAAATCGATGCCCTAATTTATACGAGGACCAGCAGGATGACGATCAGCCTCAGGCCATTGAGGACGTGCACATGGTGACTGAGTCGCAGTTGATGGTGGTTCGTGTTCCTACTGGAGGTAATGAATTTTCCTGGTTATCATACATCATGCATGGAACCGATTAATTGAAGCTTTAGGTGTTTAAATGTGATGCTGGATGTCAGGTGACAGAGTTAGGGTCAATACTTGCTAGAGTAGCACCATTTAAACTTAGCAGAGTTGTCTAGGATGAGACAGACCTAACTTAGACTAGAGTCCAAAAGAGATGGTAAGTTTGGGCACAATGGGTTGCCAAAACTAGCCAAGAGTACACCTAAAGAGAGGCAGGACCAGACTGGTTGTGATTCATCTTACGATGCATGGACACGTAGTGTACATGGTGGCCACGGTTACAACTTTGTCGAATCTATTTTACTGCCTGGGTATAGATAAATTTGCGTCGAGACGCGACTGGGTTGGGAGGTCATTACGAGTTTGACGCGCGAGTCGCGATCGTAGCATTTTACTTTGTAATTACCTGACTTGTGTTGTGGTAGTGGATGGTGTTTGCGACGAGGTCGTTGGCATTCCTACCATTTTGGGAAACGGGAGCGATCTAAAGAGACCGTAGTTGAATTAGGCTGTTTGATAGGACCCGCAATCTAAAGACTGAGATAAAATCAAGCTGTTCAAAGTGGCAGAGGCCCACAGTTTGGAAGTGGTAAAGTATGGAGTTGTTTAAAGTAATCCAGAGGGATCCGCAGTTCATGGAAAGAGACGTTGTGCTGTTTAAAAGGACTTTGTACAAGTCCGTAGTTCAATACCTAGTGTCAAGCTATTGGAAGTGACTCTCGCGAGAGTCCACAGTTGGTCATAGCTTATTGAGTTGTCTAAAATGACTTTGCATCGGTCCGCAGATCAATGATAAGGAATAAGCTGTTAGAAGTGACTCTGAGGCAGTTCGTAGTTTGAGAAATGATCCAAACTATCTGAAATGGCTCTAAGCCGAAGTTTGGAAGAGGTGAGAATGGATGTTGGGTCTCCTTATTCACTCAAGTTAGAGCTAATTTCGAAGACGAAATTCTTGTTAGTTGGGGAGACTATAACGACCCGAAAATTTGGTTATTTGTGAATGATGATGTGTATTACATATTTATACTCGTATTTGAGTGACCGGACAATTAAGTCGGTGAACGAGTAGGAAAATTTGTGTTACGGGTACACGGGGGCATTTAAAACACTGTTAAATACAAATAAATGAATTATCAGATAATTTAAATAATTATATAAAGGAACAAAACGGGACTACGCGCGCGATGAGTCGAACCAGACCGAAAAACGTTGTTTGGACACGGGGAGTTGGATAACTACGTGACATACAGTCTATGTGATATAAATTGTTAATGTGACACAACTATAATTTGAGGAGTCTTAGGATTAACCCCGAGATGCGTGTGTGTTCGGAGATGAAACATAGTAGAAAATATAACAAAAATCAAGGGATATAAGGGTCATTTTGAACAAAAAAGGTGAATATATATGTGTGTGTTTCAACTAAGAAAACCCTAAAACTACATACCCTTCCGCTGCCACTCTCTTCTTCTTCCTCACTTCATCTCTCTCGGTTCCCTCATTCCCACTCTACGGCAGTACCACGAGCTCGCCAGAGCTCGTTCTCCGGAGGTTCTCTCTCCTCTCTTTTACTCTCTCGACCTCACTCTCCCCCTCTCAGTTTTCTCTCTCTCGACCCTCCTACTCACTCTTTCGGTCACGCCTCTCTTCTTGACGAACAACCACCAAACCACACAGTCCTGTGTTGGTTGGACCTTGCTAGAAGACGCTCTGGTCGCCTAGATGATGAGGTGTATCATCTCTCTCTCTCTCTCAACTTCTCTCTCGAGCTCTTTCTCACTCGGCCGTGCACGCCTCCTCTCTTCATGGTGTTGTTGCGGTCCATGTGCTGCCGGACTGGAATGGTGGCCACGATCATCGAAGGTGGTCCTAGGTGGTCACCAGAGTCGAGTTTATTTCTTCTTACACTCTCAGTCTTCCTTTCTCTCGGTCTTTCTCTCTCTCCCCCTCCCTCTCTCGGCTGTTACTCACTGCTGTAGTGGGTTGTGGTGGTCAGGGACGGTCAGAGTGACCTATCGGAGTCACTACATCCCTAGGACACCTCAAGTTTGTGGCCCATGTGTATTGACATTCAAGTTTGAGTGGTTTTTCCTTGTTTTATCTAGTTGTTGGTCTCGCGGGAAACCACCTCAGCTGGCAGTGCCGCCACTGGACCACCGTGACTGGAGCACTGTCAAGGACCCCACCAAGCTCCTACTTGAATCCCACAGCCCTCCGGAGTAGTCGAAGTAGTGTGAATAGTGAGAGATGTCGTCATTTCGTGTAATATGTTTATTTTGCATCTCATTGGAAACCGCCATCGGACGCAGTGACATGGGGGAATGTCGGGGACCCCCCAAAGCTCTTGCTAGTGTCCCACATCCTCCGGAGTGCCCATGATTGATGGTAGTGACTTGTTTTGGTCAATGATTTTTATGTCATGGAGTTTTCGAGTTTTCATCATCATGTACGGTTGTTCTTGAACAATTAGAGGGTTTTTCGGCGATTTCTCATGCCGAGGTAACTCCCTCATGACGTCGAACATCAACAACAAGTCACCATGATAGTGGTGATATGGGTTATGGTTCAGTTTTGGTCGATGTCGAATTGTTTGGAGTTTTCGGTCTTGAGTTGTTCAATTCGGTTTATATGTTTTGTTGAGGTTTCGTGGGTTATGTGCATAGCGCGTGTGAAAACAAATTTATGATTGAGTGGTGTTCTCATCCATGGCTCCTCGCGGTGTCGGTTTGAACATAAGTCGCGGCGTAGAGTAAAGTGTTTGGAGTATTATTTCGATTTCGTGTAGGCGTGAAGCATAATTGTGATTTCACATGATTTCGGTGTGGTGTGTGATTGTTTTTCTTCCTGATTCGATCTTACGTTTTGTGTATAACGTGGTCAATGGGTGTTTGAACGTCACATGCGTTTGGATTTTGCATGCTAAAGGTCCGCGAGACTATGACGTGACCTATTAACGACTGAGCCGAGCCTATAATTCATGAGTAGGCTTACATGCATTATGATTATTAATGTCGCGATATCCCAGTCGAGGTTGTTATTGTGATTTTCAAGTCCGAGAGAGAGTATTCGTTTTTCTATTTAATTGTTGAGTTATTCTAGTCATTTATAATGATGGAAAAATGCTAAGGGTATCATCCTAGGATTAGTTAATGACTCGACCCATTAATTAGAGTTTCCGACCTTGTCAGGTGGCGGGAAACTCGGGGATACGCGTTAGGGTTCGCGAGAGTGGATACGATTTGCGATAGTTCAGGTAAGTACACTTGCCTTAAAGCTTGTGTACGTTAGTAAGCCAGTTAAGAAATTTTCATGTGATTCATTATCATTTATTGCTATTCTTGCTATTATCCATTGATTGGCATTCAAATTCCCTTATTTGCTTAGTATGTGTATTCTTGGCGTAAGTATGTCGATATAGTGTCATGTGGCCCACACTTGTTGGGGAAACTTGGGTATTTCCTATCGGAATTACTGCTACCCACAGTGTTGTGTGAACCTGGGTACTGATTGAGAAGGTGTCATGTGGCCCGCACCAGTTGGGGAAACGCGAACCACTCTCTGCAGGAGTGCCTGACCACCCCTGGTGTTGTGTGAACCTGGGCACTGGATTGTTGTTGTAACGACCCTCAAATTTTAACTCGACTTGTGTCGCACTTGTTAGGACCGTGAACCAGCTACATGATACTAGACTATATTTCGAGCCTTGGGAGTCGACACTGTAGTGATTTTATGTTTCCATGATGTGTGTATTAGTATTATAGTATTTTACGGGTCTCGAGCCGTTCGAGCGATTTTTAGTTGAGTGAGGTTTCGCCTAGTTAAACGGGGGAGAAAAACAAAATAAAGAATACAAATAAATTAATTTTTGATAATTTAATTAATTAGTTGATAGGATGTGGCGAGAAAACGGACGCGACGAACTAATTTCGGAGAAATGCAGATTGAGGAAATGTAAGATCAATGTGGGAGTTGGATAGTCTCGCAACATATGGACTATAAGATGGAAATTTTTAAAGTATCACAACTTGATGAGGAGAGTCACTGGATTTGCATCGAGATTGGTATTTTGTGTTGAATTGTGATGGAGGGGTAAAATACGCATAAGGGCAGAGGTTTTTAAATGGATATGAAGGAGGATGAAGGGCAAAAGGGTCATTTTACCCTTATTTCATATATATATATATATATATATATATATGTTATTTGTAAATAAACCCTAATCCTACCCCCCCCTCTACTGCCGCCTTCTCATCTCTCCCATTTCGTCACTCCCACCACTCTCTCTCGGCTTCTCCATCCCGGTCTCTCCATACCACTCTTGGCCTCCCTCTCGATCACTCCATCTCTTATCTCTCCACTTTATCTCTCTCACTTTTGGATTCATCTCTCTCTTACGGTTCGAGTCACTCTCCTCCCGGGGATCACCATCACCGCCACTCTCCTACTCACGAAGTTGACGAGCTGAAGGTAAACCATCTCCTTTCCTCTCTCTCTCTCTCTCTCTCTCTCTCTCTTTTTTTTTTCGACACTCACTCCCTTACGGTGTCTCTCCCTCCCTCTCGGTCGGTGCTCTGCTCGGCGTTGGGCTTCATCGTGGCCGGTGGGACCGTCCCCTGTTGAGTTTTGGGATTCATGCGCAGCGGAGATTACAAAACAATTTTGACAAAAACCCCAACAGGATCTGAATCTAATTCCATTAAAAACATTTAAACTATGAAAACTTAATCATACCTCAATCGCAATGTACCTTTCTGAAGGTTTATCGATCTCTAAGGCGCTGCCAACAACGAATGCCCTCTATCAGCAGTCCACACACGAACGGCGACCGAGATTTAAAGTGCTAGCTTCGAGAGAATACCAAACCTTTTTGTTTCTCTCCAAAACGATCCAGAGCATACCAAAAACCCTAAGTCGTTTCTAAAAGGAAAATAGAGTTTCAGCCTTTTTTTCTTTCGTTAGTGTATTCTAACTCAAAACGTCTATTTGTACAACCCTTGTATATAGACGGTTAAGTAAATTATACATATACCCCTACTCAAAGAAGTATAACTGTAATACACTACAAGGACATTTCTGTCATGAGTTTTATCATATAAAATTTGTTTTTCTGAACCATCTTAAAATCTCGTAAAACCATTCTTAGTGTGCAACCCAATAGGCTTATACAACGTTGGCAGTGTACCAAAACACATTTTGGTATACAAGTCATAAGCAGCCTCTAGCAAGACATTATGACTACCCAAGTTGTACGAATATCAAATCGATACAACCTAATCAATAGTGTATATAAGATCCTTTTGTCACACGATATCCTTTTGATCAAACATAAGGCATGGAATTGTCATCCAACATGTTCAATCGTACTAGTCTCGATCTCTAGGTAGACTGAAAACATCCAAGTGACATTGATCAATATCAATTCACTTAGACTAGGCCATTTAACAGTCTAACACATCGAGGGATCCACTGGATATCTCTCTCTATATGAGAGGGACAAATTATATCTCGATTACACAACTTCACTACATTATCCACACAGTAACCAATCACAACCTTTATAATCGTCCGGTTAAAGACAACGTTTGATTGTGTCAAATCACTGTATTCCTAATGTTGAAGTCTCTGGTAATCTCAAGTCAAAGGACTGAATAATATATATATCATGAGAAACAACTATGACTTAATCCATAAGATGTTCATATAGCGGGTCGGTCCAGTACTTTGTTCCCTAACAAGTACTCATGATCTTGATTCATATTCTTATACGTATGATCATCGTATGCTCATCAATCAAGACTCACACTAGTCTTAATTCATTATAGTTCCCAGTATAATAATCGACTAGGGACATTTAGGATATTTCTGTAAATACCCATGAATCTTATTGTAGTGTAAACATGCAAATCAATTATAATAAACAGCAAATGAAATCCTCTATTTTATTAACTAAAATGTATTCATAAAGACTAGTAATGGATTGACCTAGGGCACATTTCCTAACATCTCCCCCTCTAAGGCCAATCATTCATGCATCTAATGCCTAATGTCTAACATGACCATCATGTTTCGCTTGTGGAAGAGCCTTTGTCAATGGATTCGTAATGTTGTCTTCAGTAGGTACTCTGCAAATCTTCACATCTCCCCTCTCAATGATTTCTCTGATGAGATGAAAACACCTGAGTATATGCTTAGATCTGTGGTATGATCTAGGTTCCTTGGCCTGTGCTATTGCCCTGTTATTGTCACAATACAAACAAATAGGGTTAGCAATACTTGGAACCACACCTAGTTCAGAAATGAACTTTTTGATCCAAACTGTCTCCTTTGCTGCATCGGACGCTGCAATATACTTAACTTCTGATGTAGAATCTGCCACAGTATTTTGCTTCGAACTTTTCCAGCTTACTGCACCCCATTCAAAGTAAACACATATCCAAACTGCGATCTAAAATCATCTATATCAGTTTGAAAACTTGCATCTGTGTAACCATTTACAACTAGATCATTTTCAAAACCTCATAGACCAAGAACACTTCCTTAGTCCTTCTTAAGTACTTAAGGATGTTCTTTACTGCTATCCAGTGACTCTCACCAGGATTTGACTGATATCTTTTTCTAGTGCTCAAAGCATATGATACATTAGGTCAAGTGCATAGCATGGCATACATGATAGATCCAATAGCTGATGCATATGGAATTTTATTCATACGATCTCGCTCATCATTTGTCCTAGGACATTGATTCTTGCTGAGACTTATGCCATGAGAATCCTCTTTTAGAGTCGTGCAAACTGAACCTATTCAGTACCTTGTCTATGTAAACACTCTGACTTAGACCGATTAGCCTCTTAGATCTATCCCTATAGATCCTTATCCCTAGGATATAGGCTGCATCTCTTAAGTCTTTCATTGAGAAACACTTCCCTAACCAAGACTTGACACTCTGCAATGTTGGGATGTCATTTCCAATGAGTAATATATCATCAACATACAGTATCAGAAAAACAACTACACTCCCACTGACCTTCTTGTATACACAAGGCTCATCTTCGTTCTTAATAAAACCAAAATCCTTGATTGCTTCATCAAAATGAAGATTCTAACTCCGAGAAGCTTGCTTTAATCCATAAATAGATCTTTGAAGCTTGCATACCTTCCTAGAATTCTCAGGATGTACAAAACCTTCAGGTTGTGTCATATACACGTCCTCAAGCAGCTTTCCATTAAGAAATGATGTTTTTACATCCATTTGCCATATCTCATAGTCATAATATGCAGCAATGGCAATTAAAATTCTTATGGATTTAAGCATGGCTATTGGCAAAAAAGTTTCATCATAATCAACACCTTGAGTCTGCCTAAAACCTTTTGCTATAAGTCTTGCTTTAAAAGTATGCACATTGCCATCCATGTCAATTTTCATCTTGAAAACCCATTTACATCTAATGGTCTTACCATCTTCATGTAAATCAACCAAGTACCAAACTTGGTTATCATATATGGATTGTATCTCAAAATTCATGTCACTTAGCCATTTATCTGTGTCTAGTCCAAACATAGCCTCCCGATAAGCGGTGGGCTCATTTCGATCCATAAGCAACATATCACGACTATCAGTAATGAGAAATCTGAATCTCTCTGGCTCATGTCTTAACCTACCAGATTTACGTGGGCCTTGTGTCACTTACGGAGGTTCAGCTGGTTCAGAGCATTGTTGAACTTCCAGTAGCAGTTCAGTGTTTATCTGTGATTCTTGAACTTCTTCAAGATTTATTTCTCTCTCACTAGTGTCTTTTGAAATAAACTGTTTTCCATAAAGGCACCATACCGAGCAACAAACACTTTGTTCTCAGCGGGATTATAAAAGTAATATCCTTTTATTTCCTTAGGATACCCCACAAATAGACACTTGTCAGATTTAGGTGCTAGTTTTTCTGAGACTTGTCGTTTTACGTAAGCCTAACAGCCCCAAATCTTAAGGAAAGACAAACTAGGTCTCTTCCCATACCATATCTCATATGGTGTTTTATCAACCGCTTTAGAAAGAACTCGATTTAGAGTGAAAGCTGCAGTTTGTAATGCATAACCCCAAAAGGATAATGGAAGATCCGCATGACTTATCATAGATCGGACCACATCTAATAAGGTTCGATTTCTCCTTTCAGAAACTCCATTCCATTATGGAGTTGCTAGTGGAGTCAATTGGGAGACAATCCCACAATTTCTAAGATGATCATCAAATTCTTGGCTTAAATACTCACCACCTCGATCTGATCAAAATGTTTTGATAGTTTTACTAAGTTGATTTTGCACTTCATTTTGAAACGTTCGAAACATCTCAAATGATTCAGCTTTATGTTTCATAAGATATACATAATCATATCTGCTGAAATCATCAGTAAATGTAATGAAGTACTGATAACCTCCTCTAGCCATTGTGTTTATAGGATCGCATACATCAGTATGTATTAGACCCAACAAATCACTTGCCCTTCACTGTGTCCAGTAAAGGGACTTTTAGTCATCTTGCCTCGTAAACAAGATACGCACGTTTCATATGTTTCTAAATCAAATAAATCAAATCAAATGAAACAAGATACCGTAGTCGTGGTTATTGTCATGGTTTTTCAAACCCGAGAAAGTATATGTTTTCTTAACAATTTGACGAGTTATGTAAATACTTAAAACATTGGGAATACATTAGGGTTTAACCTAGGGTTTAGTTAATGACTCAACCCATTAATTAGAGTTTCCAACCTTGTCAAGTAGCGGGAAACTTGGGGATACGCGTTAGGATTTATGGGAGTGTTGTTATTCACGCACTACAAAAAAACAGCAAATCAGCAACGGAATTAGAAACGGAATTTATTTCCGTTTCTAAATCAGAAACGGAATTAGAAACGGAACTTATTCCGTTTCTAATTGTAACAGTTAGCGACGGCATTGACAGGGAAATTTTCAGAGACGGATTTGAAACGGATCAGAGACGGAATTAGAGACGGAATTAGAGACGGAATTAAATTCCGTCTCTGAAATTTGGCGCCACCATTCCCGCCAAATTCTTCATTTCTTATGGCCGTTCATCATTCCTCGAGATTTGTATTTTCTCTGATCTGGCAGCCTCTTCTCCTTCCCGCACCCCACCCCCACCCCCGCAACAAAACACGAAATCCCCAAATCATTCCCACGAAAAAACCCCAAAACCTAAATCCGTCTCTCCGTCTCGTCGCGCCGGTCGATCGTCTCGTCCCCACACGTCCATCCCGTTCGATCGTCTCGTCTCTCCGTCTGGTCGTGCGAGCTGGTCTCTCTCGGTGCTCTGCTCCGGCCGTCCGGTCGCGGTGGTCTCCGTTTCTCCGTCTCGGTCGTGCTACCCGGTCTCGCCGTCTCTCTCGTCTCCCCGTCTCGTCGCGCGCGCTCCTTCATCGCCGATATCTCTCGCTCTCTCTCGGTCTCGATTCGGATCCGGTTAGCAAGGAATTTGTAGTTTTGGAGTCTTACTACAATCTTCATTTCTTATTTGTTTTTTATTGTTCTTTATAATGCGAGGCAACACTCATGATCAAGAGCTCTTCACTTTCATAGAGATCATTCACCTTGTGACGGTTTTGAGGAAGTACTCGAATCGCTTGGCCGTTTTCGCTAAAAATTTGCGTCACAAAGTTGGCGTTCTAGTCCCCTTGTTTATCTAATTTAAAAAATTAATGGAATATTCCGTCGGGTGACATGAGAATTATTTAAGTTTCCGCTATGGTTCATTTGATAGTTCGATCTTCTAGTAAACATCGGAGTTGAAGGCAAGAAGCTATTTTATCTAGAGAGATTTTCCAATTTAAATTAAGCATGGAGACTTCATAAATTTCCATCTATCAATAAATATTTGGGGTGTCCGGTGTTCCTACGTACATTATATGCGGCATCCAGGAATATTAAAGTCGTAATACTTGTTAGCATTGCAAATATTATGCTCATGAATGAAATATGTTATAGATTTTCACTTGAACTGAAGCTATATCTCGCTAGGGAAGGCGAATCATATATATGCCTTGATGTTCAAATATAGGAAATGAACATAATGTGGTGACCATTCATGTATACTAGGTTTTCTTAGCGGCTCAAATATACTAGTCTAATAAATGGATTTAAATGAAAAATTTATTTTCTTGAAAGGTCTTAGCTATTATGGTCATGGAATCCATTTTATTTTTGTATATTCGTCTTGGCAATTGGCCGTGTTATAGTACTACCTTATTGTTTATGAACGTGAAGGAACAAACTCTTTATCGTGTGACATATTTTAAGAGTTCGGTTCTTATAATTGTTATTACTTTATGAGGTTTTATTTTAACTGTTCTTGAGTGATTTGATTTGTTCCTTGGTTGATTGTGCATTAGTTGGTGTTCTTCACTTGATCTATTAAGTTAATGTTGTGTCTTTTGTTTGGTTTAGAAGTTTTTGTTCTCGCTTCTTCTCTTACATGCATAGTTATTGAGGTTATGCTTGTTCTATTTTTAGGTTTATTAATATGTACTATTTCATTTCAACCTTTTAATTGAGCAATTCAAGATTTATATTGATTCCGTATTTGGTTGTTATTCCATGTTTATTTTATCGGTAAAGCATGTCATCCGTATTTGGTTGTTATTCCATGTTTATTTTATCGGTAAAGCATGTCATGAGAGTCATTATAATACATTAGAATCATGTACTGAGGTAATTACTTTGTCGTTTGATGTTATAGTTAGTAATTTCATATTCATGCACTTGCTATGGATGGTTGATTAGTTAGGTGTTGTTGGTTATCATGATAGGAATTCCAATATGACCGTTTATAGCCGTGTTAGGAATCCAGGTAATCAAAAATTCAAATGTAAAGCTTGATTTCCAACAGTCAAAAATATATGGCAGTGGCTAATTAGCGCGCTAATTCAGTAATTAGCGCGCTAACCGCAGGGAACTCAAAAAAATTATTTTATCCCTTTGTGTTAGCGACCCTTAAACTCGTCCAGGACCTAACCAACCCTTATAATACATGTTATACATGTTTATTATGAGTCATTTACAACAATCCTTTTGATAATGCCCAAGCTTCTTACATAAACAACATAACTCAATCAATTCCTTCTCTTTACATTGTGATGACTCATTAATGACTTCCTAACTTTGTCAATTTATTCTCTACCCATGAGTTTAATGTGCGAACCTCGTTCTTTCACTTAGCTATCAATTTCTTCTCTTTAGATGGTGTAGATCGCATTTCCTTTGTAAGCCTCAAAGGTGCTTTGGATTTGAGGACTTAAGAACACCAAAAAAAGATCTCCTATTGCTCCTTCTAAAAATTCAAATTTCTTCTCTTTGTAGATCTTGAATTTTGAAATGTGTTTCTTCTCCCTTATGTTACAACCAAGTTTGTGGTGGTTTTATCATGATAGGAATTCCAATATGACCGTTTATAGCCGTGTTAGGAATCCAGAAATCAAAAATTCAAATGTAAAGCTTGATTTCCAACAAATCAAAAATATATGGGCAAGCTAATTAGCGCGCTAATTCTCGTAATTAGCGCGCTAACCGCAGGGAACTCAAAAAATTATTTTATCCCTTTGTGTTAGCGACCCTTAAACTCGTCCAGGACCTAACCAACCCTTATAATACATGTTATACATGTTTATTATGAGTCATTTACAACAATCCTTTTGATAATGCCCAAGCTTCTTACATAAACAACATAACTCAATCAATTCCTTCTCTTTACATTGTGATGACTCATTAATGACTTCCTAACTTTGTCAATTTATTCTCTACCCATGAGTTTAATGTGCGAACCTCGTTCTTTCACTAAGCTATCAATTTCTTCTCTTTAGATGGTGTAGATCGCATTTCCAATTTACAATATTCTCCATTTTGGAGGCTTCTTATCATCTTACTCATTATTATTTCATTACTTGAATAGACAACCGGCTCGACAAGGGTTACGTTCGACTAGGAATGTCGTCTATAAACAGAGATCTGGATGTACAACCGGCTCGACAACGGTTATGTTCGAATTGAATTCGCGGCGAAGGTTAAAGAATTCATATCATTTGCAAAACAACATTGTCCTACATACCAAAGTGAACGGAAGATTAGATGTCCGTGCAATTTTAAGAAATGTCGACTTGTTCCGTACCTGGACGTCGAAACGGTTGAGCACCACCTATGTAGGTATGGATTTGTCCGGGATATCACAGTTGGTACGAACATGGTGAGAACGGAGATGAAGGGCCGCAAAATTTTCATGCAATGGATTGCCATATTGATGATGCTTGATGTTCGAGGCTACGATCCGACACCTTACCGCGAGATGCTACACAACGTGGCAGTCCAAGTTTCAATTGGAATGTCATGGAAGAATCACCAAACCCCCAAGCACGCCAACTATATGACATGATTGATGCAAGTAGGGAACAATTGTGGCCTGGTTGCGAAACCATGACAACGTTGTCGGCAATGGCAAGATTACTTGCGATCAAGTCTCGAACATCATATATCTCGAACGAGGGTATAATGAAATCATTAAACTCATGAAGGATTGTTTGCCAAATGACAACTCAATGGTTGAGAATTTTTATGCCACTAAAAGACTAATGCGAGGTCTAGGTCTACCTGTTGAGAAAATAGATTGTTGTGAGGACCAATGTATGATTTATTGGGGAGTGGACTCGAGTTGACGTCATGTAAATTTTGTGGGAAATCACGATACGTTGCACATCGACGAGGTCGTGGTCGGAACACAAAAAACCGCCCTTGCAAAAGAATGTACTACTTCCCTTTGGGCCCTCGGTTGCAACGATTGTATGCGTCTGAGTCAACCGCAAAACATATGCGATGGCATGGAGATCATTCATCGCCTGAAGATGTTATGCAACACTGTTCTGATTCGATTGCTTGGAGACATTTTAATGACGTCAATAAAGACTTTGCCGCCGAGGTTCGAATGTTCGTTTAGGATTGTGCACTGATGGTTTTCAAGTATTTGGGATTTCTGGGAAATCGTACTCTTCGTGGCCCGTGATATTGACTCCTTACAACCTTCCACCGTCGATGTGCATGAAATCTGAGTTTATGTTCTTAACGGTTATCGTTCCTGGACCGACCAGCCCAAAGCAGAAAATCGACGTGTTCCTTCAGCCGCTTGTGAAAGAGTTGCAAGATTTATGGAACAATGGGGTGGTTACATACGACGTTTCCACCAAGATAAATTTTGTCATGCGAGTTGCCCTTTTATGGACTGTTAGTGATTTCCCCGCATATAGCATGTTGTCCGGTTGGAGCACACACGGTAAGTACGCTTGTCCATATTGTATGGAGGATACAAATGCATTTCAATTGCGAAATGGAGGTAAGACATCGTGGTTTGACTGTCATCGTCGTTTCTTGGAGAAGTCATCACCATTAAGGAAAGACAAAAAAAATTTCATTAGAGGCAAAATGGTCATAACTGATGATCCGCCCGCTTTGCGGTCTGGTGAAGAAATTTTGGCAGAAATTGAATCGTTTGGCTTGATGAAGGTGACAGAAATCGGCGCTGAATCTGTGAATGGGCGGATAGCTAAGAATTCGGGATGGAGGAAGAAAAGCATATTCTGGGACTTGCCGTATTGGAAGACAAACTTGATCCGCCACAACTTAGATGTCATGCACATCGAAAAAAATGTTTTTGACAACATTTTCAACACTATTATGTGTGTACCGGGCAAGAGTAAGGACAATGCAAAATCGAGGCAAGATATTCGTGAATATTGTCACCGACCTTCTCTACACATTGATTCGGCGACAAATACTTACGTCCTTGGGTGCTATGCTCTTGATACATCAAGTAGACAAAAATTGTGCGAGTGGGTTAAAAAGTTGCGTTTTCCTGATGGTTACGCATCGAATCTTGGTCGATGTGTAGATCCAAAGAAACTGCGAATGTTCGGCATGAAGAGCCATGATTGTCATATATTCATGCAACGGTTGATACCAATTGCATTCGAGAGAACTTCTCCCAAACCCGGTTTGGGTTGCAATTAGCGAATTAAGCCTATTTTTCCGGTCCCTTATCTGCGAAATGTGTCGATTCAAGATATGGAGGTCTTAGAGTCCGAAATACCAAAAATCATTTGCAAGTTGGAAAAAATTTTCCCTCCAAGCTTATTTGACTCTATGGAACACCTACCAATCCACTTGGCCTACGAGGCCCGTCTGGCGGTCCCGTTCAATTTCGATGGATGTATCCATTTGAGAGGTACTATCTTGAGCCCTTGATATTATTTTCCCATTCAATAGGTTTTATATCAACATTTCCTATAACATTCATATAGGTACCTTAAACATTTGAAGAACAATGTGCGAAACAAAGCGAAGGTTGAGGGCTCCATGTGTAATGCTTATTTGGTAGAAGAGGTCACGTCCTTTTGTTCTTACTACTTCGAAGATCACGTCTTTACGTTGCATGACAAAGTGCCACGTAACGACGATGGCGGTCTCGGGCCCACACCGAACTTCGTTGGCAATTTCTCGATTTTCACTTATCCCGGTCGACCCATGGGCAAGTCGAAGGAGCGGTACTTAACGAGCAGAGTATAATGCCGCTCATTCGTACATACTTGCTCAATTGTCCGTAGATCGCTCCTTACGTTCGCATGTCCATCACTTTCTTTCATTAATGCAAGACATTCATTGTTCATACATTATAAATACATCCGACTTACACGTTCATTTCTTCTAGGATATTCGTCGATGAAATCACTCAAGCAATGGGGAGTCGCAAGTTGATAGTAGTCTAGAGCACAACTTCCCCATTTGGTTTCAAACATATGTAAGGGCATTACTTTTGTACGTTATAGATTCAAATGTTTCTCCCATAACTAATGTGTCATATTGCATCTCTAATTTTGACGAATAAGCTCGAATTCTATAGTTGACGAGACGCTCGTTGATCTTTCTGTTGGTCCTAGTCGATCATGTACCGTCTACCCTGGTTACCTTGTTAATGGGTATAAGTTCCACTCCGCAACATATGACGTTGATAGATCGACGCAGAGCAGCGGTGTTTTGGTGAAGGGTTCAAACTACGCTGATGTTTCCCATAACTATTATGGAGTACTGCAAGAGGTTGTGGAGATTGAGTATACCGACCTCAAACGTGTGGTCTTGTTTAAGTGCGAATGGTATGACCCTACACCGAATCATGGTGTTAGGACTCACCCAACACTTCAATTGGTAGAGGTTCATCGAAGTCGACGATATAACAACTACGAGCCATTTGTACTGGCAATGCAAGCCACTCAAGTCTACTACCTTTCGTACCCTTCTATGCGCGAACGATCGACAAGAATGGCTAGCAGTTTGTTGCTGTCAGCCAAAATTCGCTGACGAGGAAACTAGCAAAGACGATAATGACCAGGGCTCGGCAGAGATTGCTTTCCAAGATGGAATGCCCACCACGTGCGTAGTCGATGATGCGACGCCGATATCAACAATCTGATGTTCCGATCGGGACTCGATTCATTGTTGAAGCGGGTCCAAGCGATGAAGTTTATAGTGAAGATGAATCGAAGAAGAATCATCACCTTCTACTCATGAGAGTGAATTTGAAACGGATGATAGCGAATAAAGTTTGTATATGATACGTCAACGACCAATAATGTAGTTACTTTTATTTGCATGGATTTTGTTCTTATTAAGTCCAATAATATAGACCGAATTTCTACTTTTTGTATGCCCTTCTTTTCGATGTTTTACTCGTGGCGGGATTGTTAGGTATCATGGCCGACGTGGTCGTAGGGGATGTCGAGGTTTGCCATTAGGACGCCATCGTCCGTGCGGAATAGGTGCGGCACCGACATCCGCGAGAAATACCAACTGGCCCTCGTGGTCAGGCCATAGGAGGGGTCCATAGAGGTCGTGGCGGTCGAGGTCGTGGTTCGATACCTCCATTATCGATTCCGACTTCTCGGTCTCTCGAGCACGATATAGCCGCAGCGTCACCTTCCCCTTCCATACCGTCGGGGTCGTCTGTACCATCTTCGTCGTCATCAAGGACTATGCCTACTACACACTTCCCCACACCTTCTCCGACGTCAATGACTCCTTTACCCACGAGGCTGCACCCCCACCACACAAGATCACCGGCAAAGCATCCCGAGAGGAAGACGTAAGAGCGAGTTGGAGGTGACAGGCCCTCCGGCCCACCTCGAGGCCGGGGATGGAGGCCCCTCGCGTGCGGGGATCCCTATCACGCTGATTGCCAATGATACGTAAGTTTGCGTTTGACTTTTATATGTCAATTTCAATATGGATGTCAAATATTGAAGAAGTAGTTAAGGTGATATGCATGTTCATGAAACACAGGGAGTTGCATCCTTCGCACTTTTGTGCACGGAGGATGACAAAAGTTTTTAAACGATGGATGATTCTGAAGGGTATTGTTGGAAGTCGGTACCGCCTCATCATAAAGACCAATACGGCGACAATGGAAGGTAAACAAGACTACCATGTGCCTTATGATTTATACTATTTTCTCAAATAAGTGCTAACAATAGCAATCGCCAATTTGTAGATATTTTTTAGATGGGATGATGCGCTTCCCAAGGATCTCGTGCGAGCGGCGTACGACAAGCTTGCAGCACAAGGTACACCGCGTTGATGCACAAGTTGAAGAAGAATCGGGTGCGACCAATTTATGTTACGAGATGAGGCATGGAGGAGATACTTGCAAGATCGGGAGAGCGAGGACTTCCAGCTAGGTCTAGGCAAGCGACGCAGAGAATAGAACACCGAGGTCGAAGGCCCCGGGACCGGACCTCGAAGCACGGTGGTGGTTCCGTGTCATTTGCGACTACCCAAGAAAGATTGGTTAGTTTTTTTTAACATCTAGGATATTTCGTACATTTATACTCTTGTTCACTATGCTTGGTCCTACACGCAGGCTGATTCATCCGAGACGCCACCGTCGGTGAATGATTTGTACTTGCATCTCCATACCGTTAATCACGACAGGACGACATTCATCGATACTAGATCAGAGCGGTTCTATGTAAGTGTAGAATAAAAATGTAAATTATTATTAAGTCTTTCACTTACCCCATATCATGTACTTTGTTTGTTGTGCATATATGCAGGATAGGCTCCAGAGCAGACGTCAGGAGCTGACCCAGGCTACACCGGAGCAATCGGTGGATGATGAGGCGGTGTACCTCAATGTGGCGGGTGAGTGTTCCAAAGGACGTGTCTACGGACTCGGGTCCGTAGGGAGAAAGAAGAGGAGATACGGAACTCCCGGTGCTAGCACGTCGCAGACGCCGGATGTGGTGCCGCGGGCGAGTTCGATGTCGTTGCGGAGCAACTACGAAAGGTTATGAACTTCATGCATCGGCGTCTTGGGATGGACATGGACGAAATAGGCCTAGCTCAAGAACAACCACCACCACCGCCACCACCACCGCCACCTCATGACCAAAGAATGCCGCCGCAAATAGATCCGGCCGATCCACCCCAACAAGGGGACAATGTTGGGCGTGAGACGTAAGCGTGGCTCTCGAGAGATGAGCAGGTTGGTGATACATAGGTACTTGACTTGTTTGTTTCAAATGCTTAGATTAAATGGACAATGAATGTACCTGCGGACGATGGTGGTTTGTTGAAGCCTGATGTAGTGGAGGGTACTGATGATGAAGTTCCTTTATTTTTTTTTCTCCTGTTTTCGGATAGGCGGATTTTAGTTTTTCCTTTCGTTCTCGAGGGAATGGGTTCATTGCTTTTGACGATGAGCATGTTGTAGACGATTTGTTTCATTTGCATGTTAAACTCATTCTTTTTTTGGTGGTGGTGATTTTGGTCCTTATAGGACTCCGGGTCTCGAGGTAGGCGTGGTGGGTATAGTGGAGGCGTGAGCTTGGTGGGGGTTATGGAGGCTTTGGGGCCGGTGGCTTAGGTGCTTATCGAGGTGAATCTTCTCTTGGCTATTCTATTTTAGCGATCGAATCACTTCCTTTCAATAGTTTGTCGTGTTGACTTTTTAAGTTACTTGATTTACATATTGTTGGTGGTTTAGTTTGTTTCAAACAAGTAGTATATTATAGTTGAAACCAAGTTTGTGGTGGTTTTATAGTGATCTCCTATTGCTCCTTCTAAAAATTAAATTTCTTGTCTTTGTAGATCTTGAATTTTGAAATGTGTTTCTTCTTCCTTATGTTAAAACCAAGTTTGTGGTGGTTTTATGGTGATAGGAATTCCAATATGACCGTTTATAGCCGTTCTAGGAATCCCGAAAATCAAAAATTCAAATGTAAAGCTTGATTTCCAAATGTCAAAAATATCTGCGTGGCTAATTAGCGCGCTAATATCGGAATTAGCGCGCTAACTGCAGGGACCTCGTAGTAATAATTTTATCCCTTTGTGTTAGCGACCCATAAACTCGTCCACGACCTAACCAACCCTTATAAAACATGTTATACATGTTATACAACTCAACTTACATGATAGGTCCATCTTATAGAAACATTGTTCGCCATCTCCTATGCCTAGGAAAATAGCAACATTGACACCAACTTCAGTCCGTGACTGCATTTGCTTGATGATCATGTTTTTTTTTGGTATCATTCTTATTCACCAGTGTATGGTTTTTTTCTTTTCTTCACTGCTTTTCTTGAATCCCAGCTGGTTTATTTTTTATTTTTTAGTAGGAACACATGGCTTGTCGCCTTTGGAGCACACAACAGTTTAGATGGGGTGAGAGGATGAGTTCTAGAATCATACTTACATGATAGGTTTGTGCTTAACTTTTAGTTTTTCCCTTTTAGCATTCTTGCACTTATGCCATTCTTCTCTTTGTAGATCTTGCATTTTTTAATGTGTTTCGTCTACCTTATGTTAAAACCAAGTTTGTGGTGGTTTTATAGTGATAGGAATTCCAATATGACCGTTTATAGCCGTTCTAGGAATCCAGAAATCAAAAATTCAAATTTAAAGCTTGATTTCCAAAAGTCAAAAATATCTCGCGGGGCTAATTAGCGCGCTAATACTGGAGTTAGCGCGCTAACTCAGGGGACCTCAAACTAATTAATCTCTCCTTTGCCTACTTCTTTCAGTGCATACTCACCGGTTGTTGCCCTCAGATGGAGATTCAGAAATGCTTCAAAGCTGCGTTTTACTTATTAGATGAAGTCCTTTTTGTCTATACTTCCAAATTTTGGACCTTTTGTGAGTGTTCTTTTTTTTTTGCTTGTTGAACGATAGGATTGGTTGGTTTTTGTGTATACTTCCAAATTTTGGAGCTTTTGTAATACATGACAACTTTCCGTGGATATATAAATGTTTGGGCTAATTTTCGCCACATTTTTTCTTTCTCTTTTGAATTTTTGTTGATATATATTTTTGATGTATGGATGCGCAATTTGGCTTCTTTGGGGGATGTTAGCACCCTCAAGGAGTTGTTGGAGGGGGTGCAGGCGATGGAGTATGTCATATCGGGTTGTATTTTGATTTTTTAGGTTGGAGAATCGATTGGCTTATGTATACGTGCCATATTTAAACAAAACAGAAAATTAGAGACGGATTAGCAACGGAATTCAAATTTTCCGTTGCTATTCCGTCTCTAATTTTCCAGAAATATTTCTATCAATCACAAACGGATCAGAGACGAAAATATTAATTCCGTCTCTGATTTCGTCTCTAATTAACAACGGAATCGAAACGGAATCAGAAACGGAATGATCCGTCTCTGATTCCGTTTCTAATTAGAGACGGAATCAGAGACGGACACTTTGTATTCCGTCTCTGATTCCGTCTCTGATTCCGTTGCTGATTAGAAACGGAATCAGAGATAGAATTCATAAATTTATTAATTCTCGTCTCGATTCCGTTGCTAATCGCAACGAATCGAGACGAAATGCAAGTACAAATGTACCATTTCGAAATAAAATCCATTTCTGTTCCGTCTCTGTTCGTTTCTAAGTTCCGTCTCTAAATCCGTCTCTAATCAGAAACGGATAATTTCCGTCTCTATTCCGTCCTTAATCAGAAACGGAATCCATATTCCGTTTCTGATCGTATCAGCGACGACGTTTTCAGAGACGGAACGAGTCCGTCTCTGTTCCGTTTCTGATTTCATTCAGAGACGGAATTTTCGCAAATCAGAAACGGAAAATTCCGTTTCTGATTTGCGATTTTTTTGTAGTGACGGGTTACATTGTCAGGTAAGTACACTTGCCTTAAAGCTTGTGTATAATTTGTAAGCCAGTAAGAAAATGTCATGTGATTCATTATCATTTATTCAGATTCGTTGTGCTCTATTATTGGTATTCCATTCCATTCCTTGTTGTGTGTTTCTTGGTGTAAGTGTTTCGTCTCAAGAGTACTAGGACCTGCACTAGAGGGATAAAACGCGGACACTCTTGTACAGGAGTGTGTGACCACCCTTAGTGACTGTGTGACACCGAGTGCTGGGTGGGTGGGCTTGTGTCCCTCCCATTATTGATGTGCCTTCGCTTGTGTCGATGCCAGGGAAGACCTCGCGAGGTCTTCGCCGTTATGCTATGATTTAGACCACTTATAGGCCTCTTTTGATTTTTTAGAACACACTTGACTTTCGATTGATATCTATTAGTCTGTTTATCATGCACTTGATCTATTTAAATTCCTGTCTTTCTATTACCGCATGATATTTAGACTGCTTTACTTGTTATATCATGAATTACTGTTATCTTCTTCTGGCATTACATTCAATTTTTCAAGTTACTCACCGTCTAGTTTGTGGCAATGGGTGCAGATAGAGCAGAGTGCAGTAGAGGCAAGGAGCCCTGCCTAGGTGACTTTTTGTGAGGATTAGCGACTGGACTTGGAGACCTTAATGTAGGTTTATTATATCTTTTGCTCAATTGTATGATATTTTATACATATATGCTTTTGATCATTGAACTTGGGGTTAATTCGATATTGGTATCATGTACTGATTCATATCTCACGTCTGTTTGTACAGGAATATTTTGGGGCTTTCCACATTATAGATTCCTAATTTCCCTTTCACTGAATTATTTCTCTTATGTTTAGTTTATTTATTTTCCGCTGCATAAAACTTGCAATAACTCTTTCATAAATTGTATAATTGATTGATTGGAGGTTGACTAGGCTCGCCAGGTTCGCCGAGTACTAGCTCGGGGACTTGTACAAGCTTAGGCCGGGCGTACCCAAATGCAAGGGAAATTTGGGGCCGTCACAACTTGTTTTCCTCTCTTCCACTCTATGATTATCTTTGTGTCTTTCGTTGTGTTTGCTATGTTCTTCATCCATCACATGAATGCACTAGCTTTCTGCTCAGTCTTTTGAGTGTGTCTTTCTCGGTTATAGTCTTAAGTATAAGCATTATCAATGTTATGATTCTTCTGTTCGTCGGATGCGCATTTCTTGTGATGTCTCTTTTGTTGAGGAACGGTGAGTCACGCAAGTCTAGTCAGCCTTCCTTTACCATTTACCATTTTTAAATCAATTACAAGTTAAAAACATTGATTAGTGAGTTATCGTTAATATAGCGGAAGCAATCAATCCTAAAACTAATAAAAAATAATCACAACCATTACAAATAAGACATCCTAGAGTGTGGAAACCTCGCATGTGTATATCATAATCAATGATCACTCAAAGGAGAGTAACATATAGATATAACCCCAAGTCCAGTGTTTCAAAACAATATATACAATAGTACAAGAAAGATCACCTACGTCTGACAAGTGGAAATACGAGCTCCTAAATCCTCAGATGATATCGCTTAACTGTGGAGCCTTTCCATTGCTAGACTGTAGATCTACACTCAGTCAAATACAAGAATGACGAGCTCAGGTAAGTAATGCAAAGCATAACATAAATGCAACATTTCGAAATAAACAAATAACCAGTCTATATTCATGCCGATAGAAAAAAGGACAGGAAATGCATGAATAAATAAGATTGCAAATAAATCACTGAGCAATAAAAAATGAGTGTCTCGAAAACAATAAAGCGGCCCAAGTAGTCCCAAACAAACGGTCGTTGAGTCTTGGAAATGTACTGCCAAGACTTGGAGTTTAGGACGAGGTACACTCACGCCATCCTAAGGTCCACGCGGATGAGATTCCTTGGTAGTTCAGGTAAGAATACTCACCTATATAGAACCCATATCGTGCATCCTGTTACGAAATGTGCCATATGCCAATTCTGTAAATATTGTTTAACATATTATAAATATATGCATGTTTGATTTATAATAGTGTCCATGAATAATTATTGTATTATCCTAAACGTCCTTAGTTAGTTATTATTATGGGAACAATAATAAATTAAGACTAGTATGAGTCTTGATTGATAGTTATGTGATGATTATGCGTATAAGGATATGGATCAAGATCATGAGTATTTGTTGGGAACAAATACTAGACTGGCCTGCTATGAGAATGCTACATGGTCAATATCATAAGTGATTCTCATGATAGTTATATCATTTAGTCCTTCGACTTGAGATCACCAGAGACTCTAACATTAGGAGCACAATCATTTGACAAATTAAACGTCATTTTTAACTGGATGATTATAAAGATTGTGATTGGTCATTATCCAACTAATGTGTGGAAGCTGTATGATTAAGATGGGATTTGTCCTTCTCTTTTAGAGAGAGATATCTATTGGGCCCCTCGATAGGTTAGACTGATAAATGGGTCATGTCTAGTGAATTGATTGGATCAATGTCACTTGACAATTTCAGTCTGCTCAGAGATCGAGATTAGTAGATTGAACTATAAAGGTGACATTCCATGTCTTAAGTTCAATAAAAAAGATATCGCGTGACAAAAGGATATGATATACACTGTCTATTAGGTTGTATGGATTTATTGATCTTCATGCAACTTGGGTAGTCATAATGTCTTGCTAGATGCCGCTTATGACTTTTGTGCCGATAAGGGTTTTGGTTCACTGCCAACATTGATGAACCTATTAGGTCACACACAAAGAACGGACTTTCAAGATTTAATATTATCTAAGGCTAATGAATTTTATTTGATAAAATTCATTTTTGAAGATTCTCATTAAGTGTCTTAGTTTGACTAGGATTCAAAACTCTTAGTTTGACTAGGATTCAAAACTCTCCTATATGTCTAGTGTGACTAGCAATTTAGTCCCTTAGTAAATCCTATTTTGAATAGGACTCTAATTGGAATTAAAGTATGACTTTAATTCTTATTTGAGTTTTAAATAAATTACAATTTTTATTGAATTAGTAATTGTAGATTGTCTATAACTATCCTTTTTAGAGTTGGACTTTATCTAAAACTCTATTTAGAGTATGTCTATGAGATGGAGTTCTTTTATAACTCGACCTATTGAACCATAAATAAGACATTAGGGTCACAGTTGTAAATGTTTGAGACTTTTCTAGAAAGATTTTTCTAGAGAGTTTTTTGAGAATTTTTCTTCCCTAGAATTTTTGGCGCTAGACTCCAAATCGTGAAAATCCGTTTGTACATGGATTTCTGATAGAGGATGTTCGTCTCTGGTAGTGTCTTGAAGGAATCGATCAACACCAAACAAGGTAGACATGGAGTTGTACTTGTTAAGGTATGGTTTTTCTCTTTTGATATATCAGTTTAATGGAATCGATAGGATCCTGTTTCGCGGACTTCGAAAAGTTTTCGAAAAATTCCACTATGCTTGTTCATGCCGTTCTAAAGTCCTCGTGGATAAGATTCCTTGATAGTTCAGGCAAAAACACTCACCTCGTATAAAACCACAACCAGTATCGCACATCCCAGCTGTTGACCCTGGCATGTTACCTTAGAAGGCCCAAACAATTTGGCAAGGATCACATTGACTCACTTGCCTTCGGACAACTCAAAGGAATAAAATTTTCAAAACATGATAGAGCAATAACAATGAGAATTTAAAGCTCAAGAAATAACTGTAAAATTTCTCACTGGTTTACTTACCTTTATCCAAGCTAATTCGCACTCACACGACCTCTGACTCGCCTCCTAAGAATCCCGTTTGACCCGTCAATCAATTAAACTTCTGATAATTCAATTAAATTACAAATCCTATTAATTACTTTCTAATTTATCTAGTTTTTTATAATTATTTTATTAGTGTAATTTGGTTGATTTTCGCGGTATTGGGTCATATTCGAACCTATTTGAGTCCCTGAGAGATCTCCAAAATTTTCTGAATTTTTTGTAAAAATGCCCCTGTGAACAGTGGCGCCGTGGTGTTCAACTTATGGTGACATCCCCATAGTGTGGATTTGGGGCTCATTGCCCTATCTTCTGTAGCTGTTGTTGTAGGTATTTAATGCCTACGGCGTCCCTTACAGCGTGGGCCCTGCACACCCTTTTCGTGGTTTTCTGAAACCCCGGCTTGCGTCGCTGCACTTCGAGCCTATTCCAACCTCGTAAGGACGTCCGTAACCCAAACCACCTTCGGTTCTCGCCAAACCCTCGACAACCCATCAATTTTAAAAAATCATACAAAAATTCTCAAAATTTTCCAAAATTGCACCACTTCTCAAATCAACTACACAATTCACAAATCATCAACAAAACAACCATTTGATCAATAATTCATCACATAAACCTATTTCCAACATTTTTTGAAAATCTCGCCCGAAATCGTCGTGACAAAAACTCACAAAACTATGACCAAAACGTAGACAAACACGTGGATAACCGAAAGCTCACCTTAAAATTTGAGATTGGTCGACCTTTAGCGCCAAACGGCATCGAAAACTCCTGGAACCCTCCATGTTTTCGTTGTGTTCGTAAAAAGAGAGAGAAATGATAAAGGAGAGAGAAAAGTTGATGAGTTCTCTTTATATACATCTCCCTTCATCGACCCACACACACGAAACTCGAGGTACATCCCTTGGCCTCTTTCCAATCCATCCAACCACCTTGACACAAACTTATAACTTCCATAGATGACTCCAGTTTACAACTTAGCCATTTCTCACACAATACTCGCGTTCCCGGACTCGTTACACACCTCGAATCGCTTGTCGCATAATCTCGGGCATATCAACGTATCGAACACGATTTACAACTTTTAATTATTATTTATTTTGTATTTAGTCAGTGTTTTTAATTTATTAAATCCCCCGAACTGCTAATTACTTGAAAGTATTCACCCAAAATCCATTATTTACGTTCCTATCGAGCCGAACTCGTTTCCCAACACCAACTCTCACACTCAAATGTCCTCACACATTTAGAACATTAGAATTTACCTTCCGGTCATGGCGCCAAGAGCAAAGGTTCTAGGCATGTCACGCTTTAAGTGACACCGTGGAGGGAGAAACTACACGACACCAGTTGCAGCGTTTGAGGTAGAGAGCTATTTCATGTAACACTTAATGTGATGCCACAGGGGTATAACCCCCACAGCTTTACCTGTAATGTGAAACTATTCAAAGTGATGAATTGATAAAAATTTTAGAAAATTTTGAGGATCTTCCAGGTATCAAATGGATCCAAATACGACCCAATACCTCAAAAATTAACTCAATTACACTAATGAAATTATCATAGAAAATTAGGTAAATTAGGAAATAATTAATAAGGATTTGCAATTTAATTGAATTATAAAGAGTTTTAGTGATTAACGGGTCATACTGAGATTCATAGGAGCCGAGTCAGAGGTCGTGTGAGTGCATATTAGCTTGAATACAGGTAAGTAAACCAGTGAGTAATTTTACACTTATTTCTTAAGCTTTAAATTATTATTGTTATTGCTTTATTTCTATTTTGGAAAATCCATTCCTCTGTATTGTCCAAGGGCATGTGGATTAACGTGATCCTTTGGTAAGACAGGTTATCTAAGGTAATATGCCAGAGCTACAAACTCGGGATTCATGATATTGGTTTATGGTTCTATATCGTGTAACGGCCCGTTATTTATTAATGTCGTTATTTTAATTAATTTCATATTTGGATGCCAACACAGATGACACGTGGACGCCTCGGATAGACTAGGCATGACTTGGACCTAAGGACTGACTGTGTACCGCTGTTTACTTGAATTCAATGATGTAGTAATGTTTCTATTTTTATTATGATGTATTATTCATCACCGGAGTGTACAAATAATTACTTGTCGGGCGAGTTTAAGCGCCGGGGTTTAGTGTTGTAGAACACGCCAACGCGAGGGTACGGTAGCTGTGAGGCCGGGCGTTGGGGTTTGATTAGATTTAATCAATATAGCATGCCTGAGGTTGAGGATTGATTTAATGGGATTTAAATATAACTTTAGGCTATAAATCAATTAGGTACACTAAGTGTGGGACCACCTTGGGAAGTATGCCGGATGCGGGGCACGGGGAGCCGGGTCGTCGGGAAGTTAGTGTGACCCTATTTACCATTTTATGAAATTTAATTGATGGTTAGAATAGGTTATATAAGTTGAACCAAATTGGAATTAAATAAGTCCTATAGTTTGAATTGAATAAATCAGAACACCTAGGATGATTCTCAAGATGCACAACATGGAGATTCAATACAAATTGTGTTATGATAAGGTGTCCAGAAATTGGGTGACAAAGGCTTGACAAGGATTGTTCGATTAGCCTCGAGATGCGTGTGAACGCCAGATTAAAAACACAACACAAAAATATAGATCGATCGGTGGAGAATATGCAGATTTGTGATTTTTGAGCTTGGAGAAGTGAGATCAGAGCTGGAGTGAGGAAGAAAAAAGAATTTGACATTCAAACAATGAAATCTAAGGTAATTTGTTCATCAAATCTAGATTTTTTTAGGAAAATTTGATGATTGTGGATTATGTTGAGGTTTAAACTAATTCATGATGAAATTCATCACTGTTTTTGGTTGATTTGTGGTTACTGAGGTTAGTTTTGATGGATTAGATCAAATAAAATTGGGTTTGGAGAAAATTTAGGGAATTTGGTGATTTCGAATTTATTTACATGCATACTTTGATCTGCTATTTTGAATGAAAATTCTTGTTTAATCAGTGTTTTGGAGAGGGAATTGATGTTATTGAAGTGTGTGGGTTGTTGTGGGATGTTTGTGATGTGTTTAGGAACGAGAAAAACTAGAAATTCGTTTCTAGAAATTATGGGCAGCGTGCAATTAGCGCGCTAGGTGATGAACACTAGCACGCTAATCACGCTGGGGAAGACGATGAACAGTGCCGAAAATCAATTAGCGCGCTAATTGATCTAACTAGCGCGCTAATACCACCCTGAACTTTAAATAAAATATGAAATCGAGCCTAACTAATTATAAATCTATTTAATTGACCAATAAACCACGAAATTAGATCTCAGGAGTCACGGGACAGTAGTTGGAGTCGGGGACTAGTCAGGGGTCGGACCAAGGGTATTTTCGGGATTTTTGAGCGCAGTTTGAGGTACGTAAAATCCAACTAAACACCACTACTGCATTTACTTATTGTTATTTCATTTGAACTGTAAATTATTGATAATCTATGTGTCCATTCTTACTGGGACGGTTGAGTTTTTCCGTCTATGTATCCGGGGGATTGTGTAGTCGCTTACTAGGTATGGTCTAAGACACAGTCGAATGGTCAATGGTGTAGGCCACGACAGGGCTCTTGGTCCTCAGTACACATCTTGGATAGCTAGTTCACACCCATTTGTACATCTTTGTATTTATATTCATGCGATGAGCCTTGAGCAGTTGTCTGCATTTATCTTTCTTTCCGCATGTTTATTTAACACTATGTATTGATTGTCATTTACATTCTTTAATTATGATGCACGGTGGTTTTCCTTGGGATTTTACTTACTGGGCTCGTCATCTGCCTTTCGTGATGGCTGAGCACAAATCCTAGTACTAGCAGGGGTAAGGGGATTCGTGGCGATTTCATCTAACTTACCTACGCCGAGGCCTGCTAGTACGTGTGTAGCTAGTTATATTTTGATATTTTGTATTATCTTTTGGGGATTTGGAGATTATATTCCACACCTGTACTTGTATATATACTGCTATAGTTGATCGCCTATATGCACAGTACTGCCAGGATTTCCACTATAGGCTGAATAATAAAACTATATATGCTTTGTTAATAATATTAAGGCTTCCGCTTTATTTTGCAATAAATGTTGATTAATATAATTGTTTCAAACATTAAAAGATGTAAGTTACTAATGAATGATGAGCACGGGTGATGTGGCCAGGCTTCAAGTGTTGAGGCAAAGAAGTAGCTGACCACGGGGTGGCCTCAAAATTTAGGGACGTCACAAATTTGGTATCAGAGCTTAGGCTTGAGGAGCCTAGGGGATGAAGCGTGGATTTTGGTTAGCTCTGATACCGCACAATTTCGTATCAGAGCGAGAGTTTCGAGGAATCTCTAGATAAAAACTTTTCAAGAACATAAACTTTAAAAATAAATTAGTTGTGGAAACCCGATGAATTGCTTAGAACTTTTAGTTAGGAAGCAATGGAAGCGGGTAGAGTTAGGATTGTTATGTGATATATTTATTGTTGTATATATATATATATATACTATACGCATACGTATATTGGGAACTGATCCGGACATGAAAATCGATGCAGACCACTATGGACTGACAGACTCCTACTACTATCCCTTCGACTACTCAGCAGGAGGTTGGGGAGACCAGTGATCACACAACTAGAGAGGTAGCTGATCTGTGAGCCATGGTGCAGAGAGTTACGAATTAGCAGTTATTGCAGCAGGCACAGATGGTAGAGCTTATGGAGTATATACGAGGCTCGAGGATACCTGCAGTGGCATTGACTACTGAGTTAGTTACACCTACCACTCTAGCCCCATTAGCACCAACAGTTGACACACAGGAAGCATGGACTGAGTCATTGATAGAGAGAGCTGAGCCTGTTTTGATACCAGCAGATACCACCGAGGTGACGCCTACTACAACAGAGCAGTAGATAGTTGTTTCGACCGCCAGGAATAGGACGTCTAAGGCAGCGAAGATGGTGAAAGATTTTATGAGGTTTAACCCTACTTACTTTACTGGGGTCAGTGATCCAGAGGATGCGGGACGTTGGTTGATGATACACCAGCGCCTACACCAGTTGTTAGAGGTACTAGAGGCAGATCAGGCACGTATTTCGGGGTACTGTTTGAGAGGCCAGGCAGCAGTTTGGTGGATGACCTACACCGACACTCATTCCGGACCATCTACGTGGGCGAAGTTTCGACAGTTGTTTCTTGATGAGTATATTCCCACTGAGGTGCAGTTGAGGCTTAGAAAGCAGTTCCTGGCACTGAGACAGGGTACCATGACAGTATCACAGTACATGGATAGATTCAGGTACCTTATGATGTATGCCATGAACGTGGCGAACATTGAGAGACTCCAGATCTACTATTTCATCAGGGGATTGGATGAGAGGATTGGTGGTGTGATTGTTGCGAGTGGAACCGAGACTTTACAGGCTTTATATGATAGGGCATTGGCTCGCGAGACATACTTACAACATAGGGGTGAGCTGATAGACAGGTCTGGGCAGAGTTCTCGATCTGATCAGAGGCCAAAGAGATAGAGGGACCAGTCTGATCGATAGAGGCAGGATTAAGGTCGACGAGATAGGCGTCCAAAGCAGTGGAGAGGGGATGATAGGCAGCTAGTGCATACAATAGCACCAGCACAGCAGCAGCGATAGTAGCCGCAACAACAGTACTAGGACAGGGATCAGGGTGGTCATGACAGGGGTCAAAGGGACCGAGGTCAGGGTCAGAGATATGATGATAGATCGACGGAGAGGCGAGAGACGCGCAGGTGTTTTAGGTGCGGCAGAGGGGACACTTGAGGTTTGAGTGCAGAGCACCATCACCACGACGAGATCAGGGTCCGGATAGGGATGAAGTGCATGCAGTGGCACAGCTAGACTCAGAAGCTACTAGGCAACTAGTTGAGGGTACGTTATTTATTCACAGTAGACTTATTCATGCCATGTTTGATTCCGATAGTACATTATCTTTTATTGTTGGACGTTTAGTGGGGGAGTTAGGGTTAGACACACGCACACTTAAGACTCATCTTGTTCTCAGCACAGCTGCTGGGGATTAGATTTACCCTAACCAGATAGTTCGGATGTCATGAAAGAGGTTGTCGGACATCAGTTGCAAGCTGATCTCTAAGTATTGGAGTACTTGGAGTTTGACGCACTCTTCGGGATGGACTGGCTGTCGGCTTACCATGCACAGATAAATTGTTTTGGGAAGAGGGTACAGTTTAGTATTCCGAGTTTACAAGATTTTTCGTTGTGCGGGACCGTATACGAGTTACCTATTGCGAGAGGTTGGATAGCGACTACTCAGGAGATGGAGGAGTATGCAACAATTGTTGAGCCCGAGACTGGAGTACCTGTTAGGATTGAGGAGGTACCAGTAGTCTGAGATTTTGTTGACGTCTTTCCAGATGATTTACTCGGATTACCACCTCGAGCGATAGAGTTCATTATAGAGTTGATACCAGGGACACAACCTATATCTAGCAGACCGTACTGGATGTCACCGATGGAGCAAGAGGAGGTTAGGAGACAGTTAGAGGACTTATTGGCGAAGGGATTCATTCATCCGAGTATGTCACTGTAGGGAGCGCCAGTGTTATTTGAAAGGAAAAAGGATGGATCAATGATGATGTGTGTAGACTACCGGAAGCTGAATCAGGTGACAATTAAAAACCGTTATCCACTTCTGAGGATCGACAATCTGTTTGACCAGTTGACAGGTGCACAGTTCTTCTCGAAGATCGACTTACGCTCAGGATATTACCAGTTGCGGACTCGAGAAGAGGACATTAAGAAGACTTCTTTCAGTACCAGATACGGGTTATTCGAGTTTACGGTGTTACCATTTGGGTTGACAAACGTTTCAGCAGTTTTCATGGATCTGATGCACCGAGTGCTGAGACCCTACTTGGATAGATATGTGATAGTCTTCATCGACGACATATTGATATACAGTCGAACGCGAGAGGATCACGAGAGTCATCTCCGATCAGTCCTGAAGATGTTGAGGGAGCATCGACTGTATGCGAAATTCAGTAAGTACGAATTTTGGATGAGGGAGGTGAAATTTCTAGGACATGTTATCAGTGGCCAGGGCATCTCTGTTGAAGGAGACAAGATTAGAGCGGTGATCGATTGGAAGACACTAGAGACTGTTTTTGAGATACGGAGTTTCTTGGGTTTAGCAGGATACTACCATCGATTTGTACAGGATTTCTCAACAATTGCAGCACTGATGATGAGGTTGACGAAGAAGGATGATCCTTTTAAGTGGTCTGAGGAGTGTGAGTGGGCATTTCTGGAGTTGAAGAAGAGACTGACTTCTACACCAGTGTTGACATTACCTGAGCCACGGAAGAGTTTGACAGTTTACACTGATGCTTCGAGGACTGGGCTGGGATGTATTCTGATGCAGGAGGGATGACCAGTGGCTTACTTATCCAGGCGATTGCGACCACAAAAGTGTAACTACCCCGTACACGATTTAGAGCTTGCGGTAGTTGTGTTTGCGCTAAAGGCTTGGAGACACAATCTCTACGGAGAGAAGTTTGTTCTTTACACAGATCATCAGAGCTTACCCTACATCTTTATGTAGAAAGATCTGATTATGGGTCAGAGGAGATAGTTAGAGTTACTGAAAGACTATGACTTCACGATCAAGTATCATCCTGGTAAGGCCAATGCAGTGGCAGATGCTTTAGTAGATGTGGAGTTAACACTCAGACTGGTACTCGACTTGTGGGACAGTTGGAGGCAACATCAGTTATGAGCATCTCAGACATTGCAGCGACACACAATGTTCAGATTTGTAGTCAGATGAGAGTACTGACAATGTCACTAAAGCGGGTATCAGAGTGTCAGAGGGCTAATGGGCTTTATGAGTGGTTTAGTGGGCTAGCATGGGATCCCGAGTGCACTGATTGGATAGAGACAGCGGATCGATCTTTGCGACACAGAGGTTGACCGTGGATACTAACAGTACCAGAGATCAGAAATAATATATTAGAGGACGCTCACAGGTCACGTTATACAGTTCATCCGGGCAGAACCAAGATGTACCACGATTTATGGCGATTATTTTGGTGGCCTGGAATGAAGGCTGATGTGGGAGAGTATGTTCGTGGATGTCATATATGTCAGCAGGTGAAGGCGACCGGGTGGATTGCTGCAACGGTTACCTATTCCTCAAAGGAAATGTGAACACCTTACCATGGATTTTGTCAGTGGATTACTGCAGACATCCAGGCGACATGATGCGATTTGGGTAGTGATTGATAGACTGACGAAATCAGCGCACTTCATACCAGTTTTGATGCGATACACATTTCCTCAGTTGAGCAGACTATTCGAGTAGGAGATTATGATACAACATAGGGTGTCGATCTCTATAGTATCCGACAGGGATCCCAGGTTCACTTCGAGGTTCTGGGGAGCGATGCAGGAGTAGTTTGGCACTAGGTTGCAGTTCAACACGACTTATCATCCTCAGACAGATGGCCAGCAGAGGTTTGGGATTAAGGGGAAATTGGCACCGAGATTTATTAGACTTTACCGAGTCGTAGAGAAGGTTGGCAGTGTGGCATATAGATTAGACCTACCGGCAGAGTTAGCAGGGATTCATCTTACCTTCCACGTTTTGATGTTGCGATTGGCTAGGACAGGGCCACGACCTATGGTTGATGTGCGATAGGTTGATGGTTAGCCTGACGCAACTTATGAGGAATGACCGTTGGTAGTATTAGATCGTAAGATCCAGGCTCTCAGGAACAGGGAGATATCCAAAGTACTCGTACGGTGGTAGTGTCACGGTCCTGAGGGACTTACCTGGGAGTTGGAGTCGACCATGCGAGAGCGTTATCCCCAATTATTCCACGATATGTTTTAAACTAACTCAAATTTCGGGATGAAATTTCTTTTGGTTGGGAAGAATTATAACGGCCCGTTATTTATCAACGCCATTATTTTAATTAATTTCATATTAGGATGCCAGTTCGAATGACACGTGGATGCCGCAGATAGACTAGGCATGACCTGGACCTAGGGACTGACTTTGTACTGCTATTTTCTTGAATTCAATGATGTATTAATGTTTCTATTTTTATTATGATGTATTATTCATCACCGGTGTGTACATATAATTGCTTATCGGGCGAGTTTGAGCGCCGGGGTTAGTGTCATAGAACACGCCAACGCGAGGGTATGGTAGTTGTGAGGCCAGGCATTGGGGTTTGATTAGATTTAATCAATATAGCATGACTGAGGTTGAGGGTTGATTTAATGGGAATTAAATATAACTTTAGGCTAAAAATCAATTAGGTACACTAAGTTTGGGTCTGCCTTGGGAAGCGTGCCGAACACGGGGCACAGGGAGCCAGGTCGTTGGGAAGTTAGTGTGACCCTATTTACCATTTTATGAAATTTAATTGATGGTTAGAATAGGTTATATAAGTTGAACCAAATTGGCATTAAATAAGTCCTATAGTTTGAACTGAATAAATCAGCACACCTTGGATGATTCTCGAGATGCACAACATGGAGATTCAAGACAGATTGTGTTATAATAATGTGTCTAGAAATTGGATGACACAGGCTTGACAATGATTGTCCAATTAGCCTTGAGACGCGTGTGAATGCCAGATTAAAAACACAACATATAAATATATGATCGATTGGTGGAGAACATGCAGATTTGTGATTTTTGAGCTTGGTGAGATGAGATCAGAGTTGGAGTGAGAAAGAAAAGAGTATTTGGCATTCAAACAACGAAATCTAAGGTAATTTGTCCATCAAATCTAGATTTTTTGGGAAAATTTGATGATTGTGGAGTACGTTAAGGTTCAAATTGATTTATAATGAAATTCATTACTATTTTTTGTTGATTTGTAGTTATTGCTGGTTAGTTTTGATGGATTAGATCAAATCGAATTGGGTTTGGGGAAAATTTAGGGAATTTGGTGATTTTGGATTTACTTACATGCACACTTTGATCCGTTGTTTTGGGTGAAAATTCCTGTTTAATCAGTGTTTTGGAGAGGGAATTGATGTTATTGAAGTGTGTGGGTTGTTGTGGGATGTTTGTGATGTGTTTAGGAACCAGAAAAACCAAGAATTCATTCTTGGAAATTCTGGGCAGCGTGCAATTAGCACGCTAGGTAATGAACACTAGCGCGCTAATCATGCTGGGGAAGATGATGAACAGTGTCGAAGATCAATTAGCGCTAATTGATCTGACTAGCGCGCTAATACCACCCTAAACTTTAAATAAAATATGAAATCGAGACTAACTGATTACAAATCTATTTAATTGACCAATAAACCCCAGAATTAGATCTCAGGAGTCACGGGACAGTAGTTGGAGTCGAGGACTAGTTGGGGGTTGGACTGGGGGTATTTTTACGATTTTTAGCGCAGTTTGAGGTACGTAAAACCCAACTGAACACCACTATTGCATTTGCTTATTGTTATTTCATTTGAGCTGTAAATTATTGATAATCTACGTGTCCATTCTTACTGGGGTGGTTGAGTTTTCCCGTCTATGTATCTGAGGGGTTGTGTGGTCGCTCACTAGGTGTGTGGTCTAAGACACAGTCGAAGGGTTGATGGTGTAGGCCACGACAGGGCTCCAGGTCCTCAGTACACATCTTGGATAACTGGTTCACACCCATTTGTACATCTTTGTGTTTATATTCATGCGATGAGTCTTGAGTAGTTGTTTGCATTTCTCCTTCTTTTTGCATGTTTATTTAACAGTATATATTGATTGTCATTTACATTCTTTAATTATGATGCACGGTGGTTTTCCTTGAGATTTTATTTACTGGGCTCGTCATCTGCCTTTTGTGATGGCTGAGCGCAGATCCTAGTACTAGCAGGGGTAAGGGGATTCGTGGCGATTTCATCTGACTTACCTATGCCGAGGCCTGTTGGTACGTGTGTAGCTAGTTATATTTTGATATTTTTTATTATCTTTTGGGGATTTGGAGATTATATTCCACACCTGTACTTATATATATATACTGTTATAGTTGATCGCCTATATGCACAGTACAGCCGGAATTTCCACTATAGGCTGAATAATAAAACTATATGCTTTGTTGATAATATTAATGCTTTCGCTTTATATTGCAATAACTGTTGATTAATATAATTGTTTCAAACATTAAAAGATGTAATTTACTAATAAATGATGAGTTGGGTGACGTGGCCAGGTTTCAGGTGCTGAGGCAGAGAAGTAGCTGACCACGGAGCGGCCTCAAAATTTGGGGCCGTCACATATAGAGTGAGAATTCTTATCTGGATTTCTAGGGAATCTCATCCGCGTGGACTTTAGGATGGTGGGAGTGTACCACATCATAAGCTTCAAGTCTTGTAGCTATTTTTCCTCGACTCAATGACCGTTCGGTCGAGACCATTTCTGTTTATCTATTTGTTTCCATAACACTCATATTCGATTTCTTAGTTGTTTATTTACGGTCTTGTGTATTCATGCACTCTCTGTTCCTTTCTTTCTATATGCATGAATTAGACTAATTTATTTATTTTGAAATATTGTATTTATGTTCTGCTTAGCGTTACTTATCTGGACTCATCATTCTTGTGTTTGACAGAGTTCAAATCCATAGTCTAGCAAGGGGAAGGCTCTATAGCTAGGCGATATCATTTGAGGATACTGGAGCAGTTCTTTCCACTTGTGACATAGGTGATTCTCTTGTAATATTGTATATACTTGTTTTGAAACACTAGAATTTGGATTTTAAAGAGATCTTGGGCATGCATATCTTGCTGTTATTCTTCTTTAACTTATTTATTGATGATATATATGCGGGGTTTCTACACTCTAGGTTGTCTTAACTGTTAGGAAATATGCCCTAGGTCAATCCATTAATAGTCTTTATGAATACATTTTAGTTAATGAAATAAAGGATTTTATTTGTTGTTTATTATAATTGATTTGCATGTTTACATTATAATAAGATCTATGGGTATTTACAGAAATATCCTATATGTCCCTAGTCGATTATTATACTGGAAACTATAATGAATTAAGACTAGTGTGAGTCTTGATTGATGATCATACGTATAGGAATACGAATCAAGATCATAAGTACTTGTTAGGGAACAAAGTACTGGACCAACCCACTATGAGAACATCACATGGATTATGTCATAGTTGTTTCTCATGATAGGTATATTTTTTAGTCCTCTGACTTAAGATTACCAGAGACTTCAACATTAGGAATACAGTGATTTGACGCAATCAAACGTTGTCTTTAACCGAACGATTATAAAGGTTGTGATTGATTACTGTGTGAATAATGTGGTGAAGTTGTGTAATCGAGATAGAATTTGTCCCTCTCATATAAAGAGAGATATCCAGTAGATCCCTCGATGTGTTAGACTGTTAAAAGGCCTAGTCTAAGTGAATTGATATTGATCAATGTCACTTAGATGTTTTCAGTCTACCTAGAATCGAGACTAGTACGATTGAACATGTTGGATGACAATTCCATGCCTTATGTTTGATCAAAAGAATATCGTGTGACAAAAGAATGTTATATACACTATTGATTAGGCTGTATCGATTTGATATTCGTACAACTTGGGTTGTCATAATGTCTTGCTAGAGGCCGCTTATGACTTGTATACCAAAATGTGTTTTGGTACACTGCCAACGTTATATGAGCCTATTGGGTCGCACATTAAAAATGGTTTGCGAGATTTTAAAATGGTTCGGAAGAATGAATTTTATATGATAAAATTCATGACAGAAACATCCTTGTAGTGTATTACACTTATACTTCTTTAAGTAGGGGTATATGTGTAATTTACTTAACCGTCTATATACAAGGGTTGTATAAATAGACACTTTGAGTTAGAATACAAGTACACGAAAGATTTAAAAGGGCCGAAACTCTATTTTCGTTTTAAGAAACGACTTAGGGTTTTTGGTATGCTCTGGATTGTTTTGGAGAGAAACAAAAGGTTTGGTATTCTCTCGAAGCTAGCACTTCAAATCTCAGTCGCCGTTCGTGTGTGGATTGCTGATAGAGGACGTTCGTCATTGGCAGCATCTTAGAGATTGATTAACCTTTAGAAAGGTACATTGCGACTGAGGTATGATTAAGTTTTCATAGTTTAAACGTGTTTTAATGAAATCAGATTCGGATCCTGTTAGGGTTTTTCTCAAAATAGTTTTGAAATCTCCGCTGTGCATGAACCCTAAAACCTAACAGTAGTATCAGAGCCTTCGAGTTTGATTCCATTAAACTCATTGCATGTTTTCTTATGATATATGATTGAAAGCATGTTAATAGTTGATGTATATGTGATATACATAAGTTTTCTGTGAGATTTATTATCATGGTTTATGTATATGATACATATATTCATGATTTAATTGAAATCAGTTTTGTACATGCAAGTAACCATGTTAGGTTAATTTGAATAATTTTAATGAATTGAATTTCGTATTTTGTGATCCATGACACCATTAGGTATAATCTTTATTTTCGTGTATTGATGCATAGATGAAATCTCTGTAATTCAGTATGCATATTTATGTTACATTAATTTAAGTTTCTTAAATTGTATAAGTCTGAATGTTAATTCGAAATTAATATGATTAGGTTCGATTGAGATAGTAGTTCATGATTCAACTACATATTTGTGATTATTTGGATGAAGATCGAAATTGCAAATAATAATTTTCGAAATTATTTATTCATCTTGTTATATCTATTTTGTTATGAAGTTTCTATTTGATAAAGATAGATAATAAATTAGATTAGGAGATATATGCAAAATCGATTTCATTATCCCTATTGGATAGGAGATAAATATGGAGAAGTTTGTTATTGGTGATATGCTAGGATTCAAATATCTAAAGTTCTAATTGGATAAGGATAAGATGATTAGTTAGATTTGGGCCCGAGTTAATTAAAAACGTTTTAATTGACTTAATTTTGGATAAATTAAGGGGTAAATTTAGTATAGTAAAATCAGCGAAAAATATGATTTTCTATAGCGAATTTCAATTTTTGGAATTGAGATCCGTCTTCTAAAAACTAAAAAAATAATAAAAAAATGGGGGCACTGCCCCCTCGTTTTCCTGATCATTGATCGGTCAATGAACCACCACTCGCCGACCGGTCAATGGAACCATCACCATGACCACCGGCCAATGGACCGCCGTCTAACTAATCCTAGCGCACAGAAATTCTTCTATTAGTGAATAGCATAAAAATTTCTTAAATTGTTTAGTGGTTCTACAAATCAATAAAATATATGATATTTCATTGTTTACTTAAAAAATCACTAAAACTGAATAAAATCCCTCTATTAAATCTTAAGTCTTGTGCCATCCAATTTTAAACACTTATCAAGGCCTCGATCGCACTAATATAGTTTCAGTCATAGTTGGGCGTATTGTGTTATCTTGGTGAGATAAGTTGGGTAAGAGTTACCTAAATGTTTAAATTGGTCCGACTTAATAAAGCTATCAAAATAGTTTTGGACTTTAGGCATATGATGAGATAAAAACATGCTAAGACATAAGATCTCCTGTATCTCATAAAAATATCTAAAATTACGTAAGATGTAATTGGTAACTGTTACCTACCTAAATAATCTAGTTCTGTGTTTCATGCCATAGTCATAGAATTAGGTGAAATATGGATTTAGTCCCCTAAATAAACAGTATGTTTTAGGAGGTTGTTAATTTAGTGGGAGTCTATTCCTCTATACTAAAATAAACTCTACATAATCTTTATTGTAGATCAATGGCCTCTTCAAGTAACAATTATCCCCTGTCACTGCGATCTATCCTTGAGAAGGATAAGCTATCTAGAACTAACTTTCTTGACTGGTTCAGAAACTTGAGAATCGTTCTCAAGCATGAACGCAAGTTGTATGTCCTGGATGCTCCGATCCCTTAGTACCCACCAGCCAATGCTACGAAAGCTGTGAAGGATGCGCATAATAAGCATGTCAACGATTCTACTGATGTTGCATGTATTATGTTGGCAACTATGGTTCCTGAACTTCAGAAGGACATGGAACTAATGGAAGCCTACGACATGGCTGTAATGCTGAAGGAAATGTTTTAACAGCAAGCTAGGAAAGAAAAGTTCGAGACAGTCAAGAACCTGCATTCTTGTAAGATGACTGAGGGTGCGTCAGTTTAGTCCTCATGTTCTGAAGATGAAGGGCTATGCTGACCAAGTTGATAGACTTGGATTTCCCATAAGCCAAGAGTTAGCTACGGATTTGATCCTAAATTCATTACCGGAGAGTTACTCACAATTTGTGATTAACTACAATATGAATAATATGGAGAAATCAATTTCAGAGTTGCATTTGATGCTCAAAACTGCTGAACAAAATATCAAGAAACCCTCTAGTAATGTGCTGATGGTCCAAAAGGGAAAAGGAATGAAGAAGAAATGCGAAGGTAAGGCTAAAGTTGCCAAGGCTGCTGCTACACCTGTCGCAAAGCCTATGAAACAAGTCAAGCCCCAGTCTATTCCTGCTTTAAAGCACCAAAAGGAAAATGAAGGAAATTGTCATTTCTGCCATGCACCTGGACATTGGTTCAGAAATTGCAAACTCTATTTGGAAGATCTAAAGAAGAAAAAGGGTAGTGCGTCTACCACCTCAGGTATTTATGTTATTGAAATTAATTTATCTACTAGTGATTCTTGGGTATTGGATACCGGATGTGGATCTCACATTTGTATAAGTGTGTAGGGACCCACCAGAAGTAGAAAGTTGAAGAAAGGTGAAGTCATCCTCTGCGTAGGGAATGAAGCAAGAGTTGCTGCCCTGGCTGTTGGATCATATGACTTAGTCTTACCTAGTGGAATTATCTTAACTTTAAATAATTGTTATTTTGTGCCTGCCTTGAGTAGAAACATCATTTCTGTTTCATTCTTGGATATGGATGGTTTTGACTTTATTATTGCGAATAATAGATGTTCAATTTCTCGTAAAGGCATTTTTTATGCAAATGCTGATTTGTGTGATGGTCTTTATATTCTAAGCATGAAAAGGTCCACTGATACTCCAGTCTTTAACATAAATACAAAGAGATTTAAGTCAAATGATTTGAATTAAACCTATCTTTGGCATTGTCGTCTCGGACACATAAATGAGAAACGCATAACAAAGCTCCATAAAGATGGACTTCTAGATTCATTTGATTTAGAAACATATGAAACGTGCGTATCTTGTTTACGAGGCAAGATGACTAAAAGTCCCTTTACTGGACACAATGAAAGGGAAAGTGATTTATTATGTCTAAAACATACTGATGTATGCGGTCCTATAAACACAATGGCTAGAGGAGGTTATCAGTACTTCATTACATTTACTCATAATTTCAGCAGATATGATTATGTATATCTTATGAAACATAAAGCTGAATCATTTGAGATGTTTCGAACGTTTCAAAATGAAGTGCAGAATCAACTTGGTAAAACTATCAAAACACTTCGATCAGATCGAGGTGGTGAATATTTAAGCCAAGAATTTGATGATCATCTTAGAAATTGTGGGATTGTCTCCCAATTGACTCCACCAGCAACTCCACAATGGAATGGAGTTTCTGAAAGGAGAAATCGAACCATATAATATGGTTTGATCTATGATGAGTCATGTGGATCTTCCATTATCCTTTTGGGGTTATGCATTACAAATTGCAGCTTTCACTCTAAATCGAGTTCCTTCTAAAGCGGTTGATAAAACACCATATGAGATATGGTACGGGAAGAGACCTAGTTTGTCTTTTCTTAAGATTTGGGGTTGTGAGGCTTACGTAAAGCGACAAATCTCAGAAAAACTAGCACCTAAATCTGATAAGTGTTTATTTGTGGGTTATCCTAAGGAGACAAAAGGATATTACTTTTATAATCCCGTTGAGAACAAAGTGTTTGTTGCTCGGTATGGTGCCTTTATGGAAAAACAGTTTATTTCAAAAGACACTAGTGAGAAAGAAATAAATCTTGAAGAAGTTCAAGAATCATAGATAAACACTGAACCGCTAATGGAAGTTCAACAACATTCTGAACCAGTTGAACCTCCGCAAGTGACACAAGGCCCATGTAAATCTGGTAGGGTAAGACATGAGCCAGAGAGATTCAGATTTCTCATTACTGATAGTTGTGATGTGTTGCTTATGGATCAAAATGAGCCCACCACTTATCAGGAGGCTATGTCTTGACCAGACTCAGATAAATGGCTAAGTGCCATGAACTCTGAGATGCAATCCATGTATGATAACTAAGTTTAGAACTTGGTTGATTTACCTGAAGGTGGTAAGACCATTGGATGTAAATGGGTTTTCAAGAAGAAAATCGACATGGATGGCAAAGTGCATACTTTCAAAGCAAGACTTGTAGCAAAAGGTTTCAGGCAGACTCAAGGTGTTGATTATGATGAAACTTTTTCGCCAGTAGCCATGCTTAAATCCATAAGAATTTTAATTGCCATTGCTGCATATTATGACTATGAGATATGACAAATGGATGTAAAAACAACATTTCTTAATGGAAAGCTGCTTGAGGACGTGTATATGACACAACCTAAAGGTTTTGTATATCCTGAGAATTCTAGGAAGTTATGCAAGCTTCAAAGATCCATTTATAGATTAAAGCAAGCTTCTCGAAGTTGGAATCTTCGTTTTGAGGAAGCAATCAAGGATTTTGGCTTTATTAAGAACGAAGATGAGCCTTGTGTATACAAGAAGGTCAGTGGGAGTGTAGTTGTTTTTCTGGTACTGTATGTTGATGATATATTACTCGTTGGAAATGGCATCCCAACATTGCAGAGTGTCAAGTCTTGGTTAGGGAAGTGTTTCTCAATGAAAGACTTAGGAGATGCAGCCTATATCCTAGGGATAAAGATCTATAGGGATAGATCTAAGAGGCTAATCGGTCTAAGTCAGAGTGCTTACATAGACAAGGTACTGAATAGGTTCAGTTTGCAAAACTCTAAAAGAGGATTGTTGCCAATGTCTCATGGCATAAGTCTCAGCAAGAATCAATGTCCTAGGACAAATGATGAGCGAGATCGTATGAATAAGATTTCATATGCATCAGCTATTGGATCTATCATGTATGCAATGCTATGCACTCAACCTGATGTATCATATGCTTTGAGCACTACAAACAGATATCGGTCAGATCCTGGTGAGAGTCACTAGATAGCGGTAAAGAACATCCTTAAGTAATTAAGAAGGACTAAGGAAGTGTTCTTGGTCTATGGAGGTTTTGAAAATGATCTAGTTGTAAATGGTTACATAGATGCAAGTTTTCAAACTGATATAGATGATTTTAGATCGCAGTCTGGATATGTGTTTACTTTGAATGAGGATGCAGTAAGCTGGAAAAGTTCGAAGCAAGAGACTGTAGCAGATTCTACAACAGAAGTTGAGTATATTGCAGCGTCTGATGTAGCAAAGGAGGCAATTTGGATCAAAAAGTTCATTTCTGAACTAGGTGTCGTTCCAAGTATTGCTAACCCTATTTGTTTGTATTGTGACAATAATGGGGCAATAGCACAGGCCAAGGAATCTAGATCACACCACAAATCCAAACATATACTCAGGCGTTTTCATCTCATCAGGGAAATTATTGAGAGGGGAGACATAAAGATTTGTAGAGTTCCTACTGAAGACAACGTTGCGGATCCATTGACAAAGGCTCTTCCACAAGCGAAACATGATGGTCATGTTAGATCATTAGGCATTAGATGCATGAATGATTGGCCCTAGAGCAAGCTGGAGATGTTGGGAAATATGCCCTAGGTCAATCCATTAATAGTCTTTATGAATACATTTTAGTTATTAAAATAGAGGATTTCATTTGTTGTTTATTATAATTGATTTGCATGTTTACATTATAATAAGATCTATGGGTATTTACAGAAATATCCTAAATGTCCCTAGTCGATTATTATACTGGGAACTATAATGAGTTAAGACTAGTGTGAGTCTTGATTGATGATCATACGATGATCATACGTATGGACTGTTAAAAGGCCTAGTCTAAGTGAATTGATATTGATCAATGTCACTTAGATATTTTCAGTCTACCTAGAAATCTAGACTAGTACGATTGAACATGTTGGATGACAATTCCATGCCTTATGTTTGATCAAAAGGATATCATGTGACAAAAGGATGTTATATACACTATTGATTAGGTTGTATCGATTTGATATTCGTACAACTTGGGTTGTCATAATGTCTTGGTAGAGGCCGCTTATGACTTGTATACCAAAATGTGTTTTGGTACACTGCCAACGTTGTATGAGCCTATTGGGTCGCACACTAAGAATGGTTTTGCGAGATTTTAAAATGGTTCGGAAGAATGAATTTTATATGATAAAATTCATGACAGAAACGTCCTTGTAGTGTATTGCACTTATACTTCTTTAAGTAGGGGTATATGTGTAATTTACTTAAACATCTATATACAAGGGTTGTATAAATAGACACTTTGAGTTAGAATACAAGTACACGAAAGATTTAAAAGGGCCGAAGCTCTATTTTCGTTTTAAGAAACGACTTAGAGTTTTTGGTATGCTCTGGATTGTTTTGGAGAGAAACAAAAGGTTTGGTATTCTCTCGAAGCTAGCACTTCTAATCTCGGCCGCCGTTCGTGTGTAGACTGCTGATAAAGGGCGTTCGTCATTGGCAGCGCCTTAGAGATTGATTAACCTTCAGAAAGGTACATTGCGACTGAGGTATAATTAAGTTTTCATAGTTTAAACGTGTTTTAATAGAATCAGATTCGGATCCTGTTGGGGTTTTTCTCAAAATAGTTTTGAAATCTCCGCTGTACATGAACCCCAAAACCCAACATTAACTTGTACACTTTGAGGTTAATTGAGTAGTTTGATGTTTAACTGCTTCCGCTATAACAATGATAACTCACTAATTGATTCACTCAACCTTTAATTGCTTAATGAATGGTAAATGGTAAAGGAGGGCTTGCATGACTCAATGAGATTGGCTCGGGGTCCATGTAAGTCTAGACTAGGCAAGGCCCAGTTTAGGATTGTGGAACTGGGGCCGTCACAGCACCTCCATCCCTAATTAAAGCACCATTTCCATAACGATTGTATCTTGAGAGATTTGCAGGCATGTTCAAGGATTGGGACGAGCCAAATGAACAGTTGAAGAGCAGTCAAGAAAGTAAAGCAAGAGATGGAAAAGTGGTACCTGATACTTAGATGGCAGAGACTACACCGGCTATAGCGGCAGTAGTGACACCGACTCATACACCCACACCAGTAGTGGAGGTTACCCCGACAGTAGCTTTAGAGTATGTTATGGATCCACAGGCTTGAAGACTACGGGATTTCCTCAAGTTCCAGCCTACTTACTTTTATGGAGGTGGAGACCCTGAGGCAGTAGGGGACTAGATTGTGTCACATTAGCACATGCACAAGGAGTTGAACATGGAAGAGAGGCACAGGGCGAGACTATCCAGGACATGCTTCAAATCTGACGCAACGGTGTGGTGGACTAACTACCAGGAGACGCATGCTGATCCAACGACTTGGGCAGAATTCTGAGAGATATTCTATGACCAATTTATTTCGATGGAGGTTCGACTGAGGTTGAGAGAGGAGTTCCTATCCCGGAGACAAGGAAATCAGACCATGTTACAGATAGATTATACATGCCATGATTGAGGTTTTCGGACATCAATTGCCAGCTGATCTCCGAGTACTGGAGTACTTGGAATTCGACACACTTTTTGGGATGGATTGGCTGTCAGCTTACCATGCACAGATAGATTATTTCGGGAAGAGGGTAGAGTTTCGTATTCCAGATTTTCCAGTTTTCGTTGACTAGGATCGCATCTCAATTACCTATTACGAGAAGCAGATTAGCGACTACCCTGGAGATGGAAGATTTCGCAGGGATCGTTGAGCCCGAGATCGGAGTTCATGTTAGGATTGAGGACGTACCTATAGTCCGAGAGTTTCCCGATGTATTTCCAGATGACTTACCCAGATTACCACCACCACGGTCGATAGGGTTCATTATAGAGTTGATACCGGGGACCCAACCTATATTTAGTAGACCTTATCGGATGTCACCTATAGAGTAGGAGGAGGTCAGGAGACAGCTAGAGGATTTGTTAGCGAAAGGATTCATTCATCCGAGTATGTCACCGTGGGGAGCGCCAGTGTTATTTATGAGGAAGGAGGATGGATCGATGAGGATGTGTGTAGACTATCTGAAGCTGAATCAGGTGACAATCAAGAACCGTTACCCACTTCCGAGAATCGATGATCTGTTTGACCAATTGACAGGTGCAAAGTTTTTCTCGAAGATCGACTTACGCTCAAGGTATCACCAGTTACGGATTCGAGAAGAGGACATTAAGAAGACTGCCTTCAGTACCATATACGGGTTGTTCGAGTTTACAGTGTTACCGTTTGGATTGACAAACGCTCCAATAGTTTTTATGGATCTGATGCATCAAGTGCTGAGACCTTATTTGGACAGATATGTGATAGTTTTCATTGATGATATATTGATATACAACTGGACACGAGAGGATCACAAGAGTCATTTTCGATCAGTATTGACGACGTTGAGGGAGCACCGATTGTATGTGAAATTCAGTAAGTGTGAATTTCGGATGAGGGAGGTGAAATTTTTGGGACATGTTATCAGCGGTTAGGGCATGTCTATGGAGCGAGACAAGATTAGAGCGGTGATTGAATAGAAGACACCAGAGACTGTTGCGAAAATACAGAGATTCTTGGGTCTAGTAGGATACTATCGGCGGTTTGTACAGGATTTCTCCACGATTACGGCACCGATAATGAGGTTGATGAAGAAGAATGTTCCATTCAAGTGGTCTGAAGAGTGTGAGCGAGCATTTCTGGAGTTGAAAAAGCGATTAACTTCTGCACCAGTGTTGACGTTACTTGAGTTAGGGAAGAGTTTATCAATTTATACTAATGCTTCGGGGACTGGACTAGGATGTGTTCTGATGCAGGAGAGGCGACCAGTGGCTTACTTATCTAGGTGGTTGTGACCACATGAGTGTAATTATCTCGTACATGATTTGAAGCTAGCAGCAGTTGTGTTTGCGCTGAAGGCTTGGACACACTACGTATATGGAGAGAAGTTTGTCCTTTACACTGATCATCAGAGTCTACGCTACATTTTCAAGCAAAGAGATCTTAATATGCGTCAGAGGAGATGGTTAGAGTTGCTGAAGGATTATAACTTCACAATCGAGTATCATCCCGGCAAGGCCAATGTGGTGGCGGATGCATTGAGCAGATACAGAGTTAACAGCTAGACCATTGCTGGACACATTGACTGTTGGAGGCGGCATCAGTTATGAGCATGTCAGATATTTCAGTTACGCCTGATATACAAATCTGTGGTCAGATGAGAGTACCGATGGTGTCACTGCAGTGGGTATCGGAGTGTCAAAGGGCTGATGGGCTTTTATGAGCAGTTATGTGGATTGGCACGAGATCCCGAGTGTACTGATTGGACAGAGATGGCAGATCGATGTTTGCATCACAAGGGTCGACTGTGGGTACCAGCAGTGCTAGAGATTCGAGATAGTATATTAGAGGATGCTCACCGGTCGTATTATACAGTTCATCCAAGCAGAACCAAGATGTAACACGACTTGCAAAGATTATTTTGGTGGTTGGGGATGAAGACTGATTTCAGTGAGTATGTTCGAGGGTGTCATATATGTCAACAGGTGAAGGCGGAGCACAGGCGAATTGTTACAGCCGTTACTCATTCCTCAGTGGAAGTGGGAACACCTTACCATGAGTTTTATCAGTGGGTTACCGCAAGCATCTAGGCAACACGATGCGATCTGGGTGGTGATTGATAGACTGACGAAATCGGCGCACTTCATACTAGTTTCGATGTGATACACATTTCCTTAGCTTAACAGATTGTTTGAGCAGGAGATTATCAGACTGCATGGGGTGCCAGTCTCCATAGTGTCTGACAGGGTTCCCAGGTTCACTTCGAGGTTCCGGGAGCGATGCAGGAGCAGTTTGGCACTAGGTTGCAGTTCAGCACAGCTTATCATCCTCAGACAGATGGCCAGTCAGAGAGATTGATACAAATTTTAGAGGATATGCTGAGGGCTTGCATTCTGCAGTTTGGAGGTTCGTGGGAGGATTTCTTACCACTGTGTGAGTTCGCCTACAATAACAGCTATCAGGCTAGTATCGGGATGCCACCATTTAAGGCATTGTATGGGAGGCCCTACAGGTCACCAACGTGTTGGGCAGAGCCAGAGGATACAATTACGATAGAGCCGGAGATAGTTGTTGATCACACAGAGAAGATTTGACAGATTCACTAGAGGCTTCGAGCCGCGCAGGACAGACAGAAGAAATACGCGGATAGATACCATGAGAGTCTGAGCTATGAGGTTGGTGATATGGTTTATCTGAATGTTTCTCCTTGGAAGGGCCAGCAGAGGTTTGGGATTAAGGAGAAATTGTTGCCGAGATTTATTGGACCTTATCGGGTTGCGGAGAAGGTTGGCAGTGTGGCATATATTAGACCTACCGCAGAGTTAGCAAGGATTCATCCTACCTTCCACATCTCGATGTTACAATTGGCTACGACAGGACCACGACCCATGGTTGATGTGCGACAGGTTGATATCCAGCCTGACGTAACTTATGAGGAGAGGCCATTGGTAGTGTTAGATTGTAAGATCCAGACTCTCAAGAACAGGGAGATATCCAAGGTACTCGTATGGTGGCTGCATTATGGTACGGAGGGACTTACTTGGGAGTTGGAGTCGACCATGCGAGAACGTTATCCCCAATTATTCTATGGTATGTTTCGACTAACTCAAATTTCGGGACGAAATTTCTTTTAGTTGGGAAGAATTGTAACGGCCCATTATAATTATAACACCGTTATTTAATTATTTTCAGATTATGATGCCAGCTCGGACTACACGTGGACGCCACGGATAGGCTGGGCATGACCGAACCTATAGTACTGACTGTGTATTGTTGTGTTTTCTGGTGTTCTGTGATGTATTAATATTTTATTGTTATAATGCATTATTCATCACAGGTGTGTATATATAATACTTCTCGAGCGAGTTTGAGTGCCGGGGTTTTGTTTAGTAGAAAACGCCAATGCGAGGGTTCGGTAGTTGTGAGGCTGGGCATTAGGGTTTGATTAGATTTAATCAATACAACATGACTATGGCTGAGGATTTGGTTTAATGAGATTTAAATATAACCTTAGGCTAAGTTATATAATCCAATTAGGTACACCAAGTGTGGTACTGCCTCGGGAAGCATGTCGGACACGAAGCACAGGGAGCCGGATAGTCGGGAAGTTTGTGTGACCCAATTTACCAATTTATGGAATTTATTTGATGGCTTGGATAGGTTATATAGATTAAATCAAATGGAATTAATAAAGTCCTATAGTTGAACTGAATAAATCAGCACACCTAGGATTATCCTCGAGATTAACAATAGATCAAAACAAGGCAACTAGTGTCATGATAAGGTGTCTAGGAATTGAGTGACTCAGGCTTTACAAGGACCGTTCGATCAACCTCGAGATGCGTGTGAACACCAGATTAGAACCCAACATATAAATACCACAGATCAAGAGACATGCAAACCCAAAACCATTTTCTCAACCAAAATCTCAGATTTTTGGAAGAGAAATCCTTGTTAAGGAGGCAAAGGAGTGTTTGGAGACTGGATTTGGGAGCCAAACGACGAAATCTAAGGTAATTTACTTACAAATTCTCTGATTTTTGTAAAAAATTGATGATGTTTGGTTATGTTGAGGATCAAACAAAATTTGAGAATTCATCACTATTTGTGCTGGAATTGGGGCTTATGAGGTTAGTTTTGATGAGTTATGACAATTTGAATCGAATTTGTGGCAAAAATAAGTGTTTTGGTGAATTCAAAATTTCAAAACATGCACACTTTGATTCTCTGTTTTGGGTGAAAATTCTTGTTTAATTGGAGTTTTGAAGAGGAAATTGATGCTATTGAAGTGTGTATGTTGTTGTATGATATTTGGGAGGTGTTAGGGACCGATTCAGCTCAGAATCTGTTTCTGGAAATTCTGGGCAGGGTGCAATTAGTGCGCAAGGTGATGAACACTAGCGCGCTAATCACGCTGGGGAAGATGAAGATCTTCGTGCATGAACAGTGCACGAAGATCAATTAGCGCGCTAATACCAGACCCCTGAACTTTTAAAACATGAAATTAAGCTCAATGAATTACAAACCCATTTAATTAACGAATAAACACCTGAATTAGATCTCAGAAGTCACGGGATAGTAACTGGAGTCGGGGACTAGTCGGGGATCGGACCAAAGGGTTGTTTTCAAGGTTTTTTAGCGCGTGTTGAGGTACGTAAAACCCAACTGAACACCACTACGGCATTTACTATTTGTTTATTCATTTGAGTTGTTATTCTTGATAATCTATGAGTCTATTCTCACTGGGATGGTTGAGTTTTCCTATCTATGTATCCGAGGGTTGTTGAGGTCGCTTGCTAAGTGTGTAGCGCGTGTTCTCGGCCTCAGTAGATTAAATCCCGAGTTGAATACCGGTCCACGTCTTTGATGTAACCCACTAGGGCTAATGCCGCTAAGACACAGTCGTAGGGTCGATGGTGTAGGCCACGATCATAGCTCCTGGTCCTAAGTACACATTTTAGTAGATGTGTTCACACCCATTTGTATATCTATGTGTTTATATTCATGCGATGAGCTTTGAGCAGTTGTCTGCGTTATTCCTTCTTTCCGTATGTTTATTTAACACTATTTATTGACTTTGTCGTTTACATTCTTAAAGTAATGTGGACGGTGGTTTTCCTTGGGATTTTACTTACTGGGCTCATCATCTGCCTTTTGTGATGACTGAGCCCAGATCCTAGTACTAGCAGAGGTAAAGGGATTATTGGCGACTACATCTGATTACCTACGTCGAGGCCTGCTGGTTCGTTTGTTAGTGGATTATACTTTTGGTAGTTTGTATTATTTTTTTGGGGGTTTGGAGACTATATTCCACACCTGTACTTGTATATATATTGTTATAGTTGATTGCCTATATACACAGTACTGCTGGGATTTCCACTATATGTTGTAAAAGTAAACCTTATATGTTCTTTTGGTAATGTAAAGACTTCTGCTGTTACTTTGTTATAAATGCTTGATTAACTTTATTGTTTAATCTAGAACTATATATAAACTAACGAATCAATTGACAAGAAACGCCAAGGTGTCAGACAAATGATGGGTATGAGTGACGTGGCAGAGGTTTCAGGTGCTGAGGCAGAGAAGTAGCTGACCACGGGGCGATTTCGAAATTTTGGCTGTCACAGTAATCCTGGTATATCGTTAGGGAAAACATCATTAAACTTGCACACTACTGATACATCATCAATACTGACCTCTAGTATCTCAGTAGTGCTCATGACACTCGCAAATGTCTCAATCTCACCACTAATAGCCTCTCTACCATTAGTGATTGGTAATACTACTGCTATACCCTGAAATCTAAGCTCTATACCATCTGCCAATGGAATCGTAATGCTCTTCCCATAACAATTAATATGGACATGATAAGATCCTAACCAGTTCATGCCTAACAAAACATCAAACTCTAGGAACTCTAATACTCTCAAATCTGCAGGCAAATCGTGACCCTCTATAACTACCGAACAATCAACACACATCAAGTTCGGATATATCTTGTCCCCAGCCACTGTGCTAAGGATCAAGGGTCTACTAAGCCTGACGGGTCTCAACCCTAATGCATCTATCATGCGTCCAGAAATAAATGAAATTGTACAACCTGAATCAAATATTGTATGCATCAAAGTACTGCAAATCAAAGACATATCCTCTACGAGGTTACGAGACGTTCCCTAGTCTAGCTAAACAACAACCTGGACTCTCTCCTGCTATTGCTGGTGATGCCATGGTTGAGCTTTTGTCAATAATGAACTCTGAAACTGTATGTGACCGATCTGACCGCACTTATAGCAAGCACATGTCTCCTGTGATCCAGATGATCCCTGCCCTATGTCTGGCCCTACCCACATCCCTATAGAGGTCTATAAGTCTGACCAGACCTCTGAGTCTGTGACCATCTAGATCTCTGCGTCTGTGTTTGTCTGTGTCTGTCCACCCCCTCTACTAGTATCCTTAATCTCAAAATACTTCCTCTATTGTTGTACAGGTCTAGTAGCCTATGGCGATCGACCAGTAAAACTCTATGCAGGTATAGGTGTAACCAATATAGTTTGTGATGGTCATGGTAGTGGAGCAACTGAACCACTACTCTAGGCTCTACTGTCCCTGACACCCTGCTTGCTCTTCCTTTGCTTCCTATCCTGACGGCTCTCTGAACGTATCTCCCGCCTAACAGGTCTAACCTCCTCTGGATGTATACGTAGATAACCCTCCTTACCCAAGCACTTTTCATAAGCTCGCTGTAAAATCTCTGACTCTGTAGAGACTACAACACCTCCAATATCAGGTAACAATCCCTCTGTGAAGTAGTAAACTCTACCAGTCTCACTATCTGCTGAACCTTCAGTATAGGGTAGCAACTGCAAATATCATCCCATGTAATCCATGGCAGACTTGTCTATGAGCTGTCAAATCGTGGAGAACTCGTTCCTCTTCACTCTCAGGACTGTAGGAGGAAAATATTTTAGGTTGAACTAGATTTTGAACTCTATCTAGTCCTTCAGAACCCCTATAGTAGACATAATAGTAGTCCACCAGTCATTAGCCTCCTCAAACAACATCGATGATGAAATTAAGGCTCTCATGTGCTCCTCAGTCGCGATAATACTGTGCACCTTCTCATGGCTCTTCAGGAACATCTTAGTAGCCACCAGATCTGTACCCCGAAAAAACTCCTTCGGGTTATGCCTTTTGAACTCCCTTAAGTGTCTAGCCTTCACCGTGGCTCAAATGCCTCTCTATGCTACTGGAGCAGGCACTATGTCAGTCTGAGCAAGAGGTACTGCAGGCACTACATACGCCTGTACTGGCGGTAACACAATAGTCTCTAGTACCATTGTAATCATTATAGGAGCAGTGGATGTAGCAACTATCGGTGTGTCCATCTCCTGGGCAATAGGAACTCTTGAAGTAGATGGTGGTGATAGTGTAGCAGTAACCGACGTCCTCAAAATCCTCAGGATATCCTCTATCTTATGATCCTGAATAGCAACTCGCTATGTTAAAGCTTACAAATCCTCGACACTGATAACACGAGGACCGGCAGCCCTACTATCATCACTGGTCTCTATCTGATCTGTCGTCGCGATCTGAAATAGAAAACGAATGACCAAATCAGTCAATAGCTACCGATATAATATAATACATCACAACAGATATAACATATAGCATCAAGTTTTACTTTCCCCGACTCACCTCACTTCCCAACTAAACTAACTTAGGATTATAGGGTTCCACTCTAGGTTCCAACTATTTCCTATTTCTGTTGGTTTGTATTTTATGTTGGTTGCAAGGTAATTCAAGATTCAAGTACTGCAACCTTGTGCTCTGATACCAACTGTGACGACCTTAGTTCCTCACAAAACTAGGCCCCGCCCTACCTAGACCTACATGGACCCCAGGCTCTTACTTACAAAGTCTACACACTCTAGTCAGCCTCGAATCCTCATATACGTTACCAATCATTCATTTAGTTGTGTGAGTAATAGGATTATAATATTATCAGGAAATTCGCAGCGGAAATTACTATAATCGATTATAACTAATAAATGGAAAATAAGAAAAATAGATAACCTAACATGTTGAAACCCTGAGAAATGGATAAAAACATGCATGTCAGATGATCAAGCTAAGCAAAACAAGTTAGGTTTTATGTTTTCATGGAGGTCCCAATGAGTTTGGGATAAGCTCGAAGCACAGTGACATGAACCAGGGTGTCAAAAACCTCGACTCAAAGGCATTCTTGGTTAGATGTCGCCAGGGCAATTGGAGCCACGGCGTCACCCACGGCGTCTGGGGCAGTGAACCCTAATTCACACGCTGCGAGAACGTCGTCCACGCTAATGAATGCCATGGTGTCACAACAGCGTGACACTATTCATAGGCCAATTTTCTAAAAACTTTGTAAAATTCTGGGGATTTCTCAGGCATCCAATGTTAGGAAATGTGTCCTAGGTCAATCCATTAACAGTCTTTATGAATACATTTTAGTTAATAAAATAGAGGATTTCATTTGTTGTTTATTATAATTGATGTGCATGTTTACATTATAATAAGATCCATGGGTATTTACAGAAATATCCTAAATGTCCCTAGTCGATTATTATACTGGAAACTATAATGAATTAAGACTAGTGTGAGTCTTGATTGATGATCATACGTATAGGAATACGAATCAAGATCGTGAGTACTTGTTAGGGAACAAAGTACTGGACCGACCCGCTATGAGAATATCACATGGATTAAGTCATAGTTGTTTCTCATGATAGGTATATTTTTCAGTCCTCTGACTTGAGATTACCAGAGACTTCAACATTAGGAATACAGTGATTTGACGCAATCAAACGTTGTCTTTAAATGGGATGATTATAAAGGTTGTGATTGGTTACTCGTGTGAATAATGTGGTGAAGTTGTGTAATCGAGATAGAATTTGTCCCTCTCATATAAAGAGAGATATTCAAAGGGATCCCTCGATGTGTTAGATCATTAAAAGGCCTAGTCTAAGTGAATTGATATTGATCAATGTCACTTAGATGTTTTCAGTCTACCTAGAAATCGAGACTAGTACGATTCAACATGTTGGATGACAATTCCATGCCTTATGTTTGATCAAAAGGATATCGTGTGACAAAAGGATGTTATATACACTATTGATTAGGTTATATCGATTTGATATTCGTACAACTTGGGTAGTCATAATGTCTTGCTAGAGGCCGCTTATGACTTGTATACCAAAATGTGTTTTGGTACACTGCCAACGTTGTATGAGCCTATTGGGTCGCACACTGAGAATGGTTTTGCGAGATTTTAAGATGATTCAGAAAAATGAATTTTATATGATAAAATTCATGACAGAAACGTCCTTGTAGTGTATTACACTTATACTTCTTTAAGTAGGGGTATATGTGTAATTTACTTAACCGTCTATATACAAGGGTTATATAAATAGACGCTTTGAGTTAGAATACAAGGACGAAAGATTTAAAAAGGCTGAAAATCTATTTTCGTTTTAAGAAATGACTTAGAGGTTTTTTGTATGTTCTGGATCGTTTTGGAGAGAAACAAAAAGGTTTGGTATTCTCTCGAAGCTAGCACTTCAAATCTCGGCCGTCGTTCGTGTGTGGACTGCTGATAGAGGGCGTTCGTTGTTGGCAGCGCCTTAGAGATCGATTAACCTTCGGAAAGGTACATTGCGACTGAGGTATGATTAAGTTTTCATAGTCTAAACGTGTTTTAATGGAATCAGATTCGGATCCTGTTAGGGTTTTTCTCAAAATTGTTTTGTAATTTCAGCTGCGCATGAACCCTAAAACCCAACAGTGGTATCAGAGCCTTCGAGTTTGATTCCATTAAGCTCATTGCATGTTTTCTTATGAGATATGATTGAAAGCATGTTAATAGCTGATGTATATGTGATATACATAAGTTTTCTGTGAGATTTATTATCATGTTTTGTGTATATGATACATATATTCGTGATTTAATTGAAATTAGTTTCGTACATGCTAACAACCATGTTAGGTTAATTTGAATAATTTTAATGAATTGAGTTTCGTGTTCTATGATCCATGACACCATTAGGTTCGATTGGGATAATAGTTCATGATTCAATTACATGTTTGTGGTTATTTGGATGAAGATCGAAATTTCAAATAATTAATTTTCGAAATTATTTATTTATAAATAATTAATTTTTGAAATTATTTATTTATGTTGTTATATCTATTTTGTTATGAAGTCTCTATTTGATAAAGATAGATAACAAATTAGAATAGGAGATAAATATCAAGAATCTTGTTATTAGTGATTTACTAGGATTCAAATATCTTAAATCCAAAACAAATAATTAATTTTCAAAATTACTTATTTATCTTGTTATATCTATTTTGTTATGAAGTCTCTATTTGATAAAGATAGATAACAAATTAGAATAGGAGATAAATATCAAGAATCTTGTTATTGGTGATATACTAGTATTCAAATATCTGAAATTTATTTATAAATAATTACTTTTTGAAATTATTTATTTATCTTGTTATATCTATTTTGTTATGAAGTCTCTATTTGATAAAGATAGATAACAAATTAGAATAGGAGATAAATATAGAGAAGTTTGTTATTGGTGATATGCTAGGATTCAAATATCTAAAGTCCTAATTGGATTAGGAGGATAAGATGGTTAGTTAGATGTGGGCCCAGGTTACTTAAAAAAGTTTTAATTGACTTAATTTTGGATAAATTAAGGGGTAAATTTAGTATAGTAAAATCAGCAAAAAATATGATTTTTTATAGCAAATTTCAATTTTCGAAATTGAGATTTGTCTTCTAAAAAAAAAGGGGCGCTGCCCCCTGTTTCCTAGTCTCTGACCGGTCAGCGACCAGCCAGCGGGACCGCCGTCTAACTAATCCTAGCGCATAGAAATTCTTCTATTAGTGAATAGCATAAAATTTCATAAATTGTTTAGTGGTTCTACAAATCAATAAAATATATGATATTTCATTGCTTACTTAAAAATCACTAAAACTGAATAAAATCCCTCTATTAAATTTTAAGTCTCACGCCATCCATTTTAAATACTTGTAAAGGCCTCGATCACACTAATACAGTTTCAGCCATAGCTGGGTGTATTGTGTTATCTTGGTGAGACAAGTTGGGTAAGAGTTACCTAAATGTTTAAAATGGTCCGACTTAATAAAGCAATCAAAATAGTTTTGAGCTTTAGGCAAATGATGAGATAAAAACATGCTAAGACATAAGATGTCCTATATCTCATAAAAGGATCTAAAAATTACATAAGATGTAATTGGTAACTGTTACCTACCTAAATAATCTAGTTCTATGTTTCATGCCATAGCTGTCATAGAATTAGGTGAAATATGAATTTTAGTCCCCTAAATAAACAGTATGTTTAAGGAGGGTTGTTAATTTAGTGGGAGTTTATTCATCTATACTAAAATAAACTCTGCATAATCTTTATTGTAGATCAATGGCCTCTTCAAGTAACAATAATCCCCTGTCACTGCGATCTATCCTTGAGAAGGATAAGCTATCTAGGACTAACTTTCTTGATTGGTTCAGAAACTTGAGAATCGTTCTTAAGCATGAACGCAAGTTGTATGTTCTAGATGCTCCGATCCCTGAGGACCCACCAACAAATGCTACGAAAGCTGTGAAGGATGCGCATAATAAGCATGTCAACGATTCTACTGATGTTGCATGCATTATGTTGACAACTATGGTTCCTGAACTTCAGAAGGACATGGAACTAATGGAAGCCTACGACATGGCTGTAACGTTGAAGGAAATGTTCCAGCAGCAAGCTAGGCAAGAAAGGTTCGAGACAGTCAAGAACTTACATTCTTGTAAGATGACTGAGGATGCGTCAGTTAGTCCTCATGTTCTGAAGATGAAGGGCTATGTTGACCAACTTGATAGACTTGGATTTCCTATAAGCCAATAGTTGGCTACGGATTTGATCCTAAATTCATTACCGGAGAGTTACTCACAATTTGTGATGAACTACAATATGAATAATATGGAGAAATCAATTTCAGAGTTGCATTTGATGCTCAAAACTGCTGAACAAAATATCAAGAAACCCTCTAGTAATGTGCTGATGGTCCAAAAGGGAAAGGGAATGAAGAAGAAAGGCAAAGGCAAAGGCTAAAGTTGCTAAGGCTGTTGCTGCACTTATCGCAAAGCCTGTGGAACAAGTCAAGCCCCAGCCTGTTCCTGCTTCAAAACACCCAAAAGAAAAGGAATGGAGTTTCTGAAAGGAGAAATCGAACCTTATTAGATATGGTTCGATCTATGATAAGTCATGTGGATCTTCCATTATCCTTTTGGGGTTATGCATTACAAACTGCAGCTTTCACTCTAAATCGAGTTCCTTCTAAAGCGGTTGATAAAACACCATATGAGATATGGTACAGGAAGAGACCTAGTTTGTCTTTTCTTAAGATTTGGGGCTGTGAGGCTTACGTAAAATGACAAGTCTCAGAAAAACTAGCACCTAAATCTGACAAGTATCTATTTGTGGGGTATCCTAAGGAAACAAAAGGATATTGCTTTCATAATCCCGCTGAGAACAAAGTGTTTGTCGCTCGGTATGATGCCTTTATGGAAAAACAGTTTATTTCAAAAGACATTAGTGGGAGAGAAATAAATCTTGAAGAAGTTCAAGAATCACAAATAAACACTGAACCGCTACTGGAAGTTCAACAACGTTCTGAACCAGTTGAACCTCCGCAAGTGACACAAGGTCCACGTAAATCTGGTAGGGTAAGACATGAGCCAGAGAGATTCGGATTTCTCATTACTGATAGTCGTGATGTGTTGCTTATGGATCAAAATGAGCCCACCACTTATCAGGAGGCTATGTCTGGACCAGAACTCGGATAAATGGCTAAGTGCCATGAACTCTGAGATGCAATCCATGTATGATAACCAAGTTTGGAACTTGGTTGATTTACCTGAAGGTGGTAAGACCATTGGATGTAAATGGGTTTTCAAGAAGAAAACTGACATGGATGGTAAAGTGTATACTTTCAAAGCAAGACTTGTTGCAAAAAGTTTCAGGCAGACTCAAGGTGTTGATTATGATGAAACTTTTTCGCCAGTAGCCATGCTTAAATCCATAAGAATTTTAATTGCCATTGCTGCATATTATGACTATGAGATATGGCAAATGGATGTAAAAACAACATTTCTTAATGGAAAGCTGCTTGAGGACGTGTATATGACACAACCTGAAGGTTTTGTACATCCTGAGAATTCTAGGAAGGTATGCAAGCTTCAAAGATCCATTTATGGATTAAAGCAAGCTTCTCGGAGTTGGAATCTTCATTTTGATGAGGCAATCAAGGATTTTGGTTTTATTAAGAACGAAGATGAGCCTTGTGTATACAAGAAGGTTAGTGGGAGTGTAGTTATTTTTCTGGTACTGTATGTTGATGATATATTACTCATTGGAAATGACATCCCAACATTGCAGAGTGTCAAGTCTTGGTTAGGGAAGTGTTTCTCGATGAAAGACTTAGGAGATGCAGCCTATATCCTAGGGATAAGGATCTATAGGGATAGATCTAAGAGGTGATCGGTCCTAAGTCGAGTGCTTACATAGACAAGGTACCGAATAGGTTCAACTTTGCAAGATTCTAAAAGAGGATTGTTGCCAATGTCTCATGGCATAAGTCTCAAGCAAGAATCAATGTCCTAGGACAAATGATGAGCGAGACCGTATGAATAAGATTCCATATGCATCTCGCTATTGGATCTATCATGTACGCCATGCTATGCACTCGGCTTTGATGTATCATATGCTTTGAGCACTACAAGCGGATATCGATCGATCTAGGTGAGAGTCACTTGGATAGCAAGAAAGAACATCCTTAAGTACTTAAGAAGGACTAAGTAAGTGTTCTTGGTCTATGGAGGTTTTGAAAATGGTCTAGTTGTAAATGGTTACACAGATGCAAGTTTTCAAACTGATATAGATGATTTTAGATCGCAGTCTGGATATGTGTTTACTTTGAATGGGGGTGTAGTAAGCTGGAAAAGTTCGAAGCAAGAGACTGTGGCAGATTCTACAACAGAAGCTGAGTATATTGCAGCGTCCGATGCAGCAAAGGAGGCAGTTTGGATCAAAAAGTTCATTTCTGAATTAGGTGTGGTTCCAAGTATTATTAGCCCTGTTTGTTTGTATTGTGACAATAACGGGGCAATAGCACAGGCCAAGGAACCTAGATCACACCACAGATCCAAACATATACTCAGGCGTTTTCATCTCATCAGAGAAATTATTGAGAGGGGAGACGTAAAGATTTGCAGAGTACCTACTGAAGACAACGTTGCGGATCTATTGACAAAGGCTCTTCCACAAGCGAAACATGATGGTCATGTTAGATCATTAGACATTAGATGCATGAATGATTGGCCCTAGAGCAAGTGGGAGATGTTAGGAAATGTGTCCTAGGTCAATCCATTAACAGTCTTTATGAATACATTTTAGTTAATAAAATAGAGGATTTCATTTGCTGTTTATTATAATTGATTTGCATGTTTACATTATAATAAGATCCATGGGTATTTACAGAAATATCCTAAATGTCCCTAGTCGATTATTATACTGGGAACTATAATGAATTAAGACTAGTGTGAGTCTTGATTGATGATCATACGATGATCATACGTATGGGAATACGAATCAAGATCGTGAGTACTTGTTAGGGAACAAAGTACTGGACCGACCCGCTATGAAAACATCACATGGATTAAGTTATAGTTGTTTCTCATGATAGGTATATTTTTTAGTCCTCTGACTTGAGATTACCAGAGACTTCAACATTAGGAATACAGTGATTTGACGCAATCAAACGTTGTCTTTAACCGGATGATTATAAAGGTTGTGATTGATTACTGTGTGAATAATGTGGTGAAGTTGTGTAATCGAGATAGAATTTGTCCCTCTCATATAAAGAGAGATATTCAAAGTGGATCCTCGATGTGTTAGATCGTTAAAAGGCCTAGTCTAAGTGAATTGATATTGATCAATGTCACTTAGATATTTTCAGTCTACCTAGAAATCGAGACTAGTACGATTGAACATGTTGGATGACAATTCCATGCCTTATGTTTGATCAAAAGGATATCGTGTGACAAAAGGATGTTATATACACTATTGATTAGGTTATATCGATTTGATATTCGTACAACTTGGGTAGTCATAATGTTTTGCTAGAGGCCGCTTATGACTTGTATACCAAAATGTGTTTTGGTACACTGCCAACGTTGTATGAGCCTATTGGGTTGCACATTGAGAATGGTTTTGCGAGATTTTAAGATGATTCAGAAAAATGAATTTTATATGATAAAATTCATGACAAAAACGTCCTTGTAGTGTATTACACTTATACTTCTTTAAGTAGGGGTATATGTGTAATTTACTTAACCGTCTATATACAAGGGTTGTATAAATAGACGCTTTGAGTTAGAATACAAGGACGAAAGATTTAAAAAGGCTGAAACTCTATTTTCGTTTTAAGAAACGACTTAGAGGTTTTTGGTATGTTCTGGATCATTTTGGAGAGAAGCAAAAAGGTTTAGTATTCTCTCGAAGCTAGCACTTCAAATCTCGGCCGCCGTTCGTGTGTGGACTGCTGATAGAGGGCGTTCGTTGTTGGCAGCGCCTTAGAGATCGATTAACCTTCAGAAAGGTACATTGCGACTGAGGTATGATTAAGTTTTCATAGTCTAAACGTGTTTTAATGGAATCAGATTCGGATCCTGTTGGGGTTTTTCTCAAAATTTTTTTGTAATTTTCGCTGCGCATGAACCCCAAAACCCAACATCCAATTGGGTGGGGATTTCTCAGGCATCCAATTGGGTCTAAATATGACCCAATACCCCAAAAATCAATCCAATTACATAAAGAGTTGTTTTAAGGGCACCCCACCATTTTTAATTAAAACTGGTTTTATAACCAATTGATAAAAATACCTAATCGAACCAAACAATTCACATGCCCATTCAAATGCCCTCTTAGGGCACCTCAGTTTTGAAAACTTGATTTTTTTTTACGAAGTCAAGTCAATCCGTCGCGGGTCAGACATTTTGTTTTTCGATCTATCACCGCCCAAAGATTCGACGAGTTTTAAGTGTTTTTAAGAGTCTAATGGTTGAAGAAAATGAGTGAGAGGCGGCGTCGCACACGACAAGTTAGTTTTTATAGTTTTTGTGGGGTTTTTTTTCCATTTTTGAAGGTGAACCATGGATGCGAATTTATCGGTCACACAGACCTGAGAAATGTTGTAGTGTCTTGGTACCCTATAACTGATAACTAACAAAAGGTGTCGATTATTACCAACCGAGTTTAATCCCAAATGTTGCTTTTTATTACACTTTGGTTGGAAGCAGCCGAGACATAACTTAATGTCTCGGTAACAGGTCACCAAGATCAAAACCAGTAGTCTCGGTGATACATGACCATGTGATTTAAGGGTCTTTCTCACTTAGGTGTCGGTTGATATTAACCGACACTTACACAATGATATCGGCAATGGACGTCCGAGACCAAAAGGCAGATCATGGCCCTGTATGACCGAACACTACGGGATTGAAGTTAAACACATACTCCGAGCATAAAAACAACAAATCTACCTTAAACAAGCAAGAATGTTATGGGATTTGGTATATTGAGGCATTGATGTCGTGATGGATTGCAGAAAAGAATGGTTTCATTCGATTTGGTGGTGGGGTGCTCACACTTCAAACGAAAGGGCATTTTGATAAAAGTACCGGGGTGCCCTTAGCGCGACTCTTACATAAATTGAATTATTATGAAAAATTGAGTAAATTAGAAAGACATGAATAGAATTTGCAAATTTGGGTTAGTTGACAAACTTTGAGAATTCTAGTAGATAGCTCAGAGGTACCCGAGGATTGGAGTTTTGCGATAGATTGAGGTACGTTATCGTACGATTATAAACTAGTTAGAAAGTATGTATTAATTCATTTTCCATTATTGATATTTTCATTAGAAATGAGCTATTATTGGAAATCCATTCTTATTTTTCTTGGTTGAGTGTCTTGGCATAAGTGTGTTGTGAAGTTACTCTTGGGTTCATATTAGTGGGTAAGCGTGAATACTTCTATGGTTGTGTTGTCCCACCCAATTGATAGTGGGTTATACCACGAGTACTGGATTTGTTTAGGCACTGCGGTGTATATAATTTGTTGGTCACTATTATGACTATAAATGTGGTACTACGGTACTGCATTGATATTGACCACTTATGAGCCTCCTTTGATTATGTAGACACTCAAATTTCGTTGCTAAGATTATCAGTCTGTTTATCATGCTATTTGTTACATTTTTTGCCTTTTAATACCGCATGATACTTAGACTATTTATTTGTTAAATCTTGAATTATTGTTTAGTTTCTTTTGGCATTACTGTCATATTTTTCACACACTCACCGTCTAGTTTGTGATAGTGGTGCAGATAGAGGTAAGACGAGCAAGGGGAAGGAGCGATCATTTCCTTTACTCACAATAGGTTTTCATTTTTTTGTGACTATTGTACATATGTTTTGTTAAATATTGGGACATGTATTAGGGGTTGAGAAATTAGGGATATCATGTATAATCGCTTTGCTTAGCTTGATCTCCAGACATGCATGTTTTAATCCATTTCTTAGGGTTTCCACATGTTAGGTTATCTATTTTTCCTATTTTCCATTTATTAGTTATAGTTGATTATAGTAATTTCCACTGCGAATTTCCTGATAATATTATAATCCTATAACTCACACAACTAAACGAATAATTGATAAAGTATATGAGGATTTGAGGCTGACTGGGGTGCGTAGACTTCGCGAGTAAGAACTCAGGGATCCACGTAGGTCTAGGCCAGGCGGGGCCAACGTTTATGGGGAACTGGGGTCGTCACAAGGGACTACCAGGCCACTAAGGCCTCTCATAACCCTGACCTGATTCAGAGGGATGAGAAGTTGGTTCACGAGTTTTTACGAATGGGAACGCGACCAAAGACAGAGAGAATGTTATAGTGAGAGGTGTCTACATTGACTTTAGTGCCAAGGCCACTAACACATACTATGGACTACCTACTTTTGATGACCTGGGAGGGTTCGATATTCCACAACAATAATATGTTTTCCATACCATGACTAGACCTATGTTTCATCTTAATACCCTAAACATTTGGTCAAGACCCATTTTAGGAAGACTCTTAAAAAGTGGTCCTATTTTGTTAATTCCTCTCTTTACCCCACCACATTGCACAGAGATGTTACACGACCCTGTTGAGCGATGCTCTACCACATTTGGGCTTGCGTCGGCCGAATTGATGTGGGAGCTTTCATTCATGAGGTGTTGCGAGAGAGGATGGACACACCTAAGAATGACAGTTGTGACGGCCCCAGTTCCCCATAGAATTGGATCTCGCCCGACCTAGACCTATGTGGATCACCGAGCCCTTACTTGCGAAGTCTACGCATCCTATTCAGCCTCAAATCGTCGTATTCATCATTATTTTATTCATTCAATGTGTAAGTTATAGGATTATAAAGTTTACTAGGAAATTCGCAGCAGAAATCACTATAATCAACTGTAACTAATAAATGGAAATCAGGAAAAAATAGATAACCTAATATGTGGAAACCCTGAGAAGCTGATAACTACATGCATGTCTGGCGATCAAAGCTAAACAGTGCAATCATACGTGATATCTCTAATCTCTCAGTCCCCAATACATGTCCCAGTGTTTTACAAAAACATATAATACAGTAATCATAGTCAAAAGAACAAAACTTACAGTGAGTAAAGGAAAGGATCGCTCTAAGAGTCCTCAAAGGATATCATCTAGCATCAACTCATTCCCCTTGCTTGTCTTAGCTTTATCTGCACCACTGTCATAAACTAGACGGTGAGTGCTTGAAAAATATGAAAGTAATGCCAAAAGAAACTAAACAGTAATTCAAGATTTACCAAGTAAACAGTCCAAATATCATGCGGTATTGAAAGATAGAAAATGAAACAAGTTGCATGATAAATAGACTGGTAAGCTTAACAACGAAATATGAGTGTCCAAAGAATCAAAGGAGGCCCATAAGTGGTTAATCTCTATGTAGTACAACAGTACCACATTTCATAGTCACAACAGTTCACAACAATTCAGTACTCGAGGTGTAATCCATTATTAGGGGGTGGGATAGCACTCTTGCAAGTAGTGCTCATGCTTACTCGCTAATATGGAACCAAGAGTACCTTCGCAACACACTTACATCAAGACACTCAACCAAGGAAATATAGAACGGATTTCTAACAATAGCTCAATTCAAATAGAAATGACAACAATGGAAAATAAATTAATGTATATTTTCTAGCTGGCATACAATCATACAAATAACGTACCTCAATCGATCACAAAACTTCGATCCCCACGAGATCTCTAATTTGACCCACTCGAATTCCCAAATTTTGTACATCAACTAAAACTTTCTAATTTATACTAATTTTCCATAACTATTTTATTAGTGTAAATGGGTTGATTCCCGGGGTATTAGGTCGTATTCAGACCCATTTAGATAATTGAGAGATCTCCGAATTTTTCTAAATATTTTGTAAACTTTGCCCTTGTGAACAATGTCACCATCATGACGTACAACACTAGGCAGCATCCCCATGGTATTTTTCTGGACTGATTGCCCCATCCATTGTGAGTGGCGCCGTGGGCATAAATGCCCACGACGTCCCTCACGGCGTGGGTCCTACATGCACAATCTGAAGTGTTTTCAAAACCCTGGTTCGCGTCACCACATTCCGAGCCTATTCCAAACTCTTAGGGACGTCTAAAACAACCTCAAAACACATTCGGTCTACATCAAAACCCTGACAAACACCCCGATTCGTAAATCACACGAAATTTCTTCAAAAATCCCTATAAATTTCAATCAACTTCAAATACACAAACTAATCACCAATTCATCAATAAATCAACTCATTGATTCCAAGAACATCAATGAAACTCATTTCCAACATTTCTTGAAAAATTCGTCCGAAATCGTCGTGAGGAAAACCTACAAAATTGATGTCGAACTGTAGACAAACATGAGAGGAGTAGGGATCTTACCTTTTTGCATATGTATGGTCGATCCCCGACATCGCAACGTGTTCGAAACGTCCAAAACTCCTGTCTATCTATTAGTTCTCTCGTTCAAACAAATAAAAATGGATTGAGGAGAGAGAAAAGTTGATATATATATATATATATACAACTTCATCATATCACATGCACGAATCTAGAGGCACATCTTGTGTCCCACCTTCACTCCATCCAACTACTCTAACACGAACACTTGACTCCAATGAGTGACTACACCTCATCACTTAGCTTATTCTCGTTCACAACTCATGACTCGCACCGCGTGCATTCCCAGACATAACCTCGCTCTCATATTTTATTTAATTGTTTATTATATTTTGATAATTCACTAATTAAGATTTTTCCGGTGTTTAATTATCCGTATTATACCCTAAAATTCTCGTTTTTCCTAGCCGAATCTCACACAGGAATCTGTGGCGATTAATACAACAATAACCACACACTAAGATATACAGTGTTCATTTAGGTATAAATAATTATACAAACATCACAGAAAAATAAAATATATATCAGTGTCGACTCCCAAGGCTTGAGTAATATGGCAAATCACGACAGGTAGGTCACGGTCCTGAAAAACACGACATGTGTTACCAATTAAATTTGAGGGTCGTTACAACAATCTGGTCCTCCCTCTCCTTATTACTAACCTATGCTAACAGGCCAGAGTTCCTATGATTGGGTTAGAGTTTTACATCCCACCTTAGCCGTCTATTTACGATGATGATATATTTGGCTACGATAAGCTGGAGGATGAAGATTTCGAGGATGAGGAGAAGAGAGCACATGTCTGAGTGAGAGCGATAGCACAGATGCAGCAGCAACAACAACAGGAGGAGACCTAGGTCAGGAGAGGAGCGAGTAGGAGGAGAGGAGCCTCTGGAGCTTATTCATCTGCACCGCCACCACCACCACCAGAGGGAGTACCTAAACAGATGTCCAATGAGGAGATGATTCTCCATAATCATAGGGATATTAGCAAATTTCTGTATCACGAACAGATGTGATACCAACAGGCCTATGTTCACCTCAACCAGTCAGCTCCCCCAATTTCGAATAGCTCGTTCATCATACTCCTGGACTACTAGGTTTATAGAGCACATAAGGAATATGGAGCCCCATCACACTCCCGTTCTTCTCCAAGCCCATACTCCATATCAGACTCCACAGAGGACCCCACAGTAAAGCCAAGAATAGGATAACTCTAGTGATGGAGAGAGCTAATTTCTATTTTTTCTCTGTTGTATTTAAGAGAGTTGGGAGGACTTGATACTGGTTTTGATTCTGTAATATATTTTGGAGGAGATATAGTATGATTGTGTTGTGATTTTGTAATATCACCACACAACACATCCTTTGCATGCATTTTCAGCTTTATATATTTTATTACCCATTTCATTCCATCTATTCCATTTCTATTCTTCCCTTTTTATATTTCACTTGTTCTTTTGGATTTTGAATGTTTGTTCAACTTTCTCGAACTTTGAGGACAATGTTTAGGATAAGTATGGGGGTATACAAGTTAATTGGATCATAAGGATGAATCATGTTTTTGAAGGAATTATGGTAATACTTTCAAGAATTCTAAAAAAAAATTCAAAATTTCTGGTGAAATTCTAGTAATACAGTTTCATTTCCTTTAAGGATTGATGTTTGGTAGGTTGTTTACAAATTTTCATACTTATGAATTCATTCTTTTTGTTTTTCCATTTGTTGTGTTGAGCTTAAATGAATGCCCAGTTCTAACTTTAGAATAATGGTTGACAATTTGGGAATTCAAATGTGGTTTGATGTTGCCATAATGGACAAGACCTTAGGTACAGCATAGGCAAAAAACCATGTTCTTGTGATTGGTCTACTGATTGAGGCTATACTAAAGAGTGCTAGTGTGGAGTCAAGACTTTACGCCAGGTATGAAAGCAAGTAGATGGTCACAATAGGACAAGAGTCAACTAAATCTCTACAGATTCTAGGATTGATTTGCATCCATTTGAAACTGAGTGTTAGTTAAGAATAAGTTTGGAGGAATACATAGGCTTGTTTGTTTTAGCCCTTAGTCTTAGCCCACCTATAATTTATCCCTAGTTAGCCTAGTTGATCCAACCTAAGGTGATTCTTTCATCATCTATAATGAAATCCAAAAACCTGATAATCCTTTAAGGTGCATTGGAAAACTACCTTAATCATAGTGATAGTGAGAAATACTAACAAGAGTTTTTAAATAAAAAAAAATATGAGAGACCCACAGGTTCCAAAGGAAATGTAGCAGGGAATCTTGTGGAGGGAAAAGTGAGAAAAAGGGTAACCACAGGAAATGAAGCAGGGACCGTACTACTTAAAAATTATATAGAGAAAAAGAGAATACATATAAATGAAATGAAAAAGTGGAAGTCTATAACAAAACTCCTCAAATGAAAGATTTAGCTCGAGTGCTTATAACTAGATTAAGTAAATCTTTCAAATGCTTTGAATCCTTCAATTATCTTTCCTTTTTACGACATCCCAACAAAAATCACCTAAAAGAAAGTCCTATTGATCCCAAATGATGTTTGATTGTGTTAATGTAGAATGGATGTATAAATTTTGTTTATGGAATTTTAGTATTCAATACTCTATTTAGAGATTGCATGTTTTTGGTTTGTTAAAAGTTTTGAGGTAACTCGTGAGTAATAAATGGCTTTAGTCTTATCGAAGACCAATATTTTGTGAAGTATTCGTCAAGAAGGTGGTAGAAATATTTTAACTCAAAGTAACCGGCTTTGCTTGAGTGTTCTTATTCCCTTTTTAGTAAAATTGTTGTAAATTGGACGAAAACACTTAAGTTGGAGCTAGGCATAAATGAAGCTGATGTGAATTCTTGTGTATGAATTATCTTATCTCATACTTACCTTGTTTGAGACGAGCAATTATCTAAGTTTGGGAGTATTTTATAAGTTGCTAATTGTGCTATATTTTAGTGTGATATTACTATGAAATTCACGAATATTATCCATATTTATACCAATAATCCTATGTTATTGTATTTTTTGGGTAAATGCATGTTATTTGAAGGAAAATAGTGAATTTCTGGAGAAATCCAGTCAAAAAATTGAACAGAAGGCCAGCACTTTCGGTTCAACTGAAATCGCTGAAGAATTGCTAGAGCAAACTTCACCATATTATAGGAAACTCAATAGAAACCTTGTGAATACTCAGCAGAAAGCCTAAACTCAAAGTCTAAGAAAAGATGGAACTCTTTGGCAGCACCGTGGCTTGTACATACAATGCTGACGCGATGCTGAACCTAAGTCGGGAGAAAATAAAATTGAAATACAGCGTTGCTGCGCCTCCATAGAGCCTTCCCAACGCCTCCTTAATTTGAATGTACGATGCTTAACAAAATCACAATCTGGCAGTTTCCAATTCTGTCATTTTTTTAAATTTGGGATGATATTTTGTTTTATCACACCACTATTATAATTAGAGAAGCCCTAGTACGATTTTCAACCTTCAAAAACTTCAACTTTAAGGTTTTCTTTATTTTGTAGAGACTTGAGAGCAGTGTGTTGTTTTATTTTTCTCCAAAGATTATGCTGGAAAAACCCTGTTATCGCTAATTCTTTGTAAGATTTCATCTCGTTTTAAGGATTTCATGTTGATTTGCATAATTTGAATAAAGTTAATTGTTAATTGTATGCTAATGAGTGGTTAAGTTCCATGTTATAGACCAAAGTGTTTGACTCCTATGGATTTTTAGGGTTCAAGAGGTTTGTACTTAAATTTTTGATATTGCTTTATTTGATTTTTATATTCTTAATTGCACTATTGTTAAAGGTTTTCGATTTTAATTTTAAACATTAAAATTTTCTCTTTCGTAGTGTAAATTCACGTGTACTTCAATTTTTGGTAAAACTATTGCTAGGGATCCTACTGCTGCTCAGTAAAAGGGGATTACATTTAGTGGTAAATAAGGTCTTGTCTATTGGCAATTAACATATCTTTGTGTTGTTGGAAATGAGATAGGGAGCAGTGAATTTTAGTTTTCAATATGTGACAGGTTGATTATTCATCACTAGCTACCACTCATGATAGATGTTCTCATAAAGCATAATGTTGCTGGTTCGTTGAAAATTTGCGGCATATCAAGTGGTTTTACGGGTCTAGTTAGTACACTGTTGTATCACACATTCCCTCTACTGACATGAGGAGAACGAGGTGACAAGAGTCATAATTAGCCTATCTGTTAGAGTAAGTGTGAAAGTAATATTTTAAAATCGACTATCAAATCTGACTCCTTGGATGTTCATTCACATCTTGGTCTAAAGTTTCTTATTGTTGATTTCTATTTCCTAAGTAATAAAGTTTTGTTTTCATCATTTTTCACTTTAGTTCAATTGTATTTTGTTGACTCCTAGTTTTCCTTTTTAAATGCCTAAAAAGAACACTCTAATCCCTGTGGGTTCAATCCTGTACTTGCCTTACTACAAATCGATTGTAGTCGATGAAATCGAGACTATTATTGGTGCTTTCGACACAACACCAATCAACAAGAAGCCAACAAAGCCAAATAATCTCAGCAGTTGTAGAGGCGAGAGCACATAACTCAACCTCTACACTAGAATGAGAAACAACTTATTTCTTAGTTTTCTATGCAAGAAGAGAAGTACCAAGAAAGATATAATATCAGTGATTGATCGTCATTTAACAGGATCACTGGCCCATATGGAACTTGAATAAGCCTACAGTTGTAATGTATAATCACATGAGAAAAAAACTCTGAGAAGATGTCCTTTAGAGATAGTGCAATACCTAAAAAAGATGAGCATAGTGAATAGAAGTAGGAGCACTAACAAACTGGTTGAGCATATGAACAGCTTGTGATATATCCGATTGAGTAACTGCAAGGCACATAAGACTATTGTAACGACCCAAATCGAATTTGTCATTATTAATGACGTAATTACAGATATGGATGCCATCTCAAACGCTCATGGACCCCGCAGCTAGGTCAGGGCACACCCAGATTAGGTATATAGTCCGTTTTTGCTTTTTGTTTTGTCTATTTTGCGATGTGTATATTCAATTTTGTTAAATTACATCGCAATGTGTGTGTTTTTGTTATTTATTACCGAGCGAGACAGATTGACAGGTATTCTCCTTGAGTAGCGTGTAGACGCGAGTACCGGGTAGGCAAATTACAATACACTAGACCGGGGATAATACACACATAATAAATAATAAAATGCATTAAATAATTAAAATTAAATGTCGTTTAGACGTTAGTGACTTGAGTGTATTTGATTGGCATGCGACACAGTGCGGGTCAAGGTACCAGAATGCCCAAGGATTGATTTGTTTATGTTCAGAAGGATAAGAACAAAGGCTCAAGTCATACATTCAAGTCACCATTTGGTGGACTTATTGACCTCACAAAGGCTCTTTAATTAAGCCTAGTGATGTACACATACAAGAGATGAAATTTTAGTATAAATATCTCATGTCTTTATCATCCACCACCTTTTCTCTCTCCTCACTTTCTCTTAGATGAAAATTGAGGTGGTGGTAAGGGTTTTGTGAACTTTGAGATTTTGTTTGACGGATCAAACGACGAGGAAATAGACAAACAAGGTTAGATCCTCGCTCTCCTCGTGATTGTATACTTTTCGAGTCTAATTTTGCGGGTTTTGATGTGAACTTCAAGAATGTGAGTTGAGCACATTGATTTGAAGAGTGTTGCCATGGTTTTTAGGGTTTGATTTGGAGCAACAATAGAGAAATGGTTGGTGTTGTTGTTGTTTCCATTTTTGGTTAAATTATCAGGTCTTTATGAGAAATCTTGGGGTTTTCGTCTCGGACGAGTTTTGCAAGGGTTTACAGTTTCTCATGGTTGATTTTATGATTTATGAGAGGTTGGGACAAGTTTGGACTACGATGACGAGCTGGGGTGCCCAATAACCTAAGGAGTGTGTCCCTAGTTCAGACATCATCAGGGACACCGTGGGGAACAAACCATCGCGGTGTCTAGACTAGGGATACACCACGAACTCACGCTTTAAGCCACGCCTTGAACACCAACACGCGACGATGCGCATCACGGCCCCAAGGACATTGGTTCACTAACCTGGACGCCATGAGGCACGCGATGAACATTTGCTCATGGCGTCTAGACTATAAATTGAAAACTAAAATTTAAAAATAATTGGCTTATTGTTGGTTCACCTAAGAATTTATACAACTTATAAAATAGGCTTAAATGATGGGATTGACATTGTTAATATGGAATGGAGAATTTCCAAGATTTAGGATTTGATTAGGTTTATTGAAAATCAGGTATTAGGTTCGATTGATGGGTAACTGGACATGCATTTAGAGGCGTGTATTGGCATTATCGAACTAGTTGGAGCACGTTTTGAGGTGTGTAATAACCTAATTGAAATTCACTTTGAGTATTTACTTGCTTGGCTATTTGAATTCATGTCCTTTTATTCATTTACTCTTATTCCGGGTATTTATTTATAGTTGGTTAAGTTTACTTCCGCCAGGTTATTCTATTAAGTTGGCATGTGGCACACTAGACCATAGCATATGTTTTAGAAGTATGTCGGTGGATAGTTGACCTGACTGTTGTTTCCTATGCATATATTAGTGCGCTGAGGTCTACACTGGCCACCGAGCGAATTCAGGAATTTCAATCAGTTGGAGTTTACTCACTGGCGGTGCATGGGGATAGTTCGAAAAATGGTTCTAGTCTGACCAAGATCTTGCTTGCACATTTGTTTCATTACTATTTGATATTCATGCGAGGGTCCTTTACAGTTGCCTAGTTAGTTTTCTTTCGTATTTTTATTTAACAGTATTTTAAATTCCAGTATTTATCTATTGTATTTACTCGGTGAAGTTCTTTGGGATTACTCACTCTGAACTCTTCATCTGTTTTGTTGTGATGATGTAGTGCAGACCCTAGTACGAGCAAGGGGAAGAGTAAACTTAAGGACTTCCTGTGATCGATTTCCTGCACCGAACTCATATGTTTGTTTCTATTTTCTCCTTTTTATATTGGGTTGGGACTTGAGAGATTACTTGGCATGTATATGATACATTTTGCGGTACTTTTGATATTTTGAGATACATGGATTATTATATATATTGTTGATATTTTTAGATGGGTTTCCACACTATAAGAATGATGTATGACATGATATTACTGTTTTATTTGATGAATCATGTTTATAAGTTTTCTTTAATGATAAATATTATGATAAACATATGAAATTGAGTCCACTAACTATCTTAAAAAATTATTAAAGAAAATGATATAAAAATTAGTGGTAAAAGGGTTGTTAAGTGGTACATGATGCGCGTAGGACACAGTTGGGTCGTGTTGTTGCAGGGTTGTGGGTTCGCAGTGCATGATGTGGCGGCATCGATTTTGGGGCTGTCACAACTACCAATAAGTTGTATGTACCGAGAAGGATTAAAAAGAGGTGTACAATTAGTAGAGCGCAACCGAAGATGATGCTCCATGGGAATAGCAATGGTCTTAACATTAGTGAGACCAAAATGAGAAAGTAAATCAAAAGTGTATCGCTTCTGTGATAACTAAAACCCATCATCTGTTGATGTAACCTCAATGCCCAAATAATATTAAAGATTTCCAAAATCAGACATCATAAACTTATAATTGAGACGTTTCACAAAGTCAACATAAGACGAATCATCACCAATAATAATCATGTCATTGACATAAAGTAATAAAATAGTCCGACCTTATCAAGAAATGTGAATAAACATAATTGGGTCATGCACATTAGGGACAAAATCAGCCAGTAGAATAACAGAACTAAAACACTCAAACCAAGTAAGAGGAGCTAGTTTGAGTCCATAAAGAGCACATTGAACATGAGAAATATGACCAGTTGGATAGGAAAAGGCCGGTGCCTCATAAGTAGATCACCATGAAGAAAGACATTTGTCATGGCCTGAATTTCTTAACCTTGTATAATTCCTTAATCAGGATCACCAACCCATGATGTGGGACCTGCGTAAGATACCACACCGACTGAGGCACGTAGTCGAGGTATATTTAATATTTGTTATGATGGATTTATAGTGTTATGTATATGTGTATACTTATTAAGTCGTACTTACAGTTATAGGTGTCGAGACGCGAGCGGTGACATACCTCGAGTTGCGTGCAAGCCGGGGGATCGAGTAGCTAGTCATATGGTAAGTCACATTTCATTGTATGTGATTTAAATGATTTAAGTACATAACCTATGGTATATACATTAAGTGAATCAAATTGAAAGTCTTATAGTCTTTAACAAAAATTGACGTACATAGATGTGCCTCGATGTTTGTGCTAGCACACACTCCCATTAAGGCTTGTGTTAAAATGTGAGTTAGTTAGCTGAATTTTTAGTAGAGTAGGAGTAAAAGGTGGCCATAAGATCAACCTAGGCTTATTGGATGTCACACTAGATGAAGCCAAGCCATATAAATAGAACATTTAGCAAATTCCTACTCATTTGCATGTTCCTATTCAAAAGAAAAATCAAAGCTGTGGTGTTCTTGTTGTTGTAAATTTGTGGCTTATAAGAAAAGGGATTACTACCATCAAGAAGGAGATCTAAGTGTCCACAACCAAGCAAGAACCCTAAGCCTCAATTTCAAATTTAAGGATTTTGCTCAAATTGGGGATTTAATACATGAAACTAAAATTTTGAATTTCGAGTTGTAAATCATGTTTGTTTGCAAAATCTAGCATCATTTTTGAACTTCTCACTGAAAAACACTTGAAATAGTTTCAAGCCTCAATAAAAATTAGTTTTTGAATCAAAATTTATGAGATGATGACTTTCATGTGTTCTCTATCTTCCCCTTTACATGCATGTTTAAATCTTTCGTATTTGATTATTTTGATGATATAAATTCAAAGTGCTGGTGTATGATGACGTTGGAGGAGGTTTTAGACCCTTGATGGAGGTGAATAGGGGTATAGGGGAAGAAGTAGAGGTATTTTCGAGTTGCACGAACCCAGAAATTTGTTGCAGATTTATAGGTTACTGCACTCAATGCGCCGGACATTCCAGACAACATGTTGAATGTTCTGGGCAGCAGGAAACCTGCAACTTCTCTAATTTCCTGCAACACCTCAAACTCGAACTTACTATAAACTATGTGCAATCACACCAGGGACAAAAGGCGAGTTTTCGAGAGTTCGATAGAGGGGGTTTGAGGCGCCAGAGGTCAGAAATAGATAGGAATTTTGTGTGTACAAGGGAGTAACATTGATGAAATATCGATTTACATTTCGATTTCCCTTATTCTATTTTTGACAGTCTAATATTGATTATATGAAACCCTTGTACTCTCGTATCATGATTAGTTGTTAATTCTTCACTAGTTGAGCTTGTGCATCATGATATTGCTTGGTTTATGCCTCGTTGATTTCATTTGCATACCTTATGTCTTCTTGTTGTTGTGATTGTTAAATGAGCTGAAAATAGCATGCTATTAGGTAGACCATTGTTGATATATCTTATGGACTTCGAAATCTTAACTACTGTGCATGGATAGCACTTAGTCTTGATATGTAATCCTAACCCCAAGTCTTTATTGATGATAAAAGTCTTTATTGATGATAAAAGTAGTCACTGGACTTCGAGGATATCGACACTCTCCATTATACTCACGCGACACACGATGTAATGAACTAGAGTGATCGGCGAGAATTGACAATTATGGATAATTATGAGGCGTTGAGGGAGTTCATGCCCTACAATTGTGGAACAAGGCTGATGTGATGTAACTCACGGCTAACCGGACCTAGATTATTACTGCCTAGCCCGTGTCAGTTTCTTTTGTTTACTTATGGTATTTTTCAACATATGTTAATGGTTTGGCTATTCGTTATGCTTTTAAATACCACTCTTTTGTATCTTGGAAATGTGAATACATGCATCATCGGTATTTAATGTTATATTTTTGTACTCACCGTCATTTTTATGATGGTGGGTACAGATCTGTTGAGCAGTAGGCCGAACAAGGAGAAGATTGGTGACTACCTTTGAGCTTAGAGCGCGATACTGTCTTGACTTGTATGTCTTTTTGATATTTTGTATTATTACTGATATTATGTCTTTTGATGCTGTTGGGTTGTATATTAGGTTAAGCGATAGTTCCCCGACCTTTATGACTTTCACACTGTCTATATTTGCCACTTCGTTATATATATCATGTGATCGTTATCTCCTAGTTTCCACACATAGGACTTATTTAACTGCTTCCATATAAACGGTTAAGACTTCCATTAATCTCATTAATTTGTTAAAATTTTTAATTAACTTAGAAATTTGTATTGTATTACTTATCTTGAACATCTGTAATTTGGCAAATAGGTTAGAAAGGCTGACTAATATGTAGTTAAGTCATACAGGATTGAGATTAGGGCTTCATTACAGGATTAGGTTGGGCAGTGCCCTAGATTAGGGAAGGAGCCATCACACATTCTTCACATCCAACTGCGAAAATAGTCCATCAATGAATGGCAACCACAACAATAAGTGTACAGACAGTGGTCATGTGAGTTACGGGAGCAAATGCATCATCATAATCACGACCATGTTCTTGCTGAAATCCTCGAGCAACCAAACAAGCCTTATAGCGCTCAATAGACCCATTAGTGTGAGTCTTCACCTTGAAGACCCATTTACAGGTGATAGGAACAACATAATCTAGTAAAGGAACAACATCTCATGTGCTAGTGTGTTCTAGGGCCGCAAGTTCCTAATCATAGCCAACTGCAACCCAGGCACCTCTACGGCCTCCCGATAAGTGTTGGGATCCTGAACATCATGAGCAACAACAAGAACAAAACAAGCAGGAGGATTAGTAGTACTACGATCATGAAGATCATACCGTAGAGCAAGGGAAGACTACGGTAGGGATGTGAAAGGATCATCAACAGGAGCCTCATCGGTGGTAGCCGGGGGAGGGAGAGACTGTATATCAACAGAAACATGTTGATCATTTATAGGAACACGAGGAAATCGGGAATAATGATTTGAAAAAATAGAAATAGAGGACTCAGCAGGTGCTGTGTAACGACCCTAAAATCTAACTCGTGCCACGTGTCATTTTAGGTTGTACGTGGACCTATTTTTGTGATACAGTTGTCTAATTCTCAATCATCGATAAACCTCAATTGCCACTAAATGTAATCCCCCTTTACCGAGTGGCGGTAGGATTTCTAGCAATAGTTTTACTGAAAATCGAAATGCACTTGCACTTACACTACGAAAGGGAAAAACTTAAGGTTTAAAATCAAAATTGAAAACCTTAAACAATAGTGCGTTTAAGAATATAAAAATCAGAATAAAGCAATATCAAAAATTTAAGCACAAACCTCCCAAATCCTAAAAATCCTTAGGAGTCAAATACTTTGGTATAGAATGTGGAACTTATTAGCCACTCATTGAGATACAATCAATAGTTAACTTTATTCAAATAACGTAAATCAACACAAAATCCTTAAAACAAGATTAGAACTTACAAAGAATGAGAAACAAGAAAGTCATCTTCCCGCTCAATCTTTGGGGGCTATCAAGTTTCTCAAAACAAAGAAAACCTACAAGTTGAAGTTTTTGAAGTATGGGAATCGTACTAGGGCTTCTCTTTTTATAGTAGATGTATGATAGAAAAAAAAACTCATCCCAAATCTTAAAAAACAGCATATTTGGAAACTGCGAGATTCTGATATTGTCTAGCGTCGTACATTCAAATTGCTAAAGCGTTGGGAAGGCATTGCGACACTCCATTTTTGCATCATAGTGTCGCGACCCAGGTCCAATGCCACACCAACGTCATATGTACAAACCACGATGCTCCATCTTTTCTTGGACTTTGAGCTCAAGCTTTCTCCTGAGTATTCATAAGGCTTCATTCGCAGCGTTTCCTGTGAGTTTCCTACAATATGGTGAAGTTTGCTCTAGTGGTTCTTCACTGATTTTAGTTCAACCGAAGGCACTGGCCTTTTGATCAGCTTTTTTATTGGATTTCTACAAGAAGTCACTCTTTTCCTTCAAATAGCCTATATTTACCCTAAAAATACAAAAACATAGAATTATTGTTATAAATGTGGATAAAAGTCTAGAATTCTATAGTAATATAACATATAACACAAATGGTGACCTATCATTGACCTTTATGTTGTGATGTCTGGGCCTACTTCATTATTTTGTGATAATACCAGTTACTATCCAGATCGCTTCTGATCCAATGAAATGAGTTGACTAAACATATTGGTGTTGATGCTTCTTCACTCATTCTCATTGTCATCAGAAGACAATAGAAGTCCACTACTTATTTTCTAAGTTTCAGATTACTGACTTATTGTAACGGCCCATTTTCCATATAGACTGCCACGGGGGCCAATGCGGACCCACAATCTGTCTTACCAGCGACAACTGTGCTCTACATTGGATTATATCTTCTATTTTATCTTTTTTAACCTTATTAACTGTCCATATACTGATTAAGTTGTATTGAAAATAAATTATATGTTAAACCATCTTAAAATCAACAGAAGCCTTACTAACACATTTACTCGGATAATGATACTATAAATGTGTAACTTAAACCATAAACCTAATGTGGAAAACCCATACACAATCATAAAATACCTCTGAAGTCACAAAAAGATCAATATACACAAGGTATCTCAAAATTCCAAACCCAAAACGAAACAAAATAAATATAATAAAAACGTACGAGTCAGGTAATCTCAGATCAATAGTACTCTGGCAGCTTGCTCTTGCCCCTGCTCGTACTAGAATCTGCACTCAAGCCATCACAAAAGGCAGATGACGAGTCCAGAGTGAGTATTCCCAAGGAAATTAAGTGAGCAATACTGAAAGTAAATACTGAAATTTAAATAAATCTATTAAATAAACATGCAGAAATAAATACAGGCAACTGCGCTCATCACATGAATAAATAATAAGAAAAACTCAAAGTGTGTTCCTAGCCTCCTAGGGTCAGACTACCACCATAATTCGGACTCTTCTACAGAATACTGCCGGTGAGTCCTACTCAAGAAGGGCAAGTATCTGGATCCGCTCGATGGCCGGCGTTACAAGTACGGTGCACCGTTACAAGCCACGACGTGATTCTTGGATCGTGCTATTCACCGAGACTGATCTGGTAGCACGTGCTATGGTATAGTGGACATGCACACAAAAATGGAACAGAGGGAGCCCCGTTCAACGTTCGCCCATATAATCATAACCACAGTAAAGTATTGAAATGAAAGAAATTGAATTCAAATACCAAAAGAAGTAAATACTCAAGTAATTTCAGTTGGAATACTACACACCTCAATCCACACTCCGTGTCCCAAAAATCAAACCCCGATCTAGCTCCAATAATCACTCGACAATCAAAATTATCACCCAAATGTACCTAAGATTATTTGTCATTGAATTAGCTTTAATTTTATATACTATGTAAATTCTACGTTTTTCGAGGTAAAAACCTCGACAACATTTCACCAAAATTCCAATAAAATCCCAAAATTCATTTATGATTTTAATTTCTCATATTTTTCTAGATTTTTCCCATAATTTTTAGCTATTTTCTCTATTTTTTGTATTTTATTTTATTTAAAAACTGTTTTCAATTTATTTAAATAAAATAATAAAATAAAATAAAATAAAAATATTATTTAAATAATATGGGGTGGATTTCCTGAACCGGGTCGGGCCCGGTTCAGCCCACCTGGGCCGGGTTCGAGTCGGGCCCTATCCAGGCCCACCTGGGTTGGGTTAGGGTCGGTTAGACCCTGCCCAGGGGTGCACGCACGCACGCGTGTGTGCCCCCATCTTCTTCTTTATACAGAGGTGTTTTTCTGTTTGCTGCAAATTTATTTATTTTGTATTTTTCTTTCTTCTTCTTCAATTCTTTCTTTCTTCTCTTCAACTACACCAACATCAACACCAACACCAACACCAACACCTACACCAATATTAAGCATCACTAATCCACCATTAAAAACATTGATTTCTACAAATTTAACAACACCCACAACAACAACAACAACCATGCCAACAACGACCAACAATAACACAAACAACTTACCTCGTTCATGTCGTCGTGCTCTCTCTCTCGGCCAATTTCTCTCATTCTCTTCTCCCTCTTCTTCCTCCCACGGTCTCTTGATCAATCAAAAATAGAGAAATATGGTGTCAGTGGTGGGTTTATCAACATTTTTGGGGTGAAATGACCAAAATACCCCTATGTTCTTATCCTCATCCTTAAGAATCAAATGCCCTTTTTTGTCATTTCACAATTATTTATTTATTTTCTAATTTTTAATATATATATATACATATATATTTTAAATTACATATATATACAAATATATATATATATATTTATATATTCACCTATATTTTTGCATCTACAATTTCGTCGTGCGCAACAACGAGCGTACTCGAGCGTGCACACTACCGTAACACCCACGCGTGTCAACCACGACCCCATGTGTCCCTAGGCGCCCACCAATTTACTATTTTATCACATTTAATTCATTTAATGTGTATTATTTTCTCCGGCCTAATATTTTGTCTTTTAATCTATCCGGTACCCGCGCTGACACGTATATCGAGGCAAATACTTAACACACAATCTCACACGTCAATTGAAATATAATTACACACATCGTGATGTCGTTTAACCTATTTTAACATAATCGCAAATTTAGTAAAAGCAACACTCAAAACAATAATTTATATAACTCCAGGCACGCTCTAGCCTAGCTGCAGGTCCCACGGGTGTTTGAGCTGTCTGCCACGTCTCCTGTACGTCACAAATAAGGACGAATTAAATTCAAGCCGTTACAATTATTCCCAACTAGGTGAAATTTCGTCCTGAAATTTAAATTAAACTTAAATACTTACCGGCAAATAAGTGGGGATACCGTCGCTTGGTAGACTCGAGCTCCCAGGTGACTCGCTGAGTACCATGATGCTGCCAACGAGCTAAGACCTTCGGGATCTCCCTGTTTCTTAAAGTCTGAATCCTCCTATCCATGATCTCTACAGGGTGCTCCTCAAATGACACGTCTGGTCGCACCTCAATCTGATGTACATCAACCATAGGTCTCGGTCCCGACCTAGCTAGCCTCAACATAGATATGTGAAACACTGGATGTACCCCTGCTAACTGTGGTGATAACTCTAAATGAGATGCCACTCTGCCGACACGTTCCTTAACTCTGAACGGTCCAATAAACCTTAGTGCCAGTTTCCCCTAAATGCCAAATTTTTGATGACCCTTCCAGGGCGAAACCTTTAAATACACCATGTTTTCAACCTTGAAGCTCAGATCCTCGTGACACCTATCCGCATATTTCTTCTGTCTATCCAGCGTCGCCTGAAGTCTCTGTCTAATCTGTCTCACCTTCTCAGTGTGATCCACAACAACCTCAGGTCATATAGCCATTGTATCCTCCGGTGCCGCCTAACATGCCGTTGACCTGCAGGGCCTACCATATAGTGCCTCAAATGGTGGCATCCCAATACTCGCCTGATAGCTGTTGTTATATGTAAACTCGCATAATGGCAGATAATCCTCCCACGATCCACCAAACTGTAGAATACACACCCTGAGCATATCCTCGAGAATTTGAATCAACCGCTCCGACTGCCCGTCACTCTGAGGATGGTACGCAGTACTAAACTGTAGTCGAGTGCCAAACTGCTCCTGCATACTCTCCCAAAGCCTCGAAGTAAACCTTGGATCTCTGTCAGAAACAATGAAGACTGGTACATCGTGCAATTTGACAATCTCTCTCTTGAAAATAGTGCTCAACTGTGTAACTGAATATCTCATGGCGATCGGTATGAAATGCGCCGACTTCGTCAACCTGTCGATAACTACCCAAACTGCGTCGTGTCTCCTCGTAGTCTGTGGTAGGCCACTAACGAAGTCCATGGTCACATGTTCCCATTTCCACTGAGGAATGGGCAGCAGTTGTAGCAACCCAACTGGTCTTCTGTGCTCAGCCTTCACTTGCTGGCAAATATGACAACTCCGGACATACCTCCCCATGTCAGCCTTCATCCCTGGCCACCAAAACAATCGCTGAAGTTTGTGATACATCTTGGTCCGACCAAGATGAACAGTAAATCGCGACTAGTGTGCGTCATCGAGAATACTGTCCCTGAGCTCTGGTACCTCAGGTATCCACAAATGACCCTTGTGTCTCAAGCACCCGTCTGACCTTCAGACCACTCTGTGCACCCCGGATCCTGAGCCAGTCCACTGATTTGTAAATATCGGCCCTCAGTTCTCTGGAACTCAGCAACCCACTCTAAAGACACCGTAGGACCTCGTATCTGGTTGCAAATGTTTAGCTCAGCAATAGACTCTGTCACACATAACACCGATGCAGCCTCAAGCAACCCATGCTCGTGTGTTATATACCGCAGTCCCGTTTAACTCTCAATGCCACTCCTGCTGAGCGCATCAGCTACGACATTCGCCTTCCCTGGATGATACTCGATAGCAAAATCATAGTCCTGCAGTATTTCGAGCCATCTCCGCTGTCTCATGTTCAACTCCCTCTGAGTGAATAGATATCTCAAACTCTGGTGGTCGGTAAACTGTACGAACCTTTCACCATACAAATAGTGCCTCTAAGCCTTCGATGCAAACACGACTGCTGCAAGCTCCAAATCGTGCACTGCATAACTCTGCTCATGTGGTCTTAATCGTCGCGATAAATAGGCCACTGGATGTCCATCCTGCATCAACACACAACCCAACCCAGTGCTTGATGCATCAGTGTAAATCGAGAAACCCTTACCTGCTACAGGTAATGCCAAAACGAGTGCAGAAGTCAACTACCTCTTCAGCTCCCAGAAAGCATCCTCACACTCCTACAACCAATCAAATATGACATCCTTTTTGGTCAACCTCGTCATCGGCGCTGCAATTAATGAAAAATCCTGTACGAATCGCCTGTAATAGCCCGCAAGTTCCAAGAAACTACGAATGTCCGAAACCGACTCAGGTGTCCTCCAATCAATAATTGCTTGAATCTTGTCTCCATCAACAGATATCCCTTGACTACTAATGACATGTCCGAGAAACTACACCTCACTCAGCCAGAATGCACCCTTGCTGAACTTGGCGTAAAGTCGGTGCTATCTCAGCTTCGCCAACACCTCCCTGAAATGTCTCTCATGCTCTACACGAGTCCTACTCTAAATCAGGATGTCGTCGATGAAAACTATGATGTACCAATCCAAAAATGGCCTGAGTACCCTATGCATCAAGTCCATGAAGATTGCTGGCGCGTTAGTTAACTCAAATGGCATGATAGTAAACTCATACAACCCGTAACGCGTGCTGAAAGCAGTCTTCTCAATATCTCCCTCTCGAATCCTCAACTGATGGTATCCTGATCTAAGGTCAATCTTCGAGAAAAATTTGGCTCCTACCAACTGATCGAACAAGTCATCGATCCTGGGAAGTGGGTAACAATTCCTAATCGTCACTTGATTCAACTTTCTGTAGTCCACACACATCCACATCGAACCATCCTTCTTCTTCACAAAAAGAACTGGAGCTCCCCAAGGTGACATACTAGGGTGAATAAATCCCTTCTACAGTAACTCCTCTAACTGGATCCTCAACTCCACCTGCTCTGATACTGACATCCTATACGGCCTGCTGTAAACTGGTTGCGTCCCCGGAATTAGCTCGATAATGAATTCAACAACTCTCAGTAGTGGCAATCCTGGCAAATCCTCAGGAAACACATCGAAAAACTCGTAAACAACCGGGACATCCTCAATCCTAATCACTGTCTTAATCTCTGGCTCCACCATAGCCACGTATGTCTCCATCTCTTGCAACGTAGCTAGTCTGCCTCGAGTGATAGGTAATGTTGATGCAGCTCCGTTAAATGAAAACTTTGGAATCCCCTCAATGTGAAATGTCACCGTCTTGCTGAAACAATCGATTTGTGCGTGATACGACGATAACTAATCCATACCGAACATCGCGTCGAACTCCAAGTACTTTAATACTCTAAAGTCAGCCGGTAATTGATGTCCCTCAATAAATTCAACAACTGTGCGAACATATCATCCACTATCTGTACTAACGACTCTAATGTTAATGTCGGCCTAGCGGGATCACTAGTATCCCCAACCTCTAGCTGAGTTGTACTGAGGAACGTTCTTCGATGCAAATACCATTGGTTTCCAAATAGACCGCTACGGGGCCAATGCGGACCTATAGTTTATTTTACCAGCAACAGCTGTGCTCTACATTGGATTATATCCTCCATTTTATCTTTTTAAACCTTATTAACTGTCCATTTACTGATTAAGTTGTATTGAAAATAAATTATATGTTAAATCATCCTAAAAACCTCAAATTCACACATCGGAAGCCTTACTAACACATTTACTCGGATAATGATACTATAAATGTTGAACCTAAACCATAAACCTAATGTGGAAAACTCATACACAATCATAAATACCTTTGAAGTCACAAAAAGATCAATATACACAAGGTATCTCAAAATCCCAAACCCAAAATGAAAAAAAATAAATATAATACAAACGTACGAGTCAGGCAATCTCAGATCAACAGTACTCTGGCAGCTTGCCCTTGCCCCTGCTCGTACTAGAATTTGCACTCAAGCCATCACAAAAGGTAGATGATGAGTCTAGAGTGAGTATTCCCAAGGAAATTAAGTGAGCAATACTGAAAGTAAATACTGGAATTTAAATAAAGCTATTAAATAAACATGCGAAAATAAATACAAACAACTATGCTCATCGCATGAATAAATAATAGGAAAAACTCAAAGTGTGTTCCTAGCCTCCTAGGGTCATATTAGCACCATAATTCGGACTCTTCCACAGAATACTGTCGGCGAGTCTTATTTAAGCAGGGCAAGTATCTGGATTTGCTCGATGACCGGCGTTACACCTACGGCGCACCGACACATGCCACAACTCGATACTCGGGTCGTGCTATTCACCGAAACCGATCTGGTAGCACGTGCTATGGTGTAGTGGACATGCACACAACAATGGAACGGAGGGAGCCCCGCTCAACGTCCGCCCATATAATCATAACCAGAGTAGAGTATTGAAATGAAAGAAATTGAATTCAAATACTAAAAGAAGTAAATACTTAAATAATTTCAGTTGGGATACTACATACCTCAATTCGCACTCCGCGTCCCGAAAATCAAACTCCGGTCTAGCTCCAATAATCACCCGACAATCAAAATTATCACCTAAATGTACCTAAGATTACTTGTCATTGAATTAGCTTCAATTTGATATATTATGTCAATTTTACATTTTTCGAGGTAAAAACTTCGACAACATCTCGCCAAAATTCCGATAAAATTCCAAAATTCATTTATGAACCCTTTTCTAATTTCTCATATTTCTTTGGGTTTTTCAAAAATTTTCCATAATTTTTAGCTATTTTTCTCTATTTTTTGTATTTTATTTTCATTTAAAAACTGTTTTTAATTTATTTAAATAAAAATAATAAAATAAAATAAAAAAATATTATTTAAATAATATGGGGGTGGATCCCCTTAACTGGGTCTAACCTGACCCAACCGGGTTGGGCCCGGTTCGGCCCACCTGGGCCGGGCCCAGGACGGGCCCAGTCCAGGCCCACTTGGGTTGGGCCAGGGTCGGTCGGCCCGGCGCAGGAGGGTGCACGCACGCACGCATGCATGTTTGCCCCCCTATCATCTTCTTCAAACAGAGGTGTGAAAACGCCTCTGTTTGTTGCAATTTTTTTTTCTTCTTCTTCAATTCTTTCTTTCTTCTCTTCAACTACACCAACATCAACACCAACACCAACACCAACACCAACACCAACACAAATATCAAGCATCACTAATCCACCATTAAAAACATTTATTTCTACAAACTTAACAATACCTACAACAACAACAACAACGCCAACAACGGCCAACAATAACACAAACAACTCACCTTGTTCACGTCGTCGTGCTCTCTCTCTCGGCCAATCTCTCTCGTTCTCTTCTCCTTCTTCTTCCTCCCACGGTCTCTTGATCGATAAAAAATGGAGAAATGTGGTGTCGGTGGTGGGTTATCAACATTTTTAGGGTGAAATGACTAAAATGCCCCTATGTTCTTATCCTCATCCTTAAGAATCAAATGCCCTTTTTGGTCATTTCACAATTATTTATTTATTTTCTGATTCTCAATATACATATATATTTTAAATTACATATATATATATATATATATATATCGCCTACATTTTCGCGCCTACAATTTCGTCATGCGTGCCAACGAGCGTACTCGGGCATACACACTACTGTACCACCCACGCGTGTCAACCACAACCCTGCTTGTCCCTAGGAACCCACCAATTTACTATTTTATCGCATTTAATTCATTTAATATGTGTATTATTTTCTCCGGCCTAATATTTCATCTTTTAGTCTACCCGCTACCCGTGTCGACACGCATATCGAGGCAAATACTTAACACACAATCTCACACGTCAATTGAAATATAATTACATATCGCAATGTCGTTTAACCTATTTTAACATAAACATCGCAAATTTAGTCAAAACAGCACTCAAAAGAACAATTTACCTAACTCCAGACACGCTCTAACCTAGCTGCGCATCCCACGGGTGTTTGAGCTGTCCGCCACGTCTGCAAATAACGGCAAATTAAATTCAGGCCGTTACACTTATTCACCAAATCACAGACGATGGATCAACATCCTTTTCTTTTGTCCAAACACAAGACTGTTGATCTGCCTTGAGTCTGAGGAAGGTGTTAATGTATATACGTGTATTAAGACTATATATGTGTGTATTAGGGCTGGACACACTTTGCCCATGTACTCTTGTAACTGTATATATTAACCTTATGGTCCTAGAATTAACTATTCACTATTTTTCTCAAATCCTATTAAAGGGCACTAGTTCATCATATCTGCATATCAAAGTCTATAATTTATGTGTCACTGGATTTTATGATGGAGACTGGCCAGTGTCTCCAGGGTTGGCTCAGTCATTTCAGAGGCCTAGGGAAAAACATTAAAATGGGGCCATATATATTTATTAAAGATTAGTTAAGTTATAAATAACACACTAAACTTAAAATCAACAAATTATAAGTAGCATGCATTGAACATTTCTTTTTGAAGTGAACATGCATTGAACTTAAATCAACTATATATATATACTTCTAGACCTTTTCCCTCCTCTCTCTGGACTTGGAACCGGCAATGAAAAGTGAAACATTTATCATTGGTGGAGTTAAAAAAGGTCTTTTTTCTTTGAAAAAAAGGATTGTTAACACCAGATAATAACATATAAATAAAATTGAGGTTAATAATGAAAAAATACATCTACTAACAAAAAAATAAGTGATAGCATCAACATAAAAAAATCAAATAAGTTAACGACTAATTATTCTATTATTGTAAAATTGCCCTTCGTGCATTTTGTGAAGCAAACTTTTTTATAATCTCTTTAAAATCAATATTCGATAATAAATCTTCCTTAATCGATATCAAAGCTAATCCATTCAATCTCTCTTGTGACATTGTTGACCTCAAATATGATTTTATTAATTTTAATTTTGAAAAACTTCTTTCAGCAGAAGCCACAGTAATAGGTATAGTTAATAACACTCTATATGCTATTAGCGCATTTGGGTAACAATTTATTTGACTAATGCAATTAAGTATATTAAGGGCGGTATTATTTTCTTTTGGTATAATTACCAATAAGACTTATTTCTAAAAATAAATTGTTTCCATCAAAATCAGAATTATTGTCATAGATTAAGATATTTTGAAGATCAATACATGATTGTTTCAAACTGTCTTCATCTAATGAATTTAACTTCTTGAAATCAAATAAAAAAACCAAAATTACTTTCATACAATTGAAATTGTTCAAATCTATTTTTAAGTGAAGATAAACCTTGATCTACTAAATATAAAAAGTATTTAATCCTAAATGATTCTTCTGGTGATTCCTCAATATCAACATCATTGTTTTCATCAAAATGTTTTTTCTTTTAATTCAACGTTTAATGCGAAATATTGGTTCAATCTCCATCTCACTCGCAAGTGTTTTAGCAAAAGTCATGGCCGATATTAATCCAATTTCCCTATAGCCTTCAAAAAGTGAAATCAATCTTTTTAATTGTTCAATTGCAACATCTATATGCATGTCTCTAGATTGTAAAACTTTGCTAAATAAATTAATTGTATGTAATATATCATACCAAATAACTATCCTAATAAGAATTCAAAATCTTTAAGCTCATGTTTTAAACTTTTTGCCTCACTTTTCATTATTGGATCATTACAAGTCTTGGCTAATTCTTTTAAAGCTTTTTTATTTGTGAAGTTTGGAATGTAATTGCTCTAACTCGACTTTCCCATCGTGTTTGTGACAATGGTTTCAATGTTAAATTAGACACATTATTTAGTAAGATGCTCCATCTCTTTGTAGAACTACCAAATATATTATATATTCGTTGCACCACTTCAAAAAATGTTGTAGCTTTACTACAAGATAACGCAATGTCGCTATCTGTCAAATTAAGGCTATGACAAGGCTATGACAAGCACATGGTGTATAAAATGCTCTAGGATTTATTTCTAACAATCTTTTTTGCACTCCTTGATGTTTTCCTTTCATATTAGATCCATTATCATAACCTTGTCCTCTAATATTATCTGTCTAAATCAAGTGTTTTTAAAATAAATAACAATTTATTGAAAATGCCTAAACTAGTTGTATCATCTATTTGTACAAATTCTATAAATTATTCTTCTATTGCCATGGGACTTTTTAGTGAATTAACACACCTAATAACTAGAGACATTTGTTCTTGGTGGCTTGCATCCGGAGTGCAATAAAGAATTATTGAATAATATTTTGCTTGTTTAATTGTTTGAACAATTATATCTTTTACTTCTAATGATAATGCAATTATTAATTCATTTTGAATATTATGACTTAAATAGTGATATTGAATTTCATTATCTTGAATACATCTAAGATGTTTTTGCATAGTTGAATAAAAAATTGCAATCATTTCAATCAATTTTAAAAAGTTTTCATTACTATTTTGATAAATCCTCTCATTTATTCCATAAAAAGCTAGAGAACTTTGGGCAAGAAATTTAACGGCTACAATTATTCTTAACATTACCTTCTTCCAATGTTCTTTCTCTTTCTTAATTTGTTCTTGAATATGTTCATCTATTGTTTGATTTTTCTTGAATCTATTTTGCAAATCAATCCAAGAAGTCATATTACGAATACGCTCATAGTTTCATGAGTCTTAAGTCTATCACTAATATGTTTCCAATCTCTTAAGCCATCTTTTGCTAATTGAGTTTTTACTATTACTATCATTTGTTTTAAATAATTTACAACAAAAGCAAAATACTTTGTCTAATTCTTTTGAATATATTAGCCATTTTCTATCATGTTCGTAATGAACTAAATAAAAATGTCTACCATATTGATCACAAGGGAATTTTATACTGACATCTCTTATTGGTCTACTTTCAATTAATAAATCTCTAGAACTTCTATCTAGACTATCTCATACCCTTGGATCATAGATATTAAAAGAATTCGATGTACCAAGGTTTTCAATGATAACTTGGTCATCTTTATTATTAAAATCACTATCACTATTATCATAATTTGTATTACTATTGTTTTTATTGTTATTAAAATTAATATCATCCAAATCACATCCAACATCACTAATTTCATTAATAAGGTTGCAATCAATATGATTTGAGTTATTGACTACATTATCTATTTCATACCTAACATCTAAATTTTTATCAACAAGCTCACCACCAATTTTATTTGAGTTATCAATTATATCATCATTTTTACATTCAAGATCTACATCTTCACCAACAAGCATATCATTGTGGGATTGAGGCTTTATTGTTGTTGATGTTTTTACATCAACTAATTCATCGTTTTTACTAAAAAAGAATTTATTTAAGCTTCCTTTTAAAGATTTAGCTAACTTATCTTGTTTCCTTTTTTTCTTAATTTTATCAAAACCAGAAGCTTATTTTCTAGGCATCATGTCTCTTACACTAATAAAAAGTCTTCTTACTAAGTGTTAAAGAAATCTAAACCTTAAAAAAATGGCCTAGATTGAGTACTTCAGCAAAACAAAAAATCAATCTTTTTTGGTTAAGAAAAAAGGTTTAACAAGTAACAACAAGAACTGAAAATTAGAAAGTAAGCCTTGTCTTATGGCTGATCAAATTTATTAAAAAAAATAAAAAAATAAAAACAGTTTTCTACTAAAAAAAGAAGTAATCTTGAAACGAATATACCAAATAGTTTATAACCCAAAAAAAAATTATACCAAATAGAGAGATATGTTGCAGGAGTGTACCACATAGTGAATGCATAATCAACGAAAATTGGATAATCAAGGAAGGATCAAGGATGTGAGACTGTGAGAGCACTGAGAGGTACTGAGAAATCTTTTCAAGTTTTGAGTTCGTTATCAGTTGAGGAAGATGGGGAGAGATCTTATTTGAGAGCTATTTTCTTTGAAGTTTGCAAGGGATTTTTGAGATGAAGAAGGTGAGAATAAAAGCATAAGAGAGATCAAGAAGAGAAGAAATGACTATTTGCGTTTGCCTGATTCGATGGGGGAGAGAGAAGAATGGGCACGTGTCGAAAGAGGGGAGTCAAGAAGTCGATTATGCCTTGATTTTGTTTTCTTAGGGAGTTAAAGCACGTGCCCATCAAATCTGTACTAATCTATAATTAAAGAAAGAAAAAAAATTAAAAATATGAAATTACAAAAGTACCCCTAATTTATTGAAAAATGGAGGCCTCTCCCAAATTTGGGGGCTTGTGCGATCGCCCAGCAGGCCGCTGTGCAAAACCGGGCTTGAGTGTCTCCATTTGGCCAGCAACAAATTAATACATGTTAATTCGACTATTCTATTATGCAGATACTCCTGCCGGCGGCATTCCAACTAGTTACAATGTTTATCTGTGCAACATTCTTAATAAATTAACATAAACATTGTTTAATTGTATGTATATCTATTATCTATATAGATTATATAATACGTCACTTGAGCAAATTAAGATTAATGTTGCCGTAGCAGAAGAATTAGATTCGGAAACATATATGACTTGGTCAATAAATGTGTTGGGACGGCAACTACATTAATTCCCTTTATGTAAAAGTAGAACTACTGTGTTCGAACCTTTCCTAGCCGTGAGTGTGTGTGTGCACTATATATAGAGTTCCACAACAATGCATTTCTCAAACTACTTCAAATAAATCTTCTCAATTTAATTGGCGTTATCAGTCTTAAAGAGATGGCAAACCACATTAATCTATTTATTGCTCTTCTAATTGCAATTTGCACTTGCTCATCCCTTTGCTTTGCTATTGAGCCCAGTCCCCTGCAAGACTTTTGTGTTGCAGACACTGCAAGCTCAAGTAAGTTGGCAAATATATACTAATATATATATATATATATAGATATATGTACACAATATTCATATGAATTAATTTGACTCATTAATCAATTTTTTGAATGCTAACAGCTTTTGTGAATGGATTGCTCTGCAAGGATGCAATGGTAGTTCTACCCAACGATTTCTTCTTCTCCGGGCTCCATTTACCGGGCAACACATCTAACCAACTGGGCTCCAAAGTCACCCCAGTAAATGTAGCTCAAATCCCCGGACTCAACACTCTCGGCATATCCATTGCGCGTCTAGACTTTGCGATTAGTGGTGTCAATCCTCCTCACACACACCCTCGAGCCACCGAGATACTTGTGGTCTTGGAAGGCTCACTTCATGTTGGCTTTGTCACCTCCAACCCTGGGAACCGCCTCATCACAAAGGTGCTAAATAAGGGGGATGTCTTTGTGTTTCCAGTCGGATTGGTTCACTTCCAACGCAATGTTGGAACTGGCGATGCAGTTGCTATTGCTGCATTGAGCAGCCAGAACCCTGGCGTCATCACGATCGCTAACGCGGTTTTCGGGACGCCTAACCAGCTGATTCCTAGTGAGGTTCTTACCAGGGCGTTTCTGTTGGACAAGAATGTTGTTGAATTTCTCCAAGAGAAGTTCTAGCTAGTATACTACAAAGTGACAAAATGATTGAGCGAGTGAAGCTATTTGCAGTAGCTACTAGCCTACTATAGTAGCTTATGTTTGTTTTTTGGTTTTTTATTTTATTTTATTTTTATTTTTTTTGTGTGCTTGTGGAAGTTTGGTTTGTCACGGTTTTCTTTGATTCTTTTGTTCCAAATATGGAGGTTATAATGAAGTTTATTATGTATTGCCATCTCTGTTGGTTAATTCTTGAAAGTGCTTGCACTTCTAATTCTAGAAAATATATATCGATGTCTCATCTCTTCTTTTCTTTGAAAACATGTCTCATATGTATCTAATCATTTTTTTAAGTTTGCCAAATGGTATGTGTAGACAAATTGTGTTGGGAAACCACATGTTCACTCAAGTACTATTGTCATCGATAGATATAAGACTCGAAACTAAGACTCAACTTAAAAGAGAATTGAGTCCCTTCCACTCCAACCAAGTAGTTTTAGGTATCTTATCAAATAATACATATGTGGATCAATTGATTCATTCATCTCCGATTTTAATATTTAATTATTTTATATACTTTTCTAACACTAGCTAATTTTAGATATACAAATTTTGGGTTATGAGCGGTTTCGATTCTCCAATGTTGTAAGATCGTCTAGGCCACTGGGTCTCATTTCCGATCGATAAAGCCAAGGCCTCCTTTGTTAGTGAGGACAACCTTGACTCCACACACAATTATAAAAAAATAAAAAATAAAAAATGGGGTTATGAGGTTGAGGTTATGCACGCACGATGAACTTAGATTCTTCCTCTCGCATTAATAATACTTTTCTTTGGTTCTATGGTATCTGATCCTATTTCATCTTCTAATGATCATAAGCTTTCCACCAATTCCTCAAAATACACATCCTATGATCACTAAAACAAAAGATTGATTCCAAAAACATTTAGTGTTGCACACAGATCTGTTACAGAATCATCAACAGATAAAGTACCAATTGTTAGACATTTTTAAAAGAATAGTTTAGTCCCACATTAGAATGTTCACACTTAAGTAGTATATATACTCTATCACTTGTTGAAGTAGTAAACAGAGGCTCCCACTAGAGCTATATTACTGCTATATTACGGGCATAATCTTTGGCACAAGATGCATGCACCTGTGTATATGTGGCTAACCCATGGACACATTGTAACAAAGTTAAAGTTGGGTCATTTATCAATTGACCCACACAATTAAAATGGAGCATTTTCAGATTTGTTGTAATTAAGTGGAAAGTTAATACACCTAGTAAATGGGCAATTAGTAAACCCATACAACAAAATTAAAGTGGGTCATTTATCAATTGACCACACAATTAAAATGGAGCAGTTATCAATTGAAACACTCAATTAAATTGGAGCAGTTATAAAAATAGAAAATAAAAATTTGTAGAGTAGTTATCAATTGACCACTTAATTGATAATCGTTCACTATATCACTCCTTTCTCCAACTTTTTTGACTAGAGCACTTATGAATTGACTACACAATTAAAATGGAGCAGTTATCAATTGAACACTCAATTAGAGTGGAGCAATTATAAAAAAAAATAAAAATAAAATAAAAAGAGTGGAACAATTATCAATTGACCACTCAATTGATAATCGTCCACCATACCACTCCTTCACTACAACAGAAAGAGGATTCAGTGACAAATGTTTTAGTGATAAATGAAAATTTGTCAGTGGTGGTTGTGTTCAGAGATACTTTGAAAGTACTTTCACTAAATCATACATTCAGAGGCAAAATATATAGTGACATTGTACAAAATCTTGCTAAATGTTTTTAGAAACTAGCAGGGGTGCATTCAATTGAGATTTTTAGAGACTTTTAGTTACTTTTATTGATTAAAAAAGTTTAGGGGTATTCAATTAAAACTTTTAGAGAGTCTCTAAAAGTTTGGTGTATTCAATGTGAACTTTTAGAGACTTTTAAAAAGTCTCTAAAAGTTTTGGGGTATTCAATTTAAACTTTTAGAGAGCCTATAAAAGTAAGGGGTATTCAATTTGTTTAGAAATTTGGTAGATTTGTGGGTTTGGATGACTTTTGGAGACTTTTCACCTAACCCTATATATGTTGAAAGTCTTCTCCATCTCTTTGCCTCCATGAGAAACTTTTGGAGACTTTTTTTTTTCTTCTTCGTGGCCTCTCTCTCTCATATCAAAATCTCTCGCTCTCTTTTTCTCTCTCGGTCGTCTGCGCTCCTCCATTCGATGTCGCCTCGCTTCTCCATCGCAACCTCGCTTCTTCATCGCTGCCTCGTGTCTCCATCGTTTGCTTCGAGGGGTAACATCCAATGTCTCTCTCTCTCTCTCTCTCTCTCTCTCTCTCTCTCTCTCTCTCTCTCTCTCTCTCGCTTCTCCAACGTCTGGTTCTCTTTGTAATGCATTCACAATGTGTTGCTTATGTTTATTTGCTTTAATTCTAAACCCAAATATCTATACAAATAAGAGCCTACTTCGAGAGGAGGATTGAGGATTTGGCAAGTGATTGGCCGAGGCAGACTGTTGGGGACATTTTAATGGCGGTTTTCTTCTTTCTTGTATATACGTGGAGAAAGAAGTACGATTAAGGTTTCTGGGTTTCTGGATTTGGGAACTAGCTTTACTTGGTGAAATATGAATTGGGTTTTTTGGGGAGGTGGAGAAGGTGATTACAGAGTGGAAAGTTTGGATTTTTATGGTTTTTGAGTACAGATTTGAGTGGTTTTTTTTATGATAATTTTGTGTGACGGCCCCAATTTCTAGGATCGCCCCATGCAACAGGTACCTCTCCAGCCCATACTCCAGAAGTACCTGCCACGTCACTCATCCGTCCACCTCATCTTTCATGTCCTAATTTCATGCCATTGAATTTAGTAATTCAACATTTTACTGTTTTACAGTTTTACAATGGAAGCCTTAATACCACCAATTTAGCCTGACATATAATTAATTTATTCAACTTATAGTGGAAAACCCAGAAGTACTCAGTATACAAGTGACAATTGCTATCAGCGCATGTATATATTCCAGTACTATAAATGTATGGTCTCAAGTTCCCAATAATTACAATTTAAAAGAACTTAATACCAACAAACATACTAGTAGGTCCTCGACAGTGAACAGGTGAGGATGTGTCGCCGTGACCTCCCTGCTCCTACTGGTACCCAAGGTCTGCATTCAGTTATCACAAGAATCAGATAACGAGTCCAGTAAGTAAAATTCCAAGGAAAACCACCGTGCATCATATTTAAGAATGTAATACCAGCCAATAAACAGTGTTAAATAATCATGCGGAAAGAAGGAAAATGTAGATAACTGCTCAACATGAATTGCATGAATACAAAACACTAAGATAACAAATGGTTGTGACCTAGCCGAAGAAGAAGTGAAACTTAGGACCAGTTGCCCGGTCGGAATTACTATCATCGACCCCGCCACTGTATCCTAGGTTACACTTCCCGAGCCATCTCCACAACCTCTAGATCTATAAACTCAGATTTTCAAAAATGAACAGCTCAAATGATATACACAATAAGTAAATGCAGTGGTGGTGTTCAGTTGGGTTTTACGTACCTCAATCCGCGCTCAAAACCCCGAAAATACCTCCAGTTCGACCCTCAACTAGTCCCCGACTCCAACTATTGTCCTGGGACTCCTGAGACCTAATTCCAAGGTTTATTAATCAATTAATTTGGTTTTTAATTGATTAGGTTCCATTTCACACTTAATTCCATTCCAGAGGATCATTAACGCGCTAATGAGATCAATTAGCGCGCTAATTGATCTTAATCACTGTTCATCATCATTTTTCAGAGGGAAATTAGCGCGCTAGGTCTACCTATTAGCGCGCTAATAGCGCTTTGTCTAGAATTTTCAGATTCAAATTTTTGTATTCCAACACCACACCAATCCATTTCAATTCACATACACTCCTTCATAGCACCTCAATGAGATCAAAAACATCACTAAACATCAAATTATCAAGTTTAAACCCCAAAATCAAAAGATCATTTAAAATCACGTTCAAAACCCATTTTCACAAATTCATCCAATCTCTCTCAAACTTGATCAAATACATAAGCCATGTCATACCAACCTCATGAACACTAAATCACAACGAAATACAGAGTTTAACTCCTCAAAAATACGAATTTCCTCAATTATTCAACGAAACCAAAATCTCATAAATCACCCAAGTTCGATAAATCATACCTTGGGATCTTGTGGTTCAACACCTTGATTCAATCTCTCACCCTTCAATTGATGAACTTCTTCTTCTTCTCCTTCCACCGATTTCTCTCTCAAATTTCACTCTTTCTTCCCTGTTTTGAGAGATCAACCATGTATATATACTTGGTTTTTCATCAAGTGTGTGTACACATCTTGAGAACAATCCTGTGGTCATTGATCACCTGTGTCACTCTAACTTCTTAACACTTTATCATGACACTAGTCACCTTGAATCACCCTGTTGCGCATCTCGAGAACAATCCATAGGGTGCTGATTAATCTAGCCACAACTATAGGACTTTAAATATATTACTTAATTTAGCCTATATTAATTATCAAATCCATTCAATAAATTCTCAAAATTTATAAATAGGGTCGCACTAGTCTCCCGACTACCTGACACCCCGTGCTCCGTGTTTGACACGCTTCCCGAGGCGATCCCACACTTAGTGTACCAAAATAATTATATAACTTAGCTTAAATTTTTATATTTTAATTTCATTTTACTAACCCCTAAATTAGGGTCATGCTATATTGTTTAACTCTAATCAAACCCCAACACCTGGCCTCACAACTTCCACACCCCCGCGTTGGCCTGTCTCACTTCACGATACCCTTGCGCTCTACCTCGCCCGACATCAACTTGCATACATGTGACATTTATATAAATAATAATAACTTTCCCATCACAATAATAAACATACAACATGCACAAATAACACAATACCATCCCGGGTACTCATTTCTGAGTCAACCCAGCTATCCACGTAACGCCCGAATTACCTGTTAATCCTCGTGATTAACACTAATCATGATTTAATTAATTTGGGTCATTACAATTCTTCCCAACTAAAAGAAATTTCGTCCCCGAAATTTGCGTAGACCTTCTCCTCAAACCATGAACTGCAACACTAGAAGAATTAAGCTGACATCGCCATTCCATCCGTGACCCAGTCCTAGACCATACTCTGGTACGTCGGGATCCCACTAGTGTATGCATCACCTAGCCCATTACCCATAACTCATCCCTCTGGGAATCCGCCAGTGATAACGCTCAATCCTAGTCCGTCACCCGATAGCCCTCGCTATGGCCTAGTGTATCGCGTGCTCAATCAATTTTCTATCAACATCCCTCGTTGAACGCATCAACTGTCTCCTGTCGCATAGGTAATAAAACAATAATACACCTACAAAATAACCAACAAAATAATATAAATACCCTCCTACGTATCTTCAACAACCTGTCAGTCTCCTCCTGAATCAGCGGTGCCACAACGTGAGCTCTATCTCTGGCCAATCTAGCATCCAACCTAGACTACAGGTGAGTATCACATATGACCCTACCGTCATAAACTTTTTAACATTATTGTCACCTATGCTCGAACCACGTCTTGTGTCCACAAAATCCTAACATAGTCACCATCTTTTCCCTTGCCTGAAAATTTCATGGAATCCATTTCCAATACGCCAAAATTCCACTAGTGTGTGTATCAATTGGTCTTTCACTCAGAATTCTTTCCATCTGAGATCCCACCAAGGGTACCCCACACCATTCCTTTACTCACGTATGATCTAACCTTTGTGAATGATGCCTATGATGATTTTTTCTGCCTGTCTCCGACATCCCCAACTGTCTTTGGTTCCAAAATAACTAAACCTTCTGACCCTGCGAACCTCATAACTCAGACTCTCACAATATCTGTCTACATATTTCTTTTTGTTGTCCTGTGCTGCTATCCTCATGTGATCAACAACTATTTTCATCCCTATCATAACTGTATCCTCCGGCTCTGCTTAATACGCTAGAAAATGTGCAGGGCCTCCCATATAGTGTCTCAAATGACAATAACCCGATACTAGCTTGATAGTTGTTGTGGTAAACGAACTCGCACAGTAATAGATAGTCCTCCCACAAACCTCCAACTACTCCTTCATTGCTTCTTAAAACCCTAAAATCCTTCTATCGATTACTATGGAGATTGACACCTTATGTAGTATGTTATCATTTCCTCATTCGCATCGTATAACCCCAACGTCTACGATAACTCCCTGACAAAAAATCTATAGTAAGAGATTTTAAATTTTCATCAAAGAATGATTAATGGCTGTAACAATCCATCAGGTCATCTATGTTCCGCTTTCACCCGCTGCCATGCCTGACGCCTCCAAATTTACTCTTCCACTTCAGCCTTCATTTTAGGCCACCAAAATAATCTTCGCAAATCACGGTACATCTTGGTTCCGCCAAGACGTTACATATAGTGCTATAGGTAAGCGTCCTCTAAAATACTGTCTCAAATCTCTGAAGTTGCAGATATCCACAGTCGATCTTTTTGCCGTAACATTGATCCGCCATCTTTGTCAAATCAGTGCACTCAAGATCCTGTTACAATCCACTGATCTGCTCATAGAACCCATCAGCCCTCTGACACTCCGATTACTGCTCCAGTGACACTGTCAGTACTTACATCTGACCGCAAATCTGTCCATCATGTGTAATAAATGTAAACTAACATGCTCATAACAGATGCTACTTTCAACAGTCCCATATGTCAATTTCTCATCCGACTGTTTACTTAACATCTACTTAAAGCATTCACCTCATGTTTGCCTTGCCGGAATAATACTCAATCATGAAATCAAAATCCCTCAGCAACTCTAGCCACCTCTTTTAATGCATATTTCAATCTCTCTGCGTGAAAAAATATAGCGCAGGCTCTGATGATCTAATGTACAAAACGGACTTTTCTCCATACATGTAATATATATACCATCATTCAGTACACCAAAATCGTTGCAAGTGTTGCAATCAGGTATAGGGTAGTTACACTCGATGGTCTCACTCGCCTAGACAAGTGAGCCATGTGTCGTCTATCCTACATCAGAACACATCCCGGTCAAATTTTCGAAGCATCGACATAAGTTATCAACTCTTCCCTACTCAGGTAAGGTCAATTAGTGCAGGAAGCAGTCACTTTTTAAATCCCAAAAAATACCTACTCCATCGATGCCATTCGATAAGGTCTGACAGATATAGCTAAAATCCCTAGTATCAACTATACGCCTCTCAGCTTCGACCCCAATCTCGTGATCCTCAGTCCCTACCCTTTTTTGCCTTAAATCTACAATTTACCTAAAGGTATTATCATTCATGTTACTGAGTTAAATATTTTCACCTTCTCAATATGTACCCATTCCATACATATCTTTAACAAAAATACTCAAGTTCATTTAAACCATAATTAAAACAACCTAATAATCTTATATATATATATCTCCAACAACAAGTTGATTTTTCCCCTAATTTACACCAAAATATAGTTAATTCTTTCCTGTCCGTGTCCTAACATATTGTTCAGATACGTTCTGAACCTGGAGTCCTAACACGAAACGACTCTACAACTATTGATGCCATCCTAATCAATGCACATTCCCAATGTATGGGTCCTTCAGTTCCACAGTAAGTACATCTCTGAACCTATCGCGGTCTCCACTATAAACCTTCGGTACTTGGTATAACAGAACTGGGCACATCCACTGTCCTACTCGTAGTTACTGGTTGTTGCCCGCTCTCACTACCCACCGGCTCATATTGTTTGTCTCGAATCTCTCTCTGTTGCGATTCCTCTGCAGCTTGTCGTCGACGTATTCTATGATATTCAGTTACTGCAGCCGCCGGTGTCTGGCAATTAACCCTCAGATGTCCTCTCTGTCCGCATCTATAGCATTTGCGTGTCTCCCGCCTCCCAGCCTGTCTGTCATCAGATCCCTATCCCTGACCCCGGTCCCTCTGACCTCTGTCACGGTCATTCTGATGTCTATCCTGGTGCTGTTGAGGAGGTCGTCATCGATGTTTCTCTGGTGTCTCAGTCGTCTCTGTCATCGCTGTCTGTGGGTCAACTGCTGGTGCAATAGTTGCTAGAGTGGTAGGCGTAACACGCTCAGCAGTCGGTGCTACTGCAAGTGTCCTCGAACTCCGTAAGTACTCTTTCAACTCAACCATCTGTGCTTGCTGCAATAACTACTGATCCGCAACTCTCTGCACCATGGCTCGCAGATCGGCTACCTCTCTGATGGTAGAATCACTGGTCTCCCCAACCTCCTGCTGTGTAGTCGGCGGGGTAGTAAGAGTCTGCCCATCTATAGTGATCTGCATCGTTCCCGTATCCGGATCATTTCCCGATATACGTATGCCTATAATATATATACAACTCAACAATACATATATCACATAACAATCCTAACTTTACCTACTACCTTCACTTCCCAACTAAAAGTTCTAGGAAATTCATCGAGTTTCCACATCTATTTTGTTTAATGTTTATGCTCTTGCATTATCTTAGCTAATTCAAGACCCTATAAACCTTGCTCTGCCACTAAACTGTGGCGGTATCAGAGTTAACAATAAACAATACACCATTCATTAGATTCCTCAACCCCAGTGCTCCTCAAACCTAGTGTTATAAGTTAACCATAAACCCACACTCCATTTCCTAGGTTTGACTTCGCTCTAATACCAACTGTGACGGCCCCAATTTTTGGGGTCGCCTCGTGCAATAGGTACCTCTCTAGCCCATACTCTAGAAGTACCTGCCACGTCACTCATCCGTCCACCTCATCTTTCATGTCCTAATTTCATGCCATTTAATTTAGTAATTCAACATTTTACTGTTTTACAGTTTTACAGCGAAAGCCTTAATACCACCAATTTAGCCTGACATACAATTAATTTATTCAACCTATAGTGGAAAAGCCTGAAGTACTCAGTATACAGGCGACAATTGCTATCAGCGCATGTATATATACCAGTACTGTAAATGTATGGTCTTAAGTTCTCAATAATTACAATTTAAAACAACTTAATACCAACAAACATACTAGTAGGTCCTCGACAGTGAACAGGTGAGGATGTGTCGCTATGACCTCCCTGCTCCTACTGATACCCAAGGTCTGCACTCAGTTATCACAAGAACCAGATAACGAGTCCAGTAAGTAAAATCCCAAGGAAAACCACCGTGCATCATATTTAAGAATGTAATACCAGTCAATAAACAGTGTTAAATAATCATGCGGAAAAAAGGAAAATGCAGATAACTGTTCAACAATCGCATGAATACAAAACACTAAGATAACAAATGGTTGTGACCTAGCCGAAGAAGAAGTGAAACTTAGGACCAGTCACTCGGTCGAAATTACTGCCACTGTATCCTAGGTTACACTCCCCGAGCCATCTCCACAACCTCTAGATCCATAAACTCAGATTTTTAAGAATGAACAGCTCAAATGATATACACAATAAGTAAATGCAGTGGTGGTGTTCAGTTGGGTTTTACGTACCTCAATCCGCACTCAAAACCCCGAAAATACCCCTAGTTCGACCCTCAACTAGTCCCCGACTCCAACTACTGTCCTGGGACTCCTGAGACCTAATTTCAAGGTTTATTAATCAATTAATTTGGTTTATAATTGATTAGGTTCCATTTCACACTTAATTCCATTCCAGAGGATCATAGCGCACTAATTGATCTTAATCACTGTTCATCATCATTTTTCAGAGGGAAATTAGCGTGCTAGGTCTACCTATTAGCGTTAATAGCGCTCTGTCCAAAATTTCCAGATTCAAATTTTTGGATTCCAACACCACACCAATCCATTTCAATTCAGATACACTCCTTCATAGCACCTCAATGAAATAAAAAACATCACTAAATATCAAATTATCAAGTTTAAACCCCAAAATCAAAAGATCATTTAAAATCACGTTCAAAACCCATTTTCACAAATTCATCCAATCTCTCTCAAACTTGATCAAATACACAACCCATGTCATACCAACCTCATGAACACTAAATCTTAACGAAATACAGAGTTTAACTCCTTAAAAATACAAATTTGCTCAATTATTCAACAAAACCAAAATCTCATAAATCAACCAAGTTTGATAAATCATACCTTAGGATCTTGTGGTTCAACACCTTGATTCAATCTCTCACCCTTCAACTGATGAGCTTCTTCTTCTTCTTCTTCTATTTCCACCGATTTCTCTCTCAAATTCCACTCTTTCTTCCCCGTTTTGACCAATTAACCATGTATATATACTTGGTTTTTCATCAAGTGTGTGTACACATCTCGAGAACAATCCTGTGGTCATTGATCACCTGTGTCACTCCAACTGCTTAACACCTTATCATGACACTAGTCACCTTGAATCCCCCTATTGCGCATCTCGAGAATAATCCATAGGGTGCTGATTAATCTAGCCACAACTATAGGACTTTAAATATATAACTTAATTTAGCCTATATTAATTATCAAATCCATTCAATAAATTTCCAAAATTTATAAATAGGGTCACACTAGTCTCCCGACTACCCGGCACCCCGTGCTCTGTGTTCGACATGCTTCCTGAGGCGGTCTCACACTTAGTGTACCAAAATAATTATACAACTTAGCTTAAAACATTATATTTAAATTTCATTTTACTAGCCCCTAAATTAGGGTCATGCTATATTGTTTAACTCTAATCAAGCCCCAACGCCCGGCCTCACAACTTTCACACCCCCCGCGTTGGCCTGTCTCACTTCACGACACCCCGACGCTCTACCTCGCCCGACATTAACTTACACACATGTGACGTTTATATAAATAATAATAACTTTTCCATCACAATAATAAACATACAACATGCACAAATAACACAATACCATCCTGGGTACTCATTTCCGAGTCAACCCAGCTATCCACGTAATGCCCGAATTACCTGTTAATCATCGTGATTAACACTAATCATGATTTAATTAATTTGGGCCATTACATTCTGTGTAACGATTTTTTTTTTCACTGTAAAGAATTCTCTGATAATAAATTGAATCTGAATTACTACTTTTGGTTTCTTGATAGTCATTGGTTTGATTCAATTTCAAATTTCTGTTAATTTGGTTGGTCTTGAACTCAATAGAAACCTAAAGAAATTCAACTTGGAGTTAACTTGGGACACATTTATTCAGTTGCACTGAATCAAGCTCAATAGAAGAGTTTGATTTATGTAGTCAACCCCAATTAATTTGATATTGAGGCTATCTTGTAGAGTAGAGATTTCAATTGTTTGTGAAATTATAGGTTTGTGGTTTACTTAATTTCCTGATTAGTCAAGTATAGAAAGGGAAGTTGTGTTTCTGATTCATGTTTCAAAATGTTGAAGGAGCTGAAACAATATTGTTTTTGCAATCTGTTTGAGAGTTGATTCTCTCCAACTTCTGTGCTTGTGTTTAATGAGAAGGTTTTCTTTTCAAGTGCCATTGTTGCATTGATCTCTTTCACTATGTTTATAACTTCAACACTAATCAAAGAATCAATGTCATTATTGGTTGTCAAACCAATGGCGTGTATTTACTTTAATACTTTATGATGTATTGTTTCTTAAAGAACAAAAAAAATGTGCTTTCATGTCTCCTTTGTTTTATAGTTACATTACAGATGAAGAGACTTGTGTGGTTTTTCTTTGCATCTCCTGAATTTACACTAATCAAAGAACATACTTCTCTCTCCACATAATGCATTCACAATGAGAGCCCTCGAAATCGCCTCTTCTCCCCTTCTCTTCTTTGTGTGGTTTCTCTTTGCATCTCTTGAATTTACAGTAGTTGCCGATAGGAAAACCTACATTGTTCACATGAACAAATCTATGATGCCCAAGGCATTTGCATTATGGACAAAATCCCAGCAAATATATGCATTAAGGTCCTGGTATCATGGTTGCATGATTTAATTTCTGTTGGCTGAGTATTGTTGGTGTCTCTGTTTGTCCTTTTTCTTGAATTGAAAAACCTAATCAAACTAATTTGTATATATATGATTATAGTGCGATGGGAGACTCACAAGTAATTGTTGAAAACCAAAAAAAAAAGAAAAAGGTGTGGTCAAATATACTACATGGACCGCGGAAGAGAGCAATGAGTTGCTTCAATTATTGGTTGATGCTGCAAATCGTGGATAGTGCGATAGTAATGGTGCTTTTACTAAAGCAACCATTGAAAAAAAATACTTCCTGTCCTTAATGCAACACTTGGATGTGAAAAAAATTTCTTAAATTACAAAAGTTGATGGAAATGGTTTAAAGATCGTTATCAAGGCTATGTTGAGCTTATGCGTTGCAACTCTGGATTTGGATGGGATCACGTTACCAAAAAATTCATGGCAAGCAATGAAGTATGGGAGGAATCCTTCAAGGTGAGATTTTTAATTATTCCATTAAGATATTGTACCGAAGTATGTATTAACTCTTTTTTGTTTTTGACCAGTCTCATCCTAATCAAAGACATTATCAGACGGATACGTTTGTTGATTACGATGACTTAAGAATAATTGTCGAAAATGCAATTGCTTCGGAGAGATACTCGATTGGACTTTGGGATGATACTGATGCTAGGACATTTGAAGTAGAGGAACCTAGTGGTGATGTATTGGAAGATCTTACTTACGACTATGATGCGGAGGCTTTTGTACAAAGAAACGAGCATCAACAGAAAAACCTATATCAACCTCCAACAGTTGGAAGCTTTAATGCGCCTCCAACAATTGAGCCAATGAATTTGGAGGTTCATTCAATAACCAGAAAGAGGAACAGAGTTGAGAAAGAAGGAAATTTAGACTCAAGTAGAAATAATAATTTTCAAATGGATTCTTTGAATAAATTGACCGAAACAATTTCTAGTTTTGCTGATAAGCTTGATAGATTTATGGCTAGAGACAAAGGATGTTGGAAGCTTATTAAGAAAATCCCATATTTGACTGATAGTACTCGTTTCAAGGTCCTCGAGTTGTTGAACATAAGAGTTAAAAAGATTGATTTTATGGAAATGTCTTCTGAAGAACGTTTTAAGTGGATAGCGTTTCAGTTGACAGAATAAGTAGTTATTTATTTTAGAATTTTTTTTTGGCTTACACTTAAAATTTATTATATTATTTTATTAATGACTACATTCGTATTTTATTAGTTAGAAATTTTTTTTCAGACTCCGCCAGAATGTTGGATTGATAAATAATACTTTGTTTGAAGTTAATAATATTTTCTTAGTATTATTCAATATTGTCCTTGTCGGCCATGATTTAAAATTTCACATGTTGAATGTTATATTTTTTGGCATGTTTAATTTTTTTTTTGATTTTAGGTGATATTATTTGCATGATGTCTCATTTAAACATGCAAAGATATGATAAATCAGAGGAAGTGGAAATGGAAGAGAACGAGGTGGAAGAACTAACAGAGATACTTGAATATTTGTTGGTTTCTATGCAAGTAATTCTACAAACATTGCATGAAGTTATACTTTCTATGTATTGTGAGCCCATCACACGACCGTTAACTAGGCGCTCTGTAACTAGAAATGGGTCTGAATACATAGAAACAATATTGAACGAGGATGCAGAACACTTTCGATAAGTTTATAGGATGTATCCTGACGTGTTTCGAACGTTATGCAAAATTATTAGAGAAAAAGCTCTGGTACATGATACACGATTTGTAACTATTGAAGAAATGTTGGCTACATTTTTACTCAATGTGGGTCAAAATTCTCGATATTGTTTGATTCGAAAAATCTTCAATAGATCGCATTTTAGCACCAGCCAAAGTTTCAACAAAATTCTAAGAGCTCTGAACGTAATTGCAGTAGATATGATGGCGAAGCCTAAATCATCTACCCTACAAATCATTAGAGATAGTACAAGATTTTATCCTTACTTCAAAGTAAGTTCTAATTATTGCTAGAGTTGTTATAATAGAATTGATTTTTTTTCTTTTTGTTGATGATGATGATTATTATGATGATGATGTGGTCATTAATTGTTCTTGCTCTTTATTTTTAGGATTGTATTGGAGCTATCGATGGTACCAATATTCCAGCAATGATTGTTCGAAATGATAGTAGCAACTATCACAATTGTCATGGCTTCACTTCTCAAAATGTCTTGGCTACATGTAACTTTGATTTGGAGTTCATATATGTTCTTAGCGGATAGGAAGGATCGGCGCATGACTCAAGAATATTGACTGATGCTTTATCTAGGAGAAATGGACTTAAAGTACTACAAGGTATGATCTAATTAATGTCAAAATTACTTATTTTTATATTCTGTTATTTAAGTACCACAAAGTATGATCTAATTAATGTCAAAGTACTTATTTTTATATTCTTGTATTTAATTTATTTATTTTTACTATGTTTTTAGGTAAATATTTTTTGGTGGACTGTGGTTTTCCGAATCGACATAAGTTTTTAGCTCCTTTTCGAGGTGTTCGTTATCAACTTTCCAATTTTATCAGGCAAGGGTGACATCCTGAAAATGCTAATGAATTATTCAATCTTCGACATGCATCTTTGAGGAATGTGGTTGAAAGGTTGTTTGACATATTCAAATCATGGTTCACAATTTTTAAAACAGCTCCTCCATTTCCATTTAAAATTTAAGCAGAGCTGGTGTTGGCTTTTGCAGGATTACATAACTATCTTTGCAAGGAGTGTCATTCCGATAAATTTTCAATTGAATTAGATACTTAAGATGCATTATCCTTAGATAGTGAAGAATATGATGATTTTGAAATACTTTCTGAAACTCAAGAACAACAAAGGGAGAATGCTAACCAATGGAGGAATTTTATAGCTACCGAAATGTGGAGTGATGTTGACGTAGTAAATAATAATATGCATTAGATCTATGTTCTTTCTTTCATACTTTATTTGTTATTTTTACAATAAATATTTTTAATAACCTTAGTAGTTTATTTTTCAATTAAAAATTAACTGAAGCTTTAAAAAATGTGCAAGAAGTCTATCAAAGTCAATCGACCCCTTTTTTTTGTTTTTTGGCTGGGGTTGAGCTTAAACTCTTCCCTCCCCCATAGCCGAATACAACCATAGTCAACCTCCCTTCTAGTCAAGTCAACTTCTTCCTCTCTCTCTGGTTCAACTGTCTCGGTCTCTTCTATTTTTTTTCTTTATTGATTACTTCTTTCCTTTCTCCCTCTCCCTCAATCACACAAACACCCACACATACAAAGTCCCTAAAATCAAAATTAACAGTCTCATCTTCTTCTTTTCTTCTTTATTCATCATAGAGGCGAAATTGAGAGAGAACGAGAGAAGGGATTGAGAGAGATTCAACAAGACAGTGAGGAGAGACGAAGGAATAGCGAAGCAATGGTTGAAGATAGTGAAAAGTGGGGCACATACCCCTGTTCGATTTTGAGATTTACATGGATGTTTATCAAAAGTCATCCAAATAAAAGTTTATCAAAGTCTATTAAAGTCCTTACAACAGTCCATTAAAGTTACTAAAAGTCATTAAAAATAAAGTCTATCAAAGTCTACCAAAGTTTTTAAAAGTTTACAAAAATCTACAAGTCTCTAAAAGTCTCTAAAAGTCATCCACTTATAAAAGTAACTAAAAGTCTCTAAAAATCTCAATTGGATACACCCCCCTAACAAATAGAGACATTACATTTATTTGTCTCTATTGCCATTAACTAAAAGCATCACTTTTGCCCTTAAGTTACCCTTTTGTCTTTCACATTTCGCGCCTCTCATCTTGTTCATCGCCCTCTGCCCTCTCATCTTCTTCTTCATCGCCCTCTGATCATCTTCTTCTTCTTCATTGCCCTCTGCCCTCTCTTCTTCTTCATCGCCCTCTCATCTTCTTTATCGCGCCCTCAAATCTTCTTCATCGCGCGGACAGAGAAGAATCTCGGCGCCCTCTTATTCTTCAATCATCACTTTGGTGGTCTTCAATCATCACTTCGGCGGTCTTGGGGGTCTTCCAACGTTTCATCTTATTTCCATCGATTTGATTTTCTTGATTGTTCTTCCGGCATCTCTGTTCTTTGCACAATGGGTTGTCCGCTGTGATTTTTTTATTGGCATGAGAAAGGTATCTAAGCCTTGTTTGGTTGGGCCAATTGGGGAGGAGAAACTGTATTTCTCGAGTGGAAAACTTCTCTAGTTCAATTGGCAATTTCACCGCTAGAGAAATGTAGGAGTTGCGTGCATACTTCCTCCCTAGTGGCAACTGGCAAGTACACTTCCTTAGAGAAGTTCACATTTTTTTTGACATCTCTTCAAATGAATTAATTTTAAATCTTTTCAAAAGTTTTTATGGTTAATACAACAATTAGTTATATGTAACTTCTCAAAAAGTAAAAGTTTCAACCCAAAATCATAACTCTCCAAACCTTGGTATAGACATAAAAAGAAAAATTAAGACCATTTGAGGTTGATTTTGATAGGAAACAAACCATAACCAATGCTTATGCTTGCTATTTTTTGTTGTATAAATATGCTAAGAAAGTTCTTGCTCCTTAATTGCAATATGTTTTCATCAACATATATAAACATAGAAGTAATGCAATATTCACAAACAAAACATGGAGAAATATTAATCACTTATGTCATTTTATTAGTGGTCTTAAGTTGAAATTTTAGATTTGAAAAAAAATATGTGGAGTGATGTAATGAACATAATGGAAGAGTTTGAATCATGTATGATTGGCCCCAACTAATTTAGCATTGAGACTATGTGGGGAGAAAGTTCAAGGGTCAATATTCAATAATGTAGGCTGGGATGGAATCTCAACAGAGAAATTTGTGGTTTTTGTTATGTGGTTGTTTTTGATGATGAAGTTAGTGGTGCTCAAGCTTAAGAGCAAGCTTGAGCACCACCACTTGTACCCTAAATGTGTTTCTACTGGAGGCAGAGTTGATGAGTACACTATGTTGCTATGTATATACCACTGCATATGTGCATCATGAACTTCTAAATCGCTAGTGCATGGTCTATCCCTCCATCTCGACTTCTTCTTTGAAAATTAATGGCTCAAATCATTGTGGGTTTGGAGATATATGTGAAAGGAAGATTGAGTCGATTGGCTGGCCATTAAAAAATCGGAATAAGAAAATTTCCAGTCTTAATGCCACTTCTAAATCCAAGTCCACTGCCATAAGAGGACCTACTTGGTTACTCTTCTTCTTCTTCTTCTTCTCCTGCACTTCCATCTTTATTTTTGGATTTAATTCTTCCAACATTGAAACTAAGAAATCCACTGCCATAAGATTGAGTCGATTGACTAGCTCAACACGCCATTGTTCCTTTGGAATTTAACGGTGTAATGTAACAGTGGTCTATGTATTTTTTTCCCATTTTTTAATGCCACCTCATCATTTATGAGGGTAAAATAGGAAGATAAGGTCTTAAGGATGTCAATGCCAAGGTATATTAATTAGCATTTAAATCTCCACCATACTTAAAGTTTGTGTGCATGCGTATATTATACTAATTCATAGGCGATCGTTTGATTAACTAAACATGCTTTAGTTTAATATCCTCTGCAATCCTTCTCTTTTAAGTTGCAATTGCGTTTAAACCACCTCTATCATCTTTTGACTTTTAATAGTCATTTGCTTCAAATGTATTTCTACATCCACAAATAAGAAAGCAAAATTAAAAAAAGTGACGCTTTTAAATAGAAAATGGAAGAAAAAATAAAAAATGATAGGCATACTTACAATATATTATAGCTGCAAGCCACTCATTGATGAATCATTGTATCAAATGAATTGTTTGTGTTTAGGTGGGAATCTATACATGCACCTGATTTCTCTCCTAATTTTAAGATTAAATGGGACCAATTGCAAGGAAAAAAATGTTGTTTTTAGATGAAGAGTAAGTGCAAAGGTGGGAATCTATACATGCACCTAGTTGATCTTTTTTTTTTTGGTGTGTGTCAAAGGATCCTATTTTACTTGAGTATGAATTAGTTGTGGTTTATTGGTCTTTGAGTACCCATATGGAGAATATGGTTTCTAGCCATACATAGTGCCACACTTTTACACATTCTTAATTAGGTTTAATTACTACATTTTTTTTAAAACAATTAAACTACATATTACCATTGAAATTAAATGAACATTACATTAACAAACTTAATAACTTATAACTAAAATACGATTCGACCTATTAGCCTCTCTTTATTGTATTTTTTATCTATACTTCATTCACATGTGTGTTTATTTTTGTTGCATTCTTTTCCTTTTAGTGTGAGTTTACTTTAATCTAGCAATATTTTTTGAAGAAAGTTGAAACTTTCTAAAGGAGCTGGGAAGTTGAAACTTTCTAAAAGAGAGCATGATTAATCTAGCTTCCCATCTCATTTAGAAAGTTATTAATCATACTCTCTTCTAGGAACTTACTTCGCAAAAAAAAAATGGTGTGACTTCATAAAGATTGGTTATTACATCGGCATTCACCTACCAAAAATTGTTAAAAACTTAATAGGATCTTACCAAAAAAAATACTTAATATGAAGGTATGTGTATGCTACTTGGTTAAGAAAGGTAATTTGCAAGATAATTTGTTACTTACATTTGAGTGTAAACTAGCTAACTTGCAGTTAGGTACTAAGTTTGGAACTTAAATTTCATACATACAATTGTGCGTTTACATATGTATTTTTATTTGCTACTTATTTTTTATATAGACCATATATAATTGTGGGTGTGATATTTTATCTTAAGATTTACTCACATATTATATATATCTATAATGTATTTAGGTTGATTAATATTTGCACGACATGGAAAAATCGTAAATGCGTAATCATAATAAGAGGAGTGCGGAATATATAAAAGGTATTAGAGATATAAGTGAACTAGGGGACGAAATTCGATGCCCTTGTCGGGATTGCTTAAACACTAAAAAGCAAAAGCTTGAGGAGGTTGAAGTACATTTGTTTGATCATGGTTTTTCTCACACTTATCAGAACTGGATCTATCATGGGGAAGTCTTGATCTCACATGATAGTTACCAAACAAGTGGCATAGGTGAAACAAGTGCAAACAATTCTCTTGATGAAGATGAAGAGAAAGGTGAGGATGACCTTAATGATCTTTTGACGGATATAAGGGATGGTTGTAGTTCACTAGATGAAAGATTACCATCGGGTTTTAATGAGGAAGATGTAAGAGTTGAACCTACAAATGAGTGGGAATATGATAGTTTCCATCGATTACTAGCCGATGCACAATGCGAGTTGTACCTTGGATGTGTGAAGATGACTCTTTTAACCTTTGTTGTGAAGTTGTTACATTTAAAAGTTATCAACCATTGGAGTAACAAGTCATGCACAATACTACTTGAGTTTCTTAAAGAAATATTGCCAGATGGATCAAAAATTCTAGATTCTTATTATAAAGCAAAGTAGATACTTCGCGACTTAGGTCTAGGATACACATCGATGCATGCATGCAGGTATGATTGTTCCTTATTTTGGAAAGAGTATAAAGATGACGAGGCATGCTCAGTTTGTGGCGAGTCTCGATGGAAGCAAAATAATGGAATTGGGAAGAAGTTTCCTTGAAAAATATTACGGTATTTTCCAATAACGACAAGGTTGAAGAGGTTATTTTTTTCAAGACATACAGCAGAGGCAATGCGGTGGCACAAAGATCATTCCACGGAGGATGAGAATGTTATGAAGCATCCACGTGACTCATTTGCATGGAAGAGTTTTGATAATCAGTTTCCTTAGTTCGCAAAAGATCCTCGTAATGTTCAGCTTGGGCTTGCTACAGATGGATTCAATCCGTTTGGCACCATGAGTATCTCATATAGTGTTTGGCCAGTCATTCTTATTCCATATAATTTGCCACCATGGAAGTGTATGAAGGACCCATTTTTCATGTTATCTTTGCTTATTCCTGGACCAAAAGCACCGGGCAAGGAAATTGATATCTATTTAAAACCTTTGATTGAGGAGTTAAAAGAATTATGGGATAAAGGGGTTCCAACGTATGACGCATTTACAAAAGAAAAATTCATAATGCATGCATCCATTCTTTGAACAATTAATGACTTACTAGCATATAGCAATTTGTCCGGTTGGAGCACCATGGGCTACATGGCTTGTCCAGCATGTAACAAGGATACTCCTCACAATTGCTAAGAAGTAAGATATGCTACTTGGGTCATCGTCGATACTTACGAAAGAACCATCTGTGGAGGAACAACAAAGAGGTTGATGGCAAAGACGAATATCGAAGTGCACCAACATGTTTGACAGGTGGACATATACTATCCCAGTTGAGTGTACTCCCACATTTCAATCTCAGTAAACATCCTATAATGAAAAAACGAAAGCGATCACCGAGGGAGTTAAATTGGCATAAAAAGAGTATATTCTTTGAACTTCCTTATTGACACAAATTAAAGCTAAGGCATAATCTAGATGTGTTGCACATAGAAAAAAAATATATGTGAATCACTCTTAGGGATAATAATGAACATTGATGGGAAGTCAAAAGATACAAATAAAGTAAGGGAAGATTTATTTGACATGAACATTAGGAAGGAGTTGCACTTACAATTTAAAGGTACCAAGGTTTTCAAACCTCAAGCTTGCTACACGCTAACACCCGAGGAAAGAAGATGTTTTTGTGACTTTCTATTGTCTGCAAAGTTTCCCGATGGATATGTTGCAAATATTTCTAGATCCGTCAATATAACTGATGGTAGAATAACAGGTCTTAAAAGTCACGATTACCATGTGATGATACAAAGACTCCTTCCCATTGGATTACGTGGTTATATGCATTGTGATGTGCTCCAAATTTTATTTGAGCTTGTTAAGTTTTTTCGTACACGTTGTGCTCAAACTTTACACGTGCAAGACTTATAGAAGATGAAAAAAGACATCGTGCTTACTCTTTGTAAAATGGAATGTGTATTTCCTCCTGCTTTCTTTGATATCATGGTGCATTTGTCTGTTCACCTTCCACATGAAGCTTTTCTTTGTGGTCCTGTAAGTTATAGATGGATGTATCCAATTGAACGATATCTTGGGCGATTAAAGGGATATGTTCGAAATCGAGCTCGTCCTGAAGGTTCAATCGCTGAAGCGTATTTGGCTAACGAGTGTTTGACTTTTTCTTCGATGTATCTATCTAATGTTGAGACAAGATTCAACCGAGCAGAACGAAATGTAGACTTCCACCCAAGTAGGAAGTATGGATCTTTATCTGTTTTCTCACAAAAAGTTCGACCGTATGGACCTACTGAATATGTAATGATGAATGTTGATGAATACAAATGGCAAGATGGTTCATACTATACAATTGCGATGAGATACAAATGTATCTTGAGTAAGAACTTTTCTTAGAAAAATTTATATATCTTGACTTACTATTATTTATTAGCTTATTTATTAATTCCTTACATGACTTATAATAGGGAACATAGTCGCATACTTGCAAAGAAAAGTAGGGAGGCTCTCTTCAAAAAACAACAAAAATTATTTCCACTTTGGTTGAGGAGAAAGTATGTTTTTGTAACTCTCTTTTGTCATAAAAATCATCATCATCGATCTTATTATTAATACTAATTCATATTTCAGGTTAAAAAAATGTATTATGAATCATCATCAAAAGACACACTAAGAGAGCTGTATGCATTAGCTTGTGGCCCAGACAAGCGAGTAAAGTCATACTCAAGTTGCATAGTTAATGGAATGTGTTACTATACTTCTAAACGTGATGAAAGATACAAAACTCAAAACTCCGGATTACTTGTTGAAGGAGAGCATGAAGGGAAGATGATTGATTTTTATGGTAGGCTATGTGATGTGGTAGAACTCACATTTTTTGATAGATTTCAAGTCATTTTATTTAAGTGTGAATGATTTAATACCAATCCAAAAAAGGGAGGATTTCGTCAAGAGTATGACATTGTTTCCATCAACATTAGTTCTACGTGGTATGAGAATGATCCCTTCATTTTTCCAAATCAAGCATCACAAGTATTTTATTTAAATGATACGAAGTTGGGGGCAAATTGGCGAGTGGCTCAAAAAGTAGTGTATAGAAATTTATGGGATTTCATTGAACTTAGCACAAGTAATGTTGATTGTGAACCCATAAGAGATGGTCATGAAGATGCATTGCAACAAAACACATCAACAGAAGAGATTCAAGGTATCCAAACATTAGAAAAGTTAGTTGACTCGTTGATTAGAATGGATTGTGATCTAGAGTTCATCGATACACCAGTGTCTTTGATCAATATAAGACGCAATGAAGATAACATTAATTCAGTAATGAATAATGTTGATGATGATGATACTGATAGTGATGACAAAGGTAATACTATCTTGGAATATTGTAATGAGCATGAAGACCAAGAAAATTTTGACATTAACACCGATTATGAGATGACATGATTTGGTAGAATTACCCAACTTTACATTACTACTTATTTTATATTACAATAGACTCTGCATCTACTTTATGTATTGCTTAAGATACCATTGTGTTATGATGTTTTATAGTATAATGATGTTTTTCAATATTGTCTTTATCACGTGCTTATTTATTTTTGTTGTTTACTATGCAATTGAACCATAGCACTGGTTCAAATTATTTATGTTTTGTAAATCAAACTACAGGCTTTTATTCAACTATGCCACCTGGGACACGCAAACAAGTTGATAATGCACCAGCTGTTGATGAGACTGTAGTGGAGCCACATAGTCCCCGTATGTCAACTCCTAGTTTTTAATACAATATTATATGTTTTTTCTTTTATAGTTGTATACTAATTTATTACTTTCTACAAATGTTTTGTTTTTTCTTATCAAGCACTACAAGTGGTATGTAAGAAACGCACAAAGACAAGAGGATTAGACTTGGAGAAGGTTGTGGCACATGCTCGTCGAGTCAAATTACACGTGGATCCTATTGCACGCAAGCCAATCACTAGAACTGGTAGCTTGTTTATCACAGAATGTGGCATAACAGTGAGGGGATTCGCACCACTTGACCGTGTAGGGTGGAAAAATGTCAAAGAAGATGAAAGGACAGAACTTTAGCATCGTCTCTCTGTAATGTTCATTAACATTTTTTATACTAAGAAATCAATTATCTCTTATATGTTAGAATTTAAACATAAATATGATTTGCTACTAATTTTATTCTTTTGCTATTAATCAGACAAAGTTTGACTTGGACATGTATAATGATCTTGAGAGGCAATATGTGAATAGATCTTTGTCATCAAGATATCGCAACTATTAATCAACTATTCGTAAGCATATTACGTCATTTTCATCTATCTCTGCTGCTATTGAGGGGAGAAAGCCAAAGTATGATAACATCAACGTTAAAGTTTGGGCATGGCTTTGTAACCATTTCAATACAAGTGAAGAAAAGGTATTCAAATAATTGTATAATGCATTGTTTATCAATTAGTCTATCACTAGTAATGTAATTAAAGATTGTAAACTTCAACCTAACATTGAAAGTATTTTTGTTTTACAGAGGAAATCTGAAATCAACAAGGCAAATAGGGCCAAAGTCAAATATCCACATTGTGGAGGCACACGCACTTTTTTTTATTACAGGGAGCTTAATATGATCTTTTATTCTCATTATCATTCTAGTACTATATAATATTAGCATAAATGCAAAGAATTGACAAAATCACTTATCACTTGTCTTGCAGCGTAACACCGAGACGGGTGAAGAACAATTCCAAATAGATTTGTTTTATACCACACATCATAGAGAGCGTGGTTGGACTTACCCTGAAGCAGAGAGTAACTATGTGAGCAAGTTATACTACATATTTTGAAAGATTTCTTAAGTGAAAAATGTTGATTTATATTTTAGAATTAACCCTTAAGTTATGTTTATAGATGAAAATGCTAACGTTATGTGAGCTATATGGACATAAGCCTCCCGCGGAAGAAGAAGATGAAAACAAAGATGGTGAATCTGAGTTTATGACTGATGATCAAATTGTTGATGTAGTATATGATTAATTTTTTCATTTCTCAAATACTATTGATGGTTACCTTTAATAGTTTTTCTCTTACCCATGTTATTGTTGTAATTAATAGGTGTTGGGAACCAATCCAAACTACATTATAGGTTTGGATTATAGACCTAAGCCTAAGCCTCACTTGGAAAGAGATAAAAAGGTTTCGGAGGCAAATGATCGACATTTGGAAAAAATTAAGAAGATAAATGAGCGACATTTGGAAGAAATTCAGAAGATAAGGGAAGAGAATAATGCAAGGGAAGCAATATTGCAAGCTGATAGAGATGAAACAAAGGCAAGATTGCAAGCACTTGAGAATACCATTGCTGAAATCTTACGCATGTCTGTGCCTGCTTCTATTAATTTGACTCCATCACAAGATTTACCCACAAAAGGTATGTGATGCATTCTTTCTTGGTTGATTTTATATACATATTCTATATGTTCTATTCTTCAATGACTAACTCAATTATAGAGTTGACATCGAACAATATAAGTAGAGTTTTTTTTTATTTCAACAATATAAGTAGAGTTAATTGCTTTATATTTCTTCAAGTATAGTTGATTCGTTAAATTAATTTAGTTCCTTTAATAGGTTATATTATGAGCTATAATTGGCCATATATTAACTACAATTATATCATATAAATGGTTGAAAAGAAAAACATCGTTGAAGAGTTCTTAATGTGTTAAAGTTTTCATTAATAATATCAAATTTGGACATGACTTTTATTGAATATGTTGTTTTAATTTTGCATTAGTTTCTCATCTGCATTTGTTTCTTCTACTACTTTATTGTTTTCTAGTTTGCTTGATTTTGTTGATATGTTATACTATTCTCTATTTATACTCGACATAATAGTTTCCATTGAAGCAAGAATAAAACAAAGTTAATAAGTAAGTCAAAAGAGTTTAAGAAGATAAACTTGTCAATGTCTTCAAATGAGTTCAATTGAGTGGTGCTTTATGTATGCTCAAGAAGATGAAGCTATCAACTTCCTCAAATACAGTATAATAAGGTTGGAGTTAGTTGTTGTTAGCCATACACATCCATTATTCAAATTTGAATAGAAAAAAAAATTGAACTTGTCAATCTATGTCATTGCTTCTTACCTTTTTCTATTGTTAGTGTTGTTGTGAGTGGTTGTTCTGATTGTTATCTTGTACTTCTTATTTTTATTTTTTAAAATGCAACTTCTTTCTTTTGTTGGTGCCAATAGTGCCTTCTTGTTTAAGTTGACGTTTCAGTTGCATTATTAGATGATTGTGCTTCTTTTTTTTATGTCATATAAATTAGTATTAAATGTCTTTATAATAATTGGCAGGTGTATGAAGACAGCGACAAAAAGTTGAAGCCATGGAATATAGTGGCTTGGGGACGATGGAGTGTTATTTTGGTCTCTTCAACTTAGTACATGTGATATTTTGCTACCCTTTTTTATTAAGACATTTTATTTCTCTACATGTGTACACTCCTCATAGGCTCTAACAAACAACTAACTTAGACTTCATTTTTTGTTGAGTAGAAATATGTATTGGTTATTGTTGTTAAGTATGGATATGACAATGGATTAGACCTAATTAATTTTTTGTATGCAAATATGATATTTAAATGATAATATTATGGTGTATTTTTTAGACAAAATGAGTATGATGTATGTTATTCTTTTTAATGTACAGGGCATATTTTTCTTTGACAAAAATTACCACTAATATATAATAAATCAGGTACAAATAATGATTCTAAAATATCAGGCTTACTTAATATTTAGTGACAAATTATGTTGCTAATCATAAGGTTTAGTGACAAATTTGGTCGCTATATAGGTCATTTAGTGACAAACTTTGTCACTGATTACTTATAGCAATTGGATACTATGGACTCCCACACCCATGATTGTTGTCGCTATTCATCTATACCTTAGTTGTTTCTAATGATGTTTACGCACAATTTTAAACATTTCGTCTCTAATAGCGTTTAGATACAATTCTTAAATTTTCGTCACTAATAAGTTGTTTGTGAAGAAACTTTTGTATCTTTCACTAAAGGTATTTAATGACATAATAATTTTGTTGTCTTTAAATTGGTATTGTGACAGACATCTCTTTGTTGCTAAATAAAGTCTTTAGCGACAATATATTTTCTTTGTCGCAAAGTTGATTCACCGACAAGGCTACAGTGACGAAGTTAGTGACAGTCGGCTTTTGTTACTAAACAACATTAGTGACAGTTAGGCTTACATTTAGTAACGGATGTGTTTGTCACTAAAGCCCTTGACTGTTGTAGTGCTTTCTCCAACTTGTTTAACTCGAGCTCTATAAATAAGAGAGGCTTGGGAGCAAGAAGGACATAGAAAAATACAGCAAGCGCTCTAGATCAATTTTCATTACTAAAAGTGTTAATTGAGGCTTCATCTTATCTTATTGGATTCTGCTAACTCTCGCATATATGAGTGCAAAAGTTTCCTTTAGGAAAATGGCACTGCTACACACTTTGAAGTCGTTGCTAATTCATCTGGTCTAACAATCTAAAGGAGACTTTTGCACTTTTGCAATGTTCATTCAAGGAGCTATCAACAAACATCATGAAGCTCGATCACTTTAATGGCGTAGATTTCCTGAGGTGGCAGAAACGCGTGCATTTCCTACTAGTGGCACTTCATGTGTGTATGTTCTTAATACACCTAAGCTTGTAGAGTCCGATGATGAAACGTCAAGTAGATTAGGAAAAGGCAGAAGTGGGAGATGGATGACCAAGTTTGCATACGTCACATCTGAACACGATGAAGGACTCCATGTTCAACCTCTATCTCAACGTTCCTTCTTCTAAGGAACAGTGGGAGAAACTGGAGGCAAGGTACCACAAGAAAAATGCGACAAGTAAGAAATTTATCATCTCTAATTTCAATAAAATGGTACATGATAGATCTGTCATTGAACAATTCCGTAAAATTGAGAGAATTCATAATTATTTATTTAACACAATCTTGTTATAGATGAAACTATTGTTGTGTCTTCTATTATTGACAAACTATTGCCATCTTAAAGAGAGTTCAAATGAACTCTAAAGCATAAAAAAGAGGGCATCACTCTTGATGAGCTTGCTAACATTTTCTCATAGAAGAGGTTTGTCACATCCAGGAAAATGAAAAAGAGCACAATGCTCAGGAAATCTTAAAGGTGCATGAGGTGGAGGAAGCAAAGTTCAAAAATCCCTTGCTAAAAAGGCAACACAAGCTTGGTGGTTTCAATAAGCCTAGTGGTTCGGGATAACCGAATCATCGAAACTAGAACCAAAAGAAGCAAAAAGTAACTTGTTGGTTCTACGAGAATAATGGTCACATCAAGTCTGAATGTCACCACTGGAAGAGGAAGAAAGGAAAACAACAAGCTTCCTCAATTTACATATGAAATGACAATAATAACATCATTGCTATGATTTCATTGATCAACTTGATTAAGAATGACATGGCATGGTGGATTGATTCTGGAGTTACTCAATATGTTTGCAAGAACAAGCGATTCTTCAATACCATGGAGGCAGTAGATGAAAATATTGCCTTATACATGGGTAATGATGCTACTGTTTCAGTCAAAGGCATGGGTATTATTAAGCTGAAGTTCTCTTCTAGAAAGATTGTAACACTTACTAATGTGTACTATGTACCAGAAGTAAGGAAGAATCTGGTGTTAGCTAGTTTGTTGCACAAGTTTGGTTTTAAGATTATATTTGAAGCTAACAAACTTGTACTTTCCAAGGGAGGCGATTATGTAGGAAGGGGTTATGCTTTTGAGGGTATATTTAAGCTAAATGTAGTCGCTTTATCTAATAAGAATGTTGTTTCTGTGTATATCATTGAGTCTCCTTCATTTTTATGGCATCATAGATTAGGACATGTTAATTTCAAGAAATTATATGGCATGGTTAATTTGGAACTACTGCCCTATTTTGATAAAAGTGAAGGAAATTGCAATACATGCATGAAAGCAAAAATAACCAAAAATCCTTTTCTTGTTGTTCAAAGAAATTCAAAATTACTTGATTTAATACATTCTAATATATGTGGCATGTATAGTACACCATCAATTGGAGTCAATAAATATTTTATAACATTTATTGATGATTACAACAAGTTTCGTTATGTTTATTTGTTGCATTCCAAAGATAAGGCAATGGTAATTTTTTGGGCCTATAAAGCATAAATTGAATTAATTGCAATATGAGACCTTTATAAAATGGTTATGGTCTGATAGGGGAGGAGAGTAATATGATCCAAAGTACTTTGAATCCACTAAAATAGTCCATGAGACTACATCTCCCTATACACCACAACAAAATGGTGTGGTTGAACGCAAAAATTGTGTTCTAACCGAAATGGTTAATGTTTTGCTATCAAACTTAGGTTTGGGAAGTGGATTTGGATTTTGGGGTGAGGCATTGCTGACAACGTGCCATAGTTTGAACAAAATTCTATAAAAAAGGAATAAGGTCACCTATATGAGCTTAGGAATAAGTAAAAACTAAACCTTAATTATTTAAGAGTTTAAGGTTGTAGAGCAACAGTAAAAGTTTTTTAACCTAAAAATAGGAAATTGGGTGAAAGTGGAGTGAAGTGTATATTTATTGGATATGCACAACACAAAAGGAATATAGGTTCATAGTTATTGAGCCTAAAAATTCGATTTCAGTGAATACTGTAATTGAATTATGGGATGCAATTTTTGATGAGACTAGATTCAAGTCTATTCCAAAAATATTCCTATACAAAACCAAAAGGGGAAGGAGGTCATAGAAAATGAAAATGACAAATAAGAAGTAGAAGTTTTTGAATTTCGAAGGAGCAAACGACCTCAAAAAATTAAGTCATTTGGTCCAGATTTCTATACATTCCTAGTTGAAGGAACTAGAGAAGCAGTAGCGAGACAAATTCTGTATTGTTTTAATACAAGAGCAAATTCTCAACATAGTATAGAAGGCGATGAAAAAAAAAAGATGCAGCTTTGTGGAAAGAGGCATTGAATGATGAGATGGATTCAATAATGGGAAATAACACTTGGGAGCTAGTTGATTTTCCTCCTTAATGTAAACTGTTGGACTAAGTGGTTAGTCACTCTAACTCTGACCGGGATTTTGATGGAAACAAACAAGGTGAAAATATACTAATTAATATCAAGTGTATTTCAGTTTTTGTTAAAGGATGCAAAACAACACATCACGGGTATTCAAGCCATACAAGTTCAAGACTCGGCATTCATGAAGGAATGAAGATGAAAGACCATATTGCAATTTGTAATTTCGATGTAAAGTATCCAAATTCTTTCACGCAAGCCAAATGCATTAGTTCATGCATTAGTTCATGCATATCAAGTTTCTTAAAACCAATTTTCAAAAGTCATGAAGTAACTTGGAATTTCAAATTTTAACACATAACTAGGTCCACAAGTTTAAACAATGTGAGATCATGTGTTAATGATCATTTGCATTTTGGAGATCATTGTTAAAGTTTTCAAAATTGAAAAACTTGTTTTTAAAAGGTTTTTGAAAAGAAAAACTGCAAATTTGCAGAAAAGTCCCTCGCGAGTTATGAAATCGTGATTTTTCATTTTCGGGGTTTGTAAAAATATCCGGACCATCCAATTAGGCTTAATGACCCATAATAAACGTATATAACATGTTATATAAGGGTTGGTTAGGTCCCGGACATGTTTAAGGGTCGCTAACACAAAGGGATAAAATAATTATTTTGAGCTCCCTGCAGTTAGCGCGCTAATACTGCCATTAGCGCGCTAAGTGAAGAGTTAGCGCGCTAGGTCTCAGTATTAGCGCGCTAATTGCCCACCCGACAGCTTTTTCAAAAAGCTGGAAAATGAACTTTAATTTGAATTCTTGATGAAATCTAGACCCTTGAATCCCTAGAACGGTCATAAACGGTCACAATGGGATATCTAACACTATAAAAACACCAAGACAATGGTTTTCACACAACAAGGAGCAAACACACTCAAAAACCCTAAAAGATTAAAAAATAAGCACTTTGAATTTTTGAAGGAGAAAAGGGAGATTCTTGAGGCTACCCACTAGTACCATAATCCAACACTTTGAAGCATTCAAAGGAGTACAAAAATCACTTCAAATCTGATCTATCTTGTCATCTTCTTGGTTGTAAGCAAGTCTTTGTTCTAGATCCTTTTTATTGAGCTTAATCTACATAGTTTTGTGTGTGTTGAATGAAAATCAGTTTGTTGTGTGTTTGAACATCATCATCGTAGGTTTTGCACTAAAAATTATTTTATCAAACCCTAAGAGTATTTTGAACAAAAGTTTTACACTTGAACTTGGTTTTTGACAAACTAGTGTTCTTTGCTTCGAAATCGGTTTTGCAAAAATACATTGGATTTTAAAACGATTTCATTTTTGGAATTTGCAACAAAATCAGTGACATACTCTGCATTTTCCACTCATTCTCATACTTGCATGCATTAGAGTTGTTAGGCTCTAGGAGGCTTGCTTGTATTTGAACTTGATACCACTTTACTTTGTAAAGTCTATTTCAATTGTATTCTTCAAATCTTGATTGTAAGACTTAGTGGGATCTAAGTCGAAAGGTAAATCTTAGTTGCAGCTAGGTGATTGTATAAGACCTTATTGTGGTAAGGCATCGTGTAAAATTCCTAGTTGCGGCTAGGTGGGGAAAATCCTAGGTGGATCTAGGTGGGTAAATCCTAGTTGTGGCTAGGTGGTTGTATAAGACCTTATTGCGGTAAGGCATCGTGTAAAAGACCTAGTTGAGGCTAGGCATTCACTAGGCTAGTTGGCTTATGGTGTAACACTTATCGATAATATAAGTGGGGTTTGAAAATCCTAACTGGGGAGGTTAGGTAATGGATGTAGATCGGTTGGATCAAACCACTATACATCATGTGTCCTATTTCCATCTCTTCTACCCGCTTCTTGATTGCATAGCATTGATAGTTATCATTGGTGTATGCATTATCATTATTATTTGTGCGTAAAGTTTTAAAAAGGCGATAACTACTCGGTAACCCAATTCACCCCCCCTCTTGGGTGACCTTCAATTGGTATCAGAGCGGGTTATTGCTCAAAGTATTACTAACGTATTTTTGATTGTTTTTGTGCAAGGATGCAAAGTCTAGATCCGGCTCGCCTTAGGGAAGGTAACTCCTCGAGTAGGCCTCCATACTTTGCTGGAACAAATTACGCTCATTGGAAAGTGAGAATGAAGGTCTACATAAGAGCGCAAAATAGATTCCTATGGGACGCAATTGAAAGTGGTTACACTCCACCCGACAAGCCATTGAAAGAATACACCACCGAGGAGATCAAGAGTGAGCATTCAAATGATCAAGCAATGAATCACCTATATTGTGCATTGAGCGAAAATGAGTTCAACCGAGTAAGTGCCTGCCAAACGGCGAAGGAAGTGTGGGAAAAGTTTGACGTCCACTATGAAGGTACCATGCAAGTAAAGAAGACAAAGTTGAGGATCCTTGAGGAACACTATGAAACCACCATCACACGGTTCACTAAGTTGTTAAATGAGATCAAGAATCTTGGAAAGCACTATGATCAAGAGACATCGGTATACAAATTCCTTAGAGGCTTGCCTAAGGAATGGGATGCCAAGAAGTATGCTATCCAATCGGCACAAAATCTTGGAGACTACACTTTCGATGCATTGTGTGGAGAGTTAACAGTCCACGAATTCGAACTCAAAGACCGAGCAAGATTGGAAGCATTAAGTGGAGGTACAAAAAGCTCAAGAAAAGAGATTGCCTTGAAGGCAAACAACTCCCCTAGTGCATCGGAAGAGATTATCGAAGACGAAGAATCTTGTGATGATAATAATCTTGAGGAGGAAGTAGCCATGCTCTCAAGAAAGCTCAACAAGGCCATATACAAGCGAGACAAGTATAAGAAGAAGTTCCGAAGTGGAAGCAAGGGAGGAAAGTCAAACGAAACCATATGCTTTGGTTGTGGCAAGCCGGGTCACGTCAAGGTGGTTTGCAAATCAAAGAAGGTGTTTGACAAGAAGAAAGGAAAAAAGAGCTTCAAGGCAACTTGGGATGACTCATCATCATCAAGTTCGGAATCCGATTCGGAGAGTGAAAAGGCAATACTTTGTCTTATGGCACAAGGCGAGGTAAATTCTAACCCTTTTAATTTTGATGATATTGATGATTTGAATAATGCTCCAAATCTTGATGAACTTAGGAAAGAGTTGGAAAAGGAGGTCAAAAAGACCAAACAACTCAAAAAGAGCCTAATCATTGCAATTAGTGAGATAGAGTCACAAAATGAGATCATTAATGATCTCCAAAATGACTTAAATGAAGTAATAAAGGAAAGAGATGCCTTAGTCAAGAAAGTGGAGGACTTGACTAGCACGGTGCACAAGTTCACCAATGGCAAAGAAATGTTTGATATGATGTTGGGAGCACAACGACGTGCACTCAACAAAAGGGGCATAGGTCATGGAGCAAACTTGTTAAGCTATAAAAAAATTACTAAATGATGATCGTAGATGTTTGAAGTGCAATAGGTCTCATGTGGCGGGGATATGTGCCTTACAAAAGGTTAAAAATGGTAGACTAGCATGGGTAGCTAAAAATGTTTATGACACTAACTTTCTCGGACCCAAAGGAGTTTGGGTACCAAAATCTAATGTGTTTCCCATTATGTAGGATGCAAGGAAGAGCACCCCATGGTACTTAGATAGCGGGTGCTCAAGACACATGACCGGAGATGCACATCAATTCATTAAGCTAAAGCGGCATGATGGTGGAAAGGTTACATTTGGAGACAACAACAAAGGAAGAGTTATTGGTCTCGGAACCATTGGTAACCATTCACTTTCTATTTCTAATGTTTTCCTTGTTGATGGTTTGAAACACAACTTGCTTAGTGTCAGTCAATTGTGTGACAAAGGACTTCATATTATATTTGAATCATCGAAATGCATTGTAAGGAATGAAAAGCACGAAACTCTGTTTATTGCATATAGAGATAAGAATGTTTATGCCATCAACTTTGATGAGATGAATATGCAAAATGTTTCATGTTTGAGTGCACAAAGTGATTGTGATGCATGGTTGTGGCATCGTAGACTAGGACATTCTAGCATGGAAAATTTGTTAAAATTGACTAAGCATGATCTAGTTAAGGGCCTACCCAAGTGCACCTTTAAGAAAGATAAGGAGTGTGAATCTTGCATTCTCGGTAAACAAGTGAAATCGTCATTTAAGACGAAAGTAACAAGTAATGTGACTCGAGCATTAGAACTTATCCATATGGATTTGTTTGGACCTACCCAAACACAAAGTCTAGGTGGTAAATCATATTGCTTTGTCATTGTTGACGACTTTACAAGGTATACATGGGTGTATTTTCTATCTCACAAGCACGAAGTGTTTGATGTATTTGTAAAGTTTTATGCCTTAGTAGAGAATGAAAAGGGATACAAAATCACCATCATTAGAAGTGATAGAGGTGGTGAATTTGTAAATAGGAACTTGGAGGACTTTTGTGATAAACAAGGCTATACACACCAATTATCCTCACCTAGAACACCCCAACAAAATGGAGTTGTTGAAAGAAAAAATAGAACACTCCAAGAAATGTGTAGGACTATGCTAAATGAGTACAATATAGCTAAGCATTTTTGGGCCGAAGCCATTAACACGGCATGCTATGTTATAAATAGAGTAAATGTCCGAAAGCAAGCGAAAAAGACTCCTTATGAACTATGGAAAGGCCGAAAACCCAACATAAGTTATTTTAAGGTGTTCGGTTGTACTTGCTATGTTCTAAATGATAGGGATCAATTAGATAAATTTGATCCAAAGTCTAAAGTATACATTTTTCTAGGATACTCAACACATAGCAAAGCATATAGGGTGTTTAATAAATCAACCAAAACCATAGAAGAATCTATTCATGTGAAATTTGATGAAGAAGATCCTAAAGTTAAATTAATGCAAAATCTTGAGAAATTGGGGATTAACGATGAAGATGATGGCACTCTAGGACAAACCCCAAATAGTCAAGAGCTTGAGTTAAACAAGGAATCCGAAACAAGTGTGCCTAAGAATTCAAGACTCCTCATTGGTCATTCATCTCAACAAATCATAGGTGATCCAAACAAAGGGATAATCACTAGGTCAACATTGCAAAGAGATGAAGGACACTTAGCTTTTGTGTCACAAACCGAGCCTACCAAGATAGATGATGCCTTAGGAGATGAGTTTTGGGTAATGGCTATGCAAGAAGAGTTAAGCCACTTTGTCAAGAACAAAGTATGGACATTAGTACCTAGACCTAAAGATCACTCAATCATAGGCACCAAATGGGTCTTTAGAAGCAAAAAGAATGAAAAAGGTGAATTTGTAAGAAACAAGGCTAGATTGGTTGCACAAGGCTACAATCAAGAAGAAGGAATTGATTATGAGGAAGCCTTTGCACCCGTAGCAAGACTTGAAGCTATTCGCATGTTGCTTGCTTATGCTTGCTACAACGGGTTTCTACTATATCAAATGGATGTTAAAAGTGCATTTCTAAATGGATTCATTTATGAAGAAGTTTATGTAGAACAACCACTGGGATTTGAAGACCATGAACATCTAAGCCATGTCTATCATCTTCAAAAAGCCTTGTATGGACTAAGACAAGCCCCTAGAGCTTGGTACGATAGACTTAGTGCGTTTTTACTTGAAAAAGGGTTCAAGAAAGGAACACTAGACCCCACTTTGTTCATTTTGATAAAAAAACATGATATGCTACTTGTTCAAATCTATGTTGATGATATCATTTTCGGGTCATCTAACACATGTCTATGTGATGAATTCTCATCATTAATGACAAATGAATTTGAAATGAGCATGATGGGTGAACTAACATACTTTCTAGGCTTGCAAATAAAGCAATCCAAGCATGGCATTTTTATAAATCAAGCAAAGTATGTGAGGGACATGCTAAAGAAGTTCAAATTTGAAAATCTGAAAGCATGTGACACTCCTAGTAGTTCAACTATCAAAATGGACAAATACCAACTAGGAAAATCCATAGATCCTAAACTTTACCGTGGAATGATAGGTAGCCTCCTATATTTGACCGCTAGTAGACCCGACATTATGTTTAGTGTGTGCTTATGTGCTAGATTTCAATCCGATCCTAAAGAGTCCCACTTAAAATGTGTAAAGCGCATATTTCGATATCTAAGTGGAACACAAAACCTGGGATTATGGTTCAACAAAACCAAGAGTTTTGAACTCCGAAGTTTTGTTGATTCTGACTATGCGGGAAGTCTAGTTAATAGAAAAAGCACTTTCGAATTTTGTCATTTGCTAGGAAACTCACTTATCTCATGGTTTAGCAAAAAGCAAAATTCCGTGGCTTTGTCTACGGCAGAGGCTGAATATGTGGCTGCTGGGAGTTGTTGTGCTCAAGTTCTCTACATGAAACAACAACTTGAGGATTATCAAATCCTAGTTAGGTGTGCTGAAATTTACTGTGATAACACAAGTGCGATAAACATATCGAAAAATCCGGTGCTACACTCTCGAACGAAACACATTGAGATTAGGCACCATTTTCTTCGTGACCACGTCCAAAAGGGCGATGTTAAACTTGTCCATGTGTCCACAGAGGACCAGTTAGATGATATATTCACTAAGTCCTTGCCCAGAGATCAATTTTCTAAGATTCGGCGTGAGTTAGGCATGGTTCGAGAATCGGACCTTCTACACATGTTTTAGTTGTTCTAAACCTATTTATATGGTGTTTTTGAAGTATCCAAGAAGTTTGAGGTCAATTCGAGTTGTATGTCAAAAATCCAAAAATTTCATGTCAAAAATTTCCAGAGGGAAATTAGCGCGCTAATGATGTACTGGCCCAGAATATGAATCAACCCATTAGCGCGCTAATGACGTTCGGCCAGTGCTTATAAATTCATTTTTAACCTTCAAATCAAAACACCACTCACATCTCACCTCTCTTCTCACCGTCTCCACCACCATCTCGCCTCATTCGGGTAAGTTCTTCACCTCTCTTTGTCAATTTCTTCAATTTCTTTGTTTCTCTTCATTACGTTCTCTCCATTTTTCACCAATGTCGATTCGTCGTACCTCCAACCGTCCCTCCTCCCGTCCAACCGCCCCCACCTCATCCTCTCATCCTACCCAAGCCACGTCCTCTCGTCGTCCATCGCGACGCCGTGTTGTCCAACCGTCCTCCTCCTCCACTAGTGAGTCGGAATCCTCACAACCCGCCCCCACTCTGGCGAATGCCCCTCAACGTGAGGGTCGCGCCAAATCCGTCCATGAGGCCACATCAGTCCTCGAGTCCATGGCTCCCCGACTAACGGATGCCAAAATCCTTCGACCCGCCGTTGTCGATTTTGCATTCTTCGATAGGGCCCATCTCCCACTTCGGGAGATTTTTGATACGGCACGATGGACCACATTTTGCGCCCATAACGCCAATTACAACCCCCCATTGGTTCGTGTTTTCTATTCTAATCTTGAAACAACAACCCAATTTGTCCTACGTTCGTCTGTTGGTGGCCGATCCATTGAGATTACCCCTGAAAATCTCGCTCAACGGCTTCACCTTCCGTTGCACCCTCCTGCCACTACGGTAGTGTGCAAATTTCTAAATTGGCCTTTTGATCGTCTCGAAGTTCTTAACTCCTTTCTTCAGCCAAAACGAACCTTAACTGTATATCCGACCGGTATAACGGATACCGATTTTAAATTGATGCCCCACCTCCTTCATAAAGTACTTCACAAAGTTATTCTTCCTCGAGGTGGAAGTAAGAACTATGTCACTCTCCTTGACATGTTCGTCCTTGGGCATCTGTTTCGAGCCATCCCTCTCAGCTTGCCCCACATTATCATTGGCTATATTACGAGCACGTGCAGCTCAGGTCGTCATCTTCCGTATCCCATATCATCACAACTTATTTAGAGTCCGCCCACGTGGATCTTTCCTTAGGAGGTCGTCCCCTCACTGTCTATGACACCATCGACATGGCCACTCTGAAGGCCATGAAGTATTGCTACGTGCGTGACAGGCAGCGGTGGACACGAGAAGATGCGATTCCAGATGGTCGGTATTACGGCGGCTATGAGTCTCCGTTGCCTACGAACCCTCCGGTAGCTCCGTTTGTTGCGCCCGACTACTTGGAGTATAGCTATAGTTTTGGTGGTGATGATCATGATGACGATGCAGCCTTTGCTGGCGATGATGATCATGATGGCGATGAGGAAGTTCATCATGATTCTGCCGTTCCACCCCCGTCGTCGCAGCACTACGAGACAGCCCCGCCTCCACCTCCCTCTACATTTGGCAGCTTCACACCTCCACCAGATATGTCCCCCTCGTCGGCCTACGTCTCTGCACAGCTGGGTTACCTGCACTCCTACATGACTCAGACCTTCGCTACCGTCGAGGCGAGAATCCAGCATCAAAATGATCGTCTTCGTCGTATTGAGGGTCAGTTACTTCCAGTTTACCCCGCGCGCAATGATTGTTCTTCCAGTTCTGCACGTCGACCATCATCCTCGAGGCGGAGTGTTTAGCTTTTTCATTGCTTGTTAAGCATTAGGTTCTATTTAGTTGTTCTCTTTAGATGTATAGAACTACTATATGTAGGTGAGCACTAGGCTCCAAACTTTTAGGCTTTGATGACGTACATATTTCACTTTTGCTCATGTTTAAGCCACAATTATGTTCACATTCCTTTATGCTATCTATGTCATAATTTTTTTTTGCGTATCTCTGAGTTTATATATGGTTTTTTCTTGCTACACTATGATTTATCATATCTGATTGTGTACCGCTTCCGTCTTTCGTTCTTTGATATGCATCGCGTAAGGGGGAGCATATATGTTCTTGCATTGATTCTCCTATGCATCGTTGTATTTTTTTAAAAACGGGGGAGCTTGGCCCCATTTTTTTGATGTTATCAAACGGGGGAGAAATGTGGTTGAACTTGAAAATATTGATGTGTTAATGTTGATGTGTTTGAAATGTGGTTGAACCTGAAAATGAAAATGTTGATGTGTTTGAACTTGCAAATGAAATGTATAATCTTGAATGAAATACACACTTAATACTTTTAAAGTTCACATTGTTTGTTATCATCAAAAAGGGGGAGATTGTTGGACTAAGTGGTTAGTCACTCTAACTCCGACCGGGATTTTGATGGAAACAAACAAGGTGAAAATGTACTAATTAATATCAAGTGTATTTCAGTTTTTGTTAAAGGATGCAAAACAACACATCACGGGTATTCAAGCCATACAAGTTCAAGACTCGGCATTCATGAAGGAATGAAGATGAAAGACCATATTGCAATTTGTAATTTCGATGTAAGGTATCCAAATTCTTTCACGCAAGCCAAATGCATTAGTTCATGCATTAGTTCATGCATATCAAGTTTCTTAAAACCAATTTTCAAAAGTCATGAAGTAACTTGGAATTTCAAAATTTAACACATAACTAGGTCCACGAGTTTAAACAATGTGAGATCATGTGTTAATGATCATTTGCATTTTGGAGGTCATTGTTAAAGTTTTCAAAATTGAAAAACTTGTTTTTAAAAGGTTTTTGAAAAGAAAAACTGCAAATTTGCAGAAAAGTCCCTCGCGAGTTATGAAATCGTGATTTTCCATTTTTGGGGTTTGTAAAAATATCCGGACCATCCAATTAGGCTTAATGACCCATAATAAACGTATATAACATGTTATATAAGGGTTGGTTAGGTCCCGGACGTGTTTAAGGGTCGCTAACACAAAAGGATAAAATAATTATTTTGAGCTCCCTGCAGTTAGCGCGCTAATACTGAGACCCTGCACTTAGCGCGCTAATGGCAGTATTAGCGCGCTAATTGCCCACCCGACAGCTTTTTCAAAAAGCTGGAAAATGAACTTTAATTTGAATTCTTGATGAAATCTAGACCCTTGGATCCCTAGAACGGTCATAAACAGTCACAATGGGATATCTAACACTATAAAAACACCAAGACAATGGTTTTCACACAACAAGGAGCAAACACACTCAAAAACCCTAAAAGATTCAAAAAGAAGCACTTTGAATTTTTGAAGGAGAAAAGGGAGATTCTTGAGGCTGCCCACTGGTACCATAATCCAGCACTTTGAAGCATTCAAAGGAGTACAAGAATCACTTCAAATCTGATCTATCTTGTCATCTTCTTGGTTGTAAACAAGTCTTTGTTCTAGATCCTTTTTATTGAGCTTAATCTACATAGTTTTGTGTGTGTTGAATGAAAATCAGTTTGTTGTGTGTTTGAACATCATCATCGTAGGTTTTGCACTAAAAATTATTTTATCAAACCCTAAGAGTGTTTTGAACAAGAGTTTTACACTTGAACTTGGTTTTTGACAAACTAGTGTTCTTTGCTTCCAAATCGGTTTTGCAAAAATACATTGGATTTTAAAACGATTTCATTTTTGGAATTTGCAACAAAATCAGTGACATACTCTGCATTTTCCACTCATTCTCATACTTGCATGCATTAGAGTTGTTAGGCTCTAGGAGGCTTGCTTGTATTTGAACTTGATACCACTTTACTTTGTAAAGTCTATTTCAATTCTATTCTTCAAATCTTGATTGTAAGACTTAGTGGGATCTAAGTCGAAAGGTAAATCCTTGTTGCGGCTAGGTGGTTGTATAAGACCTTATTGCGGTAAGGCATCATGTAAAATTCCTAGTTGCGGCTAGGTGGGGAAAATCCTAGGTGGATCTAGGTGGGTAAATCCTAGTTGCGGCTAGGTGGTTGTATAAGACCTTATTGCGGTAAGGCATCATGTAAAAGACCTAGTTGAGGCTAGGAATTCACTAGGCTAGTTGGCTTAGGGTGTAACACTTATCGATAATATAAGTGGGGTTTGAAAATCCTAACTGGGGAGGTTATGTAGTGGATGTAGATCGGTTGGATCGAACCACTATACATCACGTGTCCTATTTCCATCTCTTCTACCCGCTTCTTGATTGCATAGCATTGATAGTTATCATTGGTGTATGCATTATCATTATTATTTGTGCATAAAGTTTTAAAAAGGCGATAACTACTCGGTAACCCAATTCACCCCCCTCTTGGGTGACCTTCATAAACCAATTAAATGCAAATTTCTCTTCAAAAGAAAATTAAGAGTTAATGGATCTATTGAAAAACACAAAGTAAGACTGGTTGCTATGGAATTTACCTAAAAGTATGAAGTGGACTATTTCGATACCTATTGACCAGTAGCTAGAATTGCTACAATCAAATTGCTTATTGCAATTGCAACAATTAAAAAGCTAGTCATCCACCGAATGGACGTGAAAACTACATTCCTACATGGAGAATTGGATGAGAAAATATATATATGAACTAACCTGAAGGGTTCATTATACTTGGTCATGAAAATAAAGTGTGTAGTTTGAAAAAAATCATTGCATAGTTTATAGCAAGCACCAAAACAGTGGCACCAAATATTTGACCAGGTTGTACTTGCTAATGGATTCAAAAGGAAATGGCGTCATTATCAGGTTGGTCATGAAAATCAATTAATCTGATATATGTGTATACAACAAGTTTGATGAAAAAGAAAATGGTGTCATTATTTGTCTTTACGAAGATGACATGCTAATTTTTGGAATTGACTTAGAACAAGTTCAGTTGACCAAAAACTTTTTTCAAGCAAATTTGAAATGAAGAGATATGGAAAAGTTGATGCCAATCTCGGGATTCAGATTGTAAGAGATGAATGGAGTATTACTCTAACTCAATCTCATTATATTGAGACAATTCTCAATAGATTCATTCATTTGAATTGTGCCCTTATTTCAACCCCACTAGAAGTATTGAGCTAGTGAAAAATACTGACAATCTAGTTTTGCAACTGGAGTATTCTAGATTAATTACATGTTTAATATATGCAATGACATGCACTAGACCGAATATTACCTTGGCAGTAGGCAAGTTGAGCAAATTTATAATTAATCCAAGTGAGTTGCATTGGTTTGCAATTCAATGAGTTTTAAAATATTTGAAGATAACAATTAACTATGGCTTATACTATAGTAGATATCCTTCAGTCCTATAATGATTTTCATATGCAAGTTGAATTGTGAAAGATCAAAATCATGCTTCTACAAGTGGATGGATCTTCACACTTACTGGAAGTGCAATCTCATTGGCTTAAAAGAAACAGACATTAATAGTTGGTTCCACCATGGAGTCAGTTTATTGTGTTAGCCTCAGCTTTAAAAGAAGCTAAATGGTTACGTAAATTATTACACGAGATTTCATTGTGGCCTAAGCTGATAGCTATTTCTATCCATTGTGATAATGAGGCCACATTGGAAAGAGCTTATAGCTAAGTGTACAATGGCAAATCCATACATATTGTATTGAGACACAATTATGTCAAAGAATTGATAACAAATGGAGTTACCACTATTGACTATGCGAAATCTAGTCAAAACTTGGCAGATCCTTTAACTAAAGGTTTGCCTAGAGACTTAGTGAATAAAACATCAAGGGGAATGAGTTTCAAGCCCATGAATTTAAGTCATTAATAATGGAAATTCAAATCAACGCTTAACACAACATTAAGTCTTGAGTTCAATGTAGTCAAAGTACATTATCAGTATGACTGTAAGCACTATATCATTTTAGCCATCCCAGGGTTGTTAGTGCTGGTACCCGCATGAAAATGGAGGAGGTTGAGTTGATCTCTTAATAGTCTTCAAAGGTGCTTAAATTGCGGGGGTGCTAGACTAGAGACTACCTATGTGTATGTGAAGTGCGACGCGATCACTTCAAGGAGTTTAAGGGCTTGGCTCTGTAAATGTTCATGAAAGATACGGGACACAATGTCAATGTTGAATGTGTCAAGAAATTTATGAAAATTTGTTGGTGTACGTTATATGTGTGATTTGTTTATGCTTCATATTAAATAGAATCATTGGCTCAAAGTTTATCTACCATGTAATTATGATATGATGTAATGAACTTTTCACAAACTAGTGATTCAAATCGCAAGATACCATTATTTATGCATATAATGCTTAAAATTTTCTTAGATCAGTAATTTGTTTATTTTGAAAATGGTCGGGGATTGTTAGATATTTTCAAAAGAAGTATTTAGTCAAACATTGGTTAGAACGTTCACACTTAAAAAGTATATATGCTCTTTCACTTGTTTAAGTGGTAAATAGAAGCTCTCACTAGAGCTATGCCCAAATGACCATACGCGTGTGTGACGCATATGACACATAATAGGCGCTTTTATAGGCGCATTTAGCACGAAGCACGTACGCGTGTGTATGGGTGGCTAACTATTACCACCCCAATAACTAGACCAGAGCACGCTGGGTTGGGCAGCATGGTAACTCAGCAAATGACCAAGTCTCAGCAGCCTCGGGAGGCTTCGAGGGACTCAGGTGACAGATTGGGGTTCAGTGCATGGCACATATCTAAGTAGGCACGGTGTTTACCTAAGTGGGTAAGGTGTGGCACGACGCGTACCTCAGCGGGCACGGTATGGCAAGGTGCATACCTTAGCGGGCACGGAGTAGCATGCGCACGTACCTTAGCGGGCACGGGGTGGCATGACACGTAACTTAGCGGGCAAGGTGTGCCACAGCGCATACCTTAGCGGACACGATATGACAAGGCGCATACCTTAACAGGCACGGCGTAGCATGCACGCGTACCTTAGTGAGCACTTGGTAACACGGCACGTACCTTAGCGGGCATGGTGTGGCACGACACAGACTTTAGCGGGCAAGGCACGCATACCTTAGTAAGCACGACACGCATACCTAAGTGAGCATGCGCGAGTAAGGTGTTCTCCCGGTGCGAGCACAACAGTGACTTGGGGAAAGCATGGCAGCGACTTGGGCGTACCTTAGCAAAAGTTTGGTACATACCTTAGCACGAGCAAGGCAAGACCTTGACAGGAGCACAATGGACTTTTCTTGACTCTGGCATTGACCAGGTTGAAGTATGATTGGTCTCACTTTTGGATGTTCCCTATTGGAGGACGAAGAACGGCTTAACATCTACTATAGGGGAGGGACCTCTCCTAGGGGTGGTATGGGCAGGAAGGTAAGGGTGACCCTAGAGAAGGCATTGGGCGTGCATGCCAAGGCCTTGCTCAAAGATCATCATGCAACCACCTCCGAGCCGGTAAGACCCGAACGTAATCAGGCTCCGGCACGCACTCAAGGGTGCCTAGGCTCAGCTAGGCATGACCAAGCATGACCCTAAGATCAAGGGACATCCTAGGCTTGGATGGACCAAGTCAAGCATGGAAGTTCCTAGGCGGTTAGGTAACTACCTTGGTCATGGCTAGAGCATGACTAAGGCACGTTCAAGCAAGTCCCTAGCACATTAGAGATGTGCCTATTGACCAGGTGGTCATAGCAGTTACGAAGCTAAGTGGCAGTAAAGGAGGCAAACAGTTAGGCAACTGCTTGATTACATGGGAGTGTGGTATGGTTTACTTAGTCTTTGATGCTTGTAAACTAGGACATGTGTCCATTCAGTTATGTAACCACTTCAGGCTATTTTCTATAAAGTCAACCCCTTATGCTTGGGGAAGCATAAGGTGGTAGAGTTGTAACCCATCAATCAAAATCAGTAAAGCTTCCCTTTATGCCTATTGTTGCTTGTTAGTGTGAAAGTTATTGGAGTGCTGTACTAAGGTGGTCCTTAGGTGTTGGTGTTTGGGGTTCATACGCAGCAGAGATTACAAAACAATTTTGAGAAAAACCCCAACAGGATCCGAATCTGATTCCATTAAAACACGTTTAAACTATAAAAACTTAATCATACCTCAGTCGCAATGTACCTTTCTGAAGGTTAATCGATCTCTAAGGCGCTACCAATGACGAATGCCCTTTATCAGCAGTCCACACACGAACGGCGGCCAAGATTTGAAGTGCTAGCTTCGAGAGATTACCAAACCTTTTTGTTTCTCTCTAAAACAATTCAGAGCATACCAAAAACCTAAGTCGTTTCTTAAAACAAAAATAGAGTTTCGGCCTTTTTTAAACTCTCGTACTTGTATTCTAACTCAAAGCGTCTATTTATACAACCCTTATATATAGACGGTCAAGTAAATTACACATATACACCTACTTAAAGAAGTATAAGTGTAATACACTACAAGGACGTTTCTGTCATGAATTTTATCATATAAAATTCATTTTTTCTGAACCATCTTAAAATTTTGCAAAACCATTCTTAGTGTGCGACCCAATAGGTTCATACAACGTTGGCAGTGTACCAAAACACATTTTGGTATACAAGTCATAAGTGGCCTCTAGCAAGACATTATGACTACCCAAGTTATACGAATATCAAATCGATACAACCTAATCAATAGTGTATATAATATCCTTTTATCACATGATATCCTTTTTATCAAACATAAGGTATGGAATTGTTATCCAACATGTTCAATAGTACTAGTCTCGATCTCTAGGTAGAGTGAAAACATCCAAGTGACATTGATCAATATCAATTCACTTAGACTAGACCTTTTAATAGCCTAACACATCGAGGGATCCACTGGATGTCTCTCTCTATATGAGAGGGACAAATTCTATCTCGATTACACAACTTCACCACATTATTCACACAGTAACCAATCACAACCTTTATAATCGTCTGGTTAAAGACAACGTTTGATTGCGTCAAATCACTGTATTCCTAATGTTGAAGTCTCTGGTAATCTCAAGTCAGAGGACTGAAAAATATACATATCATGAGAAACAACTATGACTTAATCCATGTGATGTTCTCATAGCGGGTCGGTCCAAGATTTGTTCCCTAACAAGTACTCATGATCTTGATTCGTATTCCTATACGTATGATCATCGTATGATCATCAATCAAGACTCACACTAGTCTTAATTTATTATAGTTCCCGGTATAATAATCGACTAGGGACATTTAGGATATTTCTGTAAATACCCATGGATCTTATTATAATGTAAACATGCAAATCAATTATAATAAACAGAAAATGAAATCCTCTATTTTATTAACTAAAATGTATTCATAAAGACTATTAATGGATTGACCTAGGGCACATTTCCCAACATTAGGTACCATGGAGTAGTATTGAGTGAGAAAATTTTCCTTAGGGTAAACCATCTCATCAGTGACCCCGTGATAATTGATATCAGAGCTTCGTTTAGTGACGATGGCGACTCGAGCAGTTGTGGATCTAAGTGAGAGGGTGTCTCACTTGGAACAGCTCATGGCAACACTTAGTGTGCAAAGGGAGGAAGCTTAGAGCTCTTCCTTGGGGAAGCGAGTTGGAGGCTCGGAGGCACTCATTGCTTCGTTAGTGGCTAGAGAGGAATCCTACATAGGGATGGTCTCTAGTTAGGAGGCTCATTTTGATGAGCTAGTTGTTGATGTTCATGCGGTTAGTGAACTTACCACTGACACAGTAGAGATGATTGTTGTAGAGGTTAGTCTACTCAAGAAGGCTGTGGGTGGAACCTCAGACGTTGCGGAAGTAGCAAAGCTACCGAAACCAAAAGTTCCTGAACCAAAGAAGTTCTCTTGTAAGCGAAGTGCCAAAGAACTAGAGAACTTTCTTTGGGACATGGAGCAGTACTTTGCCACGATGCGGACTCCAGATGATCAGAAGGTCATCCTAACTTCAATGTACTTGGAGGGAAATGCAAAGCTCTGGTCGAGAACCAAAGTTGACGATGATACTGTTACTGGGAGGCTGAAGATCATCGAGTGGGATGTGGTGAAACAGGAATTGAAGGATTAATTCCTTCCCACTAATGCAGCTTAGCAAGCGAAGGAGACTTTTCGTAAGCTGAAATAGACGGGCTCTGTTCGGGAGTACGTGAAGGAGTTTTCTTCTTTGTTGTTGGACATTAAGAACATGTCAGAGGAGGATAAACTCTTCAATTTCACAACCGACTTGCAGACATGGGCACAAGTCGAGTTAAGTAGGCAGGTGTGAAGGATTTTCCTGGAGTGATAGCTGCTGCTGATAGTTTTGTCCATTTCAAGACTAGTTCTTCACCTTTAGAAGGGAAGAACAAGGAGAAAAAACCCCACAAGGAGAACTCAAAGAAGGGCGAGAAGAAGTCATTTCCTTCGAAGATGCAGAACTCAAAGTCGACACCCAAAGCAGATGCACAACCCTCATCATCGTCAAAGGGTTGTTTCATTTGCAATGGGCCTCATCGGGCTCGGGAGTGTCCAAAGAAGGAGAAGATTTCTGCCTTGATTGCAGAGAATACTGCTGAGACTCCGATGAGCCCACTACAGTTGTTGAATGCCATTCAACATGCAAGGTCAAGCAAATCGGAAGGGATTGCTCTATGTGGAGGCGATGGTAAACCAACACAAGTTCCTTGCGATGGTGGATTAGGGGGCAACACACTCATTCGTAGCAGATCATATGGTGAGTAAGCTGGAGCTTACACTTGCTGAGAATTCCAATCGCATGAAGGCTGTGAATTCTGAGGCCAAATAAATCCAAGGTATGACCTCTAATGTTGACATTAAGGTTGGATCTTGGAAGGAAAGATCAACCTAATGGCAATTCCTCTAGATGATTTTGACATCATTCTAGGGAACAATTTTTTCTATTCAGAGAGTATTGCCTTAATGCCTTTCCTAAGGGGATTGTTCATCATGAACAAGTTCTATTCTTACTTTGTACCTATTGTTAGTGATGCTGCAAGGAAGGTCCATAGTGTCGAGGTATAGTTCATTTGAGTATCTTGTTATGCCCTTCGATCTTACAAACGCCCCTACCACATTTTGTCATTTGATGAATGATGTATTAAGGGAGCTTATTAATCAGTTTGTAGTCATCTATTTGGATGACATTGTTGTATATAGTCAGAACCTTCAAGATCATGTTAATCATTTGAGGAAAGTTCTGACTACTTTATAAGCTAACCAATTATTTGTAAAGAAGGAGAAGTGTGAGTTTGCAAGGCAAACCATCACTTTTTTTGATCATATTGTAAGTCAGGGAAAGCTGTTGATGGATCCAGAGAAGATTCGTGCAATTGTGGAGTAGCCAAACCCCGCAAAGGTCCCTGAACTTCGATCATTCCAAGGCTTGGCGAATTACTATCGGCAGTTCGTGGAAGGCTACTCGAAGAACGTGGCACCGCTGACAGATCTTTTGAAGAAAGATCGTGCATGGTCGTGGACAGAGAAGTGCGACCAGGCGATGGAGAAATTGAGGCAGGTCATTGCCTCTGAACCAGTACTGACATTACCAAACTTTGAACTTCTTTTCGAAGTTCATACCGACACATCTGATAGGGTTTCGGGGGCGGTGCTTGTCCAGGGGGGACACCCATTGCCTTCGAGAACAGAAAGCTGAAGGATGTTGAACATCAATATCCAGCCCACGAGAAGGAGATGCTTGTTGTAGTGCATGCCCTCAGAATTTGGAGGCACTACTTACTTGGGACGAGTTTTATTGTGCGCACATGCAGCAATCACCTACTTCATGACCCATAAGAGACTCTCCCAAAAGCAAGCAAGATGGTTGAACTTCTTGGCAGAATATGATGTCCAGTTCGAACACAAGCCTGGGAGGCTTAATTTAGTCCCTGATGCTCTTAGTCGGAAGGTGGTAGCTGAGGTGGTCTCGGCAATTGCAGTCCTGAAAAGACAATTCTTGCCTCTAATCAAGGATGAGATGGGCAAGGATCCAGTTTGTGTAAAACTGGTGAAGCTAGTGGCTGAAGGTGTTACTCAGAGATTCTAGTGTGAAGATGGAGTCCTCTATACTAAAGGAGGACGTCCATATATTCTTAGTACAGGCAGATTGAGACGAGAGCTCTTGAAGGAGACTCATGATGCTAGGTGGGCAGGACATCCAGGCATGGAGCGTACCTTTACCCTCCTGTCCCGTTCGTTCTTTTGGCCAAAGATGGAGGACGATGTAGATCTGTATGTGCGAACTTGTCTTGTGTGCCAGCAAAACAAGACAGAGATGAGGAAGGCAGCAGGCTTGTTGGAGGCTCTACTAGTACCAGGCAGACTCTTCAAAAGCATTTCCATGGATTTCATCACTGGTCTTCCCAAGATGGAGGGGATGACTAGTGTGATGGTGGTAGTGGATTGATTATCGAAGTATGTTACATTCATCGTTGCTCCGAAGAATTGTGATGCAGACATGGCTGCAGAATTGTTTCTGAAACATATGGCAAAATATTGGGGGATTCCAGAAGACATCATAAGTGATTGGGATACGAGGTTCACAGGGCGGTTTTGGATTGCCCTCTTCAACATGCTAGGATCAGAGTTGAAGTTCTCGACAGCCAACCATCCTCAAACGGATGGGCAGACGGAGAGGATCAATGCCTTATTGGAGGATTACCTCAGACACTATGTGAATGCAAGCCAGTCCAACTAGGTGGACGTGCTTGATTCTACCCAATTTTGCTACAATCTCCATAGAAGTTCTGCTACGGAGATGAGTCTTTTCAAGGTGGCGACAGGACAACAGCCAGCTACCCCAGATGAGGTAGCAAAATCAAAGTCGATGGGACCATGCCTAGCGGCTTATCGCTTTGTGAGGTGCAAGCAGGAGTTGCAAGAGGCAGCTTAGAACAGCTTGGCTAAAGTTGTTCGTCAGATGAAGAAGTATGCTGACTAGAATAGGAGACCTTTGGAGTTCCAAGAAGGGAACTTGGTCTTGTTGAAGTTCACTCCTCAAATTCTGAAGAAGTTCAACAAGAAGGAGACACACAAGGGCCTGGTTCAACGATACGAGGGACCATTTGAGGTGGTCAAGCGAGTTGGAAGGGTAGCTTACAAGCTCAAGCTACCAGAGCGGTTAAAGGTACACCATACATGTAATGGCCCAAATTAATTCAATCAGGATTAATGTTAATCGTGAGGATTAATGGGTAATTCGGGCGTTATGTGGACAGTTGGGTTGACTCGAATATGAGTACCCAGGTTATATTATGTTATTTGTGTATATTGTATGTCTATTATTGTGATGTGAGAATTTAATATTTATATAAACATCACATGTGAGTAAGTTGATATCGGGCAAGGCTACAAATCGGATATATATCCCGAATTGCGTGTCGGGGACCGAGTCCTGGGTATCGGGTAGCTGGGGTGTGGGACATGGGTTGCCGGGTAGCTGAGTGCTACTGTAACTCACTTATGATTTTTATATGATTTATTAGATAGCCTAACCTAAGGTTGAATTAATGTAATAATGGATTAATTGAAATCCTATAGTTTGAATAGGAAAATCAGGGTGCAGAGGGTAAACCTTGAAATGCACAACAGAGTGAATCAAGGAAAGTGATTGTCAAGATAAGGTGTCACGGATTTGGGTGACACAGGGTGATCAGGAGCTGTTAGATCGTCCTTGGGATGCGTGCACACATTAGATTGAACTCAACATATAAATACCTTTTGATGAGTGTTCAACATACAAAATCAACATTTTCTCAAATAAATTTGGAGCCTCTGTGAGAAAAATCGAGGTTGGGGAAAATTTGTGATAAATTTGAAAATTTGGATTTCAAACATGAATATTTTAATCCTCTGTTTTTGGTGGAAAACTGGTTCAATTGGTGTTTTGGAGGGAGATTTGATGTTGTCAGAGTGTATGTAGTGATTTTATGATGTTGGTGAGGTGTTAGGAACCAGAAAACCCAGAATTCGTTTTTTCGAATTTCTGGGCAGCGTGCAATTAACGCTCTAGGTGATGAACACTAGCACGCTAATCACACTGGGGAAGACGATGAACAGTACCGAGGATCAATACTAACCCTCTAAACTGTAATTAAATTATGAAATTGAACCTAATTGATAACCCACCTATTTAATTAACTAATATACACTGGAAATAGGTCTTGGGACTCCAGGGACTAGGGGAACCTTAGCTCGGGCATCAAGAGCTAGGCGGGTCGAATTGGCATGTCCGAAAGTCAGAGAGCGTATTTCAGGTGCGTAAAACCCTTAAGAAAGTTACACTTTAAATTCATGGCGTATGTTTTATCGATTATCTGATCGTATGCGGTGACTGCTGGTGATCACGCATGGTTTTTCATCTTGGTTATGACTACACATTTGAGCATGGGCTAGTCTGCGACGACGACCGTGTAGATAGGAGTAGAATGTATCTGCAAGTGCCTCGAAGGATTAAGGGTACTTTTAGAACTAAAAAGCTTGGAAAGGAGTACACTTGGTTATTGAGTTGAGGTGTAGGTCATTGTAAGCCTGTTATTAAGCACTGGTTTGTGCTGAGAACTCCGTTTTGCTATTATGACCAGCGGGTCATGGTTTTATCGTGATTAAACGAGTGATGATTTATTTACCGTTGAGTTTACGTTCGAGCCATTTAGTTGATTATTCATTGGATTTTGGATGTTTACCTTTATAGTTGATGTGTGAATAATGTGATGCTGTGATGGATTGTTTACTGCCAGCCATGAGAACATGATTCCTATTGCTAGGGTCATATTCACATGTCTCGCAGGTTATCGATGTTTTCATGATTTACGTGTAGACTTCTCTTGGGAATTTATTCACTGCGCTCGTTGTTGTATGTGTTGGACAACTGAGTGCAGATCCTGGTACGAGCAAGAGCAAGAGAAAGGAGGTACTAGACGACTATCTCTGAGGCCGTTGCTACTGATAGCTCGTGTTTTGATATCATGTATATATATTATTTTGCTGGGTTTTGGGGACTTTAGAACTTTATCACATGTATATGGATTACTGTTTACTTCGTCTCAATTATATACATGGTGTTTATATCTGGGTTTTCCACTACTTAGGTTAAATAAATTCTCATAAAATAAGAATTAAATGTTTTTGCTAATGTTGTTATTGTAATTATCAACTAACCTGCTAGATGTTTAGGAAAATTCAATATGGTAGGATTAGTTAAACAGAGCGTCACTTCATAGAGCTACGGACGTAGCAGCAGTGATGACGTGTTCGGTGACGTGACAAACACTACTGGGATTGCAGGCAGAGGGCGTGGGTCACGGGACGACCCCGAGAAACTTGGGGCCGTCACACTACATTTCATGTTAGCTACCTTAAACCATTCTATTCAGATCAGGCGGATCCAGGGCAGAGTGTAGTCAGATGAGCTCCACCCTTGATACGAAAGGAATTTGCAGGGGAGATCGAGTAGATTCTAAACCACAAGATGCGTGGTCAGAGTAAGAAAAACAGGCAAATTTTCTACTTGATCAAGTGGGTTGATGTGGAGGAACCTACTTGGGAACGGGACACTACCCTATGGCAGTTTGAAAAGGAGATAACAGACTACCAGAAGCGGTATGAACAGAGCAGTTCGATGAGGGCATCGAACATTTCGGCTGGGGGAGGTTTGTTACCACCCCAATAGCTGAATCGGAGCATGCTTGGCTGGGCAGCATGGCAACTCAGCAAATGATTGAGTCTCGATGGACTCGGGAGGCTTCGGGGGACTCAGGTAACGGATTGGGGTTCAGTGCATGGTGCATAGCTAAGTGGGCACGACGTTTACTTAAGTGGGCATGGTGTTTACCTAAGTAGGCAAGATGTGGCACGGTGCATACCTTAGCGGGTATGGGGCGACACGACGTGTACCTTAGCGGGCACGGTGTGGCACGACACGTACCTTAGCGGGCACATTATGGCAAGGCGCATACCTTAACGGGCACGGCGTAGCATGCGCGCGTACCTTAGCGAGCATGGGGTGACACGACGCGTACCTTAGCGGGCACGGTGTGGCACGACGCATACCTTAGCGGGGCATGGTGTGGCATGGCACAAACCTTAGCGGGCACGACGTGCATACCTAAGTGAGCATGTGTGGGCAAGGCGTTCTTCCTGGTGCGAGCACAACGGTGACTTGGGGAGAGCACGGCAATGACTTGGGCAAACCTTTGCGAAAGTTTGGCACATACTTTGGCACGAGCAAGGCAAGACCTTGCACGAGCACAGTTGACTTTCCTTGACTCTAGCGTTGACCAAGTCAAAGTATGATTGGTCTCATTTTTGGATGTTCCTTATTGGAGGACCAAGAATGGCTTAACATCTACTATAGGGGAGGGACCTCTCCTGGGGTTGGTATGGGCAGGAAGGCAAGGATGACCCTAGAGAAGGCCTTGGGCGTACATGCCAAGGCCTTGCTCAAAGAGCATCATGTAACCACCTCCGAGCCGATAGGACCCGGACGGTGTCAAGCTCCGGCACGCACCCAAGGGTGCATAGGCTCAGCTAGGCACGACCAAGTACGACCCCACGATCAAGGAGCGTCCTAGGCTTGGATGGACCAAGTCAAGCATGACAGTTCCTAGGCAGTTAGGTAACTACCTTGGTCATGGCTTGAGCATGACCAAGGCACATCCAAGCAAGTCCCTGGCACATTGGAGATGTGCCTATTGACCAGGTGGTCATAGCAGTTACAAGACCAGGTGGCACCAAAGGAGGCAAGCAGTTAGGCAACTGCTTGACTACATTGGAGTGTGGTGTGGTTTACTTAGTCTTTGATGCTTGTAACTTAGGACATGTGTCCATTCGATTGTGTAACCACTTCAGGCTGTTTTCTATAAAGCCAACCACTTATGCTTGGGGAAGCATAAGGTGGTAGAGTTGTAACCCATCAATCAAAGATCAGTAAAGCTCCCCTTTATGCCTGTTGTTGTTTGTTAATGTGAAAGTTATCGGTGTGTTGTACTAAGGTGGTCCTTAGGCACCACAGAGTGGTATTGAGTGAGAAAAATTTTCTTAGAGTAAACCCTCTCATCAGTGACCCCGTGACACTAACCATGGTCACATTATTTGCCATTTTCGGATTTGTAGTAATTAAGTGGGTAGTTAATAGACTCAATAAATAGGCATTTACTAAACCCATTCAACAAAATTAAAGTGGAGTAGTTATCAATTGACCACTCAATTGATAACTGTTCACTGTCACACTCCTTTCTCTAACTTATTTGATTGTTGCTCTATAAATAAGAGAGGCTTGGGAGCAAGAAGGACATATATAGAAAATAGAGCAGTGCTCTAGATCAATTATCACTACTGCAAGTGCTAATTGAGACTTCATCGTATCTTATTGGATTTTGCTGAACTCTTGCAGATAAGAGCGCAGAAGTTTCTTTTAGGAAAGTGACACAGCTACACGCTTTGAAGTCATTGTTGTTTCATCTCGTCTAACACCAAGCTCTGTTGGCATGGCTTTGAATTTTCCAAATAAATATAGAAATTAAGAACCAACGGCCAAAGAATTTCAAGCACTAGAAGAATCAAAACATGGAAGAGAATCAGATAGTTGACAATAAATGGTAATTCACCATCAAGAGAAATACATATGGAGGCGCCCTATCCGTAGACATAAAACAAAGGCAGCTGGTTGCAAAAAGTAAGAAAATTAAAAATTCTTTCAAACTCCTGGATTAGATTTCTCAAAAAGATTTTTTAGAAGTTTATCTTTATGAGACGTCTATCAGCACTATCAGCAGTTTTATGGGGACTATGGGTCGAAAGGAACAAGAGGCCATTTGAGGACAAGGTGCAATTAATCTATGTACGTCTTATGGGATATACAACGAGAATGAAGGCAGCTAGGTGGACATCTAGCATTAGCATGTATAACTCTGGGTATTTAGTTTTAGAATGGCATCACTGGCACTGCATATTGCTTAAAGCATATGATTTTAGAACACTTAATTAATGTGCTTGAGAAGATGAAATACACTTTACTTTCTTGGGGATTTCTTAGTTCCAGGGCAAATTAATAGCACTCTTTAATCATCTACTTTATTTTCTATGGATGAAATTACTAGGAAACTAGCTATATAAATCTTTAATAAACACTGATTATATACTTCCACCAATTTTACTTTCGCTCTAAAAGATATTAAAGAATCGGGTTTATTTCTACGATTTGAAGCTCATGGAGATGATACCTCTACCTTAATCAGACTTCCTGCATAAATACATTACTTTAGAGAGCAAAAATGATGAACACCAAGCCAGTAGACTTTCCTGCGCGCAATAATAGACAAGTAGATTTATGAGAATATAATAGTCCACCCTATTCGAATGCAACTTTGTGTCGTAGCCTATTTGGTCACTATATACATGACCAGACATTAATTACCTTTATCACAAAATACTTGGTTGATCGATTTCATTAACCTTCCTAGGAAGCACATTTGGCAAGCATTAAAGAAGGTTTTGAGATATGTTAAGGACACCAGTTCAATATCTGCATATCAAAGTCCGCACTATTCCATTGTCCTAATCTTGCCGGCAAACTAGTTATAATTTTCATCTGTGCAACATTCTTAATAAATTAACAAACGCACTGTTTAATTGTATTTATATGTATATGTATATGTATCTTTTATCTATATATATATATATATATATAGATTAATGGTCACTAATATAATACGTCACTTTAGCAAATTAAGATTAATGTTTCATTACTAGAAGAATCAGATTCTGAAACTTACATGACTTGGTCAATAAATGTGTTGGGACGGCAACTCCATCCATTCCCTTCATGCAAATGTTGTTCTGTTTGAACCTTTTCTAGCTCAGTGTCTGCACTATATATAGAGTTCCACAACAAAGCATTTCTCAAACAACTTCATATAGACCTTCTCAATTTAATTGGCATTATTAGTCTTATTTAAAGAGATGGCAAACCACATTAATCTCCTTATTGCTCTTCTAATTGCAATCGGCATGTGCTTCTCTCTCTGCTTTGCCTTTGAGCCCAGTCCCTTGCAGGACTTTTGTGTTGCAGACACTACAAGCTCAAGTAAGCTAGCACACACATATATATATACACACAATATTCGTTTAGGGTACTACTACCATGGGAACCATAAAAATACCCATGTCATGGGTACATAATTTACAACCATTGAATTTTAGTCCAATACATTTATTCTATGAGTTATAAATGCACAAAACTTTTAATGCACAACACATTTAGAGGGGTTTCCATGGCATTATGGGTATATATTTGGGCTCTGTTGTAGAATTTCCCATTCATAATTAATTATTTTGACTCATTAATCAATTTTTTGTGTTAACAGCTTCTGTGAATGGATTGCCCTGCAAGGATGCAGTGGTGGTTCTACCCAATGATTTCTTCTTCTCCGGGCTCCATCTACCGGGCAACACATCCAACCAACTGGGCTCCAAAGTCACCCCAGTAAATGTAGCTCAAATTCCCGGACTCAACACTCTCGGCATATCCATTGCGCGCCTAGACTTCGCTCCGGGGGGTGTTAATCCTCCTCACACGCACCCTCGGGGCACTGAGATACTTGTGGTCTTGGAAGGCTCACTTCATGTTGGCTTTGTCACCTCCAACCCTGGGAACCGCCTCATTGCAAAGGTGCTTAATAAGGGAGATGTCTTTGTGTTCCCTGTTGGATTGGTTCACTTCCAACGCAACGTTGGAACTGGCGATACAGTTGCTATTGCTGCATTGAGCAGTCAGAACCCTGGTGTCATCACAATCGCTAACGCAGTTTTCGGGACACCGAACCAGCTGATTCCTAGTGAGGTTCTTACAAGGGCGTTTCAGTTGGACAAGAACGTTGTTGAATTTCTCCAAGAGAAGTTCTAGCACACTTCAAAGTGGGAAAAAGATTGAGAGATTGATGTGATTGTTCTAGCTACTAGTAGTTTATGTTTGTTTGAGTGTGCTTGTGGAAGTTTGGTTTATTTTTGTTTTGTTTGATTCTTTTGTCCTAAATATGAAGGTTGTAATGAAGTTTATCTTTGCCATCTATGCTGGTGAACATGAATCAACTTTTCAATTTACATTACAATTTTACCTACTGCCAGTTGATTCAAGTGCCAAGGGACACGTTGTTCTTAACGGAGGTCTCAAGTTAGAGTCTCGTGAATGGAGAAAAACTAGGTTAGGAAGGCCATCTCCCAAATTAGGGGTGACAAATAAATGGGTCCGAACGGAAATGGGTCCAGACACACCCCCTAATAACGACTTAAAATAGTGTCCAGACCCGTACTCGTATTTAAAAATAGACATCATTTTTTGTTCAGACCCATATTTTTATAAAACATACGAGACCCTTTTTTGTCCAGTTTTATTTTTAAATATGATCAAATAATTTTTTTTATCAACTATTATTTTAAAAAAATCCCAAAAATTTTGATTCATCATTCAAAAGAGTGAAGTTGGAACTTAGAGCATCTCCAATGGTAAATGTAGATTTTGGCTGTGAATTACTGTCACATCATCAATGTGAAGGGGATGTCCACTCTATGTGGCATAAATGCATATCCAACCTTAAAAAGTGTCTCCAATGGGCAATGTGGATTACACCTTCTATCTATGAGGTGGCATATTTCTTTTTTTTTTATAATTTTGTCACATTATTAATAATTATTTAACGATTATTATACATAAAATTATACTTATAAAAAACCGAATGTTATTTATATACATTTTTTTTGCTACCTTCTTCATATACATTTTCCATTATATATACTTGTATAAATAATAACAGCTGAAAAAAATAGCCCTATTATTTGTATTTATCTTTTTTCCCTAAAACTTATTTGTAAATTATCTTATATATATATATATATATATATTTATATAATAAATACAAAGAAAAAAAATGGAAAGTTTGCAACCGAGAGCCAAAAATGAAAAAATTAAATGCCATGCCTATTTTTTCGTTTCTTTTGATGAGGTGGCATAACACACACTGTCTATCGCACCCTCTATTTCTAGAGGGTGTGATAGACAGTGTTTATGCCACATCACCTACATAGTGCCAATCCATATTCCCATTGGAGACAATTTTTTTACTCCAATGTCTATTCAATCCTATGTGGACACATATCCACCCCAATCCACAGCCCCATTGGAGATGCTCTTAGTGGCAATGCTCAAAATCATACAAGATATCTCAAATGCAAAATTACTAAAATACCCCTATAAATTTTTTGGGTAAAATTAAATTAATAAGTGAAGTTGAAACTTGGTATATGTAAAATTACAAATATCCCCCTATAAATTAATTCAATTAATCATTAAACGGGTACCCATTTTTTGAATTTTTGTCTAGACCCAGACCTATATTTTTAAATAGGCACAAAAAAATGTCCAGACAGACATTTTTTTAAGAAAAAGTGTCCAGACGTGTCTGAACAACTTTTGCCAACCCTACCCTACCCCAAATAGGGCCCAATAGTATCCAAGTGTGAATTAGTCAGTGTAGTTTGTGTCGATCACTACGTGTGAACAAAAAAAAAAAGAAAATTTATATAGGTATTTTATCTGTTGAAATTTCCAAGACTGCCATTACTTAATTCAATGCACATAAAATATAGTGAAGACAGTACCAAGTCCTATGCAGATATTTTAATTAAGAGAGTACAAAGGTTATATAAATTTGAATGCAGACTTGAAGCCTGAATTCTATTCATCAACAATAAACTTTCTTCTGCATCATTTTATTGCTGTTTGATCTTTTTTCCTTAAAAATGTCTACAAGAACAAGCAAATTTAAGTTGTATGGTACCCTGATTCAGTAGAAAGTTCTTCCAATGTACTTACAGTATAAAGACTAGAAATAAAGCTTCACATTAATTGAGGTACAAAAAATGAAATCAATCCCTTAAAAAAAAATGAAATCAATCCAAAATATATAGCATCGACATTGTAAATATGACCATAGTCCATAGTAATGAAGATATAACACCATATTGTCACATAATCCATCGTACAGTAGAGATTAACTTCATACATGTATGACCAAAGGAATTACAGTCCGAAATATAAATCTAGGAATTACAGTCCAAAATATAAATCTTCCACGACTTTGACGATATCAAGCAATCCACGCATTTAGTCTGTAAATTCACTATAGTCTCGCCAATTGCTACAAAGTCTCACATTTTTCAAAGTGTATAATGCAAAACTATAATTCTATATACTATATATATAATTTAGCTGTCTCTATAAAATTTACATTTCAGTCAATCATGCACATAGCAGCACTGTGAAGAACATAACAGAACTCAGTTAAGAAGATGCTTCGGAAGTCCATCTTAAGCCCCAAAACTAGAAGGGACAACTGCAAAGAGAAACCCACCGTCGTTCACTGAGACCGACTACTCAAAAAGGAAGTGATATAAGAGGTAAATAACTTGAATTCTGACTCATGGAATTTACAGAATTAGATATAAATATTAAATAAAAAAGAAAAGGAAACGAGATTAATTAACAGCATCACAAACCACTCATTCAGCTCCACAGCAGCAGCATTGCACAGCTTCAAAGCCTTTTCAGACAACCTAAAGGAGTAACAAATACATATCAAAATGAGAAAACAAAGACTCAGAAGTCCCGGCAGGAAAATGAATATTTGCAATGAATAGTGCATGTTAATACTTAATATTGATTAAGCACGTTAATACTTAATATTGATTAAGTGCTAATCAAAATTTTCCATTCACCACTTATCCATCAAAGTAGATTAAATACAACAACAACAACAACAACAACAACAACATAGCCTCAGTTCCAAACCATTCAAATCCCCCTAATTAATGCATCCCATGTTAACTTCGATCTACCATACCTCGTCAAATTTCTTCAGTTTCTATTAAGTCAAGTTTTCTAGTGGGGGCAACTGTAGGCTGATTTTGCAGATGACCAAACCACCGCGACTGCCATTCCCTAGTCTTTGAGTCAATTGGTATTACTCCTACTGTCTTTGGGTTTTTGTATTTCTTATTCTATCTTTACGAGTTTTACCACACATGGATCAAAGTAGATTAAATAGGCAAAATACAAAATGCTCCAAGTTTTATGAGAGCAAACAAGAAATAAATCGAGTGACAAGGACCGTAGCGTTATAACTTTTGAGCAGCACCATGTAGAAAAAACATTTAGTTAAAACCTAACAGGGATTTCCCGTTTAACAAAACAAGGTCAAAGGTAGAAATAAAATTAATGAAGACATGGGAATTTTCTGCCATTGAGATAATGAACTAGTTATTTCAGCTAAAAGGGCTCTATGCGCCATCCCTCTTCATAGGGAGCAAAACAAAAAACCTTGGCTCATAGTGAAAAACTAGCAAACTAGAGGTCTCAGCACGTACTAATTAGTTGATTCAATTTCTTACTCAGCAGCAGAGATCAGCTTTATTTGCATTTCTTATTTCAATAATGCAAGACATCAATCACCCTTCTACCTAGGAAATGCAGTAGCTCGAGCATTAGTGACAATGTATAATTGCTAAGCATCCTGGAGTCATCCCAAAATACAAATTACCAACATAATATGCTCACAGGTAAGACGATGAAGACATGGATATTGCTAAATTGAAGAAGGAAATGAACTCACTAAGAATTCAAAAGACATTTACTTTCACCATGGCCATGTTTATCAAAGAAGTTGTCAACTTCGTCCATCCGCAGTGGATAATGTTTGTAAGGAAACAAGCATTCACTCTCTCAAAATTTATGTCCCTCTTCTTCCCTTATCTATAAATTGTTGCGTGTACAAGAAAAATCAAGTGAGTGATAATTACAAGTGACGGATTGCACCACTAAAGGGACTTGCAAGTTTAGTAAAAACCAATCTCAATTCTTAATTTACATCGATCTTAACCATTGGATTGATCGTAAATGCCAATAAATAGAAGCTCAATTATTTGTTTCTAGTCATCCCATTCCATACAACTATTCTTCTGCCAAAGCATCTCAAGTGAGATGGATGAGGCATTACTTGCCAGTTGCCACTCATGTTAGAGTCAAGGTGTTGTGATTAAGTTGGTTTATTATTAAAACAAATATACTAGTATTCTTCTTTTCTCCTCTCACTTCGCGCTGAGAGAAAGACAGAAAAAGATTCAGCAAGCATGGGAACTTGACACTTGAGAGTGTAAACATCCTTCAAGTTCTTCATATTTTATTACTGCTATGCTAATGTGAAAAGTTTTAAGTTTATAATCTATCACAAAATAAGTGTAATTCTATTGCAAGCAATGGTGAGTTTGCTAAACCATATAAATTTGTTTCTTCATTTTCCACATCAATATTGTATTGACATGGTCAAAATCCGGATCAACAAGAAGATATTATTCTGTAATTGCTCATAGTGAGATCTCTTGTAACAGTACCTAGACTCAAGGATGAATGTTCTCGTGGATATATTCCTTAAGGAAAGTCAGACTTGCTAATTTCTATTATTTATGGACAGTGAGAATTGACTACAAGTGTCTAAAAATCAGGATACATGAGCATAAGTAACTGTGCTAACGCATATATGCAACTCATATGCCCATTAAAAAAAATTTGTATGATCAAATTCTTTCTAATTTTCCATGCCTTAACTACATTTTTTTTAGAAGAAACGATAATTTCCATGTTTATTATGTAAGGAAGTTATGATTACTTTTTTTTTCTTTCCTTTTTACATTCAAATTCATCTTTATACTAAGAGGTTTTAAAATGGGGCGAAATGTCCAAATATTTTGAAGGGCATACATGTATCAACTACTGATTAAGTATGATGTCACACATAAAATTCAAGCAAGCTAGATGGAAGAAGTGAAGGAGTGTAATAGGTGTGATATGCCAATGAAATATCCCTAATAAATTAAAAAGAAGTTCTATAACACCACAATCAAGGAACTATGATTTATGGGAGTGAAGATTAGGTGTAAGAAACAACACCTACATAATTTGAGCATAGCACAGATGATAATTCTTAGGTAGATGTGTGGAAAAACTCATAAAGATAGAACAAGAAATATGACGATTAAAAAGAAAAGTAGCCATGCCATTAGAAGCAAAAATCTTGGGAAGGGTAGTTGCGATGGTTAAGACACATCCAATGACGTTCTAAAAATGCCTGTTTGAGAACACAACATAGAGAAGAAACTAAAGCAACTCGACGATATAGGGCTAGACCTAATATAACTTGGGAAGCACTAATTAGGAATGATTTGATGGATTATGAAAGCGCAGCATCAACTGCATCAAATCGAATAGAGTGGAAGTGCTTGATCCATGTAATTGCCCTAAGGCCCCCAACAGATTTAGGATTGAGGCTTTATTGTTGTTATTGTAGACGCATATCAAATATTCGACAAATGTACTTTGAGTTAGAATGAAGGGTATGAGTGACTTAGATATCTCTAGCATTACAATGTCAAAAGAATCGCAACTAATTTGAATACTTGTGACACATGATCTGCAACCTTATTCTACACCTTGTCACCCATATAATAAGCAAATCACTATGCCCTTACACAACAACAACTATATGGACCAAACTCTTCAATTGCGCTCGATTTGGTGCAATTGACAATGTGTTTTCCAAATCATTTAAATCTCTCCTAATCAATATGCCCCAAGTAAGATTTGGTATACCCCTACCTCGTCGAATTTCTTCAGTTTCTATTGGGTTGAACTTTCTAAAGGGTATTTGTAGGCTGTCTTTGGAGGTGTCCAAACCGCTGCAACCGCCCTTCCCTAATCTTTGTATCAATTGATGATGCTCCTACTTTTCTTTGAATTTATGTATTTCTTATTCTATCTTTACGAGTTCAAACATTCACCTAAACATCTTCATTTCTGGTACGTTCATTTTATGTATTTATTGTTTCTTTGCCGCCCAGCATTTTTGCACTAAATCGGGCGCAATGGAAGAGTTTGATCCATGTAGCCAACCCCAACTAATTTGTTGTTTATCGCACAACATTTATACCTCCATTCATTGCTGAAAGTTAAACATTTATAGCTACATTCCAGATCTTTTAGGAGATTTTCTAAGGTGTTCCATTGTATAAGATTTATAACATTTACAGATACAATCTACTAGCAATTTATATAAAAATCAAAAGGAGACCTAAAACTACAGAGGGGAACTAAGGATACCGTCAGTTCACAATTGAGTTGCCAACAACCATTAAAAATCCTACCATTGCTTTCATAATGATGATGGAATCACCAATCTTGCTACCAAATTGAAGAGTTATGGCTCCTAAATGGCATTAGGGTGCCCCTCTAAAGAGTGAATAGATCACCATCCCAACATCAGTTTGTTGAATAGATTAGCTCTACATGACAAATGGCATAGATCAAATTATTTGGCGATGCCAACTCTATAGGCACCTAACAGGCAAATATTAAACTCGATAAAGGATAAGAGTAATTTTCAAATTTGTAACACACAAATCTAATTGTGAAAGCCACAATGCTTCAATCCACCGAATAAAAAGAAAAAGTTGACCTTTGTACAATATGACATCAACGTTACAGATCATATGGGGTAATATTGGTGACAACTTTCTTAGTTTAATAAGTAAGTTTTCTAAAAAGAAAGGACTATTGAAACAATCACTGATGAATATAAAGCAAATAAAAGGATATATAAAAATGTGAAAGTAGTGTAGGTTTGTAAATCTCAATCTCAAGCATTGGATTTACTTGTTTATGCTTATAAATAATCATCCTCACTTAAATTTTTTTCTCTTCTTGCCAATCATTTAGCTCTAGATGGAGAGAAATGAAGTCTGAATAGATCAAAACTCTAAAGAGTTAAGAGTATATACTAAAATGAAATTTGAGACAGTGTACTAACTAAAGCAATCTTTCGTGTAACTTCTGTACGGAAATGATGAACGAATTGAAGTCAACTAATTGCCTTCAATTTAATTTTATTATATGCTGCACTTAAGAATTTTTTAAGAACATGAAAAGGGGCCATAAGAAAAATAAACAAAGCGTCTCTAAAGTTGAAGCAATCTATGTGTTCTATAATAGTGATAGACTACTAGTGCCTAACCGAGATAGTTAGTGCGATCCGGAAATGGGTTTTTGCACCATCGACGAGATACATCTTTTGAAAGACAAACAATAAACCTTTGTGATGACCAAAAGGCATGTAATGTTCTCAAACGTAACAATGGCGTTTAAGCTGTGTTAGATGATTATTAAAGAAAAAATGATAAAAAAAAAACATTGAATATAGTTGAGACGCCATTGAATTACACATATCGGGGTGTTAATGACCGAAGAAGCTTAAAAGATACTCCCTCCGTTAATTTTTGTAGGTCGTTTAAGCCAATTCTCTTTGTTCAAATTTATACGTCGTTCACCAATTTCAAGATCAGTTTTACCCAATTTACCCTTATTTAAAGAATCATTTATTGACCTCAAGAAAATAGATCAGTTTTAATAAAATTATTAATGGAAGGGTATTATAGTAATGTTAACCCTTAATTTAATGACTTCTTAAACAGTGTGTTTGATCCTTAAACGACCTATAAAAATAAACGAAGGGAGTAGTACACTGTAAGGCTTCGTGCACAAAGAAGTGACGAAGTCTTGCAATGGGATGAAATTCTTCCAGGATCCGAACATGCAGACAAACTTTATTTCCAAATGCCCACTATATATAGAAAACCAGTTCAAGACTTTCCATTGACACGTCTATGCAAAATGAACAATAGCATTCAAGGAATCCCCTCCAATTACAGAATCATAGGTTTCCATCACAATTGATTTGTCTGAGTTCATCTCTTTCCAGATTGTCCAAGATAAAACTTTAAAACTAAACGAGGCGATGTTCAACATGAATTCAATCAAGAATCATCACTATAATAAGTCAGATGACAATAAAGATAACTGGATATGGTAATAAATCTGAAAGGCCTTTAAACAGAGAATCTAATGTTACAAATTCTAACCAGTATGGTAGTTTATAGACTTATATTCATATAATCATTTCAGTTCTTTTGCTATTTCAATAAGGTTTCTTCCTTCTATATATTGGACGTGTAGAACAACAGAGTCCATGAAATTTGCTCAATCAGACCCACCAAACAAAAGCTACAGCCCACACTACACCTCCACTCAAAATAACAATAAAAGTTAAATAATAAAAAATCCTTGTATAGTTCCTTATCCCATGACGTGCAAACTGCAAAGGAAGGAACCTTCTCAGCTTTCTACTCACTAACACAATTGAATTCTAATTTAAACAATCCTGACTAATGCAATCCTTGTTTACTAAGATTCTCCACGAATATATATATATATAATTGGAACAGCAAAATTTGTAAATTCCAAGCACTTGACGTTGATTCATGAATTAATTTTAAGAGCTATTAAAATGTTAACTAGACTTGTTCCTCATCTTCTTTTTTTTTTAGACAAGTATAGTCATATCTAAAAAATATTTACAAAAAAAAACCCTAGAAAAAGAGTTAAAGAAAATAATATTCAAGATGTCAAATAGCAAAACACCCTTATCATTGTTTTTAATTTAAAAAGTACCCTTTCTATGATATAAGAAACTTTCTAAGGATAAATCTTCACCCAAAAAAAAAGAAAAAAAAAAAAGCAAGGTCAAGAATTATTTGCTTTGATTTAAACCTTTAAGTGGTTAACCCTACTTGTAAAAGTAGAAATGTAGCATGCATATATAAGCATTCAGTTAATATTTACAACCTAGATACCACCTAACATATAAGGAAATTTGCCTAGATATCGCTAAAATCCTTTAGAACATTGGTCATAAAAAATTGCAAGTGAGGAAACCAATATAGTCAGGCACCAAGAGACCGTTTGGCAAAGATGAGGTGAACAGGAAACAACCTTGACAGTTTTGAGGTCATTCAAGGTTAGACAAAGGAATGAAATGTCAAAGCAAATGTGTTGAAATTCTCATATTGTGGATACTGAGATCTTAGAAAGGAAACAATTTAAAAAGATAATGCAGTCAGTGGTTTCTCTCTAGAAAACAAAGCTGAAATTATATAGCATTGAAGTGGCACTTAATTCCAATTATCGTGGTCTATGGTTTTCTAACAAATGGAGCTTCATAAAATATCCAACACTTTAAAAGATCAAAGATGCATAGTTTCATGCAATAATCCTAATCTGCCTAGTGTGCATACAACACAGCTTCTTTCATTCAGCTCAATATCTCTCAAGAAATAAATGAATACAGTAGTGTTGAGACAGAACCATAGATCGTTCAAAGATGATGCAAAACAAGAACAAAATGAAAAAAAACAAGATGTGCACGAGCACAAATTGTCAGTATGTCAATGCATAACTAAGAACAAGAACAATTTTGGTTTTCCACATCATCTATAATGGGAAAGCTGTAGGCTGTACATTCTCCGTACATCAATTGGAAAGCAAAGTCAGACTCTTTTATCCCTTTTCCTAACTCTATGTCCACGTACCACAGTTTAAACTTGTCTTATATATATATAAGACAGCCACTTTATTCAGACTTCAGAAAGTATGAGGGCAAAAGTAGCAGCCTATGCATAAAAACAAAAAGAAAATTCATTTTCTGGGTAGCTATCAATCCAAACAATTTGTTAAACAATATCAGTATTCTCTCTTTTCTTTTGGGAAAGAGACATCATATAGAAATAAAAAGATAGGTATAAGAGGTGGAAGAATTTCCACAACGAAAATTACAAAAGAAGAGACCAAATCTACAAAGATCTAAAAGAGGAATATCTCTGAAAAGCTTCTCAATAGACAGCCAAACTATGATCCTAACATAGTTAACCCACACAGAAATTCCACATCATTTGCTTGTTCGCCACTCATTTTGATCCATCCAGCCTAATGTCTAATTGTATTGGCATATCGACTTCACTAATAAATTAAATTAATTATTAATTTTCAAAGTATATTTTTCTAATCTTAATCAAAGCAATAAGTAGAGACTTCATCCACAAGGACTTTTCTATCCTACTTTTTTCTGTCCAGCCTAACGTCTAATCGTATTGGCATATCGACCTTTTTGGTTAATCATTAAACTTCTGAACTTCAACTTCAATTTTGTGCTAAGTGCTAAAAGAATTATTATAAGCATGTCTTATCAAAAAGTTATTATTAACAAACAGAATGAGATTATAACTTCTTCGGCACAAGAGAAAGGCTAGGCATACTAGATGCATTCTATAATCCCAATGATGTGACCAGTTAAATGCCGAATTGTTGTGGGAGTTTGGTACCATTCAGCCATTACTTACATAAAAATCACTCAAAATGATTTTGAATGTGTTCAAGCTACATCCATCTGTTCAATGCAATGAGTCAGCATGAACTACAAATCAGAGAACAATAATTTCCATATCAGAACAACACCCAGCATCCTATAATCTATAAATGTACAGAAAAGTAAGCTTTCAAAACCAATATATCATAGTTTAACAACCTGCATTACTATCCAAAATTGGATTGTGTGGGTCCAAAAAATAAAATAAAAAAAAAATTGGATTGTGTGGGCAGAATAGAAATGGATGAACAGAAAATAATTTTGCATTCTAGCAGATTTATGTTCAAAAGCGTATGAACTCCTTGAAACGTTATGCCTAACACGATAAACTGCAATTTCTAGATCAAATCAATACTAAACTAGAGGTTAAAAACTATAAAATCTCCGAATCAATAACAAAATAAGCACAATTCAGAGGAACAAAATATATATATACAAAAAGATAAATAACCAAAACAAATGCAAACAGGAAAACAGAATAAACTTAAAAGATAAAATATTACCTTTCCCATTTTCCCATTCCTGCAATTTTCTTTAAAATTGAGAGTGATTAGGCTTCCCAGATATATCTCTGTCTCATACCAATTTGGAAGACCATGAATCGAAATGTTCCTAACCCTTCCATCTTTAGGGTCATATAAAATTAAATGTTCACCATCCTTATCGAGCAGTATCTCGCCATTCTTTGAAATGCACAAGGGCTTTATATACCCAAGAAACTGATTATAAGTAGGTTGTCCAATCAAAAACAATCTTGTCCACGAATCCCCAACACCGTAACGTTTCATCACCCAAACCTCAAGATGCAATTTACAATGATGAAGTATACAAAGACAGCCTGCCAACACCGCCACATTCACTTGTCCCTTCCCATCCTCAAATTCGGGGAGGGGAACCTCTCGAAACACCTCATCTCCAATATCAAACGAAATGATCAAACTCGATTCATCCAATGCATTACAACGAGTCGCCACCCAATGAAGAGCTCCATTCAAAAGCCTCCCAGCTCTATGATAACTCTCATAAGGTATGTCCGGGATTACTTTCCATGAATTCAAACTCAACGAATACACTTTGACTTCCGAGTGCCGAACATCGTCGTCATCATCATAAGAATAAACGCTAACCACCTTATAATCATCAGTGACCGGATCATAACCAAACCCATACACAATAGAGAAATTAGAACCCGAAAACTCAACAGGGATTTCGGGCAATTTCTTGTGCTCCCTTGTCGATGGGTTCCAAAGCCATATCACCTCTTTATCAGACTTGATGCATAGCAATCCATTACAAGAACCCAATATTTCTGCACCCCTAATTGGAGCTTCAAATGGGTGGTGGAGAATAACAATCTGATCACACACTTCATTGTTGTCTACTGAGCAGATGAGATCAGACTTGAGCATGATCTTTACATTGTTACTCAGATTAGCTTGGTTGAGATGAGTGGTGATGAAATTAGGGTCGCTGATTAATTTGTGCCAAGACTTGGAAACGCACCTGAATCGCAGAAGAGACTTGACCGGCAACCTCGAGAGTATGCCCTCGATGATCTCGTGAGGTAGACTAGCCATCTGATCTGATGATCATCTGATAGGGTTAGCGTATACTTGCTGAGGAGAGTGAAAGAAAAGGGAAAGTTGTTTTGGTGAAAACAAGTCAAGAAGAAGCGGTGAGGAAGTGGCGAGAAATTATTCTCAGATATATTCCGTCTGTTGCTGAATAAATTAAAGCTGGTGAAGTGCAGGGAAGGATGCCAGTATCAACTGCCAATGTTTAGCTGCCAAGTTGACAAGGCACAAGCTGGGCTTGTGTGGCACATCAAGTAATGTTTCCAGACCAGCCCAATTGTCTATTTGAACTGGGCAGAAAAAAATGGAGGACCTATTTGTTGGGCTCCACCACACCAATATTTGTGGTTATGTGGATCTCTTAGTTCTAAGGGTATCCGCAATACTTGTACTTAAAATGAAGCTATTAGCGTGTCACATCATCAATTTATTAAACTCATTCATTTCTCTCTCCTACTTCTACTTTTTCTTCACAATAGTTAGACTTTCTTTAGACAAAAAATGGGCCCACTACAAAAATAAAATAAAAATAAAAAATAAAAAAGAGTAAAAATGAACCAAAATATTTTGCTATCATGAGCCCAAGATGGAGCATTTGTGAATTCACAAACGTTCCAACCTTAATAGACATTCCACATACACAGTATCCGGAGTGCCTATTAAGTGGTGGTTATTGTACTTGTAATAGCCCCCATTGTGGATACCCTAATATTGTCAAAATCCAATCTAAAGGAATGCATTATACCAAAAAAAAAAAAAATGGTTATTAGGATTTAGAGGGAAAGGGGGGGATTTCAACCCCTAAACTTTGGATGCAAGGGGAGGGTACCCTTTAAAGTTAATGGAAGAGGAATTCAACCCCTAAATTGAAATAATTGAGAGATTTCAACCCTATCTTTAACAGTTTCGTTTTCTCACTGTTTTGTGCAAATGTGCATTATGAGTTGAACTAAGTGGGTATAACGGCCCAAATTAATTAAACAAGAATTAGTATTTTTTTGAAGAAAAATCAAAATTTCATTAATCATTAATGGCTCGGTACATAACCAGACATAGACTAAAAAAAGTACATTGATTCACTAATCCTATTTGTTCAAAAGAGCTTCAATTACTTTGGCGGTGAATGCGATTATAAAATTGAAACAGTTTGACAATCAAGGACTATTCGCTACAACGTTGAAACATATTACAATACATAAACACTCGCTAGAACCACATAACGAACAACAAAACTTCTCAACAAGGAGAATAAAAGTTAAAACTTCCCGACAAGGAGAAAACAAACTCAAGACTTCTAACAAAAGAAAGACAAACTACATAAAAATATAACTAAAATAAGGATCAACCCAATAGCCGCATAGATCCAAAAACGAGTGTTGAGGAAGATGTACCGAAACAAGTAGATCCAATCTTCTCAGATCTGAAAAGATCTGCACTTTATTGAACACATAAAATACGAAGAGATGAAGATTGGAACCACCATCGATCAAAAGAGAAGATCAGCGGTGGTTCAAGATCTTGAATCAAGATAGAAAACTCAAAAAAGTGATTTTAGGGTCAGGGCTAGCCGCCAAGAGGAAAGGAATAAACAAGAATTAGTGTTAATTACAAGAATTACTGGCCGTAATTTGGGTATAACGTGGACAACTCAGTTGACTCAGACACGAGAACCGATGGCATATGTTATTTTATGGATGATTTTTTTTTATTTTGCAGTGCTTAAAATCATTATTTACTATATTGCATTGCATGCATGTATGCTGTCATACCTGTTGGTGTGATAGGTATTTGTCTCGAAATGGACGTTTACGTGGGTATTTGGTAAGAGTAACTTGGGGATGTTAGACTAGGCTAGAAATAGTATATGATGTCTAATTGAACTATAGCCTAAGTCAAGAAATTTAATAAAGTAAAATACGTCGTGTCTCGAGATCCGTATCGGGGCGTGGGGCACCAAGTGTTGGGTAGTCAGGGATTAGTGTAAACTTAAGTAGATTTTTATAACCCAATGTCACCACTCAAATATGGTCTACGTAATTTAAATGGTGAAATCAATCAATTTACTTTAATTTGGACAAATAAAACATAAACCATAGATGGACATTGTGATGAACATGGATTGTGTACATCAAGGCTAGATTGTGTCAACAATTTGTGTCACTAGGGAGTTGGACAGCTAAAAGAGAGGCCTTTAGATGACCTCGAGATACGCATTTCATACTAGATTACAAGTCAAGTATAAATACCAAGACTTAGTGAAATTTCTCACAAATCCACTCACTTGAACATGCAAAACTCAGAGTTCTGGAGCAATTGAGAGTTGGAATCTAGGAAAATTTTAGGAAATCAGATCAAGAACAAGGAAATCCTAGCTAGGTAATCCATTCCTACATCACTTTAAGCTTAACTTTCATTGTAGTGAATCAAATGAAGTTTAGATTTGGGGTTTTCTGCAAAAACGAGATTTAAGACTTACTATTTTCAATGAATCTCCATGATTATCTAGTTCAATCACAATAACAAATTAAGGTTTCAAAACAAAATTTCATGAAATTAGAAAAAATGGAAAGTTTTAATGGATGCGTGATGATCTTTAAATTGTTATATAATTGATGATAAACTTATGCCTCTGGCTTTTTAGAAGTGTTGTTGTTTCCCTACGAGGCGAGGATGAGGTCAAAAACATTTGGAGGAGGCCACGAGCGCCAAAAATTAAAATTCTGGAATTCTGGTTTTCAACGTAGGTAGCAAGCTAGCCAAGGTGCATAACGCGCTACTTGTCCTGGGGAAGATGATTGTTCTTCATTACGAAGAATAGTAGCGTGCTAGGCAAGGCCCACAACGCACTATGGATAGTTTTGACCCATTTTTAAATATTTTTTACTAAGGGGTTGTTTTGATAATTAGACTATAATACCTAGCTAAACAATTGGTAACTAATCTAAAATACATAAAATGGATTTCAGGGACTAAGGGGACCGTAGCTCGGGTATCGGGGAGCCAAGCAGGTTGGATTCAAGAGTTCGGGGAAGCCGTTGCGCGTATTTCAAATGTGTAAAACCCTTGAAAATACTTTATATTATTCATAGCGTGGTTTCATCGAATATCATTTCATGTGTGACTTTTGGTGGTCACATATTGGTTTTCACTCTTGGTTGTGGCTAGATCTTTTGCGCGAGTTTACTTGTTTTATCGCTCATATTAGTGGCAATAGAATATATCTACGACTGTCATGAGGGATTAAGGGTTCTTATGACTTGAAGTAGTGTATGTAAGGGATCTGCCTATTTACTGAAGTTGAGATTTAGTCATTGTAAGCCTGAAAGTATGTGTGCGAGTTTTTGTCCTATTTTATCATCTTATCAATCAGTTTAGGTCAGGGTTTACTCGTATGACTCAATTATCTATTTACTTAATTATTTTACGTTCAAGCCTGTTTAATAAATGCTATTTCCTTTAAGTTAATTTGATGTTGATTACCTACTTATCTGTATGCTCCCTTCATTCATGGGAGTATATCTTTTTTGTGGTGGCCCTAATTTTTTCGTGCAATTAGGTACGCCCAGCTTAGACCCGTGCAAGCCCCGAGTCATCACTTGGCAACCTGGTGAGCTTAGTCAGCCTTTGATTAATCAATTTAACAATTTATGATAGAGTTATTGCAATAATATACAGAGGAAGACTAAACAAGTATAATCAGGGAAATAACTCAATCGAGGGAAATATAGGAATCCCGGGTATTCATATACAATTCGAAATGTAAAGATACATGATATCAATCTCATCAAAATTCTAAGTTTTATAACACAAAACGTATACATGAAATGATATACATATAAGTAAAACATAAGAAAACCTACAAAATGATCTCCCCGGTCTCGCTGCTAGTCCTCAAAGTAAGTCACCTAGGCAGGGCCCCTTGCCCTTGCTGCTTTCCACCCTATCTGCACCCACCGTCATAAACTAGACAGTGAGCAACTGAAGAAATCGAAAGTAGTGCCAGAAGAATATAACAGTAATTTATGATTTAACAAGTAAAGTAGTCTAGATATCATGCAAAAATGAAATAGTAGGAAAGTAAGTAAATCAAGTGCATGATAAACAGACTGATAGATAAACAATCGAAATTTGCATGTTCTAAGATTCAAAAGAGGCTCATGAGTGGTCTAATTTCACAGCAATACGATAAAGATCTCGTAAGATCTCTTTAGGAAATGTCACAACATTAGCGCAACATGAAATCGAGAGGCATCACAACACCTCTCAAATCCAGTACCCAGTACACACAACACTAAGGGTGGTCAGTGTTGGGTTTTGGGGTTCATGCGCAGCGGGGATTTCAAAAATAATTTTGAGAAAAACCCCAACAGGATCCGAATCTGATTCCATTAAAACACGTTTAGACTATGAAAACTTAATCATACCTCAGTCGCAATGTACCTTTCTGAAGGTTAATCGATCTCTAAGGCCCTACCAACAACGAACGCCCTCTATCAGCAGTCCACACATGAACGGCGACCGAGATTTGAAGTGCTAGCTTCGAGAGAATACCAAACCTTTTTGTTTCTCTCCAAAACAATCCAGAACCTACCAAAAACCTCTAAGTCGTTTCTTAAAACGAAAATAGAGTTTCAGCCTTTTTAAAATCTTTCGTACTTATATTCTAACTCAAAGCGTCTATTTATACAACCCTTGTATATAGACGGTTAAGTAAATTACACATATACCCCTACTTAAAGAAGTATAAGTGTAATACACTACAAGGACGTTTATGTCATGAATTTTATCATATAAAATTCATTTTTCTGAACCATCTTAAAATCTCGCAAAACCATTCTCAGTGTGCAACCCAATAGGCTCATACAACGTTGGCAGTGTACCAAAACACATTTTGGTATACAAGTCATAAGTGACCTCTAGCAAGACATTATGACTACCCAAGTTGTACGAATATCAAATCGATATAACCTAATCAATAGTATATATAACATCCTTTTATCATACGATATCCTTTTGATCAAACATAAGGCATGGAATTGTCATCCAACATGTTCAATCGTACTAGTCTCGATTTCTAGGTAGACTGAAAACATCTAAGTGACATTGATCAATATCAATTCACTTAGACTAGGCCTTTTAACAGTCTAACACATGGAGGGATCCAATGGATATCTCTCTTTATATGATAGGGACAAATTCTATCTCGATTACACAACTTCACCACATTATTCACACAGTAACCAATCACAACCTTTATAATCATTCGGTTAAAGAAAACGTTTGATTGCATCAAATCACTGTATTCCTAATGTTGAAGTCTCTAGTAATCTTAAGTCAGAGGACTGAAAAATATACCTATCATGAGAAACAACTATGACTTAATCCATGTGATGTTCTCATAGCGGGTCGGTCCAGTACTTTGTTCCCTAACAAGTACTCATGATCTTGATTCGTATTCCTATACGTATGATCATCGTATGATCATCAATCAAGACTCACACTAGTCTTAATTCATTATAGTTCCTAGTATAATAATCGACTAGGGACATTTAAGATATTTCTGTAAATACCTATGGATCTTATTATAATGTAAACATGCAAATCAATTATAATAAACAACAAATGAAATCCTCTATTTTATTAACTAAAATGTATTCATAAAGACTGTTAATGGATTGACCTAGGGCACATTTTCCAACAGTCAGTTACCCTTGCAGGAGGCACCCTCGTTGTCCCAGCTAGTGCGGGACCACATGATACCTTTGAGACACACACTCATACCAAGAACATACAACCAAGAATATGGAATGGAATATCAAACAAGGGATCAATTCAACAATATCAATGAATAGAGGATGTATAAATCACATGTTATTTCTTTACTGGCCTACTAACATACACACATATAAGGCGTGTACTTATCTGAACTATTGCAACCCGCAAACACACTCTCGCGAATCCTAACATGTATCCCCGAGTTTCTCGCTATCTGACAAGTTCAAAAAACTCTAGTTACTTGGTTGGGTCATTATCTAACCCTAGGTTGATCCCTAGTGTATTCCCAAGTGTTTTAAGGACTCAAACAACTCGACAATTCGATAGAAAAATGAATATTCTCTCTCGGGTTTGAAAAACCACAACAATAACCACGATTACGATATTACAACATCAATAACATGACGCATGTAAGCCTACTCATGAATTTTAGGCTTGGCTCACTCCTAAATAGGTCACACCATAGTCTCGAGGACTGGCGGCATGACCACGACGTCATAACCAATCCACAAACTTCAAACACTAAACCACATCTACAACTCGTTTTGAATTACAACCGAACAACAATTGAGACCTTCATGAATTCATGTTGTTAATATCCGACGTCCGAAAAGGTTTCCTCGGCACGGCGTGGCCAGAAAAACACTTCGCCTAGTCGGAGTTTAACACACGCATACATGCAAGGATAGTTGAACTCAACACGACGTAAAGTCTCAACAAACTACCATGGTCACCACTATCCAAACTCACGAAAGAGTTACGAGACACCAACAACATCATGGAATGATCTTCGATAGTCTCTCAGACATGAAGAATCCGACCAACAGCACTGCCACAATGGTGGTTTTTGGCGAAGAGAAATACAACAGCAATACATGAAATAATGGATGAATACACAACCACCGCCGTTGTTTTGCTTACTCCGGGGATCAGGAGGCATCCACATGATTGTGAAAGAGTCCCCGACATTTCCCCACATCACGGCAGTCAACAGCAGCGGTGCCACCCAACCAGAAGGTCCAATAGCAGCGAAGTCCCATGAAACAGGGCATGTAACCATAATAGTGAATATTGACACCACCAATCCTATACACAATGAATCAAAGACACTCCAGGGACAGAGGGCATTGGTGGGCCATGATGGTCCATCCCTGACCACCGCCAATCCCCTAGCAGCAAACAGGACGCGGCACAACCGCCTAGACACAAAGAAAATGCTTGAATCAACACAAAAAATTCCACTGCTGCTCCACCATGAACTGAAATGCTCTGAGACCGGCGAGGCTCTGGTAATGCACCAGGAACAACCTTTGAATAGCCTCTGATCATTGCATTCTCCACTTGTGACAGCAACAAGAAACACCCAAACAAACGTAAAAAAATAGTTACGTGAGAGAGAGAGAGAAACCTCACGGACCTCCGACGTGTCGGTTTCAGAGGAAACCGAGTGGGGAGAGTAGGAGGGGAGAGGTGGTGGTGGTTTAGAGAAGATGATGAATAGTAGGGTTTGTTAGGAGACGTTTTGTATATATATAATCAAAATGACATTTTTGCCCTTAAGTTATCACTTGCTTATTTTTTGAACAGTTGCCCTTATGGGTCTTTTACCTCATCATCTTATCTTAACACACATACACATCTCAATGCCAAACTCATTGCTCTCCTTATTATGCTGCGTCACTTTAACAATTTCTATCCCATAGTCCATATGTTGCGAGACTATCTGACTTACGCATTGGTCTTGCGCTCCTTGGTCCATATTTCTCCGTCACGCACGTAGTTTCGCCTTATCTCATAAATAATCACTTAAATTATACAAAAGTTCATATTTTTGTATTTTAACAGTGTTTTAAATCCCCATGTACCCGTAACCCAATTTTCCTACTCATTCACCGACTTAATTGTTCGGTCACTCAAATATGAGTATAAATATTTATAATACACATCATCATTCACAAATAGCCAAATTTCTAGGTCGTTACATTTTTGTTGCCAGAGGTCATACTTATATGTCTCGTAGTTTATCTGTTTTATTTATGGATATTATGTGGTTTTCTCTTGGGAATTTACTCTTTGAACTTGTTGTATTTGTTGGGTGGCTTAGTGCAGATTCTTCGTCGAGCAAGAGCAAAGGTAAGGAGGTCTTGGGTGACTATCTTTGAGATCGTTGCTACTCCAGGTTGTGTTTGATCAAATTATGTATATATTTACATTTTTATTGGGTTTTGGGACTGTAAAACATTGAAAACATGTATACGGATATTTGTTGTACTGATTCGCCTTAGTTATATGCATGTTATATTTTTCTGTGGTTTCCACTACTTAAGATTGTTAAATATGCATAAATTACTCACACTTAAAGTCTTCCGTTGTACAATAAATGCTTCCGCTTTATAAATAACTATTAATTTGTTAACTTATCTAATTTAATATTTTCAGTTAGACCTGTTCATGGGCTGGACCCAATCGAGCCCAGGCCTAAGAACCTTAGCTCAAGCCTAGCCACCATATACATGTGAGCCTACACAAAAGCTCAAGCCCAACCTAAGTAAAAAATACAAAGCCCAAGCCCAACCCACAAGCCCAAATATAAAATATTTAAATATTAAAAATATAAAAATAAATTATTTATATTCAATTAATAAATTTTTATGGACTTTTTCGATAATTTTTGTGTTTCTATGTATATATTCTTTTGTTATGCAATTAAGAAAGGTGGCTCAAATGGTGAGCGTTACCTAATGTGACAATTGTATCCCAAGATCAAATCCCAGCTATAACATTAATTATTTTTAAATATTTTAGTCACTAACTTGTATTCGGGTCAGGCTTGGGCTTTTTAATGTGGCCCAAGCTCAGCCCACTTAAAAGTGGGCCTAACTGGGCTCAAGCTTGGGCTGGGCTTTTCTTAAAAATGACTATCAAAACCCAGTAATTTATTCATGGGCTTGGGCGGGTACCCAAGCCCGTGATCATGTCTATTTCCAACTATTAATAACCAAAATAATTAAGTTAGGTTTTTACTGGAAAACATGTAAGCAACTAGACGAGTTCGCGAGTTGTCATCTATAGGAATGCCTGATGTGGTGGAGGGTAGTGACGTGTCCAGTGACTTGGCGGTGCCCGGGGTTGCATTGGAAATTGGAACCGTCACATTGGGCCCTACATCTCAAATATGAATATTTTATATTTTGGCTTCCTTACATCTCTCAACTTGCCAAGGCCGGGCTTTGAAGGGGTCCTGTGGAGCAACCATCCTGACCTCACCCCACCCCGACGCCTCACTTTTTCAAAACAAAATAAATATTACAAAAATATTACAACTTATTTTTTTATTTATAATTAATTCCATTCTTTGAAAAGAAAAAAAAAATTAGGCCTTAAAATAAAATAAAATTTAAGACCTTTAAATTTAATTTAAAGAATAGATAAACAATTTTTAAAGTGATAATTTATCACTTAAGTAATATTAATCTTTTACTTATAAAAATATAACTATTAAATTTTTTATTTTGAAAAAATAAATTACGAAAGTAGAAAATTATTATTATTTTTGTAATTATAAAAACTATAACTATTAATTTTTTTTTTTGGTATGGCTAACTATTTTATTTTGAAAAAAAATGTAAGTATTACATTTTTTATTTCAAAACAAATATAACTATTTAAAAAAAAACAACCATGAAATTTGTAAAGTGATAATTTAACACAAAATTTAATCCAAGTTAACTAAACTATCTTATCTAATCTAATAATAAATAAAAACTTCTAATCTAACACAAAATCTTATTTGCATTTGCATTCCAATTTGAAAGACCACGAATACAAATGTTCCTAACCCTTCCATCTTTAGGGTCATGTAAAATCTAACGTTCCTAACCCTTATCTAGTAATATCTCACTATTCTTTTAAATACACAAGGTTCTATACTCACTTATATGCCGATTAAAAATAGGTTGTACAATTGAAAAAAGCATAGTCCACGGCTCCTTCACACCATAATTTTTCATTACCCACTCCTGAAAAGGAGGTGTGCTATAGCGTAGTATACAAAGAGAACTTGCCAACACTACCACCCCAAGATTATCATCCTTAAATTCATGCAATGGCACCTCTTGAAACTCTTCATTCCCAATTATCAAATGTGGTCCGTCCAGTGCATTACAATGATGAACCACCCAATGGAGGGCTCCATTTAAATATTTTCCAATTCTATCAATACACGTATAAGGTATGCAGGGGCAGACCTAGAGGGGGGCAGGGTGGGTGGTCGCGCCCCTCGGTCCCCTTGTAGCATACCCTGCCTCGGCACCTCTTCCGTCTCCTAACTCTTCTCCCGCCCCTACGATTGACATATTTTTTTATAAACTAAATGTAGTCTAAATAATATTGGTGCTAATACGAACAAGTCGAATAGCATTGGATGGATAATATATTATTTAAACAATGTGTATACACCATTTTTTGACACAATGTGTAGACACATTTAAAACAAAAAAAAAGTGTATAAGTTTAATTCTTTATTAATTATTGTGGAATAGTAATTTTTAAGTGATAACCTAAGTGAGTCGTATAAACACTTGTTAGAAAAGTTGGCATTGAAATCTATTTTCACCTAAATTTTATAGAACTCAATTTCGAGTTGCGATTAAAATATTACGAAAAATACCCAAGTAATTATAGACAAAAATTATATATAATCACGAAACACCTGTGAAAATAAAAATTTTGAAACTCTTTACCTCATTTTCATTATTTTAAGATTAAAAATAATTTAGAAAAACTTGGGAGAATGAGAAATCATTAAGAAGTTAATCTAATATTTTTTTTTTGGTTTGACAAAAAATCGTATAATTTAACTCCTTTCTCGTAAAATCTTGTGGTATCTTATTAATTTATTTGGCAAATCATACAATTATTAGTTTATTACTATATGTAAATTTTTTAATATAATTCTTTTATTTGATGCAAATCTTATTTTATGTGATCCACTTAAGCCCGATATGAGTCGAGCTTAGTTAGATTTAGGCAAACTTAACCCAAACCTTATTTTTGATAACTCATTTTTGACGGTCAACAATTCATTTTTAAGTAAAAATACTAATGTTTTTTTTTAAAAAAGTAAAACTACTAATATATTTTATAAATTTCATGAAGGCTCGACTAGATATACAAATGCAAATTAATCTATGCGGTCAATATAAAAAATTATCACACTTAGTATAGTGTTCTTAAGTTGGGTCTGTTCTATACTGTCTTTTTTTTACAATTTCAGTCAGATCTACGACATCGGGCGCGTATGTTAGATGAGGTCCAAACTTATGAATAAATTTAAGTTAAAGTTCGCCCCCCTTAAATAAATTTTTTGGTTCGCCTCTGAAGATATTTTTAGGATTGCTTTCCATGAATTCAAGGCCAATGGATACACTCTGGCTTTTGAGTGCCTGACATAATTGTCACCAAATTCATTATAAGAAAGAACCTCAACTACCTTATAATCATCAGTGACTGGATCATAACCAAACTCATATGAAAAATAATGATAAGAACCCGAGAAATTAGGAGGGCAATTGGCAATTTCTTGCAATCTCCAGTTAATGGGTTTATGGGGCGTAAACCCTACCGCATTCTGACCCCGGGGCCGGAAATGGGTCCAAAGCCGCATATAACAAGATGAAAAGTAATCCATTACAAGAACCCACAATTTCTTAGGCATTCCAAAATAGAGATTCATATGGTCGCTAGAGATCAACAACCATATATGTTACCATCCACGATGTGTACCGAGTAGACATGAGTGTTTAACATGATCTTTTTTGATAAGGTGTTTAGATTGATCTTGATATCATTAGTCATGAGATTAGATTGTTTGAGATGAGTTTTGATTAAATCAAGATCATTGATTAATTCAAGTCTTGATTAATTCAAGCCAAGACTTAGAGCTGCACCTGAACCGTAGAAGAGACTTGACGGGCAACCTGGAGAGTATACTGTTGGAGATGTTGGGATAGTCCCACATCGACTACTTACAAAAAAATAAGGCTTATAAGTGTGCAGTGGACACTCCATCTTACTTTGGCATTTTAGAGTAAACCTTACTTTTACACTTGTTACCCATAATTAAAATTAGTCACCATACTGTACTCACCTTGGATTGGGCCTTATATAACAAAAATTGAACATGGTATCAAAGCCGATAGTTGGCTTTGTAACAACCACGAATTTTTAACTGACTTGTGTTATACGTGTCAGGATTGTGACCCGGCTACGTGGATACTGGATGGTATTTCAAACTTCGGTAGACAACACCAAGGTAATTTTATGATTCTTTGACTTTGTGTATTAGTATTTTAGTATTCTACGGGTCTCGAGCCGTTCGGGCTATATTTTAATTGAGTGAGGTGTCGCCTAGTTAAACAGGGTTTTCAGGAACCGTTTTAGTGGATATTATTAGTAAACAAAGTCTAATGAAATATATGACCTTAGTTGAGGAAATACAATTTTATCAATAAAGTATAACTTAGACATGAGGAAACTTATTTGAATACTAAGTGTGGGACTGCCTCGAGAAGCATGTCGAACGCGGGGCACTGTGTACCAAGTAGGTGGATTTTTGTGTGATCTTATTTATAATTTAATAAAATTGATCTAATGGGTTAATATAGGATAAGATTGTTAAAGTGACACAATATGGTGAGGAGAACCATTGGATGGGCATGGGGATGTGTATGTGTTAAATTAAGATGATGAGCCAAATGACCCATAAGGGTAGCTGTCCAAGGGATGAACAAGTGTGAACTTAAAGGCAAGAGGGTCATTTCACATTTTTCACACATATATAAACAACGTTTTTCCCTAAACCCTAATGTACACTATTCATCGCCCTCTCCATCCAACTGTCGTCACTGTTCATGCCTCCCACTTTTCCCCCACTGCCATCATCAAACCACTGACCCCAACGAGGTCAGAGGTGGCCGGAGGATCACCGTCGACGGGGAAGACGTCCTATCTCTCCCTTTGTCCCTCTTGGCTTCACATTCTCCCTCATCTCATCTCGGCAGTTTACTCTTACTCTCGGCTATGAGAATCTCTCTCCCGCTCATACTCAGTTGGACCACCGCCACCCACCATGGCAACCGACCTTTCCACCACCACCGGAGACGCTTAGGTGAGCTTCTCTCCCTCTTTCCCTTCTTTTCTCTTTCTCTGCAGTTCACGTGTTCTTTCTCACTCTCGGCTGTTTCTCTCGTTTTCCAGTCACCACCGCCACCCACCATGGTGCTGGAACCACAGATGATCACCGGAGGTAGCTAGGTGAGCTTCTCTCCTACAGTTCTCTCTCTCTCTCTCCATTGTTTTGTTCTTCCACATCCCTCACTATATTCACGATTTTATGTGGTTTTTGGGACTATTTTGGGTGACGATTTGCACCACTATTTTGGATGATCGGCACTGGTGCTGGTCGAGGCTGACCAGAGGTCAACCTTCGGTGACTCTGCTAGCTGAAGGTGACCCCAAGTGTGGCAGTTGTGTGAGTGTTGTGTGGACTATTTTGTGTGTGTAGTGTGTGTATGAAACAACCTTGTGTAGGGATGGGTATGTGTGGGGTGTGTATAATAATGGGGTGCACACAACAGTAGGGTGTTGTGTGCATATAACAGTGGGGTGCGTGCAATGTGTGGGTGGGTACACCACAGTTGGGTATGGGGTGTATCAAATGTGAGGTGTATGCATTATTGTATGTTTGTGAACAAATGAAAAGGATGATAGGTATGGACACTATTTTAAAATGACTATGGGCTTGTGTTAAGGTCCAATAAGGGCCCAATACACTCATTATAATAAGAATCCATAATTAATTATAAATGGCGTGTTTATGGGTTATGTAAAGCCCGATAAGGGTTTAATATAATAGGTACAACTTAAAGCCCAAATACATGCATAAAATGAAGGAAATAGCCCATATGTACCTAAGCCCAACAAGTGTCCACATATTAAGCCTACTTAGGTGAATATAGGCTTGACACATGGACCTAACAAGAGCCCAACCAGGGTGTAAAGGGCATCAACTATAGTATGGATTACGTTAATTAAATGAATTCAAACCAAGTTTATGGGAATCACCCTAAAACTAAACACGAACTCTAAAACAACATTCGGGGTTTGATTCGTTGTCAAGTAGTTGAGAAACACGGGAAACGCGTTAAAGTCACGGAGTAGTACCGGGTTACGTTAGTTCAGGTAAGTACACTTGTCCTAAAAAGCATTTGTACGTTAGTAGGCCAGTAAGGAAATAACATGTGATTTATACATCCTCTATTCATTGATATTGTTGAATTGATCCCTTGTTTGAAATTTCATTCCATTTCCTTGGTTGTATGTTCTTGGCATGAGTGTATGTCTCGAAGGTATCATGTGGTCCCACACTAGCTGGGACAACGAGGGTGCCCTCTACAGGGGTAATTGACCAACCCTAGTGATTTGTGTATTGGGTACTGAATTCGAGAGGTGTTGTGATGCCTCTCGATTTCACACTACGCTAGTATTGCGATATTGCCCGGGGAGATCTTACGAGATCTTTGTCGTATTGCTGTGAAATTAGATCACTCATGGGCTTTTTTCGAATCTTAAGAACATGCAAATATCGATTGTTTATCTATCAGTTCTTATCATGCACTTGATTTATTTACTTTCCTACAATTTCATTTTCGCATGATATTTAGACCGTTTTACTTGTTAAATCTTAAATTACTGTTATATTCTTCTGGCACTACTTTCGATTTCTTCAATTGCTCACCGTCTAGTTTGTGACGATGGGTGCAGATAAGGTGGAGAGCAGTAAGGGCAAGGGGCCCTGCTTAAGAGATATACTTTGAGGACTAGCAACGTTATCAGAGAGACTCTATAGTATGTGTTTATATTTTTGCTGATTTGTATATCGTTTCATACTTATATTGTTAGGATTATTGAACTTGGTATTTTGGTGAGACTGGTATCGTGTATACATGCTTATCAAATTGTACATGAATACCCGGGGTTTTCCACACTTATAGAATTTCTAATTTCACTTTGATTGAGTTATTTCCCTTTGTTATTTACTGTTTAGTCTTCCGCTGTGTATTATTGCAATAACTCTTTCATAAATTACTAAATTGATTAAATAGCAGGCTGACTAGGCTCGTCAGGTTGCCGAGTCATGACTCGAGGCTTGTATGGGTCTAGGCCAGGCGTACCCAATTGCACGGGAAATTGGGGTCGTTACAATTGGTATCAGAGCCTAAATGTTGTAACAACCTGACTTTTGCTTTAAAACACAAGCCATTAAAATAGTGGAAGTTAGGAATGGTTAAACTTAGAGTGGAAAACCTTATGATCCTAATTAGAACTTTAGTTTGGAAGGATGAGTTGGGGTAAGTTGGATAGGATCTTTATACATATTACGATTGTTAATTGTAATATATTGTATGCGGTAGCTATCCATTGATTCGAGAAATTCGTTTCCTTGTTCAGATGACGATGGCGGATCAGCCAGGTTCGAGCGACGATATCGACAAGATTTTGTCGCGATGCCTTGAGGAAATACGTACATTATCTCAGAGAGCCGCGACGTAGGACCAGAGATTTGAGGAGTTAGTGCGGTCACTGAGGACACCCGCACAGGCTACCATGACACCATCAACTCTGACTACGCCTTTGACGCCTATTTCTACCACTCAGAGAACAGAGACTCCAATAGCTATGGCTTCCACAGTTCCGATTCCGTTAGTGGCGATTCCCGAAGGATTAGTTGCTGTGACAGGTACACAGATCGAGGCAGAGACGGAGACACCGACTACGTCGGTGGCTGCTGCAGAGACTACTCCAGTCACTACTCCGGTCACTACTCCGGAGAAGAGTCCCAGGGCCACTGCTGAGGCGAAACAGTGGAGAGAATTTAAGAGGCACGATCCAGTTAAGTTTTTCTGTGGTACAGACGTAGCAGCGACAGAACTTTTCTTGAAGAATCACGAGAAGATTCATACTATTATCGCGACCGAGGATCACATGAGAGTGACGATTTCCTCATCCATGCTTCAGGGTGAGGCGGATGATTGGTGGACTACCATTGTTACTACCCAAGGCATTTCGTGAGACTGGGTCGATTTCAAGACCCAGTTTAACCAAAAGTATTTCCTACCGATAGTGTTACGGGCAAAGAGGAATGAGTTTACTTCATTGCGACAGTCATTAGGAGAGCCAGTGATGGATTACATGGGTAGGTTTATTTAGTTACTACTTTATGCTGGGGGATCAGCAGATTCAGAGGTCGATCGTATCTACTATTTCACAGAGGGTTTGCTACCTGCCATTGGAGGTTCATTAGTTACTACCGAGCCAAACACTCTTCAGAGAGCTTATGAGCGGAGCTTAGCTAGAGAGAGTTACCTGATTTCTCACCCAAAGGAGGCGAGACTGGTCAAACTTGAGACTAGATCAGAGGATCATTAGGACAAGAAGCGGAGGAAGAATAGACTTCGTTACCGAGATTCTAGAGCTTCAAGTGTAGGATCCATTGCACCGCCTACTCGACCAGCATGGACGACTCCACCCGTACCGAGCTTTGCTAGTCACCCTCCACAGCCTACGAGACCTTTATAACAGTCATAGGGACAACCTACAACGGGCTGAGATTCTGGCAGAGGAGGTAGATAGAGACAGACACTGAGGTCAAGGCAGACTCAGACCTAGAGATCTACATAGAGTCGAGGACAGGGTCAGACTCAGGGTACACAGGATACACGTACATGTTACAAATGCGGCAGAATGGGCCACATCCAGGCTTAGTATACTCAGCCTGAGAGGACACATACACAGCATCATCAGCACCAGAGGGAGCGGGTGTAGGCAGCAGTTGAGCCAGATCCGAGGCGTCCCAAAACCTAGTTGAGGGTATGATTTCTATCTGTAGTACATTCATGCATACCATGTTCGATTATGGTTCGACTGTTTCATTTATTTCTGGACGTATGGTAGACATGTTAGGGTTGAGACCCATTAGACTTAGTAGACCCTTGATCCTTAGCACGGCAGCTGGGGACAAGATTTACCCAAACTTTCTATTTATTGAGTGTCCGGTAGAGATAGAGGGCTACAAGTTTCCTGCTGACTTGAAGGTACTTGAGTTTCTTGAGTTCGATGCCTTATTGGGCATGGATTGGTTAGGAGCATACCATGCTCATATCGGTTATTACAAGAAGATGATCACGATTCTATTGGCAGACGATACGGAGATTTGCATTCAGGGTACTGCACCATTGCTTCTGATCACCAGAGGCAGAGAGGCCACGAGTGGCAATGTCGAGACTGTTGCTAGCGTCATGAGCACTAGTGCGAGACAGGAGGTTGACATAGTAGATGTACCAATCATTTGCGAGTTCACTGTTGTATTCCCCGAGGATCTGCCGGGATTACCACCGTAGCGGATGATCGATTTCATCATTGACTTAGTCCTAGGGATTAGACCAATTTCGATACTACCATATAGGAGAGCTTGAGGAACTGAGGAGTCAGCTATATGAGTTACTAAAGTCGGGCTTCATCAGTCCTAGTATGTCACCATGAGGAGCACTAGTGTTGTTTGTCAAGAAGAAGGATGGTAGTTTAAGGCCTTGTATCGACTATAGGTAATTGAATAAGGTTACAGTAAAGAATAAGTATCCATTACCGCGCATCGACGACTTGTTTAATCAATTGACCGGTGCGCAGTGGTTTTCTAAGATAGATCTGAGGTCAGGCTATCACCAGCTCAGGATCAGGGCTGAAGATCAAGAGAAGATAGCATTTAACATGAGATACGGTCACTTCTAGTTCACAGTTATGCCGTTCGGATTGACTAATGCACCAGCGATGTTCATGGACCTGATGCATCGAGTGATGAGAGAATTCTTAGATCGATTTATGATTGTATTCATCGACGACATCCTCATCTATTCCAGAACTCGTGAGGAGCACGAGGGGCAACTACGAGTAGTGTTGCAGACTCTGAAGGACCACCGACTCTACGCTAAGTTTAGCAAGTGCGAGTTTTGGCTACCAAAGGTCAAAATTTTAAGGCACGTAGTTGGAGTTGATGGTGTTGCCGTTGATCTAGAGAAGATTAGAGCTGTGGTTAAGTGGCCTACTCTAACTACCGTGACTCAGATTCGCAGTTTTCTGGGGTTAGCAGGTTACTATCACCGATTTGTGCAAGATTTCTCCAAGATCGCTACACCAATGACAAAACTGACGTAGAAGAACGTGAAGTTTGATTGGAACGAAGAGTGTGAGCAGGCATTCTACACTCTAAAGGAGAAATTGACGAATGCACCTGTCTTAGCATTGCCCGAGACCAGGAAAGACTTAGTCGTGTATACCGATGCGTCAAAGATTGGTTTGGGTGGTGTGCTGATGCAAGAGGGCAGAGTTATCGCTTATGCATCCCGACAGTTAAAAGTTCATGAGAGGAACTACCTGACCCACGACTTAGAGTTGGCGGCGATCATATTTGCGTTGAAGATTTGGAGACACGATTTGTATGGCGTGCGCTTCGAGTTGTTTACAGACCACAAGAGCTTGAAGTACTTGTTTACTCAGAAGGAACTTAACCTGATACAGAGACGTTGGCTTGAATTCTTGAAGGACTACGATTTTGCACTTGAGTATCATCTGGGGAAAGCCAATGTTGTTGCCGATGCTTTGAGCCGTAGAGGATCTAATGTAGAAGTAGTTATATGTCGTATGACTCATGAGTATGCATTACTTGAGGCAGCCGAGATGAGGAGTTCAGCGGACGTGCCAACGACTACCAAGACACAGATGTGTGGTTAGATGAGATTGCAGACCATTTCACTACAGACCATTCTCGAGGGACAGCAGAGTGATGAGTCGTACCAGCGTTACAGTGATATGGCAGATAGTTCAGAGTATCCAGATTAGAGTCGGTCGACAGACTCTTGCTTGAGGTATCGTAGGCGACTATGGATTCCATTGGCGGCTGACTTATGCACCAAGATACTCCAGGAGGCTCACCGTTCCCGTTTTTCTGTACATCCGGGTCAAACCAAGATGTACGCTGACATGCAACGTCTTTTCTGGTGGCCAGGGATGAAATCTGATGCGTCAGAGTTTATTCGAGCATGTGAGATATGCCAACACGTGAAGGCTGAGCATTGACGGCCTGGAGGATTGCTGCAGCCCCTACCCATTCCTCGATGGAAGTGGGAGCACATTGATATTGATTTCGTCAGTGGCTTGCCCCGAACTCCTCGTGGTCACGATAGTATCTGGGAAATTATGGATCGATTGATGAAATTTGCTCATTTCATACCGGTATCCACTACACATAGAGTTGACAGACTGAGCATCCTCTACGAGCTCGAGATTATTAGATTGCACAGAATTCCGTTATCAATTGTGTCAGATCGAGGGGCGCAGTTCACTTCGTTGTTATGGCAGAGCATGCAGGCTCAGTTTAGCACCAGACTGGAGTTGAGTACGTCGTTCCATTTACAAATAGATGGACAGTCCGAGAGGTTGATCCAGGTGTTGGAAGACGTGCTCAGGATGTATGTTTTGGAATATGGCGGGTCATGGGAAGAGTACCTTCATTTGTGTGAGTTTGCGTACAACAATAATTATCAGGCGAGTATCGATATGGCACCATTTGAGGCGCTCTATGGTAGGCCTTGTAGATCACCTTCTTGCTAGGCTGAGCCAGAGGATGTTACGACAGTTGGTCCTAAAATTGTTATTGATCATACTGAGAAGGTATGACAGATTCGTCATAAACTTAAGGGTGCCCAGGAGCGGCAGAAGAAATACTACGATTAGTATCATGATGAGCTTCAGTATGACTTGGGAGACTATGTATACCTGAAAGTCTCACATCTGAAGGGTCACAAACAGTTCGGAATCAAAAGGAAGCTCGCTCCAAGGTTTATCGGTCCCTTTACGATTGTGAAGAGGGTCAGTAAGGTTGCATATTAGTTAGAGTTACCGCCAGAGCTCGCCAGTGTTCATCCAATATTCCACATTTCGATGCTTTGACTAGACAAGTCAAGTGGAGGGCGACGACCGACGGTAGACTTGAGTCAGATCGAGTTGCAGGACGATGCTACGTACGAGGAGCAGCCGATCCAGATCATTGACCGCAAAGTCAAGACGTTGAGGAACAAAGAAATTCCTTCGGTGCTCATGAAATGGTAATTTCATGGAGACGAGGAGTTGACCTGGGAGTTAGAGTTCTACATGTGCGAGCATTTTCTCTACCTGTTTGATTTTGAAAAGTTTGTAAATTAGTTTACTTATTAGTTTAAATTTCGGGGACAAAATTCTAATAAGTGGGGGAGACTGTAACAACCCCGAATTTTTAACTGACTTGTGTTATACGTGTCAGGATTGTGACCCGGCTATAAGGATACTGGATGGTATTTCAAACTTCGGTAGTCGACACCGAGGTAATTTTATGATTCTTTGACTTTGTGTATTAGTATTTTAGTATTCTATGGGTCTCGAGCCGTTCGGGCTATATTTTAATTGAGTGAGGTGTCGCCTAGTTAAACGGGATTTTCGGGAACTGTTTTAGTGGACATTATTAGTAAACAAAGTCAAATGAAATATATGACCTTAGTTGAGGAAATACAATTTTATCAATAAAGTATAACTTAGACATGAGGAAACTTATTTGAATACTAAGTGTGGGACTGCCTCGAGAAGCGTGTCAGATGCGGGTCACTGTGTACCAAGTAGGTGAGAATTTGTGTGATCATTTTTATAATTTAATAAAATTAATCTAATGGGAATATAAGATAAGATTGTTAAAGTGACACAATATGGTGAGGAGAACCATTGGATGGGCATGGGGATGTGCATATGTGTTAAATTAAGATAATAAGCCAAATGACCCATAAGTGTCTCTGTCCAAGGAATGAACAAGTGTGGACTTAAGGGCAAGAGGGTCATTTCACATTTTTCACACATATATAAAAAAGTTTTTCCCTAAACCCTAATGTACACTATTCATCACCATTTCCATCCAACTGTCGTCACTGTTCATGCCTCCCACTTTCCCCCCTCTGCATTCATCAAACCACCGACCCCGACGAGGCCAGAGGTGACCGGAGGATTACCGTCGATGGGGAGGACGTCCTCTCTCTCCCTTTCTCCCTCTCGGCTTCACATTCTCCCTCATATCGTCTCGGCAGTTTACTCTCACTCTCGACTATGAGAATCTCTCTCCCCCTCATACTCGACTGGACCACTGCCACCCACCACAGCAACCGACCTCTCCACTACCACCGGAGACGCTTAAGAGAGCTTCTCTCCCTCTTTCCGTTCTTTTCTCTCTCTCGGCAGTTCACGTGTTCTCTCTCACTCTCTCGTTTTCCAGTCACCACTGCCACCCACCACGGTGTTGGAACTAGGACGATCACCAGAGGTAGTAAGGTGAGATTCCCACGGTTCTCTCTCGCTCTCCATTATTTTGTTCTTCCACATCCCTCACTATATTCATGATTTTTTGTGGTTTTTGGGACTATTTTGGGTGACAATTTGCACCACTATTTTAGATGATCGGCACTGGTGCCGGTCAAGGCTGACCAGATTTCAGCCTTTGGTGACTCTGCTGGCCGGAGGTGACCTCAAGTATGGTAGTTGTGTGAGTGTTGTATGGACTGTTTTGTGTGTGTAGTGTGTGTGTAAATCAGCCTTGTGTAGGGATGGGTATGTGTGGGATGTGTATAACAATGAGGTGCACACAACAGCGGGGTGTTGTGTGCACATAACAATGGGGCGTGTGCAATGTGTGGGTGGGTACACCACAGTTGGGTGTAGGGTGTATCAAATGTGAGGTGTGTGCATCATTGTATGTTTGTGAACAAATGAAAAGGATGATAGGTATGGACACTATTTTAAAATGACTATGGGCTTGTGTTAAGGCCGAATAAGGGCCCAATACACTCATTATAATAAGGATCCATAATTAATTATAAATGGTGTGTTTATGGGTTGTGTAAAACCCAATAAGGGTTTAATATAATAGGTACAATTTAAAGCCCAAATACATGCATAAAATGAAGGAAATAGCCCATATGCACCTAAGCCCAACAAGTGTCTACATATTAAGCCTACTTAGGTGAATATAGGCTTGACACATGGACACAACAAGAGCCCAACCAGGGTGTAAAGGGCATCAACTATAGTATGGATTACGTTAATTAAATGAATTCAAACAAAGTTTATGGGAATCACCCTAAAACTAAACACGAACTCTAAAACAACATTCAAGGTTTGATTCGTTGTCAGGTAGTTGAGAAACACGGGAAACGCATTAAAGTCACGAATTAGTACCGGGTTACGCTAGTTCAGGTAAGTACACTTGCCCTAAAAAGCATTTGTACGTTAGTAGGCTAGTAAGAAAATAAATGTGATTTATACATTCTCTATTCATTGATATTGTTGAATTGATCCCTTGTTTGAAATTCCATTCCGTTTTCCTTGGTTGTATGTTCTCGGCATGAGTGTGTGTCTCGAAGGTATCATGTGGTCCTGCACTAGTTGGGACAACGAGGGTGCTCTCTGCAGGGGTAAATGACCACCCCCGGTAATGTGTGTACTGGGTACTAGATTCGAGAGGTGTTGCGACGCCTCTCAATTTCACGCTGCGGTAGTGTTGCGACATTGCTCGGGGAGATCGTGCGAGATCTTTGCTGTATTGCTGTGAAATTAGACCACTCATGGGCCTCTTTTGAATCTTAACAACATGCATATATCGATTGTTTATCTATCAGTCTGCTTATCATGCACTTGATTTATTTACTTTCCTGCCATTTCATTTTCGCATGATATTTAGACTGTTTTACTTGTTAAATCTTAAATTACTGTTATATGCTTCTGGTACTACTTTCGATTTCTTCAGTTGCTCACCGTCTAGTTTGTGACGGTGGGTGCAGATAGGGTGGAGAGCAGTAAGGGCAAGGGACCCTGCCTAGGAGATATACTTTGAGGACTAGCAGCGTCATCAGAGAGACTCTATAGTATATGTTTATATTTTTGCTGATTTGTATATTGTTTCATACTTATATTGTTGGGATTATTGAACTTGGTATTTTGGTGAGGCTGGTATCATGTATACATGCTTATCGAATTGTACATAAATACCCGGGGTTTTCCATACTTATAGAATTCCTAATTTCCCTTTGATTGAGTTATTTCCCCTTGTTATTTACCGTTTAGTCTTCTGCTGTGTATTATATTGCAATAACTCTTTCATAAATTATTAAAATGATTAAATAGGAGGCTAACTAGGCTCGTCAGGTTGCCGAGTGATGACTCGGGGCTTGTATGGGTCTAGGCCGGGCGTACCCAATTGCACGGGGAAATTGAGTGCGTCATAGGCTTAATAGCCCATTGTCTAATAGCCTTGTAGACATCTCAACCCAATTGTCTATTTGAACTGGGTAGAAAAAAATGGAGGACCTATTTGTTAGGCTCCCCATACTAGTATTTGTGGGTTTGTGGATCTCTTAGTTCTAAGGGTATTCGCAATGTTTGTACCTAAAATGAAGCTATTAGCATGTCACATCATCAATTTACTAAATTCATTCTTTTATCTCTCCTACCTCTACTTTTTCTTCACAATACTTAGACTCTCTTTAGATAAAAAATGGGCCTACTACAAAAAAAAGTAAAAAAAGGTAAAAAAAAAGGGCCAAAATATTTTGCTATTGTAGGCTAAGGTTGGAGCATTTGCAAATTAATTGACTCTCCACATACACACAGTATAGGGAGCATCTATTAAATGGGGGCTATTGCACTTATAATAGCCCCCACTTTGGATACCTTAATATTGTCAAAATCCAAACTAAAGGAATACATTATACCAAAAAAAAAGAATCGTTATTAGAGTTTAGAGGGAAAAGGGGGGGATTTAAGCCCCTAAACTTTGGATGCAAGGGGAGGGTACCCCTTAAAGTTAATGGAAGAGGAATTCAACCCCTAAACTGAAAAAAAAAAATTGAGGGATTTCAGCCCCATCCTAACAGTTATGTTTTCTCACTGTTTTGTTCAAATGTACATTATGAGTTAGACTAAGTGGGTGTAACTGCACAAATTAATTAAACAAGAATTAGTGTTATTTTTGAAAAAAAATCAAAGTTTCATTAATCATTAATGGCTTAGTACATGACTAGACATAGAATAAAAAAATACATTAATTCACTAATCCTATTTGACACTGAATGCGATTGTGAAATTGAAACAGTTTGACAATCAAAGACTGCTAATTATAACATTGAAACATATTACAATACACAAACACTCGCTAGAACCACATAATGAATAACAAAAACTTCCCAACAAGGAGAAGAAAAGTTAAAACTTCCCGATAAGGAGAAGATAAAATCAAGACTTCCAACAAAGGGAAGACAAACTACCTAAAAATATAACTAAAATAAGGACCAACCCAATAGCCGCACAGATCCATTAACGAGCATTAAAGAAGATATACCGAAACAAGTAGATCCAATCTTCTCAGATCTAAAAAGACCTGCACTTTATTGAACACATAAAATATGGAGAGATGAAGATAGGAACCACCGCCGATCAAAAGAGAAAATCGGTGGTGGTTCAAGATCTTGAATTAAGAGAGAAAACACAAAAAGTGATTTTAGGTTTAGGGCTTGCTACCAAGAGGAGAGGAATAAACAAGAATTAGTGTTAATCACGAGAATTACTCGCCGTAATTTGGGCGTAATGTGGACATCTAAGTTGACTCAGACACGAGAACCAAGGGAATATGTTATTCTATGGAGGATGTTTATTTTATTTTGCGGTGCTTAAAATCATTATTTACTGTATTGCATCGCATGCATGTATGTTGTCGTATCAGGCGAGTTAGCGTGATGAGTATTTATCTCGAAATACGTGTTGACACGGGTATCTCGTAAGAGGGACTTGGGGATGTTATACTAGGCTAGGATTAGTGTATGATGTCTAATTGAACTATAGCCTAAGTCAGAAAATTTAATAAAGTAAAATACATCGTGTCTCGAGATTCGTATCGGGGCACAAGGCACCAAGTGTGGGGTAGTTAGGGATCAGTGTGAACTTGGGTAGATTTTTATAAACTAATGTGACCACTTAAATATGGTCTAGGTAATTTAAAAGTTGAAATCAATCAATTTACTTTAGTTTGGACAAATAAAACATGAACCATGGATGGGTATTACGATGATCATGGATTGTGCACATCAAGGCTGGATTGAGTCAAAAATCTGTGTCATTAGGGATTTGGATAGCTAAAAGAGATGCCTTTAAATGAACCTCGAGATACGTATTTCACACTAGATTACAAGTCAAGTATAAATACCAAGACTTAGTGAACTTTCTTACAAATCCACTCATTTGAACATGCAAAACTCATAGTTCTGGAGCAATTGAGAGCTAGAATCTTAAGAATTTTGGGGAAATCAGATCAAGAACAAGGAGATCCTAGCTAGGTAATCCATTCCTACATCACTTTAATCTTAACTTTCATTGTAGTGAATCAAATGAAGTTTAGATTTGGGGTTTTATGCAAAAATGAGATTTAAGACTTACTATTTTCAATGAATCTCCATGATTAACTAGGTCAATCACAACAATAAATTAAGGTTTCAAAACTGAATTTCATGAAATTGGAAAAAATGAAAAGTTTTAAGGATGCATGTATGATCTTTAATGTGTAATATAATTGATGATAAACTTGTGCCTCTAGATTTTTAAAAGTGTTATTGTTTCCCTACGAGTTGAGGATGGGGTTGATGACATTTGGAGGAGGCCATGAGCACCAAAAATTAGAATTATGGAATTTTGGTTTTCGATACAGATAGCAAGGTAGCTAAGGTGCATAACGCGCTACCTGTCCCGGGGAAGATAATTGTTCTTCATCACGAATAGCAGTAACGCGTTAGGCAAAGCCCACAACGCGCTATGGATAGTTTTGGCCCATTTTTAAATATTTTCACTAAGGGGTGTTTTGATAATTAGACTATAATACCTAGCCAAACAATTAGTAACTAATCTAAAATACATAAAATAGATTCTAGGGACTGCTGGGGATCGTAGCTTGGGTACCGGGGAGTGAGGCAGGTCGTATTCGAGAGTTTGGGGAATTCAGTGCGAGTATTTCAGGTGTAAAACCCTTGAGAATGCTTCATATTATTCATAGCGTGGTTTCATCGAATATTGTTTCATGTGTGACTTTTGGTGGTCACGTATGGGTTTTCACTCTTAGTTATAGCTAGATCTCCTGCACGAGTTTGCTTATTTTATCGCTCGTGCTGATGGCAGTAGAATATATCTACGACTATCGAGAGGGATTAATTGTTCTTTTTACTTAAAATAGTGTTTATAAGGGGTCCGTCTATTTACTGAAGTTAGAATTTAGTCAATGTAAGCCTGAAAGTGTATGCGCGGGTTTCTGTCCTATTTTATTGTCTTATCGACTGGTTTAGGTCACAGTTTACTCGTATGACTCAATTATCTATTTACTTAACTGTTTTACATTCAAGCCAGTTTAATAAATGTTATTTCCTTTAAGTTAATTTGATGTTGATTAACTGCTTATTCTTATGATCCCTTCATTCATGGGAGAATTTTTTCTGTTGCCAGAGGTCACACTTATATGTCTCGTAGTTTATCTGTTTTATTTATGAATATTATGTGTTATTCTCTTGGAAATTTACTCACTGGACTCGTTGTATTTGTTGGGTGATTGAGTGCAGATCCTTCGTCGAGTAAGAGCAAGGGTAAGGAGGTCGTGGGCGACTACCTTTGAGATCGTTGCTACTCCAGCTCGTGTTTAATCAAATTATGTATATATTTAAGTTTTTGCTGGGTTTTGAGATTGTAGAACACTGAATACATGTATATGGATATCTGTTGTACTTATTCACCTCAGTCATATGCATGGTATCTTTTCCAGGGTTTCCACTACTTAAGATTGTTAAATATGCATAAATTACTCACAATTGAAGTCTTCCACGGTATAATAAATGCTTGTACTTTATAAATAACTATTAATTCTTTAAATTATCTAATTTAAGTTTTCCAACTAAACCTGTTCATGGGCCGGTCTTAGGTCGGGCCTAACCGAATTCGAGCCCAAAACCTTAGCCCAAGCACGACCACCATATATATGCGGGCCTACACATAGGCCCAAGCCTAGCCCAAGTCAAAAATACAAAGCCCAACCCAACCCACAAGCCCAAATATAAATATTTAAATATTAAAAATATAAAAATAAATTTTTTTATGGACTTTTTCGATAATTTTTGTGTTTCTATGTATATATTTATATATTCTTTTGTTATGCAATTAAGAAAAGTGACTAAAATGGTAAGCGTTACCTAATGTGACAATTGTATCCCAAGATCAAATCTCACCTATAACATTAATTATTTTTAAATATTTTAGTTATTAACTTGTATTCAGGGTGGGCCTGGGCTGGGCTTGAGATTTTTAAGGTGGCCCAAGCTCAACCTACTTGAAAGCGAGTTTAATTGGGCTCGGCCACAGGCTGAGCTTTTCTTAAAAATGACTAACAAAACTCAATAATTTGTTCATGGGCTTAGGCGGGCGGGTACTTAAGCTCGTGATCAAGTCTATTTCCAACTATTAAGAATCGAAATAATTAGTTAAGTTAGGTTTTTACTGGAAAACATGTAAGCAACTAGACGAGTTTGCGGGTTGTCATCTATAGGAGTGCCTGACGTGGCAGAGGGTAGTGATGTGTCCAATAACTTGGCGGTGCCCAGGGTTGCGTTGGAATTTGAGGTCGTCATAGTGGGCACTACATCTCAAATATAACAATTTTATATTTTGGCTTCCTTGCGTCTCTCAACTTGTCAAGGCCGAGCCATGAAGGTGTCGTGTGGAGCAACCATCCCAACCCCACCCACCCTACCCCACCCTACCCTACCTCACCCCGATGCCTCACTTTTTCAAAACAAAATAAATTTTACAAAAAGATTACTTCTTATATTTTTTTCTTTATAATAAATTCCATTCTTTCAAAAGAAAAAATCAGACCTTAAAATAAAATAAAATTTCAGGCCTATAAATTTAATTTAAAGAATACATAAACAATTTTAAAGTGATAATTTATCACTTAAGTAATATTAATTTTTAATTATAAAAAATATAACTATTAAATTTTTTATTTTGAAAAAATTAATTATGAACTATAAGTATTAAATATTTTATTTTGAAAAAATGTATGTATTACATTTCTTATTTCGAAACAAATATAACTATTTAAAAACAAAAAAGAACCCATGAAATTTGTGAAGTGATAATTTAACTAGCAATTCTTTTGCTTTTATTTAAAAAAAATAGCTAGATCTAACTTATTATTTTTTTCTTACTTTGAACGGGAGCCAAACTCACAACCTCTCGGCTTTAACTTTTGGCAAGTGGATGTCTCTACCATCTTACCTTAGATGCTTTGACAATTGGGTATAGTTCAACTAAAACTCATGTGAATATTCATATTTTTTCATAATTACAAAATGAATGTCATAGTGATAAAATGTTGCTTAACAAATTATTTATGTATTCTTTAAATTAGATTTTAAGGTAAAATATTATCATTATCATTATTATTATTATTATTGTTATTACTATTATTATTTTTATTATTATTATTGAGAATGCTAGGTTGAATCTGATTTTTAATTATAATTATTAAAAATAAAAATAATTAATATTTTTTATTTTTATGAAAAATTATGGCGCCAAGGGTGAAGTGGGGTAGGGTGGGGCTGGGATGGTTGCTCTACTTGACCCCTTTGCAGCCCGGCCTTGACGAGTTGCGAGACACAAGGAAACTAAAATTTGAGAATTTTATATTTGGGATGAGGGGGCCCATTTAGTCCAACTCTGTTGGGGCATGTGCCCTAGGTCAATCTATAAATATTATTTATCTTACAATTTTTAGTTAATAAAATAGAGGTTTTTCATTTGTTGTTTTATTATAAGTGATTGCATGTTTACCTTATAATAAGATCCATGGGTATTTGTTGAAATATCCTAAATGTCCCTAGTCGGTCATTATACTGAGAACTTTAATGAATTAAGACTAGTATGAGTCTTGATTGATGGTCATGCGATAATCATATGTATAGGAATACGAATCAAGATCATAAGTACTTGTTAAGGAACAAGATACTGAACCGACCCGTTATGAGAACACCACATGGATTAAGTCATAGATGTTACTCTTGATAGGTATATCATTTAGTCATTCGACTTGAGATTACCAAAGACTTCAATATTAGGAGCATGGTAATTTGACACAATTAAACGTTGTCTTTAACCGGACGATTTTAAAGATTGTGATTGGTTATCATGTAAGCAATATATGGATGTGTGTAATCAAGAAAGAATTTGTTGCTCTCGTAAAGAGAGAGATATCAGTGGATCCCTCGATATGTTAGATTATTAAATGGCCAAGTCCAAGTGAATTGATATGATCAATGGTACTTGGATGTTTTCAATCTATCTAAAGATCGAGACTAGTACGATTGAATATTAAAGGTGACTTTCCATGCCTTATATTTAATCAAAGGATATCGCACGACAAAAGGATATGATATACGTTATTCATTAGGTTGTATCGATTTTGATATTTATGCTACTTGGGTAGTCATAATGCCTTGCTAGAGACCGCTTATGACATATGTACCAAAATGGTTTTTGGTTCACTACCAACGTCGCATGAACCTATTGGATTGCACACAAAGAATGGCTTTGCACAATTTTAAATGGTCAAGAGTATTGAATTTTATTAGATAAAATTCATAATATATATAAGCCCTTATGATTCATTATATGATAACTTATTAATAGGGGTATATGTGTAATTTACTTAAATATCGTAAATACAATAGTTATATTACAAATAGGATTTTAAATCAGAGCTTATCTACACATAAATAAAGGGTGATACCCAAAACGTAATATGAATTTTATTTTTCCAATTCTCAAACTATTTGGATTTTGGGAGAGAAAGAAAAACGTTTTCAATCTCTCTTAGAGCTAGCACTCCAAATTGTGGTCACCGTTCGTGTGTGAATTTTTGATAGAGAAAGCGCGCTTGAATGTCTTGAAGATTGAACAATTAGAGAAGAAAATCATGAATCAAGGTATGATTTACTTTTGTAGATCTTATTTAATGGAACTTATTTGTGATGCTGTTGGGGTTTTTCAAAAATTGTGAACCCCAAAAATCCAACAGTGGTATCAGAGCCTGAGGCTTAGTTCTATTAAACGTTTGCATGTTTTCTCTGATATATATGTGGTATATGTGTGAAAACATGATTGTGATTAAAGTATATATGATATACATATAGGTTCTGTGATAGTTGTTATCAAGAATTGATTTTAAAACATGTAGTTAATTTATGTATTTGATACATATGTATGATGTGGTTCATTGATTGAATTCATGTTTACTATATTTCGATTAACATATGTTTTTAATTAAACAATGCGAATTTTGTATGTTTCATGATAAAAATCATGTTTAGATTAATATGATTGATTTAATATGATTCTGTTATTGAATACATTGTTCGTTTTGTGAAATAATCATGTATGTTTCTATGATAGAAATCATGTTTAGATTAATATGATTAATATAATATGATTTTGATGTTGAATGCATGATTAATATTTCGTTCCTTAATTCAATTTTTCTTCTTTTAAATAAGAATCAAAATTACTATTGATTATATGTCTCATTGTAGTTATCTGTTAGTATATTCCTATTAGATAGGAGATAAACTTGTAATTGGATAAGAATAGTAGAAAATCCCATATAATAGGTGAGATGTATAATGAATTGGAATTGGATTAGGATTCCAAGTATATTAAGTTCTAATTGGATTAGGATTCCATGTATCTTAAATTCTAATTGGATTAGAATTAGATATTGAGTTAGAGGTGGGTCCGTATTAATTAAAAACATTTTAATTAATTTTTGAAAATAAAAATAAGGGGCAGTTTTGGTCAATTAAATTGACTAAAATAAAGAAAAATTTTAGGCGATTTTGATTTTTGAAATAGGAATTTATTGTCTAAAAAAAGGTGGTGCCGATAACTTGCATAGCGTAAGGAAATTCGTATAGTAGTCAATATTAGTTAAATTTCCTAACTTGTTTGGTGATTGTATATTCTATGTAATATATGATATTTATCTTTGTTTATGTTATGATCTCTAAAAATAAATAAAAATCTCTCTTATAAATTTTAAGTCAAGTGTCATCCATTCTCAAACACTTATCAAGGCTTCGATCACATCAATACAGGTCTGCTCTCGCAGAGTTTATTGTGTTATCTTGGTGAGGCAAGTTGAGTAACGGTTACTCTATTGTTTGAAATGGTTAGACTTGATAAAGCTATCAAAACGGTTTTGAGCTTTAGGCACAAGATGAGATAAAATATGCTAAGACATAAGATGTCATAATCTCATAAAAATAACTAAAAGTTACATATAATGTAACTGGTAAAAGGTACTTACCTACATAACCTAATTTAAAGTTTCATGCCTTAGCTATCTTTGAATTTGGTGAAACATGGGTTTTAGTCCCTTAAGTTAATATAGTGTTTTTAAGGAGGTTTGTTAATTTAGTAGGAGTCTATTCCTCTATACTAAAAATGAACTTTTACATAATCCTTATTGTAGATTAATGGCTTCATCAAATCACACAAATCCCTTATCACTGTGATCCATCCTTGAAAAGGATAAGCTATCTGGGACAAACTTTCTTGACTGGTTCAAAAACTTGAGAATTGTTCTTAAGTATGAACGCAAGTTGTACGTCCTGGATGGTCCTATTCATAAGGAACCACCAGCCAATGCTGCAAGAGCCATGAAGGATACACATACCAAGCATGTCAGCGATTATACTGATGTTACATGCATTATGTTGGCAACCATGGTTCCTGAACTTTAGAAGGACATGAAACACATGGACGCTTATGACATGGCTACAATGCTGAAGGAAATTTTCCAATAGCAGGCCAGAAAAGAAAGGTTCGAGATAGTCAAGAACCTCCATTCTTGTAAAATGGCTGAGGGTGCGTTAGTTAGCCCTCATGTTATGAAAATGAAGGGTTATATTGACCATCTTGACAGACTTGGATTTCCCATAAGCCAAGAGTTGGCTACGAATTTGATCCTTAATTCATTGCCTGATAGTTTTTCACAATTTGTGATGAACTACAACATGAATAATACGGAGAGATCTATCTCAGAGTTGCATTTGATGTTCAAAACTGCAGAGTAGAATGTCAAGAAATCCACTGCCAATGCGTTGATGGTTCAGAAAGGAAAGGCTTTGAAGAAGAAGACCAAAGGCAAGACTAAAGTTGCCAAGGGTATTGTGCCAGTCATAAATCCTATGGAATAAGTTAAGCCTAAGCTTGCTTCTACTTTACAGTCCCAGAAGGAAAAAGAAAAAGAAGGAAATTGTTGCCAAGGGTATTGTTCCAGAGCATTGAATTTTATAAGATAAAATTCATAATATATATAAGCCCTTATAATTCGTTATACGATAACTTATTAATAGGGGTATATATATAATTTGCTTAAAAAATGTAAATACAATAGTTGTATTACGAATAGGATTTTAAGTAAGAGTTTATATATATATATAAAGAGTGATACCCAAAACGTAATATGAATTTCATTTTTCCAATTTTTGAATTCTCTAGATTTGGGAGAGAAAGAAAAACGTTTTCAATCTCTCTTGGGCTAGCACTCTAAATTGTGGTCACCGTTCTTGTGTGGATTTCTAATAGAGGACGCGCACTTGAACGTTTTGAAGATCAAACAATCAAAGAAGGAAATCACGAATCAAGGTATGATTTACTTTTGTAGATCTTGTTTAATAGATCTTATTGTGATCCTGTTGGGTTTTCAAAATTATTTTGAATTTTACGCTGCGTGTGAACCCCAAAAACCCAACAAACTCATTATGCCACTTTTCAATAAAACAGTGAGAAAACAAAACTGTTAAGGAAGGGGCTGAAATCCCTCATTTTTTTCAATTTAGGAATTGAAATCCTTTTCCATTCACTTTAAGGGTACCCTCCCCTTGCATCCAAAGTTTAGGAGCTGAAATATCCCTTTTCCCAGGATTTGGACTAGAAATAGAAAAGCCATTGTCTTTTTAAGAGAAATCGAAATTTCATTAATATTCATGGCTCAATACAAGACCAGACATAGAATCTAGTATATTGATTCGCTAATCCTATTTGTGCAAACAAATTGCCATTATTTTAGTTTTTTTTTTCGAAATTGAAACTGTTTGAGAATCAGGGACTGCTCTATATAACGTTGATATTCATGACAATACACAAAAGTACTAGAACTTCAAAATGAATAATAAAACTTTCCAATGAGGAAAAAACAAATAAAAAACTTCCAACTAGAGAAGAAACCTAATTATAAAGTAAAAACTAAAAATTAATCAATCCAGAGTGTTGCACAAATCCATGTAACATTGTTGATGAAAATGCACTGCGATAAGGATGGACTAATCTCTACAAATTTGATTAGATCTGTTGTTTTATTGAATAAACAAAGAGCAAAAGTGATTTGATTGGAAACACCACCGATCATTAAGAGGATTGACGGTGGTTCAAGAACAAAAATCACAAAAGTGAATAAAAAAGAATTTTAGAATTTTGGAGAGAAGGAGAACTTATAACTTTGATTAATTCTTCTTTAGTCGAAAACAATCAACTTTACAACATAGAAAGACCACCATTATTAGCTCCCCCCATGTACAACACAAACTTGCATTTCCACATACCTCTCGTCTCCAAGCTGCATCAACATAAATGTTAGAGAAAAATAGAGGAGAAAAACTTACTCAAATTTTATGAAAAGAGTCGAAACACTTTTTTTTATATTTGTGGGTATCCTGGCTATTTTCATGAGGCCCTAGTGCAATCAACATGCGCATGACCACTGACGCGAACAATTTTGACAACCAGGGAATTAAACTTGCAAAATCATACGACACACATTAACGAAGCGAAAACATACATCTCTTATTTGCAAAATCACCACTAATGAGAGAGCTGAAGCATAAAGTTTTTTCGCATTAGACAATATTTTGTTGGTAAAGTGCTAAATTCCATCAATAATCAATATCATCGACAAAAGAGTGAAAACTTCCAAACCATTATCAAAATGAGCATCAATAATACTTTACCAACAAATAATCAACCTTTAAAATGCACAGACTGTTTTTTTACTACAATTTTAATCGAAAAAAATTATAAAAGGAAAAACATAAATCAGTATTTAAGGACAAAGCAATGACATGCATTAAGCAATTATTGATTCGGTGCAAATGCATTTCTAATAACATGGACAAATCATCACTTCTAAAAAAAAGGAAAAGAAAAAAAAAACAAGTTATTGATCATTGCAAAGTAAAGTTTATATTACAACTCGTAAGTAAAAACTTAATTAAAAAATAAAATAAACAATAACAATACTAAATTAACAAAATTTAAACAAAAGTTTACAAAATAAACAAAATTTTATCAAAGATCAATAAGAACATCCATGATATCTTTGTCGTTGTCTTCTCTTGACATGCTCGATTTAATGCTACCATATTGGTTGTAGTGCTGATGAGATCTATGTCATTTGTTCCAACAATCTTTGCTTTTATTTCGTGCTTCTCTGCTTGCATTTCTTTTTGCATATCTACTCGTAGCTGCTTTTGGAGTTGGGAAAACCTCTCATCCACTATTATCTCAACATCTGCTTCTTACTGTAGATTAACACAATTCAGCTGGTGTCTCTAGCTTTAGCCCCATAAAAATTGCCTATCCCCCATGTCAGAGGTGAAACTAGAGTAGAGGGGAGGGGAGGCGTGGATTATATGTATAACAAGACAATTGATGGATTGGAGCTATTGTGAGAGAGTCGTCAAGTTAGAAAGTCTTAGAAATTAGAATCGTGTGTTAAATAGATTTAAGTAATTAATTTCTTACTTAAAGTCAATATGTAAGAATTAACATCAATTATGATACATAATTAATTAGTATATCAAATTTAGTAAGAGTTTAAGTAGAAGTGTTAAGTGGTACGTTCAGAAATTAGAAAGTTAAGTTGATTAAGGAAAATGATTAGCTATAGTCATATTTGCGTACTAAAGTTGTTTTTACTTGATATGTATTGTATTGTCATTTATTTATTTATTTTACATTAAAGCTTTTATATACGGCTAAGTTTAATGTAAAAGGTGATTTTTGATGTTTAATAAATGACCCAGCTATGTGCAAACCACTAAGGGCAAACCACTTTTTGTTTTTTTTACTCATTTTCCAAAAATGCCCTTCTTCCTTGTCACGTTGTGCACCCCACATAAACGCCACCTTTGACTCAAATAATCCCCTCTGACCACCGACGACACGAACTTGTGATTTCATAGCCCACTAGTTACCATCATAAGAGTCAATTTCTTCACATTTCTTGCTGGAAAATCATGTTTATACACTATTTTGAATGCATTTTATAAGGTTTTAACAATTTTTTTTGTCTTGGTAGGGCATTGTTTGTTTACATTATTCAGTGGCTATTTACCATAAAAATGAAGGATGAACGTGTAGGAGATACGAATGTGTAAAATAGATAGTTATTTCATGAGTTTTCATTCAATTTTTGTATTTTTTTCGCGTTCAAACCAAGGATTCCGCCTTTAGTTTGGCCTTGCAGGGCCGAACAAATGGCTTTTGCTTGGTTTGTCGAGGCCAATTGAAACATGCACGTTGTGACTGAACAAACATTTGTTTAAACTATTTTTTGAACACTACAATGTGATTCGGTCATCAAAGACTGATTAACATGCATTGTTCGGTCACCTTCAGCCGAACAGTGCACTGTCCATCGATCCCGTGTCACTGGGTTGAGCATCGACCATCAACAATGCACAAATGGACCAACATATTCGATCAAAAATAGTTACAGACACATACAAAACTACCGAAATTGTTTAAAAACAGTAAAGAAATTGATAAAACATCCATATTAGTGGAAACAATCCTAAATCGACCAAGTTTAGTCGTTGATTGTGCGACGACTGCTTGGAAGCTAGATGAAGCAAGACCTAGGGTGAGAGCGAAGATAAACAGAGGTGACTCGAAGATCGACCGAGTTGATGCGAAGATGAACCACAACTATGGAACGCAAAGATCGACCTAGGGCTCGAATATTTTCTCCTTCTTCTTCGTGGTGTCGCACAAGGGTAAGAACATTTTGGAAAAAAACAAAAACTAGTTTGCCCATAGTAAAATATGGTTTGCACATAGCCGGGCCATTTGATAAAGAATTGATTTATTTTCTTTGAGAATTTGGTATTTAATTCTCTGGCCCTAGATTGTTAATTTGTTCGTAGTTTTTCTAACAATTCAATTTGGAAGATCATTGGTATCAAAGCCTTCATCAACTATGATTTGGAGATAATCATAGCATCGAAGAAGAATCATAAGTAACAACGAGTTGACAATGTTTATCAATGAGACGACTAATTCCTAACTGAGCAGTTTTTCACTCAATTTTTTGCATCGTAGGAATAAATGCGTATTCAACTTAATGAGTTATTTGCAGGGATGACAGAGTTATTAAGGATTCATAGGATCTCTCTCCCAAACTGTCAAAGAAATCTTATTATTTTTGAAGAAACAGAGGGAGATTCCTTTTCTAAAAGGGAAGATGATTAGAATGAAGAAGATTGTTGATTAGAAGGATGGATTGTTCAAATCAAATGCAATGATGGTCACATCTTTGACATCAACATGCTGCCAATTTTTGATGACAATGATGATGACATTATTAAGAAGAATGTGGTATTTGGAGGTAACGGTCGTGTACTTGAGGTTACCTAATCGACGACAATACCAAAAGTGTTTGTGGTGGTATCATGTGATGATGTGTCAACAAAGATATGTGGTTTTCCAGATAAAGTTGAAGGAATTTCTCTTCGCAAATATGTTCCACCAATAGTTGATAATTTCATTGAGGATGAATTCTTAAAAGAATTTCTCATACACATTAATGTGGTGGGTCTTTAAATGAAGGTCACCTAAAAAGGGGGGTGAATTGGGTGTGTTGAGAGGTTATCATCTTTTTAAAAATTTATGCTAAATAGCACACATACTAACAACAAATATTTATACAATACAATCAAGAAGGGGGTAGAAGAGATGGAAATATGACACACGATATATAGTGGTTCGATCCAAACGATCTACATACACAACCTAACTTCCCCAGTAATGATTTTTAACCCTCCACTTATATTACCAATAAGTGAATATTCCTAAGCCCACAAGCTTAGTAGATGCCTAGCCTTAACTAGGCGTTTTACAAGATGCCTTACTGCAGTAAGGTCTTATACAAACATTTAAACTCAATTAGGATTTCTCCCACCTAGTCGCAACTACGATTGTACCTCGACCTAGCCTCAACTAGGTATTTCCTTTCGACTTAGATCCCATTAAGTCTTACAATCAAAATCCTTTTTAAGTATAATGAAAGTTTTGCCATACAAAGTAAAATGGCAATAAGTCTAATTCTTACAAGCCAGCTAGAATTAAACTAGTCCTATGTATGCAAGTATGAAATCTGACTAAGATGTCAATAAAATCAACAAGTATGCGCTATACATAGTCAAGAAATCAACAAAATAATATCGATGAAAAAGTGTGGGGTTTCAAATTAAATGAAAAGTGGTTTTGTTAAAAATCAAGGTTAAGAGCAACAACTTGTTCAAATATGTCTTAGGCTCAAAGAGATCAAGTTTAAGTGCAAAACTCAAGAGAAAAGTATTCTAGAACACGACAAATGATTTCCAAACAATACTCCAAACAAAAGTATAGATTAAGCCCCAAAATAGTAGGAAATCAAAAAAATCTTACAACCCCATGTGTGAAATCTAAAAATCAGTTTTGGAGTGCGATTTGTAAGCCTTATAACACCTCTCTAGTGTCGCCTTGACTAGCGAATCTATAGCTCCGAGAATCACCAAGTATATGTGATAAAAAAATCTAGCATAAATGTACATAAAACTTGGATTTTTGAAAGTAAGTTGTATCTTTTGTATTCTTGGGTGTTTGGGTATGTGGTTGATTTTTGTACCTATATGATCATTACATATGACCCAAGTGCCTAAAATGATCATCAAATTCAAATTAAAAGTGTAGATCAAAGCTTTAAATAAACTATAAGAGTACTGCACAACGCGTTGGGTAATTTTTTTAAAAAAATTACCTACTTACTTCACAACGCGTTTGGTAGACTGACCAATGTGCTACCCAGAATACCTATCGTGCTGAGTGTAGGGGCCTGAAAATAATTAAATTTTTTGTTTTGAAAAATGACCCCCTAATAACTTTACGACCTACTAAACCTCTGAAATCACTTTATACATGTTTAGTAAGGTCCATAATATATCTCTAGACATTCCAAATGATTTCACCAACACTGAAAATAAAAAATTTTGGTTTCATGAAAAACATAGGGGCTTTTCTACAAATATTTTTAATGTCAATCGAAAAGCCGTCTAAATACATGTTGGTGCATTCAAACACAATTCGGACATTGAAACGACCCATTTTCCCCAATGAATCGTTATGGGGATCACGTGGATCCATAACTAGTCATGTTAAGACTAGTTGTGTCCCACGTCAATCATCCATTTCAAATCTTTATTAATCCATCAAATATCCACAATTTAGAGTTTAAATTCATTACTGAACTCAAGTCATCAGATAAATATCACGTAAAGCTTCAAATTACAACAGAAGACTTAAATCATGACAAATTATATTGAAAGGCATCAAGTCATGTCAATAGATCATATACCTAGTGTGAAAAACCCATATGTTATCATATATCAGTGAAATATCCTCAAAAGAGTCACAAAACATCAATATACATGTCCCAGTAATGTTTCACAGTCCCAAACCCCAAAATGAAATCAAAATAACGTATAATACATGAGGATATGAAATACTATGCATACCATATTGTAGTTAAGTTTACATGATGTAGTAATAGTATAATCACTCAAAGATTAATTACATATATCATCCTCTGGGATAGGTGTATGTGGATAAAAGGTCTAGTTAAGTCTACTATATTATTAAGAATATCTCTTTTGTTTATTGTAACTGCTCTAAACTAATCTAATCTATCAAAGTGATTGGTTATTGGTTATGTTCTTATATTGAGAAGATATCTTAGGTCACAGCTTCACCTTAAGCAATGAAATACTATGCATACCACAACAAATTCATACTTCCATTTATCTAATATACACGTGTATAATATATAATTAGAATAGACAGATTTCCTTCAAATTCACTTCAACCCACTATCCTAATGTGCAAAGTAGAATTTCAATTATCATTGTGAACAACGTAAGTTTCACAAAGCATAAAGTTCTAAATATTTAGATTCATAACCAATTAAATTTACTTCACCATGTCTCCCTAATCAACAACTATCTATCGATGTTGAAATATTTTATGGTTGCATTGTTCATATCCAATTTAAAAATCCCAATGACCACGGTGACTCCTAATACTCATAATCATTAAATACGTGATCAAGATGTTCAAAGCATTAGACATAAAATCAACACAAATTCTAACCCTTACACATTTGAAATATTATAATCAAAACTTTTACATAGCATTCATACCGTAACATCTATTGGTCCCTAAGATTAATAGACTAATCACTCATCATGATTAAAAACACATAAATCATGGTATTCATTGCAAACAATGATAAAATCTAATAAATTTAATTAAATCAAAGAAAACAATATGGAATCACCAATCTTGGAGTCTTCAATGTAACTCCTTCAATACTCTTCTCAATACTTAAGAACAACTCTTTAAAAACCCTAAAAACTTGTATTCTATCTAATTCTATTATGTAGTATTGTAAATTATATGTTTACCATGTCCTAGTATTCTTATATATATATATATATATATATATATACACTAAACGTACAATTAGAAACCCTAAATAACAATATAAATGAAATAAAAGTCCAAAACTTTTCAACTTTCTATTTTCCTCGAGACTAGTATTGTCTATTAGTTATTTGACATCCCCTGTGTAAACTTAAGGCGCAACCACAGTGCCACTCCTTGACATATGCAATTTTCTTCTCTTTGTGGTCTTGGCACTGCCTATATTGCTCCTTGACGTTGTTTGTGTAAAATCCACAATGCCAACTCTGCTTCCACAACACCGACTCTATTTTTGTGCTTTTCTTCAATTTTCTTCACATATTCCTTTTTTTGTCCCTTTTATGCCTTTTATACCTGAAAACACATATAAACCATCAATTAGGTTTCATTTTGTGATAATTATACCAATAATGCATTTAAACTACCCCTATATATAAGTTTAATAATGCTCTTATCAGCTGCATTATTCCCTATCAAGACTTTACCCCTATTAATAGACTGATAAGTTGTAAACCAACTGTTCTTCGGATACATGTGATAAAAACATCATGAATTTAATATCTACTCGTCTCTCGAGCTTCCAATGTTGATTGAAAGAACATTAACTCCATCTTCCTCTACAATTGATGCATGTGACGCTCCCAATTCCCCATAAAATTAGGTCCCGCCCGGCCTAGACCTAAGTGGACCCCGAGTCCTTACTCGCGAAGTCAACGCGTCCTAGTCAGCCTCAAAACCTCAATTTCATTATTAACTTATCAATTTAAATGTGTGAGTTATAGGATTATACATGATCAACTAATAACTCGGTAAATGAAAATTCAGGAAACACAACCTATAATATGGAAACCCTGAGAATGGATAAACATGTAAATCTGGTGACAAATGTGATAATACATGATATCCCTAGCCATTCAATCCAAAAATGTATCCCATTGTATTCAAAAACATAATATACAATAATCACATAACAAAAGACAAGACCTACTATGAAGTAAAGGAAATAACCGCTCTGAGAATCCTCAGAGGAAGTCACCTAGCATCGGCTACATACCCTTACTCGTCTCAGCCCTATCTGCACCCACTGTCACAAACTAGATGGTGATTACATAAAAAAATTGAAAGTATAGCCAGAAGAACATAAACAGTAATTCACGTATAACCAATAAAGCAGTTCAAGAATCATTTGGTATTGAAAGGAAGAAAATAACACAAATTGCATGATAAATAGACTGACAATTATAGCAATGATAATTGAGTGTCTATCAAGTCAAAAGAGCCCCATAAGTGGTCAATTACCACATCATATCCACAAAAAAACACAACCACATACATCCATAACCATTTCCACATCCACAACAATCCAGTACTTGGAGTAAAACTCAATATTAGGTGGGTGGATAACACTTTTGCAGAAGTGTTCACGTTAGCCCAGCTAATATGAACTCATGAGTACCTTCACGACATACTTACGCTAAAGACACTCTGCCAAGGAATAAAAGAATGGAATTCCGACAAATAGTTCAATTCAATAGAAAAAACAATAATGGAAAATGAATTAATGTGCACCTTATTGTTGGCTTACTAATGTACAAACGTACCTTAATCGTCGTAAAACACCGATCCTCACGAAGCTCTAATTCATTCAATTTGAATTTTCAAAGCCTGACAATCATTTAAGCCCAATATGTTTCAATTATAGTCATTATGTGACCCTAGATAGACCCCTGAAGTTTCTCAAAAGTTTTGAAAATTATTTAAAAATTTATCAGTTTTTACTATTCCAGACGCCGTGAGTGACGCCGCAGGGGTATAAGTCCCAAGGAATCACATAAAGTGTGGATTTTTTGAGTCACTGGTTTGGACGCCGCAGATGAGGCTGCTAAGGTTTTTGCCCACGACATCATCTAAAGCTTCAAATCCCTAAACCAGATCTAGTTTGCACACCATAACTGATGCCATAGGAGAAAAGTCTCTACGGTGTCCTTGGTGGCATGGTACTCTGAACTCATTCCTAGGGTTTTTTGGAACCCCAGCTTGCGTCACTACATTCTGAGCCTATCCTAAACTCTAAGGGACGTACAAAATAACACTAAACCCACTTCACTTAGTGTTGAAACCCCGACCAAAGCCCAATTTGAAAATTACTCCAAAACCACAAAAAATTCCCTAAAAATTACAAAATCCTTCTAATCCTCAAAACACTTAACAAAATACCAATATATCATTCCATTGATCACCAATTCATCACCTAAAATCATTTACAAAATTTCTTAAAAATGTTGTTCGAAATTATCGTGACGAAAACCCACAAAACTAGTACCAAATTGTTGACAACCACGAGAGGAGTCGAGATTTCACCTTATTTCACGTAGTTGGTCAATCTCCAACGTTGTTTCGAGCTCGAGAAGTCCGAACCTTCATTTCACTTTTCTTTTCGTTCAAGAGGAGAGATGAAAATGAGATAGAGGAGAGAGAAAAGTTTATGGGCTTTTCTATTTCTCATTCATCACCTCCAACGCACGAATCTCGAGGCACATCCTATTGTCCTCATTCACTTCAGCCACCGACTATGACACAAATGCATAAATCCAATGGGTGACTTCAACTTTACAATCAAGCCATTTCACGCTCTCCACTAGCGTTCTCGGACTCGTACCACATCACGACTCACACGTCGGGCGTTCCCGGACACAACAACGCACTTGCATTTTAATTAATTATATATTTTTTTTTAATAATTCACTAATTATCATTTCCTGATGTTTAACAACCTGTATTATACCCTAAAACTCTCATTTTTCCTAGGCAAATTCTTACACACAAACTCGTGGCAATAAATGAAACAAAATTACGCACTAGGACATACAGAGTTCATATTCAGGTATAAATAATAGTACAGACATCACAGAAAAATAAAATATACCTCAATGTCAACTCCCAGGTTTGATTAATATGACAAGTCACGACTGTCAGGTTACGGGTCTGAGACAGGACACAAGTCACCAATTAAATTTGTTGGTCATTACAGTCTTCCTAAATTATTAGAATTTCATCATCAAAATTGAACTAATAATTAACTCAAAGTAACGACGTACTGGAATAAAAAAAATGAGGAAAACACTCGCACATGTAGGACTCTAACTCCCAGGTCAACTCCTTGTCTCTGTGGTACTGCCACCTAATAAGAACTGTAGGTATCTCCTTGTTCCTCAGAATCGTGACCTTCCTGTCTATAATCTGAATCGGCTGCTCCTCATAAGTGATATCATCTCGCTAGTCAATCTGACTCAAGTCTACCGTCGGTCATAATCGTTCGCTTGACTTGTCTAATTGGAGCATAGAGATATAGAAAACTGGATGAACTCCGACAAGCTGAGGAGGTGATAAGTGTGTAATTAGGCATTAGTTAGTATAGGTTTATACGTGTTTATGGACTCTAAATCTCTCATTTGTGGTGATAAATTCTCACTTTTGTAAATTTCAGGTATTTCAAGCCTTGAACATGAATTTGAAGCAAATAAGACACTCGAGGAAGAAAATACAAAGTTTGGGATTGAGCGACACAAAGTTGGCAAACTTTTGTCAAGTTTCTTAATGACCTTCTTCCCTATAAAGGCCATAACTTCCTCATCTCAAATCCAAATGACATGCCGTTTTCTTTGATGGAAAGTAGACTCTAAGTTGAACAATGTCATGTTTGATAAGCTACTTCAAATTTGGCCTCTATATGGTCCAAAATCACATTGCAAGTTAGATAATGCAGATGAGACGCCGCCAGAACGTTGTAACTCATTCTTCCCATGACGCGACTCATATATGGCCAAACCAGAAAGCTTAAATTTCACGTCGCCAAGATGCCGCCAGCCATTTTTTCCATGGCGTTGTAGCAGCGCTCTGAATAGGAAACTCAAAAATTCAGAAATTTTGAGATTATTTCGGACTTTTTAGGTTAAAAGCCACTTTGGGGGTTTCCTATAAATAGGAATAGGTGTTATTTTGAAACTATCACTTGCTTTACTTTAGAACTCGTAGAAAACTAGATTTTTGGCTTGACAATGTCCAACTTATCTTCTTCTTCTAAGCTGGAGGTGGATCAGATGATTCTACAACTTGGGATTTCATTATGAGGTTAATCTATTCTTTTATTCTTGATTCTTTTCTGTGATTTATTTCTTTTGTTACTTTTTTCATCCTAGGGTTAAATCTATTTGTTTGTGAAAGGATCTGCGCATGCATATTAGGTTGATTATCCTTAGTCATTGAAGTCGAAATATCCGTCCTCACGCGGTGGACTCATACTTGTGATAGTTGGCCATCCGGTCAAGTACCTTAGGGATTTAGACTTAATCGGGAGCACTAGCGATCCGATAGTCTAGGTGTAATGCCTTCACAAATTGAAGTAATGCGACTAATGCATTAAATCTGGAGCACTAGCAATTAGGTTATGTGTTTAGTTAGGGAAGTAGTCAACGGTCGTATCTTAGCTATCGAGATCAGGAAGAGTGAGGAGTTGAGTGCGTTACCGGATCTATAGCTGCACTAGGTCATAGTTGAGTTTCATATCTTTTATAAATCGACGATTAACGAAATCATCCCAAGTTGTATGATAGAGTCCGAGATACCAAAGTTCTAGATTACATTCTCATTACATATTTCCTCATAAGTTTGTTCACCAATTTCTCACTACTCATCATTCTTTCCTTTCTCATACTCGAAACCTAAGTTAAGTTACTTGGTTCTTGAGGTTCGACCCCGAGCTTACCGCTGCTATAGTTATTGTGGTTTCCAGTGAACTAATCGATAATTTACTTTGACGCGTTCGGTGTATGTCAGGCGACATCTCTAACTCATAAGCAACCTTGCCGACTTTCTTTACAATCCTGAACGGACCAATAAACCTTGGCGCAAGATTTCCCTTGATAGTGAACCTCTTGTGACCCTTCATAGGTGAAACCTTCAAATTGACATAGGCCCTCTCATCATCCTGTAGCTTATCGTGACACTTATCATAATACTTGTAGTCTCTCTTAAGCACCTTCAGTCTTTGACGAATTTGTCGTACCTTCTCACTATGATCAACAACAATCTCAGGTCCAACTGTTACTGCATCCTCAAGCTCTGCCCAACACCATGGTGATCTACAAGGTCTGCTATACAACGCTAAAAACAGTGCCATGCCAATACTAGCCTGAAAACTATTGTTGTACATAAACTCACACAAATGAAGGTACTCATCCTAATATCCTCCATACTCTAGTACACATATCTTGAACATGTCCTCTAACACTTGAATCAGTCTCTTGGACTATCCGTCTATCTGAAATTGGTATGTTGTACTCAAATTAAGTCTAGTTCCAAACTAAGCCTACATACTCTGCTATAACAACGAAGTGAATTGCGGTCCTCTGTTTGACACAATATATAATTGAACTCCGTGTAATCTGATTATCTCCGCTCGTAGAGAATACTCAATCTATCAACTCTGTGTATAGTGGATACCGGAATAAAATGTATAGATTTCATCAGCTTGTCCACAATTACCAAGATACTTGTCATGTATGTGAGGAGATCATGGCAAATAACTGACAAAATCCATAGCAATGTGCTTCCACTTCCACTATGAAATGGGAAGAGGTTGCAACAAACCTCTAGGTCACCTATGCTCAGCTTTCACTCGGTGGCATATCTCACACGCCCGTATAAACTCTAAAACATCAACTTTCATCCCCGGCCACCAGATAAGACGTATCATATCATCATACATCTTGGTTTAACCCCTAAAGTATCTCAGTGTGCAAATCAGCCACCAATGGAATCCATAGTCGCCCTCGATACCTCAAACATGTGTTTGTCGGTCGACTCCAGTTTGGATAATCTAAATTGTTAGCCATCTCACTGAACCGCTGATACAACTCATCAGTTTGTTGTCCCTCACGAACAATCTGAAGCAAAATAGTCCGCATCCTCATCTGACCACAAATCTGTATCCTGCTAGTAGTTGGTATATCAGCTGAACTCATCATCTCGGCTACCTCGAGTAATGCATACTCGTTAGTCATGTGACACTACCACATCAACATCAAATCCTCTCCTGCTCAAAGAATCAACACCACATTGGCTTTCATAGGATGATACTCAAGTGAAAAGTCATAATCTTTCAAGAATTCTAACCAACGTCTTTGTCTCAGATTCAACTCTTTCTGAGAGAATAAGTGTTTCAAGCCCTTGTGATTAATGAATATATCAAACCTCACACCATACAGGTAATGTCTCCAAATCTTTAACGAATGTCTCCAAATCTTTAATGTAAACACCATAGTAGCCCATTATAAATCATGTGTAAGATATTCTTCTCATGAACCTTGATCTGTTAAGATGCATACACAATAACCTTGCCCTCCTACATCAGAACATAACCTAGCCAAACCTTCAACGAATCAGTGTAAACCACCAAATCCTTCCCTGTCTCAGGCATTACAAGAATTGGCACAATCGTCAGCTTCTCCTTTAGAGTAGAAAGTGCTTGATCACAACCGTCATCCCAATCAAAATTTACATTCTTCTAAGTCAGTTGAGTCATTGGTGTAGTAATCTTAGAAAAATTCTGCACAAAACGGCTATAGTACCCACCTAATCCCAAAAAACTACGGATCTCTGTCATTGTAGTCGGAGTAGGCCAATCAATCACTGCTATAATCTTCGCGGGATTAACAGAAACATTGCTAGCTCTAACTACATGGCCCAAAACTCTGACATCTGGAAGCCAAAACTCACACTTACTAAACTTGGCAAACAACCGGTGGTCCCTCAAAGTCTGTAGAACTATCTAGAGATGTCCCTCGTGATCCTCACGAGCCTTGAAGTAGATAAGAATATCATCAATGAACATAATCATAAATCTATCCAAATAAGACGTTAGTACTCTGTGCATAAGATTCATAAACATAGCTGGCGAATTAGTCAAATCAAATGACATGACTATAAACTGATAATAACCGTATCTCATACTAAACGCAGTTTTCTCCCTGTCTTCAACCCTAATCCTGAGCTGGTGAGAACCTGACCTCAGGTCTATCTTCAAAAATCACTGTGCTCCTGTTAACTGATCAAAAAAATCATCGATACGAGGAAACGGATACTTATTCTTCACTGTTACTCGGTTCAGCTGCCCATAATCAATGCACAACCATAGGCTGCCATCTTTCTTCTTCACAAACAACATCAGCGCACCCCATGGTGACATGCTAGGATTAAAAAATACCAACTTTAGTAGCTCATCCAACTCTCGAGGTGCCATCCTATACGACGGTATAGAAATGGGTTTAGTCCCAAGGACTAAGTCTATGATGAAGTCTATCTCTCTCGGTAGTGGTAGTCCTAGTAAATCCTTAAGAAAAACTTTTATGAACTCACACACTATCGGTACATCTCCAGTCTCTCAGCAGTGCTCATGACACGCAAATGTCTCAATTTCACTACTATTGGCATCCCTGCCCTTAATGATCAGTAATAAAATAGTTGTACCCTGAAATTTGATCTCCGTACCGTCTGCTAATGGAATCGTGATAACATTCCCATTATAGTCAATATAGGCATGATAAGCTCCTAACCACTCCAAGACTAACAACGCATCAAACTCTAGGAACTCTAGTACTCTCAAATCAGCAGGCAAATCGTGACCCTCTATAACTATTGAATAATGAACACATAACAAGTTTGGATATATCTTGTCCCCAACAGTTGTGTTAAGGATCAAAGGTCTGCTAAGCCTACTGGGTCTCAACCCTAATTCAACTAACATGTGTCCAGAAATAAATAAAACTGTAGAACCTGAATCAAACATGGTATGCATCAAAGTAGTGTAAATAAAAGCCGTACCCTCAATAAGATTATGAGAAACTCCCTGGTCTGGTTCAACAATTACCTCGACTCAACAACTACCCTAAACCCTAAACCTTAAAATATCTCAGCCGGCACTAGATTTGTATCCCCAAAGAACTCCTTCGGGTTATGCCTACTGAACTCCTTCAACTATCTATTCTTCGCTGTGGCTCTAATGCCCCTCTCTGCTGCTAGAATAGGCATTATATCAGTCGAAACAAGAGGTAATGCAAGTACTGCCTCAACTTGTACTGGTGGTAACACAATAGTCTCTGGTATTGTTGCAATCATCTTAGGAGCAGTAGATGTAACAAATACTAGAGTATCTATCTCCTAAGTAGTAGGCACTCATGAGGTAGATGGTGGTAATGGTGTACCAGCAACTAGTGTCCTCAATATCCTCAGGATCTCCTCTAACCTTTGATACTAAGACGCGACTCTTTATGTCGCCAGAAAATCCTCAACACTAATAACTCGAGAACCTGCAGCCCCACTGTCATCACTGGGTTCTGTTTGATCTGTCATCACAATATGAAATAGATGGCAAATTACCAAATCAGTCAATAGCTACCGCTATAGTATAATACATCACAATAGATATAACATATAGTATTTAGTTTTACTTTTCCCCAACTCACCTCACTTTACAACTAAACTTCAATTCAGGATCATAGGGTTTCACTAGGTTTCAACTATTTCCTAATTTTTGTTGGTTTGTATCTTATGGTGGTTGTAAGGTGAATCAAGAGTCAGGTATTAAACCTTATGCTCTGATACCAATTGTGACGCCCCAATTCCCCATAAAATTGGGTCCCGCCTGGCCTAGACCTACGTGGACCCCTGAGTCCTCACTTGTGAAGTCAGCGCATCCTAGTCAGCCTCAAAACATCAATTTCATTATTAACTTATCAATTTAAATATGTGAGTTATAGGATTATATAATTATTAGAAAATTTGCAGCGAAAATCAACTAATAACTTAGTAAATGGAAAATCAGGAAACATAACCTATAATGTAGAAACCTTGAGAATGAATAAACATGTAAATTTGGTGATAAATGTGACAATATGATAGTACATAATATCCTTAGCCACTTAATCCTGAAATGTATCCCATTATATTCAAAAACATAATATACAATAATCACGCAACAAAAGACAAGACTTACTATGGAGTAAAGGAAAGAACCGCTCTAAAAGTCGTCAGAGGAAGTCACCTAGCATTGGCTTCTTACCCTTGCTCGTCTCAGCCCTATCTGTACCCACAATAAAAAACTAGACAGTGAGTCGTGAAAAATTGAAAGTATAGCCAAAAAAACGTAAACAATGATTTATAAATAACTAATAAAGCAGTTCAAGAATCATGCGATATTGAAAAGCAAAAAATAACACAAATTGCATGATAAACAAACTGACAAGTATAGCAATGATAATTAAGTGTCTATCGAGTCAAAAAAGGCCCATAAGTGGTCAATTACCACATCATATCCACAACAAACCACAACCACATCCACACACAACCATTGCCATATCCATAACAAATCCACAACAAATCCACAACAATCCAGTACTCGGGGTGAAACTCAATATTAGGTGGGTGGACAACACTTCTACAAAAATGTTCACATTAGCTCAGCTAATCTGAACCCATGAGTACCTTCACGACACACTTACGTGAAATATACTCAGGTAAGGAATATAAGAATGGAATTCTAACAAATAGTTCAGTTCAATAGAAACAACAATAATGAAAAATGAATTAATGTACACCTTGTTGGCTTACTAACGCACAAATGTACCTCAATCGTCGTAAAACACCGATCCTCACAAAGCTCTAATTCATTCAATTCAAATTCCTAAAGTCTGACAATTATTTAATCCCAATTTGTTTCAATTATAGTCATTCCGTGACCCTAGATAGACCCCCAAAGTTTTTGAAAAGTTTTAAAATTATTTGAAAAATTATCTGTTTTTACTATTCCAGACGCCATAAGTGACGTCGTCGGGTATAAGTCCCATGGCGCCACATAAAGTGTGGATTTTTCAAGTTAGTGGTTTGGATGCCGCAGATGAAGTCGCCAAGGTTTTGCCCATGACATCATCTAAATCGTCAAATTTCGAAACCAGTTTTGGTTTGCACACCGTCAGTGACGCTGTGGGAGAAAAGTCTCCAAGGCGTCCCTCGCGGTGTGTCACTATGAACTCATTCCCAAGGTTTTCCAGAACCCCGGCTGGTGTCACCACATTTTGAGCCTATCCAAACTCTTGAGGACGTCTGAAATAACACCAAACCCAGTTCACTTTGTATCAATACCCCGACCAAAGCCCTGATTCGAAAATTAATCCAAAACCACCAAAATTTTCCAAAAATTACAAAACCCTTCTAATCCTCAAAACACTTAACAAAACACCAATAGATCATTCCATTGATCACCAAATCATCACCCAAACTCATTTGTAAAATTTCTCGAAAATGTCATCCGAAATCATCGTGACGAAAACCTGCAAAATTAGCACCAAATCGTAGACAACCATAAGAGGAGTCGAGATCTCACCTTGTTTCACACAGTTGGTCGATCCCTGACGTCGTTCCGAGCTCAAAAAGTCCGAACCTTCGTTTCACTTTTCATTTCATTCAAAAGGAGATAAGAAAATGAGATAGAGGAAAGAGAAAAGTTGATGGGCTTTTATACTTCTCATTCATCACCTCCAATACATGAATATTGAGGCACATCCTAGTGTCCTCATTCACTTCAGCCACCAACTATACACAAATGCATAACTCCAATGGGTCACTTCAATTTCACAATCAAGCTATTTCTCACTCTACACTCGCGTTCTCAAACCCAAACCACCATATGACTCGAATGTCATGCGTTCCCGGACATAACAACGCACTCGCATATTAATTAATTAATTATTATTTTTTAATAATTTACTAATTATCATTTATCATTGTTTAACTACTTATATCATACCCTAAAAATCTCATTTTTCTAGGTGAATTCTCACACACAAATCCGTGGTGATAAACAAAACAAAATCACGCACTAGGACATACAGAGTTCACATTTAGGTTTAAATAATAGTACAAACATCACAAAAAAATAAAATATACCTCAGTATCGACTCTTGAGGTCTGAGTAATATGAAAATTCACGACTATCAGGTCACGGTCCTGAAACACGACACGTGACATCAATTAAATTTGAAGCTCGTTACAATGCATCTCTAGAATCTTAAGTCTTTTACCTTCCCTTTCCTTTTCTTTTCGGACAATCTCTCCTAAAGTGCCATTCTTTGTAACATTCAAAGAACTTTAATTTTTTGCTCCTAGATTTACTTATATGGCCTCTAGCTCTCTGCTCAGATCTTCCCTTGATTGACAACCCTTCCCCAAATTCTTGCCTTTTCTTTTCTGTCACCATCCATTGCAAGTCTTTTGAACTTAGTGCAGTCTTGATATTTTGCAAAGACAAGGAATCTTTATTGAATAATAATATATTAATAAAGTTCTCGAAGGATTTCGATAGTCAATAGAAGTACATAGCTTATTGTTCTTCACCAAGTTTGCACCCCACATTCCTCAATTCCATGACCATTTTGTTAAAATCCTCAACATGTTCTCTCATAGACTTCCCTTCTATCATTTTCAAATAATACAATTGTTTAATGAGATATGACCTGTTGGAGTTTCATTGTGTCATGACAAGTTCTCCAACTTCAACCACAATCTCGCAATTGTTGTCTCTTTTGAAACCTCCCTCAAGACTTTGTCGCCCAAATACAACAAAATTGTACTATGTACTTTTTGAATGACCTCATCTTTCTCATACTCTATCATTGATACAAACAATGTATTCTTTCCTTGTACCGTCATCTGCAACCCTTCTTTAACTAAAAAGGCTTGCACCTTTATAGCACGAGTTAAAGTCATTCTTCTTGTTGAATATTTTGACCTTATATTTTGGAGCCATCTCAATTATTCAAACCTACCACTACGTAGATCTCTGTCACAATTCCAAGGCAAAAAATAATGCTTAGTTTTGACCTAGAACGCTTTCGTAAACAAGAAAACAATTTCAGTCGTTAATTAAAGCTTAATGCGTACTCGGTCCCTGATGCGCAGTTTCGTGCATTATTATGTTCCCTTTTCTTCCACACGCTTTAGTCCGTACGATTCTCATAACAAGGAAAACAATTGGTGTTGCTTTAATTTCACCAACTACTTTGCAATTAAAGTAAATGATTATTAATATGAAGTTAGATTGTCCTAGACTTCACGCTTATTTAACAAATAACCCTAATTCTAACAGAGAAAGGTTAAAAAATAAAAAATTAAGAAGATAAAATATATAAGAAAAGGCAAACAAGATAAGAAAATTAAGTTTGAGAGAATACCTATCTCCTTGATTCTCACATTCTAAGATTGAGACTGACAAGGCTCTGCATATAAACATCTACTCATTTTGATGCAACAATGAATTGACCAATTTCTCGCTACAAAGAAACAATAGAATTTTCTACCAATTTGTTGATTCCATGAATATCGAATTGAAGAAACACGTTTCTACCCTATGATCGAACACACAAAGTTCAAGGAACCAAAACAAACAAAGAGATACTATCTCTTAAAACCCAATTTTATTCATCAATTAATAATCAACCAACCTAGAATCAATACATATGTAGCCTTTATATAGGCTAGTATGGTAATCAATTCCTAATTCTAATAGGATACCAAAGAACACATTAGCTGTATTTCTAATAAAACTCTTACTACTACTAACTCTTATTTAAACTCTAACTTTGACATGAAGGACACACAACTTGTAATCCAACTTAACTAAATCATCTCGTCTAATCTAATAATAAATAAAAACTTCTAATCTAACACAAACTCTTATTTGCATTTCTCTCCCATTTGAAAAATGCTCATCCTCGAATTTGATGCTTGAATCATTCTCTCGCACATGATCTTTATGGTCTTCATCTTTATCATTATCCCCTAGTTCAAAAAAACTCATCCTCAAGTTTTAGTCCCTTCATGACTCTTGTAATGTGGAAAACAAAATCTTCGAACAAAGTCGACTATTCGTTGAACACAATTTGAATGAACACATCACCGCTTGATGGACTATATCTTTGAGGAACGATGTTTGTCTTCCATAGCCTAGTTTGTCTTCCATGAAGTTGTTTCCATCACCATCAGACTTTGGTATCTCGTCAAAGTTGTCAGAGTCCTCTTCTTGAAGAAGATCAGATATACTGCGTTGTCACCATAAAGAAAAATAGCTCTATCATCTTCTTTCTCGAAAACAAATTCTTCCTCGTCAGAACTTGAATATTCTTCTTCTTGTTCCTCATCTGACTCAACCTCATTGGTAGGCACTTCTCCTCAAACCATTGTTGATGTCGTTGATGAAGTTGTTGCGGCTCCCTTTACTGCTGCAACTGCTGCATTGGAAGTAAAAGATCTTCAACTAAATTCATTAGTTGATCATCCTTCGATCGACATTTGTTATATTATTTATTGGACTAATCTCATCTACATGGTTTTACGTAAGGCTTGTCTTTTTGATGACGTTGCGGAAGACTATAAGACCTTGATGCTCTAATACCAACTGATGCAACAAGGAATTGACTAATTTCATGCTACAAAGAACAAGATATGATTCCACGAATATCGAATTGAAGAAATATGTTTCTAACTTGTAATCAAATACACCACAAAACCAAAACAAACACAGAGATACTCTCTCTTAAAACCTAATTTTATTCATCAAATAATAATCAACCAACCCAAAATCATTACATATGTAGACTTTAAATAGGCTTGTATAATAATCAATTCCTAATTCTAAGAGGATACCAAATGACACATTAATTATGTTTCTAATAAAACTCTTACTACCACTAACTCCTATTTAAACTCTAACTTTGACCTAAACTTGTAATCCAAATTAACTAAACTATCTTATCTAATCTAATAATAAATAAAAACTTCTAATCTAACAAAAAATCTTATTTGCATCACAATCCAATTTGAAAGATCGCGAATACAAATGTTCCATACCCTTTCATCTTTAGGGTCATATAAAATTAAACGTTCCTAACCTTTATCTAGTAATATCTAACCATTATTTTAAATACAGAAGGTTCTATACTCACTTACATGCTGATCAAAAATAGGTTGTACAATTGAAAAAAGCATAGTCCACGGCTCCTTCACACCATAATTTTTCATCACCCACACCTGAAAATGAGGTGTGCTATAGGGTAGTATTCAAAGAGAACTTGCCAACACTGCCACCCCAAGATTATCACCCTTAAATTCATTCAATGGCATCTCTTGAAACTCTTCATTCCCAATATCAAATGAAATGATCAAATGTTGTTCGTCCAGTGCATTACAATGATGAACCACCTAATGGAGAGCTCCATTTAAATATTTTCTAATTCTATCAATACACGCATAACGTATGCAGGGGCAGACCTAGAGGGGGGCACGGTGGACGGTCGCCCCCCTCAGTCCTGGGACCTCCTCGTAGCATACCCCGCCTCAGCACCTCTCCCGCCTCTTAACTCTTCTCTCGCCCCCTACAATTGACACATTTCCTATAGACTATAAATGTAGCCTAAATAATATTGGTGCTAATACAAACAAGGCGAATAATATTGGATGGATAATATATTATTTGAACAATGTGTATATATAATTTTTCTTGACACAATGTGTATATACAGTTAGAACAATAAAAAGTATATAAGTTTAATTCTTTATTAATTATTGTGGAATATTAATTTTTAAGTGATAACCTAAGTGGGTCTTATAAACACTTGTTAGAAAGGTTGGTATTGAAATCTATTTTCACCTAAATTTTATAGAACTCAATTTCAAGTTGAGATTATAATATTACGAAAAATACCTAGTTAATTATAGACAAAAAATATATATATATATATATATATATATATATTATGAAACGCCCCGTGAAAATAAAAATTTTAAAACTCTTTACCACATTTTAAATATTTTAAGATTAAAAATAATTTAGAAAAAAACTTTGGAGAATGAGAAATCATTAAGAAGTTAATCTTATATTTTTTTTTGGTTTGAGGAAAATCGTATAATTCAATCCTTTCTCGTAAAATTTTGGGGTGTCTTAGTAATTTATTTTGCAAATCGTACAATTATTAGTTTATTACTATATTAAAATTTTTTTAATATAACTCTTTTATTCGACACAAATCTTATTTTATGTGGTCCACTTAAGCTTGATATGAGTCGAGCTTAGTTAGATTTAGGCAAGTTTAACCCAAACCTTACTTTTGACAAATCATTTTTGTCGGTCAATAATTCTTTTTTAAGTAAATATACTAATGTTTTTATAAAAAATAAAACTACTAAAATATTTTATAAATTTCATGAAGGCACGACCAGAGCTACAAATGCAAATTAATCTATGTGGTCAGCACAAAAAATTATCACACTTAACATAATGTTCTTAAATTGGGTCTGGTTTATACTTTTTTTTTTTCAATTTCAGTCAGATCCACGACATCGAACGCGTATGTTAGATGAGGTCCAAACTTATGAATAAATTTAAGTGAAAGTCTGCCCCCTAAATAAATTTTTTGGTTCAACTATGAAGGAATGTGTGGGATTACTTTTCATGAATTCAAGGCCAAAAAATACACTCTGTCTTCTGAGTGCCTGACATAATCATCACCAAATTCATCATAGGAAAGAACCTCAACCACCTTATAATCATCAGTGATTGGATTATAACCAAACCTATATGAAAAATAAGGATAAGGACCCAAGAAATCAGGAGGGCTATTAGACAATTTCTTGCACTCTCCGATTGATGGGTTTTAAAGCCGCACATAACAAGATGAAAAGCAATCCATTACAGGAACCCACAATTTCTTTGGTATTCCAAAATAGAGATTCATATGGGCACTGGAGATCAACAACCATATACGTTACCATCCACAATGTGTACCGAGTAGACATGAGTGTTTAGCATTGAAATTACTGAACCAATGCGTGTTACAATAAGAAATGTGGTATGTTGTAACAGGGAATTAAACAATATTGAATGTAAAAAAATAGTAAAGCAAACCATAAGACCAAGAGATTGTTCATGGAGTTCGGTCTACAACCCACGTCTGTGGGGCCACGCCCAAATGCAAAATCCACTATGAACACGTACAATCTACAAGACTCCTTTAGTGACTCCTTCACTGAGCTCTTACTAACATCTCCCCACGCTTCTCTGGATCTTACATACAAGTCTCCACTTGCAGGAATGAGGCTCCCCTCACACTAGCATCCAAGACTTCCTTGAAGCTTACAACTCAATAATCAAATAAGTGAACACACACGTTCACTGTTCAAAACAAAATTAGAAGAGAAGAATACTCTCTACTTTGATACACATATATATATATATATAGATGATTTACAGGAATCTCAAATCCTAACAACTACTAGAATCCGATCTTCTTGATCCTCAGAAACTTCCACATTCTTCTTATGAATCATATGGCCCATATCGCTCTCCAAATTTGTACCAAACTCCAACAAATTTTCGTTTGGGTGTGGATAAGAATGAATCATAACAAATTGCAACTACTAGATTATGGGCCCCATTATAACAAATACTGATCTTCTTGTTATAACAACATAGCTTAATAGATTGTGGTTGTTCAAATCAGCACACGAGCTATATTGAATCACTAACTCATTTTAAGACAATTGATGACAACCATCACGACACTAACAATCTCCCTCTTTGTCATTTTTGTTGTCAAAAACAAATGAAATGAGTTAAGATATAAAGAGCCATATAAGATAAGTAGTTCAAGCAGATAGAAACTACTTTTCCAATAAAACCATAATCTCCACATGACTACTAATAGTCTCATCACATAACTTGTGATCCAATAAGTTCAAAATAAAAAAAAAGAAAGTTAAAAGATATACTACTAATTTACACAAAAATTAATCATGTCATATCAGCAATCTTTCGAGTCTACTGCAACAGCTTCTAGTGTGATCTTGTTGCAACATAATCATAAACCAGTTTCCCATCCAAAACATTAACTTTGCTTGACCTCATGAAAAAGATAGAACAACAGTAATTGTATAGTGGAAAATTCATTAGGGATAACAAAAACTCCCCCGTAATCAACAACTACTCCAAAAAAAGCAAGCAATACTTTGAACAACCAACTTCAATAACAATGACCCCATAACATAAATAGCCAACTTCAATAACAACAACCCCATAACATAATTTTCTCCCCCTTTGTGAAATAAAAATGACAAAGATTGGAAGTAAAACGTCTATTACAACCTCAATACTGATGAGGTGGTGCCAGAAATAGAAGAAATTCCAGGAACTTATCAAACAGGCCATTAGAAAGACCACGTACAGCCTCCATCAATTCCCTCTCCTTCATATGTCGAGGTTTCATATCAACATCATCATCAAGAAGGTCATAATCATCTGGTTGAAAGGACACTTCAAGTTGAGCAACACCTCCCTTATTGTCTGTTATACCAGGTTGAAGACCATGTTTTAACAAATATTGTGGATGAAGAGCAATCTCAGCATCAACAGAAAGATCATTCACGTGAGAGGATTCTACCTTGGATATCTTTGCAGAAATGGTTCGAAGTGTGGTTGAGACCCAGTGGTCTTGTCTTTCAGCTGGAATCTTCTGAAAGCTCATCAACTCAGTTAGACAACATGGAAAGAACAAGAAGTTAAACGTAGATTCAGGATCAATTCTATGAAGCAGAGCTCTGAGAATTATCTCTTCAATGTCACAAGGAACTCCTAACCCTATAAATTATAACATAATATCCATCTCCCTCTCAAAAGTAGAGGTATGCTTGATGGGCAGGAAATTATAGATGCAATGAAAATACAGAACATAAAACAAAGTACTTAAAATTTTTACATATTTTCTTTCCTCATTCTTCTTCCATCTGCGAACCTCCCAACAGTAATGGTTCTCACTAATGATTTCATATTATTATCAGTGTTAAATGTAATGACCCGAAAAATGTGCTATGTATATGAGACATTGTGTAGTGCCTATTTATACTCGTGATTATGTGACAGGATGATGACGTCAGTATATGAATAGGGTTCGCTTCGAAGAACGTGCTAAACGAGGGTTTGGGCGGACGAAGTATGGGTACACTGGACCGGGAAATGATATTTGTGGGTGATCGACAAATAAAACACAATAATTAATTAACTGAAGAAATTGTTTGGATCATTAATATTCTATTTGTGCATGACGAGGCAAGTCGTGGTGTGAACCGAAGGTGGAAACATGGTTGGGAACATTTTGTATCACCCAGCGGAGTCCCGAATTGGTGTCAATGTACTGAGGTGGTTAAAACAACTGGAGCAAATAGGAACCAATGGATGGGTCTAGGGATACGTATTGGGGAGTTGATGAAAGAGATTATGATAAAACTCTCTCTCTCACCACTTTACTCGTTCACTCTTTTTCTTTTCACATTTTCTCTCATTTGTGTACAAAGAGAAAAGGAATTACAACTGGTTTTGGCACTTGTGATGATGCAGAGACATGACAAACGTTCGAGATGAGGTACGATCTCGACTCAGCAATAGTTTCTCATCATTTTGATGTCGATATTGAGTGTTAGAGTTGGGAGTTGGTGTTGGTTCAGTTTTATGAGTTTTTGATGGTTTTGGATTGGTAACGACTCGAGGAGTTTGGGATAGGCTCGAAACGTGGAGACACGAGTCAGGGTGTCAAAAAACTCTAAATTATCATTTAGTTGTCAATGCCGCGAAGGACATCATGGAGCCTATAAGCCACGATGTCAGTCACATCATCCAGATCAGAGAAGTTTGGAGTTCACGCTTTAAGTGCCGCTAGGGAATTCACCCACGGCGCCACTCACAGAGTTTGGAATAGTAAATGTTGGTATTCTACGTTTTAGGCGACATTGCCAGAAATTTTGGCCATGACGTGACACTGTTCATCGGAATAAAATTATGAAAATTTATAAAAACTTAGAGATTTCTCTCGGTTAGCTATATGGGTTTGAATATGACCCCATATCTGAGGAATTGACGTTGAATAATAGAAAAAGAAATAATATTTGGAAAATGGGGAAAATGACAATTAAAATGGAAATAGAACTATAATGTAACCAAACAAGATTGAAACCAAGTGTCTAGGAGACTAGTGATAAGGTACAAGATCAGTTTAGGGACGTTCGAAAGCTATGAACATGAGGTACCGTGTTGCACTGTGAGTAAAATCATTCAGAGCATTTATATAATTTCATTTGTGCATTTATTTAGCTCTTATCCTTGTTGAGCTAGTAAATTTGTTATTGTTATTGCTATATCTTGGCTTGGAACTTTATTCTGATTGAGTGGTCCAAGGGCAACTGTGTTAACATGATCCTTGAGAGGGCTTGTCATCTGAAGTAATATTCCAAAGCCAAGGACTTCGGATGCACGATATGGTCTTTGGTTCTATATATGGGGTAAGAACTCTTCACTAGATTGTTGGAGAATTCTACATTTTTGTGGAATTTTAGGACGGTGTAAATATGCCACGTCCTAAACTCCGAGTCTGGTAGTTGATCTCATATCCTCGACTCAAATAAATTTTTCAATGGTCAAGACTGCTTGCGCCTTTCCTTTGTTTTCCTATACACTCATTTATCGTTGATATCTCAGTAATTCATTATCATGTGATCTTTTATTATCTTTGTGATATTTGCGCATGATATTCAATTAGTCGTTTATTTGACATTTGAAATTATGTTGAGACTTCATTTGGTTATTATTGTTATACCTTTTGTAATCACAGTCCATTTTATGATGGGTGCAGCCTTATCGTATTACAGGGTTGAGAAAGGTAAAGGACCAGTAATAAGCGATTGAGGTGAAGGACTATTACATGATTTGATCTCGTCTATTGCGTAGGTTTTATGTACTATATGTATATGTTTTGAAAATATTGGGATATGGGTTGTTGAGAGAATTTGGACATGTATACTATGTTGTACTCCTCTGACTTGATGGTGGTATACATATGCAGGGTTTCCACATTCTATGTTGTCCTAACTAGTGTTTTAGGCTTATTTCTATTAGTTTAAGTTTAATTTGCTTCTGTTGTACTTTAGTACTTTGAATAACTCACTAATATAAAATTACTCAATTTAAATAAATTAATAAATGGTAAAGGGTAAGAAAGGCTGACTACATATGCAGGGTTTCCATATTCTAGGTTATCCTGACTAGTGTATTAGGCTTATTTCTATTAGTTTGAGTTTAATTTGCTTCTGTTGTACTTTGGTACTTTGAATAACTCACTAATATATAATAACTCAATTTAAATAACTTAATAAATGGTAAAGGGTAAGGAAGGCTAACTAAATTTACGTTGATTGTGCGAGTGTTGACTCGGGGTGTACGTAAGTCTAGTCATAGCGAAGCCCAATTTAAGGCTATAAAATTGGGGCTGTTACATTAAACTTCTCATGGAACTTATGCCCTTATTATTCACACCACACCCTAGGACTTTATTAATCACAGCAAGTGAAAACTTAATAATCTTCCCCCTCACATAGACTTTATGAAAATAAGGAGATGATTTATCACTCATAGTTAGCTTAAGATTTGCATAAAATTCTCTAACCCATGTCTCATTGTATCTAGAGGAAAAATAAAAGAGTTTAAAAAATGACCTTAACTTCAAAAAAGTCACCATGTTCTTCTTTTCATATGAGTCCTGATTGAGGTACCTCTCGGTTTCACATCCCCAAATTTGTACTTTGCCTCATCATTATAGAATTATTTTGAAATACCTCTGGTCTTCATCCTGGGAACTTGATCGAAATCATTGTCCTCATCATCAGGTGATAGCGTGACAGGGAACTTGCATTATGTTATAACTGGTCAATATGCCTTTCTTGTTACACCAGAACTCTTCTTCACTTTCTTCTTTGGTTCTATAGGCATTTTGCCTATCAATTTCCTCTTTAGTAATGCAAAAGGAATGGTCTCATTTTCATCCATAGGATGCTTCTCAGGGTCATATGGAATGGACTGGTCCTCCAGTTGATCAGTTTCAGCATGCTCATCTGGTTGATCATGTTCGTGCTGATTCTCCATTTGATCAGTTGCATTCCCCGAAGTAACCTGATCTGATTAAGGCAAGTTCACCATCTGATCAACATCATGTGGTAACTCTTGAGACGGTTGATCAGGAACTGGTTCTGACTCTTATGTCTCGGTAACGAGAACCTTACTAGGGACTTCACCAAAAATTGATTCTTCCCCAAGCTTCTCAGTCTATTCTTGATGTGGAGGCACAATCCTAACCTTGGTGGAGTTATTGATGGTAGTGTTATCTTCGGCTCGAATACCATATTCGATATGCAGATCTAGTTGATCTGCTGTAGCAGGGACTGTGTGCTGTTGTGATAGACTTTGATTCTCCTCCATATGTACAAATAACTCAAGCTCTTTCTCAGATGTTGTTCCTGCAAGCTTCAACTCATAATTAGTTGCTACTGGACTAAGTATTATCATACTTACACTTCACCCGATATTTTAATGTCAATAAACAATGTGAATAGTACTAACAATTTTGTAAAGTATTTTAACATATCAAACTTTGTTAGACTCACAAGTTCAAAGGAAAATAAACTTCACAATTTCAAACGAAGTGAAAGAAATGACACCGAAAAAGCTCAAGAAGTGATTAAGATAATGAAATACGATGTAAAACATATATGGAGTTATGTACATCATTTGTAAGGTATAAGAGTTCAATTCCATAAGCCAAATGCATTAGAATCATGCATTTCATCAATATTAGAGTTTCAATCACTTAAAGTTTTGAATTTCGATATTTTCAATTTTGCAAGTTTAAAAATGTTTTAAATCATACAAATATGTTTTATAGCATGTATTTAAGATGCACAAATAGTCAAATTTGATTTTTAATGCACTGGTATATGTATAGACGACTTTTGGATTAACATTAAAAATATTTGTAGAAAAGTGCACATGTTTCATGAAACAGGGAAATTCGATTTTCGAAGTTTGCAAAATTATCTAGGATTTCTAGACATGTTTTATGAACCCTACTTAATATGTGTGAAGTGTTTCCAAAGGTTTAGTAGAGTCGTAGGTCATTTAGGGGGTCGTTCTATAAAACCAATAAAATATATAATTTTAGGCCCCAGTATATGGAGAGCACTCCACATTAAGGTGTAGCGTGCCCCAGAACCTGGAGCGTGCCCCATGAAATGGTGGAGCGCACTCCCTGTCTGCCTGAAAACTTTTTAAAAGCTTTCAATCCATACCCTTAATTTGAATTGGTGAATTGTTTTGAGCCCTTAGATCACCTACAACGATCATACACCTTAAAAAGAGTAGTAGAACATAACAAAACATTAAGAACACACATTAAACTTTTCTTGCTCAAGCACACATATAAAAAGTGCTCATATATCATGATTTTGCAAGAAAAGTGAAGATCTAATACATACACTCACTTAGGGATTGTTGAGGCTGAACTTATACACATCAAGTGAGGTTAAAAGAAGTGTTCTAAGGCTTACAACTCTTGTGCAAAACTGATTTTCGGATCTCACACTTGGGGTTTTTATCGTCAAAAATTTGCGTGGGAATCAAGTGCGAGTGATTTGAATATATTCAAATAGAGTTTGGTGCCTAGCATTGAGTTTAGATAAAACTTAAAACGGATTTGCACTTATTGGGCCTAAACTTGAACCATTAGTGTGCATGTGAAATTAGAGAACCACATTAAGCTTAATATATACTTATTGTTGTTGGTTTCATTGAAGTGTGTAAAATACAACTAAAAGGGGTTTGTACTTAAACTTGATTTTCGATAAACCCAAAATATTGAGTGCACTTGTTTGAACTTAATAGTGACTTTTCATAGGGCACTACATTGACTTGAAATCTACTTGTGCTTAATCAATACTTAATTTTGTGGTTTCATGCTTCTGTTGTTTTAACAACATATTTACAAGGGACTTGTTCTTAATCTAAACTTGTTTGTGACTCGAGGATTTGATTGCACAACTTGAGCTTAAAACTGCATCTTTCATTTGTGCATCAATTAGCTATTCATTGGAACCAAGTTGAGCTTAATCTATACACTACTTAATTGGTTTCTATATTATGAGTTAGCCTATAAAAACTTAATTTTACAAGGCATCTCAATCGGCAAAGTGTCACTTGAATCGATTTATTTTAGTATTACATTTGTCTTATAAGAGGAGTAACAACTTATACCACTTTACCTTGTAAAGCATACTTTCATTGTATTGATCAAATTCTGTTGTAAGACTTAATGGGATCTAAGTCGAAGGGGAAGACCTAGTTAAGGCTAGGCAAAAAACCTAGTTGAGGCTAGGTAGGTGGAAATCCTAGTTTCGGCTAAGTAGTTGTATAAGACTTTATTGTGGTAAGACATCTGGTAAAAGACCTAGTTAAGGCTAGTCATTCAATAAGCTCGTGAGCTTAGGGACTTTCACTTATTGTTAATATAAGTGGGAGTTGAAAATCCAAACTAGAGAGGTTAGGTGGTGGATGTAGATTGGTTAGATTGAGCCACTATAAATCGTGTCTCATTTCCATCTCTTCTTCCACTTTCACATAGAGTAGTTTTCAATTCACTTGAATTATTCGACACATTGTTTTTGTTCATTACTACTCCACGTTGTCATTTAGCTTGACTCGCAAAGCCAACTTAGTGGATTAGCAAAAAAGTCTTAAAAAGAATTATTTGGCCATCACACCCAATTCACCCGCCCTTTTGGGTGACCTTCAATTGGTATCAGAGCGGGTGTTCTTCATATTTGGATTCACATCCTAGAGCCAAAGATCAATGGCCATGATTTTCGGTGCCGATGTTACTGTTCCACTTATGCTTAAAGATTATGCTATTAGGAGTTGGAGGATTAAGTTTACAACATACCTTAGAACCCAATCATATGAGATGTGGTTCATTTTAGAAAATGGTGCATATACTCCATTTAGAGTAGTGAATGATATTGAAGTGTCTAAGCTAAGGAAAAAGTCGAATAGGGAAGAAAAGAGGTTAGCAAGGCTTGATGATGAAATTAGACATATCCTTCTTTCTAGCATTCCCGATGGCATAAAAGTTAGAGTTTCTTCATGCACTTCATCTAAAGAGATATGGAGAAAGCTATAAGAGATTTATTGTGATTATCATGATTCCTTACCTACTAGTGATTCTCACTTGTCATTTTGTACTAGAATTTGTAATAATTCATTATCATCTAGTAACTCTTTTGTATTATTATCTTTTCATGATGAGAAAATCCACATTATTACACTTTATGATGATAGAAATGTTCACATGCATGAAGACCTTAGACCTATGGGTTCTTATTCGCACGATGATGATAATTATATGTCTATACACTCCCATGTTAACGAAAGTAACCATGTTATTGATTCATACACTAACATTAATTATCTTCATGATTCCTCTCTTAATGAATTGTCAACTTTGAGCAAGAATCGTGAACTAGATTTGGACAATCTCATTAAATAGAATGAAAAGCTCAAGAACATGCTTCAACTTGTAATGGATGAGTTGATGACTCTCCAAAACATTCTTAAAGAAAAGCTAGATGAATGGTCAAAATTGGTAATTTATGCCACCAATGAGAAAGAGAATGTTGAATTTGAGCTTCCACTAGAGAAATAAAAGTGCTTAAATTTATAAGCTCAATTAAGAAAGTCTAGGACGTCTAACAAGCCCAATGCACCATATAGAGAAATAAGCCTCACATTATGGCATGGGTACCAAAGGAAATACTAATAGAGGGTAAGTTTATATCTAGAGAAATATGGGTACCAAAGTTCATGATTCATAGAGTGAATTAGACAAAACTTGGAACATGATTGTGGTTAAGTGATAGATTAATATGTGTTAATTAGGCGTGAATTAGATACATCAAGTGAAGCCAAGCTTATGAGCATAGTTTATATAGTAAGTAAAACCTATGACACTGATTTTGATGAAATCCATGTTGATCCTTGTGATTCATGCACTTCCGGGGCAAAATTTTTAATATTTAAAATTTCAAAAATTTTCCATGAACCTCTCCATGAAGCCCTAGTTTGGGTTCCTGATCCCAGACATGGGAGTGTGCCCCACCTAAACGTGGAGTGCACTCCAGAGTCAGGGAGGGCTTTTTAACAGCCCACCTGAGCGCACTCGTTGATGCTCCATTTTTTCACCCGAGTTCTTCAGTTTCTCCAGTGACCCAAATCTTTATTTTCTCGTTACTTTTGGGTGGAAATTTATTGTTCAAACATCCCTAAGCCTCTCTTCGCCTCTTGTTGTACCAGATTCTCACCAAAATTTTTCAAAATTCTATCCTTAAGTGGTGCACACAAAGTGTTTGACGAAATGCCAAACACAAAGAGGACAACAAAAATGGCTTCTCAATCGACAGGTATTCATGCTAAACGACATTTGGTCCTAAGTGAATCATCGGAGAGTTCTAGCTCATCCTCATCCAAAGCTATGGATCAATCCAATGCCCTTACATCATCGGAGGACACTCCCTCGGGCATTCAAGGGCCACTGTAACAACCCTCAAAATTAACACAACTTATGTTGTATTACCAGGACCGTGACCCGGCTGTCGTGATACGTGGAGTATTTTGAACTTCAGATTGTTGACATCAAGGTAATTTTACTTTTCTATGATGCTTGATTAGTATGTACGTCTAGTACGAGTCTTGAGCCATTTGGCGTGCTGATAGTCTGAGTGAGCTTCGCCTAGATTAAACAGGGTTATAAAACACATAAAATGACATTAAAAACTTAATTAAATGATAATTAGATTAATTAATGAGGTTAATTATGCTGGTAAGACTACGGGCACACGACACGTGAGTTGTAGTGCGTTGCGAATTCGAGAACATGAAGAACGGGCTAAGGAGTTGGTTAGTTAAATGGCATGCGTATCACCTATTTGAGTCCACAAGTGGAGTTAAGAGTATTGGACAGCTTAAAAGGGAGGGGTAGGATCTACCTCAAGATAAGTATGTGTAAGTAGATTAAAATGGGGGACCTATATAAAGGCCCATCTCACCTCTTTCTCCCTCATTTCTCTTTTTCTCTTCTCTCTCCTCTCCTCCTCTTTTTCTCTTCTTTCTTGGTGAGCAAGAAATTGTCGAGCAGCCATTAGAGGGTTAACCCTAGTAACCAGAGCCTCGTTGGAGTTTCGTTTTCACTGGAGATAAGGTGAGACTCCTACTCCTCTTATTTTTCACTTTGTTTACATGTAGATGTCTTTGAATTCCATCGCGATGACTATGGATGCTGCACCGGACTTGATTCTATTGAGTTTTCCGATGACTTGGGGATCAATGGAGTGATCAACACTTTGTTTCGTAACCAGTGTTGCAAATTTATTGAGTTTTGTTGTTTTCATCGGATTTCAGCGTCTTGGGATGATTTGTCATTCTGGACAAGTTCCAAGGGTCCACAACTATCTGAAGTCAATTTTAGATAGTCACGAACTCCCGTATAAGTTAGAGAAAGGCACAGAGCGTTATGACGCAAGCCGAGGTTCAAAAAACCCTGACAAACCAATTCGGAACATGGCGTCGCGACTGGCGACGTCGGCAATATGCCCCACGACGCCACCCATGGCGCCATGACCAAGGGCTCAGGAAATGGCATCGCGGAGACATCGTGAGCCAGTGGACTGGCGGCATCTCCTATGACGCCTGAACCAGAGAGACGAGGCTGTGCACCGTGACGACGCCGTGAAGACCAACATACGGCGATGCCGCGGCGGCTCCCTCTCTGTAAATGAACTATAAATTTTGCTTAAAACTAAGGAAACCTTGGGGTTTTATTTAGGGTTATAAATTGACAATAAACCATATCTATTGGGGTTCAAACCATTGACAGGTAGTTAGGAATCCAAGGGAATGGAGTAGAGCCATGGGAGTGGTTTCGTGTCATAACGTGGTCAGGTAAGTACACATGTGCTATGTATGTATGTATGTCAGTAGACCAGTAAGAAAATACCATATAATTCATATATCCATTGTTGTTCTGATATTTCTATGATCCTATTATTGGCATTCCATTCTGTACATTCCTTGGCTATGTGTGTTCTTGGCGTGAGTGTGTCGGGAAGGCATCATATAGCTTGCACTAACTGAGACAACGCAAGTATTTCTAGCAGGGTTACTGACCACCCCTAGTGTTGTGTGTACTTGGGTACTGGATTTGAGAGGTGTTGCTATGCCTCTCTTTTTCATGCTTTGCAATGTTGCGACATTGTCCGGGGAGATCTTGCGGCGTCTTTGTCATTTTGTTATATACCAATCTGCTTATCATGTACCTTGATTGTTTATTTATCTATCTCTTTCAATTATCGCATGATATTTGGACTGTATTATTGATAAATCATGAATTACTATTATATTCTTCTGGCATTACTTTTAATTTCTTTCAGTTACTCACTGTTTAGTTTGTGTGGTGGGTGCAGATAGATCGGGGTGCAGCAAAGGCAAGGGCCCCATTCTTGACGACTTTCTCTGAGGACCACTCGAAGTATAGCACTCCATCGGTATTACCGTAGGTTTATATTTTTTGTTGCTCGTATATTACTTTTGGAAATACTATGTTTTCGACATTTTGAGATATTGATATCATGTATGTTGACTATTTTGATGATACTTGATTGTACATGAATATCATTTTATTCGGCTTTCCACATGAATATAATTTTCCCAATTTCCCTTGATTTGAGTTATTTCCCATACTTATAATCTATTTCCGTTGTGTAACATTTGATAATTGCAATAGCTTACTTCATAAATTTGTAATCGAATGAAATGAGGCTGATTAGACACGTTTAGACTCGCCGAATACCAATTCGGGAGCCTATACGGGTCTTGGTCAGGCGTACCCAATTACTTGGGAAATTGCAGTCGTCACAATTGGTATCAGAGCCTAAAGTTATAAAGACCTGACTTTTGATTTAAAACACTAGCCATTAAGACAGCGGAAGTTAAGAATGGTTGAACTTAGAGTGGATGAGTTGGGGTATGAGGATCCTAATTAGACCCTTAGTTGGGGTATGAGGATGAGTTGGGATAAGTCGAATTTGATTTTTGTACTATTATGTATGATGTTTGTATTATATGGTATCGATATCTACCCACTGATTCAAGGAATTCGCTCACTTGAGCAGACAACGATGGCAGATTAGATAGGTCCGAGTGATGACAGCGGGGCCTCTGGACCTCGATTTATTAGTGTCGAGGAGTTTTAGGCTTAGACACAGAGGGTCGCTACTCAGGACCAGCAACTGGAGGAGATATTGCAGTTGTTGAGGACACCCGTTACGGCTATGACGACCCCATCCACTCCGACTACCCCTATACCGCCCATTACCACTACCCAGGTGGTAGATACTCCCGTAGATGTAGTGTCGACAACACCGACTCCAATTACTGCTATGCCAGGGATAGCAGTTACGTAGATAATACAGGTAGAGGTTGTTGCACCCCTAATCCAGACTGACATCATACCGGCCGTGACGACTTAGGGCATACCTACTACAATTGTTATGCTAGAGAAGAGTGTGAGGGCTACTACTGAGGTGTGGCAATGGCGTGAGTTCAAGAGGTATGACCCAACCATTTTCTATGTGGGCATAGACGTTACTGCAGCTGAGCTATTTCTGAAAAGTCACGAGAAGATTCATACCATCATCACCACAGAGGAGCACATGAGAGTGTCCATATCATCCTCGATGTTGTGAGGGGAGGCAGATGACTAGTAAACTATTGTTGTTACCACTAGAGGCATTCTCAGGGACTGAAACGACTTCAAGACCCAATTCAATAGAAGTACCTTCCACCGACGGTGTTACAGGTGAAAAGGAACGAGTTCACGTCTCTAAGGCAGTTTACAAGCAAGCTAGTGATCGATTACATGGATAGGTTCATTCAGCTGTTGCCTTATGTAGAAGGATCAGCTGATTCAGATAATGATATGATTTACTACTTCACCAAGGGTTTGCTGCCTACGATTGGAGGTTCTGTGATCACTACCGAGCCGAAGACTTTATAGCGAGCATACGAGGGAGTATAACGAGGGAAAGTTACTAGATTACTCATTCAGAAGAGGCTAAACCGACCAGATTAGAGACTCGATCAGAGGATCATCAGGACAAGAAGTGGAGGAAAAACAGGTTTCACTAATGAGATTCTAGAGCTCAAAGTGTAGGGCATGTTGCACCACCTACTTGACCGACATAGACGACTACTCTAGTGTCGAGCTTTGCGAGTCATCTTCCACAACCTATCAAACTTGGACGGTAATCACAGGGATAGTCTACCGCAAGCAGAGATTCTGGCAAAGAAGGTAGACAGAGGCAGAAATAGAAATCTAGGCATACTCAGGCTTAGAGATCTACACAGAGTCAAGGATAGGGTCAGACTCAAAGAATACAGGAGGCACACACTTATTACAAATACGGTCAGGTTGGTTGTATCTAGGCTCAGTGTACACAGCCAGAGATAGCGCAACCTCAACACCATCAGCACCAAAGGGAGCGTGTGCAGGTCGCTTTCGAGCGAGATCAGGGAGTGTCCTACAATTTCGTTGAGGGTATGATTTACGTTTGTAGTGTTTTTCATGCATACCATGTTATTTACATTTGTAGTGCTTTCATGCATACCATGTTAGATTTTGGTTCTATTGTTTCCTTTATTTCTGGACGCATGGTAGATATGTTAAGGTTTAGACCCATTAGGCTTAGTAGACCCTTGATCCTTAGCACGATTGCTGAGGACAAGGTATACCCGAACTTTTTGTGTGTTGATTGTCTAGTAGAGATAGGGGCTATGAATTTCTTGCTAACATGAGGGTATTAAAGTTTCTTGAGTTCGATGCGTTATTGGGCGTGGACTGGTTGGGAGCGTACCATGTTCAGATCAGTTGTTGAAAGAAGATGATCACGATTCTGTTGTCAGATGGTATGGAGATCGGCATTCATGGTATAACAACGTTACTTCTTTTCACTAGAGGCAGGGAGGCCACGAGTGGCGGGATTGAGACTCGCTAGCATCATAAGCACTGGTATGAGAAAGGAGTTCAACATTTTTGATGTACCGTTTATATGCGAGTTCATAGACATATTCTTGTAGGATTTTCCAGGATTACCACAGCTGAGGGAGATTGATTTCATCGTTAACTTAGTCCCTGGGACTAGACCGATTTCGATACCACCATATAAGATGGCACCTCTAGAGCTGGAGGAGCTATGGACTCAGCTAGATGAGTTATTAGAGTTAGGATTCATCAGTCCTATCATGTCACCTTGGGGAGCACAGGTGTTATTCGTAAAGAAGAAAAATGGCAGTCTTAGGTTGTGTATCGACTACAGACAGCTAAATCGGGTTACCGTGAAGAACAAGTACCTATTGCCTCGCATTGATGACCTATTCAACCAGCTGACAAGAGCGCAGTGGTTCTTAAAGATTGATTTTAGGCTAGGCTATCATCAGCTCAGGATTAGGGCTAAAGATCGAGAGAAAATAATGTTTAGCATGAGATACGACCATTACAAGTTCACAGTCATATCGTTTTATTTGACTAATGTGCGAGCCATGTTCATGGATGTCATGCACAGAGTACTAAGAGAGTATTTCAATAGGTTCGTGATTATGTTCAACGACGACATCCTTATCTATTCCAGGACTCGTGAGGAGCATGAAGGACATTTTCAATTAGTGTTGCAAACTCTGAGGGACCATCGACTGTACGCCAAGTTCAGCAAGCGTAAGTTTTAGCTTTCAGAGGTCAGATTTTTGGGACATGTAGTTGGAGCTAGCAAAATTGTCGTAGATCCTGAGAAGATTCAAGTTGTGATTGAGTGGCCTACACTGACTGTAATGACTCATATTCGCATTTTTCTAGGATTAGTTGGGTACTATCACCGATTCGTGAATGACTTCTCCAAGATTGCTGCACCGATAAAAAAACTGACATAGAAAAAAAATGAAGTTTGATTGGAATGAAGAATGTAAACGGGCGTTCACCACTCAGAAAGAGAAGCTGACTATCGCACCTATCCTGGCGTTGCCCGAGACTGGAAAGGACTTAGTGGTGTATACCAATGCGTCAAAAGTTGGTTTGGGTTATGTGCTGATGCAGGAGGGCAAAGTTATCACTTATGCATCTTGACAGCTGAAGGTTCATGAGAGGAACTACCTTACACATGACTTAGAGTTGGTTGCGATGTGTTCACTTTGAAGATCTAGAGACACCACTTATATGGTGTACGCTTCGAGTTATTCACAGGCCACAACAGCTTGAAGTACCTATTCTCTCAGAAAGAGCTGAATCTTAGACATAGGCGAAGCTAATGTTGTTCTTGATGCTTTAAGCCGCAGAAGATCAGATGCTGAGGTAGTTGTATGTCGTATGAACCAGGAGTATGTTTTACTTCAGGCAGTCGAGATGTTGAGTTCAGCGGACGTACCAAAACTACCAGGACACAAATGTGTGGTTAGATGAGGTTGCAGACTGTTTCACTGCAGACTGTTCTTGAGGGACAGCAGGGTAATGAGTCTTACCAACGTTACAATGAGATGGTGGGCAGTTCAGAATATCCAAATCGGAGTCGCTTGACAGACTCTTACTTGAGGTATCGTGAACGACTGTAGATTCCATTAGTAGATGATTTGCCACCGAGATACTTCAAGAGGCTCACAGTTCCCTTTTTTCTGTGCATCCGAGTCAAACCAAGATATACGTTGATATGTGACATTTCTTCTGGTGGCCAGGGATGAAGTCTGATGCGTTGGAGTTTATTCGAGCGTGTGAGATATGGCAGCATGTGAAAGTTGAGTATCGACGGCTTGGAGGATCGCTACAGCCCTTACCCATTCCTCGATGGAAGTGGGAGCACGTTGCTATGGACTTTGTCAGTGTCTTGCCCCGATCTACTCGTGGTCACGATAGCATTTGGGTAATTATGGATAGGTTGACAAAATCTGCTCATTTCATACTGGTATCCACTACACATAAAGTTGACAGACTGAGCATCCTCTATAAGTGCAAGATAGTTAGATTACAAGGAGTTCCTTTGTTAAAGTGTTAGATCGAGGGACGCAGTTTGCTTCATTGTTGTGGCAGAGCATACAGGCTCAGTTCGGTACCAGGCTAGAGTTGAGCACGACGTTCCATCCGCAGATAGACAGACAGTTCGAGAGATTGATCCATGTGTTAGAAGACATGCTCAGGATGTGTGTACTGGAGTACGATGGTTCATGGGAAGAGTACCTTCACCTATGTGAGTTTGCATACAATAATAGTTTCCAAGCGAGTATCGAGATGGCACCATTCGAGGCAGTGTATGGCAGGCCTTGTAGATCACCTTCTAACTGGGCTGAGCTAAAGGACGTTGTGACAGTTGGGCCAAAAATTTTTATTGATCATACTAAGAAGCTACGACAGATTCATCAAAGACTGAAAGGTGCTCAAGAGAGATAGAAGAAATGCTACGACAAGTATTACGACAAGCTTTAGTACGATTTGGGAAACTATGACTATTAGAAGGTCTATGCACTGAAGGGTAACAAGAGGCTTGAAATCAAGGGAAAGCTTACTCCTAGGTTTATCAGTCCATTTAGGATTGTGAAGAGGGTCGGTAAGGTTGCTTATCAGTTAGATATACTACCTCAGCTCGCCAGTGTATATCCAGTGTTCCATATTACTATGCTTTGACTAGACAAGTCAAGCGGAGGACAGCAACTTATGGTAGACTTGAGCCAGATCGACTTGCAAAATGATGCTACGTACGAGGGGCAGCCGATCCAGATCATTGACTGGAAGGTAAAGACGCTGAGAAACAGGGAGATTCCTTCGATTCTCTTGAAATCGCACTTTCACGAAGATAAGGAGCTAGCTTTGGAGTTAGAGTCTTATATGTGCAATCGCTTTCCCTACCTATTTGATTCCGGTGAGTCATTACCTTAGTTTACTTATTACTTTAAATTTCGGGGATGAAATTCTAATAAGTGGGGGAGACTATAACAACCCTCAAAATTATGTCGTATTACCAGGATCGTAACCCGGCTACCATGATGCATGGAGTATTTTCAACTTCGGGATGTCGATACCGAGGTAATTTTACTTTTCTGTGATATTAGTATTAGTATGTACGTCAAGTACGAGTCTCGAGCCGTTTGGTGTGTTGATAGTCCGAGTGAGGCTTCGCCTAGATTAAACGGGGTTATAAAATAAAGAAAATGACAATAAAAGCTTAATTAAATGATAATTAGATAATTAACAAGGTTAATTACGCCGGTGAGACCACAGGCATACGACACGCGAGTTGTGGTGTGTTGCAGGTTCGTGAACGTGAAGAACGGGCTAAGGAGTTAGTTAGTTAAATGACATGCGTGTCACCAATTAGAGTCCACAAGTGAAGTTAAGAGTATTTGACAGCTTAAAAGGAGGGAGTAGGATATACCTCGAGATATGTGTGCGTAAGTAGATTAAAAGGGGGCCTATATAAAGGTCCATCACCCCACTTTCTCCCTCATTTCTTTTTTCACCTCTTTCTCCTCTCCTCTCCTCTCCTCTCCTTTCCTCCTCTTCTTCTTCTCTTCTTTCTTGGTGAGCAAGAAATTGTTGGGCAACCATTAGAGGGCTAACCCTAGTGACCATAGCCTCGCTGGAGTTTTTTTTCGACAAAATAAAGTGAGACTCCTACTCCTCTTGCTTTTCACTTTGTTTGCATGTTGATGTCTTTGAATTCCATCACAATGACCACGGATGTCGCACTGGACTCGATTCCGTCGAGTTTTACGATGCCTTGGTGACCCATGGAGCGATCAATACTCGGTTTCATTACCGGTGTTGCAAATTTATTGGGTTTTGTTGTTTTCGTCAGATTTTGATGTCTTGGGATGATTTGTCATTTCAGACAAGTTATGGGGGTTCTACGTGTTGGTGTTTGGGGTTCATGGGCAGCGAAGATTACAAAACAATTTTGACCAAAACCCCAATAGGATCCGAATCTAATTCCATTAAAAACGTTTAAACTATGAAAACTTAATCATACCTCAGTTACAATGTACCTTTCTGAAGGTTAATCACTCTCTAAGGCACTGCCAATGAGGAACGCCCTCTATCAGTAGTCCACACATGAACGGCGGCCGAGATTTGAAGTGCTAGCTACGAGAGAATACCAAAACTTTTTTTTTCTCTCCAAAACAATCCAGAGCATACCAAAAACCCTAAGTCGTTTCTCAAACAAAAATAGAGTTTCGGCCTTTTAATCTTTCGTTAGTGTATTCTAACTCAAAGCGTCTATTTATACAACCCTTGTATATAGACGGTTAAGTAAATTATACATATACCCCTACTTAAAGAAGTATAAGTGTAATACATTACAAGGACATTTTTGTCATGAATTTTATCATATAAAATTCATTTTTCTGAACCATCTTAAAATCTCGTAAAACTTCTTAGTGTGTAACCCAATAGGCTCATTCAACGTTGGCAGTGTACCAAAACACATTTTGGTATACAAGTCATAAGCGGCCTCTAGCAAGACATTATGATTACCCAAGTTGTACGAATATCAAATCGATATAACCTAATCAATAGTTTATATAACATCCTTTTGTCACACGATATCCTTTTGATCAAATATAAGGTATGGAATTGCCATCTAACATGTTTAATCGTACTAGTCTCGATCTCTAGGTAGACTGAACACATCCAAGTGACATTGATCAATATCAATTCATTTAGACTAGGCCTTTTAACAGTCTAACACATCGAGGGATCCACTGGATATCTCTCTCTATATGAGAGGGATAAATTCTATCTCGATTACACAACTTCACCACATTATTCACATAGTAACTAATCACAACCTTTATAATTGTTCAGTTAAAGACAACGTTTGATTGCGTCAAATCACTGTATTCCTAATGTTGAAGTCTTTGATAATCTCAAGTCAGAGGACTGAATAATATACATATCATGAGAAACAACTATGACTTAATCCATGTGATATTCTCATAGCGGGTCGGTCCAGTACTTTATTCCCTAAAAAGTACTTATGATCTTGATTCGTATTCCTATACATATGATCATCGTATGATCATCAATCAAGACTCACACTAGTCTTAATTCATTATAGTTCCCAATATAATAATCGACTAGGGACATTTAGGATATTTCTGTAAATACCCATGGATCTTATTATAATGTAAACATGCAAATCAATTATAATAAATAGCAAATGAAATCCTCTATTTTATTAACTAAAATGTATTTATAACGACTATTAATGGATTGACCTAGGGCACATTTCCCAACATTACGACTATCTGAAGTCGATTTTGGATAGTCTTGAACTCCCGTACAAGTTGAAGAAAGGCACAGAGTGTCGGGATGTAAGCTGGGGTTTGAAAAATCTCGAAAAAATAATTCTGGATAGGGTGCCACGATTTTTGGCGTCGTGACCAGGGGCTCAGGGAATGGCGCCACAGAGACGTCGTGAGCCAGTAGACTAGCAACGTCTCCCACGATGCTTGAACCAGATAGACGAGGTTGCACGCCACGTCGACGCCGTGAAGACCAATTCACGGCGGTGCCACCGCGGCATCCCTCTCTATAAATGAACTATAAATTTTGCTTAAAACTTGGAAAACTTGGGAAACTTTGGGGGTTTATTTAGGGTTATAAATTGACCATAAACCCTATCTATTGGGGTTCAAACCATTAACAGATAGTTGGGAATCCAAGGGAATTGACTAGAGTCGCAGGAGTGGTTTCGTGTCGCAACGTGGTCAGGTAAGTACATATCTGCTATGTTTGTATGTATGTTAGTAAGCCATTAAGAAAATACCATGTGATTCATACATCCATTGTTGTTCTCATATTGATATGATCCTATTGTTGGCATTCCATTCTGTATATTCCTTAGCTATATGTGTTCATGATGTGAGTGTGTTAGGAAGGTATCATGTGGCCCGCACTAGTTGGGACAACGCGAGTACTTCCTGCAGGGGTACTGACCATCCCTAGTGTTGTGTCTACTAAGGTACTGGATTTAAGAGGTGTTGTTATGCCTCTATTTTTTGTGCTTTGCGATGTTGTGATATTACCCAGGGAGATGTTGTGAGGTCTTTGCTGTTTTGCTATGAATTAGACCACTTATGGGCCTCTTTTGATTCATAGAACACGCATGTTTCGTTGTTATCTATCAGTCTGCTTATCATGCACTTTGATTGTTTATTTACCTATCTATTTTAATTATCGCATGATATTTGGACAGTATTATTAATAAATTATGAATTACTATTATATTTTTCTGACATTACTTTCGATTTCTCTCAGTTACTCATCGTCTAGTTTGTGATGGTGGGTGCAGATAGACTAGAGTGCAGTAAGGGCAAGGGCCCCATTCTTGGCTACTTTCTTTAATGACCTCTCGGAGTAGAGCACTCCATCAGTATTAGCGAGGTTTATATTTTTTGTTGCTCGTATATTGCTTTTGGAAATACTATGTTTTTGGCATTTTGGAATTTTGAGAGATTGATATCATGTTTTTTTACTATTTTGATGATACTTGATTGTACATGAATATCCTTTTATTCGGAGTTTCCAAATGAATAAAATTTTCCTGATTTCCCTTTATTTGAGTTATATTCTATACTTATAGTCTATTTTAACTACGTAACATTTGATAATTGCAACAACTCTTTTCATAAATTTGTAATCAAATGAAATGAGGCTGACTAGACACGTTTAGACTCGCCGAATACCAATTCAGGAGCCTATACGGGTGTCATGACCCAAATTTTTAATCCTAGATTTTGGTCGTAATCATGCTCACCGACCCATGACGTAGGACACATGTGAGATACGCACACCGACCGAGGCACGTGGCCGAGCTATATTATATTTTTGTATTGGTTGTATGTCTAGTGTAATGTAATGTGTAGACCTACTAAGCCGGTTTGTACAATATAGGCGTCGAGAAGAGAGCAGGGACACGCCTCGAGTTGCATGCAAGTAGGGGAACTGGGTAGTTGGTACTTTGGTGAGTATTGTCTAATATTAATATGAATATATAGAATATTCTTATGACTTAAGAAATTTATTTATAAGCCTATGGTTATGATTATTAATGTGAATCAAATCAAAGTCTTATAGTTTGGTTTAAAAATTTAGAACACTTGGACTTACCTCGGAATACACACTAGTACACACTGCCACATTGTTATGTCATATATGTGTGTCACATGGCTAAAAAAATAGTGGGTGTGGGAGTCAATTGGAGCCCTTGGATCAACATTGGATCATGGGAGTGCACACCTAGATCAAGACCCCACTATATATACCATTTTCTTCTCAAACTTTGCATTTCATTGCATGGTTTTATAAACTGAAAATCCAGAGCTGGAGAAACCCTTTTTGGCTGGAAATTTAGGATCTAATAGAGGGTTTTTAGCACCAAGAATTGGAGGATCAAAACACCATTCAATAGAGGGTTTTATTCATTTTCATGCATTCCCATCTCATGTATTCAATTAGTAATGTTCTTGAGTTCAAATCATAGGGCTTTTTGGTTGTAATGATTTCAAAGTATTCTACGATTGTTTATATGCATGTACAAGCTTTGATTTTCATTTATCAAGTTTCATTTTTGGATTTTATAAGTTGTTACCAAAAATGGGGTTTTTCTTGTACTTTCGGTTTTGATGAATTTCGAGCTAGAAAATGAGTTTATTTTTGAAATCTAAGTTCATATTTGAAATCCTTGTGAAAAATCACTTGGGACATTGTCCAATCTTTCGAAACTCAGTGGGCTTTTAGTTGGATTTAATTTCCAGTTTTGAATTATATTTTTGGTGTTCTTGATAAAAAAAACTTTGAAAATCATGCATTTAATCCTTGTTTATTTGATGTTTTGATGAATGCATGTATGGAAATTGAAGTACCTGGTGTTTGTGTGTTGTGTAGGAAGTGATTGGATCCCTGGGGGTTGAGAACAGGGATCCAAAAGGCAAAATTTGGCCATTTTCGGGTTGCAAAAACTCAAAAAACTCTGGGTTTTTTCACCCAGCGTGCTGGACATTTTAGCCAGCGCGCTGGGTACCTGAACAGCAGGATTTTTGCAATCCTGCTGAAATTCCTGCAAACACTACTTACACCATAACTTTCTCATTTTAACTTGGATTTTGATGGTCTAAATACCGTTGGAAAGCTAAGACAAAGAGGAACACGCTAAAATTATTGGTTTTTCAAAATTAAGGCATATGATTTTTCAAAAATGGGTCGAAAGAAAAGGCTTGTTTATACAATGGTCATTTGTATAGTTATTTTCAGTCGTTTAGGTGTTGGATAGTCTTAACTCTTAATTTAAAGATTAAATACATCTAATATAACCTAGGTTGACACCAAAAAACTTCGGGAGGTATACTTGAATTCGGGTGTGAGTGTTTGGGTGGCGGGAGGTTTACTGGACTAGGAATACTGCGTGAAAGGTGAGTATACCTGATGATACTTTAAATTGCATTTCATTTCCTTTTATTACTGATTGATTGGCACTCATTGTGACTATATGGTGCCTTTGTACTATAATATCATGATATTTGTTGATATTCTTCACTCTTTGAACTTGTTCATCATGATATTGTCTTACTGATGCTTTCATTGATTCCTTTCGTGTGCTCTATGTCTTCATTTGATTTTTTAATGGTAAATGAGCTTTAAATAGCATGCTATTAGGATTAGAAGGTTTATAAATGAAACTATGGACTTTGTACTTGACTTGATTAATCTATTAGCTTGTCCCTATTCCTTGACCATTCTATACCGAGTCATTTTTGAATAAATAAAGTAGTGGTTGGTAACTAGGTCCCTTAATCGATTGGAGTGTGTGTGACTCACGGGGTTAGAAACCCTGGGGATGTCGGTATATGTTACTTGGCTTTGTGCGATACTTGGCTATGTGCAATGTTTGGCTATGTGCGATAGTTGGTTGTATGTGATACTTGGCTATGTGCGATGTTTGGCTGTGTGTGATACATCGTGGTTTAAGACCCTTGTGAGGTTATAACTATTGAGTTGGTGTGACGCGGCTCATTACCGACTGAACCTAGATCACTACTACTTAGTCGAGTGTTATTATCATTTGTTTAACTTTGGTATTTACCTGCATATAGTTAATCTTTCAGTGTTTCATATTTATATGTTTTTAAATACCAGTCGATTATATTTGGAAATGCAAAATAAATGTATCATCGGGGATTACTGTTATTTTCTTACACTCACCGTCCTTTTTATGATGGCGGGTGCAGAGCGATTGACCAGTAGGTCTGACAAGGAGAAGACCGGTGACTATCTCTAAGCTTGCGATGCACTTTTGCTTTGACTGTAGGTTCTTTTTGATATTTTGTTGTATTATTATATTATGTCTTTCAGATACTGTTTCAGCTGTATATTTGGTGTTAAGTGATAGATTCCTGACTTTATTATAACTTTTACACTGTTATACTTGACTTCATGATATATCTTTGTGATGTCATTTCTTGGTTTTTCCACACTTAGGGTAACTTAAATAGCTTCCGCATAAATCACTAATCACTTCCACATAAATATTAAGACTTCCGCTAGTATTAACTAATTTAATAAAAAAATTATTAACTCTAAAATTCATAATTCGATAGGACTAGTGTATTACTTATCCTGAACATGAGGAATGAGATGAATGGGTTGTAAAGGCTGACTAATATATAGTTAACTCCTGCTAGGATATGATTAGGGCTTAATTACGGGATTAGGCCAAGCGGTGCCCTAGATTAAGGGAGGGGTCATCACAGTTGGAATCAGAGCATAGGCTTTAGAACCTTAGGGACAGAGTATAGAGTTGTCTAAAATTGTGATACTAACTTCACAATTGGTATCAGAGTCAACGCTCTTGATAAGTAATACATAAAATTGAATAAGACACAAATCTTAGAAGTTGAAACCAGATGATCCTTGCCTAGGAATTATTTTTTTGGGATTTGAGTGAAAGTGAGTTAGGGATTAGTATATATATACTATCATTTTCAATATGTATATGTATATATGCGGTATACTTTGTAGTAGCTGATAGGAGATTGTTGTCAACATGCAGACGACGATGACGGACGCACGTGAGACATGCGATGTGGGTGCAAGCAGTAGTCAGCCTCCTACTACATCAAACGAGGGCTAATAGAGGTTGGTGGATTGAGTAGCGGCATAAGGGACAGTAGATGGCTGATTTCATGACCTTCATGACAGCATAGATCACTGCACTTACTCAGTCTGTCGCCACTACTCTTGCGACTACTACACCTCCGACGACCGGACCTACTACTGTACCATCCGCCATTCCAACAACTGCGCCCGTACCAGATCGCCTATTATTCAGGGCACGGTAGCGATGCCGACTCTTCCAGTAATGACCATTTCGATGGCATAGGTAGCAGAGATGACTCCGACTCTGACTCCCACACCTTCAAGCTCAGCAGTAGGAGTTTAGCTGGTGAAGGATTTTCTCCGCCTTCAGTCAGTGTACTTCGATGAGAAAAGAGACTTCGAGAAGATTGGGGATGGATATTATCACAAGAGAAGCTACATTGAATTCTGGGGATCGAGGATAGACTACGTCCAGATTTGTCTTCTTATACACTGCAGAAAGACGCCAACGTCTAATGGCGCACCACAATAGCTACTGATGGAGACTACGGGTCATGGAAAGCGCTCAAGGAGAAGTTCTACCGGTAGTACTTCTCGCCAGCAGTCATGATGTGGCAGATGTGTCAGTTATGCAGTATCGGGACAGATACGGGTATCTGAGGCAGTTTGCTAAACATTTGGTCCGAGATGAGTTGGGGGATGTGTATCACTTTGGGGTTGGTCTGAGAGCAGTCTCGGCTACTACGTGATCAGCATAGGCACTAGGTCACATAGCGAGATCTACAAACACGCACTCTCCCACGAGACATACTATCTGAGTCAGACCTTGTCTACTGAGCAGATAGGAGATTACTATCGAAGGAGACAAATGGGTAAAGGAAAAAGGAGAGAAGACACGCGATCCAGAGGGACGAGGCACCAGTTACATATGCTCCTTCAGTAATGAGCACACAACTAGTATCACGACATCAGTCACATGGTTTTCAGAGTGGAGATAGTGGGACACATTGTTGCATACTGTCCATAGCTGACGAGTAGGCCATGTGACGAGGGACAGAGGTTATGTTACCATTGCAGGCAATTAGGGCATATCGCAGCGTATTGTCCTCATTTGACGAGCATGCCACTTGGTGATGCATACCTACTTTTACGAGAGAGAGCCCACGTTGTTGCAGCTCCGAATCCTGAGCAGATGTGACAACCGATGGCGGGTAAGAGTTATTTTTGTATCTTGGCAATTGATTTATATTGTTAGGTCTATAGTTTAGATATGACTTGAGGAGACTCTAGGTGAGTTTAGGGACATGAATTGACTCTACGTGAGTCACGGGCATAGTTAACTCTTAGTGAGTCAGTTGTTAAACGACTCTGGTGAGTTAGTCGTTGAACGACTCTGGTGAGTCAGTTGTTAAAAATTACTGTGTGAGTAGTGGCGAGGGATTTTATGTGATTACACCCTTCGAAGTATCGTAGATATTTAGCTATGTGCGACAACTTTGTATGGGACAACTTTCAAAGGGAGGAGCCAAATATATGTTATGCCTCTAACTTTGTGTAAACCTTTCCTTTGAAAGGATATCTACATTGACTCTGTGTGAGCATATATTTCGAAGTTGTGGATAAGGTTATGTGTTAGGACTCTGTATGAGCCTAGATTCTTTGTGGGTATGATTGGGTGGTGTGCAAAGATTCTCAGCGAGCATGAGTTTAAATTATGTGAGAACCTAAGCAGAGTAAAACTGTATGCCACGACTCTGTGTGAGTCCTTTAAAAAAATGATATGGAGTTGTGTGCGCGAATTCTAGGTGAATCCAGTATCTACCTTATCACTCTAAGTGGGTCCGTAAATTCAAGCAAGATATCGAGCTGTGTGCATACTCTGTATGAATTCGATATCCCCAAAATGATTCTGTGTGGAGTATGTAATTTATGGGACAACTATAGACTGGTTAGGTTAACTGTGTGCCCACCAGTTTGAGAGTTAGTATCACCTACTCACGTTGGAACGAGTCCACGTGAGTGAGGTTTAAGGGATGGGGAAAATAGTACATCCCTACGGTGTGCACTTTAGTAAGGTTCCTCGAGTTAAATCTAATTTCGAGGACGAGATTTTCATTTTTTTGGGAACATTTGTCACGGCCCAAAATTTTAATCCTAGATTTTAGTTGTAATCAGGCTCACCGACCCATGACGTGGGACGCGTGTAAAATACATACACCGACCGAGGCACGTGGTCGAGATATATTGTATTTTTGTATTGGTTATATGCCTAATGTAATGTAATGTGTAGACCTACTAAGTCGATTTGTACAGTGTAGGTGTCAAGAAGAGAGTGAGGACACGGCTGGAGTTGCGTGCGAGCCGAGGAACCAAATAGTTGGTAATTTGGTAAGTATTGTCTAATATTAATATGAATTTATAGAATATTCTTATAACTTAAGAAAATTATTTATAAGCCTATGGTTATAATTATTAATGTGAATCAAATCAAAGTCCTATAGTTTGATTTAAAAATCTAGAACATTTAGACTTACCTCGGGATACACACTAGTACACACTCCCATATTGTTGTGTCATGTATCTGTGTCACATGGCTGAAAAATTAGTGGGTGTAGGAGTCAATTGGAGCCATTGGATCAACATTGGATCATGGGAGTGCACACCTAGATCAAAACTCCACTATATATACCATTTTCTTCTCAAACTTTGCATTCCATTGCATGGTTTTATAAACTGAAAATCCAAAGCTGGAGAAATCCTTCTTGGCTGGAAATTTAGGATCTAATAGAGGGTTTTTATCATGAAGAATTGGAGGATCAAAACACCATTTAATAGCTACAATTTTGGGTAAGATTTTATTCATTTTAATGCATTCCCATCTCATGCATTCAATTTGTAATGTTCTTGAGTTCAAATTATGGGGCTTTTTAGTTGTGATGATTTCAAAGTATTCTATGATTGTTTATATGCATGTACAAGCTTTGATTTTCATTTATCAATTTTCATTTTTGAATTTTATAAGTTGTTGCCAAAAAGGGGGTTTTCTTGTAATTTCGGTTTTGATGAATTTCGAGCTACAAAATGAGTTTATTTTCGAAATCTAAGTTCATATTTGAAATCCTTATGGAAAATCACTTGGGAGATTGTCCAATCTTTCGAAAATTAGTAGGCTTTTTAGTTGGATTTAATTTCTAGTTTTAAGTTATGTTCTTGGTGTTCTTAATAAAAAAAAAAAACTTTGAAAATCATGTCTTTAATCCTTGTTTATTTGATGTTTAGATGAATGCATGTATGGAAATTGAAGTGCCTGGTGTATGTGTCTTGTGTAGGAAGTGAATGGATCCCTGGTGGCAGAGAACAGGGATCCAAAGGGCAAAGTTTGGCCATTTTCTGGTTACAAAAACTTAGAAAATTCAGGGTTTCTGCACCTAGCGTGCTGGACATTTTAGCTAGCGCGCTGGGTACCTGAACAGTAGGATTTCTGCAATCCTGCTGAAATTCCTGCAAAAACTACTTATACCATAACTTTCTCATTTTAACTTAGATTTTGACACTCCATATACCGTTGGAAAGCTAAGAAAAAGAGGAACAACCTAGAACCATTAGTTTTTCAAAATTAAGTTATATGGCTTTTCAAAAATGGGTCAAAAGAAAAGGCTTGTTATACAATGGTCATTTGTATAGCTGTTTTGGGTCGTTTAGGTGTCAGATAGTCTTAACTCTTAATTTGAAGACTAAATACATCTAATATAACCTAGATTGATGCCAAAAAACTTCGGGAGGTATACCTGAATCTGAGTAAGAGTGTTTGGGTGACGGGATGCCTATTGAACTAGGAATACTGCGTAAAAGGTGAGTATACTTCATGATACTTTAAATTGCATTTCATTTCCTTTTATTACTGATTGATTGGCAGTCTTTATGACTATATGGTGCCTTTGTACTATAATATCATGATATTTTTTGATATTCTTCACTCTTTGGACTTGTTCATCATGATATTGTCTTGCTGATGCTTTCATTGATTCCTTTCATGTGCTCTATGTCTTCATTTGATGTTTTTAATGGTAAATGAGCTTTAAATAGCATGCTATTAGGATTAAAAGGTTTATGAATGAGACTATGAACTTTGTACTCGACTTGATTAGTCTATTAGCTTATCCCTATACCTTGACCATTCTATACTGAGTCATTTTTGAATAAATAAAGTAGAGGTTGGTATCTAGGTCCCTTACTCGATCGGGGTGTGCGCAACTCACAGGGTTAAAGACCCTGGAGATGTCAGTACATGTTACTTGGTTGTGTACGATATTTGGTTGTGTGTGATACTTGGCTATATGCGATGTTTGGTTGTGTGCAATACACCAGGGTTTGAGACCCTTGTGAGGTTATGACTATTGAGTTAGTGTGATGCGGCTCATTATCGACTGGACCTAGATCACTACTACTTAGTCGAGTGTTATTATCATTTGTTTAAGTCTAGTATTTACCTGCATCTGGTTAATCTTTCAGTGTTTCATATTTATATGCTTTTAAATACCAGTCGATTATATTTGGAAATACAAAATAAATATATCATCGGTGATTACTGTTATTTTCTTGCACTCACCATCCTTTTTATGACGGCAGGTGTAGAGTGATTGACCAGTAGGTCAGGCAAGAGAAGATCGGTGACTATCTTTGAGCTTATGGCGCACTTCTGCTTTGATTGTAGGTTCTTTTTGATATTTTGTTGTATTATTATATTATGTCTTTCAGATATTGTTTCAGTTGTATATTTGGTGCTGAGTGATAGATTTTGGACTTTATTATGACTTTCAAACTATTATACTTGGCTTCATGATATATCTATGTGATGTCATTTCCTGGCTTTTCCACATTTAGGGTAACTTAAATAGCTTTCGCATAAATCACTAATCACTTCCGCATTAATATTAAGACTTCCGCTAGTATTAACTAATTTAATAAAAAATTTTAATTAACTCTAAATTTCATAATTTGATAGGACTAGTGTATTACTTATCCTGAACACGAGGAATGAGATGAATGGGTTGTAAAGGATGACTAATACATAGTTAAGTCCTGATAAGATAGGATTAGGGCCTAATTACGGGATTAGGCCAGCCAGTGCCTTAGATTAAGGGAGGGGCCATTACAACAGGTCTAGACCGAGCGTATCCAATTACTTGGGAAATTGGGGCCATCATAGCCACATTCTGCTATTCCAAAGAAACGTGCCAAACCGTTAAATGGGGTTGGTCCTAGTGTTTTGGAGCCAATAAATAAATATTACACGGGCACGGCATTAGTTCTGCCAACGGTGTAATGACCCGTTATAATTATAACACCGTTATTTAATTATTTCAAATTAGGACGCCAACTCGGACGATACGTAGACGCGCGAATAGGCTAGGCATGACCCGAACCTAGGTATTGACTATGTATTGGTGTTTTCTTGAGTTTATGTGATGTATTAGAATTATTATATTGTGATGTTAATCATCGTAGGTGTGTATTTTGAAAATTTATTGTCGGGCAAGTTGAGAGCCGAGGTTCTGTTTCGGGAAACACACCAATGCGAGGGTATGGTAGCCGTGAGGCCGGGCGTTGGAGTTAGAATAGAAAATCATAAATGACTATAGTTAGGATTTGATAAATGAGATTTAAATAAAAACCTTAGGCTAAGTGAATAAATTGGGGTACACAAAGTATGGAACTGCCTCCGGATGCGTACAGAACGCAGGGCACGGGGAGCTAGGTAGTTGGGAAGTTATTATTTACCATTTTATGAAATTTATTTAATGGCTTGGATAGGTTATATATAAGTTAAATCAAATGGATTAAATAAGTCCTATAGTTGTAGTTGAATAAATCAGCACACCTAGGATGGACCTTGAGACACACAACAGATGTGATACAAGGCAATTAGTGTCATGATAAGGATCCAGGATGTAAGTGACACCAACTTAACAGTGATTGTTAGATCAGTCTCGAGATGCGTGTGCACATTAGATTATAAAACCAACTATATATATAAACCCCATAATCGTTCCAACATGAAAAAAATCAGAGAAGAAATTGAAAGAAAAATTAGAGGAGATTGGGTGTTCAAACACAAGATCTAAGGTAATCTACTCTTACTCCCTTTGTGTTTATGCACGTAAGTTTTTTTTAAGGTTTTGAAGAGATACTCAGATTTTTGACATGCACACTAGTTTGTGGAGGTATTTATGCTTAGGAAGTGTGTATTCAACAAATAAAACATGTTTGACTCGGATTTGTAAGGATTTGAGACCAATGTGGGGATTTCAGATTTTTACACATGCACACCTTGATTCGTTATTTTAAGTGTAAAATGTGTTTAATCGGTGTTTTGGAGAAGGAAGCTATGTTGTTAGAGTGTATATGAGTTTGAAGTGTTACGAACGAGCTTAGATCAGATTTCAGTTTTTGAAATTTCTGGGCAGAGCAAAATTAGCGCACTATATGATGAACATTAGCGCACTAATCACTTGGGGAAGATGATGACCTTCGTGCATGAACAGTGCACGAAGATCAATTAGCGCGCTAATACCCTAGCTTAGCGCGCTAATACCAACCTGAACTTTAATTAAAATATAAAATCGAGCCTAACTGATGATAAATCTATTTCATTGACCAATAAACCCTGAGATTAGATCTTAGGAGTCACGGGACAGTAGTTGGAGTCGGGGACTAGCCAGGGGTTGGATCGGGGGTATTTTTTGGAATTTTTTAGCGTGGTTTGAGGTATGTAAAACCCAACTGAGCACCACTACTGCATTTACTTATTGTTATTTCATTTGAGTTATGAATTATTGATAATCTACGAGTCCATTCTTACTGGGACGGTTGAGTTTTCTATCTATGTATCCCAGGGGTTGTGTGGTCGCTTACTAGGTGTGTGGTCTAGGTCACAGTCGTAGGGTCGATGGTGTAGGCCACGACAGGGCTCCTTGTCCTCAGTACACATCTTGGATTGCTGGTTTACACACATTTGTATATCCTTGTGTTTAAATTCATGCGATGAGGAGTTTTGAGCAGTTGTCTGCATTTTTCCTTCCTTCCGCATGTTTATTTAACACTATCTATTGATTGTCATTTACATTCTTTAATCATGATGCGTGGTGGTTTTCTTTGGGACTTTACTTACTGGGCTCGTCATCTGGTTTTTGTGATGGCTGAGTTCATATCCTAGTATCAGCAGGGGTAAGGGGATTTTTGGCGATTACATCTGACTTATATACGCCGAGGTCTACTGGTGCGTGTGTTGATATTTATACTTTTGATATTTTGTATCATATTTTGGGGTTGGGAGACTGTATTCGACACCTGTATTTGTATACATATACTTTTATAGTTGATCACCTGTATGCACAGTACTACCGGGATTTCCACTATAGGATGAATCAGTATACTTTATATGTTCTTTTGATAATGTAAAGACTTCCACTGTAATTTCATTATACCGGTTGAATAGTTAAATGGAATCTAACTGTTAAATCTAAAACTATATGTAATCTATAGAATCATTTGACAAGAAACTTAAAGCTGACAGAAAAATGATGAGTACAGTGACGACGTGGCGTAGAGCTTCAGTGTACTAAGGCGGGGAAGTGGTCGTCACGGGGCGCCCTCGAATTTGAGGTCATCACAGCTTGGTATCAGATCGAGAGTATTGAGGAATCTCGGGATAAAAACTTTTCAAGAGCATAAACTTTAAAAAAAAATTTAGATGTGGAAACCCGATGAATTGCCTAGAACTTTTAGTTGGGAAGCAATGAAAGTGGGTAGATTTAGGATTGATATGTGATATATGTATTGTTGTATATATATATATACTATACGCATACATATATTGGGAACTAATCTGGACACAAAAATCGATGCAGACCACTATGGACGGACAGACTCCTACTACTACCCCTCCGACTACTCAACAGGAGCTTGGGGAGACCAGTGATCACATAACTAGAAAGGTAGCTGATCTACGGGCCATGGTGCAAAAAGTTACGGATCAGCAGTTATTACAGTAGGCACAGATGGTAGAGCTTATGGAGTATATACGAGGCTCGAGGATACCTGCAGTGGTACTAACTACTGAGTTAGTTACACCTATCGCTCCAGCCACGTTAGCACCAGCAGTTGACATATAAGCAGCAGGGACTGAGACATTGATAGAGAAAGATTAGCCTGTTGTGGTACCAGCAGATACTACCGAGATGACGCCTTCTACTGCAGAGCAATAGGTAGTTGTTTCGACCGCCAGGAGTAGGATGTCAGAGGCAGCGAAGATGGTGAAGGGTTTTATGAGGTTCAACCCCACTTACATTATTGGGGTTAGTTATCCAGGGATTGTGGGGCGTTGATTGATGACATACCGACGACTACACCAGTTGTTAGAGGTACTAAAGGCAGATCAGGCACGTATTTCAGGGAACTATTTGATAGGCCAGGTAGCAGTTTGGTGGACGACCTATACCGACACTCATTCCTTACCGTCTGCGTGGGCAAAGTTTCGACAGTTGTTTCTTAATGAGTATATTTCCACCGAGGTGCAGTTGAGGCTTAGAGAGCAGTTCCTAGCACTAAAATAGGGTACCATGACAGTATCACAGTACATGAAGAGATTCAGGTACCTTATGATGTATGCCATGGACGTGGCAAACACTAAGAGACTCCAGATCTATTTCATCAGGTGATTGGATGAGAGGATTGGTGGTGTGATTGTTGCGAGTGGAGTTGAGACTTTACAAGCTATTTATGATAAAGCATTGGCTCGTGAGACATACCTACGACATAGGGGTGAGCTAATGGACAGGTCTAGGCAGAGCTCTCGGTCTGAACAGAGGCTGAAGAGACAAAGGGATCAGTCTGACTGATAGAGGCAGGATCAGGGTCGACGAGATAGGCGTCCTGAGCAGCGGGGAAGAGATGAGAGGCAGGTGGTGTATGCTATTACATCTGCACCTGTCGAGTAGCAGTGACAGCATCCTCAGAAGTAGTACTAGGACAGAGATCAGGGTGGCCGTGACAAGGGTCAGAGGGACCGGGGTCAGGGTCAGAGATCTAATGATAAGCAGACGAGGAGACGAGAGACGTGCAGATGTTTTAGGTGCGGTCAGAGGGTACATTTAAGGTCCGAGTGTAGAGCACCATCACCACGACGAGATCAGGGTCCAGATAGGGACACAGTGCATGTAGTGGCACAGCCAGACTCAGGAGCTACGAAGCAATTAGTCAAGGGTATGTTATTTATTCACAGTAGACTTATTCATGCCATGTTTGATTCGGGTAGTACATTATCTTTTATTGCTGGCGTTTAGTTGGGGAGTTAGGGTTAGACACACACACACTTGGGATTCATCTTGTTCTCAGCATGGCTGTTGGGGATAAGATTTACCCTAACTAGATAGTTTGAGACGTCATGATTGAGGTTGTCGAACATCAGTTTCCAGCTGATATCCGAGTACTGGAGTACTTAGAGTTTGATGCGCTCTTTGGGATACACTAGCTGTCGGCTTACCATGCACGGATAGACTGTTTCGAGAAGAGGGTAGAGTTTAGTGTTCTGGGGTTGCCAAACTTCTCATTTAACAGGATCGCATCTGAGCTACCTATTACGAGAGGTAGATTAGCGACTACTCAAGAGATGGAGGAGTTCACAGCGATTATTGAGCCCAAGACCAGAGTATCCGTTAGGATTGAGGATGTACCAATAGTCCGAGAGTTTGCTGATGTCTTTCCAGATGACCTACCCGGATTACCACCACCACAGTCAATAGAGTTCATTATAGAGTTGATATCAGGGACCCAGCCTATATCTAGCAGACCTTATCGGATGTCACGTATGGAGCAGGAGGAGGTCAGGAAATAGCTAGAGGAATTGTTGGCGAAGGGATTCATTCACGCAAGTATGTCACCGTGGGGAGCGCTAGTGTTATTTATGAAGAAGAAGGATGGATTGATGAGGATGTTTATACACTATTGGAAGCTGAACCAGGTGATAATCAAGAATCATTACCCACTTCCGAGAATCGACGATCTATTAGACCAACTGATGGGTGTACAGTTTTTCTCGAAGATCGACTTACGCTCGGGATATCACCAGTTACGAATTCGAGAAGATGAAATCAAGAAGACTGCTTTTAGTACCAGATACGGGTTGTTTGAGTTCACGGTATTACTATTTAGGTTGACGAACGCTCCAACAGTTTTCATGGATCTGATGCATCGAGTACTGAAACCCTATTTAGACAGATATGTAATAGTCTTCATCGACGATATATTGATATACAACCTGACGAGAGAGGATCACGAGAGTCATCTATGATCAGTACTAATGACGTTGAGGGAACATCGACTGTATGCAAAATTCAGCAAGTGTGAATTTTTGATGAGGGAAATGAAATTTCTGGGACATGTTATCAGCAGTCAGGGCATCTCTGTGGAGGGAGACAAGATTAGAGCGGTGATTGAATGGAAGACACCAGAGACTGTTGTTGAGATAAGGAGTTTCTCGGGTCTAACAGGATACTACTGGCGGTTTGTACAAGATTTCTCCACGATTTTGGCACCAATGACGAGGCTGACAAAGAAGAATGTTCCTTTTGAGTGGTCTGAGGAATGTGAGCGGGCATTTCTGGAGTTGAAGAAGAGATTGTCTTCTGCACTAGTATTGACAGTACCTTAGCCAGGAAAGAGTATGACAATTTACACTGATGCTTCGAGGACTGGACTAGGATGTGTTTTGATGCAGGAGGGACGACTAGTGGCTTACTTATCCAGACGATTATGACCACATAAGCGTAACTAACCCGTACACGATTTAAAGTTAGCAGCAGTTATGTTTGCGCTGAAGGCATAGAGACACTACCTATATGGAGAGAAGTTTGTCCTTTACACTAATCATCAGAGTCTATGCTACATTTTCACACAAAGAGATCTTAATATGCGTCAGAGGAGATGGTTAGAGTTGCTGAAGGACTATGACTTCGCGATTGAGTATCATCCCGACAAGGCCAATGTGGTGGCGGATGCACTAAGCAGATGCGGAGTTAACAGCTAGACTGTTGATCGACACATGGGTCTGCTAGAGGTAACATCGGTTATGGGCATGTCAGACATTCCAGGTACGCCTGATGTACAAATCTGTGGTCAGATGAGAGTGCCGATAATATCACTAGAGCGGGTAACGGAGTGTTAGAGGGTTGATGGGCTTTATGAGTGGTTTAGTGGATTGGCATGGAATCCCAAGTGTACTGATTGGACAAAGACAACAGATCGATGTTTGCGGCACAAAGGTCGACTTTGGCTACCAGCAGTGCCAAAGATCCGAGATAGTATATTAGAAGATGCTCACCGGTCGCGTTATACAGTTCATCCAGGCAGAACCAAGATGTACCACGACTTGCAAAGATCATTTTAGTGGTCGGGGATGAAGGTTGATGTTGGCGAGTATATTCGAGGGTGTCATATATGTCAGCAGGTGAAGGCGGAGCATAGGTGACCTGGGGGATTGTCGCAGCTGTTACCCATTCCTCATTGGAAGTGGGAACACCTTACCATAGATTTTGTCAGTGGATTACCACAGACTTTGAGGCGATACGATGCAATTTGGGTGGCGATAAATAGACTGACAAAATCGGTTCACTTTATACCAGTTTCGATGCGACATACGTTTCCTCAGTTGAGCAGATTTTTCGAGCAGGAGATTGTAAGATTGCATGGAGTGTCGGTCTCCATAGTATCCGATAGGGATCCCAAGTTCACTTTGAGGTTCTGAGGAGCGATGCAGGAGCAGTTTGACACTAGGTTGCTGTTCAGCACAGCTTATCATCCTCAGACAGATGGCCAATCAGAGAGATTGATTCAGATTTTAAAGGATATGCTGAGGGCTTGCATTCTGCAGTTTAGAGGTTCGTGGGAGGATTACTTATCACTATGTGAGTTTGCCTATAATAACAGCTATCAGGCAAGTATCGGGATGCTGCCATTTATGGCACTGTATGGGAGGCCCTACAGGTCACCAACGTGTTGGGTAGAGCCAGAGGATATAATTACGATAGGGCCGGAGATAATTGTTGATCACACAGAGAAAATTCGACAGATTCATCAGAGGCTTCGAGCGGCACAGGATAGGCAGAAGAAATATGCGGATAAATACCACGAGAGTCTGAGCTATTAGGTTGGCGATATGGTTTATCCGAAAGTTTCTCCTTGGAAAGGCCAGTAGAGGTTTGGGATTAAGGGGTAATTGACGCCGAGATATATCGGACCTTACCGGGTTGCAGAGAGGATTGGCAGTGTGGCGTACAAATTAGACCTACTGGCGGAGTTAGCAGGGATTCATCCTACCTTCCACATTTTGATGTTGCGATTGGCTAGGACCGGACCACGATCCACGGTTGATGTGTGACAAGTTAATGTTTAGCCTGACGTAACTTACGAAGAACGACCATTGGCAGTATTAGATCATAAGATCCAGACTCTCAGGAACAGGGAGATATTGAAAGTACTTGTATGGTGGCAGCATCACGGTATGAAGGGACTTACCTGGGAGTTGGAGTAGACCATGCGAGAATGTTATCCCCATTTATTCCACGGTATATTTTGACTAACTCAAATTTCGGGACGAAATTTCTTTTAGTTGGGAAGAATTGTAACGACCCGTTATAATTATAACACCGTCATATTAGGACGCCAGCTCGGACGATACGTAGACGCGCGAATAGGCTAGGCATGACCCGAACCTAAGTATTGACTATGTATTGGTGTTAATCATCGTAGGTGTGTATTTTGAAAATTTATTGTCGGGAAAGTTGAAAGCTGAGGTTCTGTTTCGGGAAACACACCAATGCGAGGGTATGGTAGCCGTGAGGCCGGGCGTTGGAGTTAGAATAGAAAATCATAAATGACTATAGTTAGGATTTGATAAATGAGATTTAAAGAAAAACCTTAGGCTAAGTGAATAAATTGGGGTAAACAAAGTATGGGACCACCTCACGATGCATGTCGGATGCGGGGCACAGGGAGCCGGGTAGTCGGGAAGTTAGGTGACCCTATTTACCATTTTATGGAATTTATTTAATGGCTTGGATAGGTTATATATGAGTTAAATTAAATGGATTAAATAAGTCCTATAGTTGTAGTTGAATAAATCAGCACACCTAGAATGGACCTCGAGACACACAACAGATGTGATACATGGTAGTTGGTGTTATGATAAGGATCCAGGATGTAAGTTCACCAACTTAACAATGATTGTTAAATCAGTCTCGAGATACGTGTGCACATTAGATTATAAAACCAATTATATATATAAACCTCATGATCGTTCCGACATGAAAAAAATCAGAGAAGAAATTGAGTGAAAAATCAGAGAAAAGAAGGAGATCAGAGCTGAGGTGAGAAGGAGAGGAGATTGGATGTTCAAACACAAGATCTAAGGTAATCTTCTCCTACTCCCTTTATGTTTTATGCATGTAAGTTTCTTTTTGTGGGTTTTGAAGAAATACTCAAATTTTTGACATGCACACTGGTTTGTGGAGGTATTTATGCTTAGGAAGTGTGTATTCAACAAATAAAACATGTTTGACTCAGATTTGTGAGGATTTGAGACCAATGTGGGGATTTCGAATTTTTACACATGCACACCTTGATCCGTTAATTTAAGTGTAAAATGTGTTTAATCGGTGTTTTGGAGAAGGAAATTATGTTTTTAGAGTGTATGGGTTGTTGCATGATGATTTTGAAGTGTTAGGAATGAGCTTAGATCAGATTTCAGTTTTTGAAATTTATGGGCAGAGCGAAATTAGCGCACTCTATGATGAACATTAGCGCGCTAATCACCTGGGGAAGATGATGACCTTCGTGCATGAACAGTGCACAAAGATCAATTAGCACGTTAATACCCCAGCCTAGTGCGCTAATACCACCCTGAACTTTAATTAAAATATGAAATCGAGCCTAACTGATGATAAATCTATTTCATTGACCAATAAACCCTGGGATTAGATCTTAGGAGTCATAGGATAGTAGTTGGAGTCGGGGACTAGACATGGGTTGAATCGGGGGTAGTTTTTGGGATTTTTAAGCGCGAGGTACGTAAAACCCAACAGAACACCACTACTGCATTTACTTATTGTTATTGCATTTGAGCTGTGAATTATTGATAATCTACGAGTCCAATCTTACTAGGACAGTTGAGTTTTCCGTCTATGTATCCGGGGGGTTGTGTGGTCGCTTACTAGGTGTGTGGTCTAGGACACAATCGTAGGGTCGATGGTGTAGGCCACGACAGGGCTCCTGGTCCTCAGTACACATCTTGGATAGCTGGTTTACACCCATTTGTATATCCTTGTGTTTATATTCATGCGATGAGCTTTGAGCAGTTGTCTGCATATTTCCTTCCTTCCACATGTTTATTTAACACTATCTATTGATTGTTAGTGACATTCTTTAATTATGATGCGTGGTGGTTTTCCTTGGAGTTTTACTTACTGGGCTCGTCATCTGATTTTTATGATGACTGAGCGCAGATCCTAGTACTAGCAGGGGTAAGGGGATTGTGATTACATCTGACTTATCTACACCGAGGCCTGCTGGTGCGTGTGTTGATATTTATATTTTTAGTATTTTGTATTATATTTTAGGGTTGGGAGACTGTATTCCACACCTGTACTTGTATAGATACACTTTTATAGTTGATCGCCTGTATGCACAGTACTGCAGGGATTTCCACTATAAGTTGAATCAGTAAACTTTATATGTTCTTTTGATAATGTAAAGACTTTCGTTGTAATTTCATTATAAAGGTTGAATAGTTAAATGGAATCTAACTGTTAAATCTAAAACTATATGTAATCTACCGAATCATTTGACAAGAAACTCAAAAGTGACAGACAAATGATGAGTACGAGTGACGTGGCAGAGGCTTCAGGTGCTAAGGCAGGGAAGTGGCTGTCCACGGGGCGACCTCAGAATTTGGGGCCGTCACAAACGGTGTTGGATTTGGATTTCTTCGACAATGCCAATCTACCACTCCGTTCATTCTTTACTGAAAATGGGTTGGACATCATTCCTTGGATTCACGAGCAACTATTATGAGCCACTAGTGCATATTTTCTACACAAAGTCGAAAAAGTTGGCAAACTTTTCATTGAAGTCTCTTGTTGCTGGCAAAATGATTCACCTCATTCTGGAACGTCTTGCTCGCATCTTCAATATTCCTCTCCATTATGCCACTATTTCCCTATCCGACTTCATCCATGATCTGGGATATAATAGGCTTAATGCTAATAACAGTATGTGTCAACTTACGAACATGACGATTGTTCCATCCACTGCCACTGACACGGCGTTTTGGCTAATCCTGCATCTGCTTCACAAAGTTCTTACAAAAGTGGTTATGTCGCATGGTGGAAGCAAGAACCATGTTACTCACATGGACTTGTATGTCATATGGGCTATCATGATGAAAGCAAATCTGAGTTTGCCATATCTTCTCCTTCACTATATGTTCTCCACACATAACACGACTAGATCTATGCCTTATGCATCTGTTTTTACTCGCATCTTTGAGGACTTTAAAGTCAATATCTTGCTAGGAGGATTGCTTAAACAAGTAACTGACAGGCTAGATGAAGCAAATTTGCAGAAAATGGGCTACAAATATCATTTACCTACTCAAAGTTGGGTAGGATGGAAGGAGGCTCTTCAAAACATAATATTAAGTGATTGGCCCAGTTGATACTGAGCGTGATGTATATGATTAGAGCATCATTTTTTTGAATCTTGGCACCGATGCTCCAGATCAAGGAGTAGATTAAGGAGCCGATCAAGGAGCTTCAAATGTTGATTCATACTTTCCTAGTGACATTAGAGAGTTTAGGCCCCAATATGTACCACCACCACCTGCACCGCAATCATCTTTCCAGCAACATGATCTTCAACCTCCCAAGGACATGCCTCCATTTGCTACATATTTACACTCCATCATGTCCATTCAGTTTGATGCTATCAATGTTCTGCTTACTTCTTTTGATAACACCCTCGCCGACTACACTGTGAGTCTTTGACATCTCGAGCAGATTCGTCCATCTAGGAGAAATGGTTAGCCTCGTCCTAGTCGTTAGTCTTAGGGGGAGATTAAGGAGATTAGGAGTCTTAGTTGCACATAGTTAGGGGGAGTATTAGTTTGATCATGTTAAGGGGAGTGTTTAGGATTATTCCATGAGTAAGAGTTCATTTTTCACATTAAATGTAAACTCTTAACTCTAGTTTATGTTTGTTTTTGCATGTGCCGCGTCATGCATCACACCATATCATTTATTTTGTGCACTTAATGCTATGACATGAATTTAGTGTAACTTTGTGTTATTATTTATGAATGGATAACATTTGGTTTAAACTTTCATCTTTCTTGTATCTATGTGTTTGAATGAAATAATGTAATAGGAGGAGTTTATGCACTTAATTATTTCCTTGAGCTTATACTTGATGCATATTGAAAGGGGGAGCCCTCATTTGGTATCATTTTTATAAAACGGGGGAGAATGTATTTGAACTCTATTCATTAGATTCATACCTTTGCAATTTTTCTATTGGTATCATGACCTTACATGCCCACTTTTTTATGTTATCAAACGGGGGGAAATATTAACTTTGAACTTGCAAATAGAACTTGATATGTGCTTAATATTTATCCTTTGTTTGTCCAGTTCACGTTGTTTGTTATCATAAAAAGGAGGAGATTATTGAACTGTGTTGTCATACTTACACTCCACCCAATATTTTGATGTCAACAAACAATGTGAAATGGTACTAACAAGTTTGTCAAGTATTTCAGCATATCAAAATTTGTTAGACTGACAAGTTCAAACGAAGTAGAAAAAATGACACCGAAAAAGCTTAATAAGTGATTAAGATAAGGAAAGGCACCGTAAAATATGTACGAAGTTATGTACGTCATTTGTAAGGTATAAGAGTTCAATTCCATAAGCCAAATGTATTAGAATCATGTATTTCATCAATTTTGGAGTTTTAATTACTTAAAGTCTTGAATTTTGAGATTTTCAATTTTGCGAGTTTCAAAATGTTTTAAATCATACAAATGTGTTTTATAGCATGTATTTGAGGTGGACAAACTATCAAAATTGATTTTGAATGCACCGGTATGTGTTTAGATGGCTTTTGGATTAACATTAAAAATATTTGTAGAAAAGCCCATATGTTTCGTGAAACCAGGAAATTCGATTTTTGAAGTTTTTGAAATTATCTGGGATTTCTAAACATATTTTATGGACCCTACTAAATACTTGTGAAGTGTTTTCAAAGGTTTACTAGAGTCGTAGGTCCGTTAAGGGGTCATTCTATAAAACTAGTAAAATATTTAATTTTAGGCCCCTATAAATGCGCTCCACATTAAGGTAAAGCGCACCACAGGACCTGGAGCGTGCCCCATGAAATGGTGGAGCGTGCTCCCTGTTTGCTTGACAGCTTCTTAAAAGCTTTCAATCCATACCTTTAATTGAATTGGTGGATTGTTTTGAACTCTTAGATCACCTACAACGGTTATACACCTTAAAAAGGGTTGTAGAACATAACAAAACACTAAGAACACATATTAAACTTCTCTTGCTCAAGCATACATACAAAAAGTGCTCATATATCATGATTTTGCAAGAAAAGTAAAGATCTAATACATACACTCATTTGGGGATTATTGGGGCTGGACTTATGCATATCAAGTGAGGTTAAAGGAAGTGTTCTAATGGTTACAACTCTTGTGCAAAACTGATTTTTGGATCTCACACTTGGGGTTGTAAGATTTCTTGATTACCTATACTTTTTGTGCTTAATCTTTATCTTTTCGTTAAAAATTTGTGTGGGAATCAAGTGTGAGTAATTTGAACATATTCAAATAGAGTTTTATACCTAACATTTAGTTTAGATATAACTTAAAACGGATTTGCACTTATTGAGCCTAAACTTGAACCATTAGTGTGCATGTGACATTAAAGAACCACATTGAGCTTAATATATACTTATTATTTTGGTTTCATTGAAGTGTGTGTAAAACACAACTAAAAGGGGTTGTACTTAAACTTGATTTTCTATTAACCCAAAATATTGAGTGCACTTGTTTAAACTTAATAGTGACTTTTCATAGGGCACTACATTGACTTGAAACCTACTTGTGCTTAATCTATACTTGATTTTATGGTTCATGCTTATGTTGTTTTAACAATATATTTACAAGGGTCTTGTTCTTAATCTAAACTTGTCTGTGACCTGAGGTTTTAATTGCATAACTTAGAGCTTAAAATTGTATCATCACTTGTGCATCAATTAGTCATTCATTGGGATCAAGTTGAGCTTAATCTATACTATTCTTAATTGGTTTTAATATTGAGAGTTAGCTTATAAAAACTTAATTTTATAAGGCATCTCAATCGGTGAAGTCTCACTTGCATCGATTTATTTTAGGATTACATTTGGCTTATGAGAGGAGAACAACTTATACCGTTTTACCTTGTAAAATATACTTTCATTGTATTCATCAAACTTTGATTGTAAGACTTAGTGGGATCTAATTCGAAGGGAAAGACCTAGTTGAGGCTACGCAAAAACCCTAATTGAGGCTAGGTAGGTGGAAATCCTAGTTACGTCTAGGTGGTTATTTAAGACCTTATTGTGGTAAGGCATCTTGTAAAAGACCTAGTTAAGTCTAGACATTCACTAAGCTTGCGAGCTTAGTAAATGTAGGCCAGTTGGATCGAACCACTATAAATCCTAACCAGGGAGGTTAGGTTGTGGATGTAGATCGGCTGGATCGAACCACTATAAATCATGTGTCTCATTCCATCTCTTCTATCTCTTTCACATAGTATAGTTTCAATTCACTTGAATTATTCGACGCATTGCTTTTGTTCATTACTACTACACGTTTTCATTTAGCTCTACTCGTAAAGCTAACTTGGTGGATTAGTAAAGAAAGTCTTAAAAAGTATCATTTGTCCATCACACCCAATTCACCCCCTCCCTCTTGGGTGACCTTCAGTTGCATCATCAAATTTTCAAAAGTTGAAGAGGGTGCAATGGGGGCAACATGATTTTCAAATGGTTTCTTGATCAACGGTGGTAACCCCTCAGATGATGACACCGTTCTCTCGAATGTCTGAACCTCTAGTGGTGGAATGCTTCACAAAGGTATAACATCAATAGGATCTGCTCCTCCTTCAACCTTCTTCTTAATAGATTTGGGCGGAGGTTTCTGAGCCTTTGGCTTTGACGGTGGCTTGGATGTGGGCTTTTTCCTCATTAATTGAAGAAGAAAAACTACACATGCAGAGGATGATTCGCACAAAGTGCCAGTATAGAATACGAGTATGATCAGTTAGGGTATTTTGAATTAACCAAAGATGCCAACAACCCCTAATAACTTTCTCACCAACTCAAGATAAACATAATTAAAACAACCAAATCCCTACAAAATAGTCGTTTATCATTAATAAGTTCTCAACGACTTTATAATGAAAAAAAATGATAATTACTAAATAAATCAAAAAAATAAACAATAGCACAAACAATATATATCTCCTCCTTTTATTGGAATGCAAAGATAAATAAAACTTTATTAGTGTTTAAAAGGAAAAAATATATATCGAATATATCAAACAGTGCATGAACAAAGCCCTATCTCACCCCACAGCTTCTCGAACCAGTTAACATTCAATGGTTTAGTCAAAATATCAGCTAACTAATCATCAGTACTTATGTATTGAATGCATACCTCCTGTCTTTCAACTAAATCAAGAATGAAGTGATACCTCAGATCTATGTGCTTGGTGCGTGAGTGCTGAATTGGATTCTTGGATATGTCAAGGACACTCTTGTATCGCAGAACACCAATAGCTATTATAATAAGATATTGTAGTCGCATAACATTTGCTTCATCCATATCAGTTGAGTGCAGCAGCTCCCAGCAACAATCTATTCATCCTCTATTATTGATAGAGATATGGAGTTCTATTTATTGCTAATCCAAGAAATGAGACGAGTTCCAACAAAGAAGCATCACTAGATTTTCTTTTACAATCATCTACATTTCCTACTCAATCTGCATCACTGGATCTAACTAGAGAAATGTTAGAGTTAGCAGAATACCATAAACCTAAGTGGGTAGAACCTGCAATATAACGAAGGATTCTCTTGACAACAACCACATGTGTCTCCTTTGGAGAGGCTTGATATCAAGCACACAATCCTATACTAAAGGCAATATCTGGACAACTTGCTATTAGGTACAATAGGCTTCCAATAATGTTTCGGTATAATGATGGATCAATAGACTTCCCTTTGTCATCTTTGCTCAACTTCTATATGGATACTCATAGGAGTGCACATCTGTCTGACATGAGCTACACCAAACTTGTGAACAAGTAACGCTGAATATTTGTGTTGAAACACAAAGGTTCCCTTATTGGTCTGCTAGACTTGAAAGCCAAGGAAATAGATAAGGTCCCCTACCATACTAATCTCGAATTCACTTTGCATGCTAGTAACAAACTCAGTAACAAAAGCTGGTGCTAATGAGACAAAAACAATGTCATCAACATACACCAGAGCAATAAGAACAGCTTCAGACTTTCGTTTGACAAACAATGTTTTGTTAATGCTTCCTCTTGTGTAGCCCTGATTAAGTAGAAATTTTACAAGTCTGTCATACCAGGCACATATAGCTTGTTTCAACGCATATAGAGCTTTCTTCAACTTGTAAACATGATCAGGACGAGATAGATCCACAAATCCTTTTATGTTGTTCTGCGTATACCTCTTTTGTAATCACCCCATTTAAGAATGCACTTTTGACATCCATCTGATACAGTTTAAAATCAAGAGAATAGGCACTAGCAAGTAGTAATCGAATTGATTTAAGTCTAGCTACAGGAGCAATGTTTTCATCGAAATCAATACCTTTTACTTGAGTGTATCCTTGAGCCACTAACTTTGCTTTGTTCCTGACTACATCTCCTTGTGCATTAGACTTGTTTTTGAAAATCCACTTTATGCCAATAACATTGACATGATCGGGTCTTGGAACCAATGTCCAAACATCTAACCTTTGAAACCGATTCAGTTCCTCTTGCATAGCCATAAGCCAGTACTCATCCTGTAAAGCATCAGAAACATGCTTAGGTTCAATGGAAGAGACATAACATAATAACCCGGCTAACCTCTGGTAATCAACGTTGGTAGTATCTCATGTGACTACTCCATTATCAACTGAGCTGATGATATTATCAACAGGATGATTTTTCTATATTCTAGTATTGGGTTCTCTATTGGAACATGTTGGTACAATTTCAGATGTGATTGTTATTGCACCAACTTCACAGACATCTGTTGTACCAAACGTAGATGGCGTTGTTGTAACAACGTCGAGACATTCTGTACTTCATCATCTCCTTTTGCTTGATATTGAACTCTGATGGTATTTCATTGAACACTACATTAATAGACTCCATTACTTTCCCAGTGCTCTAGTTCAACACCCTATATGCTCGGCTAGTTGAGGAATATCCCAAAAATATTCCTTCATCACTTTTCTTGTCAAACTTCCCAAAAGGCATCTTATCCTTCAACACAAAGCACTTACAACTAAAAGGGTGAAAGTAACTGAGATTAGGGTTTTACACTTTTCCACAACTCATATGGAGTTTTGTGTATTATTAGACGAAGGTACGTTTTGTTGATCACATAACATGCAGTGCTAACAGCCTCGGCCCACAACTTTATAGCTAGCTCCTTTGATGTAAGCATGACTCTGGCCATCTCTAGTAGATGTTTGTTCTTCCTTTCCCCCATTCCATTCTGTTGAGGAGTAATGGGTGCTAAAAATTCTTGATGCACTCCATGCGTTCTGCAAAACTCATGAAAGTTTGAGTTTTCAAACTCCTTTCCATGGTCACTTCGAACTCTAATTAAGTGTTTTCCTGTGAACTTTTTTTTGTCATGAGCTTTAGACACAAAACTTGAAACTTGTCAAATGTATATGATTTTTCTTTAAGGAAAGCACCCAATTAAAATGTGAAAAATCATCTACATAAACAAGAATGTAACGATTACGAAAAATGCTGGCGACTTGAGTTGGACCCACCAAATCAATGTGGAGCAATTATAAGGTTGCTGATGTGCTACAACCTTAACAAATTTGTGACTTTCCCTTTTCTGCTTTCCCAAATGGCATGGACCATAAATTCTTCTGGTAGTGAGATGAAACCTTGGAAGTCCACGAACAACATCCATATTTGCAAGTTTGTGCATATGTCTGTAATGAACATGTCCCAACTTTTCATGTCATTCTTCGATGCGGTCAGTCTGGTTGTTGTAATAGACATTCTTTGGTTGTCATAACAGATAACAGTTATTGAAAATCTATCTCCAGTCATCACATGTTCTCCCTTAGAGTCATGAATTAGATATCTTTCTTTGGTGAAGTTCACATAATACCCCTGATCACATAACTGACTGATACTTAAAAGATTTCCCTTTGAGTTCTGCTACATGAAGTACATCTTCTATTATCAAAAAATCTTCAATTTTCAGTGTTCCTTTCCCAATGACTTGGCTTTGGACTCCATCTTTAAACGTGACATGACCTTCAACACATGACTGATAATTCTTAAGAAAATTTTTATCACCAGACATATGCTTAGAACATCCACTATCAAAGTACGACTCGATGCTCATCATGGATTTCAAGGATATGTGTGCTACATTACGCACTTCTTCCTTTCTGGGAACCTATCTCTTCTGAGTTCTAATGGGTTGTTTTGCTCTAGATACTCTTTGTGTAACTTCGTGTTGCCTTCTGGCCAGTTCTCTGATCATCTAGTAGCAGTTGGGACGTATGTGGCCTTTGATTTCATAGTAGTAGCACATAGGTTTGAGCCTCTATCTGACTTGTTGATCAGTAGTGACAGTCTTTTGAGATTCTTTGACAAACTTTACTTGTTTTGGTGCTAGAGTTTTTGAAGATGTGCCTACAACATAGTTGAGACCTCTATGATCTTCAGTTCCTTTTCCTTGAGAGAGTATGTCGTCGAGTTTTGCCTTCCCTCTGTTCCTCTACTTCAAGGTATTCTGGGCCTGATCTAATTTGAGTTTGCAATCAGCTAGTTCTCCTTCCTTCTCCTTGAGACACACAAGTAGAGACTGATTGAAAGTAACTGTTTTTTCCTACATGGTCATCATTTCATAGTAGGCGCCTTTGAAATCTACATCTGAAATCAAATTAGAAGATTTACAGACAGAATCATCAGAATCACATTCAAGTAAGTGAGTGGTAATCTCCTTTGTTTCTTGAGTAAGTGAAGCTTTATCATATATGATAGGCTTTATTGCTTCAGTTGCACCAGTATAAGATGTTTGTGTTGTAACAGCTACCACCATGAAACAACATGCAGGTTAGTCATCTCTTTTTCATTATCATAGTTACTCCAGGTAGAGGTCAGTGATTTCTCCGTTTTCTTTGATGAACATTCTGACTAAAAATGTTCAAGTCCTCCACATTTTCTGCAAGTCATCTTACTTTTGTCAAACACTTTAGTTTCTCCTTCCTTTCATGATGAGCCTTTAGTCTTCAAACCCTGAATTTTTTATATCATTTATTATATTTATGGGTCAGAAAAGCAAGATCTCCTCCAACTGGAGTAGAGCTAACTTCAGTATCTTTCAAGGCAAGCTCATTTGTCTGCTTCTTTTGCTAATTGAGATGCATCTCATAAGTTGTCAACAAACCTATAGGTTCCTCAAACCTCAGATTCTTCAGTCCACGACTGTCTTGTATAGACGCAACTTTCATGTTGAACTTCTCAAGTAGTATGTTGACAACATTCTGCACCATTTTTATGTTGGAGTATCTTTTGCCCAACTGATGTGCTTGATTTATAAGATCCTTCAGCTTGGCAGTGTAGTCTAATAGGGTCTTGTATTCTCCCATCCTCATCAACTCAAACTGTGATTTAAGCATTAGAAGTTTTGACTCTCCCACCTGTTTACTACCTTCAAAGAAGTCTTCAAAGATCTGTCATGCTTCTTTTGCTATTTTGCACGAGGAGATTAGTTCGAGACGTTCTTGTGTAACAACTCCAAAAATGGCATTGAGAGCTTTGGCGTTGGTTGATAACAACTTCTCTTCAACTTCTGTCTCGTCGTCAGGATTCTTTGTTATCCCATCAACAATAGGTGTGACGTAACCTCTTTCGATTTATCTCCAGACCTTGATGACAACGGACAAAATATAGCCTTTCATTCTTGCCTTCCAGTACGTATAATTTGTACTGGTAAGCAGAGGAGGTCGAGTGTTGGACACTCATTTCGGCTGGTCTGACTGATTTCCTTGATACATTTGGATAGTATTTGAACCTCACTACAGTCTGTAAAGACAACAGAGTTTAAGTAGTACCCTCTCTGATACCAAATGAAATTATTGAACCAATATGTGCTATAACAAGAAACGTGGTATGTTGTAACAAGGAATTAAATAGCATTGAATGTAACTAAAAACAGTAAAGCAAACCACAAAACCAGGAGATTGTTCACGCAATTCAGTCAACGACCTACGTCTGCGAGGCCACACCCAAATGCAAAATCCACTATGAACACATACGATCTACATGACTCCTTTAGTGACTCCCTCACTGAGCTCCTACTAGCATCTCCCTACGCTTCTCTGGATCTTACACAGGAGTCTCCCACTTGCAGGAATGAGCTCCCCTTCACACTAGCATCCAAGACTTCCTTGGAGTTTTACAACTCGATAATAAAATAAGTGAACACAGACATTCACTGTACAAAAAAAAGTTAAAAGAGATGAATCAATGAATCGATGCATACTCTCTACTTTGATACATATTTATAAATGATTTACAAGACTCTTAAACCCATACAACTACTAGAATCTGATCGTCTTGATCCTCATAAACTTCTACATTCTTCTCATGAATCACATGGCAATATCGGCCTCAGAATCAACACCAAACTCCAACAACTTCTTGTTTGGTTATGAATAAGAATGAATCGTAACAAACCGCAACTACCAGATTCTAGGCCCTGTTATAACAGATATTGATCTTCTTGTTATAACAACATATCTTAACATATTATGGTTCTTCAAATCAGCAACTGCACTACATTGAATCATTAACTCGTTTTAAGACAACTAATGACAATCATCACGACACTAACAAGCAAGATCTTTTTTGTTAAGGTGTTTAACATGATCTTGATATCATTAGTCATGAGATTAGATTGTTTGAGATGAGTTTTGATGAAATTAAGATCGTTGATTAATTCAAGACATGACTTAGAGACACACATGAACCGTAGAAGAGACTTGACGGGTAACCTGGAGAGTATATTGTTGTCGATGTTGGGATAGTCCCACATCGACAACTTACAAAGAAAAATAAGGCTTATAAGTGTGGAGTGGACACTCCATGTTGCCTTGGCATTTTGGAGTGGACACTCCATCTTGCCTTGGCATTTTAGAGTGAACCCCGCTTTTACACGTGTAACCCGTACATAAAATTGGTCACCACACTCTCCTCACCTTGGATTGGGCCTTATATGACAAAAATTGAACATGGTATCAAAGTCGATGGTTGGCTTAATAGCCCATTGTCTAATAGCCTTGTAGACATCCAACAAAATGGTCAATTGATGTAGAATGGTCAAGTCCCACATCGACTACTTAGAAAGCAAAATAAGGCTTAGAAGTGTGGAGCAGATACTCCATCACCACACTCTCCTCACCTTGGATTGATCCTTATATGACAAAAAATGAACATGGTATCAGAGGTGAGAGTTGGCTTAATAGCCCATTGTTCAAGGGTCTTGTAGACATACAACAAATGGTTGATTGACGTATAACGGTCAAGTCCCACATCGACTCCTTAAAAAGAAAAATAAGGCTTATAAGTGTGGAGTGGACACTCCATCACCACACTCTCCTCACCTTGGATTGGACAAAATTGAACATGGTATCAGAGACGATGGTTGGTTTAATAGCCCATTGTCCAACGGTCTTGTAGTCATTCAACAAAATGGTTGATTGATGTACAATAGTCAAGTCCCACATCGACTACTAAGAAAGAAAAATAATGCTTATAAGTGTGGAGTGGACACTTGCCTTGGCATTTTGGAATGAACTCCACTTTCACACTTATAGCCCTTACATAAAATTAATCACCACACTCATCACCTTGAATTGAGCCTTATATGACAAAAATTGAACATATACACCGGATGATCTCGGTAGGAAAAGTTGATACATCTAATGTTGCTCTTGAACGATTTCACATTTCAGCTAGGGCTAAAGCATAATGAAAAAATGAAAAAGGGAGAGCTTTTAGCGGCGCTAGCGGAGGTCGACGGTGGTAGGGGAGGGTGGTGGCGTGTGGGAGGTGGGGATAGTTTGGTAAAAAAAAAAAGTGGTTTGTGTGTTGCGTGTAAGGGCAAAGTGTGTGTTTAGCAAGCACATTGATTCGTCAAAAAAAAAAAAAAAAAAAAAAAAAAAAAAAAAAAAAAAAAGCCCCATTGTATAAATATGGAAACCATGTTCTTCATCTCTTTCTCAATCGTCTCAGCCCTTTTTCCTACCCATTCCATAGCCCAAGATTTGCAACTCCATGCCGCTTGTAATCTCTTCAAGGAAAGAAAGAAAATGAATTCATCCATTTTAAACATGTAGGTGAATCAGAAGATGAAGCTTAGCATGCGATACAAGTCCACGAAACATCCCAAATCACTTACAAAGCAAAGAACATTCTTAACTTCTTCAAACACTCCTTGTGACAACTAAAATTACAAAAACATCATGAAACGCCTACAACAGATCATCGCGACCCCCACCAGTTACCAGCCATCATCCCTCATCTCATCTCACTTCTTTCCATGATTAGGGCCTTTAAACTCCTGAACTCCACCTCCTCCTACGCTAATTCCAAGTAATTATCCTCACAGATTTTCTGTCACGCTGCAACTCTCCCATAGCAACTTCTCCCTTCATTTGATTTTTTTTTTTTTTTTTTTTTTTGCAAATCCGTTTCATTTAGGAGATCAATGATTGCAATCTATGCTTAGTCGAAGAAATCAAAGGCACCGTTCCTGCAAAAGAAGAGTTGTTTATTTTATTGATAAGAACAAAAAAAGAGTTAATTAGAGAGATTTCAAATTAGAGATAGAAAGATGCAATTAAGCAGCATTTTACTTGGGCAATCTAGACCTAAACAACAAAGCCCCAATTGAATAGATAACCAAGGGCATGATTCTAACGATATTCGCAGCACATTGAGCTATTTGTTCTCCATTCAATTCTTGTAGGTTTCCTGCGATTTCAAATTCCCAAACAATGGTGCAAATAGGGGCAGATCCAGCCCGAGAGTGGAGGGGGGGGCCAACTTACCAATGGCTAACTTGACTGGCCCCCTTTAAATTTAACTAAGAAAAAAGATATCTATGGTCAGATTATTGTTCCGCTTTAAAGTGTTTCAAGTTTAGAAGTGAAGATCTTTGGTGAAACGAGCTTTCATTTAACACATAAGAAAACTTAATTGTGTAATAAGTTGTGATGGAAATCGTCAAAGTACAAAAGAGTTGCATTTGGAAGGGAAACATTATATGCAGAGAATACAGAACAGTGAACCCAATGGGCATAAAGCACAAAAGAGTTGCATTTGGAAGGGAAACATTATATGTAGAGAATACAGAACAGTGAGCCCAATGTATGTAGGCCTCTCCACCAACATACATGCATCGCCAAGTGCTTTGGTATTATATTAAAAAATGTGTGCACAATACGTATACTCAGGAGAGTGGGGGGGGGGGCTAGTGTGACCTTTTCCTATCCATGAGTCGTCTATGATTGCAATTTTTTCTTGGGTTAGGTCATGGTTTCTATATGCTTTTATTTAAGCAGGCAATGCAAATGGTGTCCATGTAGATAAATAAGAAGCTAAAAATGGTCATGTTCAAATCCTTGCTGTCTCACCAAAAAGAAGAAAAACTCCTCAACCAAAATGCAACCAAAGAAAAATACATATGATTAGTTCAATCTACACAAGGTTATCATGTAGTTCATTGGGCTCCCTCTCTAAAAAATGTAGTTCATTGGGTTGACCAGTATAATTAACATCAAGTTCATGAACAAGGAAACAACTAGTTCATTGCCATCATATTAACCAAATCAAAGCCATAAGAATCAAAGTTGATCATCTACCAGAAGCGCCAGCCGAGACTACTAAGGATGCCAAACTCTTGCTGGATTTTGATATCATTTCACAACATCTATTTATTGACAAAAAAAAAAAAAAAAAAAAAAAAAAAAAAAACTCCCTGAAATGCTTTCTAATATATAAGGGATGGGTTTAATCTATCTATGCATCTACGAATTGTACTAAGACAGCACAAATTGAAGTCAAAGAACAAAATTTTCATGTGAAGAATACCTCAACAAGTTGGAACTTGTACAAATTCTAAAATATAAGCTTACAAAACCAAGTTTAAACTAGCACAACAACATGCACTACTCACCAAAATTAAAATTGGTACATAGAATAGGAATGGAAGAAGAGAAGAATTTTTTACATAATGAATAACCAGAAAACAACAAGGAAAGAATGTTGAAATACTAAACATAATATTCAGATCAACTAAAACTAATTGTGAAATCGGAATGTCTTGGAACTCCGGCTCAGTTAATAAATAAGCCCAATTCAGTGGGGCCAAAGTAAGAAAACAATAAGAAAAGAAAGTCAAGTGATTAAAATATGAGAAGACAAGAAAGCGGAATCAAGTCCAAGAGAATATGTTACCTCTCCGATTCTCCGATTCTCTTGACTTTCCTTAGAATTGAGAGTGACAAGGCTCCCCACATAAGTCTCCATCTGATGCCAATTCGAAAAACCACGAATGCAAATGTCCCTAACCCTTCCATCTTTAGGGTTGTACAAAATTAAACGTTCACCATCCTTATTCAGTAGTATCTCACCATTTTTTAAAATGTACAGAGGAATCAAATACCGAATAGACGGATTAAAAATAGGTTGTCCAATTGAGAAAAACATCATCCACGACTCCCTCACACCATAATTTTTCATGACCCACACCTCAAGATGAAATCTACATTCGTGAATTATACAAATCAAACCTGCCAACACTGCCACCACGTTCATTAGGACTATACCATCCTTAAATTTGGGCAATGGCATTTCTCGAAATTTCTCATTCCCAATATCAAATGAACTGATCAAAATTGATTGATCCAATGCATTCCATGGAATTGCTAGCCAATGAAGAGCTCCATTTAAAAGTTTCCCAGTTCTAGAAAGACACTCATAAGGCATGTTAGGGACCGTTTTCCATAAATTCAAGGCCAATGAATATACTTTAGCTTCCGAGTGTCGAACATTGTCCGCACCATCATAAGAATGAACCCTAACCACCTTATAGTCGTCAGTGATTGGATCATAGCCAAACCCATGTGAAACAGAAATTTTAGAACCTGAAAACTCAATAGAGATATCAGGCAATTTCTTTCGCTCTCTTGTCGATGGGTTCCAAAGCCATATTACCTCTTTATCTGAATTGATGCATAGTAATCCATTACAAGAACCCAAAATTTTGACAACCCTAATAGGAGTTTCAAATGGGTGGTGGGGATCAAAAAACAGGTTACCGTCCACATTTTCTACTGAGTAGATGATGTGATCAGATATGAGCATGATATTGATATCATTACTCAGATTAGCTTGTTCGAGATGGGTTTTGATGAAATCAAGATCGCTGATTAATTTAAGCCAAGACTTAGAGACGCACCTGAAACGCACAACAGACTTGACTGGCAACCTGGAGAGTATACACTCGATGATCTCGCGAGGAAAAATCGACATATCCGTTGTTGCTCTTTCAGGATTTCTGCTAGGGCTTAAACAAGCTGAACAATAAATGGGAACTCCTCTGTGTTCCTTTTTTTTTCTTTTTCTTTTCCAAGACAGGGAAAGGTGTGTTCTGATCCCACTTTCAGACGCCATTTTGACACACTCGATTGACATTTTGCATAAATGTGTGGAGTCCCGCTATTTGACCCACCGTCAGGCACCCTAACTTGGCATGGACTAAGGACACCGGTACTATTACCCATCCCAAGATATAAAACACGATTGGATGGAGTCGTGCGCATTAGAGTCTGGCTACGTGCACCTCAATTTTTAGAAAATGCACCCATTTTATGTGGCACTCCAAATTTAAATTTTAATTACTAAGTGCAAAAACACATTTTTACCAAAAATACCCTTTTATTCAAATTAAAAGCACCCAACTCCAAAACCTTAGTCGAGATATCTATTTTAGATTTGGCGGCATGTAGCCGAGACTTATTAATTAGGTTCAGTGTTGTCCAACTTAACTTTTTTGGTGAGATTTAGTTGACAACTGCCAACCTCAAGGTTCAGTGGGTTCCGACCAACTCTCTAATTAAAGGTTCGGCAAGCTGTGACCGACACTTCAACTAGAGTTTCGGTGGGCTCCGACTGACTCTCCAACAAAATATTCGGACCTCGAGGCCGAACCCCTTGATGATGCATATAAATCACAAAAAAGATAATGTGTGGGGTGCATTTAGTAATTGTAGTGGGGGTACACTAATCACAGTGAAGGCATAAGGGTCATTTTGTAGTAAAATTATATTTTTTTTAAGTTTGACTTTTTTCGGGGTGCACTTAGCCGGACTCATGCATTATGGTGTGACTTAAAGGGGTGCGCATTATAGCATTTTTCATTCGGCATATACTCATTAGAGCATCTCCAATGGGACCATAGATTGGAGTGAAAATGGATCCACTTAGGATACAATCCATATCCATCCCAAAAAATATTCTTCAATGGGACTATGGATTATGAATGTATATCATATGTGGCATAGAATCAAAGTAGAGGGTATCTACCGCAATGTCTAGATGTAGACATTGTTGTATACAACCTCTCCACTGCCACATCATTACTTCTAGTTAGAGAAATAAAGAAAAAACATAATAGCCCTCAAAGAAAAAAAGAAGACAAAAATAAAGAGCATTATCCATATGAAGACAAAAGAAAAGTTACAATCCATAGTCTAAATCCACATTACTATCGGAGATCATTTTGAAATTTGAACATCTATCTAGTGCTACATAGGATAGATATCCTCTCCACATCTATGACTTAACACTAATTCTTGCTCTAAATCCACATTACCATTCGAGATGCTCTTAGAAGTCCCTTAAATGCATGTAAACAAACAATTTTGATCTGTTATAGTTTATGTTACATTTTATGTTACATTTTTTTTTTTTTGTCAAATTTTGTTGCATTGATATTCCTCGTACCTAACGGGGTACAAAAATCATTATATCTTAACTACAGAAGAACATTTTCATTAGGAGAGCAACAACCCCTCGAAAGGGGCAACAATCTCTCTAAACTGGGCAACAGCCCCACCAAAGCCGGCCCCAAGCAAGGGTCGGTGAGGCAACAACCCCGAGCTCCCATTTTTTGGGCCCCACCCCTCTTTTTAAAATCCTTTGTGTATTATATATATATTGTTAGTAAATTATGTATTATATATACATTATATGTAAAATAAATCTATATTTATTAACAAAAACAGAGTTGAGCAAATGAGGTTACGGATGTGGACATGCACTTGTAAGTGTTCTTTAGATACACATCAATTTTAATGTGCACGCATATTGATGCGTAAATCAATAGACACACACAAGTAAGTGTCCATTTTGTGTTGTTTTGGTCAACTTAGTATTTTCTTTAATTATATATGTACCATATTATTAACTTTTAAAAAAAAAATGCATGACGTTAGGACATACCTTTTTTTTTTCAAATAAGTTAGGACATACCTTGCTTGCATTAAAGAACCATCATATAATATTCAGGAAACTTTCTTTATACGTTTTGATATTTATTATAAGTAAAATTTGATGTCAAAGCCTCTCAGGTGAGATGGTAAAAACATCACTTACCAAAAAGGCAACACCTCAGGAGATTGTAGTTCGATTTTCATTGAAGTCAAAAAAAGAGAGTAAAATTTGATAAAATTCTTAAATTAAGAACTTATTAACTAAAAGAATAAGTATAATCTAAGAAAACTCAAAACTTGTTTCTGATGGGTCTAAAAATAACTTTTTTTTTCTACATTTTTCTTCATTCCCTTCCGCATACACACTCGAGCACTAATTTAATTAACTTATCAATTTCTTTTTATCGATCGGTTGATTTAATGATTTGGAGACCTAGACTTTTATGGTGTATGTAGCTTTCATTCCAAAATCATTTTAAAATCATTATAAATTTATTTTTATCCAAAATTGATATCATGTATTTTACGAGAAGAAGCTAGGTACAAATTAAGTATAAATAAGAATTATACTAAATAACCAAGAAAATGGTATTGTACTATCTCAAAAAAAAAAAAAAAAAAACTCACTGCTTCATCGTATATGAAAATTAAGGGGCCTCATTTTATGACTTTGCCCCATGCCACCAAATACTTCGGACCGCCCTTGAACCCACGTAGAAGAAAACTTTGACGTTTAAAAAAAAAAGTAACTATGTCTAATTAATGATTAAAAGTGAACATCAAGTAAATTTGCCTAGTGGTATAATTATGTTGTATCTATTAACCATGATGTTTACGTTCAAACCTTTAATTACTTTCTACATTTTTTATGATATGTATACTAAATACAAAAGTATTTTAAATATTTGACTCAAGCCATCCCAAATAAAGTTAGATTTGGGCGGGTCAGGCATGTAACTGAGCTCATAAACATAAGACTTAAGTAGACCACAAGAACTTTTTTTTTTTTTTTTTTTGAGGACAATAGGCCACTTAAATAGACTTACTTCAAGAATTTGATTAAACTCAAAATGTCATGGTCACCACTTAAATAGACCACAAGAACTTTTTTTTCTTTTAGGACAATAAAGATGTTGGATACGGGTGCGCATTCTAAAGGTGTTGATGACTATAAAATTAGTCATCTCTTTTGTATGTAGAGTGCACACGGATTGAATCTATTCCAATTAGAGTCAATCCATAATTCAATCCAATTATTGTGGATTGAAAAATTATAGTCCAATCCAGTCCAAGTAATTCATCAGTCCAACTCAATTCAATTTGCAAAACGCGGATCGCACTGGATCAAGTTCCACGGATTGACCTTTTTCTATCTAAAGATTCATGAAATTAAACTTAATCAAATCAATCAAAAAAATCAGACATCTCATGAATGGAAAATTTACATACATCCCACAAATCTGTATATAGCATATTTCCCACAAACTTGTTATCACAATAACCTTCAAAATGTAAGTTCCTACATAAATAAATGTCATCTACAAATTTGTACCATACACCCTCACAAAAGCACAAAAAAGGTGAACTTGCAACATACAAACCAAAAAAAGGTTTGAAGCATAATATAACAGTTAAGAACAAGCATTATCTTTGAGACACTATGGTTTAGAGTTGATAGTTTGAGTTGATGCTCTTCGAGATATTATAGTATATATGAAAAGATTATGTATATGTGTTGATGTGATAAATTGATCAAATCGGATTGGATCCATGGTTTTTTAATGTAGGATCCATAATCTGATTTAGTCCAGCCAAAGTAGTGATTTTTAAGACCAATCCAGTCCAAGGAATTAAAAAATTGATCCAATTAGTGATATGTTACTGCTCGAATTTCTAACCCTTGATTAATTTTCGTAATTAGGATCACCGATCCATGACGTGGGACCCGCTTGAGATACGCACATCGACCGAGACACTTGGCCGAGTTATATTTTATATTTGTTGTGATGTATACCTAGTGTTATGTAATTGTGTAGATTAATTAAGTCGGTTCATGCAGTAATAGGAGTTAAGACGCGAGCGGGGACGTGCCTCGAGTTGCGTGCGAGTAGAGGAACTGGACAGCTAGTCTTGTGGTAAGTCTAAATTTATTTTAATGTGATTTAAATGAATTATTATATAGCCTATGATATTTACATTAATGCAAATCAAATTAGAAAGTTTAAAGTCTTGATTAAAAATCAACAACTTTTGATATGCCTCGCGATGCACACTAGCATACACTCCCACATAACTTGAGTCGCATTTTGAGTCATTTGGGTTGAATAAGTGGGTTAGTAGGAGTTAGTATGGTCTATGGGATTGCCTTGTGATGTGTTAGGCACACTTGATGAAATAACTCAACCTATATATACAACACTTAGGTTTATTTTCTTTAAAAAGCTCATTCATGCAATGAACAAGAGCAAAATTAGAGCTGTACATAGGAGATTCTGAGATAGAAGTGAGGCATTTATAAGCACAACTCATCACTTCGGAAGATGAACAAAGGCTTGCAACACCAAAATCCAAAAACTAGGTACAACTCGTGCATATGCTTAAAGTTCAAGTTTTGTTGGTAAAGGATTCAAGGGGCTCTTGAATTCTGAGCATTTTGAGAGGCCTTTCTTGTTAATTAAGTTCACTTTGAAGCTTTGATTTGGTTTTCCAAGCCTCAATTTCAAATTTAAGGATTTTTGCTCAAATTGGGGTTTTAATACATGAACTGATTTTCTGAATTTTGAGTTGTAAATCATGTCTGTTTGCAAAATCTAATGTTGTTTTTAAATTCCTCGTCGAAAAACACTAGGACTAATATCGACAATTTCAAATTCAATTTTGAAAAATCATGAGTTTGTATTTTGGGATTTCTCGTGTTCTTCCCCATTTTTCACACCAATGCATGCTTTAATCCATTTAAATGATGCATGTTTGATGATAAATGAAGTTCCTAGTGTATGTTTTTGATGGAGGAGGTTGTATTGGACCTTGGTCGAGGGGAATAAGGTCCAGGGGGTGATGTAGAAGTGATTCCCGAGTTGGAAACCTAGAAAATCAATTACAGATCTTTTGGGTTTCTGCACTCAGCATGATGGGCAATCCGGCCAGCGCGCTGGGTATTCTGAACACCAATTTCCAGCAAGTTTCCCCATTTCCCGCAGCACTTGAACACATATTAAACCCACCTTAACCGACCTAAAACGATTCTAATACATGTCTAACCACCTCAGGAACCTAGAGGAGTATTCTGAGAGTCCGGGTGCACGTGTCGGAGTGTAGAGTAGTTGGATTTGGCTAGGGAATTTACATCTTATGTAAGTAAATCCCTTTAATGTCTTTATTTACATTTTATTTCATTGTTATAATCTTTTGCAGGTCTGTCTAGACTGTGATATGCCTTTGAAATCTAATATCATGACTTTGCTGGGAAATGTGCTCTAGATCAATCCATTAATAGTCTTTATGAATACATTTTAGTTTATAAAATAGAGGATTTCATTTATTGTTTATTATAATTGATTTACATGTTTACATTATAATAAGATCCATGGGTATTTATAGAAATATCTTAAATGTCCCTAGTCGATTATTATACTGAAAACTATAATAAATTAAGACTAGTGTGAGTCTTAATTGATGATCATACGATGATCATACGTATAGGAATACAAATCAAGATCATGAGTACTTGTTAGGGAACAAAGTACTGGACCGACTCGTTATGAGAACATCACATGGATTAAGTCATAGTTATTTCTCATGATATGTATATTATTCAGTCCTTTGACTTGAGATTACTAGAGATTTCAACATTAGGAATACAATGATTTGACGCAATTAAACGTTGTCTTTAACCGGATGATTATAAAGGTTGTGATTGGTTACTGTGTGAATAATGTAGTGAAGTTGTGTAATCAAGATAGAATTTGTCCCTCTCATATAGAGAGAGATATCCAGTGGATCCCTCGATATGTTAGACTGTTAAAAGGTCTAGTCTAAGTGAATTGATATTGATCAATGTCACTTGGATATTTTCAGTCTGCCTAAAGATCGAGACTAGTACGATTGAACATGTTGGATGACAATTCCATGCCTTATGTTTGATCAAAAGGATATCGTGTGACAAAAGGATGTTATTTATACACTATTGATTAGGTTGTATCTATTTGATATTCATACAACTTGGGTAGTCATAATGTCTTGCTAGAGGCCACTTATGACTTGTATACCAAAATAAGTTTTGGTACACTGCCAACGTTGTATGAGCCTATTGGGTTGCACACTAAGAATGATTTTGCGAGATTTTAAGATGGCTCAGAAAAATGAATTTTATATGATAAAATTCATGACAGAAACATCCTTGTAGTGTATTACACTTATACTTCTTTAAGTAGGGGTATATGTGCAATTTACTTAACCGTCTATATACAAGGGTTGTATAAATAGATGTTTTGAGTTAGAATACAAGAACGAAAGATTAAAAGGCCGAAACTCTATTTTCATTTTAGAAATGACTTAGGATTTTTGGTATGCTCTGGATAGCTTTGGAGAGAAACAAAAAGGTTTGGTAATCTCTCGAAGCTAGCACTTCAAATCTTAGCCACTGTTCGTGTGTGGACTGCTGATAGAGGGCATTCGTCTTTGGCACCGCCTTAGAGATCGATTAACCTTCAAAAAGGTACATTGCGACTGAGGTATGATTAAGTTTTCATAGTTTAAACATGTTTTAATGGAATCAGATTCGGATCCTGTTAGGGTTTTTCTTAAAATTGTTTTGTAATCTCCGCTGCGTATGAACCCCAAACACCAACAGACTTGTGTTGCTATTTCTCAAGTATTGAGTTTTGTTGTCATGATACATTGTCAATTAATATTCGTTGAACTCATATCTATGCCTTATGCCATGTATAATTGTTTGTCGGGAATTAAGTGATAAATAGCATGCTATTACGAGGTTGGTATCAATATATGTCGGCGATTTGTACTCGCAAATAGTGTGCTTTGCATAGCACTTAGTCTTGGCATCCAATCCTAATTCGAGTATTTATTGATAATAAAAATAGTCATAGAATCTAGGGTCCATTGCACCAAATAGAGATGAGCGGCACACGAGGTCACTGGACTTTGGGGATGTCCGCGCTCTCTACTACACTCGTGCGACTCACGATATAATGAATAGGGTGATCGGTAAGAATTGACATACTATGGATATAAATGAGGCGTTTGAGAGAGCTCATGCCCTATGGTAGTGGAACAAGGCTGGTGTAATGTAACTCACGGTCGACTGAACTTAGATCATTACTACTTAACCTGTGTCAGTTTCTTTTGTCCATATCCAATATTTTCTGGAATATTTTATTTAGAGCAATTCTTTGCTATTGTTTATGCTTTTAAATACTGTTCTTTTATTTCGAAAATACGAATAATTATATCATTGGGAATTACTATTATACTTTTGTACTCACCATCCTTTTATGGTGATGGATATAGATCCGTCGAGTAGTACGCCGAGCAAGGAGAAGATTAGCGACTACATCTGAGCCTAGAGCGCGTTATTGTCTTGACTTATAGGTCTTTTGGTATTTTGTATTATTACTGTTATTATGTCTTTCGATACTATTGGGATGTATATTGGGTTGAGCGATAGTTCCCCGACCTTGACAACTTTTACAATGTCTATATTTTCCACTTATTATATATATATATATCATGTGATTGTTATTTCTTGGTTTCCACACTTAGGATTTAATATACATTGCTTCTGCATAAACTGTTCAGATTTTCGCATAAACTGTTAAGACTTCCGCTACATTAAGTAATTGTCAAAATTTTGAATTAACTTTAAATTTTAGTAATTGATAGGATTGGTGTATTATTTATCTTGAACGCGAGTAAGTTGGTAAATGGGTTATAAAGGCTGACTAATATGTAGTTAAGTCATACGGGATAGAGATTAGGGCTTAATTATGGGATTAGGCCGGGTGGTGCCCTAGATTAGGAAATGGGTCGTCACAGTTAGTATCAGAGCCTAAGTTCTCGATAAATAATACACAAAATTTAATAAGACACAAATCTTAAAAGTGGAAACCAACAGATCCTTGCCTAGAAACTATTTTGTTAGGAATTGAATGAAGTAAGTTGGGGATTAGTATATGTACCTATTAATTTCATATATATATATATATATATATATATATATATATTATATTTATTGATCTCGAGTTTGCTGTCAACATGCAGACATCGATGATGGACACACGCGAGATTGACAACGCGGGTGCCAGCAGTAGCCAGCCTCCTACTTTAGCAGAGGATTTTCATAGATTGTCCAACTGTGTTTCGGCTTAGGGGTAGTAATTGATTGACTTCATCACCTTGATGATTACTCGATTTGCTCCACCTACACAGACGACAACTCTTGACATAATCGCTACTACTACAAAGCCGGAGCCTCTAACTATTGCACTAGCAGCACCAGTGACACAAATTCTTCTGATCGTGACTGTTCTGACTGTAGAGACAATTGAGGAGATGCCGACTCCCATACCCATACCCACACCTTCTGGCACAGTAGTCGAGATTCTCCTGGTGAAGGACTTCACCAGGCTTCAGCTTGTGACGACCCCAGTTTCACAATCCTAAACTGGACCCCACTTGGCCTAAACTTACGTGATCCCTCGAGCCAATCTTTCCGAGTCACGCAAGCCTAGTCAGCCTTCCTCTACCGTTTACCATTTTAAATCATTTATTAGTTAAAAACATTGATTAGTGAGTAAACATTATCAAGGCTGAAACAATCAATCCTCAAACTAATTGAATAATTACAACCATTCAAAAATAAGACATCCTAGAGTGTGGAAACCCCGCATATATATATATATCAGTCATAGGAGAATAGCATATAGATATACATGCCCAGAATCTCTCAAAAACCTCAAGTCCCAATGTTTCAAAACAATATACATAATAATACAAGATGATCACCTATATAAGTAAAATGGAAAGACATACTATGATATCCTTAAATCAAATCTCCAAGTTATGGAGCCTTTCCCTTGCTGGTCTATAGTGCTGCCCTCCATCAAACATAAGAATGATGAGCCTAAGTAACGCAAAGCATGACACAATTACAACATTTCAAAATAAATAGACAACCAGTCAATTTATGCTGATAGAAAGAAAGGAGAGGGAATGCATGAAAAAATAAGACTGTAAATAAATCAGTTGAGCAATCGAAAATGAGTGTCCTGAAAATAATAGAGAGACACAAGTAGTCCTGACCAAACAATCGTTGAGTCGAGGTATACACTCACAAGGCTCGACACTTAGGACGTGGTACACTCACGTCATCCTAACATCTACGCAAATGAGATTCCCTAATAGTCCAGGTAAGAACATTCATCCCATATAAAACCATAACCGGTATCGTGCATCCCCAGTCATTGACCTATGGTATGTTACCTCAGAAAGTCCAAAATTCTGCAAGGATCACATTGACTCACTTGCCCTCGGACAACTCAAAGGTATGGAATTTTCAAAACGGATAGAAGAATAATAATAACAATTCAAAGCTCAAGAAATAACTGTAATATTCCTCACTGGTTTACTTACATGTATCCAACAAATACGCACTCAAATGAATATTGACCCGCCTCCTACAAATCCCAGTATAGCTTGTCGATGACTACAATTCTTGATAACCAGTTAATTGTAATTTCCCATTAATTACCCTCAAATTATCAAATTTTCCATAATTTTATTCATTCACCCAATTGGGTCGATTACCCAGGTATTGAGTCGTATTCGGACCCATTTGGATAACTGAGATATCCTCGAAAGCTTTCAAAAATCTTATAAGAACTTGCCCCTATGAACAATGTCACGCTGTTGTGACGCCGTGAGGTTTTTACCCTGGCGGCGCCCTCTCGGTGCGAGTGTTGGGGCTCTGCCCCAGATGTCGTGGAGTGGCGCCATGGGCAACACATGTCCACGGCATCGCTCGCGTCGTCTCAACCAGATACCCCGTTCGGAGGTTTTTCACACCCCCGGCTCATGTTGCTGTGCTTCGAGCCTATTCCAACTTTGTTGAGACCTCAATTACAACACCAAAACACCCTCGGCTTGTGTCAAAACCTCGCCAAACCATCGAATTTTGAAATTTCCATCTGAAAATCCTAAAAATCCCCAAAAATTTAGCAACTTTTCAAATCAGCAAAAACACTTCACAAATCATCAATTGATCATCCTATTAATTCCCAATACATCAAAAAAACCCATAATAATTGATTTCCTAAATCGTTGTCTGAATTCTTCACGACGAAAACCCATAAAACAATGTCAAAACATAGATATAATTGTGGAGAATTGGAATCTCACCTTAGTTTTTGAGTTTGAGCGATCCCTTGGCGTCAAATTGCTGTGAAATTCCTCGAAAACTACTGTTCTTGCGTCGTTGATTTTGTTGAGAGAGATGAGAATGAGATATGAGAGAGAAAAGTGGTGATGATGGAGTTTATATACTTCCCATCATCTCAACCCACACACGGATCTCGAAGCAAATCTCATGGCTACCTATGAATCCATCCAACCACCTTGACATGAGAATTATGACTTCAATGAGTGACTTACTTTAACGACTCAAAAATTTGGTTATTTTTGAATGATGATGTGTATTACATATTTATACTCATATTTGAGTGACCAAACAATGAAGCCGGTGAACGAGTAGGAAAACTGGACAAGCGGGGATTGACAGTTGCGATACGGGTACACGGGGGATTTAAAACACAGTAAAAACACAAATAAATGAATTTTCGGATAATTTAAATAATTAATTGAGGAAACAAGGTAGGATTACATGCGCGACAAGGTAAATGGGCCAAAGAATGTCATTTGAACACGGGGAGTTGGATAACTACATAGTAAATAAACTATAGGATAGAGGTTGTTAAAGTGACACAGCTCTAATTTGAGATGCCATGGGATTGACATCGAGATGTGGGTGTATTTTAAGATGAAAGTAAAGGTAAAACGTTCATTTTAACTAAATTAACATATATAAAAACGTGAACTTGGAGAAAACCCTACACCAAACACTATTCATTGTCTTTGTCAAAGGAACCGCCGCCACTTCTCCTCTCTTCTCTCGCCCCCTCATGGAACCGGACCACGCCGGAGTTGTTGGTCTTCGGAGGTGACTCTCTCTCTCGTTCTTTTCTCGGATCTCACTGTGCATCGCCATTACCGTTGCTATGGAGGGCTGCCACGTTTGGAGCGTGACCGGAGATGACCCTGCAGTATCTCCAGAGACTTGCCAACCTCCGAGTGCCTCCCCCACGTGACGGAGATGGAGATTTTGGATGGTTAAGTTGCTGTATTGTGGGAACACGTTTATACACCCTGTTCCTCGTTTGGCCGGCTAAGAGGATGTTAACCGAGACTAGGGCTGCCTGAAGATCCACACTGGTGGGTTACTGATGGCTGGACTAGTCTCGGAGCACCCCACCTCGCGGCACAACGCATGGAGACAACTGATTTATTCTTCGTGATTGGAATGTCTGAACTGTCCTTGTTTGTGCTTTTCACCAAAATGTCCTCATGTTGGCATAGCTGTCATTGATTCGCTGTGATATGGGGGTTGTCGGAGACCCTAACATCCTCATGCTTGTGTCTCCCAACCCCCGGAGTGATCTAAATAATGGCGGTAATGGCGTATTCCTATGTAGAGTTGTTTTAGTGTTGTCATTAGTTTATCTTGATAGTTTTGAGTCCTCGCTAGAATTCGCTACTATGGGCGGTGCCACCGCTGTGCCACCATGACCGGGGATGTCAGGGACCAAGCTAAGTCCATGCTTGTGTCTCATGACTCTCGGAGTGGCCCAAAATAACAACGTTGTTGTTTATGTCATTCATACGTTGTATATGTGTTGTATCCTTCTCACTGGAAACAACCCTTTGTGGCAGCGCTGCCGACGACGCGATGACATGGGGGACTACCGGAGACATTACCATGTCCATCATGGAGTCTCATAGCCCCCGGAGCATCCATATCGATGGTGGAAAGTTGTTTTATCGATGATTTCATGTGGTTATTTGGTTGGGAGGTGTTAATGAGTTGAGGAGCGTGCCCCGTCTTTCCCATGTCATGGTGGTACCCTCTCAACGCTAGACAACACCAGCGTGGTTCCATACTCGTTGGTGCATAGTTGTTTCGGGTTCATGATGAGTTATGGTTGAGTGTTGGTTTACATTGAAACATCGCATGTCAATGAATGGTTATGATGCCATGGTCACGCCGCCAGTTCGTGAAACTATGACATGACCCACATATGACTGAGTTGAGCCTATGGTTTATAAGTAAGCTTATATGCGTTATGGTTTTCAATGTTGGGATATCGTAGTCATGGTCATTGCAATGGTGTTCAACTTCGAGAGAGAATTCATTTTTTTATTGAAATGTCGCGTTGTTCGAGTCTTAAAATATTGGAAAAAACTAGAGTTTTTTGAACTTGTTAGGTAGTGGGAAAACTTGGGGATACGTATTTGGATTCGCAAGAGTGTGTTTGCGGGTTGCGTTGTCAGGTAAGTACACACGTGCCTTATATGTGTGTATGTTAGTAGGCCAGTAAGGAAATAACATGTGATTTATACATTCCTCTATTCAATGTTAATGTTGAATTGAGCTTTTGTTTGAAATTCCATTCCATATTGTTTGTTGTATGTTCTTAGCATGAGTGTATGTCTCGAAGGTATCATGTGGTCCCTCACTAGTTGGGACAACAAGGGTGCCTCATGTAGGGGTAATTGACCACCCCTAGTGTTGTGTGTATTGGGTACTGGATATGGAGGTGTTGCGATGCCTCTCGATTTCAAGCTGTGGTAATGTTGCGACATTGTCCGGGGAGATCTTGGGAGATCTTTGTCGTATTGCTGTGAAATTAGACCACTCATGGGCCTCTTTTGAATCTTAGAACATGCAAATTTCAATTGTTTATCTATCAGTCTGTTTATAATGCACTTGATTTACTTACTTTCCTGCTATTTCATTTCCGTATGATATTTAGACTGCTTTGCTTGTTAAATCGTAAATTACTGTAATATTCTTCTAGCACTACTTTCGATTTCTTTAGTTACTCGCCATCTAGTTTGTGATGGTGGGTGCAGATAGGGTAGAGAGCAGCAAGGGCAAGGGGCCCTGCCTAGGTGACTTACTTTGAGGACTTAGTAGTGGGACCAGGGAGACCATTATAGTAGGTTTTTATGTTTTGCTTATCTGTCTATCGTTTCATATATATATATATATATATATATATATATATATATATATATATATATTAGGTTATAGAACTTGGTATTTTTGATGAGATTGGTATCATGTATCTATGCATATCGAATTGTACATGAATACCGGGGTTTTCCACACTTTTAGATTCCTACATTTCCATTGATTGAGTTATTTCCCTTATTATACTTGTTTAGTCTTTCGTTGTGAATTATTGCAATAACTCTTTCATAAATTATTAAAATTGATTAATCAGAGGCTGACTAGGCTTGTTAGGTTATCTAGTGATGACTCGGGGCCTGCACGGGTCTAGGCCGGGCATACCCAATTGCATGGGGAAATTGGGGCCATCACAGTTACCTCCACACTTAGCCATTTTCTCGCACAATACTCACATTCTTGGACCCATTCTGTACCATGACTCGCTCGTCGCGTAGTCTCGAACGTACCAACATATCAAACGCACTTTACACCTTTCAATTATTATTTATTTTTTATTTATTCAGTGTTTTTAATCCATTAAATCTCTGGGACCGTTAATTATCTGCCAACTGTTTGCCTGAAGCCGGTTATTCACGTTCCTATCGAGTTGAACCCATTTTCCAACTCCAATGCTCACTTTCAAATGTCCTCGCACGTTTGGGTCATTCAAATTTTACATTCGGGTAATAAAATATAATACAAACACCAAACAAAAATAATATACCTCGGTTTCAGCAACTAAGAATACAATTGTATCATGGCGAATGGGCCCACGTACAACCTAAATTGACATGTCGTACGAGTTAGATTTTAGGGTTGTTACATCAGCCATTTTACTTTGATAGAGTTAGAGACTTCGAGAAGATAGAGAGGTGGGTGTTATCTTAAGAGAAGCTTCATAGGATACTGGGGATTGAGGACAGACTATGCCCAGTGCTATCATCGTACACAATGCAGGGGACGTCGACATTTGGTGGTGCACTACGATAGCTACTGATGGAGACTTTAGGTCATGGAAGGCAGTTAAGGAGAAGTTTTACCAACAATATTTCCCACCAACATTTACGATGATGTTGAGGAGAGAGTTTATGAAATTGAGGAAGGAGTTTGACTGGTCAGTCATGCAGTACAGGGAGCGTTACGGATATCTGAGATAGTTTGTTGAGGACTTAATCAGGGACAAGTCAGAGGATGTGTACCACTTCGAGGATGGTTTGAGAGCAGATATCGGATACTATGTGGTCAATATAGGCGCCAGAACACTTAGCAAGAACTATGAGCGCCCACTCTCCCACGAGACGAACTATCTGAGTAGGGTTGCTGATGGGATAACCTTGAGTCATACTTTGTAATCCGAGCAAACAATTGATTATGAAAGGAGGCGAAAAAAAGGCAAGGGACAGAGGAAATGGAACATATGTTTTTAAGGAACAGGGACGACCGTACCTCACTCACCAGCCACACCTTACACCTCATATTCCACTATAACTCAAGGTTCAAGTGGCGTACATCCCTTGCCACCACCGAAAGTTACGCCACCCTTACCAGCACTAGAGGGACCTCCATACCTGACACTACCTACACTATGACAACAACAACATGGTGGTCAAGGCCGAAGCAGAGACAGAAAAAGAGTCTGAGATGAACCCCGTCAGGGATAGAGACTGATGTAGCAGTTAGGGATAGCCCGGTCAGCACATGCAGACTACATGCTTCAGATGTGGATAGCTTTGGCACATGGTGATAGATTGCACACAACTAGCCATCATGTACCCACAGCAGGGCCAAGAGGGAGCTCAAATGGTAGCTCTACCAGACGGTAATGCTATACGAGGAATCATCAAAGGTACGATTTCCATTTTTGATATAGACTCTTATGTGTTATTTGATTTAGGTTCTACCCTAATAGGCATCCTAGGACTGACACCTGTTAGCCTTAGAGTTCATTTGATTTTAAGTATCGCAGCCGAGGATAAGGATGGATTGGCTATTAACATACCATGCTCAAATTGACTATTACTGTAAGCCAGTGATATTTAAGATCCCACGGTGTCCGACATTCGTTCATTGGGGTAGTACACCGAGAGCCAGTACAACGAGAGGCCAATTTGCGTCTAGTGGAGAGATGGAGACTCTAGTAGCCTTATATACCATAGTAGAGAGTCAAGGACCATGACTTGAGGATATATCGATCATTCGAGAGTTTCTAAATGTTTTCTTAGAAGATTTGCTTGGACTACCACTGCAACGAAAGATAGAATTCATTATTGATTTAGTGTCAGGCACCAAACCTATTTCAATACCGCCATACTACATGGCCTTGAAAGAGTTGGAGGAGTTGAGGAGTCAGCTTCAGGATTTAGGAAAGAAGTGTTTCATCACACCTTCTATGTCACCGTGGGAGCGCCAATTCTATTTACGAAGAAGAAGGATGGTCGTCTAAGATTGTGCATCGATGATAAGTGTTCATTTATGCATGAGTTATTATAGGTATTTGGTGTTTGTGGACTATGTTTATCTTGTTTTGAGGTGATAACAGCTTGTTTTATGTATCTTAGGGATTTTGTGCGAACTGGGTGTATTTGGAATAGAAGTGCATTGCGAACCTATTCGAGCTAAGTTCAGTACATGGGCGATAATATCTACATCTCAAGTTCGAACAACTTGCTATTAGCCTTTTTGGAAAGAAGACTTTGAGAAAGACATTTTCTTCTCGAGCTTCATGAGATATGGACTCAAAGTGGCTCAAAAGCGACACAAAGTTGGCAAAGTTTGGCTAAGTTTCTTAATGACCCCTCAGTATAAAGGCCATAACTTCCTCAAATCAAACTCAAATATTTTTCGTTTTCTTTCTTGAAAGTAGATTGCAAGCTGAAGATTTTCATGTCTCACAAGCCTCTTCAAATTTGACCTCTAAGTGGTCCAAAATCGCATTGCAAGTCGGAGAAGTATCTCACGCCGTAAGTGATACCATGGACAAAATAAGCCACGACGTGACTTACGGCGTCAAGACCAAAAGCTCACTTCTCTCCATGCCATCGGTACGCCATGGCCTCTAAACGGTGCGGTGCCAAGCACGATGTGGACCCCAAAAACCCGAAAATTCCTTTTTTTTGGACTTTTTTTAGTTGAAACTCACTTTGGGGGTTTCCTTATAAATACTATTAGATTCCAATTCGAAGGCACCTCTTGTTTTACTTGAGAACTTGTAGAAAACTAGGTTTTTGGCTTGACAATATTCGGCTAATCTTCGTCTAGGTTGAAGGTGGATCGGTCAAGTCTACAACTTGAGATTTCATTATGAGGTTTATTTATTTTTATTGCTTTTGATTCTTTTCTATTTTTTATTCTCTTTGGTATTTTTCATAGTTCTAGGGTTATATTTAATTGTGTGTAAAGGCATGCGCATGCATATAGGTTGATACTCTTAGTCATTGAAGTTGAAACGTCTGTCCTTATGCGGTAGACTCAAATTTGTGACAGTTGGCCATACTGATTGCTTAGTCCTTTTCGGGACCGATCAAGTACCTTAAAGATCTAGGCTAAATCGAGAGCACTAGCGATCCGGTTTTCTAGGTGTAGTGCTTTCACGAATTGAAGTAATGCAGCCAACGCGTTAAATCTGGAGCACTAGCGGTCAGGTTGCGTATTTGGCTAGGGAAGTACTCAATGGTCATATCTTGGCTGCCGATATCAGGAGTTCTGAGGAACCGAGTGCGTCACTGGGTCTATAGCTACACTAGGTCATAGTTGAGTTTCATATCTTTCATAAACTAAGGATTAACGAAATCATCTCAAGTCGTATGGCGAAAACCGTGAAGTTGAATACCTAGATTTCCTCCTACTGAATTTCTTTATTCTCAAAGTATTTAAACGTTCTCTAAAACCCCCAATTCCCCTTTTTATATTTTCTTACCTTAGAAAGATTACTAATCTCTGTGGGATCAACCCTTTGCTACTATCTACAAAATAGTTAGTTTAGGTAATATATTTTATTGCACGTTTGGCCCACGTCAATTTTTGGCGCTGTTGATGGGGATTGGTTTTTCTTTCGTTGATTTTTTTTGTATATATATTTATTGTTTATTTATTTTTATATCTAGCCCCTTATTCCTAATACTTTTACATGTAATTTCTTAATGGCCTCCTACTCCTATAATTATGGTCGATTCGAAGACTCATACTATCATGGTGTGAATAGGGTAGGTATGTTACATAATAAACATCGATTTTCTTACTCGTATTCTTTTATGCGACAGATCGAGATTTGTGATTTTTGTGGGGAACACTTTCATCCCACATATGCTTGTCCTTACCATCCGAGGTATGGAAATCACTGCAGTTCTATTTACGTACTGCCACAACCTGACTTCTATATGTCTAGGTCGAGTCTACAGATTTCGCAATAGGAACGGAGAACCATTGTAGACATTGAAAATGATATGATCTCCAGCTGGCTCAATCCAAGCACGAATGAATACCCCTTCGGTGACTGGCATGATTCATCACCACAACAAAACATATATAGTTCCATGCGGAATCAACCTTCAAGGGATATAATAAGGTATTGGTTGGAGACTGAGAAAGACATGCACTCACTGAGCAAGAATTGGACCAATGGATTACACAAAAGGATCAAGAAGCTGAAGAAGAAATCAAGTCAATTCTCCAAAAGATATCAGCAGAGACCATGAGTGCAATCCCATTAGAAAGTGTTGAGGTGAATGAGATTACACTGGTTAAGGACTATTGGAGTGAACCAGAGGAAACATTTGATGTTTCTTTACATGAGCTAGACATTATCATCGCACAAAATGAAAAAGGATGTAGCAGAGAAAGAAATTGAAGTTATTTTAGAAAGGCTGGAGGGACTGCAAAAAGAAAGCAAGGAAGACCAACCTCTGATGTTGGTGAAACCACCCACCCTCCCATGCATACCTGTTGAGTTTAAAAAAGGGTGGTAGTAAAAGAGCGTTCTCAAATTTTTTATACTGTTGAGACCTTTGTGTTAGACAATCATGATGCGATAGAATCATTTGTGTTAGAGGTCCCGAATGAGCTCCTAAATCTGAAGGAGGACATGCCTATTGAATTGTCCAAATCCATTAATGCGCCATTTATTTTTGACATCTCGAAAGGAGAGAGCATCAAGTGATTATTCACACAAAGTCGAGCTAACGACTTTAACCAAAAGCGCTATTGAGAGGCACCCCAAGTTTTTTCCTTTATGTTTTTAGTTTGTTTATTTTTATGTTTGATTAGTGAACTCATTATTACCCTATTTGTGACTATTTACAAGTGTTTGATACTCGTTTGTCGAAGCATCGGAGTTGAGAGCTCGATATCACTGATGAGACTTTATGTTTCGTATATATGGTTAGTCTAATTGGGATCTAGTAAGTTCTTGCCTTTAGGTTATTAAGATTAGTTATTAAGTCTACTGGAGGTATTGTTATGTATATTCATGTGACTTCCTGAGTTGAGCATTTTTATTATCGTATATTAGCATTTTATGAGATGTTTTAGTCCATTAGGTTTTCCATATTTATTTTCGCATGTCATTTCTCATTACTTGTTTCTTTCCTTCCATGTTCCTTTCACCTTTTTTCTTTTCTTTTGTAGTTTGATATTCTCATTCTTGTTTTAAAACTTGAGGACAAGGTTTGGGATAAGTTTTGAGGTGTTTGACAAGTATAGTGGATTGGATTTTGTTGGATGAATAAGATTAGCGCATGTCATATATAATTGTTATATTATTTTAATGCGTATTTCATGGGTATGGTAAGGTATGGTGGTTTTTTCTTTTCTTTTCGCCTCATTTTCTTGTTATGACAAGCTATGCATTGCATCATTTAGGTTAGTAGTAATTTACATTAGTCTATGCATTGCATTATTTAGGGTAGTAACAGTTTACATTAGTCTATGCATTTTTAAAGTTATTTAGTTGCATTATTGAGTCTAGTTTAGAGTCACATGTAGAGTTACCTAAAACCTTGTTGAGTATTTTTTATTGTGGATATGAGTTCAAAACAAGCTACTTCTGTGACTTGAATCCTTTTTGAATATTAAGAGATATACTTAATTTGGAGTGTTGTCCAACATCTTTGAGGTTAGTTATTAGAGAGTTAGTATGAAGTTTATGCATTGTGCTAGATTCCAAAGAGGCAGGTGGTTCTATTTGCAAGTTTTCAGATTTCTAAGGTGCTAGAACGAGAATGTAGTTCGCTTGAGATATTAATTCATATGACTTGACCACCTTTGGGGAACGATTAGACTTAAACATATATTGGATGATTTGCTTGATTATAGTGAAAGTAAGGGTGAACAAGAGTTTTCTAAAAAATTTTAGAGAGTCCCACAGATTCCAAAGGAAAAGGAGCAGGGAATCTTGTGTTGGGAAAGTGAGAAAATCAATTTCCATAGGAAATGGAGTAGGGACCGTACTTTTAAAATTTTTGAAGAAAATAGAGTGTATATATGAATAAGGCAAAAATCCACGAAAACTCTTTTAAATTAAAAAATTTGATCGAATGCTTATAGCTAGATCAATTGAGTTATTCCAATGTGATGTTCTATATTTTCAAATTTTATGGTCTGATTATCTCTCTTTGGTGTGTTTAGTCTACATTTATGGATAGTGTGTTGTATTTTTCATTCATAGTCCCTTTTTTAGTGTTGATGCACTATTTTTAAGACATTCTGAACTTATGTGCTTTAATGTAGTGGCTTTGTAAAATCTTGAGTAGTTAAAGGCCTTTGTTTAGATTGCTCCTAGTTTTTGAAAGGGTGATTTTCACTGATGTTTTGATTTTGTTTTCACACCATTTTGACTCTGAACTTCTTTTGGGTGATGGTTGATTAAGTAACAGATTTAAATAAAAAAGAACTCAACTTGATATAGTGAAGGGCATATGTTTGTAAGGATTAGTCATTATAGTATTAGGAGGATAGTATAGGTTTTCATTCACTCATTTGCTCGCGACGAGCAAAGTCTAAGTTTAAGGGTGTTTGATAAGTGTTCATTTAGGCATGAGTTATTATATGTTATTAGGTGTTTATGGACTATATTTATCTTGTTTTGATGTGATAATTGCTTGTTTTATGTATTTTAGGGATTTTGTGCGAACTGGGCGTATTTGGAGTAAAAGTGCGTTGCAGACCTATTTGAGCTAAATTCAGTACATGGGCAATAACATCTACATCTCAAGTTGGAACAACTTGCTATTAGACTTGTTGAAAAGAAGACTTCACTACGAACATTTTCTTCTCTCACGAGCTTCATGAGATATGGACTCAAAGTGGCTCAAAAGTGACACAAAATTGGTAAAGTTTGGTCAAGTTTCTTAATAACCCATCTTCAGCATAAAGGCCATAACTTCCTCTTCTCGAACTAAAATGACATTCTGTTTTCTTATTTGGAAAGTAGACTCCAAGCTAAAGATTTTCATGTCTCATAAGCCTCTTCAAATTCGGTCTCTAAGTGGTCCAAAATTGCATTGCAATTCGAAGAAGCATCTCGCGCCGTGAGTTATATATTGGACAAATAAGACACGACGTGACTTGCGGCGTCCAGACTAGAAGCTCACTTCTCTTTACACCACCAGGAAACCGTGGCCTCTAAACGGTGCAGCGTTAAGTGCAGTGTGGACCCTAAAAACAAAAAACTTCCTACATTTTTGGACTTTTTTGGTTGAAACTCACTTTGGGGTTTCCATATAAATACTATTAGACTCCAATTCGAAGGAACCTCTTGTTTTACTTGAGAACTTGTAGAAAACTAGGTTTTTGGCTTAGTAATGTTCGTTTAATCTTCATCTAGGTTGAAGGTGAATTGGTCAAGTCTAAAACTTGGGATTTCTTTATGAGGTTTATTTATTTTTATTGTTTTTGATTCTTTTCTATTGTTTATTCTCTTTGGTATTGTTCATAGTTCTAGGGTTAGATTTAATTATGTGTAAAGGCCTGTGCATGCATATTAGATTGATACTTTTACTGATTGAAGTAGAAACGTCCTCCTTACGCGGTAGACTCAAATTTGTGACAGTTAACCAAATTGATTGCTTAGTCCCTTTCGAGACCGGTCAAGTACCTTAAGGATTTAGGCTAAATTGAGAGCACTAGTGATCTGGTTTTCTAGGTGTAGTGCCTTCACGAATCGAAGTAGTGTGGCCAATACATTAAATCTGGAGCACTAGTGATCAGGTTGCGTATTTGGTTATGTAAGTAGTCAACGGTCATACCTTGGCTGTCGATATCTGGAAGTGCGAGGAACCGAGTGTGTAACTGGGTTTATAGGTATACTAGGTCATAGTTGAGTTTCATATATTTCATAAACTGACAATTAGCGAAATCATCCCAAGTTGTAAGGCGAAAACCGTGAAGCTGAATACCTAGATTTCCTCCTACTGAATTTCTTTATTCTCAAAGTATTTTAAACATTATCTAAAACCCCCCAATTCCTCTTTTTATAATTTCTTTCCTTAGAAAGATTACCAATCTCTTTGGGAACGACCATTTGCCACTATCTACAAAATAGTTGGTTTAGGTGATATATTTTATTTACATTTTCGAGGCGTGTCAATCGACTACAGGCCACTGAACAGGGCCATAGTCGGGAACAAGTACCCATTACTGTGGATTGATGACTTATTTGAGCAGCTGAGAAGCGTATTTTTCTCCAAAATGGAATTGTGATCAAGGAATCATCAGCTTAGGATCAGGGATGAAGATAAGTTTAAGACAATGTTCCGCACCAGATATATACACTATCAGTTCACGATCATGCCGTTCGGGCTGACCAATGCCCTTGCCGTGTTTATGGATTTGATGAATCGAGTATTTTTAGGTCATTTCTTGACTGCTTCGTGATAGTCTTCATCGACAATATTTTGATCTATTTGAGGACACGAGAGGATCACAAGCAGTACCTCAAGGCGATGTTGCAGACTTTGAGGGAGCATTATATATACGCCAAGTTCAGCAAGTGTGAATTTTGGCCTGCAGAGGTCAAGTTTCATGGTCACATTATTGGGGTAGAATGGATTGCAATCAAGCGATTATAGATTGGTCGGCACCGATGCCAATGACAGAGATTAGGATTTTTTAGAGGCTAGCAAATTATTATTGCAAGTTCATGAAAGGTTTTATGAAGATCGTTTCATCGATTACTAGGCTGACATAGAAAGACGTCGCGTTTGAGTGGACTAAGAAATGCGAGAGCTCATTTGAGTAGTTGAAGAGTTTGTTGGCTACTACACCAGTGTTGACACTGCCAGAGGCTGGACAAGGATTTCTAGTATACGCAGATGCTTCTCATACGGGTCTAGGTCGCATGCTAATATAGGACAGAAGAGTTGTAGCTTACGTTTCGAGACAGCTGAAAATACATGAGAAGAACTACCCTACACACGATTTGGAGTTAGCACTGATCGTGTTTGCACTAAAGGTGTGGAGACATCATCTATATGGAAAGAGATTCATACTCTTCAGTGATCATAAAAGTCTAAAGTATCTTTTCACACAGAAAGAGTTGAATATGTGACAACAAAGATGGTTAGAGTTCCTGAAAGACTATGCCTTTTCCTTGGAGTATCATCCATGAAAACGAACGTAGTCGCAGATAGGAGATCGACTAGAGATGCTGTGGTTGTCAGATGTCACATGACGCATGAGTACGGTTTAGTCGAGGTAGTGGTGATAGTGAGTCAATCAGATGTGCATACCGATACACGAGTTATGATTTGCGCAAAGATGAGAGTACAAATCGTATCTACATAGAGAGTATTAGAGGTTAGAGGAATGATAGGTCCTATCTGTGATTCAGCGAGTTAGCGCAGAGTTCAAATTATGTTGACTGGACAGAGACATTAGATCAATGTCTGAGGTATAAAGGCAGATTTTGGATACCCAAGGTACCAAAGCTGAGATATGAGATTCTTTAAGATTCGTACCGTTCCTGTTTCACTGTTCACCCAGGCAGGACCAAGATGTACCACAACATGTAGAGACACTTCTGGTGGCCAGGGATGAAGGTGGATGTATCTGACTACGTCAGGAACTATGGGATTTGCCAGTAGGTGAAGTCTTAGCACCATAAACCTATAATATTATTACAGTCGTTTCCCATTCTACAATGGAAGTGGGAAGAAATCTCAATGGAGTTTGTTAGAGGATTACTAAGGACTGCCAAAAAGTATGATTCGATATGGTTTACAAGCTGACTTAGTTTGCTTACTTTCTACCGGTTGCTTCACATTAATCATTTGATCAGTTAAGTGTACTGATCAAGAGAGATTATTAGGTTGTACAGGGTATTGTTAATGATCACGTCAGATAGAGATGCTATGTATACATCCTGGATGGCAGAGTATGCAGGAATAGTATGGTACACGCCTTCAATTCAATACAACATTCCATCTTCAGACTGACGAGTAGAGTGAGACTTATTCAGGTCCTCAAGGACATGTTGCGAGCTTGTGTGTTAGAGTTTGAAGGATTTTGGGAGGAGTACCTACTATTGTGTGAGTTTGCATACAACAACAGTTATCAGGCCAGTATCAAGATTGCATTGTTTGAGGCTTTATATGGCAGACCATGTCGCTCACCATCGTGTTGAGCTAAACCAGAGCACAGCCTGAGATTGTTGTTGACCACACAAAGAAAGTACACTAGATTCGTTTGAGTCTCAAGGGAGCCAAAGAGAGACAAAAGAAGTATACATACAAGTACAACAACGATCTCACATACACTGAGGGAGCTTATGTTTATCTTAAGGTTTCCCTTTGGAAGGGTCTGCAGAGGTTTAGTGTGAAAGGTAAGCTTGCACCGTGGTTTATCGGGCCTTTCAAGATTAGGAAACGGGTCAAAAAAAGTAGCGTACGAGTTAGAGCTTCCTCCGCTAATGTCAGGCATTCATCCAGACTTTCATATTTCGATGCTTCGACTAGCTGAGTCGAAGGCAGGCACACGATTGACGGTTGACTTGAGTCAGATCTACCTGAATGAAGATATTACATATGAGGAGCAGCCTATCCAGATCATGGATCAAAAGGTACATCAGTTGAGGAAAAAGTCTATCCTAATGGTACTCGTCAAATGGCAGTTCCATAGCGACTTGGAACTCAGTTTGGAGTTAGAAGATTACTTGCGAGATAGTTTTTCGTACCTTTTCGAGACAGGTATAACCCTAATTTGAGTTTAATTTTGAGGGCAAAATTTCTATTTTGTTGGGAATATTTTTCACAACCCAAATTTCTAACCCTTGATTAATTTCCTTAATCAGGATCACCGACCCGTGTCGTGAGACCCGTATGAAATGCGCACACCGTCTGAGGCACGTGGCTGAGGTATATTTTATATTTGTTGTGATGTTTACTTAAGAGTTATGTAATTGTGTAGACTAATTAAGTCTGTTTAAGCAGTAATAGGCGTCGAGACACGAGCGGGGACGTGCTTCGAGTTGTGTGCGAGCTAAGGAACTGGGTAACTAGTCTTGTGGTAAGTCTAAATTTATTTAAATGTGATTTAAATGAATTATTATATAGCCTATGATATTTACATTAGGGTAAATCAAATTAGAAAGTCTCAAGTCTTGATTAAAAATCAACAACTTTTGATATGCCTCGTGATGCATGCTAGCATATACTCCCACATAACTTGAGTCACATTTTGAGTCATTTGGGTTGAATAAGTGGGTTAGTAGGAATTAGTATGGTCCATGGGATTGCCTTGTGATGTGTTAGGCACACTTGATGAAACAACCCAACCTATACATACGAAACTTAGGTTTATTTTCTTTAAAAAGCTCATTCATGCAATGAACAAGGGCAAAATCAGAGCTATACATAGGAGATTCTGAGATAGAAGTGGGGGATTTAATGAAGGGTTTTGGGGTTCATGCGCAGCGGAGATTACAAAACAATTTGAGAAAACCCCAAAACAGGATCCGAATCTGATTCCATTAAAACATGTTTAAACTATGAAAACTTAATAATACCTCAGTCGCAATACCTTTTTGAAGGTTAATCAATCTCTAAGGCGCTGCCAATGATGAACGCCCTCTACTAGATGTCCACACACGAACGGCGGCCGAGATTCAAAGTGCTAGCTTCGAGAGAATACCAAACCTTTTTGTTTCTCTCCAAAACGATCCAGAGGATACCAAAAACTCTAAGTCGTTTCTTAAAACGAAAATAGAGTTTCGGCCCTTTTAAAATCTTTCGTACTTGTATTCTAACTCAAAGCGTCTATTTATACAACCCTTGTATATAGACGGTTAAGTAAATTACACATATACCCCTACTTAAAGAAGTATAAGTGTAATACACTACAAGGACGTTTCTGTCATGAATTTTATCATATAATATTCATTTTTCTGAACCATCTTAAAATCTCGCAAAACCATTCTCAGTGTGCGACCCAATAGGCTCATACAACGTTGGCAGTGTACCAAAACATATTTTGGTATACAAGTCATAGCGGCCTCTAGTAAGACATTATGACTACCCAAGTTGTACGAATATCAAATCGATATAACCTAATCAATAGTGTATATAACATCTTTTTGTCACACGATATCCTTTTAATCAAACATAAGGCATGGAATTGTCATCCAACATGTTCAATCGTACTAGTCTCGATTTCTAGGTAGACTGAAAACATCTAAGTGACATTGATCGATATCAATTCACTTAGACTAGGCCTTTTAACAGTCTAACACATCGAGGGATCCACTGGATATCTCTCTTTATATAAGAGGGACAAATTCTATCTCGATTACACAACTTCACCACATTATTCACACAAGTAACCAATCACAACCTTTATAATCATCCTAAGTTAAAGACAACCTTTGATTGCGTCAAATCACTGTATTCCTAATGTTGAAGTCTCTGGTAATCTCAAGTCAGAGGACTGAAAAATATACCTATCATGAGAAACAACTATAACTTAATCCATGTGATGTTCTCATAGCGGGTCGGTCCAGTACTTTGTTCCTAACAAGTACTCATGATCTTGATTCGTATTCCTATACGTATGATCATCGTATGATCATCAATCAAGACTCACACTAGTCTTAATTCATTATAGTTCCCAGTATAATAATCGACTAAGGACATTTAGGATATTTCTGTAAATACCCATGGATCTTATTATAATGTAAACATGCAAATCAATTATAATAAACAACAAATAAAATCCTCTATTTTATTAACTAAAATGTATTTATAAAGACTGTTAATGGATTGACCTAGGGCACATTTCCCAACATTTAAAAGCACAACACATCACCTAGGAAGATGAGCAAATGCTAACAACACCAAAATCCAAAAACTAGGTATAACTCGTGTATATGCTTAAAGTTCAAGGTTTGTTGGTCAAGAATTCAAGGGGCTTTTGAATTCTGAGCATTTTGCGAAGCCTTTCTAGTTAATTAAGTTCACTTTGAAGCTTTGATTTGGTTTTCTAAGACTCAATTTCAATTTCAAATTCAAGCATTTTGCTCAAATTGGGATTTTGAACTGATTTTTTGAATTTTGAGTTGTAAATCATGTTTGTTTGCAAAATCTAATGTTGTTTTTGAATTCCTCGTCAAAAACCACTAGGACCAACACCAACAATTTTAAATTCAGTTTTGAAAAATCATGAGTTTGTATTTTGGGACTTTTATTGTGTTATTCCCCATTTTCACAATAATGCATGCCTTAATCCATTTAAATGATGCATGTTTGATGAAAAATGATTTGCATGGTGTATGTTTTTGATTGAGGAGGTTGTACTGGACCTTGGTAGAGGGGAACAAGGTCCTGGAGCAATGGAGAAGTGATTCTTGAGTTGGCAACTCAGAAAATTGATTGCAGATTTTCTAGGTTTTTGCACTCAGTGTGCTAGACAATCTAGCCAGTGCGCAAGGGAATTTCCCCAGCTCGTTGAGTGTTCTGAACACCATTTTCCTACAAGCTTTCCCATTTTTCTGCAACTCTTGAACACTCACTAAACCCACCTTAACCGACCTAAAACCACCCTTGTTTAACCACTTTAGGAACTTAAAGGAGTATTCCGGTAGTCCGGGTGCGCATGTCAGAGTGTTGGGAGGTTGGATTTGGTTAGGGAATTTGCATGCTATGTGAGTAAATCCCTTTGATGTCTTTACTATGATATGCCATTGAAATCTAATATAATGACTTGTGTTGCTATTCTTTAAGTATTGATTTTTATTGTCATGATACCTTGTCAATTAATATTCGTTGAACTCATATATACGCCTTATGTCATGTATTATTGGTTGTCATTAATTGAGTGATAAATAACATGCTATTAGGAGGTTAGTATCAATATATGTCAAGCATTTGTACTAGTAGATAGTGTGTTTTGCATAGCATTTCGTCTTGGCATCCAATCCTAATTTGAGTATTTATTGATAATAAAAGTAGTTCTAGAATCTAGGGTCCATTGCACAAAATAGAGACGAGCGGCATACGAGGTCATTGGACTTTGGGGATGTCGGCGCTCTCTACTACACTCACGTTACTCACGGCATAATGAACCGGGGCGATTTGTCAAGAATTGACATACTATGGATATAAATGAGTCGTTTGAGAGAGCTCACGCCTTATGATAGTGGAATAAGGCTGATGTGTTGTAACTCGCGACTGACTGGACCTAGATCATTACTACTTAGACTATGTCAGTTTCTTTTGTGCATATCCTCTATTTTCTGGCATATTTTATTTAGAGCAATTCTTGGCTATTGTTTATGCTTTTAAATACCATTCTTCTATTTTGGAAATGCGAATAATTATGTCATTGGGAATTACTGTTATACTTTTGTACTCACGTCCTTTTTACCGTCGAATAGTAGGCTGGGCAAGGAGATGATTTGTGACTACCTCTAAGCATAAAACGCATTACTCTCTTGACTTCTAGGACTTTTGATATTTTGTGTTATTATAGTTATTGTGTCTTTTGATACTATTGAGATTTATATTGAGTTGAGCGATAGTTCCCTGACCTTGTTGACTATCACACTGTCTATATTCGTCACTTGTTATATATATCATGTGATCATTATTTCCTGGTTTCCACACTTAGAATTTAATATAAATGTGACGGCCCCAATTTCCTCATGCAATTGGGTACGCCCGGCTTAGACCCGTGCAGGCCCTAAGTCATCACTTGGCAACCTAACGAGCCTAGTCAGTCTTCAATTTAATCAATTTAGTAATTTATGAAAGAGTTATTGCAATAATACACAACGGAAGACTAAACAATAAATAACAAGGGGAAATAACTCAATCAAAGGGAAATTAGGAATTCTATAATTATGGAAAACCCCGGGTATTCATGTACAATTCGATAAACCAATATACATGATACCAATCTCAATAATAATACCAAGTTCTATAAACCAAAACATACATATATAAAGCGATATATAAATGAGCAAAAACATATAACCTACTCTATGGTTCCTCAAGTCCAGCCGCTCATATAAATTCTCCTAGGCAAGGTCCCTTGCCTCTACTGCACTTCGCTCTATCTGCACCCACTGTCACAAACTAGACAGTGAGCAACTGAGAGAAATTGAAAGTAATGCCAGAAGAATATAACAGTAATTCATGAATTATCAAACAAGGCAGTCTAAATATCATGCAGGAATTGAAAACAGGAAGTTAAATAAACAAGGTGCATGATAGACAGACTGGAAATAATAACAATCGAAACATGCGTGTTCTACGAGTCAAGAGAGGCCATAAATGGTCTAAAACCCACAACAATACCACAACAATCCACAACAATCTACAACAATCCAGTACATGGTATCACACAATCACTAGGGGTGGTCAAACACTCGTGCGCATGAGTGCCCGCGTTTTATCCCTTCTAGTACAGGCCGCATGTACCTTCGAGACACACACTTATGCCAAGATCACACATACAAGGAATATGGAATGGAATGCCAACAAGTAGATAATAACAAACATAACGGAATAAAAATGAATCAAATGGTATTTTCTTAACTGGCTTACTAACGTACACAAGTTTTTAAGACAAGTGTACTTACCTGAACTATCTTAACCCGTAGACACTCTCACGTCCCTAACGCGTATCTCCGAGTTTTTTGCTACCTGACAAGGTTGGAAACTCTAATTAATGGGTTAAGACATTAACTAAACCTTAATTTAAACCCTAGTGTATCCCCAATGTTTTAAGTATTTACATGACTCGTCAAATTGTTATGAAAATGTATACTCTCTCGGGTTTGAAAAACCACAATAATAACTAGACTACGATATCACAACATCGATAACCATGACGCATGTAAGCCTACTCATGAATTGTAGGCTTAACTCAGTTGTATGGGGGCCACGCCATAGTCTCGAGGACCGATGACGTGACCACTACGTCACAGCCGTTTAACAATCATGCACACACCTACCCTCAAATCGGGACCATGAACCATATGTTCGTAGATCTCTTGCACTCATCGTGTTTTCATCAAGATAATCGATCACTCTTGTTAGTTTGAAAAAAATCAATTCATCATACCCAAGTTGAAACATTAAAACAAAGTTGGAAAACTCAAAATAGTTTAGTCGAAAAGGAATAACAAAAATTCCATAGCCATATATCCAACATCGACGAGACGGTCATGGCAACATGTTGGTACTATCCGACACCGGGAGGGGTCTCCTCGGCATAGAAATGGCCGAAAATAACTCGCCTAGTCGGGGCTCTAATACACACACATAAATAAGATAGCTATCTTCAACATCACATGAAATCACAACAATTCGTATTCACCACGCTGTTTTGGGCACTTTGGAGGTTGCGAGGTTCTAACCACAGTTTGGCATAGTCCCAACAACCCCCCACAAGAGGTGGTCCGGCCAGCGGCACCACCAGTTGCATTGTTTTCCGGCGAGGGCACTAAACAACCCAAAATAGTTGAAAACATTCAATAAAATATAACCCTCCATTACCCTCGATGTTATGAACCACTCCGGGAGCTGTGAGATGCAAACACGAGTTTAGCATGGTCTCCGACGTTCCCCAAGTCACGGTGGTCCGACCAGTGGCGCCGCCCGAGCTCTGCAACTCCGACGAGTCGTAAAAACCATCAACCCATGTGTAAAAAGAGTATGGACAGCAACTACTCTATGTATCAAACGTTCAGAGGTCTCCCGGGGATAAGGGAGCTCCGGTGGGCCACGAGGGCCCATCCTAGACCGTCCCCGACCACCGCTAGTCATTCCAGTAGTGGCCAAGACATGGCATAGCCGCCCATGCATCAAATAAATAAAAACAGTGAGAAAAGAGAGAACGAGTGGGACAGAGGGAGAGAGGAAGATCTCCAGCAAGAGGGATGAACCCCAGCCACCTCTGGACCTCCGACAACCGGTGGTGTGCTCGGCCAAGGCAGGGAAGAATGGACCAAGAGAGGGAGAGAGTGAGACCGTGAGAGAGAGAAAGTGAGAGATAAAGAGAGAACCTATGAAGACCAGTGAGAGCTCCGGTGGGGGTCGTTTTCCGGTTAGCAAAGAGAGCCGAGATGTTGGCCGAGAAAGAGAAGACCGTGAGAATGAGGGAAAGATTGAGAGAATGAGATAGAGAGATCACGGACCTCCGGTGAGGGTTCCAGCGAGAGGCATGACTGGCCTGACGAGGGAGAGGGGCGGTGGTGGTGGGAGAGGACGTGAGGTGCGGGTGTGTGTGTGGAGGACATGAGTGAATAGTGGATTAGGTTTTGTTTGTTTATATATAAGACAAGTGTGAAATGACTCTTTTGCCCTCCGATTTACTTCTCATCCACCTCAAAACAGTTGCCTTTATGGGTCTTTTGTCCCTTTATCACATCTCAACATACCCACACATCTCAATGCAAATCTCATGGTTCTCCTCATTTGAGTTGTGTCACTTTAACAATTTTCATCATGTAGTCCGTATGTTGCGTAGTTAACTAACTCCCGCATTCAAACGATGTTCCTCGTCCTATATTGCTTTGCCCCGGCTCCCGTAGCGCGCGTAGTCTCACTTGTCTTGCCAACAAATTAATTAAATTAACTAAAAATTCATTTATTTGCACTATTTACTTGTTTTTATCCCCATTTAACTAGTCGAAACCTCACTCAATTAAATATCACCCGACCGGCTCGAAACCCGTAAAATACTAAAATACTAATACACACAATCAAAGAATCATAAAATCACTTCGATGTCGACTCCCGTAGTTCGAAATACTGTCCAGTATTCATGTAGCCGGGTCACAATCTGGACAAGTGTAACGCAAGTTAGTTAAAAATTTGGAGTTTTTACAGTCTCCCCCACTTATTAGAATTTCGTCCCAAAAATTTACCTAATAAGTAAATTAAATCAGCGACTCTTTGCACGATAAAACTCAGAGTGATTCATTTCTTGACTCTGAACCGTTTGTGACCCTTCAGTGGAGAGACCTTTAGGTATCCATAATCTCCCCGAATCGTACTGAAGCTCATCGTGATACTCGCCAAGTATTTCTTTAGCCACTCTTGGGCACTCTTAAGTCTCAAGAAAATCTATCCACAATTACCCAGATGCTATCGTGTCCACGAGGAGATAGGGGCAACCACTAACGAAATCCATATCAATATGTTCCCGCTTCCATCAAGAAATGGGTGGGGCTGCAGTAGTCCTCCAGGTCGTCGATGCCCAACCTCTACGCGCTGGCATGTCACAAGCTCGAATAACTCCGACACCTCGGAAATCATCCCTGGCCACCAAAATAATGTCGCATATTGGTGCACATCTTAGGTCGACCCAGATATACAACAAAACTGGAACGGTGAATCTCCTGAAGTACCTCGTTACACGTATAAGCCACTAATGGAAACCGCAGTCGCCCGCGATACTTCTAGCATGAGTCAGTCGACTGACTCTTGTCTGGGCAATTTGAACTATCCACCGTCTCACTGCACCGTTGGTATGACGCATCATCTTGTTGTCCCTCGCGCACAATGCCAAATGAGATGGTCTGCAACATCGTTTGATTACGTATTTGTGTCTTGGTAGTCATTGGCACATCCACTAAATTCATTAACTCGGCCGCCTTACGTAAACCATGCTAGCAGGTCTTCTGACACACGACTACCTCAGCATCAAATCCTTTGCGGCGCAATGCATCAGCAACAACGTTGGTCTTCTCGGAATGGTGCTCAAATAAGAAGTCGTACTTCTTCAAGTACTTAAGCCAATGTCTATGTCTCGCTCCAGCACGTATGAAACTCACAAAGATCTCCCATTCGTCTTCTCGTATCAACTAATCAACGCACGTAATGTTTATATCTAGTTTGCACCAACCAAGGCTTCGAACTCTAACAACTCTAGTACTCGCATGTCTACTGGCGACTCGTAGCCCCCTAATACTACCGTAATGTCAAGACTATGCACATTCGAGTATATCGCATCCTGACAACCGTAACTAGGATTGAGGTTTGCTACGTCTAATGAGTTTACAACCCTAACATGTCTACTAAGCGCATAACAATCAAGTACTTGACGTAGTTTGAATCGAACATGATATGCATGCTAGTACCGCAAATGAAAGCCATACCCTCATCAATGTGTCTAGACGCCCCCTCGTCTGGCTCAACAACAACCTGAACATGCTCCCTCTGGTACTGGGGATGTTACGATAGTGCTCTCGGTGATTGAGAGCACTCCCTCTGAATGTGGCCAACCTTTCCGCACCTGAAACATGTGTGGGTTTCCTGCAATCCCTGAGTCTGGCTCTGGTCTCGTCCTTGTGGGAAACTCCGAGTCTGAGTCTGAGTCTGACTAGACCTCTGTGTCCTCTGCCTGTCTCTTCGATCTGTACCCCTACTCTTAGTAGACTGCCTCTGCGACTGCTGTCCTGGTCGACTAGGCTGTAGTGGATGAATGGCAAAACTCAGTACTGGCAGAATGGTCTGTGTCGGACGAGTAATCTGCTGTGCAATAGACCCTACACTTTGAATCCTACGGTGACGAAAATTCCACATGTTCTTCTTCCTCTTCTTGTCCTGATGGTGCTCTTCCGATCGGAACTTTGATCTGGCTGGTCTGTCCTCCTCCGGATGAGTAAGCAGATAACCCTCTCGTGCTAGACTCCGCTCATACGCAATCTACAAAGTCTCCGGCTGCGTAGTGACTTCAGATCCTCCAATCGTAGGTAGCAAACCCTTAGTGAAGTAGTAGACTTGATCAGTCTCGGTATCTACAGATCCTCCATCATAAGGTAATAGTGAAATAAACCTGCCCATATAGTCCATCACTGACTCATCGGTGCTCTGCCTCAGTGCCATAAACTCGTTCCTCTTCGCCCAAAGAACAGTCGGTGGGAAGTACTTCTGGTTAAACTGGGTCTTGAAGTCGATCCAGTCTCTTGGAATGCATCGGGTAGTGACAATGGTAGTCCACTAGTCATCCGCCTCCCCCTGAAGCATGGATGAGGAAATCGTCGCTCTCATATGCTCCTCAGTCGCGATGATAGTATGAATCTTCTTGTGATTCTTCAGGAAAAGCTCTGTCGCTGCTACGTCTGTCTCACCAAAAAACTTAACTGGATCGTGCCTCTTAAATTCTTTCCACTGCCTTACCTCAGCAGTGGCCCTAGGGCTCTTCTCCGGAGTAGTGACCGGAGTAGTGACTGAAGTAATCTCTACAACAATAGTCAGCGTGGTCGGTGTCTCCGTCGCTTGTACTATCTTTGTCTGTAACGAAGGTATCTCCGCCTCGGTCTGCGTACCTGTCGCAACAACTGCTCCCTTAAGAATCGCCGCTAACAGAGTCGGAGTTGTAAATATTGCAGCAATCGAAGTCCCTGCTCCACGAGTAACAGTTGGTGGCAATGGTGTAGTCAGAGTCGATGGTGTAGTAGTAGCTGATACGAGAGTCCTCAACAGTCGTAACATATCTTGTAACTGCTGGTTTTGCATCGCAACTCTCTGCGTCAAAATGTGCACATCGTCCGCGCTAGCATATCGTGTACCAGACGTGCCATTATCGTCTCCCGAACCGGTCTGATCTGCCATCATCGTCTGAATTAAAAGAGCGATACTTCGGATCAATACATAGCTACCACGTACCATATAGTACACACAACAATCATAACATGTATAAAATATTCGACTCTACCCGTTACTCCCCAGGTTAAGTTTCTAAAGGGTCATAGGGTTTCCACTTCTAAGTTCAACCATTCCTAACCTCCGCTGGTTTAAATGGCTTGTGTTTTATAAATTTAAACCTGGTATGCTCTGAAACCAACTGTGACGTTGGTATCACAATTTTTTTAGAAAACTCTATACTCTATCCCTAAGATTCTAAAGCCTATGCTCTGATACCAACTGTGACGGCCCCAATTTCCCCGTGCAATTGGGTACGCCCGGCCTAGACCCATGCAGGCCCCAAGTTATCACTTGGCAACTTGACGAGCTTAGTCAGCCTTCAATTTAATCAATTTAGTAATTTATGAAAGAGTTATTATAATAATACACAGCGGAAGACTAAACAATAAATAAATAGGGGAAATAACTCAATCAAAGGGAAATTAGGAATTCTATAATTATGGAAGACCCTGGGTATTCATGTACAATTCGATAGGCATATATACATGATACCAGTCTCACAAACGAAATACCAAGTTCAATGATCCCAACAATATAAGTATAAAACGCATTACTCTCTTGACTTCTAGGACTTTTGATATTTTGTGTTATTACAGTTATTGTGTCTTTTGATACTATTGGGATTTATATTGAGTTGAGCGATAATTCCCTGACCTTGTTGACTATCACACTGTCTATATTCGTCACTTGTTATATATATCATGTGATCATTATTTCCTGGTTTCCACACTTAGAATTTAATATAAATGTGACGGCCCCAATTTTCTCGTGCAATTGGGTACGCCTGGCCTAGACCCGTGCAGGCCCTAAGTCATCACTTGGCAACCTAACGAGCCTAGTCAGCCTTCAATTTAATCAATTTAGTAATTTATGAAAGAGTTATTGCAATAATACACAGCGGAAGACTAAACAATAAATAACAAGGGGAAATAACTCAATCAAAGGGAAATTAGGAATTCTATAATTGTGGAAAACCCCGGGTATTCATGTACAATTCGATAAACAAATATACATGATACCAATCTCAATAATAATACCAAGTTCTATAAACCTAAACATACATATATAAAGCGATATACAAATGAGCAAAAACATATAACCTACTCTAGGGTTCCTCAAGTCCAGCTGCTCATATAAATTCTCCTAGGCAAGGTCCTTGCCTCTACTGCATTCCGCTCTATCTGCACCCACCGTCACAAACTAGACGGTGAGCAACTAAGAGAAATCGAAAGTAATGCCAGAAGAATATAACAGTAATTCATGAATTATCAAATGAGGCAATCTAAATATCATGTAGAAATTGAAAAACAGGAAGTTAAATAAGCAAGGTGTATGATAGACAGACTGGAAATAATAGCAATCGAAACATGCGTGTTCTACGAGTCAAGAGAGGCTATAAGTGGTCTAAAATCCACAACAATACCACAACAATCTAGTACATGGTATCACACAATCACTAGGGGTGGTCAAACACTCGTGCGCACGAGTGCCCGCGTTTTATCCCTTCTAGTGTAGGCCGCATGTACCTTCAAGACACACACTTATGCCAAGAACACACATACAAGGAATATGGAATGGAATGCCAACAAGTAGATAATAACAAACACAACGGAATGAAAATGAATCACATGGAATTTTCCTAACTGGCTTACTAACGTACACAAGTTTTTAAGACAAGTGTACTTACCTGAACTATCGCAACCCGTAGACACTCTCACGTCCCTAACACATATCTCCGAGTTTTCTGCTACCTGACAAGGTCAGAAACTCTAATTAATGGGTTGAGTCATTAACTAAACCTTAATTTAAACCCTAGTGTATCCCCAATGTTTTAAGTATTTACATGACTCGTCATATTGTTATGAAAACGTATACTCTCTCGGGTTTGAAAAAGCACAATAAAAACTACGACTATGATATCACAACATCGATAACCATGACGCATGTAAACCTACTCATGAATTGTAGGCTCGGCTCAGTGTATGGGGGTCACGCCATAGTCTCAAGGATTGATGACGTGACCACTACGTCACAGTCGTTTAACAATCATGCACATACACCTACCCTCAAATCAGGACCAAGAACCATATGTCTGTTGATCTCTTGCACTCGTCGTGTTTTCATCAAGATAACCGATCACTCTAGTTAGTTTGAAAAAAATCAATTCATCATACCCAAGTTGAAACATTAAAACAAATTTGGAAAACTCAAAACAGTTTAGTTGACAAGGAATAACAATAATTCCATAGCCATACATCTAACATCAACGAGACGGTCATGGCAACACGTTGGTACTATCCGATATCGGGAGGGGTCTCCTTGGCATAGAAATGGCCAGAAACAACTCGCCGAGTCGGGGCTCTAATACACACACATAAATAAGAAAGTTATCTTCAACATTACATGAAATCACAACAATTCGCATTCACCACGCTATTTTGGGCACTTTGGAGGTTGTGAGGTTCTAACCACAGTTTGGTATAGTCCCCAACAAACCACATAAAAGGTGGTCCGACCAGCGGCACCACCAGTTGCGGTGTTTTCCGGCGAGGGCTCTAAACAACCCAAAATAGTTGAAAACATTCAATAAAACATAACCCTCCACTACCCTCGATGTTATGGACCACTCCGCGAGCCGTGAGATGCAAGCACGGGTTTAGCGTGGTCTCCGACGTTCCCCAAGTCACGGTGGTCCGACCAGTGGCGTTGCCCGAGCTCTGCAACTCCGGCGAGGCATAATAACTATCAACCCATGTGTAAACAGAGTATGGAAAACAACTACTCTATGTATCAAATGTTCAGAGGTCTCCCGGGGATAAAGGAGCTCCGGTGGGCCACGAGGGCCCATCTCAGACCGTCCCCGACCACCGCCAGTCATTCCAGCAGTGGCCAAGACACGGCACAGCCGCCCATGCATCAAATAAATAAAAACAGTGAGAAAAGAGAGAACAAGTGGGAGAGTGGGAGAGAGGAAGATCTCCAGCGAGAGGGATGAACCCCAGCCACCTCTGGACCTCCAACAACCGGTGGTGTGCTCGGCCAAGGCTGGGAAGAATGGACCAAGAGAGGGAGAGAGTGAGACCATGAGTAAGAGAGAAAGTGAGAGATAGAGAGAGAGAACCTATGAAGAACAGTGAGAGCTCCGGTGGGGGTCATTTTCCGGTCAGCAAAGAGAGCCGAGATGTTGGCCGAGAGAGGGAAGACCGTGAGAATGAGGGAGAGATCGAGAGAATGAGAGAGAGATAGAGAGAGATCACGAACCTCTGGTAAGGGTTCCGGTGAGAGGCGTGACTGGCCTGACGAGGGAGAGGGGCAGTGGTGGTGGGAGAAGACGTGAGGTGCGGGTGTGTGTGTGGAGGCGATGAATGAATAGTGGATTAGGTTTTGTTTATTTATATATATATAAGACAAGTGTGAAATGACTCTTTTGCCCTCTAATTTACTTCTCACCCACCTAAAAATAGTTGCCCTTATGGGTCTTTTGTCCCTTTATCACATCTCAACACACCCACACATTTCAATGCAAATCTTATGGTTCTCCTCATTTGTGTTGTGTCACTTTAACAATTTCCATCATGTAGTCCGTATGTTGCGTAGTTAACTAACTCCCGCATTCAAACGACGTTCCTCGTCCCGTATTGCTTTGCCCCGGCTCCCGTAGCGCACGTAGTCTTGCCTTGTCTCGCCAACAAATTAATTAAATTAATTAAAAATTCATTTATTTGTACTCTTTACTTGTTTTTATCCCCATTTAACTAGTCGAAACCTCAATTAAATATCGCCCGACCAGGTCGAAACCCGTAAAATACTAAAATACTAATACACACAATCAAAGAATCATAAAATCACTTCGGTGTCGACTCCCGAAGTTCGAAATACTGTCCAGTATTCATGTAGCCGGGTCACAATCCTGACAAGTGTAATGCAAGTTATATAAAAATTTGGGGTTGTTACAATACATTGCTTCCGCATAAACTGTTAAGACTTCTGCATAAACTTTGAAGACTTTCGATAAATTAAGTAATTTTCAAAAGTTTTAATTGACTCTAAATTTCAGTAATTGGTAGGACTAGCGTATTATTTATCCTAAACGTGAGTAAGTTGGTAAATAGGTTAGAAATGCAGACTAATACGTAGTTAAGTCCTACAGGATTGAGATTAGGGCTTAGTACAGGATTAGGCCTGTCGGCACCCTAGATTAGGAATGGGGCCATCATATAATAATTGGTTCGGATTGGATCGAATCTTTGAATTAGTGCAATCCGTGTGCATCCCTATATGTAGTTGTCGATATTTTTCTCTAATTACTTTTTTTATTTGTATGTTTTTATAGGATTTGGAATTCTACGATGATTATTGGAACATTTATTGAAGATCCTAAGAGAACTCTGTCAAAAAGTGCGTAGGTGCAGATCACGAGGCAAGGTAAGCAAGGCTAAAAGAAAATGAATAGTGAAGTCATCCAATGTGAAATGTTTGGTACTTTGAAGAGGTGCAATCGATGTAAATGGGAGTGACAAAGCGAAGGCACAAATCAATTGTTAAAGGGAATTGGAGCGAAAAAGGACCAAAGAGTAGAAGGCTGGGATCTTCTTAGGGGAAACTACAGTCTTCTATAATTTTACGAACCGAGTAATGAGTAGAAGGCCTCGGTCTTCTCTTACGAAAACTTCTTCGCTAGTTTTCAAGTTTCCAAATATTTTGTAAATTAAGAGCCTGAACTAAAGTGGGCATACGAGTTTAACTCGATTAATTAATATTTAAGTTAGTTCTAATATTCTAGTTAAGGACACTAATCATTACACATCACCACTCAATGAATGTTTCTAGGAATACATAAGGGTACTTGATTTATATTTCCATTTTTAGAGTTTGATTCAATTTATACAAATCAAACAGACACAATACATAACACACACGCACATGAACGCTAATTGAGACAAGTCAGACTTATGAATCATTAGTGTAACTCAGATTAATTAGCATTCCAATTACAACTAATCACTAAATCAAGGGTACATGTCATTACAACTTGAGTGCATAGTGTTCCTTTACAAGCCTAGTGCACAATTGCCTCTTCCCCAACAGTGGTATAAGAAAACAAAAACAATAATCGTGATGGTTTTCTTTTATATGGACGAGGGGTATATTGGTAATTTTGCTCAGCTTCGTAATAGGTAATTCATTTGATTCTCCTTCCACATGCCTAAAAGGGTTTTCGGAACAAAGGGTTAAAACCAGGATTGTTTTTCCTCTATTAGTGAATTCGAAGAATGAGGCTAGGGCTGACTCAAAAGACATGTGAACAAACCATTATGGTTTGAAAGGTTAGTATGACTCATTGGGGTGATCCATTGTACCTAAATTTCATGATCCTTAGTTAGATGCATGTTTATGTGTTCAAATTAGGGAAGACCATAGAAATTAACTCATATTGTAGTAAGATTTTAAAGGTTTGCATGTGGACGCATGGACTACCTAAATGTCACATTAGTCTTAGTGCATGGGGGATATGTAAGGGATTATGAAATTTTGTCTATCCAGTTAGGACGATTAACACAAGCACACTCCATTAATTTGGTTTGAAACTAGTAGAGAAGGGGACTCCCTAGAGTTTTATCACATATATTCACCCTTTAAGCTCTACTTATTATTTGCTTGTTTTTGTTTTGTTTACTTTTAATAATGTAAAGATTAAGGTTGAAGGTCACCTAAGAGGGGGGTGAATTGGACGCGATGACCAAATGATATTTTTTAAGACTTTCTTTTACAATCCACTAAGTTAGCTTAGCAAGTTGAGCTCAATGACAAGTGTAGTAGTAATGAACAATAACAATGCACCAAATGATTCAAGTGAATTGAAAACTACACTAAGTGAAGGAGGTAGAAGAGATGGAAATAAGCTGTTAGAATTTTTAATCCCCTACTTATATTATCAATAAGTGAATATCCTTAAACCTACAAGCTTAGTGAATGCCTAGTCTCAACTAGGTCTTTTACAAAATGCCTCACCGCAATAAGGTCTTATACAACTACCTAGACTCAACTAGGATTTTTTCCACCAAGACTCAACTAGGATTTTTCCCACCAATCCATAACTAGGATTTTCCCTTACCTAGCCTCAACTAGGGTTTATGCCTAGCCTCAACTAGGTCTTCCCATTCGACTTAGATACCACTAAGTCTTACAATCAAAGTTTAATGAATACAATGAAAGTGTGGTTTACAAAAGTAAAGTAATATAAGTTGTTCTCCTCTCACAAGCCAAATGTAATCCTAAAATGAATCGATGCAAGTGAGACTTTGTCAATTGACATGCTTTGTAAAATTAAGTTTTTATAGGCTAACTCTCAATATTGAAACCAATTAAGAAGAGTACAAATTAAGCTCAACTTGGTTCCAATAAATGGCTAATTGATGCACAAATAAAAGATGCAATTTTATGCTCAAGTTGTGCAATAAAAACCTCGGGTTACAAACAAGTTTAGATTAAGAACTAGGCCCTTGTAGATATGTTATTAAAACAACATAAGCATGAAACCACAAAATTAAGTATAGCTTAAGCGCAAGTAGATTTCAATTCAATATAGTGCAATATAAAAAATCACTATTAAGTTCAAACAAGTGCACTCAATATTTTGGGCTTATAGAAAATCAAGTTTAAGTGCAAAAACCCTTTTTGTTGTGTTTTACATACACTTCAATGAAACCCAACAACAATGAATATAGGTTAAGCTCAATATGGTTTTAAGCAATTTTCATGCACTTTGAAAATCAAGTTTAAGTCGAACAAGTGCAAATTAGTCTTAGGTCTTATGACATTAAGTTTAAGCGCAAAAACCAAGACAACTATGTTCCAGAACACCACAAATGATTTTTAAGAAATACTCCAAAAAAAGTACAGATTAAGCCCAAAAAGAGTAGGAAATCAAGAAATATTACAACCTTAAGTGTGAAATTCGATAATCAATTTTTGAGTAGTGGTTGTAAGCCTTAGAACACCTTCCTAATGTTGCCTTGACCGGTGAATCTATAACTTCGAAAATCACCAAGTGTATGTGATAAAAAATCTAGCCCAAATGTGTACAAAACTTGAATTTTTGAAAGTGTAGGAGCATAAGTTGTCGCTTTGGTGTTAGTCGTTTGGGTATGTGGCCAAACCTTTTATATGCCCATATTACCGTTATATATAATCCAAAGACCTAAAATGATCCATAAATTCAAATTAAAGGTGTGGATCAACACTTTTAAAAAGCTGTTAGATTATTGCACAGCGAGCAAGGTAAACTGTCCAACATGCTGGGTAAGATTTTAAAAACAATTCGTTCTTATCGCACAAATACGTTGGTAAAGCGCCGCGTGCTAGGTAATATAATGGCCAGCGTATTAGATAATTTTTTGGTAGTTTACTGCACAGTGCTCTGGGTAGACTGGCCAGCGTGTCGGGTATACTGGCTAGCGCGCTTTGGGTGATTTTTGGCAGTTTACGACACAACACACTAGGTCTTCTGCCCAGCGCATTGAGTAAAGGGGCCTAAAAGTAATTATTTTTTGGTTTTGTAAAATGACCACCTAACGAACCAATGACTCCACTAAACCTCTTAAAGCACTTTATACGTGTTTAGTACGGTCCATAAATCATGTCTAGACATCCCATATATTTTCACAAACCCCGAAAATCAACAATCCAAATTTTATGAAAAACATAGGGGCTTTTCAACAAATATTTATAATGTCAATCAAAAAGTCGTCTAAACACATGCCAGTGCATTCAAAAACAATTCTAACAGTTCATACATCTCAAATACATGTTATAAAAGATGTTTGTATGATTTAAAACATTTTAAAACCCTCGAAATTGAAAATCACAAAAATCATAACTTTAAGTTCTTTAAAACTTGAAATTTATGGAATGCATGATTCTAATGCATTTGGCTCATGGAATTGAACGCTTATACTTTACAAATGATGTACATGACTTCATACATGCTTTATGATGTCTATCCTTGTCTCAACCTCTTCTTTAGCTTTTTCGGTCTCATTTCTTCCATTTCTCTTGAACTTGAAAAGCTTGGCTTTATTGGAACTTATGAATCTAACAAAGTTTGATATACTGAAATACTTGATAAACTTATTAGTACCATTTCACATTGTTTGTTAACATGAAAATCTCGGGTGAATGTAAGTGATAAAACACTTAGTCTAACAATCTCTCCCTTTTTGATGATAACGAACAACATGAACTTGACAAATAAAAGATAAATATTAAGCAGATTATCAAGTTCATAATTGCAAGTTCAAAGCAATATTTCTCCCTCATTTGATAAAATAAAAAAGTGGGGCGTGTAAGGTAATGATGCAAATAGAGAAATAGCAAAGGAATGAATTCAATAAATCAAGTTCAAATACATTCTTCCCCATTTTATAAAAATGATACAAAATTAGGGCTCCCCCTTTCAATATGCATCAATTATAAGCTCAAGGTAAAAAGTGAAAACATAAGCTCTCCCTATCAACATGCATGTTCAAATTTATGATGCCAATATTTTCCATTTTGGGTGCATGTCTCCTTATAAAAAAATGGGTAGATACCAACAAACATAGGCATGAAGTCTCCCCCTACCAATATGCATCAATATCATTCACACTATCTATGATTTTTCCTTGATGTAAAACAATGCATACATAAGTCTTCCTCTTTAATTAAAAATTCAATCAAAACTAGATTCATTCATTCATATGCAACGAGGAGATAAAACAACACAAGGATAGTTATAATTCATGTCATTACATAAGTACTATAAATAAAACAAATGACATGGTGTTACGCATGTGGAAATAGAGTCATTTAGCCTATGCATGGAGACAATTTGTGAAAACACAAGTATACGTGAACTCTTCCTTTTGGATGTAATTGTGATTCACACATAATGCACATAAAAAGCAAGCATGGCATCAATAATAATAATATAAGCATGCTATGATGTATGTGACTAATGCAAGATATATCATGCTTAACACTTATACATTGATTTACCGTTTAATCACATTCATGTTACAAAGTAAGTCTAATTCACTTTATAAATCATGAACTTTGGTACCCATATTTCTCTAGACTTAGACTTAGCCTCCATTAATATTTCCTTTGGTACCCATGCCATAATGTGAGACTTATTTTTAGGATAAGTCCAATTGGGTCTATAAGGTGCATTGGGTTTGTTAGACCTCCTAGACTTTCTTAATTGAGCTTCTAAATGTAAGCACTTTTGTTTCTCTAATGTAATATCTAATTCAACATTCTCCTTCTCATTGGCGACATGAGTTACCAATTTGGACCATTCATCTAGCTTTTCTTGAAGAACTTGATTTTGACTCTTTAAAGTCATGTTTTCTTCAAGAATGCTCTTATTCTTCTTAAAACTCTTATTAAAGTTGTTTTGGAGAGTAATCAACTCATCCAATGCAAGTTTAATGATGTTCTTGAACTTCTAATTCTCTTTAATGAGATTGTCTAAATCTAGTTCAAGATTCTTGCTCAAAGTAGACAATTCATCAAGAGAGGAATCATGAAGACAATCAATGTTAGTGCATGAATCAATAACATGATTACTTTCATTTACATGAAAGTGTATAGACCTATCATTATCATTATTGTAAGAATAAGAATTCATAGATCTAAGGTCTTCATGCATGTGAGCATTTTTATCATCATCATGTGTAACAATATGAATTTGATCATCATGAAAAGATAATAGTACAAGGGAGTCACTAGATGACAATGAATCATTACAAATGCTAGTTGACAATGACGAGTGAGAATCACTAGTTGGTAAAAAATAATGGCAATCATTATAATTTTCTTCTAGCTTTCTCCATATATCTGTAGATGAGGTGCAAGATGAAACTCTAACCTTAGTGTCATTGGGAACACAAGAAATGAGAATATTTTTAGTTTCATCATCAAGTTTTACTAGTCTCTTTTCTTCCTTATTCCACTTTTTCTTGGCTTTGGAACTTCAACGCCATTTACAACTCTAATTGGAATGTATGGGCCATTTTCTTAAATGTACCACAACTCATGTAATTGAGCTTTAAGATATGTTCTAAACCTAATCCTCCAACTCCTAAAAGCATAATCATTAAGCATAGGAGGAAAAGTAATATTGGTACCAAAAGTAATGGCCATTAATCTTTGGGTCTAGGATGTGAATCCAAATATGAAGAGCATAAGCTCTGATACCAATTGAAGGTCATCCAAGAGGAAGGTGAATTGGGTGCGATGGCCAAAGGATACTTTTTACGACTTTATTTACTAATCCACTAAGTTAGCGTGGCGAGTTGAGCTAAATGACAAAGTGTAGTAGTAATGAACAATAGCAATGCGCTAAATGATTCAAATAAATTGAAAGCTACACTAAGCGAAGAAGGTAAAAGAGATGAAAATGAGACACACGATATATAGTGGTTCGATCCAACAGATCTACCTCCACTACCTAATCTCCCTGGTTAGAATTTTAACCACCCACTTATATTACCAATAAGTGAATATCCCTAAGCCCGTAAGCTTAGTAAATGCTTAGCCTCAACTAGGTCTTTTACAAGATGCATCACTGCAATAAAGTCTTATACAACCACCTAGACACAACAAGGATTTCCCCACCTAGTCGTAAGTAGGATTTTCCTTTACTTAACCTCAATTAGGGTTTATGCGTAGCCTCAACTAGATCTTTCCATTCGATTTAGATTACTTTAAGTCTTACAATCAAAGTTTAATGAATAAAATAAAAGTGTACTTTACAAAGGTAAAGCGATATAAGTTGTTCTCCTCTCACAAGCCAAATGTAATCCTAAAATTAATCGATGCAAGTGAGACATTGCCAATTGACATGCCTTGTAAAATTAAGTTTTTATAGGCTTACTCTCAATATTGAAATCAATTAAGAAGAGTATAGATTAAACTCAACTTGGTTCCAATAAATGGCTAATTGATGCACAAATAAAAGATGCAATTTTAAGTTTAAGTTGTGCAATAAAAACCTCGGGTCACAAACAAGTTTAGATTAAGAACTAGACCCTTATAGATATGTTGTTAAAACAACATAAACATTAAACCATAAAATCAAGTATAGATCAAGCACAAGTAGGTTTCAAGTCAATATAGTGCAATATGAAAAATAACTATTATGTTCAAACAAGTGCATTCAATATTTCGGGTTTATAGAAAATCAAGTTTAAGTGCAAAAACCTTTTTGTTGTGTTTTACATACACTTTAATGAAATCAACAACAATGAATATAGATTAAGCTCAATATGATTTTAAGCAATTTTCATGTATTTTAAAAATCAAGTTTAAGCCCAACAAGTGCAAATTAGTCTTAGGGTTTATGACATCAAGTTTAAGCACAAAACCAAGACAACTATGTCCAAGAACACTAAAAATGATTTTCAAGCAATACTTCAAACAAAAAGTACAAATTAGGCTCAGAAAGAGTAGGAAATCAAGAAATCTTACAACCCCAAGTGTGAAATTAAAAAGTCAGTTTTAGAATAGCGGTTGTAAGCCTTAGAATACCTCCCTAATGTTTCCTTGACCGACGAATCAATAACTCTAAAAATCATCAAGTGTATGTGATAAAAAATCTAGCCCAAATGTGTATAAAACTTGGATTTTTGAAAGTGTAGGAGCATAAGTTGTGGTTTTGGTATTTTTGGTTGTTTGGGTATGTGGCCAAACCCTTTATATGCCCATTTGACCGTTATATATGATCCAAGGACCCAAAATGATCCCCAACTTCATTTAAAGGTGTGGATCAACACTTTAAAAAAGTTGTTAGATTACTAAACTGCACGCTAGGTAAATTGTCCAGCGTGCTGGGTAAACTTTTAAAAGCAATTTAGTTTAGTTTTCAAAAAGAAAAAAACAATTTAGTTTACTGCACAGCACGTTAGGTAAACTGGCCTGCTTGCTGGGTAATTTTTTGGCAGTTAACTGCATAGCGCGCTGGTATATTGGCCAACGCGTTGGTAATCTTTTAGTAGATCATTGCACAGTGTTCTGGGTAGACTGACCAACGTTATGTGATTTTTGCCAGTTTACGGCACAACACAATGGGTCTTCTGCCTAGCACGTTGGGTAAAGAGGCCTGAAAATAATTATTTTTCTGGTTTTATAAAATGACCCCCTAACGAAACAACGACTCTATTAAACCTCTTAAATCACTTTATACATGTGTAGTAGGGTTCATAAATCATGTCTAGACATCGCAAATGTTTTCACAAACCTCAAAAATCAACAACCCAAATTTTATGAAAAACATAGGGGCTTTTCTACAAATATTTTTAATGTCAATCGAAAAGCCGTCTAAATATATGCCGGTGCATTCAAAAACAATTCTAACAGTTCATACACCTCAAATACGTGTTATAAAACACGTTTGTATGATTTAAAACATTTTAAAACCCTCAAAATTGAAAATCACAAAAATCATAACTTTAAGTTCTTTAAAACTTGAAATTTATGGAATGCATGATTCTAATGCATTTGGCTCATTGAATTGAACGCTTATACCTTATAAATGATGTACATGACTTCATACATACTTTATAATGTCTATCTTTGTCTCAACCTCTTCTTGAGCTTTTTTGGTCTCATTTCTTCCATTTCTCTAGAACTTGAAAAGCTTGGCTTTATTGGAATTTGTGAATCTACAAAGTTTGATGTACTGAAATACTTGACATACTTGTTAGTACCATTTCACGTTGTTTGTTGACATCAAAATCTCGGGTGAATGTAAGTGATAAAACACTTAGTCCAGCAAAGGTGTCTTAACTTTGGAGCTTGCTTAACCAAGTTAACAATAAACTATCCATGTGGGATCGATAATCCAACATGAGAGCAATCTCTAGTCAACTATTACTACACCAGAGTCGTATAGTTGCAGTGATGGTCTGGCGTCAAAGGTCGATATTTGGATAAGAGCCTATGATTGTGTTTTAAATAAAACTATTGGATTATCTTGATTGAATTCACTTATTTAATGTAATGCCCCTAATTCTCAAATCTGGTAATTAGTCCTAATATCGAGATTAATTTGGTAAATATGAATGGTACTTGTGTATTGGTGTGATTAATGAGTGTATTACATACTATTTAATTTACTTAGGTTAAAGTTAGGTACAAGTTAATGAAATCAAGCTTAAAAGACTTGTAAAATAATTTAAATAAAGAATAGTGGTAATTTTGGTAAATAATAGACAAAAAAATGGGTTAAACATGGACCTAAGGATGATCTTAAAACTTAAGTAGATCAAGATGAGATGAAGGGCTTGGATTAGACAACCAAAAGCTTCACTTAATAAACCACATTATCGTTTGTAGTAACTTTGCTTGAACAAACAACAGGGTGAATTAGAGAAAAACAACCTAGAAGACTAGTTTGGTGGATTTGCGTTGGAGAGGGACTAACATTAAATCTACAATAACTAGGTAATGATCTTGTCTCCTATTCTCTAATGTTTCAACACTTTGATTTGTTTATTTGGTTTTTGAAAGGAAAACATGGTTCTCATGGGATTCTAGGGTAGGATGTGAACCTTGTGGCTTTAGTTGTGATTTATGTCATCTTTGTCCCCACTCTCTTTAATTTATAATTGGGTTATGTATTTCATGATTTGTAGAAAATGGTTGTCATTCCATGTTTTCAATTTAATATTTGAATTTGAGTTTTATATTTGATGAGTGAAATGTTTATGTTGTTTCAGATGAAGTATATAGTACTATCTTGGTCGGATTTAGACCCTTGAGGGTTGGCGTAAGTCACCAAAGGTGAGGAATTAGGTTTTTGTTCTAGAAAACCAATCCCACACTTAGCAACGTGCCAATGTCTTGCTTATAGGCAGTATGACACTTGTCACGATGCTGTTAGGGAATTCTAAATTTTGGTCCAGCGATTCCCAATGTCATGACTTATAGTGTATAACGCTGAAATATCACATATATCCATCAAGCTCTGCCAATTATGAATTCCAATGATTTCTCCTAGTGCCTTATGAGTAAAACCTATGACGCTGGGATGACACTTGTCACGACCCAAATGTAACAACCCTAAAATTTGAACCGACATGTGTTGCACTTGTCAGGACCATGACCCGGCTACGTGATACTAGACAATATTTCGAACTTCGGGAGTCGACACCGAAGTAACATTATGTTTATGTGATGTGTGTATTAGTATGGTATTCTTATACGAATCTCGAGCCGTTCAAACGAATATTAGTCTGAATGAGGCATTGCCTAGTTAAACAGGGGAAGTAAAACACTGTAAAAATATAATTAAATGAGTTTTTTTAGAATTTAAATAATTATTTGTATGAGACAAGGCAAAATTATACGCAACGGGAGTTAAGACAAGTCAAAACGGACCGAGGAACGTCATTTTGAACATGGGAGTTGGTTAAGCATGCAATACACAGACTATGAGATAAGATTGTTAAAATGACACAACCTAATGTAGGGAGCCATGTGGTTTTCCTCGAGATACGTGCATGTATGGTGGTGGAAAAAAATCTATAAAAGGACAACTTACCTACTTTACTATTCACTTTCTCTCTCCCTTACCAATCGAGATCTCTCTCATCTCACTCCTCTCGATCGATCCTCCCTCTCACTTTTTCCCTCATTTCCTCTCTCCGTCGCCAAGTAGGCCACCGGTCCTAGGGACTCCAGGAGTGGTCGGTCTCCCCGGGGATGCTCAGGGCCGCTGGAGTGGTGAGCACTCTTTCTTTCTCTTCTTATCTGTTTTCAGTCGTGTCACTGTCCACATGCTTTCGGACTGGGAAAACGGCCACGATCATCAGAGGCGGTCCTAGGAGGTCATCGGAGTCGAGGAGACTCAACACACAGTGGATGTGGAGTTACGGGTTGCGGTTTATTGTTTAAGTGTGTGCTTCTTCTTCTCAGTTGGTTGGCATATTGGGTGCTGCCGTAACCAGGGACCGGTCGGGGACAACGTCACGGTGGTCCACCGGATTCCTCGATAGTCCCAGAGTACCTCCAACACTGTGATCGTTGTATACATGGCTGAGATTCACTGGTACCCTATTTTCGACTATTCTTCAAACTATTTTGCTGTTGGGATTTGGGTGGTTGCCAGAGTTGCCGCCGGTGGTCGAGGATGGTCGGGGTGGGCCTTCATGGCCAATTAGAGTCCCTACGATCCTGAAGTGTCGCTGGTTCAGTGTTTATACGCATGGAATCGTGGTTGTGATTAGATCTTGTGTGTTGTTTTGTTTTTCTGTTTGTTGGACGGTTTTGAACTCCTCAACGGATTTCGCTGCCATGGGCTGTACCACTGCTATGCCACCATGACCAGGAATATCGGGGACTAAGCTAATTCCATGCTTGTGTCTCACGACTCTCGGAGTTGCCCAAAACAACGTCGTTGTTTATTTATGTCATTCATACATTGTATTTATGTCGTACTTTTCTCGCAGGAAACCACCGTCATGGTGGTGTTGCCATCAACGGGAGGATATAAGGGGATTTTTGGAGACCTTACCATGTCTGTCATGGAGTCTCACAGCCCCAGAGTGTCTCTATTAGCGGTGGTGAACTTAGTGAGCGTCATTTCATGTAATGTCATTGTTGCGTGTCTCGTTGCAAACCATCGTATATGGTCGGCACTGTCGCCGAACACCATGACAAATGGAGCATCGGGGATCACACGAAAAATCTCGTATGTGTCCCGTAACTCCCAGAGCATCCATATCGATGGTGAAAAGTCGTTGCAATAGCAAAGTTATGCATAAGTTATTTTTATCACGTCCAGTAGTCATCGACGTGACGTAGGGCATGCATATCGCCTTTCCATGCCGTATTGGCACTGTACGGACGTTGGACTACACCTGTGAGGTTCCATACTCGCTGGTGTACGGTCATGTTGAGTTTCGTGTTGATTCGTGATCATGTTTTACGTTGGCTTAACGGTAGTGACATTATGGTCATGCTGCCGTTCTTCGAGACTATGACATGACCTATTAACGACTGAGCCAAGCCTGTGATTCGTGATGAGGCTTATACATGTTGTGACTTCAAAACCCAAGAGAGTTATGTTTTCATTGGGTTTCTGATCGATTTACCGATTGATTTATCGAGCTGTCGAGTTGTTAAAACACTGAGAAAATAATAGGGATTCAATTGACATTTAGTTAACGACTTGACCTATTAACATGAGTTTCCGACCTTATCAGGTAGTGGGAAACTTAGGGATGCGCTTTAGGGACACGAGAGTGCATACGGGTTATGATAGTTCAGGTAAGTACACTTGTCACAAGCTTGTGTATGTTAGTAAGCCAGTAAGGAAATACCATGTGATTCATTATCATTCATTTGTTGTTTTGCTTTTATCCATTGTTGACATTCCGTTCCATTATTTTCCTTGGTATGTGTGTTCTTGGCATGAGTGTGTCGGAAAGTGTTTCGTGGGTCGACACAAGTTGGAAAAATGTGAGGCTTTCCTGTAGGACTGTCTGACTACCCCTGGTGTTGTGTATTACCAGGACACTGGGTATCTGGAGTAGTTGCGACTGCTTTTATAATCATGTTGTTCTAGTGCTGCGACATTGCCCGGGGAGATCTTGCAAGATCTTTTCGTATTGTATGATAGACCTCTCGTGGGTCTCTTTTGATTATGAGGACACACATGTTTCGATTGATATATGTTAGTCTGTTTATCATGCACCTTGATCTATTAAAACTTCTATTTATTTCAATTACTTCCTGATATTTAGACTGCTTGACTTCTTGAATCATGAATTACTGTTATATTCTTCTGGCATTACTTTCGATTTCTCTCAATTACTCACCGTCTAGTTTGTGACGATGGGTGTAGATAGACCGGAGTGTTCTAGGGGAAAAGGACTCTGCTTAGGAGATTACAGTTGAGGACTAGCAGCTGGACCGACGTACCTTAGAGTAAGTTTATGTTTGTTTCTGACCGTATGACGCTTTATATGTATTATATTGGTTATTGAACTGGGGATCATTTTTGAAGCGGATATCATGTGTCTGTTATTCTGATTTGAACTTGAATATATCGGGGTTTTCCATATAATAGATTCTTAATTTCCCTTGATTGAGTTATTTCCCATATTATTTAGTTTGTTTATTTTTCTGCTGCGTATAACTTGCAATAACTCTTTCATAAACTGTTAAATTGATTAATCAGAGGCTGACTAGGTTCGCAAGGGTCTAGACCGGGTGTACCCAAATGCATTAGGAATTTAGGGTCGTTATAGTTGGTATCAGAGCGTACCAGGTTTAAATTCATAAAACATAAGCCATTAAACCAACGGAAGTTAGGAATGGTCGAACTTAGAAGTGGAAACCCTATAATCCTGTAGAAACTTAGCTGGGGAAGTAATGGGTTGAGTCGAATAATTTTAATTCATATCATGGTTGTTACGTGTATTATTATGGTATGCGGTAGCTATAGACTGATCTGAGAAGTTTGTTCTCTTGATTCAGACGATGATGGTGGATCAGTCCGGTCTGAGCGACGATAACGACACGTTTGACACACTATATGCTAGCGCCGACGAAGTGCACGCCTTGACACAAAGAGTCACGACGTAGGACTAGCAGCTACAGGATATATTACGATTGTTGAGGACAGTCATACCAGCTGCCACTACACCATCGACTCCGACTACACCATTGCCACCTACTATTACTCGGGGAGCAGAGACTTCGGTTTCTGCGGCATCTACAGCTTCGATTCTGTTAGCGGCAATTCCAGAGGGAGCAGTTATTGTGCCATATACGCAGACCAAAGTAGAGACACCTCCGTTACAGACTAAGATAGTACGAGCGACAGAGACACCAACTACGTTAGTAGTTACTATAAAGGTAACTTTGACTACGACTCCAGAGAAGAGTTTGGGAGCCACTAGTGAGGCGAAGCAGTGGTGGGAACTCAAGAGAAATAATCTATTGAGGTTCTGTGGTGGTACTGATGTCCGAGCAACAGAGCTATTTCTGAAGAATCATGAGAAGATTCACTCGATTATTGCCACGGAGGACCATATGTGAGCGACGATCCTTTCATCTATGTTACAGGGGGAGGTTGATGATTAGTGGATGACTATCATTACTACTCGAGGCATTCCGAGAGACTGGATCGACTTCAAGACTTAGTTTAACCAGAAGTACTTTCCACCGACAGTAACACGGGCGAAGAGGAACGAGTTTACGTCATTGAGGCAGTTCACAGGAAAGCAAGTTATGGACTATATGGGCAGATTCATTTAGCTATTGCCTTATGCAGGTGGATCAGCTGATTCAGAGACTGGTAGGATTTTCTACTTCACTGCGATTGGAGGTTTCGTAGTCACTACATAGCCGGAGACCTTGCAGATTGTGTTTGAGCGAAGTCTAGCATGGGAGGGTTACCTACTTACTCATCCAGAGGAGGCCAGACTGGTCAGACTAGAGTCCCGATCGGAGGAGCACCATTAGGACAAGAAGAAGGGAAGGTGGAATTATCATGGCCGTAAGGCTCAGATTATAGGGTCCGTTGCACAGCTGACTACTCGTCCGATACATACCATTATGCCAGTACCGAGTTTCGCCAGTCATCCACCGTAGCCTAGTCGACCAGGACAACAGTCATAGAGGTAGACTACTGAAAGTAGGGGTGCTGATCAAGGAGACAGGCAGAGGAAGACATAGAGGTCTGGTCAGACTCAGACTCTGAGTTCCGCACAGGGACGAGGCTAGAGCCAGACTCAGGGATCGTAGGATACCCGCATATATTTCAAGTGCGAAAAGGTTGTCCACATTCAGAGGGAGTACCCTTAACCACCGAGAGCACCGCCATAGCATCACCAGCACCAGAGGGAGCGTATTCAGGTAGCTTTTGAGCCAGACCAGGAGGCATCCCGAAACCTTGTAGAGGGTATGGTTTCTATTTGTGGTACTTTCATGCATTCCATGTTCGATTTCGGTTCCGTTGTTTCGTTTATTATTGGCCACATGGTAGATAAGCTATGTTTGAAACCTTTTAAGCTTAGCAAACCCCTCATCCTTAGCACTGCTGCTGGGGATAAGATTTATCCAAATGTGTAGTGTTTTGATATTCCAATAGAGATAGGGGGTTATGAGTTACCAATTTATATGAGAGTACTCGAGTTCTTGGAATTCGATGCCTTGCTTGGCATGTACTGGTTACGATTGTTTTACGCTCACATCGGTTGTTATGAGAAGAATATCACGATCCCGTTAGTAGATGGTACGGAGATCAACATTCAGGACACAACATCGCTACTTCTTATTACCAGAGGTAGGGAAGCCACGAGTGGCGAGATTGAGACAGTTGTGAGCGTCATGAGCACTGGGAGAGACAGGAGATTGGTATTATTGATGTACTAGTCGTGTGCGACTTCACAGACGTGTTTCCAAAGGATTTGCTGGGATAACCACCGCCGAGGGAGATTGACTTCATCGTTGACCTAGTTCAAAGGACTAAATCGATCTCGATACCACGATACCATATGTCACCTCAAGAGCTTGAGGAGTTGAGAAGTCAGTTAGATGAGTTGTTAGAGCTAGGGTTCACCAGTCCAAGTATGCCATCATGGGGAGCACTGGTATTGTTTGTGAAGAAAAAAGATGGTAGTCTGAGGCTATGTATAGATTATCGCCAGTTGAACCGAGTCACAGTGAAGAAAAAATACCCGTTATCATGCATTGATGATTTGTTTGATCAGTTGACTGAAGCGCAATGGTTCTCGAAAATAGATCTTAGGTCAGGCTATCACCAGCTTAGGATCAGGGCTGAAGATCGAGAGAAGATGGCGTTCAGTACGAGATACAATCACTTTCAGTTTACAGTCATGCCATTCGACTTGACTAATGTGCCTGCAATGTTTATGGATCTCATGCATCGTGTGATGAGGGAGTACCTTGATCGGTTCATGATTGCGTTCATCGACGACATCCTCATTTATTCTAGGACTCGTGAGGAGCACGAGGGGCATCTAGAGTAGTGTTACATACTCTTAAGGATCACCAACTATTTGCAAAGTTCAACAAGTGTGAGTTTTAGCTATCAGAGGTCAGATTTCTAGGGCATGTAGTTGGAGCTATGGGTAGTAGTCATGACAAGTGCGACACAAGTCGGTTCAAATTTGAGGGTTATTACACCAAATTTTTAACCTCAGTTTTGTCCTTAATCAGGATTATCGACTCGTGATATGTGACCCACAACGTGATGCGCATACAGATTGAGGCATGTGGCTGAGGTATATTTTATATTTGTTATATTATATTCCTAGTGTAATGTCATTTTACACAGTTATAGGCATAGAGACGAGAGCGGGGACGCGCTTCGAGTTGCATGCGAGTCATGGGACTGAGTAGATAGTGATGCTGTAAGTCATACTTTATTTAAATATGATCTAAATAATTTAGTATATAGCCTATGGTCATTACTTAAAGTTAATTAAACAAGTCCTATAGTTTAAATATAAATTGCTAACACAAATATATGCCTTGAGATCTACGTAAGCACACACTCCCATGAAACCTTGTATCAAATTTTGTGTTTCTTGTCTAAAATTAGTGGAATTAGGAGCCATTTGAGGCCATTAGATCATTATAGATATGCGGGTGGCACACTAGATGAAACCAAACCATATATATATATATACAACACTTAGCTCAAGTTTTCTCATTTTGCATGTTTTCAAGAAAGGAAAAAATACAGATGTGAATTAGGTGGCTAGAAACTTTAGAATACTCAAGGAAATCAATGTCAAGTTCATCATCATCTAAGGGATTCAAGTGCTAGGATTTAGCTACAACCTTAGGTAAAAAATTTGACTCTTTTATGTTTTGAGATTTATGCAATTGGGAGTTCAAATCAAAGAGCTTTTGACTTCAATATGTTTTAATGTTGGTTTGATTCACTTTGAAGCCTAGATTCAATCCTTAAGTTCTGATTTTTCAAAATTAAGGGTATTAACCAATGTTTAAATTTTCACATGAAACTGTAAATCTGAAATTCTGAAATTAAAATGAGGCTACTTTTAAAATCTACTGATAAATTTAGATTCCTTGTCTCGTTCTTATAATCTAGCTATATGGATGTTCAAAAATCAGTTTTGAAATGCTCAAGTTATGGATTCTTAAAAGTCTCATATTGTACTTCCTCAACTTCATAAAATGCATGTTTATTTTCTTGAATTATGAATGAATGCATGGATATATATGAAGTGTCTGCCTTGTTTATGATTGTAAAGGTTGTATGGGATCTCTGTAGAGAAAAACAAGGATCCTAATATTTTGAGGAAAATTGAGGGGAAGATCCCAGAAATTTGAGTGTAGAATTTTTGGGTTCCCATAAGAGATAGCACACTAGACGTGTTGGATGCCGGTAGCATGCTAGCAGGAACGAATAGCGTGTTGGAGGGCTTTAGCGTGCTAAAGAAACTCCCTAATACGCTAGGCATTCTAAACTGTAGAAAATCTGCAACTCTTCAATTCTCCTCAACACTTATAACCTAACCTAAGATCAACTTAAACTACCCAGACCTAATTTATAACTTACTTAAACATGCCAAGAGGTTAGGGAAGATTCTTAGGAGTCCTAGGATGTGAGTTGGGGTATCGTAAAGGTCGGATTAACTTGGAAAATATACCACATTATTTGAAAATCATTGACTGCATATCATGACTTAATTTATATTCCTTTCACTTAGTGAAGATTTTCTATTCATGATATCACATTGTTTGAAAATCATTGATTGCATTATTGTACTATTATTGGTATATGTGATCAATTTGAGTCTCAATAGTATGCTATTAGGTTAGTTGAGGACGAAATGATATGTGGTCTTGTATTCTTGTCATTTGTGCTTTTCTAAGCATCTATCTATGCCTTAACTTCATAGCGCGAGTCTCCTTGGTAATAATTAAAGTATTTCTAGTATCTAGGTCCTTTACTCGATCGAGATGAGCGCAACTCACAGGGTTAAAGTCCCTGTGGATGTCGGCACCTACTACTTAACATTGTGCGGCACACGGGGATTGAGTCCTTAGGGTACTTGACACACTAGGGTTAAAGTCCCTGGTAACACTGGAGTTAGAGTTTCTAGTGATATTGCGAAATTATAGATTGATGTGATGTAGCTCACGACCGACCAGACCTAGATCATTACCACTTAGCCTAGTGTCGGTCTCAACTATTTATTTCTGGTATTCTCTAACATATGGTTTGTTTCAGTATTCCTCGCTATTAATATACTTTTAAATACCATTAGATATATTTGGGATTGTGGATGATTAACTTCAAGCATTACTTAAATTACATATTGTGCTCACTATTTTGTTTGTGACGGTGGTTTCAAATCCTTCAAGTAGCAGACCGAGGAAGGAGAAGATCGCAACTATCTTTGAGCCCTTTAGTGATCTGCCACTTCAGCCCTTATAGGTTATTTTGGTATTTTGATGCATTATTACTTTTATGTCATTCTATACTTTTGGATTGTATATTGGGTGAGCGTTAGTTCCTCGACTTTTCTTGACTAATACACTGTTTATATTTGCTACTTTATTGTATATATATATCCATGTGATCATTATTTTCCAATTTCCACATTTAGGATTATGTTTAATTGCTTCCGCATAAACTGTTAAGACTTCTGCTAATCATATAAACTGTTAAAAGTTTTAATTAACTCTAAAATTCAATAATTGTATGACAAGTATATTACTTATCCTGAACATGATCAACAAGGAGAATAGGACAATAAGGCTAACTAATACATTGTTAAGTCCTACGTGGCATAGATTAGAGCTTAATTATAGGTTTAGGTTGGGCAGTGCCCTAAATTAATAAAAGGGTCATCATAGTTGGTATCAGAGCCAAAGTTCTTAATAAGTAAAATACAAACTTGAATATAATATAAACCTTAGAAATGGAAACCAGATGATCCTTGCTTAGAAACCACTAGTTGGGTGGTGAGCGAAAGTGAGATGGGGACCATTATATGCATGTATATATGTTATATATATAGTAGCTGATATCGAGTTTATTGTTAACGTGCAGACATTGATGGTGGATTCATGTGAGGGCAAAAACACAGAAGCTAGCGACACATAACCTCTTGTTATATATGCGAAATGTTATATATGTGGATGACTATTAGAGGTTGTCTGATCATGTAGCAGCTCAGGGACAACAGCTAGCCGACTTCATCACCTTCATGACTACACAAGTGACCGCATTATTGTCTGTCGCACCCATAACTACTCCGGCTACTACTACCACAGCGCCCTCGACTACAGAGACTCTGACTGCACCGACTGTAACGACCCTAAAATCTAACTTGTGCCGTGTCTCATTTTATGTTGGACGTGGACCTTTTACCGTGATACGTGTGAACAATTCTCGGTCGTTGACACTGAGGTATGTTATTTTTGTTTGGTGTTTGTATTATTCTATTTACCCTAATTTAAATACCAATGTACCAAATGTGCGAGGACGTTTGAGCATTAATGCGGAGAAACCAGTTCAGCTTGGAGAAATGTGTTTTACATATGCTGGGGCGAATGGTGGTTGGGTATTTAGCTGTCTGAGGGACAAATGTAATTAAAAACACTGACAAAATACATTAAATATAATAATTAAATGTTGGGTGATGTGTTGGATTCCTAGGTAGGTTCATGGGTACATGACGACGTGAATCATGTTGCGAACTGGGTCCGAAAACAATTAGAAAGTACGTGTTGAAGTGTGTGCATGGGAGGGAGTGTACTAGCTGTCACTGTTATGTGTCAGCTATGTGTTAATGTGAATTGGCTTGAGTGAGGAGAGCAGCTGGATTGTTCTAGAGATACATACGAGGGGAGGAGATGAAAAAGGATAAATATAAAAATTTTGTTTTCTCTCTCCTTCGATGCATTTCATTTCTTCTTTCATTTGAACGCTAGAACGAATCTAGGGGAGAGTTCTTAACAAGATCTCAAGCTCGAAACAACGCCAAAACACGAACAAATGTGAAAACCAAGGTAACATCTCCACTCATCATGATGTTATCTATGTTTTGACGGGTCTTTTGAGGGTTTTTGTCGTGGTAGTTTTAGATACCAGTTTGGAAATTTAGTTTTCTAGGAGTTTTGATGGTTTATATGGATTATTTGATTGGTGTGGAGTATAACCATGTGGTTATATTGGGTTGGATTGGTTGTGTAATTTTAGGAAATTATCATGATTTTTAGTTAATTTCCACATCAAGGTTATAGAACACAGTTTTAAATGATTAGAAGGTTGGATTCAATGTAAATGAGCGTCCTTATGAGTTTGGGATAGGCTCAAAACGCAGTAAAGTGATTTGGGGTGTCGAAAAACCTCGGAATAGTTTCAGGAACTGGCGCCATGAAGAACGCCGTAAGATATTTCCACGGCGTTGATTATGGCATCTGAACCAGAGGCAAATTGTAACGACCCAAATATTCTCCGACCCATTTTAAAGGTATTTTATTAATTTTATATTAAAATATGGGAACAAATCAAATTGTTACACAAAAAAAAATTAATATTAACAAGATTTGGATTTGGACTAAGTGATAATAGGTGGAATGGGCTTAATGAGAGAATTGGGCCCAAAGGGGTATTTATCTAATTTGGGGTTAAATTGTGAACAACCCTACTTTAAAACCCTACCTATATAAACCTCTTATAAGATTGAAGCCTCTTTTGTGTTGAAACCCTAAACTTGGAGAGGGAGGAGAAGAGGAGGAGGCTTGAACAACAAAGAGGGAGGTAATTTTTGGTGGTTTTTCTTTATTTTTCTTTTCTTCTTTTCTTCTTCTTTGGATATGATATTTGAGAAGATGGGGATAGGGGGTGGCGGCTCCCCTTGGAGCCACTGGTTTGGGGCGGCGCCACCAGGTGTCGCCGGAGAAGACAGCGGCGCCGCTGCCCCTCAGCGGCGCGCCGCCTATTATGGAGGGGGTGGCTTTAGCCACCCCATTATGGGAGGAGGAAGGGGGTGGCGAAAACCACCCCACTTCCTCCATCACCGCCACCACCGCCACCGCGGCAGGTGAGCCGCGGTGGAGGGGTCCCCAGTGCCGACGAGCACTGGGGACCACCCTCGGACATAGATCCGACGGTTGGTGGGGTGGGGGGGAACCCCACCCGTGGAGAATCGAGGACGCCAGGGGCGTCGGCCCCTGGTTTGGTTCTAGTGGCAGACAGGCCCCTAGACCTTTCCAGGGGCCAGTCTGCTCCCTAGGGGGGCTGGTGGACCCTTGACCAGGGCTGGAACGCCCCTAGTCAACCCAAACAGGGACCATTTGGTCCCTGTTCAACCCAAAATAGGGACCAAATTGGTCTCTGGCCAAAATAAATTGGAAAAAAATAAAAATAAAATAAAATAAAATAGGAAAATTTATGATGGGCGTCGACAACCTCGACAAAGCCCTCAAACGGCACATCACGTGGGACCCACACTATTTGGAGTCCCCAAATATAAATTAATAATTAAAAATACTCAACTTTAAATTAGTAAAATACTTATGTAGTGTTATATAAAATTGTATAAATTGCATAGATTCGCGAGGCGGTTCACGTGGGACCCCAAACGTACGAGGAGTCGGTATAGACGTCGCGACGGGTCCAGGTAAGTGGGGAGCTTTGCTCATGTATTAAATATGGCTTGTTTATTAGATAACTAGGAGTGCATATTTTGAATATAACGACTTGGGAATGGGTTGCGTCGTGATATTGGTTTGGATCTCTATTATCTATGGAATTGTGAATACATTGTTTTGCCTTTTATGTTATTCGGTGCCCCAGAGTGTGTGGAGTTCCACCGCAGGCCAAATTAGCAAGTGGTCTATATCTTGGACGCCCCAGAGTGCGTGGTAGTTAACCACCGAGGGTTTGCTTGACTAATTGAATGCATAAGGTGAATTATTCGAGGGTAAGGGTTTGGAGTTCCATCCTTTGCTACTTGATGATTATTTGAGACGTGTAGAGGTGATGGCTTGGATGAATCTATCTTTGTTTTGGTGCGATTATCTAGAGGGCGTAACGGCCATTGCGTTTCCACTAATTATTGTACCAATTTGAAAATAGATGATTCGGTCATCGGATCCTTACCAATATCTAGTTCGCATTGAATGGAACAACGACTTATATTAATATTTATATCTATCACATTCTATTTAAAACTTTCGTGTGACTTCATTTGTATGTCATGTGTAAATTTATAAATGAATAATGATGATTATTGATATGCATGACTTAAATGAATGTTTATCGAATGTGTTGTAAAATTGTTATGTTTATGTATAGTAATGTGAATGGGATAAGACATAAATTATTGATGTGAAGATTATTGGATAACAAATTTGGAAATAGAAATATTAGTTATTTATTCTTCTTGGAATATGATTCCATTTTTATAATTGCTATGAGCATGAATCATATCTTTAATTGTATCGAATTATGTGTTCAATTAATATGCTTATAATTTTGTTATGATTTACATGTATTCGGTTATTACATGTTGTGTTATGCGTATGGATTGAATGTCATGTAGAATTTGCATGAGTATTAGGTAGTACTTGCATATTTAATGTTTGAGCGAGTCTTTCCTCTTATTGAGCATCGTTGGTTCTTTAGCTCACCCCACTCTACCCCAAAGGTCCCTCTACCAGCGCAGTAGACAAGAAAGGCAAGGGAAAGGATTTATCTTGTAGTGCCTTCTTATGTGAGACTCATATATTACAAGTTTAACATTATTATTAATCGTTTTGTAATCGTACGTGGGTTATAGATTGAGAATTAGTAATGGGTAGTTCTGAACCTTTTTATTATTATTATGAAGTTGTATGAGACTTTTTAATATTTAAGATTATAGATCTTATTATTATATACAGGATTATATGATTTTATTATGATTAACTTTTACACTCATATTATCATATATCTTGTTAGAATGATTATTCCGCAGGTTTATTTAGGCGTACGAAGCCGTTATTTGGGCCTGGTTCAGGTATCGGGTCTAGGTAACGGTATTAGGCCGGGCGACTTGACCCTAGGTCAAGGACGGGTCGTCACACAAATGGTAGTGTCACATTTTAGATGATGCCACCTAGCATTTGGGTCACGACACCACTCATGGCATGACACTGGTCATTAGATTAATTTTTCATTTTTGAAAACTTAGGGGATCTCTTAGGTGCCTAAATGGGATCAAATATGGACTAATACTTAGGTAATTGATCCAAATATATAAATGAATAAAATAATGAAAATGGGATAAATTAGAGGATAATTAACAGATTTGTAGTTAATTTATTAACAGGGGACTGTATGATAGTATAATTACGGGTGTGCGAGTGCGTAACAACATTGGACACAAGTAAACCAGTGAAAAAATTTACAGTTATTTCTTTGAGCTTTAAATTGTTATTGTTATTGCTCTATTCCTGGGTTGAAACTCTATTTTGATTGAGTAGTATAAAGGCAAGTGAGTCAGCGTAATCTTTGGAAGGGCTGGCTATCTAGTGTGATAAGCCAGAATTAGGAAGTCGGGATGCACGATATTATTTATGGTTCTATACGGGGTGAGAATTTCTTCACAAGATTGCTGGGGAATTCTGCATCTATGTGGATGTTAGGATGGTGTGAATGTACCACGTCCTAAACTCTAAGTTTGGTACTGACATTACTCCTCGACTCAATGACTATTTCTTGGTCAGGACTACTTGCGTCTTTTCTATTGTTTTCCTGGACACTCATTTTTTATTGATTCGGATTTATTTCTAGGCGTCGAGACGTGAGCGAGGATATGCCTCGAGATGCGTGCGAGTCATGAGACTGGGTAGATAATAATGTGGTACGCGATAATTTTTTTAAATATGGTTTAAATGATTAATTGCATACCCTAAAGTATATAAATAAAGTGAATCAAATTAGGAATTCTATAGTTTTGAATAAAAAGTTCCTATGCATTGGTTATGCTTCGAGATGCGTGCTAAACCTAATCCATATGAAACTTGTGTCTACATGTGTGTTATGTGCTTGATTTAAGTGGGAAAGTATGAGCGATTTGGAGCTTTTAGATCTCATAGAGATATGGTTTACACACACTTGATGAAGGTTTATGTATAAAAAATAAACTTACCCATTTGTTGCTTATTTGCATGCATAAAACACAACAAAAATTCAAAGCTGGAGCTATATTTTTCTACTAAAATTTGAGAAAAAAAGAAGTCAAGTTTATCACCTAGGAAGGGTATTCAAGGTATAGCATACAACAACAAACCTAGGTAATTAATTTTGCACATTTATGCTTCTAATTTGTAAACTTTGGGACCCTAAACTAAAGTCTTTTTGTGTTTAATTAATTCCAAGTTGTTTTTAATGTTGTTTTCATTCACTTTGAAGCACCCATTTAAATAAATCCTAAAGTTCAATTTTTGGATTTGACAAGTTTTGCTCAAAAAGGGATTTTTCATTCAATGATTCAAAGTTTTTGAAATTCAACATTCAAGATGTGCTTGTTTTCAAAATCTTACTCCATTTTTGAATTCCTTGTCAAAAAACACTTGGACTAGCATTAATGATTTCAAAATTCAGTTTTAAAAATCATAAGATTGCGTGTCGGGGTTTTCATGTGTTATTCCTCTTTTTCCTTGAGATGCAAGCTTAGAACTTTAAAATATAATGTTCTGATTATAAATATATTAAGTGCTTGATATTTTGGTGATTAAGGAGTGTGCTCTGAATTTGGTGGAGGAGAACAAGTTCCAGGGGCAATGGAGGAGACTAAATCCTGTGATGAAGGAACCCAAAAGTCTTTGCGGATTTCTGAGTTACTGCTTCTAACGCGATGGGCATCACTGCTAGCGTGCTAGGGCCTCCAACACGCTAGGGAATTCCCCCAGTGTGCTATATGATATGGGCAGCAGGAAAACCTGCAACTCCCCTTAATTTTCTAAGACCACCTAACTCGCCTAAAACCTTAACTATTAGCCTAAACCCACTCTAAACCTTACAAACAAATATTAAGGACCTAAGGGAGGGTTCTCGGGAGACTAGTAGCTAGTTTCAAGATGTCAGAAGTTGATAAAGCTAGAAAAATTTTGTGTGACTTGTGATTAATACTGTAGAGAAGTTTATTTACAATTTATTTCCTATTACTTCTGTTTTGGTAGTATAATTTTGACTATATTTTGCCATTGTACTCTAATATCATGATTTTGTGTTAATTCTTCACTTGTTGATCTTGAATATCATTATATTGCCTTATTGTATACTCGTCGATTTCGTTCACATACCTTATGTCTTTATTTGTTGTTTCAATGATAAATGACTTATAAATGGCATGTTATTAGGATAATCCTTGATTGGTATAACTGATGGTTTCGTACCCTAAATTTATGTGAGTTGCATAGCACTAGACTTAGCTTATATTCTAAACGCCAAGTCTTTCTTGACTACAAAAGTAATTATATAATCTAGGGTCCATTGCACAAATAAGAGATGAGTGGAACACGAGATCACTGCACTCTGGGATGTCGACAGTCTCCACTACACTCGCGTGGCACATGGAGTAATTAACAAGGTGGTCGGCGAGATTTGACACATATGGATACTTTCGAGGTATTTCAGAAAGCTCATGTCCTATGATAGTGGAACAAGACTGATGTGATGTAACTCATGGCCAACCTAACCTAGTTCATTACTGTTTAGCCCGTGCCAATCTCATTTTGATTATCTATGGTATTTTTCAACATATTTAGTTAGAGCAATTCTTTGCTAGTTTTATTATTTTAAATACTGTTTCTTTCATTTGGAAATGTGAATAAACATATCATTGGGTAATTACTATTATTTTATTGTACTCACCATTTTTTTATGATGGTGGGTGTAGATCCTTCGAGCAGCAGGTCAGACAAAGAGAAGATCGACAACTGTCTATGAATTTTGAGCACACTTTTGTTATGACTTGTATGTTTTTTTTATATTTTTATGTATTATATATTGTTATGTCTTTCTTTCACGTTTGGGTTGTATATATAACTGAGTTTAGCGGTAGTTCCCTTACTTGACACCGACTATTGCGCTATTTATATTTGCCACTTCTCTTATATATTCATGCTATCGTTGTTCCCTAGTTTTCACAATTAGGATTATTTTATAATTGCTTCTACTTAACAATTAACATTTCTGCTAAAAATATTAAATTGATAAAAAGTTTTAATTAACTTTGAAATTCATAATTAGCAAGGAATATTAATATTTATCCAAAACACACAAAACAAGACTAATAGGACAAAAAGGTTACCTAATATATCGTTAGCTCCTATGTGGTAGTAATTAGGGCTAAATGATGGGATTAGGTCAGGTGGTGCCCTAGATTAGAGAAGGTTTACAACTTATGCATTCTGGAGCACTAAAAAGTAAATAATTAGACATATTTAATAGTATTTTGGTTGATTTTAGATGAAAAAGATGATATTACACTTGTTATTCTCTTGTTTATGTGATTTCAGGATATAATTATGAAAATGAAGAAATGGAAGAAAAAAGAAGAACAGCCAAAGAATCAACTAACAAAAAAGCCCAACGAATTTGAAATGAATTGCAAATGAACCAGAAATCATTATGAGAATCAACATCACAGAAATGGCCATTGAATAGCTAGAGAATCGAAAATACAAAGGAATCGCTGGAAGAATCGGTGGAGCAAAAAGAGACAAGTTCAATGACTAACTCAGCGAACTAAAGCACAACAAGGAATCGTTGAAGTCGGTGATGATTTTTTTTAGATAAGAACGAGGAATTTGAATTTATCTAGGACATGCACATATTAGGTTTTATTTAAGTTTATTCTGCATTGCTTTTGAAGTTCATCAAGGATTTCAAATTTATTTTAAGAGGTATTTTTACATTAATTTCTTTCAATTATTTTTTATTGTTGTGCTTACTTTGAATATAAGTGAGTAGTTTGTTATTCTAAACAAAACGACTCTGAACATGAATTAAATTGGATTACAATTTAGTTATAGTTATGGAATATTGTATTTAATGCTTTAAACTAATGAAGATTTGTGTTGCATGCATAGCCGCGAAAATGTATTTGAATGTTTGGATTTTGATTCTATATCTATATTTATTGACAACAATAATAGAAGTAGTAACTAAGATTAATCTATAAGGCTTTTTCGAGTGGACATCATACGTGATTGTGTTCTAAATTGCATATTATACGGCATTTTTTGTTGATATTGGTTTAGATTAGAAATGATTTTCATGGATTGATGCTATCGTGTACTTTTAGTTATTTTGATTTACCAAAATAATAGAGTTGTATGGGATAAGAATATGATTAAGGTTTAATGAACTAATGATTTTATAATATAACTATAACTAGTTTGATATATGTTTGTTAAGTTAAGAAAGTTTGAATGTTCAGAGAAGATCCAGCTTCATTTCATTGTTAAAGAAGGGTTTTGTTTAGATGTTTATTCCGTATTCAAATAAAGTTTATTTAGATATTTTCATATATTAATTTGGATTTGATTAATTGTGTTCATTTAGAATTCGTTTGAATTAGTATAATTAATTTAGTTAATTTAATTGATTATAATAGTTTAGATTATAGATTTTAATTCTCATTTTATTAGATTAATTAAATTAAAATAAACAAAAATAAATAAATTTTTTTTCTAACAAGTTATCGAAATCCTTATGGAGACAATGTGTCACTTACCACTACTACAACTTATAAATAAATGGGAAGTTTATTGTGCAAGTTCGACATGTGTTAATTTTTGGCACTGTTACTGGGGATTTTGGAATAATTTCTTATGATTTTGGACATTGTATGGTCTACACACTTCGTCATACTAATTCCACGGGATCATTACATCCTTTTGACCCTGAGAAAGATAGGACTTTTAATCGAAATTTAAGACAACAACAGGTTAGGGATAATCAAGTAACTGAAATGGAGCAAAATAATAATAATAATAATAATAATAATAATAATAATAATAGTAATATCAATAATAAGAATAAGAATAATAATAGAGAACTTACTTTAAAGCAAGCCAATCAAAATGTTATAGCTTATGAGCCAATAAGCATAACATATCCTGATGGATTTCTTGAATTTGAACTAAGATCTGAATTCATTAGTGCCTTACCTAACTTCTATGGTAAAGACAATGAACATCCCCATAAACATATAAGGGAATATCAACATAAGGTTGACGGGATGAAACCTAAAGAATGTACTTTAGAACAAGTTAAACTTAAGGCTTTTCCTTTTGTATTGAAAGATCTAGCACAAGATTGGTTTTTCTATCTTCCTCAAGATTCAATAACCACATGAACTCAAATGTTAAAAGCCTTTCTAGATGAATACATGCCTGTAAGAAAAATTAGTTCACATGGAAAGCAAATTACATTTGCAAAAATGAAAGATGATAAAATTTTTAATGAATTTTGGGATATATTTCAAAGATTAATTTCTTCGCGTCCACGACATGGATACACTAAAAAAGCTTTATTAGAATACTTTTACAAAGGTCAATCATTTTAAACGAATGTTACTAGACACTGTATGTGTTGGATCTCTATTTGAAACAACGTCTACATTAGCAAAAAATGCTATCAATAAAATGGTTAAGCAATTTAAGCAATATGGTGAAAAGATTGAATCCTCAATAAAGAAACTTTATGAAATTGATAAAAGGAGAAGTAACACATCTAATGATAAAATTGATGAATTAACTAACATATTTAAGTTATTAATAAGAGACAAATCTAATCAAGTTAAATCTTGTGAATTTTATAATGAAGTTGCACATTCTTTGGATGCTTGTCTTACTTTACATGAAGAGAATACTGAACAGGACAAAGCAGATATGAACCAATTTTCTGGTCCCCCAAAGAAATCAATATACTAATAATAGTTATAATACCAAAAAACTAAATCATAATCTTAGCTATGGTCTCAAAATAAGAAATATAATCTTATAGTCCAAGAGCTCAGATGTAATTTGCACCTATTCAACAACCTTAACAAAATACTCAAGTTAGGATTCCAGATTTAGAGCAAATCTTTACCTAATTTTATGACCCAAAGTCATCAAAATTTCACTCAGATTTCTAAAAATCAAGTTCAGGTTGATGATACATCTATTAATTAGTTGAAGAATCAATTAAGTCAAATGAATCTACAAATAAATAGGTTATGTAATTGAGGTAACACACCTACTCAAACAACTGCTCCTACTAATCGAGCACAAGTTAATACTTTATTTAGTGATGATAAGAAAGACACACATATACTTGAAAAGGTACCTAAAAGGGGAATTGAGAACAAGAAAATATAGAAAAAAAATTAATGAAGAAGAAGAAGAAATGATGACCAATGTCATTCTGTTAGACATACACATTAATTAAAATTGTGTAACGTCTACACTTATTGTGTAACGTCTACATTGATTGTGTAACTTCTACACTAAGCACAAATTTCTCCCTTAATTGTGCATTGATTGTGTAACGTCTACGTAGCACAAATCGCTACCTTGATTATGTACAGTGATTTGTGCTACCTTATTTAGATATTTCCTTTTGTATGTAATTGCATATCTATATATAGAGACATGTAATAGATCAATGCATAACATAAAATACAATAAACTTATTCTATTCAAAATCTTTCATGGTATCAGAGCCGCATAGGCCTTTGCTATGACAGAATCAACGCCAACTATGAGTCCTAGTTATGTTTCTTCTCAAACACCTTCAATGGGGGTTGCTCTGATGAGGAATCTCAATTTTTCCTTCAAAAATTAATTCACTCAAGGATCAAATTGGATCAAGACAATTATATCCTCTAGAAGTCTATCGTCATCGCCTTTATGAGGAAAATCAAGTTTGAAGATTTTCTCCATGGAACGAAGTCATGCCCTCCTTTATTGCTCGGATCTGGCGAGATCAACCTGGAGTATGAAAATTGGAGTAGCAAGGATCAGATGCTCACTTGCTTGCTTCTTAACTCCCTTTCACCAGATATCTCTACACCGATTACTGGATCTATCACATCTGCTCACTCACTCTGAAAAGCCATCAAATATCTATGTGGTGCTCAAAATCAAGTCAAGATCTAGATATGTCGTTCAAACCTTCAAACCATAAGGAAAGGTACTCAATCAATGATTTCTTATTTGAATTTGATGAAGAAATTTTCAGATAATTTGGCTACAGCAAATGCACCTTATCCTGTTAGTGATCTCATCTCTTGTGTTCTAACTGGGCTTGATGGAGAGTATCTTCCTATTGTTACTCTTCTCCAAGAGAAAATCAACTTAACATGGCCTACCCTAGAAGCTTCCCTGTTGAATTTTGAAACAAGATTGACACAATTACATAATCTGCAAGCCCTATCTGCCTTAGCGGTGAACAATTTAAGTGCACTAACTTCAAATTCTTCAACAAACAACACTCTAAATTTATTTTCTTCAAATACCTCTCAAAAACCATTTTGAGGAGGATTCAGATCTAGAGGAGGTAGTAGTCGTGGAAGGGGACGCCAATTAAACAACAACAATAATCGTCCCACCAACCAGATCTGTGGGAATATCGGGCATACTGCAACTTATTGTTATCATTGTGGAGATAATGCCTATAGGGTATCGGTTCCCAATTCCCAACCATAACCGCCACATCCTCAATAGGCTCCTTTCTCAGCATTCGTAGCATCAACCCCTTCAGTTGTTGATTCTGGTTGGTTATTTGATAATGGTGTTACTCACCATATAACTTCTAATCCGTCCATGTTGAACAATCAATCAGAGTATGCAGGTAATGAATGGATTATTGTTGGTAATGGCTCTCAAATTCCTATCACATTCACTAGTTCAACTAATTTAAGTCCTCTTCTTAAGATGCATGATACCCTTTTATGTTCCTTCCATTAAAAAGAACTTGATCTCTTTGTCTCAACTCACCACTGATAATTCTGTGTTCCTTGAATTTCATGTCGATAAATATCTTATTAAGGATGCTCATACTCACAAAGTTTTACATTAGGGGATCCTTAAAGACGGCCTCTACCAATTTTCTCCTTCATTAAGTTAGTCTCCTCCTCAATCATATGTTGCAACTCTTACCACTAGGACATCTTCTTTTTCTCTTTCGAGTTATGGCACTCTTGCTTGGGTCATCCTTCTCGGTCTATTGTTTAACAAGTTCTTCGAGTCTGTAATAAAAAGTGTCCAGTTAATGTTCATCGAGTCTGTAGTGCTTGTCAATATGGGAAATCACATGCTCTACCTTTTCAATTGAATAGTAAAAGAGCAATTTCTATTCTTGATCTTGTGTACATAGACTTATGGGGTCCTTCTCCCACTCCCTCACCATAAGGCTACCTGTACTATATATATTTTGTTGATGATTACGGTAGATTTGCATGGGTCTATCCCTTGAAACATATATCTGAGGCATTCCAAACCTTTATTACCTTTCGTACACTAGTCGAAAATAGTTTTCACGCCCTATTAAAGCCATTCATTCTGAATGGGGAGGGGAATATCGTCCACTTCAAAGTCATCTTTGCAATCATGGGATTCTTTTTGAGAATCCTTGTCCCTATACTCACCAACAACATGGAAGGGTCAGACGCAAACATAGGCATACAGTTAAGATATCCCTCATGTTACTTGCTCAGGTGAAACTCCCTACTACCTTTTGGTAGGATGCCATTTCAACAGCAATTTTTCTCATAAATCGATTGCCCACTCCAATCCTCAAGCATATCAATTCGTATCAAGCTCTCGTTTAAGTCCCACTTGATTATTCAATTCTTTGAGTGTTTGGGTGTGCATGCTATCCTTATCTTCGACCCTACAATTCTAATAAGTATTAGTTTCGGTTCCTTAAATGCCTATTCCTTGGCTACAAATCTTCACATAAGGGATACACATGTTTAAGTCCTTCCAACAGATATTACATCAGTCGTCATGTCATTTTTTATGCACATGACTTCCCTAATCCATCAACGGTTCCTCCACATGACAATCCTCCTTTAAAATTTGAGCCTCACACCATTATATCTATATCTATTCCAGTATCTAACCCCACCATCACCCCTCCTCTCACTATATCCCTAACTATCTCTTCTACACCTCCGTCGGTCCCAGCTCCAATTACTTCTTTGGAACAAGTGAATATTCACCCCATGATCACTAGAGCTAAGGATGGCATCTTCGAAAGAAAGGCACTCAGTACGTCTGTCACTGAGGACATCATCAACTGGTTATAGAATTACTCCTAAATCTACTAAAGAGGCATTACAATATCCTGTTTGGTGCGCAGCTGTGCAAGAAGAATATGATGCTCTTTCTAAGAAGAATACATGGTCGCTTGTTCCTTCCACTGGTAGTCAAAAGCTGATCGGTGCAAAATCGATCTTTAAGGTCAAATGGCACTCTGATGGTTCTATCCACAAACATAAGGCATGACTTGTTGCTCAAGGATTCAACCAAGAACCAGGAGTTGACTTTCACGAGATGTATAGCCCTATGATTAAGCCCTCTACTGTGCGCATTATGTTATCTTTGGTTGCCTCTTTCAAATAGCCTATTCGACAACTTGATATCAACAACGTTTTTCTCAATGGGCGCTTAACTGAACAGGCATACATCTCTCAACCACAAGGCTTCATTTCTTCTGCACATCCTGTAACAACCCCAAAAATTTTTAAACTGACTTGAGTTACGCTTGTCAGGATTGTGACCTAGCTACGTGAATACTGGACTGTATTTCAAACTTCGGGAGTCGACACTGAGGTAATTTTATGATTCTTTGATTGTGTGTACTAGTATTTAGTATTTGACGGGTCTCGAGCCGTTCGGGCGATTTCTAGTTGAGTGAGTTTTTGCCTACTTAAACGGGGGATAAAAACAAATAAAGAGTACCAATAAATGAATTTTAATTAATTTAATTAAAATATTTTTATGAGATATAGCAAGGAAATGGGCATGATGAACCGAAATTGAGGAAATACAATTTTATCAATAACGCATAACTTAGACATGAGGAGACTTATTCGAATACCAAATGTGGGACTGCCTCGAGAAGCGTGTCGAACGCGGGACAGAGTGTACCGAGTAGGTGGAAATTTGTGCAACCTTATTTATAATTTAATAAAATTAATCTAATGGGTTAATATGGGATAAGATTGTTAAAGTGACACAATATGGTGAGGAGAACCATTGGATGGGCATGGAGATGTGTGTATGTGTTATATTGGGATGATGAGCCAAATGACCCATAAGGGTAGCTGTCCAAGGGATGTGCAAGTTTTAAACTCAAGGGAAAAAGGGTCATTTCGTCCTAATTCACTTATATAAAAACGTTTTATACCCCAAAACCCTAATACACACTATTCATCTTCTTCTCCACAAGTGTCGTCACTATTCAACTCCTCCCTCTTGCCACTGCCGCCGCCTCCCACTGGCGACGCTGACCCCGACGAGGTGAGTCTCCCTCTCCAATCTCTCTCTCCCTCTCTCTTTCGTTTCGTCACTCACTCTCGTTTCTTCATGTTCACGCTCTCGGCCCTCAGCTCTCTCACGCTATAGTCCTCCAATCCTCGGCTGGATGACCGCCACTGCCACCATCGACGAGCCTGACGTCCCAACACCCACTGGCGGAGTTGAGGTGAGCTCCTCTCTCCCTCTTTCCCTTCTTTTTTCTCTCAGTTTGCACTCTCTCTCTCACTCTCGGTTGTCTTCCTCTCTCGTTTTCCAGTCACCACCACTTCCATCCATAGCTCTGGAACATCGAACCATCACCGAAGACGCCTAAATAAGTACCCAACTCGCTCTCTCTCTATTTCTCTCTCTGCTTCTCATTTTTCTCACTGTTTACATGAGTTTATGGTGTTTTTACAACTATTTTTGGGTTGACGGTGGCCACGGCTTGGACGGCCATCGCCGGGGTTAGATGGTGCTGACCGGAGACCCCCCTTTGACGACACTGCTGGCCGGAGGAGACCTCATATGGGACTTTTTTGGGTGTATCGTGTGGACAGTTTTGGGTGTAGTGTAGGACTTTTGGTGTAGTTTGGTGTGCATAGGGTGCATGAATGGGTATGTGTGTACACCGTTGTGGGGTGTACACACCAGCGTGTATGTGTACACCACAGCGGGTTGTACACAATGGTTGTGGGTGTGAGAATGGATTAGTGTATATGATATAGTTTTAAGCAATAAAGTGACATATTAATGCATTTTAATATGGGGTGTAAATAACAGTAGGGTGCACACAACAATGGGGTGTTGTGTGCACAGATCATCGAGATGTGTGTGAAGTGTGAGTGTGCACACCAGTGGGGTGTACACATCAGTTTGTATGTGTGAATAAATAAAATAAGTGGATGGACATTTATTCTAAAAAAAATGAGTATGGACTTGTGTTGAGGCCCAATAAGGGCCCAACACACACCCAACACCTATTAAAATAAGGGCCCAACACACATTGTAATGAGGGGCCAACACACATCCAACACACATCTAAATAAAAGCCCAATATAATAGGTACAACTTAAAGCCGAAATACATGCATAAAATGAAGGAAATAGCCTATATGTACCTAAGTCCAACAAGTGTCCACCTATTAAGCCTACTTAGGTGAATATAGGCTTGACACATAGACCCAACAAGAGCCCAACCAGGGTGTAAAAGGGTATCAACTATAGTATGGGTTACGATAATTAAATGAATTCAAACCAAGTTTATGGGAATCACCCTAATAATAAACACGAACTCTAAAACAACATTCGGGGTTTGATTCATTGTCAGTTAGTTGAGAAACACGGGAAACGCGTTAAAGTCACGGAGTAGTACCGGGTTACGCTAGTTCAGGTAAGTACACTTGCCTTAAAAAGCATTTGTACGTTAGTAGGCCGGTAAGGAAATAACATGTGATTTATACATCCCCTATTTATTGATATTGTTGAATTGATCCATTGTTTGAAATTCCATTCTATTTCCTTGGTTGTATGTTCTTGGCATGAGTGTGTGTCTCGAAAGTATCATATGGTCCCGCACTAGCTGGGACAACGAGGGTGCCCTCTACAAGGGTAACTGGCCACCCCTAGTGATGTGTATACTAGGTACTGGATTCGAGAGGTGTTGCGATGCCTCTCGATTTCACGCTGCGCTAGTGTTGCAACATTGCCCGGGGAGATCTTGCGAGATCTTTGTCATATTGCTGTGAAATAGACCACTCATGGGCCTCTTTTGAATCTTAGAACATGCAAAATTTCGATTGTTTATTTATCAGTCTGTTTATCATGCACTTGATTTATTTACTATCCTGTTGTTTCAATTTCGCATGAAATTTAGACTGCCTTGTTTGTTTAAATCATAAATTACTGTTACTTTCTTTTGGCACTACTTTCGATTTGTTCAGTTACTCACCGTCTAATTTGTGATGGTGGATGCAGATAGGGTGGAGAGTAGCAAGGGCAAGGGGCCCCGCCTAAGTGATCTACTGTGAAGACTAGTAGAGACATCAGAGAGACTCTGTAGTAGGTGTTTATATTTTGCTGAATTGTATATCGTTTCATACTTATATTGTTGGGGTTATTGAACTTGGTATTTCTTTTTGATGAGACTAGTATCATGTATATATGCTTATCGAATTGTACATGAATACTCGGGCTTTTCTACACTTATAGAATTCTTATACTTCCCTTGATTGAGTTATTTCCCCTTTGTTATAATTGTTTTAGTCTTCCGCTGAGTATTATTGCAATAACTCTTTCCTAAATTACTAAATAGATTAAATAGGAGGCTGACTAGGCTTGGGTTGCCGAGTAATGACTCGGGACTTGTACGGGTCTAGGCCAGGCGTACCCAATTACACGGGGAAATTGGGGCCGTCACAGTTGGTATCAGAGCTTAAGGTTATAACGACCTGACTCTTGATTTAAAACACAAACCATTAAGACAGCGGAAGTTAGGAATGGTTGAACTTAAAGTGGAAAACCCTACGATCCTAATTAGAACTTTAGTTTGAAGGGATGAGTTGGGATAAGTCGGATGTGATGTTTATACATATTATGATTGTTGATTGTAATATATTGTATGCGGTAACTATCCATTGATCTGAGAAATTTGTTTTCTTGTTCAGACGACGATGGCGGATCAGCCAGGTCCGAGCGACGATATCGGCATGATTTTGTCACGATGCCTTGAGGAGATACGTACATTATCTGAGAGAGCCGCGATGCAGGACCAGAGATTTTAGGAGTTAGTACGATCACTGAGGACACCCGCACAGGCTACCACGACACCATTGACTCTGACTATGCCTTTGCTACCTATTTCTACCACTCAGGGGATGGAGACTTCAGTAGCTACGGCTTCTACAGCACCGATTCCGGTTACCGTTATGCCAGGGATTACAGTTGCACAAATAGTACAGACTGAAGGTGCTTCACATCTGATTCAAGCCGAGGAGACTCCACTGGCACCTGTAGCCTTGTAGAGACTACTCCAATCACTACTCCGAAGAAGAGCCCTAGGGCCACTGCTGAGGCGAGACAGTGGAGAGAATTTAAGAGGCACGATCTGATTAAGTTTTTCGGTGGTACAGACGTGGCAGCGGCAAAGCTTTTTCTGAAGAACCATGAGAAGATTCATACTATTATCGCGACTGAGGATCACATGAGAGCGACAATTTCCTCATCCATGCTTCAGGGGGAGGCGGATGATTGGTGGACTACTATTGTCACTACTCGAGGCATTCCGCGAGACTGGATCGATTTCAAGACCCACTTTAACCAGAAGTACTTTCCACCGACAGTGTTATGGGCGAAGAGGAATGAGTTCACTTCATTACGATAGTCAGTAGGAGAGCCAGTGATGGATTACATGGGCAAATTTATTCAGCTACTACTTTATGCGAGAGGATCAGCAGATTCAGAGGCCGATCGTATATACTACTTTACTGAGGGTTTGCTACCTGCCATTGGAGGTTCAGTAGTCACTACAGAGCCAGAGACTCTTCAGAGGGCATACGAGCAGAGTTTGGCTAGAGAGAGTTACCTGATTTCTCACCCAAAGGAGGCGAGATCGGTCAGAATGGAGACTAGATCAGAGGATCATCAGGATAAGAAACAGAGGAAGAATAGACTTCGTTACTGAGATTCCAGAGCTCCGAGTGTAGGATCCATTGCACCACCTACTTGACCAGCACGGATGACTCCACCAGTGTCGAGCTTTGCTAGTCATCCTCCACAGCCTACGAGACACATACAGCGATCATAGGGACGATCTACGATGGTGAGATTCGCGGGGAGGTAGACAGAGACAGACACAGAGGTCAGGGCAGACTCAGACTCAAAGATCTACACAGAGTCGAGGATAGGGTCAGACTCAGGGTATACAGGATACGCGTACATGTTATAGATGCGGCAGAGTTGGCCACATCCAGGCTCAGTATACTCAGCCTAAGAGGATACAGGCACAGCATCATCAGCACCAGAGGGAGCGGGTGCAGGCAGCAGTTGAGCCAGATCTGGGGGCGTCCTGAAACCTAGTTGAGGGTATGATTTCTATCTATAGTACATTCATGCATACCATGTTCGATTCTGGTTCGACTGTTTCGTTTATTTCCGGATGTTTGGTAGACATGTTAGGGTTGAGACCCATTAGCACGGCTGCTGGAGACAAGATTTACCCGAACTTTCTATGTGTTGAGTGTCCGGTAGAGGTAGAAGGCTACGAGTTTCCTGCTAACTTGAGAGTACTTGAGTTTCTTGAGTTCGATGCCTTATTGGGCATGGATTGGTTAGGAGCATATCATGCTCATATCAGTTGTTACGAGAAGATGATCACGATTCCATTGGCAGATGGTACGGAGATTTTCATTCAGGGTACTATACCATTACTTCCGATCACCAGAGCCAGAGAGGCCACGAGTGGCAACGTCGAGACTGTTGCTAGCGTCATGAGCACTAGTGTGAAACAGGAGGTTGACATAGCAGATGTACCGATCGTGTGCGAGTTCACCGACGTATTCCCCGAGGATCTGCCAGGATTACCACCGCATCGGACGATCGATTTCATCGTTGACTTAGTCCCAGGGACTAAACCGATTTTGATACCACCATATAGGATGGCGCCCCGAGAGCTTGAGGAGTTGAGGAGTCAACTAGATGAGTTGCTAGAGTTGGCCTTCATCAATCCTAGTATGTCGCCATAGGGAGCACCAGTGTTGTTCGTCAAGAAGAAGGACGGTAGTTTGAGGCTTCGTATCTACTACAGGCAATTGAACAAGGTTACAGTGATGAATAAGTATCCGTTACCGCGCATTGACGATTTGTTTGATCAGTTAACCGGAGCGCAGTGGTTTTCTAAGATAGATCTGAGGTCAGGCTATCACCAGCTCAGGATCAGGGCTGAGGATTAAGAGAAGACAACATTTAGCATGAGATATGGTCACTTCCAGTTCACAGTCATGCCGTTTGGATTGACTAATGCGCCGGCAATGTTCATGGGCCTGATGCACCAAGTGATGAGGGATTTCTTAGATCGATTCGTGATTGTGTTCATCGACGACATTCTCATCTATTCCAGGACTCATGAGGAGCACGAAGGACATCTACGGACAGTGTTGCAGACGCTGAAGGACCATCGACTCTACGCTAAGTTTAGCAAGTACAAGTTTTAGCTATCAGAGGTCAGATTTTTAGGACACGTAGTTGGAGCTGACGGTGTTGTCGTTGATCCAGAGAATATCAGAGCCGTGGTTGAGTGGCCTGCTCCGACTACCGTGACTCAAATTCGCAATTTTCTGGGGTTAGCGGGTTACTATCGCTGATTTGTGCAAGATTTATCCAAGATTGCTACACCAATGACGAAACTGACGCAGAAGAATGCGAAGTTTGATTAGTGCGAAGAGTGTGAGCAGGCATTCTCTACTCTGAAGGAGAAATTGACGACTGCACCTGTCTTAGCATTGCTCGAGACTGGGAAAGACTTAGTCGTGTATACCGATGCGTCGAAGATTGGTTTGGGTGGTGTGCTGATGCAAGAGGGTAGAGTTATCGCTTATGCATCCCGACAGTTGAAAGTCATGAAAAGAACTACCCGACCCACGACTTAGAGTTGGCAGCAATTGTATTTGTGTTGAAGATTTGGAGACACCATTTGTATGGCGTGCGTTTTGAGTTGTATACGGACCACAAGAGCTTGAAGTACTTGTTTACTCGGAAGGAACTCAACCTGAGACAGAGACGTTGGCTTGAATTCCTGAAGGACTACGATTTCGCAATTGAGTATCATCCGGGGAAAGCCAATGTTGTTGTCGATGCTTTGAGCCACAGAGGATCTGATACAGAGGTAGTTGTATGTCGTATGACTCACGAGTATGCGTTACTTGAGGCAGCCGAGATGATGGGTTCAGCGGATGTGCCGACGACTACCAGGACACAGATGTGTGGTCAGATGAGATTGTAGACCGTTTCACTGCAGACTATTCTCGAGGGACAGCAGGGCGATGAGTCGTACCAGCGTTACAGTAAGATGGCAGACAGTTCAGAGTATCCAGATTGGGGTCGATCGACAAACTCTTGCTTGAGGTATCATGGGCGACTGTGGATTCCATTGGCGACTGACTTACGCACCGAGATACTTCAAGAGGCCCACCGTTCCCCTTTTTCTGTGCATCCGGGTCGAACCAAGATGTACGCTGACATGCGACATCTTTTTTAGTGGCCAGGGGTGAAGTCCGATGCGTTGGAGTTTATTCGAGCGTGTGAGATATGCCAGCGCGTGAAGGCTGAGCATCAACAGCCTGGAGGATTGCTGCAACCCCTACCCATTCCTCGATGGAAGTGGGAGCACATTGCTATGGATTTTGTCAATGGCTTGCCCCGATCTCCTCGTGGTCACGACAGCATCTGGGTAATTGTGGATCAATTGACGAAATCTGTTCATTTCATATCGGTATCCACTACACATAGAGTTGACAGACTGAGCATCCTCTACGAGCGTGAGATTGTTAGATTGCACGGAGTTCCGTTATCGATTGCATCAGATCGAGGTATGCAGTTCACTTCGTTATTATGGCAGAGCATGCAGGCTCAATTTGGCACCAGACTGGAGTTGAGTACGGCGTTCCATCCATAGACAGATGGACAGTCCGAGAGGTTGATCCAAGTGTTGGAAGACATGCTCAGGATGTGTGTTTTGGAATACGGTGGGTCATGGGAAGATTACCTTCATTTGTGTGAGTTTGTGTACAACAACAGTTATCAGGCGAGTATCGGTATGGCACCATTCGAGGCGTTCTATGGTAGGCCTTGTAGATCACCTTCTTGCTGGGCTGAGCCAGAGGATGTTGTGACAGTTGGTCCTAAGATTGTTGTTGATCATACTGAGAAGGTACGAAAGATTTGTCATAAACTTAAGGATGCCCAGGAGGGGCAGACACTACAAAAAAACAGCAAATCAGAAACGGAATTAGAAACGGAATTAAGTTCCATTTCTAAAAAAAAAATTTAGAGACAGAATTGAGACGGAAACTTCAGAGATAGAATTGAGATGGAATTGAGACGGAATTAGAGACGGAATTAGAGACGGAATTAAATTCCATCTCTAAAAAATGGCGCGAACATTCCCACCAAAACTTTATTTTGTTCTACCCGTTCATCAAATCTCGAGATTTGTGCAACAAATCTCGAGATTTCCCCTTTACCCCCTCTAATACCCCTCCTCGTCCTCCCCACCACCGAAAGCCCTAACTCCCACCGCGAGAAAACCTCGTCTTCGTCGTCTCTCTCTATACTCTCGTCTCTCCTCTAGACTCTGGTCTCTTCGTCTCTTCGGTCACCGGCCCCCAAATCTCCAACCCCCAACAAATCTCTCGTCTCTATTCCGTTGCTCTCAACTCTCTCTCTCTCTGGTCTCTCCGTCTGTTGCTCAACCAGTTATAGTGGTGTCTCTCTCTGGTCTCCCCGTCTCTCTCCAGTCACCGCTCCCCAAATCCCCAACCCCCAACAAGTCGTCCTCTCACTCCATTGCTCCCTGGTAGCGCTGCCCTGCTCTGGTCATAGCGCCAGTCTTGCACATTTTCAGTCTGCGCCTCTGCTCCTCTCGGCTCTCGCATCGTGCTCTCATTCAGTCCCCTCTTCGATCTCTCTGGCTCTCTCATTGTGCTCTCATTCGGTCCGCGCCTCACTTGTGTTTCATTGGTGAGTTCCCCCTTTCCTCTCGAAACATTGTTTTTGGTTAATTGGCAGTGACATGTTTTGTTTGCTTTTACAATGATCTGTGATTTTTACTCGGGCGTGAGAATTTATTGTTTCATGTATGTAGTTGTTTTTTGCAAGTTTATTATACACAAGTTGTTTTGGTGAGTAACAATTCGATTGCAATGTTAGCAAATATTTGGATGAATCTTCACGACGACATGTATTTGTAACATCAACTATGTAATTACTTGTTGTCTATATGCTACTTGTTCCACTTTGTGTACTCTTCTATTTACCTTGTCCACCAATTGTAGCTTGTAATCTTTGTTCAAAGTACATATGATCATCATGATCAAGGGCATATAAATGGAGTTCATTCTCTTGTACACTATATAAAAATTCTTGAAATACAATCTCTACATTATCTCTAACTCTCTTCTCTTTTGTTTCCCTTCTCTACTTGCTCTTCTAATTGTTAGTTTAATTAAGCCTTCCATGCTTAAGTCTTTAGCAAGGCCAACTTTGGATTATACATGTTATCAGCACAAATTTGCTATTGCACAAAAGAGATCTTGAAGTTCAAAAAAGCTTGTTAAAGAGACAAAGCTAGAAATGTATAATTTAAATAAATTTGAAGCGGGTCCAAGTGAAGAAGTATATAGTGGAGATGATTCAGAAGAAGAATCATCAACTTCTAATCATGAGAGTGAATTTGAAATGGATGATAGCGAATAATGTATGTATATGTTATGTCAACGTCCAATCATTTAGTTACTTTTATCAGTATGGATCCTGTGTTATTAATTCCAATCATTTAGACTTAATTTCTAGTTTTTGTATGCCCTCCTTCTCTGAAATTTTATTGCTATTTTGTTAGGTTTCATGGCGGGAGGTGGTCATCCCCCACGTCGAGGTTTCCCATTAGGAGGACATCGTCCAGGCGGAAGAGGTGCAGCACCGACCTCTGGAGGCGAAATACCGACTGGGCCTCATGGTCAGGCCACACGAAGGGTCCATAGAGGTCGTAGCGGTCGAGGTCGTGGGTCGATTCCTGCATTATCGATTCCGACTTCTCGTTCTCTCGATCACGAGACAGCCGCAACGTCACCTTCGCCTTCCATACCGTCGGCGTCGTCTGTACCATCATCGTCGTCATCAATGACTATACCAAATATGCAGTTCCAGTCACCATCGTCGACATCAAGGACTCCTTTACCCACGAGGCCTGCACCCCCTGACACGATCACCGGCGATCCCCACAATACGACGTAAGAGCAGGGTTAGAGGTGACAGGCCCTCCGCGGGCACCTCAGAGGATAGGGACGGAGCCCCTTCACGTACATGAGATCCTTATCAGACTGATTGCCAATGATACGTAAGTTTGTATTTGACTCATATATGTCGTTTTAAATATGGATGTAAATTATTGAAGAAGTAGTTAAGATGTTATGCATGTTCATGAAACACAGGGAGTTGCATCCTTCGCATTTTTGTGCACGGAGGATGACAAAAGTTTTCAAAAGACGGATGATTCCTGAAGGGTATTGTTGGAAGTCGGTACCGCCTCATCATAAAGACCAATACTGGCGCCAATGGAAGGTAAACACGACTACTAAATGTCTTATGATTTATACTATTTCCTCAATGTCTCGTAACAATAGCAATCGCCAATTTGTAGGTATTTTTTAGATGGGATGACACGAGTCCCGAGGATCTCATTTGAGCGGCGTACGACAGGCTTGCAGGCATAAGGTACACCGCATTGATGCACAAGTTAAAGAAGAATCGTGTGCAACCGGTGTATGTTATAGATGAGGCATGGAGGAGATACTTGGAGTACTTGGAGCGAGGACTTCCTTGCCGGGTCTAGTCAAGCGACGGCGAATAGGAACACTGAGGTCGAAGGCCCTAGGACTGGACCCTCGAAGCACAGTGGTGGTTCCGTGTCTTTTGTGACTACCCAAGAAAGATTGGTAAGTTTTTTTTAACCTCTTGGTTATTTTTTACATTTATACACTTGTTCACTATGCTTGGTCCCGTACGCGAGAATGATTCATCCGAGACGCCACCAACGGTGAATGAATTGTATTTGCATCTCCACACTGTAAATCACGACAGGATGACATTCATCGATACTAGATCAGAGCGATTCTATGTAAGTATAGAAATGAAATGTAAAATAGTATTAAGTTTACTTTAAACCATATCATGTATTTTGTTTGTTGTTGATATCTGCAGGATAGGCTCCAGAGGAGATGTCAGGAGCTCACCCAGGCTACACCGGACCAATCGGTGGATGATGAGGCGGTGTACCTCAATGTGGCGGGTGAGTGTCCCAAAGGACGTGTCTACGGTCTCGGGTCTTTAGGGAAAAAGAAGAGGAGATATGCAAATCCTGGTGCTAGCACGTCCGAGATGTCGGATATGGTGCCGCGTGCAGAGTTCAATGTCGTTGCAGAGCAACTACGAAAGGTTATGGAGTTCATGCAGCGGCATCTCAGGATGAACATGGACGGAGCAGGCCTATCTCAGGAACAACCACCACCACCGCCACCACCACCACCACCGCCACCTCCTCATGACCAGCAACAGCTGTCGCAAATAGATCCGGTCGATCCACCACAACAAGGGGACAATGTTAAGCGTGAGACGTAAGCGTGGCTTCCGAGAGATAAGCAGCTTGGTGATACATAGGTATTTTACTTGTTGCTTGTGTAAATTCTTAGATTAAACGTTTGCTTTTTGTAGATAACTTCAGCAATTCTTCGCATTACTTTATGATTGACATTTCTTTTTGTGCATATTTAGATTGATATTCCATAATCTATCATGGATTTTACTTTTTTGACCTTTTCCGTTGTTGCTAGAAAAATTCTTATGTAAAGAAAAATATACTATATCTACAGAATATTTGCAGAATATTTGGGAGAAGAAAACATGCTGAGAATTCAATCAAGGCAATAATTCAACCCATATCTATTTACAAATAAAATAGTGCAAGGTTAAGGGAGTATTTGTATATGGAGTAACCGAAGTAAGCTAATTTTCTCAATCATGATTGTTGCTAATATACTTTTTTGGTGAATTGAAACAACTTGAACAATCTGGATGACTGCTTTTGTTTTGCATACTCTTATGAATCTGGATGATAATCGATACTCAGTTGCCATTGTTGGTGAGATTTCTTTCTACTTTGGGGCAACACTGATATTTGACTTCTGCTCATGCATATTCTCAATCATAAATATTTTCAGTCATAGATCAACAGATAGGATGTTATTGGAAGTATTTGAAATATCAGAACCTTTTGTTCATTTTTCTCAGAATCGCACCTCATGCTTATGAAAACCTTTTGCTTTTGGAATTCGTCGTACTTTGAAGAATTGATCATGACAATCCTGTTTATCAGAGTATTTGAAATTGTTTATGGATCTATTCAAGTGTAATTAGTTGTCTCCAGTTTTAAATTAATTAATCATTTGTTCCACAAGAGCGTAAACAACTTACATTTATATCCTTATTGATACATACTTTAATCCTATGTATTTATACTAGAAAAGTAGAAAACGCACACACCATAATTGCCAACAGATTGGGTCTCCCAAAATTGTCATAGATGATGCACTTGTACTATACGAACGACTAGTTCGAAATTAACGAGGTACGTCAATATTCATGGTTATTGGGTGTATGGATTGCATTTGATAAAAGTAACTTAGTGCTTCAAAGGTATTGAAATTTCGACACCATGCAGGTGATAGTTGATACACGTTAGATGCTTCAAATTCACATCTAAATATACCTATAGATCTTATTGATATGCCATGATGGGTATTTTCTTGCATTTCTTCCTTGAGTTGTAACTTGTAATTCCCAAAATTTAAGCAAATAGAACACATCAATGGCCATCTCATATTTAATAAAATGAAAATAAGCCCATTAGTTACTGAAAGTAAGGATTTTGTGCTGTGACTTGATGCAATTCTATCTCTTCTTCTTCTCTCGTACTTTTCTTAATTCATATTGTGCCATATATTGCTTGCATTCCTTTTGGGTATCTTAATCCATCATTCACTCGCATAAGTGTGCTAACAAGCAATGGACATTTTTTAAGGGCCACTAAACATCCAACCATACTAGATTCCCATACTTCTTTATGTAGATTATTTCATTTATGGATGTTATCAGGGACTGAAAGAAGACTAAAAATTTAAGGTAGGCTCGTCCATATTTCTGATTACTGGACGATTGGAACCCCATATACTTTCCAGCCTCTCCCCTCTTTTCCTATATATTTTTACTTCCTTGAAAGCTCTTGATGTTGTGTGGTGTATTGCTTTTACCAGACGTTGGAGGGGATCTGTTCCTAGGCGCTATTTAGCTCTCTATGTGGTTCAGAACTGCTCGAAAGGAACCCTGTGAATATGCATTATCACTGGTTGTTGTCCTCATATGGAGAATCAGAAGTGCTTCAAAGCTGCGTTATAGTTATTATATGGAGTCCTTATTGCTCTTCTTATTCTGACCAGTCATGTTAGAGTTTTGGTGATTGGAGCCGTTGAACATTAGAGGCAACTTGTTCTTGGTTATTAAGCTTAATTCTTTTTGTGCATATTTATAGGATTGTAAGTTTTCTTTTTTTTGTGGTTGTTGAACAATAGGATTGGTGATTTTTGTGAATACTTACAACTTTGGAGCTTTTGTAATACAAGACAATTTTTCGTGGATATATAAATCTTTTTCAAATTTTGATTTTTACATTTTTTTTTCTCTTTTGAATATTTGTTGATATATATTGTCGATGTATGAATGTCAAATTTGGTTTTTTTGTGGGATGTTAGCACCCCCAAAAAGTTGTTGGAGGGGGTGCAGGCGATGGAGTAGATCCCATGGTTGTAATTTCAAGTTATAGGTTGGAAAACCAATTGGATTATGTTTATGTTTGAAAATAAAATGAACAGGAAAATTAGAGACGGATTAGCGACGGAATTCAAACATTCCGTTGCTATTCCGTCTCTAATTTTCCAAGAATATATGCCTACATCACAAACGGAATCAGAGACGAAAATAAGAATTTCGTCTCTAATTCCGTTGCTAATCAGAAATGGAATCAGAGACGATATCAGAAACGGAATTATCCGTCTCTGATTCCGTTGCTGATTAGCAACGGAATAAAAGACGGACCTTTTGCATTCCCTCTCTGATTCCGTCTCTGATTCCGTTTCTGATTAGCAACGGAATTAGAGACGGAATTCTTATTTTCGTCTCTGATTCCGTTTGTGATTAGCAACGGAATCAGAGACGGATTGCAATTACAAACGCACCATTTTCGGAGAAATTCCATTTATGTTCCGTCTCAGTTCCGTTTCTAATTTCCGTCTCTAAATCTGTCTCTAATCAGAAACGAAATTGTTCCGTCTCTATTATGTCTCTAATCAGAAACGGAATCAATTTTTCGTTTCTGATCGAATCAGCGACGACGTTTTTAGAGACAGAATTGATTCTATCTCTGTTCCGTTTCTGATTGCAATTAGAGACGGAATTTTTGCAAATCAGAGACGGAAATTTCTGTTTCTGATTTGCTGTTTTTTTGTAGTGAGAAGAAATACTATGATCAGTATCACGATGAGCTTCAGTATGACTTGGGAGACTATGTATACTTGAAAGTCTCACCTCTGAAGGGTTACAAACGGTTCGAAATCAAAAGGAAGCTCACCCTAAGGTTTATCGGTCCCTTTAAGATTGTAAAGAGGGTCGGTAAGGTTGCATATCAGTTAGAGTTACCGCTAGAGCTCGCCGGTGTTCATCCTGTATTTCACATTTCAATGCTTCGACTAGACAAGTCAAGTTGAGGGCGACGATCGACGGTAGACTTAAGCCAGATCGAGTTGCAGGACGATGCTACGTACGAGGAGCAACCAATCCAGATCGTTGACCGCAAAGCCAAGACGTTGAGGAACAAAGAAATTCCTTCGGTGCACGTGAAATGGAAATTTCATGGAGACGAGGAGTTGACCTGGGAGTTAGAGTCCTACATGCGCAAGCATTTTCCCTACCTGTTTGATTCCGATAAGTTTGTAAATTAGTTTACTTATTAGTTTAAATTTTAGGGACGAAATTCTAATAAGTGGGGGAGACTGTAACAACCCCAAAAATTTTTAAACTGACTGGAGTTACGTTTGTCAAGATTGTGACCCGGCTACGTGAATACTGGACTGTATTTCAAACTTCGGGAGTCGACACTGAGGTAATTTTATGATTCTTTGATTGTGTGTACTAGTATTTAGTATTTGACGGGTCTCGAGCCGTTTGGACGATTTCTAGTTGAGTGAGTTTTCGCCTAGTTAAACGGGGGATAAAAACAAATAAAGAGTACCAATAAATGAATTTTAATTAATTTAATTAAAATATTTTTATGAGATATGGCAAGGAAATGGACACAACGAACCAAAATTGAGGAAATACAATTTTATCAATAATGCATAACTTAGATATGAGGAGACTTATTCGAATACCAAGTGTGGGACTGCCTCGAGAAGCGTGTCAAACGCGGGACACAGTGTACCGAGTAGTGGAAATTTGTGCGACCTTATTTATAATTTAATAAAATTAATCTAATGGGTTAATATGGGATAAGATTGTTAAAGTGATACAATATGGTGAGGAGAACCATTGGATGGGCATAGAGATGTGTGTATGTGTTAAATTAGGATGATGAGCTAAATGACCCATAAGGGTAGCTGTCCAAGGGATGTGCAAGTTTTAAACTCAAAGGCAAAAGGGTCATTTCGTCCTAATTCACTTATATAAAAACGTTTTATACCCCAAAACCCTAATACACACTATTCATCTTCTTCTCCACAAGTGTCGTCATTGTTCACCTCCTCCCTCTCGCCACTGCCGCCACCTCCCACCGGCGACGCTGACCCCGACGAGGTGAATCTCCCTCTCTCTCTCTCTCTCTCTCTCTCTCTCTCTCTCTCTCTCTCTCTCTCTCTCTCTCTCTCTCTCTCGTTTTGTCACTCACTCACTCTCGTTTCTTCACGCTCACGCTCTCGGCCCTCGGCTCTCTCACGCCACAGTCCTCCCATCCTTGGCTGGACGACCACCACTACCACCAGCGACGAGCCTGACGTCCCAACACCCATTGGCGGAGTTGAGGTGAGCTCCTCTCTCCCTCTTTCCCTTCTTTTCTCTCTCGGTTTGCACTCTCTCTCACTCTCGGTTGTCTTCCTCTCTCATTTTCCAGTCACCACCACTTCCATCCATAGCTCTGGAACATCGAACCGTCATCGGAGACGCCTAAGTGAGTACCCATCTCGCTCTCTCTCTGTTTCTCTCTCTGCTTCTCGTTTTTCTCACTGTTTACATGAGTTTATGATGTTTTTAAAATTGTTTTTGGGCTGACGGTGGCCACGGCTTGGATGACTGTCGCCGGGGTTGGATGGTGCTGACCAGAGACCCCCCTTCGACGACACTACTGGCCGGGGGAGACCTCATATGGGACTGTTTTTGGGTGTATCGTATGGACAGTTTTGGGTGTAGTGTAGGACATTTTGGTGTGGTTTGGTGTGCATGGGATTCATGAATGGGTGTGTGTGTACACCGATGTGGGGTGTACACAATGGTTGTGGGTGTGAGAATGGATTAGTGTATATGATATAGTTTTAAGCAATAAAGTGACATATTAATGCATGTGAATATAGGGTGTAAATAACAGTGGGGTGCACACAACGACGGGGTGTTGTGTGCACAGATCATCGAGATGTGTGTGAAGTGTGAGTGTGCACGCCAGTGGGGTACACATCAGTTTGTGTGTGTGAATAAATAAAATAAGTGGATGGACATTTATTCTAAAAAAAATGAGTATGGACTTGTGTTGAGGCCCAATAAGGGCCCAACACACACCCAACACCTATTACAATAAGGGCCCAACACACATTGTAATGAGGGCCCAACACACATCCAACACACATCTAAATAAAAGCCCAATACAATAGGTACAACTTAAAGCCCAAATACATGCATAAAATGAAGGAAATAGACTATATGTACCTAAGTCCAACAAGTGTCCACCTATTAAGCCTACTTAGGTGAATATAGGCTTGACACATGGACCCAACAAGAGCCCAACCAGGGTGTAAAAGGGCATCAACTATAGTATAGGTTACGTTAATTAAATGAATTCAAATCAAGTTTATGGGAATCACCCTAATAATAAACACGAACTCTAAAACAACATTCGGGGTTTGATTCGTTATCAGGTAGTTGAGAAACACGGGAAACGCGTTAAAGTCACGGAGTAGTACCGGGTTATGCTAGTTTAGGTAAGTAGACTTGCATTTGTACGTTAGTAGGCCAGTAAGGAAATAACATGTGATTTATACATCCCCTATTTATTCATATTGTTGAATTGATCCATTGTTTGAAATTCCATTCTATTTCCTTGGTTGTATGTTCTTGGCATGAATGTGTGTCTCGAAGGTATCATGTGGTCCCGCACTAGCTGGGACAACGAGGGTGCCCTCTGCAGGGGTAACTGACCACCCCTAGTGATGTGTGTACTGGGTACTGGATTCGAGAGGTGTTGCGATGCCTCTCGATTTCACGTTGCGCTAGTGTTGCGACATTGCCCGGGGAGATCTTGCGAGATCTTTGTCATATTGCTGTGAAATAGACCACTCATGGGCCTCTTTTGAATCTTAGAACATGCAAAATTTCGATTGTTTATTTATCAGTCATGCACTTGATTTATTTACTATACTGTTGTTTCAATTCCGCATGATATTTAAACTGCCTTGTTTGTTTAAATCATAAATTACTGTTACTTTCTTCTGGCACTACTTTCGATTTCTTCAGTTACTCACCGTTTAGCTTGTGACGGTGGGTGCAGATAGGGTGGAGAGCAGCAAGGGCAAGGGGCCCTGCCTAGGTGATCTACTGTGAGGACTAGCAGCGACATCAGAGAGACTCTGTAATAGGTGTTTATATTTTGCTGAATTGTATATCGTTTCATACTTATATTGTTGGGGTTATTGAACTTGGTATTTCTTTTTGATGAGAATGGTATCATGTATATATGCTTATCGAATTGTACATGAATACCCGGGGTTTTCCACACTTATAGAATTCCTATACTTCCCTTGATTGAGTTATTTCCCCTTTGTTATAATTGTTTTAGTCTTCAGCCATGTATTATTACAATAACTCTTTCATAAATTACTAAATTGATTAAATAGGAGGCTGACTAGGCTCGTCAGGTTGCCGAGTGATGACTCGGGGCTTGTTCGGGTCTAGGCTGGGTGTACCCAATTGTACGGGAAAATTGGGACTGTCACACATCCCTCACTTGTGTGTCAACTTCAGAAGGCTTTATATGGTCTTCGTCAAGCCCCTCGCGCTTGGTTTGATCGTCTTAGACAAGCCTTAATGTTATGGGGTTTTACTCACTCAAAGGTAATTTATATTTATTCATAAGTCTGGGACACATTTTACTTATATTTTGGTCTATGCGGATGAGATTTTAATCACTGGTAATTCTGGTTCTATGATCACACATTTTATTGATTCTCTTCATGTTCAGTATGCTCTCAAGGACCTAGGGGAACTCCACTACTTCTTGGGGATCGAAGTTCGCCGTAATCACACTGATTTCTATCTCTCTCAGCAACGTTATGCTCAATCTCTTATTGAACAAGCAGGTTTCTCCAATTTAAAGGCTATTACCACTCCTTGCTCTTCTGTGAAGCTCGATCACAGTGAGTCAAGTCCACTGTTTTTTGATTTTTCTCTCTATCGACAAATTATTTGTGATCTTCAATACCTAACACATACTAGACCAGACAATTCCTTTACGATCAATCGCCTCAGCCAGTTTCAACAATTCCCTCGAATTCCCCATTGGCAAGCTCTTAAGCGTGTTCTACGCTATGTTGCTGGCACTATGGACCTCGGACTTCATATCAAGCCTAGCTCCTCACTTTGCCTAATTGCCTTCTCGGACGCTGATTAGGCCTCCTCACTAGAGGATCGAAAGTTGATTGGAGGTTATTGTGTTTTCTTTGGCTCCATACTAGTGTCCTAAAGCTCCAACAAACAAAATTTTGTCGCGAGGTCTAGCACTGAAGCTGAATACTGGGCTCTTGCACAAGCTACTGCTGAGATCATATGGCTTGAGTCACTTCTCAAGGAAATCCAGTTTGTTACTACCTCCTACCCTATTTTGTGGTATGACTACCAAAGAGCAAATGCATTGGTTGTTAACCATGTCTTTCATACTCGTACAAAGCACATAGAGATATTCACCTCATTCGAGATAGACTTATCCAACAGAAACTGGATCTCCGTTTTGTGCCTTTTGATGATCAATTGGTTGATGGCCTCACTAAAGGACTTTCCACTTCTAAACATCAATCTATGAGGTTCAAATTTGGCATTACTGCTACACCGCCAAGTTTGAGAGGGGATGTTAGACATACACATTAATTAAGATTGTGTAACGTCTACACTTATTGTGTAACGTCTACATTAATTGTGTAACATCTACGCTGAGCATAAATCACTCCCTTGATTATGTGCATTGATTGTGTAACGTCTATGTTGAGCACAAATTATTATGTGTAGTGATTTGTACTACCTTATTTAAATGTTTCCTTTTGTATGTAATTGCATCTCTATATATAGAGACATGTAATAGATCAATACATAACATAAACTACAATAAACTTATTATATTCAAAATCTTTCAACTACTAGAGAATGGATGGCTGAACAATTGAAATATACACTTTTTCATAGTGTTTAGCCATAGTAGAAGCTTATGAAAAATCTTTGCAAATATCTGAAATAGTTAATGAAGAGAATGATGAGAAGATTCCAAATAATTTCAATATATTCATTATTCAAATTGTACTATTCCACGACGATTAGCTTATGCTAGGGAGGAAGAACATAATGAAGACAAACTTCAAGCATTTAGAAAAATAGAAATTAATAAACCTTTGATGGAATCAATTATGCAATTTTATAAGTAGGATGAAGTTTTAAAAGAATTCTCTGAATCTAAAGACAAATATTTAGAAGAATCTAAAGAAAATTTAAGACAAAAGGTATCTAATTTGATTAAGAAGAAAATACTTGAGAAATATTCCAATCCAGGAATATTTGGAATACCTATTAAATTAGGAACTTCTTCAATAGACCTTGCTATAAGAATCATCCCAGATAATCTCGTTGACTAATACACCTATTAATCTTACTTTAGCTGACAACACAATTATTAAACCATATGGGTCACTAGAAGATGTTTTAACATCCTACCAAAAAAAAGATGTTTTAGTAAAAGTGGATGACTTACTATTTCCAGCTGTCTTTTATGTCATGAAAATGGGAGATTCAATGTCACCTAAATCTCCTCCTATACTTTTAGGAAGACCTTTTCTTAAAACAGCTAAGACAAAGTTAGATATTTTTAAAGGAAAAATGTCTATAGAATTTAAATTCAAGATTGCCACTTCCCAATTTAATGATGAAGATAATAATGATGATTCTTTAGAATTAAATCATAATAATCTAAAAGCTGAAGTATATGTTATTAATGTAGTAACAATGAAAGATGAAAATGTTATAGCAAGGAATGAACAACTTGAAAATAAATCACATGAAACGAAAATTAGTCAAAAGTGGAAAGTTAAACCACCATAAACTGAGAAGGAAATAATAAAGTCTGAAAATCTAAAAGTCAATAAGAATAAGAAATAGTTAGATTTAGGCCCTATTGAGCGTAAAGATCATGGTGAAAGTAATATACATATAAAAGTAAATGGATTCTGGCACTTTGAAACTTCATGTGATATAAATTTAGCAGTAAATATAATAACTTGGCAATTATTCCTTGAGACTAAGTTAAAACTTACAAAAAGAAAATTTTTGTCTATAGTTGGTAGGGATATTAAACCATTGAAAATGGTTGCTGATGTTTCGGTTAAAATACAAGACTATACTTATATAGCCAATTTCTTCGTAGTTCCACCCTATAAAATATCAAAAATTAGTTCAAGGGTATTAGTTTGACTACTTTTATCAATTACAAGAGTCGTGATCAATGTTCAAGATCATACTATTCAACTATCAAATGACGATGATTATATAATCCTTAGAGATAATGAGAAAATTTTTAAAGAACTATACTCAATAGACTTGTTGATTTTCAATAGACTTGTTGATTTTGAAATATCCAGGGGATAAAGTTAAAGAGCAAACAGATGATGAACCTATTAACTTAACAATTCCTATTGTTATAAAGACTAGGGAATTTAAGGATGTTAAATGCGACCCAAAAGCATCATTTAATACTTTACCTTTCAATTACCTATTAGAACATAATTTTCCAAGTAGAAAATATAATAGAGAATAAGATTGGAGTAAGGGAATACTTAAACATGTGGAGGTTAAGATTGGAAATTTTAGTTTTTCTTTTTTTGATTTTATTATTCTCTACAATGAACTAAAGGACGATGTAGGTATTACATTAGGGGAACCTTTACTATCTATTACTAAAGCAAATCATAGCGCAACTTAATGAGTTATTAAATTATATGTTCGAAATGAGGAGATTGTTTTTAAACAAGGAAACGAAGAAATCTTTCTTCTTAAACAACCAGTTTAGAACTGTGTGATTCAGTCGAGCCAACAACAATAAACAAAAAGGCTCTATAGGGATATTTTAGGAATTTAATTTTGAAATAATTTCATATAAGGAGTTGATCAAGTTTATTGTCCTTAATTGCATTTTTATAGTAATTGTTTGTTTATTTCAAATATTTATTATAATAAAACTATTGTTTAGTGCAAGTCGTGCTCAAATTATGATAATTTTGGATAACTCTACCATTTTATTGATAATATATATGATAAATATGTGATAAAATTAGTTAAATAAAAAAACACTAAAATGGGTCTAGCGAATACTCAACTATTCCAGTTTGTACTTGAAATCACTAATAAAATTGGCATCAATTTGTAGAAATCTTTAGTGTAATTTCAAGTCAGTAATTTGTTAGCGAATCCTGATTATAACTAGAAATCTTTGAATACATCAGTGGGGAACAATGTCTTATTTTTACCTATTTAGCTAGCAAATACACAACGATTCCACTTAAACTCTTATTCGCTGAACACGAATTTAAGTTTTTAAAACAAAACTCCAAATTGCCAACATTAACTCACTTCACACACGAAAACTATTACAACCATTCGACCCATATACTAATTTCTTCCCAAGATTCAATATTCCTAGGCTAGAATTTAGTGTATTTAAATGATTTTCACATCATTTATATCACATTCGATTCATTTTAAGCGAGATTTGAGAGTGTAGAGCTAACTAGGGCTTAAGAAAAGGAAATTCAAATTTGAAGCTTGAAGGATTGATTTAAATGAGTTTTAGAGTTCCAAACTTGAGGGATTCACTATGAAGAAAGTAATCGAGGAAAACCCTAGCTTTTTATTGCTAAATTTTTTAAGTTTTTTGTGGATTTTTGAATTTCTATCTAGGGTAGAACCTAAATTTTAAAATTCTTGCTTAAATTGGTTTTATTGTCGAATGATTTTGATTATTCTCTTAGTATAGAGATGGTGTGATGTTGTGATTATCGATATCAAATTTTCAAATAATTTATGGCAAAAGAAAAAGTTTTTACACACACTAGTTTGAGACTAAGCTTCAAATGAGTTTGGGGGTTATATGGTATTTTAATTATCGAATGACTTGAATTATTTAGAACATTAGTTTTTATACCGTTGATATCTTCCAAATTGATTTTTGATCCATATTTAAAAAAAAAATTTACAAAGGACCTTTCAAATGAATTTCTCCTTATTGACTAGATAAGTTGAATTTTACCGAATAGTTTTTAATAATTTGGTTTTGCAAGATTTACAGGTTTAGATTTTTATTTGGACTTGTTGTCTTTGAAATGATCGGAACTGGGAACGGTAGAAGTATAAGAGAGGAGAAAGGAAAGGGAAAAATAGTTGAAACACCTCAAACCAAATCAAAATCTCCCCCTTATACCTATTAGACGTACGAAAATTACTTTTAACACTCCTAGAAATAGACCGGCTAGAGAACTATCTCCACCTCTATCATTTAGTTATTAATTGAAGGAGGTATATGAGGAGATACCAAAGGGAGAAAATAAATTTGTATATAAACAGGATGATTTCATAATGGAGAAGGTGTTGAACAAATTTAAAAAAGACCTTAAAAAGGGAAGAAAGTTAATCCCAGATAGGGGATTTAATTTGAAAAATGAATTGAAATATGGGCCTAGGATTTTAGAGACTATTCGTGAAATGAACTAAGGATTATTGACTAGGGATTACAACCATTTATATTATGAAGATATTCCTAGTAAAATGGGATGTGAGATTTTGGTTCGAGAATTTTACGCTAATGGACATGGGAGTGCAAGACAGTGTCAACTGTCCGAGGAAGATTAGGAATTAGTATCCTGAAAGAATAAACCAGTATTTTCATTTATCGAAAATATGTTAAAAATAAGATCATGAATACGTAAAGCTGGAATATACAATTAAGTATAGTTTTCCCAATGAAGAAAAAAGGAGAGGACTAAAAGCCGTCCATGGAGATGGACTTCATTCAGACATGGAAGGGTATCCGAAGCACATCACTAGCAAATATTTTTAAAAAATCACCAAACAATGGTCTTATTTTATCAATGTAAGTCTACAGCCAAGTTTTCAATATTATGTGATTGTGAATTATACAACCACTTTGTTTTATCGCATTGTTAAAGAGTTAGGTTATTTTGATGTTAGCAGAATTACCTATTATTCAATAAGGAATGCTATGACCACAAAGAAGATTGATGGATTACCTTTTTCCTTAATAATCACTGCATTTTGCAAGCAATAACAAGTTCCTATGACAAGACTTGATATGGATGTTTTACCTAAAAAAACTATCCCCGAGACTATCACAGAAAGTTACGACAAAGTGACAGGCTATGTAGATTCTAAGGATGAGAGAGAAAGGAGATAGCCAGAAAAGAAACAAAATAGAGAAGGAAAGTTAGAAATAATATGAGAAGAGTTTTAGAAGAGACAATAAGCCATATTCGATGCAAGGATGGATCCCAATATAGAACAACCTGTTCAGGACTATGATGTCATGTATGTGGAATAGTCAGAGTTGAACTTTATGGGTGCAATTATAAGAAATCAAGTGCGCACTCTGAGAAATCAGGATCTTTTGTTTCAGAACCAGAGGGCCCTTGCAAGGAGTATCTACAAGATGGAGAGAAGAATGTCAAGAAGAAGTCAAAAAGGAAGCGTAGAGATTCTTGTACCGAGTACACAAATGAGACTACCGAACGAGGGAATTCTTCCTGGTTGAGTACCACATGGCAGTGCAAATTATACTCTCTATGATCCTGCAACAAGCTACCAGTCCGAAAGAAATTATCCAAGGGAGGATGGTGACGATGTAACTTTTGACATACGACATTGATGTCTTCTCTACTCTACTCTACTTTATATTTATTGGGTTTTTGGGGTTCATACGCAGTAGAAAATTCAAAACAATTTATGAAAAATCCCAACAGGATCATAAATAAGTTTCATTAAACAAGATCTACAAAAGTAAACCATACCTTAATTCGTGATTTCCTTCTCTGATTGTGTCAAATTACCATGCTCATAATATTGAAGTCTATGGTAATCTCAAGTCGAAGGACTAAATGATATACCTATCAAGAGTAACACCTACGACTTAATCAATGTGGTGTTCTCATAGCGAGTCGGTCCAATACCATATTCCCTAATAAGTACTCATGATCTCGATTCGTATCCCTATATGCATGATCATTACGTGACCATCAATCAAGACTCACACTAGTCTTAATTCATTATAGTTCCCAGTATAAAGACTGACTAGGGGCATTTAGGATATTTCAACAAATACTCATAGATCTTATTATAAGGTAAACATGCAATCACTTATAATAGTACAACAAATGAAAAACCTCTATTTTATTAACTAAAATTATAAGATAAACAATGATTGTATATCGATCTAGGGCACATGCCCCAATAATATTTTCTTTTCTCTGAGTGATTATGTGCAAGGTCTTGACATGTAGTTTGACGTTCACTGATTTGTGATGATGTACTGTGACTAATGACTTTGTGCTATTATAAATTTGATATTGTGCTGAGCTGCTTATGATTATGACGCTACTTAATAATGATCTTTGATTATTTTATTGCATATTATTTTATGGAAGTTCATTTCAATGTTTATTATTTATTTATTTATTTTATCATATAATTTTTTTATGCTTCACGAGGTATATTTGTTTTTGTTGGAAACCCAACTTATTTTTTAAACTTTAAGGACAAGATTTAGAATGACTTTAGGACCTGTTTGTTTCAGTTTTTAGCTAAACACTTCCCCTTCGCTTATATAAAACAAGTCACATCTATGCCAATACTTCGTTTGGTTTATACACTCATTACTTTAGATAACACAAATTGTTTGCCTATTATGCCCCTTCACACAAATGCAAAAAAGCTCAAAGCAATCGATGTAGTCAATTTATTCCAGCTGAAACTTTTAATCTGACAACTTCAAAATATCAAATCAACAAATAATTGCATCATCAACACATTAAACAATGAAAATTCAAACAAAAACTGAAAATTTTGAGAAAAGATTATAATTAGAAAACCCTCAAAAGTTGTTGCTCTAACAATGGCAGATCAAAACAACAGCTCCAACCTATTGTGTTCTTGCTCCCAATTATCCACTCACTGGAGAAAACAAAGAAAACAACCGATCCACATTAACCCACCTTCCCACCATTTGAATCAAAGCAACCTGAAACTCTCCAGCAGTGTGGGTTGGGCACACTGCCCGTCGAAGGCAATGTGGAAATAAAGAAAATCAGTGATGTAGACGATGAAGATGAAGATCGACGAGGTAGACAATGAAGACGAAGAAATCGACGTGGTAGACGATGAAGATGGGGCAGCAGATGAGCGACGAAGACGAAGAAGATAGAGTGGGTGGGGCGATGAATGTGGGGGTAAAGTTGTAATTTTCGCCCATTTAACTTGGGCTTATCTAAAGATAGGGGAGGAGGTGTCTTTTAGTAAGCATGTGATTAAGTGTTTAGGTAAGACCAAGTCTTAGCTAAGATGTGAAACAAACATGTCCCTTATCCCTAAGCCCATGTTTATATAAGCTAACACTTCAACCAAACAGGTACTTAGGGTACTAGGTGAAGTGAAGTATAAAGAGCAAAGTAAAAAAGATTCAGCGCTCAAAAAAAAAAAGATTCGAGAGGTGAAATTTATTCAGAATTGATTCGATATTCCAGTAAGTTGAGAAATTTTTCAAATTTCTTCCGAAATCAAGTATAAATTTTATTTTTGTATTATTTTAGTTAGAAATAGATTGAATATATATATATAATGAATATTTGAATAGAAGTGATATTTTTATTACCCAAGTGAGTGTTATGATAGAAAGAATCGATTGTTACACCTTTGATTAACTTAACTAATTGATGTATGTATGCACTAGAAAAGATTGGAGGAATTGATTGATTTGTGTTAGACATAATATTGTAATAATTATATTTTGTATTTTTAGAGTTTTGATGCGATTTGGAGGTCTTCGTGGTGATATTAGAGCTATTTTAGAGTTCGGTAGTGTTGCACCTCATAAAGCACGTTGGCATAAATCACGATGCAGATTTGGATAGTTTTTCGGATCTTGAGGCCGTGGCGTGGGGCCCACAAGGGCTGGTTTGCTTGGATTTGAGGTGGATTAGTAAAAACAATGAAGAAAATAGTGAAATGGTTCAGGAAATAAAAAATGTGCAAGGTAAGAATCGAACCTGAGTCAAGCTAGTGCATCTGACTACCAGCTTAGAAGACAAGTTCTGTTGCCATAACATGAGATTTAATTTAATTATATTAATGCCACGATACTTAATGAATCCAGCCTGAGCTCTCTCTTACACAGTCTCTCATCACCAGTCGAGCTACGACGGGACTCTCCCTGAATGACGAATAGTCAGGGCCGGTTTTGTTAGTTTGGGAGTCTTGGGCGAAATAAAAATTTGAGGCCTTTATATTTGACTTCCTAAAATAATTTTTTTTTGTGAATATATATAGTTACAACAACAAAACCGTAATCCCAAATTAGTTGGGTTGACTACATAGATAAAAAAAACTCCTCCATTTTACTTGATTTTTAGTGCAATTGATCGTGTGCTTTTTTTACTTATAGTTAAGTTTACATATTGTGAAAAAAAAATGTTACATATATTGCTAACTATTCTCTAACTCCAATTTATTTTTTTTAAAAATTGTTTTGATTTGGTTTTATTAAATTTAGTTGGTAGAGATGTAAACTTCTTTTATTTATTATTATTTATTTATTGAGACCAAAACTTTATTTATTTTGAGATTGTAGAAAAAACGCATTTAAAGGAGTAGACATAACATAAAAAAGAAATTATTGTGTTACCAACAAAAAAAAAGATTGTGTGACATTCAACATGCATTGGATGATTTAGTTGTTAAGATCTACTCAATAAACATTGAGAAGAGTACTTACATATTACAATGAGTTTTCATGAATGAACCCCAACAAATTTGTACAAAGATCATACTTTAGCAAATCCCACTAATGTCCAATCTAATAAAAAATAAAAAAATAAAAAATTACAGCATGGCTAAAAATATAGGGGCCTTAGGTATGGGTGGGGCCTGGGGCGGTCGTCCGCCCCGCCCATGCCCAACGTCGGCCCTGCGAATAGGCTTCACTCCATCGCACCAGAAACGCTTCATCTCTCCTCTTTACGTGTTGACCGAGCTTCTAACACTTTTACCCCGAATTTTGGCATTATCTCTCTTCCAGTTGTGAGCATTTAGGAGGATCTTCTTGATCCATAATCATCTTCTTAACCAAGAAACTCTATATTTTCACATTTTGATAGTTAGAAACTAGTTTTAAGTGTCTATGGGCTGTTTTTGCCCTGAACTTGCCTTTGGGCGACACTCGGGAACTTTAGTTTAGTTGTATTTTCATGTTTTCTTAGTGTAGCTTAGAGTGAAGAGATTGATAGATACAACAAAAGATGAGATCGTATTCGCTATGACCTTGGTGCCGAAGACCATTAAGTTTGATCATTCCATGAACTCCCTCTCTTTATTATTTTAGCTTATATATTTTTAAGACTTGATGTGCTTATTTGAATGTTTTATATTGATGAATCATGTTTAGTTACAACTCTTGTTCTACTCAATATTTTTTTTAGTGTTCCACACTCTTTACTTTTATTACACTGATCACGTAGTAACTGAATTAAGGAGAGATAGTCACCGAGACATCGGAGCTATCGAACCAGAATGAAACACTAGAACTTAATACGCTAGGGTACACTGACCTGTTGTCTAGGCTTTGAGAGACCTTATAGGGTTTTGAACTTAATGCTTTGATGTTCTTACGCTGCTTGCACAAACCTATGGAGCCCGTGAGTTGAGATAGTATTCTCGCCACCAAGACCTTGTGACGAGATAAATTGTAGGATATTTGGTCTATAAATTGAGTTGAAAACATCTTTTAATTTATTTCTCTCACATTTGATTTGATTAGTAAATTCAAGTATAAAATAAATTTGTTCTTGTTATACTTCTTAGATAGTTCAATAATTCTACTACTTCTTTGTTTATGTTACAAAATGCCTAATCTACTATAACGCTATGCGCAACTATTCCCGATGGATTCGATAAACTCGGTGCAAACATTGTTTTGCGTCACTATTACTACAGCGAAGCTCTACACTCAGGGCTCGACATCACATAAAAAGAACAAATTTATTTCAGACTTGAATATACCCATCAAATTAAATGTGTGAATAATCAATCAAAATATGTGTTCAACTCAATTTATAAACCAGGTATCCTACAATTCATCTCGTCATAAGGTCTCAGTGGTGAGAATACTATCTCAACTCTCGGGCTCCACAGGTCTATGCGAGCAGCGTAAGAGTATCAAAGAATTAAGTTCAAAACCCTATAAGTTCTCTCAAAGTCTAGGCATCCAATTAGTGTACCCTAGCATATTAAGTTCTAGTATCCAATTCTGGTTTGATAGCCCCGAGGTCTTGGTGACTATCTCTCCTTAATTCAGTAACTACGTGATCAGTGCAATCAAAGCATAGGTGTGGAACACTAAAATTAATATTAACTAGAAGAAGAAATGTAACCAAACATGATTCATCACCACAAAAAATTAAACAAGTAACTCAAGTCTTAAAAATATAAACTATGATAATCATGAAAAGATCAAACCCAATGATCTTTAACCCCAAAGTCATGACAAATCCGATCTCATATTTTGTTGTATCTATCAATCTATACCACTCTAAGCTACACTAAAAAAGTATGTAAATACAACTAAACTAAAGCCCCAAGCATCGCGTGAAGGTGAGCTCAAGGCAAAAATAGCCCCTCTGAACACCAAAAATCAGTCCCTAACTATCAAAATGTGAAAAAATAGAGTTCTTGGTGAAGAAGTGATGAGAAAAAGGAGTGGATAAAGTTAAATATCTCCTTACAGAGAATCGAAATATATGGAGAGCTGGTCGGCGGCTGTGTTGTGTTTAGGAGTGGTCAATCATGGTCAAACCCCTAATTTGTTGTGATTTTCCAATTATTTCCCTCACTGATCTTCGTTATTTCGTTTTGATGATGCTCCCATGCTTCTCGAGGATCATCTACAGCTGTTGGCGTGCTGAAGGGGAGCCCATGCATCACTCAAGGAAGATATGTTGGATGACAAAGGCGCGTCGCTGGAGAGGGAGAGAGGGCGTGAGTGAACGTGGAGGAGTGTGGGCATGGCACGTGGAGAGAATGTGTGGTCTCGTCTGATCTCTGCACGACGCGCTACTCGAGGCCGATTTGACTGCTTCTAAAGGTGAAGTGCATCAACTGTGTTGTCTCTACGAGTCTCTTAGCGGCTGTGATATCTTGTATTGTACGTGTCACGAGGAACATCGAGGGCTGCTGAACCACCCAATCAAACAACAAAGCCAATTTCTTGCATTTTCTTCTACTTTGAGGCTCCAACTCACTCGTCAACAATCGGACCATCAACATAGACTACAGTGGGTCTCACAAAACTGTCTCGAGGTGCATGCAAGAGCGCCAAATCCCTAAATTACTTCAAAAGTCCTGCATTTCTTCCTTTTTTTTATCAACTATAGCCTAAATCATAGAATAAACAAAAATATAAACAATTGCATTTTAAAATTGGATACTTTTTGCGCATTATAATAAAATAAACACACATAAAAATACAATACACATATCAACTCATCAAATACCCCCAAACTTATTGTTTTGCTCGTCTCGAGCAAATGATTATTCAATAAGACTCAAAATAACTAATGCAACTAGACTCCTAATGAATGCAAACCTATGAACTCAAAATATAACCACAAACATAATATGAATGACATGACTCAATATAGATTATCTAAATGATCCTAAGCCCAAATATTGACAAAAGTGAGAATCCTTTAGTTTCACTAGATCTCAAATCAATGCAAGACTTGAGAAACTTGCGAGACTAAAAGTTGTCAAAAAATTATGTCCGACCTAACCAAATATCACATTTTCGAAACCTAAAAATCGGTCAAAAGTTAAGGCTATCAACTAATCATGAGTTTTTTCAGGCTGTACACTCAAACCGCAAGTTTACAATCTCACGATAATGCATGAAAACGTGCTTACGATAAGCCACATGCAAGAGTCAAATATGAATTTTATTTAGGTTGTAATGGAGCTTGGGTAGGCGAACAATGGAAATGTTATAAATGGATTCAATGATGTTGGAAAACACTAGTATACACCATACAATACATAACATAGAGCTATACAAAGTGGCTAACAACAAAATTTTGAACTTCAATGCATGATAACTTCACTTTTTTTTCTTTCTTCACCAACTACTTATTTCTAGCACCTTTTTGCACATTATATTATTTTTTAAAACTTTTAGAGTGGTTCACAAAATTTCAAACAACAAACAAATAACCCATAAAATTGGGCTTTTCTTACAATTTGGCTCACATAAGCTCTCTTTCACCAAATTTTGGTCTAAACTTTCCAACAAATAGGTAACATGGATATAAAGGCTATGTGGTTATTTTGGATTTAATGATGGGTGCCAACAAAAATATGGTGATATAGGTTCAAAACTGGCTAGCTAGTGGAAATGATAATAGGTGGTCTATAAGGCTATTTATTTCACAAAAAGATGGCCTAAAATCCTTCCCTTACACATGTTTCGGTCTTAAAAATTTCGCCTTGAGTGAAGTGCAATCTCGTTCTAGGACCCTAGAGATCTATGTTTTTCCAATTGCACAGTTTTGACCTTCTTCCCACTTTGGTGTCAAGCACAGGACCCATCCCTCGTAGTAGACCCTACGGCGAAACAATGATCAAACCAGGTCAAGGACGTGACAAAGTGAAGTCTCTTACATCATCCTAAGTCCACATCTCAATATCATACATAAACAAATTCCACAACTAATAAGCATTAAAGTCAAATTTGGGCAACTCTATATGCAAAAAAATGGTCCTAAATGCATGAAACATATGAAACTTATCATGCTTATTAACAAAAATAAGATATTTTTATTTTTTTTATAAAAAAGAATGTATGCTATGAACAAAATGAATGAATGATGAGAAAGAATGATGGATAGGCAAGAAAAATGCAGTAGATAAAGAGATGAAATGAACAAGACAGAGGGAAACACTACCATTACCATCCATGGTAAGCATTCACTAGAAAAAAAATTGAAATGACTATACCTGTCACCTTGTATTCCCTAAAAACATCAAAACTATCATTCCACAAACCTGTATACCCCCAAACTTAGTCCAAACCTTGTTCTCAAGGTTCAAAACAAAGTCGGGAGTCAAATAAACACAAAGACAACAAAACATAGGGTGAACGAGAACAAATGATATACAATGGAATGAAGAGAAAGAATGAATGTGAATTATCTACCATGCAAACAAGCAACAAAGTCTCCAAAATGAGCAAGTGCAATGACAAAAACAAGTCTTATGTGATTTTTTTTTTGAAATTCTTAGGGACGTTTGGAATATTTTAAAAACTGTGACATGATAAGAGTAAGAACTAAGGAACAAAGGAATTGATTTTAAAAGTAAAACCAAATCATGCGAGTCCGAAATTAATTTTTCAAAATGAATGCTCAAATCATGTTAAAAAGGGATCACATAGCACACAACCTATAAAAATGACCACAGAGACTAAAAGTGTTACAATCACGTTAAGTATAAATCATTGAAGCTCAAGAAGAGTTCTTATGCATGCAATTCCACAAAAAAATCGATTTAAATCCCACTCGCATAGGCAACGAATCCACAAACTACCCGCAGCTCATACAAACATGTAAAGCATCAAATGTACCAAAACTTTCAATAAGAAGTGTGTAGTGGGGTGACGCCTTGCATGACATCATCTATCTTGTTGAAATAAGGGAAAAGGATCCGTGGGAGTGAAACATGCATGCTAATTTAAAGTATACCTAATAGATGTGCACTTATATAGTCTCACTTTCCTCTATGATAGCTCTGTGTTCCCCAAAACTTGAACCATAACCTGTAAAAGAGCACAAAATAGAGGTCTTCACCAAAAAGGGACTAATAAAAAAATGAAACACAAACAATAGGTTGTCTCCCATTCAGCGCTAAGTTTTAAGTCCTTAGCCTGACCACATTTTTTTCTGAGTAAAAATAATCTAAACTGACACTCCAAAACTTCTTTTTTTTTAAGTTTAAGCATCGCGGTGCGCACGCGAGACAATGGGCAAATTTTCTTTGGTGGATTAGACTCAGCGACGAACACATGGTGCTAAAACCATTTTTTTATTTCCTAACCTCTAAAACTAGCACAAACTATTTCTCAGCAATGACACTAAAAACTTGATGCGATCCCCAAATGTAGAGCTTTGCGGTAGTAATAGTGGCGCAAAACAATGTTTACGCTGGGTTTATCGAATCCACAAGGAAAGTTGCAAATAGCACTAGAGTAGATTAGGTGAATTGAACTTAAATAACCAAGCAATTAATAAGAATGATTTATTTAATTACCTAGGAGGCATAACTGAAGGTCACCCAAGAGGGGGGGGTGAATTAGGTTACCGAGTGATTATCGCATTTTTAAAACTTTATGCGTAAATAACAATAATAATGCATACACCAATGATAAATATCAATGCTATGCAATCAAAAAGGGGGTAGAAAAGATGGAAATAAGACGTGATTTATAGTGATTTGATCCAACCGATCTACATGTTGGATTTTGGGGTTCATGCGCAGCGGAGATTTCAATACAATTTTGAGAAAAGCCCAACAGGATCCGAATCTGATTCCATTAAAACACGTTTAGACTATGAAAACTTAATCATACCTCAGTCCCAATGTACCTTTCTGAAGGTTAATCGATCTCTAAGGTGCTGCCAACAACGAACGCCCTCTATCAGCAGTCCACACACGAACGGCGGCGAGATTTGAAGTGTTAGCTTCGAGAGAATACCAAACCTTTTTGTTTCTCTCCAAAATAATCCAGAATATACCAAAAACCTCTAAGTCATTTCTTAAAACGAAAATAGAGTTTTGGCCTTTTTAAAATCTTTCGTACTTGTATTCTAACTCAAAGCGTCTATTTATATAACCCTTGTATATAGACGGTTAAGTAAATTACACATATACCCGTACTTAAAGAAGTATAAGTGTAATACACTACAAGGACGTTTCTGTCATGAATTTTATCATATAAAATTCATTTTTCTGAACCATCTTAAAATCTCGTAAAACCATTCTCAGTGTGCGACCCAATAGGCTCATACAACGTTGGCAGTGTACCAAAACACATTTTGGTATAAAAGTCATAAGCGGCCTCTAGCAAGACATTATGACTACCCAAGTTGTACGAATATCAAATCGATATAACCTAATCAATAGTATATATAATATCCTTTTGTCACACGATATCCTTTTTGATCAAACATAAGGCATAGAATTGTCATCCAACATGTTCAATCGTACTAGTCTCGATTTCTAGGTAGACTGAAAACATCTAAGTGACATTGATCAATATCAATTCACTTAGACTAGGCCTTTTAATAGTCTAACACATCGAGGGATCCACTGGATATCTCTCTTTATATGAGAGGGACAAATTCTATCTCGATTACACAACTTCATCACATTATTCACACAGTAACCAATCACAACCTTTATAATCATCCTAAGTTAAAGACAACGTTTGATTGCGTCAAATCACCGTATTCCTAATGTTGAAGTCTCTGTAATCTCAAGTCGAGGACCGAAAAATATACCTATCATGAGAAACAACTATGACTTAATCCATGTGATGTTTTCATAGCGGGTCGGTCCAGTACTTTGTTCCCTAACAAGTACTCATGATCTTGATTCGTATTCCTATACGTATGATCATCGTATGATCATCAATCAAGACTCACACTAGTCTTAATTCATTATAGTTCCCAGTATAATAATCGACTAGGGACATTTAGAATATTTCTGTAAATACCCATGGATCTTATTATAATGTAAACATGCAAAACAATAATAATAAACAACAAATGAAATCCTCTATTTTATTAACTAAAATGTATTCATAAAGATTGTTAATGGATTGACCTAGGGCACATTTCCCAACATCTCCCACTTGCTCTAGGGCCAATCATTCATGCATCTAATGCCTAATGATCTAACATGACCATCATGTTTCGCTTGTGGAAGAGCCTTTATCAATGGATCCGCAACGTTGTCTTCAATAGGTACTCTGCAAATCTTTACGTCTCCCCTCTCAATAATTTCTCTGATGAGATGAAAACGCCTGAGTATATGTTTGGATCTGTGGTGTGATCTAGGTTCCTTAGCCTGTGCTATTGCCCCATTATTGTCACAATACAAACAAACAGGGTTAGCAATACTTGGAACCACACCTAGTTCATAAATGAACTTTTTGATCCAAACTGCCTCCTTTGCTGCATCGGACGTTGCAATATACTCAGCTTCTATTGTAGAATCTGCCACAGTCTCTTGCTTCGAACTTTTCCACTTTATCTTGCACCCCCATTCAAAGTAAACACATATCCAGACTGCGATATAAAATCATCTATATCAGTTTGAAAACTTGCATCTGTGTAACCATTTACAACTAGATCATTTTCAAAACCTCCATAGACCAAGAACACTTCCTTCGTCCTTCTTAAGTACTTAAGGATGTTCTTTACTGCTATCCAGTGACTCTCACCTGGATCTGACTGATATCTGCTTGTAGTGCTTGAAGCATATGATACATCAGGCCGAGTGCATAGCATGACGTACATGATAGATCCAATAGCAGATGCATATGGAATCTTATTCATACGGTCTCGCTCATCATTTGTCCTAGGACATTGATTCTTGCTGAGACTTATGCCATGAGACATTGGCAACAATCCTCTTTTAGAGTCTTACAAACTGAACCTATTCAGTACCTTGTTTATGCAAGCACTCTGACTTAGACCGATTAGCCTCTTAGATCTATCCCTATAGATCCTTATCCCTAGGATATAGGCTGCATCTCCTAAGTCTTTCATTGAGAAACACTTCCCTAACCAAGACTTGACACTCTGCAATGTTAGGATGTCATTTCCAATGAGTAATATATCATCAACATACAGTACCAGAAAAACAACTACACTCCCACTGACCTTCTTGTATACACAAGGCTCATCTTCGTTCTTAATAAAACCAAAATCCTTAATTGCTTCATCAAAATGAAGATTCCAAATCCGAGAAGCTTGCTTTAATCCATAAATAGATCTTTGAAGCTTGCATACCTTCCTAGAATTCTCAGGATGTACAAAACCTTCAGGTTGTGTCATATACACGTCCTCAAGCAGCTTTTCATTAAGAAATGTTGTTTTTACATCCATTTGCCATATCTCATAGTCATAATATGCAACAATGACTATTAAAATTCTTATGGATTTAAGCATGGCTACTGGCGAAAAAAGTTTCATCATAATCAACACCTTGAGTCTGCCTGAAACCTTTTGCTACAAGTCTTGCTTTAAAAGTATGCACTTTGCCATCCATATCAGTTTTCTTCTTGAAAACCCATTTACATCCAATGGTCTTACCACCTTTAGGTAAATCAACCAAGTTCCAAACTTGGTTATCATACATGGATTGCATCTCAGAGTTCATGGCACTTAGCCATTTATTTGAGTCTGGTCCAGACATAGCCTCCTGATAAGTGGTGGGCTCATTTTGATTTATAAGCAACACATCACGACTATCAGTAATGAGAAATCCGAATCTCTCTGGCTCATGTCTTACCCTACCAGATTTACGTGGGCCTTGTGTCACTTGCGGAGATTCAACTGGTTCAGAACGTTGTTGAACTTTCAGTGGCGGTTCAGTGTTTATTTGTGATTCTTGAACTTCTTCAAGATTTATTTCTCTCCCACTAGTGTCTTTTGAAATAAATTGTTTTTCCATAAAGGCACCATACCGAGCAACAAACACTTTGTTCTCAGCGAGATTATAAAAGTAATATCCTTTTGTTTCCTTAAGATACTCCACAAATGAACACTTATCAGATTTAGGTGCTAGTTTTTCTGAGACTTGTCGCTTTACGTAAGCCTCACAACCCCAAATCTTAAAAAAAGACAAACTAGGTCTCTTACCGTACCATATCTCATATGGTGTTTTATCAACCGCTTTAGAAGGAACTCAATTTAGAGTGAAAGCTGCAGTTTGTAACGCATAACCCCAAAAGGATAATGGAAGATCCGCATGACTCATCATAGATCGAACCATATCTAATAAGGTTCGATTTCTCCTTTCAGAAACTCCATTCCATTGTGGACTTGCTGGTAGAGTTAATTGTGAGACAATCCCACAATTTCTAAGATGATCATCAAATTCTTGGCTCAAATATTCACCACCTTGATCTGATCGAAGTGCTTTAATAGTTTTACCAAGTTGATTCTGCACTTCATTTTGAAATGTTCGAAACATCTCAAATGATTCAGCTTTATGTTTCATAAGATATACATAACCATATTTGCTGAAATCATCAGTATATGTAATGAAGTACTGGTAACCTCCTCTAGCCATTGTGTTTATAGGACCGCATACATCAGTATGTATTAGACCCAATAAATCACTTGCCCTTTCACTGTGTCCAGTAAAGGGAATTTTAGTCATCTTGCCTAGTAAACAAGATACGCACATTTCATATGATTCCAAATCAAATGAATCTAGAAGTTCATCTTTATGGAGCTTCGTTATGCGTTTCTCATTTATGTGGCCAAGACGACAATGCAAAAGATAGGTTTGATTCAAATCATTTGACTTGGATCTCTTTGTATTTATGTTAAAGACTGGAGTATCTGTGGACTTTTTCATGCTTAGAATATAACGACCATCACACAAATCAACATTTGCATAAAAAATGCCTTTACGAGAAATTGAACATCTATTATTCGCAATAATAAAATCAAAACCATCCATATCCAAACATGAAACAGAAATAATGTTTCTGCTCAAGGCAGGCACATAATAACAATTATTTAAAGTTAAAATAAGTCCACTAGATAAAACTAAGACATATGATCCAACAGCTAGGGCGGCAACTCTTGCTCCATTCCCTACGCGGAGGATGACTTCTCCTTTCTTCAACTTTCTACTTCGGTGAGTCCCCGCACATTTATACAAATGTGAGATCCACATCCCATCCAATACCCAGGAATCACTAGTAGATAAATTAATTTCAATAACATAAATACCTGAGGTGGTAGTCGCACTACCCTTTTTCTTCTTTAGATCTTCCAGATAGAGTTTGCAATTTCTGAACCAATGTCCAGGTGCATAACAGAAATGACAATTTCCTTCCTTTTCCTTTTGGTGCTTTGAAGCAGGAACAGGCTGGGGCTTGACTTGTTCCACAGGCTTTGCGATAGTTGCAGCAGCAGCCTTGGCAACTTTAGCCTTACCTTTACCTTTCTTTTTCATTCCCTTTCCCTTTTGGACCATTAGCACATTACTAGAGAGTTTCTTGATATTTTGTTCAACAGTTTTGAGCATCAAATGCAACTCTGAAATTGATTTCTCCATATTATTCATATTGTAGTTCATCACAAATTGTGAGTAACTCTCTGGTAATGAATTTAAGATCAAATCCATAGCCAACTCTTGGCTTATGGGAAATCCAAGTCTATCAAGTTGGTCAACATAGCCCTTTATCTTCAGAACATGAGGACTAACTGACGCACCCTCAGTCTTCTTACAAGAATGCAGGTTCTTGACTATCTCGAACCTTTCTTGCCTAGCTTGTTGTTGGAACATTTCCTTCAAATTACATGACCATGTCGTAGGCTTCCATTAGTTTCATGTCCTTCTGAAGTTCAGGAACCATAGTTGCCAACATAATGCATGCAACATCAGTAGAATCGTTGACATGCTTATTATGCGCATCCTTCACAGCCTTTCGTAGCATTGACTGGTGGATTTTCAGGGATCGGAGCATCCAGGACATACAACTTGCGTTCATGCTTGAGAACGATTCTCAAGTTTCTGAACCAATCAAGAAAGTTAGTCCCAGATAGCTTATCCTTCTCAAGGATTGATCGCAGTGACAGGGGATTATTGTTACTTGAAGAGGCCATTGATTTACAATAAAGATTATGCGAGTTTATTTTAGTATAGAGGAATAGACTCCCACTAAATTAACAACCCTCCTAAAACACACTTGTTTATTTAGGGGACTAAATCCATATTTCACCTAATTCTATGACAGCTATGACATGAAACACAGAACTAGATTATTTAGGTAGGTAACAGTTATCAATTACATCTTATGTAACTTTAGATACTTTTATGAGATACATGACATCTTATGTCTTAACATGTTTTTATCTCATCATATGCCTAAAGTCCAAAACTATTTTGATAGCTTTATTAAGTCGGACCAATTTAAACATTTAGGTAACTCTTACCCAACTTATCTCACCAAGATAACACAATACACCCAACTATGGCTGAAACTATATTAGTGCGATCGAGGCCTTGACAAGTGTTTAAAATTGGATGGCACAAGACTTAAGATTTAATAGAGGGATTTTATTCAGTTTTAGTGATTTTAATTAAACAATGAAATATCATATATTTTATTGATTTGTAAAACCACTAAACAATTCAGGAAATTTTTATGCTATTCACTAATAGAAGAATTTCCGTGCGCTAGGATTAGTTAGACGACGGTCCCGCTGGCCGGTCAATGGCGCATGGTCCATTGACCTATTAATGCGGACGGGGGAACAGGGGGTAGCGCCCCCTTTTTTTTAGAAGAAAAATCTCAATTCCAAAAATTGAAATTTCGCTATAGAAAATCATATTTTTTGCTGATTTTACTATACCAAATTTACCCCTTAGTTTATCCAAAATTAAGTCAATTAAAACGTTTTAATTAACTCGGGCCCACATCTAACTAATCATCTTATCCTAATCCAATTAGGACTTTAGATATTTGAATCCTAGCATATCACAAATAACAAACTTCTCCATATTTATCTCCTATCCAATAGGGATAATTAAGCCGATTTTGCATATATCTCCTAATATAATTGTTATCTATCTTTATCAAATAGAAACTTCATAACAACATAGATATAACAAGATAAATAAATAATTTCAAAAATTAATTATTTGCAATTTCGATCTTCATCCAAATAATCACAAATATGTAGTTGGATCATGAATTACTATCTCAATCGAACCTAATCATATTAGTTTCGAATCAACATTCAGACTTATACAATTTAAGAAACTTAAATTAATGTAACCTAAATATGCATACTGAATTACAGAGATTTCATCCATGCATCTATACATAAAAATAAAGATTATACCTAATGGTGTCATGGATCACAGAATACAAAATTCAATTCATTAAAATTATTCGAACCTAACATGGTTACTTGCATGTATGAAACTGATTTCAATTAAATCACGAATATATGTATCATATACACAAAACATGATAATAAATCTCATAGAAAACTTATGTATATCACATATACATCAACTATTAACATGCTTTCAATCATATATCACAAAAAACATGCAATGTGTTTAATGGAATCAAACTCGAAGGCTCTGATAACACTGATGGATTTTGGGGTTCATGCGCAGCGGAGATTTCAAAACAATTTTGAGAAAACCCCAACAGGATCCGAATCTGATTCCATTAAAACACGTTTAGACTATGAAAACTTAATCATACCTCAGTCGCAATGTACCTTTCTGAAAGTTAATCGATCTCTAAGGCGCTGCCAACAACGAACGCTCTCTATCAGCAGTCCACACACGAACGGCGGCCGAGATTTGAAGTACTAGCTTCGAGAGAATACCAAGCCTTTTTGTTTCTCTCCAAAATAATCCAGAATATATCAAAAACCTCTAAGTCGTTTCTTAAAACGAAAATAGAGTTTCAGCCTTTTTAAAATCTTTCGTACTTGTATTCTAACTCAAAGCGTCTATTTATACAACCCTTGTATATAGACGGTTAAGTAAATTACACATATACCCCTGCTTAAAGAAGTATACGTGTAATACACTACAAGGGCGTTTCTGTCATGAATTTTATCATATAAAATTCATTTTTCTGAACCATCTTAAAATCTCGCAAAACCATTCTCAGTGTGCGACCCAATAGGCTCATACAACGTTGGCAGTGTACCAAAACACATTTTGGTATACAAGTCATAAGCGGCCTCTAGTAAGACATTATGACTACCCAAGTTGTACGAATATCAAATCAATATAACCTAATCAATAGTATATATAACATCCTTTTGTCACACGATATCCTTTTTTATCAAACATAAGGCATGGAATTGTCATCCAACATGTTCAATCGTACTAGTCTCGATTTCTAGGTAGACTGAAAACTTCTAAGTGACATTGATCAATATCAATTCACTTAGACTAGGCCTTTTAACAGTCTAACACATCGAGGGATCCACTGGATATCTCTCTTTATATGAGAGGGACAAATTCTATCTCGATTACACAACTTCATCACATTATTCACACAGTAACCAATCTCAACCTTTATAATCATCCGGTTAAAGACAACGTTTGATTGCGTCAAATCACTGTATTCCTAATGTTGAAGTCTCTGGTAATCTCAAGTTAGAGGACTGAAAAATATACCTATCATGAGAAACAGCTATGACTTAATCCATTTGATGTTTTCATAGCGGGTCAGTCCATTACTTTGTTCCCTAACAAGTACTCATGATCTTGATTCATATTCCTATACGTATGATCATCGTATGATCATCAATCAAGACTCACACTAGTCTTAATTCATTATAGTTCCCAGTATAATAATCGATTAGGGACATTTAGGATATTTCTGTAAATACCTATGGATCTTATTATAATGTAAACATGCAAAACAATAATAATAAACAACAAATGAAATCCTCTATTTTATTAACTAAAATGTATTCATAAAGACTGTTAATGGATTGACCTAGGGCACATTTCCCAACACTACATCTACTACCTAACCTCCCCCGTTTGGATTTTTAAACCCCACTTATATTATCAATAAGTGTTACACCCTAAGCCAACTAGCCCAGTAAATGCCAAGCCTCAACTAGGTCTTTACATGATGCCTTATCGCAATAAGGTCTTATACAACCACCTAGCCACAACTAGGATTTTCCCACCTAGACCCACCTAGGACTTTTCCCACCTAGCCGCAACTAAGATATATGCCTAGCCTCAACTAGGTCTTCTCTTTCGACTTAGATCCCACTAAGTCTTACAATCAAGATTTGATTAAATACAATTAAAATACACTTTACAACGTAAAGTGGTATCAAGTTCAAATACAAGTAAGCCTCTTAAAGCCTAACCACTCTTATACATGCAAGTATGAAAACACTTGAGAAATGCAAGTATAAAACTGATTTTATACAAAACTCAAATATGAAACTGTTTCAAATAGATTGATGAGAACAAAGCCGGTTTCAAATCTAAAGAACAAGAAGTTTGATAAAAATCAAGTTTAAGCACAAACACTTGTTCAAATCAGTCCAAGGGTTTAATAAATCAAGTTTAAATAAAAAACCCAAGACAAGTGTGTTTAATAACTCAACAAGTAATTTTCTAAGTCGATCACACAAGAATATATAATTTAAGCATAAGACAAGCTAGGAAATGGATTTTCTTACAACCCCAAGAAGATGACTTGAAAAATCAGTTTTAGAGAGGTTGTAGTACTCCTTAGAATGCCTCAAGAGTGCTGGTTTTGATGTTGAATGAACAGCTTGAAAGTATAACTTGAAAACCCCAAGCTCCTCTTGAAAAATTTAAGCACAAAAGTTTTTCTTTGATTTCAAAACCTAATTTGTGTGCCTTGTGTGTTTGAGAGTGTTGTATATATTTATAGACCAGTATATGACCGTTGTGTGCATCCAAGGGCCGAGATTTGATCAAAAATTCGAATTAAAGTGAATTTTTCAGCTTTATAAAAAAGCTGTCAGGAATGCAATTAGCGCGCTAACTCTGCACATAGCGCGCTAATAACAGTATTAGCTCGCTAACTGCAGGGACCTCAAAATAATTAATTATGTTCCTTATGTTAGCGACCCTTTAACGCGTCCTAGACCCAACCAACCCTCATATAACATATAATACATGTTTGTTATGGGTCATATGGCCTATTTGGATGGTCCGAATATTTTTACAAATCTCGAAAACGAAAAATCTCGGTTTCATAACATCTGAGGAGCTTTTCTACAAAGATGCAGTTTTCTTTTCAAAGACCTTTCAAAAACAAGTTTTTCTTTTTCAAAAGCTTCCACAATGATTTTCAAAGTACGATATTAACATACACATATAGTTTAACATTGTTTAGACTTGTAGGACCGAAATCTTCAAGTAATCACTTGACATTTGAAAATCTATTTTAAAAACACGATATGCATGAACTAATGCAATAGGCTTGCTTAAGTGAACTTGAATACCTTACATCAATTTTACAACTCGTGGCCTTGATCTTTCGCCTTCATTCCTTTATGTATGTCGAGTCTTGAACTTGAATTGCTTGAATGCTCAAATGCCCGTGATGTGATGTTTCGCAACCTTTGACGAAACTGAAATGCACTTGATAAACTTATTAGTATATTTTCACCTTATTTGTTTCCATCAAAATTCTGGTCGGAGTTAGAGTGACTAACCACTTTGTTCAACAATCTCCCCTTTTTGATAATAACAAACAATGTGAACTTGACAAGCATAAAACATAATACAAGTGTATGAACATCACATTAATGGTTATACAAAATTTATACTCTTTCAAGTTCAACACCCTTTCTCCCCCGTTTGATAACATCAAAAAGTGGGGCACGTAAAATCATGATACTATAAGAAAGGCTCCCCCGTTTTATGAAAATGATACCAAATAAGTGCTCCCCCTATCAACATGCATCAATTGAAAGCTTAAGGAAATAATTAAGAATCTAGGCTCCCCCTATCAACATGCATGTTTCGCTTTGTGATACCAATAAATTTCTCATTTTAGATACATGTCTTACCCACCAAAAGAATAGATACCAACAAAAAATGGGTATAAAGTCTCCCCCTATCAATATCATTTACATTATCTAAAAGTCTCCCCCAATATAAAGCAATGGCTTTAACACATTACTTTAAAACATAGTGAATGTGAAGTTTATCTGGTCGGGGTATTAGCGCGCTAATTGATAGACCTAGCGCGCTAATTGTTGGACATAGCGCGCTAATGGACATATCTAGCGCGCTAATTCCTCACTGGAATTTCAAAACTAAAATTTTTGAGTTTTTGACGCACAACTTCGATTTACCTCAAACTTCATGGGCACTTCATTAACACCATATAAAGATGATTAAAATACTTAAAACATGTGTAGAAGGTCCGATTTATGATAAATGCCTAACTCAGGCCGTGTCAATGACTTTGGCCTTAAAATATATATGAAATGCAGTCATGACATCAAACATAACAGTGTATGCATGCTATGTGTATGTGACTAATACGAGACCTATCATGCTTAACTCCTATATATCAATCTATTCTTTTAGTACATTCATGTTCCAAAGTGAATCTAATTTACTCTATGAATCATGGACTTTGGTACCCATACACCTTTGTGTTCCATAACATGTTTAATATATACATTCTTTTCTACCCATGCAAGTTTACCTCTATTGGACCTATTTAGGACACATTTGACAACATTATGAGATCTATTTCATTTTAAGCATCTCTTAGACTTGGCCAAAAGCTTTCCATAGCTCAATAGGCTTGCACCATAGCCTATGCCTCTCTTATTGAGTGCACGTCGTTCTGTGCCCAATATCATGTCAAACATTTTGGTACCACTTGTGAACTTGGTCATCGTGGTGGTCAAGTCCTCTACTTCTTTTGCTAAGTCATTTTCCTCATTTATGGCCAATTCTAAGTCTTGTTAGAGATCATCAATAATCTCATTTTGAGATTCAATCTCACTAATGGCTTTAATCAAACTCTTTTTGAGTTGCTTGGTCTTTTTAACCTCCTTTTCTAATTCATTTCTAAGGTCATGAATAATAGACATATCATCCAATGCATTTACATCATCATGATTAAAAGATATAGAGTTACTTACCTCACTCCTCGCCATAAGACAAAGGATGACCTTCTCATTTTTCGACTTGGAGTTGGAGCTAGATGATGATGATGATGATTCATGTCTCTTGCTTCTTCTCAAGTACTTGCATTCCGATGCTTTATGTCCCGATTTGCCACACTCATAGCAAATCATCTTGCGTGATTTGTGTGCGTTGTTTGCACCTTTGTACTTCTTCTTGTACTTGTCTCTTTTGCATGTTGCCTTCTTGAGCTTTCTTGATAGCATGGCCACTTCTTGTTCAATGGAGTCACTTTCACTTGAGCTCACATCATCTTCGGTCGATAGGCAAGTAGCTTTCAAGGCATGCTCCTTCTTTGACTCTTTCTTGGTTGAACCACCAATTGCTTCCAATCTAGCACGGTCTCTTAGCTCAAGTTCATGAATCATCAATTCTTCGCATAATGCATCAAAAGTATAATTTTCAAGGTTTTGAGCCGATTGAATAGCATATTTCTTCGCATCCCATTCCTTAGACAAGCCTTTAAGGAACTTGTACACCGAGTTCTCTTGACCATAATGTTTGCCTAGGTTTTTGATTTCATTCAAGAGCTTCGTGAACCTTGTAATGGCTGTGGCTATGTCTTCATGGGGCTCCATTCGAAAAGTCTCATAATGTTCTTCAAGAATCCTCAACTTGGTGTTCTTGACTTGTTGTGTACCTTCATAATGCACTTCATGTTTTTCCCACACTTCCTTGGCCGTTTGACAAGCGCTAACTCGGTTGAATTCATTTTCACTTAATGCTCAAAACAAATGATTCACGACTTGATCATTTGATAGCTCATTCTTGATCTCTTTGGCGGTGTATTCTTTCAAAGGCTTGTCCAGTGGATTGTAGCCATTCTAAATTGCATCCCACAAATGTCTACCTTGTGCTCTAATGTAGAACTTCATTCGAACTTTTCAATGAGTATAGTTTGCCCCATCAAAGTAGGGAGGTCGAACAGATGAGTTGCCTTCCCTAAGGCGAGAAAAATCTAGATATTGCATCCTTGCACAAAAAACACTTAAAGATACGTTAGTAACACTTTGAGCAATAACCCGCTCTGATACCAATTGAAGGTCACCCAAGAGGGGGGTGAATTGGGTCACCGAGTGATTATCGCCTTTTTAAAACTTTATACGTAAATAACAATAATAATGCATACACCAATGATAAAATATCAATGCTATGCAATCAAGAAGGGGGTAGAAGAGATGGAAATAAGACACGTGATTTATAGTGGTTCGATCCAACCGATCTACATCCACTACCTAACCTCACCGGTTAGGATTTTCAAACCCCACTTATATTATCAATAAGTGTTACACCCTAAGCCAACTAGCCCAGTGAATGCCTAGCCTCAACTAGGTCTTTTACACGATGTCTTATCGCAATAAAGTCTTATATAACCACCTAGCCGCAACTAGGATTTTCCCACCTAGATCCACCTAGGACTTTTTCCACCTAGCCGCAACTAGGATATATGCCTAGCCTCAACTTGGTCTTCTCTTTCGACTTAGATCCCACTAAGTCTTACAATCAAGATTTGATTAAATACAATTGAAACACACTTTACAATGTAAAGTGGTATCAAGTTCAAATAAAAGCAAGCCTCCTAGAGCCTAACCACTCTTATGCATGCAAGTATGAAAATACTTGAGAAATGTAAGTATAAAACTGATTTTATGCAAAACTCAATTATGAAATCGTTTCAAATAGATTGATGAGAACAAAGTCAGTTTCAAATCCAAAGAACACGAAGTTTAATAAAAATCAAATTTAAGCACAAACTTTTGTTCAAATCAGTCCAAGGGTTTAATAAATCAAGTTTAAATGCAAAACCCAAGACAAGGGTGTTTAATAACACAACAAGTAATTTCCTAAGTCAATCACATGAAAATATATAATTTAAGCACAAGAAAAGCTAGGAAATGGACTTTCTTACAACCCCAAGAAGATGACTTGAAAAATTAGTTTTGGAGAGGTTGTAGTACTCCTTAGAATGCCTCAAGAGTGTTGGTTTTGATGTTGAATGTGACTACCCGTCCCTGACCTAGGGTCAAGTCGCCCGGCCCAATACTGTTACCTAGACCCGATACCCGAACCAGGCCCAAATAACAGCTTGGTACGCCTAAATAAACCTGCGGAATAATCATTCTTACAAGATATGTGATAATATGAGTGTAAAAGTTAATCATAATAAAATCATATAATCCTGTATATAATAATAAGATCTATCATCTTAAATATTTAAAAGTCTCATACAACTTCATAATAATAATAAAAAAGGTTTAGAACTACCCATTACTAATTCTCAAGCTATAACCCACGTACGAGGTTTACAAAACGATTAATAATAATAATAGACTAATATTATATGAGTCTCACATATGAAGGCACTTCAAGATAAATCCTTTTCCTTGCCTTTCTTGTCTATCACGCTGGTAGAGGGACCTGTGGGGTAGAGTGGGGTGAGCTAAAGAACCAACGATGCTCAATAAGAGGAAAGACTTGTTCAAACATTAAATATGCAAGTACTACCTAGTACTCATGCAAATTCTACATGACATCCAATCCATACGCATAACACAACATGTAATAACCGAATAAATGTAAATCATAACAAAATTATAAGCATATTAATTGACACATAATTCGATACAATCAAAGGTATGGATCATGCTCATCGTAGTTATGAAAAATGGAATTATATTCTAAGAAGATACATTTAAATATTATTTCCATATCTAATCTAGATATTCAATAATTCTATGTATCAATATTTCAAATCGTATTCCAATTACCATACTAAACATAAAAGCCTAACAGTTTTACAACACATTTGATAAATATTCATTTATGTCATGCATAATAACATTCATCACTTTTCATTTATAAATTCACACATGACATACAAATAAAGTCAAATGGAAGATTTAAATAAAATACGATAGATATAAATATTAATATAAGCCGTTGTTCCATGCAATGCGAACTAGATATTGGTAAGGATCTGGTGACTGAATTATCTATTTTCGAATTGGTACAATAATCAGTGGAAACGCAATGGCCATTACGCCCTCTAGATAATCGCAGCAAAACAAAAATAGATTCATCCAAGCCGTCACCGCTACACGTCTCAAAAAATCATCAAGTAGTAAAGGATGGAACTCCAAACCCTTACCCTCGAATAATTCACCTTATGCATTCAATTAGTCAAGTAAACCCTCGATGGTTAACTACCACACACTCTGGGGCCTCAAAGATATAGACCACTTGCTAATTTGGCCCGCGGTGGAACTCCACACACTCTAGGGCACCGAATAACAAAAGGCAAAACAATGTATTCACAATTCCATAGATAATAGAGATCCAAACCAATATCACGACGCAACCCATTCCCAAGTCTTTACATTCAAAACATGCATTCCTAGTTATCTAATAGTCAAGCCATATTTAATGCATGAGCGAAGCTCCCCACTTACCTGGACCTGTCGCGACGCCTATACCGACTCCTCGCGCGATTGGGGTCCCACGTGAACCGCCTCGCGAATCTAAACAATTCATACAATTCTATATAAGAATTTCACTAAATTTAAAGTTGTATATTCTTTTTTTTTTAATTCATATTTGGGGACCCAAATGGTGTGGATCCCACGCGATGTGCCGTTTAAGGGCTTTGTCAAGGGTATCAACGCCCCTCGTAGGTTTATCCTATTTTTATTTTATTTTATTAATTTTTTTAATTGGCTATTGCCACCCCCTTCTTCCTCACCATAATGGGGTGGCTAAAGCCACCCCCCCATATTAGGCGGTGGCGTTGTCTTCTCCGGCGGCGCCGCCCCCAAATCAGCGGCTCCCTTGGAGTCGCCACCCCTATTTCCTTCTTCTTCAAAAACAAAACAAACCAAAGAAGAAGAAAAGAAGAAAAAGAAGAAAGAAAAGAAAAGAAAAAGAAGAATCACCACCACCACCACCACCACCACCACCATTTTTCCTATCCAAAAATTCCTTTTTTTTTTAAACCAACAAATAATAAAAAAAATTTAGATGGGATTAGGGGTTGGTGTGTTTACCTTCTTGAATGCTTAACTACACTCCATCATCATCTTCTTCATCATCAACCCTCCTCCACTTCTCTCCTTTCTCAAGTTTAGGGTTTCAACACAAAAGAGGCTTCAAACTTATAAGAGGTTTATATAGGTAGGGTTTTTTAAGTAGAATTGTTCACAATTTGACCCCAAATTACGTAAATACCCCTATGGGCCCAATTTCCTCGTTAAGCCCATTCCAACTATTTTCATTTGTTCACATAATTTAATATAAAATCAATAAAATATCTTTAAAATGGGTCGGAGAATATTTGGGTCATTACATTGAATGAACAGCTTCAAAGTATAACTTGAAAACTCCAAGCTCCTCCTCTTGAAAAATTTAAGCACAAGTGTTTTTCTTTGATTTCAAAACCTAATTTGTGTGCCTTGTGTGTTTGAGAGTGTTGTATATATTTATAGACCAGTATATGACCGTTGTGTGGATCCAAGGGCCGAGATTTGATCAAAAATTCGAATTAAAGTGAATTTTTTAACTTTTATAAAAAAGCTGTCAGGAATGCAATTAGCGCGCTAATAGTCAGACCTAGTGCGCTAACTCTGCACATAGCGCGCTAATAACAGTATTAGCGCGCTAACTGCAGGGATCTCAAAATAATTAATTTTGTCCCTTATGTTAGCGTAACGCGTCTTAGACCCAACCAACCCTCATATAACATATAATACATGTTTATTATGGGTCATATGACCTATTTGAATGGTCCGAATATTTTTACAAATCCCGAAAACGAAAAATCTTAGTTTCATAACATCCGAGGGGCTTTCTGCAAATATGCAGTTTTCTTTTCAAAGACCTTTCAAAAATAAGTTTTTCTTTTTCAAAAGCTTCCACAATGATTTTCAAAGTGCGATATTAAAATACGCATATAGTTTAACATATTTTAGACTTATAGGACCAAAATCTTCAAGTAATCACTTGACATTTGAAAATCCATTTTAAAAACACGATATGCATGAACTAATGCAATAGGCTTGCTTAAGTGAACTTGAATACCTTACATCAATTTTATAACTCGTGGCCTTGATCTTTCGCCTTCATTCCTTTATGTATGTCGAGTCTTGAACTTGAATTGCTTGAATGCTCAAATGCCCGTGATGTGATGTTTCACAACCTTTGACAAAACTGAAATACACTTGATAAACTTATTAGTATATTTTCACCTTGTTTGTTTCCATCAAAATCCTGGTCGGAGTTAGAGCAACTAACCACTTAGTGCAACAATAACAAGATCAAATTTATTTTAGACTTGAATTCACCAATCAAATTAAATGTGTGATGAATCAATAAAAAAATGTGTTCAACTCAAATTATAGACCAGGTATCCTACAATTCATCTTGTCCTAAGGTCTCGATGGCAAGAATACTATCTCAACTCTCAGGCTCCACAGGTCTGTGCGAGCAACGTAAGAATATTAAAGCATTAAGTTCAAAACACTATAAGGTCTTTCAAAATCTAGGCAACAGGTCAGTGTACCCTACCATATTAAGTTATAGTGTCCAATCCCGGTTTAATAGCCCCGAGGTCTCATTGACTATCTCTCCTTAATTCAGTGACTACGTGATTAGTGCAATCAAAGCATATAGTGCGGAACACTAAAAACAATATTAAGTAGGATAAGAAATGTAATCAAACATGATTCATTAAGACAAAACATTCAATAAGCAAATTACGTCTCAAAAATATAAACTAAGATAAAAAATAGAGGGAGTTCATGAAAAGATCAAATTCAATGGTCTTTGACCCCAAGGTCATGGCGAATCTGAACTCATATTTTGTTGTATTTATCAATCTTTCCCACTCTAAGCTACATAAAGAAAATATGTAAATATATACAACTAAACTAAAGTCCTCGAGCGTCGCCCAAAGGCGAGCTCGAGGCATAAACAACCCTTTAACTCCAAAAACCAGTCTGTAACTATCAAAATGTAAAAAAACGTAGAGTTCATGGTGAAGAAGATGATGAGAGAAAGGTGTGGATAGAGAAAGATATCGTCTTGGAAATAGATAATCAAAATATATGGAGAGTTGGTCGGCAGCTATGAGTTGTGTGTAGGAGCAGTCAATCATGGTCAAACCCCTAATTTGTTATGATTTTCCTGTTTTGTCTCTCGCCGATCTTTGTTATATCGTTTTGATGACGCCCTACACTTCTCGAGGATCGTCTACACCTGTTGGCATGCTAAGGGGAGCTGTGCGGTCACTCGAGGAAGATCTATTGGATGACAGAGGCATGTCGCAAGAGAAGAGAGAGTGCACGTGAGTGAATGTGGAGATAGTGTGGCACGATGTGTGGAGTGAACGTATCGGCCCGTCTGGTGAGTTGCTTCATCCGATCTCTGCATGACGCGCTACTCGAGGGCGATCTGACTGCTCCTAAAGACAAAGTGCATCAATTGTCTTATCTCTACAAGTCTCTTAGCTGTTGTGACCTCTTGTGTTGTGCGTGTCACGAGGAACAGTAAAGGTTGTTGAACCACCCCATCAAACAACGAAGATAATCAATTTCTTGTATTTTCTTCAACTTTAAGGCTCCAACTCACTCGTCAACAATCCAACCATCTACCTAGACTACTATGGGTCCTCCAAAACTGTCTCGAGATATGTGCAAGCATGCCAAACCCCAACATTACTTCAAAAGTCTCCCATTTATTTCTTTTACATCGACTATAGCCTAAACTAAAATTGGAGACTTTTTGCGCACAGTAATAAAATAAACACACATAAAAATAAGGTACACATAACTCATTAGATCCGAATCAGTTCGCAATATACGTATGCGTATAGTATAGATATATATAACAATACATATATCACATAACAATCCTAACTCTACCCGCTGGCACTACAACAAAAAAGACCTTTCGTGACGGTTTTAAACCGTCACGAAAGGCTTTAATAACGGTTTAAAACCGTTACAAAGTCCGTCATATTATCCACTGTTATAAAAGCTCAAGGCCTTTCGTGACGGTTAACAACCGCCATCTTATCTAAATCTTTCGTGACGGTTAAAAACCGTCATCTTATGTAAACCCAAAATAACAAAAAAAACCTTTCATGACGGTTTTAAACCGTCACGAAAGAGTTTCCAAACATTTTTTTTTAAAAAAATAAACATTGTTTCCTGCAACATATAGCAAATTACATATAATTAAATTACATATAATTAATCTGAGCCTTTACATGTCCTTCACCAATGTTGGCAATGTACAATGAGTTTAGGTTTCTCTTTTACAAAGATATAAATGCAAACTCATTAACAATTCAACTTATAGCTAAAACTCATTAGCAATCGAACGAGGTGCAGGGCAGGGTTGCAGTACACATTCTTTTCTTCTCTTCTCTTGTTCTGCTTATCCCTGTAATTGCTCCGGACAGTCCTATCCAACCAAGCGATGTTGTGAGTATGAGAAAAAAATCAACCAAGCTGAATACGACATTACCAATCATAAATATTCTTACAAGAGATATGTCATTTCATATAGGATAATCAATGTTCAAGTTGTACCATGTCTTTTGATAAGGTAGTCTGCCACTTGCGGACGAGTGATCTAAGCTTGTCTGTGGTGAAATCCATCCCCTACAAAACACCCAAGGAAGAAGAAAATTTAGTGTATATACTAATTACAGAATCCTAAACCAAACAAGATTAAGATTTCATTTACAAACCCAAAAGTTGGTGAGAATATTGCGGCCCTGCACATCCTCAGCACGGAGCCGAAATCTTTCTGTAGGACTGGTCCTCGTCACCCTGGAGATCAGTAAGACTGATCTCAAACACCCCGTGCTTGAGCCCTTCGGACGCGATCTGGAAGCATCAGAAGAATATTGCAAAAAGCCATTAGAATAAACAATAGTAATAAGAAATTGTAGGCTACAATGGAAGCACCTCATCGTCTATGGCAGCGTTTGAGAGTCACTAATACAAGTATTAACTACACTAAATCATCAGAACCAAACCAAATGAGGCAGTAGTTTTTTCGTAAGAGTTCCAACCGAATGTAAGTAAGGACACAATGGGCTTACCTACTAATAGTTGAGATGAACATTTACAGTACACTAAAGCATAAAATCACAAGTAAATCCAATTTAGTTCTACAAACAGATGGCAGCAAGCAACAGAACTCAATACCAATTCATCTACTGAATACTTAATATCGTATTGGTCGTAATAAAGTCATTGTTTGATTGAGCATGAATCGCATGTATATCAAGGAATAGTAGTCTTCAGAAGGACTTGCCAAGCATTCTGATTAGATTTAACATGAGAATGTGGAAACTGTATACATCACAGATTATGCATAATTAATTGTTTGATTATACTATCAATATGTGTCCTAAATAAGAGATCTTGGAAGTACATAAGGTAGGATGTATTAAGCGGTAAAATTGAGTAAAAAGGGGGGGGGTGGAAGAAAAAGATGTTACCTTTGTACCCTGGGTCCTGGAGACTAGGGTTTTACCGACAGTGCGAAAAGAATTCATATCAAATTGGTCTCTGATTAAGACAATTTTTTTTTGTATATATGTATTATGTATGTTACTTACTAGTAGAAGGGCAGACAGAGATGAAGCCACCAAGTGATTCAGTGCTGCCTAATCTTTTCATCACTGAAAAAAATAAATGGTTCTCAAGATAAGATTGGTGTGAGCTGCAGATGAAAAGGACTTGTCAGTGTAAGAGAAGGTGTTAAACTCTTGTGCATAGAAGAAAGTGTGTTTCTGCCCAATCACACCAGCTTGTTCGCAGCTGATCCCATCGAAATAGAAGAAGAAAACAAGCACTAAACCAACCCAGCCCATGTGGAGTTCATATGAAATACAAGCAAACTAAGTTCTTAAGACCATGTAAAGCATATATGATATATGTTATTGCCACTTCACTTCAGAGTGCACTAGTTATAAAATACAAAATGATTCTAAAGCCAAAAGAGAAGAAATATGTATAGAGAGAAAGCTAGAGAGAGGGAGAGATAAACCAGTTCACTGCCCTCCGGGCACCACCAATGTGTCTCTATAAATAAACACTTGAAGTTACACACCATGTCTCTACACTCACACTTAAATGAAATTCACCCAAATTTCGTCCAAATGCAACCCAATCCTGCTCATTGGGCCATTTGCTTTCCCCTGTTTTTTCAACTTTGACATGTAGGTTTGCTTTAGCAAGTGTTCCTATACTAAGTTTCTCCCAGCTAAACAAGTCGATAAATTTAATTTATAAGTAAGAAAGCAAGAGAAAAATCAGATAAATACTATGATTCAAGCCACAGAGAGAGATGAAAAATTAGTACAAATGTTAACAGAAAAACAAACAATGATTAAAGAATTACTGGAATACTCACTTGAAGAAGAAGATCAAGAGGTTTCAATCTATTCTTGACATCCACAACATGGCTTCAGATTCTGCAAAATCAACAACTATTAGAAAGGCACGGCACAGTGTCTTGGATGTTTTCTCTAACGAGCCCTTGGACCACAAGTACCTAAGAAGTCCAACCATGAATCAATGGCAAAATGATGATCTGACCTTTGATAAACAATCTGTTTCTTCATGAAAGAGGGCAGAATTTGACTACTAGTATAACTTAAGAAACAGCACTCTCATGACAATGTTCAGGAGTACTTCCACGACACACAAGGAATTCAGTGCTAGCCTCTAGCTTTGCTTTGTTGAAGTATTGATGTCTTGGACTAGTTATTAATGCCTTCGACTATAGAGGCAGAGAGACTGCAAGTCTGCAAGCAATTTTCCATTAGTCTGACATAGACAAGAGCTTCCAATGGTCGTATATTTCTGCATTCATGTGTGATACATATCTTGGCTTGGACAGACACCAATCAAGTTACCCAACTGCACCTCATTGAGTCTCTCATCTAGAATTCTGCAGTGCCAATCAACGCTACTTCATTCATCAAAAATAAATAAAATAAAAAATAAATAATAAAATAAAAAAATTATTATTTGTATTTGAACCGTTTAATTCCCAAATCTCAAGTTAGCAAGTTGCATGAAGTAAAATGGAACTAGATGATATCAGTATAGGAGGAGGAGAGGTAGTAATAATTGGTTTGATATTGAGAGAGGCATTTTTGAGAGGTTGAGAGAGGGGGTCACACTAGTGAAGTTAGTGATATTGTTGTGTTAGCTAAGGTTGTCATGTTTATATAGAGGAGAAGAGATTGGGTGTTAGAGATGATTACAATGTGTTGATGTAACAGCTTCTTGGAAATGGACCAATTGGTGATTGGATTTCCACGTAAGTGTAGCTGTGTATATGTGTAAAAATGTAAATCTTTAACATTAGAAATGTCTAAGATCATACTCAAACCTATAAGATGAATGGCAAACAGGCGTCTTTGAATTCAAAATCCAAATATAATTGGACATGGGTGTTTAGAAAACACACATATATCAACAATTGCTCAAGACATTCATTGTTCAATATACAAAACAGTAACACAATATCTCTCAAAGAACAATCAAAACAATTAACTAACTCACCTTCTCATTCTCTCCACCATTCGAGCCTTCATCGACACAAATTGATTCAACTGGACCTAATTCAAAAACCTGAAATTCGCACAATCAACAGAAACTCAGAAAACCGAGCACCAAAACCAAATCAAAACAACACAATCACAGCAAAACCAGACACGCCATCACAAGTTCACAACCTGAGCACTCCGAAGATCAACACGAACAACAACATTGCTGAGCTCCGCTTCGTAGTGGAACCTGAGCTGCGCAGTTCCAGATTCGACGACGAACCGCGCTGCTGCCGCCGCCGCTTCGCCGCTCTCCTTCGAGAACGGGAGCTTGGACGCAGAGACGGGACTGAATTTGTGCCGATTCAGCTTCTGCCCTAGCGATCAGATAGCAGAGATTCGGAGACAGAGAAGACGAAGAGGAGAGGGAGCGGTGAAACCCTAACGAACGAAGAGATCGAGAGAAGAGACGAAGAAGTTCGAGAAATCGTTGTGTGAGAGAGAGATCTGAGAGAGAAGGTCGATCGACGCGATCGAGAGAGAGAGAGTCGCGAGAACGTAGAGGGAGAGTCGCGCGAGAGGGAGAGAGTCGCGAGAGAGAGAGAGTCGTGAGAGGGAGAGAGCAAAGTCGTCGAGAGAGGGGTTTATGGTGGGCGTGGCTTGGAAAAGACCCTAAGATAACGGTTACCGTCATCCTTTCCTATCTTTAATGACGGCTTTCCTAAACCGCCATTAATGGTTCTGTTATTAATACCCCTTATTGTTGTAGTGTCCATTACTTCCTAACTAAAAGTTCTAGGCAACTCATCCGGGTTTCCACATCTAATTATTTTAAAATTTATGCTCTTGACAAGCTTTATCCTGAGGTTCCTCGAAACTCTCCCTCTAATACCAACTGTGATGACCCCAAATGCCGAGGTTGCCCCGTGGTCAGTTACTTCCCTGCCTCAGCACCTGAAGCTTCTAACACATCACCCATACTCCTCACTTGTCTGACACCTTGGCATGTCTTGTCAATTGATTGGTTAATTGACATATCGTTTTAATGTTAACAATAAGCTATTTAACATTTATAACTAATAACAGTGGAAGTCTTGACATTTTCAAAAGAGGTTATAAAGTTTTTAATATTCAGCCTATAGTGGAAATCCCAACAGTACTGTACATATGGGCGATCAACTATAACAGTTATATATACAAGTACAGGTGTGGAATATAGTCTCCCGACCCCAAAATAATAATACAAAATATCAAAATATAACTAGCTACACACGTACCAACAGGCCTCGACGTAGGTAAGTCAGATATAATAGCCAAGAATCCCCTTACCCTTGCTAGTATTAGGATCTGCTCCCAGCCATCATAAAAGGCAGATGACGAGCCCAGTAAGTAAAACCCCAAGGAAAACCACCGTGCATCATAATTTAATAATGTAAATGACAATCAATAAATAGTGTTAAATAAACATACGAAAAGAAAGAAAAATGTAGACAACTGCTCAAAGCTCATCGCATGAATATAAACACAAAGATAAACAAATAGGTGTGAACCAGCTATCCAAGATGTGTACTGAGGACTAGGAGCCCTGTCGTGGTCTATACCATCGACTCTACGACTGTGTCCTAGACCACACACTAAATAAGCGACCACACAACCCCCGGATAATAGATGGGAAAACTCAACTGTCCCAATAAGAATGGACTCGTAGATTATTAAAAATTTACAGCTCAAATGAAATCACAATAAGTAAATGCAATAGTGGTATTCAGTTGGGTTTTATGTACATCAAATCGCGCTCAAAATTCCCAAAAATACCCCTGGTTCGACCCCTGACTAGTCCCCGGCTCCAGCTACTGTCCCGTGACTCCCGAGACCTAATTTCGGGGTTTATTGGCCAATTAAATAGATTTATAACTAGTTAGGCTCGATTTCATATTTTATTTAAGGTTCAGGAGGGTATTAGCGCGCGCTAGTTAGATCAATTAGTGTGCTAATTGATTTGAGGCACTGTCCATCATCTTCACCAACGTGATTAGCGCGCTATTGTTCATCACCTAGCGCGCTAATTGCACGCTGCCCAGATATTTCTTGAAATGAATTCTGGGTTTTTTTGGTCCTAAACCCATCACAACATCCTACAATAATGCACACACTTTAATAGCATCAATTTGCTCTCCAAAACACAGATTAAACCAGAATTTCCACCCAAAACACATAATCAAATTATGCATGTTTTGAAAATTCGACTTCACCAAACTACTTATTTTTCCACAAATTCAATTTGAATTAATTTAATCCATCAAAACTAACCCCAATAACCATAAATCAACCAAAACCAGTGATAAATTCTCTCAACTCCCAATTTCACTCCAACCCAAATAAAACCCATTTTTCAGGAAAATTCAAGGATTTGGGTGAGTAGGTTACTTGAAATTCGTGGTTGAATGTCTTCTTGAATTCTCCCTCACACGAATTCTCTCATCAACTCCCGTTCTCCTCCCTCAGATTCTTACAAATTTTTGAGAAATTTTTTCATTCTTTGCATGTCTCCACGATCTATGATATTTATATGTTGTGTTTTTAATCTGGCATTTACACGCATCTCGAGGCCAATCAGACCGTCCTTGTCAAGCCTGCGTCACCCAATTTCTAGACACCTCATCCTAACACCATCTGTCTCGAATCTCCCTGTTGTGCATCTCGAGAACCATCCTAGTTGTGTTGATTTGTTTAGCTACAATTATAGGACTTATTTATTTCCAAATTGATTCAACTTATATAATCTATTCTAGTCATCAATAAATTTCATAAAATGGTAAATAGGGTCACACTAACTTTCTGACTACCCGGCACCTCATGCCCACGTCTGACACACTTCCCAAGGCAGTCCCACACTTAGTGTACCTAATTGATTTTTAGCCTAAAGTTATATTTAAATCTCATTAGATCAAATCCTCAACCATAATCTTGTTGTTATGATCTACTCTAGTCTAACCCCAACGTCCAGCCTCACAACTACCGTACCCTAGCGTTGGCGTGTTCTACGGCACAAAACTCCGGCGCTCAAACTCGCCTAACAAGTAATTATATATTCACACCTGTGATGAATAATACATCATAATGAAAATAATATTAATACATCACAGAACTCAGAAAAACACCAATACACAGTCAATACCTAGATGCGGGTCATGCCTGGCCTATCTGCGGCATCCACGTGTCGTCCGAACTAGCATCCTAATATGAAATTAATTAAAATAACGACGTTAATAAATAACGGGCCATTACAGAAACCACCGTCACAAACAAAATAGTGAGCACAATATGTAATTTAAGTAATGCTTGAAGTTAATCATCCACAATCCCAAATATATCTAATGGTATTTAAAAGTATATTAATAGCGAGGAATACTGAAACAAACCATATGTTAGAGAATACTGGAGTTAAATAGTTGAGACTGACACTAGGCTAAGTGGTAATGATCTAGGTCTGGTCGGTCGTGAGCTAAGTCACATCAATCTATAATTTCGTAATATCACTAGGAACTCTAACCCCAGTGTTACCAGGGACTTTAACCCCAGTGTGTCAAGTACCCTAAGGACTCAAACCCCGTGTCGCACACTATCAAGTAGTAGGTGCCGACATCCACAGGGACTTTAACCCAGTGAGTTACACACATCTCGATCGAGTAAAGGACCTAGATACTAGAACTACTTTAACTATTACCAAGGAGACTCGCGTTAGGAAGTCAAGGCATGGCTAAATGCTTAGAAAAGCATAAATGACAAGAATACAAGACCACACATCATTTCATTCTTAACTAACCTAATAGCATGCTATTGAGACTCAAATAGATCACATATACCAATAATAGTACAATATTGCAGTCAATGATTTTCAAACAATGTGATATCATGAATAGAAAATTTTCACTAAGTGAAAGGAATATAAATCAGGTCATAATATGGCGTACCACATTACTATCTACCTGGTCGAGATTTTTTTGGTCGTTTGACACCCTGGTGTAACCTGAAAAATATGCCACAACTAAAAATTAGACTAAAATTCTAACTTTTTTCACAATATAAAATTAATTAATTTGCACTAAATCACATAAAATTGTTTATTTAGACACCAGGGACATAGCTGGTTATAGTTGAATGTCGAGCGTGCATATCGAGACCTTAAGCGACGCGTTTGGAGATTGGAGAGTGTGTTAGAGGTATGTTAAACCCAACTGGCATTCACTTTGATTATTTATCTATTTTCATTGTTGTTTTAATATATTTCGTTAGTACATTCATATTTTATTCCTTATTTACGTCAGTTATCTATGTTTGTGTCACTGTTTGAACAGTTGGTCAAGTTTACTCTCGCTGATTATTCCATTTTTTGTTCATGGAAAACTAGACCATAACATGTGCACCAGGGTCCTTAGTGGATAATCAATTCGAGCTACTTTGCCGGTACATGTGTCCGTGCACCGTGGGTCTAAGTGTGATGGCCCCAGTTCCCAAAAACTAGACCCCGCCTGACCTAGATCAACGTGGACCCTCGAGTCAATCCTCGCAAAGTCAACACAAGCCTAGCCAGCCTCTAATTACTACATTTTCATTCAAAATAAAGGTTTAAAATTGAGTTATCAAGTTATGCACGTCTTAAGTGTTATGCTGCGGAAATAAACTTAAGCAAATTTAAATATCTCAAAATATATAGTCAGGAAAACCTATTGTGTGGAACCTTTAAATAAATGGATAAATATGCATATCTGGTGATAAACAGTAAAAAGAGTGATAATACATGATATCCTATGTCACTCCATGCCAAAATTTCCTAGTGTTATAAAAAAATGTATATACAATAATCACATACGAGAATGCAGAACCCACAATGCTTAAGAGAAGAAACTTCTTTGAGTGTCCTTAGAGGAAATCACTAATCAAAGGCCCTTGCCCTTGCTCGTCTCTCCTTGGTCTGCACCTACCGTCATAAAATAGACGGTGGGTACAGTAAAGTACAAAGTAATAACTAGAAAGATATAAGCAGTAATTCATGAATCATTTAAAAGCAGTCTAAGAATCATGTAGGTATTGAAAGGCAGATAAATAATGAAAAAGTGCATGATAAATAGATTAACAGGTAATCACAACGATAAAAAGTGCAAAGGAATCAAACGAAGTCAAACTAAGTTGTCCCAATCCATCAAGTTGCATATCGCGACCACAACTTGACTTCCAAGAGAAAGGACTTTACAAGTTGACAACTCAGTCAGTATGGCAAGGAGGGATCAACTGTAACCCAAATACCGAAACCACGTCTGTGACCTTAAATCTAGTACTCAGGGTAAGGTCGCATTTGTTCTGGCTAGCACCAAACCCGTACATAAGGTAATAAAGAATGGAACTTTGAAAGATAACACATCTTAACAATAACAAGGAAGATAGATGACGAATTACGATGCATTCCCTAACTGGCTTTACTTACCTCAATCGTCGTGAAAGTCCATCTCTCGCAACTCCTACACGTCACCAAATCAGACTCCAAACACCCGTCTCTAGTCCACTAGATCCCTTGCAATCATTTTGGTCAATTTTGGTTTTCTTTAGTCTTATAAACTTATTTTATAATTTAAATTCCAATTTAGGTTATGGTGTCCAACTTGACTTGCAAATAACCTAACCCGATTCCTGGTATATTCCTAACTATCATTCGACTGTCCTTGGACTTTAGGAATCCAATTCATAAGTTTTAAAGGTGAAGTATAGATATTTGGAATAGTGGAGATCCTTGAAAAAACCCCAAGAAGTCTGTGGAAAATTGGACAAAATTATCCAATTTTCTTTCTTTGTCTCTTTCTTTTTTATTTCTTTTCAGCCCCTGGCGTCGCAGGTGGTGTCGTAAGGTCAATCCCCATGGCGCCCCTTATAGTGCCAAATTGGGTAGAGCTGCTGCCCAACACGCTGTGGGTGGCGCCAAATCAAGAACATGTGTAGGGTTTTTGAACCCCCACGCCTTCGTTTTCTAGTTTTGAGCCATTTCCATACCCATTTGGGCTTCAAAACACACCATAGTGTGTTCTCAAATACCCAATACTACAGAAATTCATCAATTTACCAAATTAACATAAAAAATCATCAAAGTATCAAAACTTCATTAATTTCTCAACAAACATCAAAACCCAACATATATACATATAAAATTGGTCACATACACTTCAAGTTTATCTAACCAAACTATAAAATCTATGAGTCTCCATTCCTTATTCATTTTTCCAACGAAAAACCCAAAATCAAGTTCATAATGTTCAAAATCGAAAGCACAACTAAGATCTCACCTTTGTGGAGGTGTTTAATCAATTTACCACCTTTCAATCTCCACGAAATGCATAAGAATCTCTCCCTCAAACCCTATATTTCGAATTTACTTTGGTGTATGCTTGAAATGTGGGTCAAACCTAAAAAATCAAGATATTCATATTCTAAAAGTCATCTCATGTGTTGCACAAATGTCGAGGACATCTAATGGCTCTAATTTGGGATGTCCTAATCATTTTAATGGCTCATTTGAAGCACTCGCTAGTTCAATTCTATCTTGTTTGACTTTTCAATTTTTTGAGTGTTTTGCCCGTCAACTCACGGTGCGAGTCGCTTTTGATCAAATTTTTGACTTTATCAATCCCAGCTATGGTTTAATACTATTTTTTTGCATTTTTCATAATTTTTGGGTAAATTTAAAAAATCATTTCATGTGCTTGTATACTCGAAATTTCCCCGGTACCTGCATCGACACGTTTTCCTAGGCGAAACCATACTCACAAATTCGGCACGATAAATAAAATGAAATCATACATTTGGACATTTAAAATTCATATTTGGGTATAAATATATAGTATAACACCACAGAAAAATAAAATATACCTCGATATCAACTCTCAGAGCTTGAACAAGTATGTCAAGTCACGATGATCTAAGTGATAGTCCTGAAATGTTACAAATGGCATTGGTTAGATTTGATGGTCGTTATAGCCTTCCTAAAATATTAAAATTTCATCCTTGAAATTAAACTAAACGTAAATTTAAAATAAAAACTCACTAGAATTAGAATAGATATGGAAAGTACTCGTGCGTATTGGACTCTAACTCCTAGGTCAATTCCTGCTCCTCATGATGTTGTTATTTGACGAGAACTGAAGGTATTTCCTTGTTCCTCAACACCTTCACCTTTCGATCCACAATCTGAATTGGTTGCTCCTTATAAGTAATGTCCTTTCTCAAATCTATCTGACTTAGATCAACAGTAAGTCGCCGTCCTTTCATCGACTTGTCTAGTTGAAGCATAGAGATATCAAACATTGGATGAATCTTAGCGATATGAGGTGGCAACTCCAACTCATAAGCAAACTTGTTGACTTTCTTCTTAATCTTGAATGGACTAACAAACCTCAGCACGAGTTTCCCTTTAATTTCAAACCTTTTGTAACCCTTCAGAGGCGAGACCTTTAAATAGACATAAGCTCCCTTATCATACTCCAACCCATCGTGGTACTTGTCATAGTATTTCTTTAGCCTCTTTTGAGCACCCTTTAGCCATTAAGGAATCTGTCGGCCCTTCTCAATGTGATCCACAACAATCTCTGACCCAACAATTACTACATCCTAGGGCTCTGCCCAACATGACGGTGATTTACAAAGCCTTTCATTTAGCACCTCAAATGGTGACATCCCAATATTGGCCTGAAAACTGTTGTTGTAAGCAAACTCACATAAATGAATGCACTCCTCCCAAGATCCTCCGTACTCCAGTACACAAATCCTGAGCATATCCTTTAGCACTTAAATAAGTCTCTTGAACTGTCCATCTATTTGTGGATAGTATGACGTACTCATATCAAATCTGGTGCCAAATTGTGCCTGCACGCTCTGCCACAAGAGCGAAGTGAACTACGGTCCACTGTCTAACATTATAGACAATGGCACTCCGTGCAATCTAACTATCTCTCACTCGTTGAGGTTGTTCAATCTATCAACTCTATGTGTAGTGGAAATCTATATAAAATGTGCAGACTTAAGCAACCTACCCACAATCACCCAGATATTGTCAAGTCCATGAGGAGATTGAGGTAATCCACTAACAAAATACATGGCAATGCACTCCCATTTACACTATGGAATAGAAAGTGGCCACAACAAATCTCCAGGTCTAAACCCTATGGTAAGCCTTAATCTACCGGCATATCTTACATGCTCTAATAAACTTTAAGACATCGACTTTCATCCCCAGCCATAGAAAGAGACTTCACATATCCACGTACATCTTAGTCCGGCCTGGATGAAGAGAAAAATGCGACCAATAAGCCTCTTGGTGTATCTCAGTTTGCATCTCAGCCAATGATGGAATCTACAGTTGCCCTCAAAACCTCAAACATGTGTTTGTCATCTGACTCCAGCTAGATAATCTGGACTCTCTGCCATGTCATTAAACCACTTAAAGCTCCTCATACTTTTGTCCCTCAAGGAGACTTTGAACGGTCTGCATCCTCATCTGACCATAAATTTGTGTCTTGGTAATTGTCGGTATATCAACTGAACTCATCATCTTGACTACTTTAAGTAATGCATACTCGTGAGTCATATGACACACTACTACCTCTGCATTAGACCCCCTCCTACTTAAAGAATCAACAACTACATTGGCCTTCCCTGGATGATACTCAAGTGAAAATTCATAATCCTTGAGGAACTCCAACCAACGTCTTTGCCTCAAATTCAATTTTTTTTGAGAGAATAGGTATTTCAAGCTCTTGAGATTAGTGAGTGAGGCGAGCCTCACACCATACAAGTAATGTCGCCAAATCTTCAAAGTAAACACCACAGTGGCCAACTCTAATCACACGTCAGATAATTCTTCTCATGCACCTTGAGTTGTCTAGATGCATATGAAATCACTCTGCCCTCCCGCATCAACATATAACCTAAGCCAACCTTTGATGCATCAGTATACACAACCAAGTTCTTCCTTAACTTGGACAAAGCTAAAATTGGTGCATTCGTCAGCTTCTCTTTCAAAGTATAGAATGCCCACCCTTAACTCTCATCCCAGTCAAAGTTCATATTCTTCCAAGTCAGCAAGTCATAGGTGTAGCATCTTTAGAAAACAGCGAATCTCGGTAACTGTAATCGGTGTAGGCCAATTGATTACTGTTCTAATCTTAGTGGGATCCACTGATACTCCACTGGCTCCAACTACATGTCCTAAAAATTTGACCTCTGAAAGCCAAAACTCGCACTTACTAAATTTGGTGCACAACATGTGTTCCCTCAAAGTCTGCAGAACTACCAGAGATGCCCCTTATGATCATCACGTATCCTAGAGTAAATGAGAATATCATCAATGAACACAATCACAAAATCTATCCAGGTATGCCCTCAGTACTGTGCATGAGATCCTTAAACATGGCGAATGCGTTCGTCAACTCAAACGACTTAATAATAAACTGGTAGTGGTCATATTTCGTATTGAATGCAGTTTTATCTTTGTCTTCAGCTTTAATCCTAACCTGGTAATAACCTGACCATAAGTCAATCATGAAGAACCACTGTGCTCCTATCAGTTGATCAAATAGATCATCAATGCGAGGCAGCGAGTACTTATTCTTTACGATAACTCAATTTAGTTGCCTATAATCAATACACAACCTCAGGTTATCATCTTTCTAATTCAAAAATAAAACTGGCGTACCCTTTGGCGACATGCTCAGAGAAATAAACCTAACTCCAACAGCTCATCGAATTGCGTCCTTAGTTCCTCCAACTCTCAGAGAGCCATCCCATACGATGGTATGAAAATAGGTTTGGTTTCAGGGACCAAGTTAATGATCATGTTAATCTTCCTGGGCGGTGGTAGTCCCGGTAGATCCTCCGGTAATATGTCTGTAAACTCGCACATTATCGATACATCCCAAAACTGATATTCGTTATCTCTATTGTACTGATGGCGAGCCCAAGTGTAGGCCTTCGCGGTAGTAATAGTGGCGCAAACTAATGTTTGTGCCGAGTTTATCGAATCCACAGGGAATAGTTGTACATAACACTAAAGTAGATTATGCGATTTGAAACATAAACAAATAAATAATAATAATAGAATTTACTATAGACTTGAGTCATCAATCAAATTAAATGTGCGACGAATCAATCAAAAGGTGTGTTCAACTCAATTTATAGACTAGGTATCCTACAAGTCATCTTGTCTGAAGGTCTCGGTGGCGAGACTATTATCTAACTCTCGAGCTCCACAGGTCTGTGCGAGCAGCATAAGAGTATTAAAGCATTAAGTTCAAAACCCTTCAAGGTCTCTCAAAGTCTAGGCAACCGGTCGGTGTACTATATCTCCTTAAGTTCTAGTGTTCAATTCTGGTTTGATAGCCTCGAGGTCTCAGTGACTATATCTCCTTAATTTCAGTGAGTACATGATCAGTGCAATCAAAGCCTAGAGTGTGGAACACTAAAAAATAGCATTTAACAGAACAAGAAATGCAACTAAATATTATTTATCAACACAAAACATTCAAATAAGCACATCAAGTCTCAAAAATATATAAACTAAATAATAAAGAGAGGAAGTTCATGAAAAGATCAAACTCAATGGTCTTCGGCCCTAAGGTCATGGCAAATTCGATCTCATTTTTTGTCGACCTATCAATCTCTCCCACTCCAAGCTACACTAAGAAAACATGAAAATACAACTAAATAAAAGTCCCCGAGCGTCACCTGAAGGCGAGCTTGGGGCAAAAACAGCCCCTAAACTATAAAAATATGAAAAAAAAAATGTGGAGTTCTTGGTGAAGAAGATGATGAAAGAGGAGAAAAGAGTACGAGGAAGATAAAGTTGGTTTTCGAGAGAATGAAGTTGGTCTATATATATGTAGGGCGCGGCTGGTGTGTGATATGAATCTCGGTCAAACTTGGGTCAATACCCTATTTTCGGTGAAGTTCCCAACTTGCCCTCTGTTTTGTTTGTCTGAGTTGACGATGCGCACGTCAATCGAGGAGGCTCTATGGTTTGCGCGCATGTGTGGAGGTGTCGATGCGTTACTCGAGGAAGATCGGAGGATAGCTTGGCTGTTGGTAAGACTGTGTAGGTGCTGGTAAGTCCCGAGTTCGATACCTGTTGAGTGCAAATTTAATTGCATTTGCATTCCATTCTGTTGGTTTTTGTACTTACTAAAAATTATAAGTCTCATCACTTTTGCTCACAAATGTCTTGATAGCTTGGTTGATGTAGATCTTCATGTAGTAAAGTGACGCGAGTTCTATTCCCATGAAATGCATCTCGTTTTTTTTCTTAAGAAATTGCACAACTTTTCTATTTTCTCTACTCATTTGCCTGATGATCCACCCCAATATATTTTTCATACAAACCATCCAGTCTTCACCATAGCTACATTGGTCCCACAAGGATGCCTTGGGATGCGTGCTAGCACTCTTAACAATAGAATCCCGATTTTATTCTTTTAAATCAACAATGCCTACAAACATCAAATAAACAAAAATAAGCATTTATAAACTAAAATTGGAGACTTTGACGCACTATGATAAATTAAATACACATCAAAATGGGGCACATAAACTAATTCATCACGTACTCATAGCATTAGCAAGTATCTCAATTTTTCTATTAGTGGCTATCGCGCCCCTCGTGATCGAAAGTGGAGTAGTTGTCCCTTGAAATCTGAACTCAATACCATCTAACAATCGGATCGTAGCAGACTTGCTACAACAGTCAATGTGGGCACGATAAGTAGCAAGTCACTCCATACCAAACAAAGCATCAAACTCAAGAAACTTTATCAATCGTAAATCTGTTGGTAACTGGTGCCCCTCGATCTCGACTACACAACCCTCATAAATCATGTTAGGGTATACGTTGTCGCTAGTAGTTGTGCTAAGGATTAAGGGTCTACTAAGTCTACTGGGTCTCAATCCTAATATATCTACCATGCGTCCAGAAATGAGTGAAACACTCGAACCATATCAATCACAATATGCATCAATGTATTGCAAATCAAAATCATACCCAAGACAAGATTACATAAAGCTCCCTAATCTAGCTCACCAACAACATGAACTCTATCCCTTTATCATTAATGATATTACGGTTGTGCTCTACCGAGTAGCGGACACTTATCGTGAAAGTGACCTATCTGACCAACTTAAAACATACCTTGTACGGCCTTAGTCCTGGTTTAAGCCTCTACCTCTGTGTTTGTCCTTGTCCCTATCCCTGTTCAAATCTTTGAGTCTATCCCTATCCAGACCTACGAGTCTACGCCTGTCCAGATCTCTGTGACTGCGCCGTTTCGCTGCCTCTACCCCTATCTCTGCACTCAACTTGCAGCCTTTGTGGTTGCAATGCTGGTCGGGTAGTCTGTTGCTATCAATTGACATAACTCGGCGTTGGTTCAAGTGGAACATACTCTATTTGGGCAGGTCGTAGTGGTGGTGCAATTGACCTAACACTCTGGTCTTTACTGTCCCTAAAGCCCTAACGTCCATGCTTTTCCCTCTTCCAATCAGATCTCGATCAGTGCTTTGGTCGTGCTTTCAATCGAGTAAGTTTAGCCACCTCTAGATATGTGCGCAAGTAAGTCTCCCTGACTAAACTCCTCTCAAAAGCTCTCTGCAATGTATCTAGCTTGATGGAAACAATGACTCCTCCAATGTCGGGTAGCAAACCCTCCTTGATGTGTACACCTGATCGACGTTCCAGTCTACTTTGCCTCCAGCATACAAGAGTAGTTGTAAATACCGTCCTATAAAGTCCGTAAAGTACTCATCAACATACTTTGTCAATGTCGTGAACTCATTCCTCTTCTCCCTCAGCACGATAGGAGGAAAGTACTTCAAGTTGAATTGTTGCTGAAGTATGCCCAATCCTTGGGTACTCCCCTAATAGCCACACCACCAATCATCAGTCTCACCCAGAAGCATTGCTGAAGAAATAGAGGCTCTTATGTGTTGCTCCGTAGTAATGATGTTATGTGCTTTCTCATGACTCTTCATTAACCTCTCTGAAGCCTCCAAGTCCGTAACTCCATAAAACTCCATAAGATTATGCCTTCAAAACTCACACAACTCTCTACACTCTGCAGTCGCCTTAATGCTTGTCTTTGCTGATGTAGACAACATTGGATTTGTCTATACGGAACGTGTTAGGGGTACCGCCTCAACCTATACCAGTGGTAGAACATTAGTCTCTGGTATGGTTACAATGGTAGTAGCCGTGGAAGTAGCCTATATAATTGGTGCATTGGTCTCCTGAGCAACAGGCACTGTCGATAAGGATAGTGATGGTGAGATTGTAGTCGGTGTCCTAAGTGTCCTCAGGATCTCCTACAATCGCTAATCCTGGAAGTCGACTCTTTGTGTCCAGGACTGAAACTCCTTAACAATCACGAATCTAGGACATGCGACCCCATTATCATCACTTGGTCCAAATTGATCCATCATCACAATTTATAAGAGAAAATAAATCCTTGAATAAGTGAAACTCCTCAGCCCTCACAAATCTAGGACTTGTGGCCCCATTATCGGGGACGTCCGATATTTGTTTATCGAGGCAATACATCGAGAGCTAGTACCACAAGAGGTCGACTTGCATCTAATGAAGAGATAAGTCTCTGGTAGCATTATATATAGTGACAGAGAGTTAGGGATTCGAGAGTTTCCAAATGTTTTCCCGTAGGATTTTCCTGGACTACCACCGCCGTGAGAGATAGACTTCATCATCGATATAGTTTCGGGTACCAAACCGATCTCGATACCATCATACCGCATGGCTCCAGGAAAGTTAGAAGAGTTGAGGAGTTAGCTTCAAAATTTGTGGGAGAAGGGATTCATCACACCTTTTATGTCACTGTGGGGAGCGCTAATTGTGAAGAAGAAGGATGACAGTCTGAGACTATACATTGACTATACACAGTTGAACCGAGTAACAGTTAGAAATAAGTACCAACATTCATGGATAGATGATTTGTTTGTTCAGCAGAGAGGAGCTCAGTTTTTCTCCAACTTGAGCTAAGATCAGGGTATCACCAGCTTAGGATCAAGGATGAGGATAGGTTCAACACGACATTTAGCACCAAATATGGACACTACTAGTTCATAGTCATGTCATTCGGGCTTACTAATGCCTCCGCCATGTTCATGGACTTGATGCATTGAGTATTGAGACCATATCTTGACCGCTTCATGATAGTTTTCATTAAAGACCTCTTGATATACTCGATGACACGAAAGAGTCACGAGCAACACCTCAAAGAGACATTACAAACTTTGAGGGAGCACCAACTTTTCACCAAGTTCAGTAAGTGCGAATGTTGGCTTGCAGAGGTCAAGTTCTTGGGTCATGTTGTTGGAGCAGTAGGGATTGCAGTAGATCCTAACAAGATTCAGGCAATTATGGATTGGCCATCACTGACGTTAGTATCAGAGATAAGGAGTTTTTTTATGGATTTTCGCAAGTTTATAAAGGATTTCCCGAATATTGTTCCACCTATAACGAGGCTGACACAGAAGGACGTCATATTTCAGTGGACTGAGATGTGTGAGGCTGCATTTGCTCAGTTGAAAAGGTCATTGACTACCACGTTAGTGTTAGTACTGTTAGAGGCTGGAAAGTGGTTCCTAGTGTACACAAATGTTTCTCATATGGGTCTAGGTTATGTGTTGATGCAGGGCAGAGGAGTTTTGGCTTATGCTTCGAGATAGTTGAAGATACATGAGAACAACTATCCCACACACGATCTGGAATTGGTAGCGATCATTTTTGCGCTGAAGACGTGGAGACATCTTCTATATGGAGTGAGATTAACACTCTTCACTGATCACATGAGTTTAAAGTATCTCTTCACAGATGAAATTGAGTATGAGACAACGCAGATGGTTGGAGTTCTTGAAGAACTACGATTTTTCCCTAGAGTATTACCCAAGAAAAGTGAACATATTCACATATGCACTGAGTTGGAGACCGACCAGAGATGTCGAGGTTGCCAGATGTCATATGACGTATGAGTACGAGTTACTTGAGGTAGCGGTGACAACTTGTCAAGCTGACATTCATACCGATACTCGGGTGATGATTTGCGCTCAGGTGAGGCTACAGACTGTTTCTACACAAAGGGTGTCAGAAGGTCAGAGGATCGACCGGTTATGCTCGAGATTCATTGAGTTGGTGTAGAGTGCAGAGTGTATAGACTGAGTAGAGACATTAGATAAGTGTTTGAGATATCGTGGCAGGTTGTGGATACCTGAAGTACTATAACTGAGAGACTAGATCCTTTAGGAGTCACATTATTCCCATTTAATCATTCATCCAGGCAGGACTAAGATGTACCATGACATGAGGAGACACTTTTGGTGGCCTGGGATGAAGGCAGACATGTCAGAGTTCATTAGGAACTGTGGGATTTGTCAGCAGGTGAAGGCCGAGCATCGTAGACCCGAGGGATTGTTACAACCGCTTCCTATTTCTCGATGGAAGTGGGAAGACATCTCTATGGATTTTTTCAGGGACTGCTGAAGATCGCTAGGAGACATGACTCGATCTGGTTCATAGTTGAAAAACTGACTAAGTTTGCTCATTTCCTGCCAGTGGTATCATACTACACGTTTGATTTGCTGAGCATACTGTTTAAGAAGGAAATTATCAAGCTATATGGGGTACCATTGACAATCACGTCTGAATGGCATGCTACGTATACGTCTAGGATGTGGTAGTGTATGCAGGAGTAGTATGGTACGCGCCTACAGTTTAGTACAAGTTTCCATCCTCAAACCGACGGCAGACTGAAACGTTAATTTAGGTTCTTGAGGATATGTTGTGGGCTTGCGTGTTACAGTTTTGTAGATCTTAAGAGAAGTACGTACCATTGTGTGATTTCGCTTACAACAACAGTTATCAGGCTAGCATTGAGATGGTGTTGTTTGAGGCTTTGTATGGTAGACCGTATCGCTCGCCATCGTGTTGGGCTGAGCCTGAGTACCAGGAGATTGTGGGGCCTGAAATTTTTTTTGACCACACAAAGAAGGTCAAAGTGATCCGTTAGAGACTCAAAGATACACAGGAGAGACAGAAGAAGTATGTAGATAAGTATCACGACAATCTCACGTACTCTGAAGGAGCCTTTGTCTACTTAAAGGTTTCCCCTCAGAAAGGTCTTCAAAGATTGAGGTGAAAGGAACGCTAACACCGAGGTTCATCAAGCCTTTCATAATTGAGAAATAGGTTGGGAAAGTCGCATACGAGCTGTAACTACCTCCGCAGATGTCAGGGGTTCATCTGATATTCCATATTTCGATGCTTTTACTAGCTGAGTATAAGGCAGGTGCACGACCAACAGTTGACTTGAGTCAAATCAACCTAAACGAGGACATATTTTATGAGGAGCACCACATTCAAACCCTAGATCAAAAAATACAACAATTAAGGAGCAAGTCTATCCTGAAAGTACTCATCAAGTGACAGTTCCACGAAAGCACAATACTCACTTGGGAGCGGGAGAACTACATGCGAGATAAATTCGTGTACCTCTTCGAGTCAGGTATAACCCTTTAATTTTGAGGATGAAATTTCTATTTTGTTGGGAATATTTGTCACAACCCAAATCTTTAACCCTTGTTTTAAATCCTAAATTAGGATCACCGACCCATGACGTGGGACCCATACTATGATGTGCACACCAACTGAGGCACGTAGGCAAGGTATATCTTATTTTTGTAATGATGTAATCCTTGTGTGTTGTATTTATGTAGATTTATTAAGTTAGTTCTTGCAGTTGTAGGTGTCGAGACAAGAGCAAGGACACGCCTTAAGTTGCATGCTAGTGTGGGATTGGGTAGCTAGTCTTATGGTAAGTCTTATTTAATTGTAATATGAATTAATGATAAATTGCATAGCCTATTGTTATATTTTAATGCAAATCTAAATAGAAAGTCCTATAGTTTTGAATAAAATCAATACACATAGACTTACCTCGAGATTCATATTAGCACACACTCACATAAAAGTTTGTCTAAATGTGTGTTAGTTGGCTAGAAATGAGTGGAATTATGAGCTCATAGTATCTTTTAGATTTGCTTTGTGATGTGAATTGCACACTTGATGAAATCCACAACTATATTGAACACTTGGAACATTTTCTTCTCATTGCATGCTTTCACAACTCAAAAAAAAAGAATCAGAACTGGAAGGGGGTTTGCAGCTGGAATTTAAGGGTCTCTAAGGGAGGATCTCAACACCAAGGAGGAGGAGGAAAGCCTAGTAACTTCAAGTGTCCAACATAGGTACAACTATCTACACCTATGCTTCACATGCATGAGTTGTAAAGTCTTAAGCATAGGGCTTTTGAGCATAAATGATTTCAAAGCATTATTAGCATTGTTTAAGGTCTAATGGAAGCATTAAATAGGGTTTTAATCCTCAATTTTTGGATTTTCACACTTTTGCTCAAATTGTGGTTTTTCTTATGAAACTCAAATTTAAGATTTTGGCTATAAAAATGAGTTTGTTTTTGAAAACAAAGCTTGGATTTAAACTCCCTATGACCTCTTAATAGTTCAATAACAAAGAACATTTAAAATCAGTTTTCAAAATGATTTATTGATATTTGTAGCTTTCATGGTGTTCTCAAAGTGTTTGATCAAATGCATGTGTTAATTTTGATGTAATTTGATTAATGCATGTATAACATCGAAGTGCCTGCCTTGTTTAATGTTCCCTTAGTGGAGGTGAATGAGGTTCTACAGGAAGAAGGAGAGGGATTCCTGAGTTGCAACAGCCCAAAAATATATTGCAGATTTCTGGTTTATTACATTCAGTGCGCTGAGTGTTTTGGGGAGTATAATTTCTATAATTTCCCTAACTTTTCTACAACACATAAACATGACCCTAAACTCACCTTACCCGACCTTAACACCCTAATACATGTCTAAACACCTCAGGAACCTAGGGGAGGGTTCTAGAAGTTCATGTCCGTATGTCGGAGTATCGGGGAACCGATAAAGCTAGGATAGACATTGCTTGATATGAGTCTACTCAATGATACTTTATATTGCATTTCATTTCCAATATTGTTGTTGTTTCACAGTCTATTGGATTGTATAGCCCTTGTATTCTTACATCATGTGCTCGATTAGTTGTTTACTCGCTTATTGAGTTTTTGAATTCATGATATTTATCCTTATATGTTTCATTGACTCTATTCTATTACCATGTTGATTCCTTGTTGTTTAAATGTATAAATTTAGTTATAAATAGCATGTTATTATTCTATATTATTCTAAGGGTATGGTGAATGCTTAAATAGACTTGCACTACCTTTGCCTAGGTGTTTAGTTGTCCTATGCCTTGTATATTCTATACACGAGTCATTATTGAATTAATTGAGTGGTTTTAGTATCTATGTCCCTTACTTGATTGAGGTGTGCACGAGTCCCTAGGGATTTCAGCACATGTTACCTAACATTGTATGACACTTGGGGTTAGAGTTCCTGTGGTAGTCTACAAATCAAGGTTAAAGTCCCTGGTGACACTTGAATTAGAGTCCTTTGTGATATTATGATTATTGAGTTGGTGTAACGCGACTCACTACCGACCGGACCTAGATCAGTACTACTTAGTCTAGTGCCAGTATCACTTATTTAACTATAGTATTTACTAGCATATAGTTAATTTTTGAGTGTTTCCTATTTATATGCTTTTAAATACCATTAAAATGTTTAGAAATGTGAGATAAACTTATCATCAGGAATTACTATTAATGTCTTGTACTCACTGTCCTTTTTATGACGGTGGGTGCAAAGTCGTCGACTAGTAGGCTGAACAAGGAGAAGATTCGCGACTACCTCTGAGCCAGCGACGCGATCCTGCTATCGACATCGTAGGTCTTTTGATATTTTGTTGTATTTGTTACTTTATGTCTTTTGATATACTCTGAATTATATATTGGGTTGGGCGTTAGTTCCCCAACTTTTCTGTGACTTTTACACTGTGTATATTTGCCACTTCATGATATATATGTGATCCTTATTTTCTTGGATTCCACACTTAGGGTTATTTTGAAATGGCTTCCGCATAAACTATTAAGACTTCCGCTAATGTAATTAATTCAATAAAAGTTTTAAGTAACTCGAAATTTCAATAATGGCATAACACGTGTATTACTTTACCCGAACACAGTTAACGAGGTATATAAGTTAAAAAGGCTGACTAATATGTAGTTGGGTCATATGTGGTTGAGATTAGGGCTTAATTACGGGATTAGGTCGAGCGGAGCCCTAGATTAGGAGAGGGGCCACCATAAACTCACTAAAAAATCAGGACTATTGTAGCAATTTGAAAGGTTGATTATACAAGAATTGGAGCTAAGGAGCTAGAATTGGAGGATTCTTCACTTCGGTAACCAATTTCCATTAACCATTTCAGAAAAATCCATCCAAGTTGTGTATGCTTTGTCAAAATGAAAGGTTTTATGATTTGAAAATGAATTTAACTCAATTGTGTGTTTTCAAAAGATTTCCTCTGTTATTTAATCCAATTACAGTAAGCAATTGAGGTTAGAAACTGAATTTCATATGAACTATGAATTTTGAGATTTTGTTAATTTCTTTAAATTGATGAAATTATGATAAATTGCAGCCTTTGACTTTTGTTATTGGAGTGTTTGTATTTCCCCTACGAGTCGAGGATGGATAGGGCCTCGGGGCATTAGGGAGCGCACTCCCCAGGCTAGGGAATGCGCTCCCCTTTCTAGGCTGCGCATGTTCTTGAGGAAGAATACGTAACACGTTTTATAAATCACGTAACGCATTACCTGTTTAGGAGTGCACTCCCCAACAGTTGAAAACAAAATGTTTGGGACTAGTTTTGAATTTTAACTAACTTAATCTAAACACCTTTAAATTAATCTAAAAGGCCAATAAATGATCCTCGGGGACTTGGGGACTATAGTGCGATAGTCAAGAGCATGGTGGGGTCGGACAAGGGTGTTTTCAAAACTTTTGGAGTGCGATTTGAGATGTGTGTTCCATTAAGAAACATATTTTAGTATTTATCGAATTGTTATCATTCCATTATTGTTTTACACTTTATTCCATGTTTATGAGTCTTTCGAGTAACGGGTGGTTGAGTTGTTCACCGCCGGGTTTGATTCCTCGTGTAACATAAGGCTACACGTATCACCTACGCCTTCAGTGAATTGCAACTCAAGTTGATATTCTCATCAGTGTGCATGCCGGTGGGCCGTGATACGGTCAGACCACTGCGAGGGCTTATGTCGTAGGCCAGTGAGGTGCTTTCCAGTGAGAATGTTTGGTAAACCGAAGTATGTTATAGTGTGTTAAGATGATTACACGCTTAGTTGGTTTTCTTGTACTTCATGCGACGACCCTTAAAGTTGCCTATATATTTCACATGTTTATTTTGCATTTTATTGGCTTTCCTTTATAAATGCTTGTGGGTTTTCTTTTGGGGATTTACTCACTAGACTTATCATCTGTTTTGTTGTGATGACCGAGTCCAAATCCTAGTACCATTAGAGGAAGGGGGATCCTAGGCAACTATCTTTGATTTCCTTCTGTCTAGGACCTACAGGTACGTGTTTATCTTTGATGTTTTGATTTACTCTGGGCATCAGGGGATTTTGTGTTAGGTTTTGGGGTTCATACGCAACGAAAAATTAAAAACAATTTTGAAAAAAAATCCAACAAGATTGCAAATAAGTTCTATTAAATAAGATCTACAAAAGTAAATCATACCTTGATTTGTGATTTCTTTCTCTAATTGTTCGATCTTCAAGATGTTCAAGTGCACGTCCTTTATCAGAAATCCACACACGAACGGTGATTGCAATTTGGAGTGATAGCCCCAACAGAGATAGAAAACGTTTTTCTTTCTCTTTCAAAATCCAAAGAATACAAAAATTGAAAAAACAAAATTCTTATATCGTTTTTGGGTATGACCATTTATTATATGTGTAAATAAGTTCTCACTTAAAACCCGATTCATAATACGACTATTGTATTTACACTGTTTAAGTAAATTACACATATACCCCTATTAATAAGTTATCATATAGTGAATCATAAGGGTTTATATATTATGAATTTTATTTTATAAAATTCGATACTCTGAACCATTTGAAATTACGCAAAGCCATTCTTTGTGTGCGACTCAATAGGTTCATGTGATGTTGGTAGTGAACCAAAACTATTTTGGTATAGAAGTCATAAACGGTATCTAGCAAGGTATTATGATTACCTAAGTAGCATGAATATCAAAACGATACAACCTAATGAATAACATATATCATATCCTTTTGTCGTGCGAAATCCTTTGATTAAATATAAGGCATGAAAAGTCACCCTTAATGTTCAATCGTACTAGTCTCGATCTTTAGATAGATTAAAAACATCCAAGTGACATTAATCATATCAATTCACTTAGACTTGACCATTTAACAATCTAACACATTGAGGGATCCACTAATAACTTTCTCTTTACGAGAGCGACAAATTCTTTCTTGATTACACACCTTCACATATTGCTCACATGATAACCAATCACAATCTTTATAATCGTTTGATTAAAGACAATGTTTGATTGTGTCAAATTATCATGCTCTTAATATTGAAGTCTATGGTAATCTCAAGCCGAAGGACTAAATGATATACCTATCAAGAGTAACACCTATGACTTAATCCATGTGGTGTTCTCATACCAGGTCGGTCTAGTACATTGTTCCTTAACAAGTACTCATGATCTTGTTTTGTATCCCTATACGCATGATCATACATGACCATCAATCAAGACTCACACTAGTTTCAGTTCATTATAGTTCCCAGTATAATGACCCACTAGGGACATTTAAGATATTTCAACAAATACTCATGGATCTTATTATAAGGTAAATATGCAATCACTCATAATAATACAACAAATGAAAAAACTCTATTTTATTAACTAAAATTGCAAGATAAACAATGTTTATAGATTGACATAGGGCACATGCCCCAACACTTGGTGAGAGACATTGTACATGTATATATTATCTTATGTTGTCTTACATATATATAGTGTACTCTTTTTTGTGTTTTCTACATTAAGGCTGATGCTCTATTATGACATGACTTTTCTATATTATCAATGTTTTCATGTCAATTAAGCCTTCTGCTTTAAATTATTATTATATGCTTTAAATATATGTAAAACACCACCCAACCCTTACTTGATTAATCCAGTAGAATAACTGGTAAACCCAAAGTGAATAAAAGGCTAAATGATGAAATAACTTATAACTGGTGTTTATAATAAGACAAGGCAAGTTAACATGAACTTCGAGGAATCTGATGTGGTAACAGACGTCAGCGGCATGTAGCAGACAATGGGACAATGACATGGCAAGGCTGCGGGACGCACGACACACCACACAGTGACCACAGGGCGCATGGCCGCCATAAGCTTTTAGATAAGGATTAGGAATTTTAGTTTGAATATGATAAGTACTAGCCTAAATACTATAAATATTAGGCTAGGGTTTTGTTTTTAGCCCCTTCAACCCTATACATACTGTAAAACTCTATGTTCATTATTTACTTACTTTAATCATTGCTTTGGAGAACTCATTGGGGATTCAAAGTTATTAAAATAGTGGTGATTTTCATTAATGTATTTTAATTATTTATCATGTTTATTATTAATATGTGTAAGTAATTTATTAGTCTAAGGCCTTGTTTGGTTTAGGGGGAAGTTGAACGAAGTGAGATAACTTCCAGAGAAGTTCCAACTCACCTTGTTTGGTTGGATATTTTTAAAAAACTTCCCTAGAAGTTTGACCTACAACTTCCCCCACATAGGGGAAAATAACTCACTTAGGGGGTGAATGAAGTATCTTCATAAGGGGAAATGGACACTTCTACCCTTATTTAATGCTCTCTTTCTACCTTTATTCCTTACCGTAATAGCCCATTTTCCAAACAGACCGCCACGGGGGTCAATGTGGACCCACAATCTGTCTTACCAGTGACATATGTACTCCACATTGGATTATATCCTCAATTTTATTATTTTAACCTTATAAATTATCAATTTAGTGATTTAATTGTATTGGAATCAAATACAATGACATGTCATCATATAATCCTCAAATTCACACAGCGGAAGCCTTACTAACACATTTATTCAGATAATATTACTATAAATGTATAATATAAACCATAAACCTAGTGTGGAAAACCCAAATATAACCATAAATACCTCTGAACTCACAAAAAATAATATATACAAGGTATTTCAAAGTATCTCACAATCCCCAAACCCAAAATGAAAATAAAATATATATAATACAAACGTACAAGTCAGGTAATCTGTCTCAGATCAACGGTACTCTGAAGCTTTTCTTTACCCTTGCTCGTACTAGAATCTGCACTTAGGCTATCGCAAAAGGCAGATGACGAGTTCAGAGTGAGTATTCCTAAGGAAATTAAGTGCCAACACTAAAATTTAAATAAATCTATTAAATAAACATGCAGAAATAAATACAGGTAACTACGCCCATCGCATGAACAAATAATAGGGAAAGCTTGAAGTGTGTTCCTAGCCTCTAGGGTCAGACTACCACCAAAATTCGGACTCTTCCACGGAATAATGTCGACGAGTCCGTGTAACGACTCAAATTAATTTAATCCGGATTAGTATTAATCATGGGGATTAACCGATTAATTCGGGCGTTACGTGGACAGCTGGGTTGACTCGGATATGAGTACCCAGGTTATATTGTGTTATTTGTGTATGTTGTATGCTTATTATGGTGATGTGGGAATGTATTATTATTATATAAACATCACATGTGTGTAAGTTGATATCGGGCAAGACTACAAGTCGGGTATATGTCCCGAAGTGCATGTCAGGGACCGGGTACCAGGTATCGGGTAGTCGGGGTATAGGACATGAGTTGTTGGGGAGCTGAGCGCTAGTGTGACTCACATACGATTTTTATATGATTTATTAAGGTGGCCTAACCTAAGGTTGAAAAATGAATTAATGGAATAATTGAAGTCCTATAGTTTGATAGGAAAAATCAGCGTGCATAGGATTATCCTCGAGATGCAAAATAAGGGAAATCAAGGCAAGTGTTGTCATGATAAGGTGTCAAAAAATTGGGTAACACAAGGTGATCAGTAGCCGTTAGATTATCATCGGGATGCATGGACTCGCCAGATTGAACTCAACATATAAATACACATTTGATCGATGACGTTCATGCAAAAACCATTTCTCAACAAATAATTAAGGCTCTTTGAGTGAATCTGAGGTTGGGGAAGGTGAATTCGAGCTTTGGAGAGGTGATTTAGGCATTAAACCACGAGATCAAAGGTAATCTTTACATCATAAACTTGAATTTTTGAAAAAAATGTGGTTTTATGGGTTGAGGATGAAACTCGAATTTTTGGAGAAATCATCACTATTTTTGATGAATTAGATGTTCTTGAGGTTGGGTTTGAGGAATTTCATCGTTTCGAATTGGATTTGAGGGAAATTGAGGTGAATCTGGTATTTTTGATTTCAAACATGCACACTTTGATTCTCAATTTTAAGAGAAAATCTTATTTAATTGGTGTTTTTATAGTAATATGATGCTATTGGGGTATGTGTATGGTTTTTATGATGAATTGGAGTGTTAGAAAAAAGGAAAACCCAAAATCCATTTCTGGAAATTTTGGGCAGCGTGCAATTAGCGCGCTAGGTGATGAGCACTAGCGTGCTAATCACACTGGGGAAGATGATGAACAATGCCGAAGATCAATTAACGCGCTAATTGATCTGACTAGTGCACTAATACCAGAACCCTTAAATTTTTAAAAAGTGAAATCGAACCTAATGGAGAACCAACCCACTTAATTAACCAATACACACTAGAAATAGGTCTCAGGACTTCAGGGACTGGGGAACCATAGATTGGACACTGGGGAGCTAGGCGAGTCGGATTGACGGGTCTGGGAAGTCGGAGAACATATTGCAGGTGCGTAAAACCCTTAAGAAAGTTACATTTTAAATTCATGACGTGTATTTTCTTATCGTATACGGTGACTGCTGGTGGTCACGCATGTTTTTCATCTTGGTTATGGCTACATGCTTGAGCATGGGCTAGTCTGTGACGGCGACCGTATAGATAGGAGTATAATGTATCTACAACTGTCTCAAGGGATTAAGGGTACTCTTAAAACTAAAAAGCTTGGAAAGGAGTACGCTCGGTTACTAAGTTAAGGTGTAGGTCATTGTAAGCCTGTTATTAAACACTGGTTTGTGCTAAGAACTCCATTTTGCTATCATATGGCTGGCAGGTCATGGTTTTATCGTGATTAAACAAGTGATGATTATTTACCTGTTGTTTTTACATTCGAGCCCATTTAGTTAAGTATATTGTTGGATTTTGGATGTTTTACATTTCCAGTTAATGTGTGATTGATGTGATGCTGTGATGGTTGTTTCCTGCCAGTCATGGGAATATGATTTCTATTGCTAGGGTCATATTCACATGTCTCACAGGTTATCGATGTTTTCATGATTATCGTGTAGACTTCTCTTGGGAATTTACTTACTAGGCTCGTTGTTGTATGTGTTGGGCAACTGAGTGCAGATCCTGGTACGAGCAAGAGCAAGAGAAAGGAGGTACTTGGCGACTATCTTTGAGACTGTTACTACTGACAACTCGTGTTTTGATATCTAGGATGTATATTTTGTTTTGTTGGGTTTTGGGGATTTTAAAACTTTATCACATGTATATGGATTACTGTTTACATCGTCTCAGTTATATACATAGTATTTATTTCTGGGTTTTCCACTACTTAGGTTAAATAAATTCTCATAAAATACGAATTAAATGTTTCCGCTATTATTATTGTAATTAGCTAACCTACTTAATGTTTAGTAAAATTAAACAACTTAATATAGTAGGATTAGTTAAACGGAGCATCACTTTACAGAGCTGCGGACGTGGCAGTAGTAGTGACGTGTCCGATGACGTGACAGGCGCTGCTGGGCTTACGGGCGGAGAGCGTGGGTTACGGGACGACCTCGGGAGATTGGGGCCGTCACAGTTCGACTCAAGCAGGGCCAGCATCTAAATCTGCTCGATGGTCGGCGTTACACCTACGGTGCACTTACACATTGCATGACGTGACACTCGAGTCGTCCTACTCACCGAGATCGATCATTAGCATCATGTTATGGTGTAGTGGATGTACACACTAGAATGGAATAGTGGGAACCCAACTCAACGTCCGTCCATATAACCACAACCAGAGTAGAATATTGAAATGAAAGAAAGTGAATTCAAAATGCCAAAAGAAGTAAATACTCAAGTAATTTTAGTTGGGATACTACACACCTCAAACCGCACTATAACTAACCCTAAACGTCACCAAGTCACGCTCACAATGCATATCCAATCTCCGCAATTCCACCTAAAACCATTAATTCTCGATAAATTGCATAAATTCCAAAACTTTGTAAACCCCAATTTAATACCCAAATCATCAATGAAATCATCATTTAAACACCCCAAATAGTCTATATAACTCCTTAGGCAAATCCCCAATTGGTAAATTTATTTTAAAATTTTCGTTCAGAACTGCCCAAGATGCCGCCAATGACGTCGTTTGGTTCAAGCCTTCACGGCATGTCCACAACGTCGAGGACGCCGTGACTGCGCCGCCACTTATTTCTTCTTCGCAGTGCCTCCAAGGCATGAAACCCTGGGTTACTGGCTGAGACATACGTGGGTGGCGCCATGAGCATGAACCCACCATGGCTCCCCTCGCGGCGTCTCTGCTAGCAAAGGATTTTGGGATTTTTGAACTCCCCATCGGCTTGTCACCGAGGTCCATGCTCGTCCAAACATCATATAAAAACACTAATAAACTATTTCCCATCGAAACCCCGTGACAAAATTCATCCAAAACTAAAACCTCGACAAAAGCCATTCAAAACCTAGTTTTGTTCCCAAAATTCCCAACACCAACCAAACTCCTCCACAAAACTAATAAAAATGCCGAAAGCCACACTTATAATCATAGCAACACTGCCCAAAACCAGTGTGCTCAAATCGACTTCCGAAACCCACGTCAACACCTGAAAAAAATTAGTATGAAATGTAGAGAAGGAGATGTAAATCAAAGATGTAAACTTTGTTTTTGTTTTCCTTGAGTTTTTGAGCTCCAAATCACCAATCCAAATTCATAAACCCTTGCATACCACCACCATTTTCATTCACAAGGATGAAGAGAGAAAAGGTGGTGGAAATGTTGAAAAATCAACATATTTATACAAAATTCTCATCAACTCACACACCCACATCACCATGTATGATTTAAGGGTTGTGATTTAGTCAATTGGTCCTCATAATGTGCTAAAAATTGACTCTTCCTTGGTCCATAACCCTTATCCTTCTAGCTACAACCATTTGTCCCCAAGTGTTTTGATACCTGGCTCTTACACGTCCCTCACGTATTATCGCACTAGGAACGTACATACGACGTTATTTAATTAATTATTTAATGAATTTACCATTTATGGTGTGTATTTAGTCCCCCGACCTAGTACACTATCATTCGCTACCCATTTCCCGCGTTTAAATGGTTTTCAGAGCGAATGCCAGTCAACAACCTCACACGTCAATTATACAATAGCTAACACACATTGCGATGCCAATAACCTAATTAGCAATACACATCCCAAATTAAAGCACAACAACACAAAAATTTACTTTTTACCTAGCTCCAGGCGTGTCTTGACCTATCTGGAGGTCCCATGATCATCTGAGTTGTCTGCCACGTCTGCAAGCACGTCATTAATAATGGCGAATTAATTTCGGGCCATTACAATTCTTCCCAACAAGGTGAAATTTTGTCCCAAAATTTAAATAATTAACTAAGCACTTATCGGCAAATAGCTAAGGGTATCATTGCCTCATCGTAGACTCAAGTTCCTAGGTGAGTCCCTCGGTCCCGTGATGCTACCAACAAACCAAAACCTTCGGGATTTCCCTGTTCCTCAACATCTGCACTCTACAATCTATATTCTTAACTGGCTGCTCCTCATATGTGCTATCAGGTTGTACCTCTACTTGCCTGACATCAACTATAAGCCTTTGCCCTGACTTAGCGAGTCTCAACATCAAAACATGAAATATTGGATGTACGCCAGCTAACTATGACGGTAACTCTAACTCATATGCAACACTACCGACCCGTACCTTGACTCAGTATGGTCTAACAAATCTCGATGCCAGTTTCCCCTTAATGCCAAATCTTTGTTGCTTTTTCTTGGGAGAAACCTTCAAATGCACCATATCACAACCTCCTAGCTCAGATCCCCGTGATACCTATCCGCATATTTCTTTTGCCTATCCTGCGCCACCTAAAGTTTTTGTCTAATCTACCTCACATTCTTAGTGTGATCTACAATAACCTTAGGTTCTATAGCTATTGTATCCTCCAATGCCGCCCAACATGTTGGTCACCTGCAGGGCCTATCATATAGTGCCTCAAACGGCGGCATCCCGATACTCGCCTGATAGCTGTTCTTGTACACAAAATCGCACAATGACAGATAATCCTCCCACGATCCACCAAATTGTAAAATATACGCTCTGAGCATATCCTCAAGAATCTGAATCAATCGCTCTGACTGCTCGTCAGTCTGAGGATGGTACGCAGTACTAAACTGTAATCGAGTGTCGAATTTCTCCTGCATACTCTCCCAAAGCTTCGAAGTAAACCTTAGATCTCTGTCAGAAATAATGGAGACCAGTACACCGTGTAATCTAATAATCTCTCTCTCGAAGATAGTGCTCAACTGTGTAACTGAATATCTCATGACGATCGGTATAAAGTGTTGGGAAATGTGCCCTAGGTCAATCCATTAACAGTCTTTATAAATACATTTTAGTTAATAAAATAGAGGATTTCATTTGTTGTTTATTATAATTGATTTGCATGTTTACATTATAATAAGATCCATGGGTATTTATAGAAATATACTAAATGTCCCTAGTAGATTATTATACTGGGAACTATAATGAATTAAGACTAGTGTGAGTCTTGATTGATGATCATTCGATGATCATACGTATAGGAATATGAATCAACATCATGAGTACTTGTTAGGGAACAAAGTACTGGACTGACCCGCTATGAGAACATCACATGGATTAAGTCATAGTTGTTTCTCATGATAGGTATATTTTTCAGTCCTCTGACTTGAGATTACCAGAGACTTCAACATTAGGAATACAGTGATTTGACGCAATCAAACATTGTCTTTAACCTGGATGATTATAAAGGTTGTGATTGGTTACTTGTGTGAATAATGTGGTGAAGTTGTGTAATCGAGATAGAATTTGTCCCTCTCATATAAAGAGAGATATCCAAAGGATCCCTCGATGTGTTAGGCTGTTAAAAGGCCTAGTCTAAGTGAATTGATATTGATCAATGTCACTTAGATGTTTTCGATCTACCTAGAAATCGAGACTAGTACGATTGAACATGTTGGATGACAATTCCATGCCTTATGTTTGATCAAAAGGATATCGTGTGACAAAAGGATGTTATATACACTATTGATTAGGTTATATCGATTTGATATTCGTACAACTTGGGTAGTCATAATGTCTTGCTAGAGGCGCTTATGACTTGTATACCAAAATGTGTTTTGGTACACTGCCAATGTTGTATGAGCCTATTGGGTCGCACACTGAGAATGGTTTTGCGAGATTTTAAGATGGTTCAGAAAAATGAATTTTATATGATAAAATTTATGACAGAAACGTCCTTGTAGTGTATTACACTTATACTTCTTTAAGTAGGGGTATATGTGTAATTTACTTAACCGTCTATATACAAGGGTTGTATAAATAGACGCTTTGAGTTAGAATACAGGTACGAAAGATTTTATAAAGGGCTGAAACTCTATTTTTCGTTTTAAGAAACGACTTAGAGTTTTTGATATCCTCTGGATCGTTTTGGAGAAAAACAAAAGGTTTGGTATTCTCTCGAAGCTAGCACTTTGAATCTCGGCCGTCGTTCGTGTGTGGACAGCTAGTAGAGGGCGTTCGTCATTGGCAGCACCTTAAAGATCGATTAACCTTCAGAGAGGTATTGCGACTGAGGTATGATTAAGGTTTCATAGTTTAAACATGTTTTAATGGAATCATATTCGGATCCTGTTGGGGTTTTTGTCAAAATTGTTTTGTAATCTCCGCTGCGCATGAACCCCAAAACCCAACAGTGGTATTAGAGCCAGGTTTGATTCCATTAAACTCATTGCATGATTTCTTATGATATATGACTAAAAGCATGTTAATAGTTGATGTATATGTGATATACATAAGTTTTCTGTGAGATTTATTATCATGTTTTGTGTATATGATACATATATTCGTGATTTAATTGAAATTAGTTTCGTGTTCTATGATCCATGACACCATTAGGTTCGATTGGGATAGTAGTTCATGATTCAATTACATGTTTGTGGTTATTTGGATGAAGATCGAAATTGCAAATAATTAATTTTCGAAATTATTTATTTATGTTGTTTTATCTATTTTGTTATGAAGTTTCTATTTGATAAAGATAGATAACAAATTAGAATAGGAGATAAATATCAAGAATCTTGTTATTAGTGATATACTAGGATTCAAATATCTTAAATTCAAAATAAATAATTAATTTTTGAAATTATTTATTTATAAATAATTAATTTTCGAAATTATTTGTTTATATTGTTATATCTATTTTGTTATGAAGTCTCTATTTGATAAAGATAGATAACAAATTAGAATAGGAGATAAATATCAAGAATCTTGTTATTAGTGATATACTAGGATTCAAATATCTTAAATTCAAAATAAATAATTAATTTTCGAAATTATTTGTTTATCTTGTTATATCTATTTTGTTATGAAGTCTCTATTTGATAAAGATAGATAACAAATTAGAATAGGAGATAAATATTAAGAATCTTATTATTAGTGATATACTAGGATTCAAATATCTTAAATCCAAAATAAATAATTAATTTGTGAAATTATTTATTTATAAATAATTAATTTTTTGAAATTACTTATTTATCTTGTTATATTTATTTTGTTATGAAGTCTCTATTTGATAAAGATAGATAACAAATTAGAATAGGAGATAAATATCAAGAATCTTGTTATTAGTGATATACTAGGATTCAAATATCTTAAATCCAAAACAAATAATTAATTTTCGAAATTATTTATTTATAAATAATTAATTTTCGAAATTACTTATTTATCTTATTATATCTATTTTGTTATGAAGTCTTTATTTGATAAAGATAGATAACAAATTAGAATAGGAGATAAATATCAAGAATCTTGTTATTGGTGATATACTAGGATTCAAATATCTGAAATTTATTTATAAATAATTAATTTTTGAAATTATTTATTTATCTTGTTATATCTATTTTGTTATGAAGTCTCTATTTGATAAAGATAGATAACAAATTAGAATAGGAGATAAATATGGAGAAGTTTGTTATTGGTGATATGCTAGGATTCAAATATCTAAAGTCCTAATTGGATTAGGATAATATGGTTAGTTAGATGTGGGTCCGAGTTAATTAAAACGTTTTAATTGACTTAATTTTGGATAAACTAAGGGGTAAATTTGGTATAGTAAAATCAGCGAAAAATATGATTTTCTATAGCGAATTTCAATTTTCGAAATTGAGATTTGTCTTCTAAAAAAAAAAATGGGGCGCGCTGTTTTCCCGATCCATTGACCGGTCAATGGAACCACTCGCTTGATTGATCGGCAATGGGACCGCCGTCTAACTAATCCTAGCGCACTGAAGTTCTTCTATTAGTGAATAGCATAAAATTTCCTAAATTGTTTAGTGGTTCTACAAATCAATAAAATATATGATATTTCATTGCTTACTTAAAAATCACTAAAACTGAATAAAATCCCTCTATTAAATTTTAAGTTTCACACCATCCCTTTTAAACACTTGTCAAGGCCTCGATCACACTAATACGGTTTCAGCCATATCTGGGTGTATTGTGTTATCTTGGTGAGACAAGTTGGGTAAGAGTTACCTAAATGTTTAAAATGGTCCGACTTAATAAAGCAATCAAAATAGTTTTGAGCTTTAGGCAAATGATGAGATAAAAACATGCTAAGACATAAGATGTCCTATATCTCATAAAAGGATCTAAAAAATTACATAAGATGTAATTGGTAAGCTCATTACCTACCTAAATAATCTAGTTCTATGTTTCATGCCATAATCATAGAATTAGGTGAAATATGGATTTTAGTCCCCTAAATAAACAGTATGTTTAAGGAGGGTTGTTAATTTAGTGGGAGTTTATTCCTCTATACTAAAATAAACTCTGCATAATCTTTATTGTAGATCAATGGCCTCTTCAAGTAACAATAATCCCCTGTCACTGCGATCTATCCTTAAGAACGATAAGCTATCTGGGACTAACTTTCTTGATTGGTTCAGAAACTTGAGAATCGTTCTTAAGCATGAACGCAAGTTGTATGTTCTGGATGCTCCGATCCCTGAGGTCCCACCAACAAATGCTACGAAAGCTATGAAGGATGCGCATAATAAGCATGTCAACGATTCTACTGATGTCGCATGCATTATGTTGGCAACTATGGTTCCTGAACTTCTGAAGGACATGGAACTAATAGAAGCCTACGACATAGCTGTAACGCTGAAGGAAATGTTCCAACAGCAAGCTAGGCAAGAAAGGTTCGAGACAGTCAAGAACCTACATTCTTGTAAGATGACTAAGGATGCGTCAGTTAGTCCTCATGTTCTGAAGATGAAGGGCCATGTTGACCAACTTGATAGACTTGGATTTCCCATAAGCTAATAGTTGACTATGGATTTGATCCTAAATTCATTATTGGAGAGTTACTCACAATTTGTGATGAACTACAATATGAATAATATGGAGAAATCAATTTCAGAGTTGCATTTGATGCTCAAAGTTGCTAAACAAAATATCAAGAAACCATCTAGTAATGTACTGATGGTTCAAAAGGGAAAGGGAATGAAGAAGAAAGGCAAAGGCAAGGCTAAAGTTGCCAAGGCTGCTGCTGCACCTGTCGCAAAACCTGTGGAACATGTCAAGCCCTAGCCTGTTCCTACTTCAAAGCACCAAAAGAAAAGGAATGGAGTTTCTGAAAGGAGAAATCGAACCTTATTAGATATGGTTCGATCTATGATAAGTCATGCGAATCTTCCATTATCCTTTTAGGGTTATGCATTACAAACTGCAGCTTTCACTATGAATCGAGTTCCTTCTAAAGCGGTTGATAAAACACCATATAAGATATGATACGGGAAGAGACCTAGTTTGTCTTTTCTTAAGATTTGGGGCTATGAGGCTTACGTAAAACGACAAGTTTCAGAAAAACTAGCACCTAAATCTGACAAGTGTCTATTTGTGGGGTATCCTAAGGAAACAAAAGGATATTACTTTTATAATCCCGCTGAGAACAAAATGTTTGTTGCTCGGTATGGTGCCTTTATGGAAAAACAGTTTATTTCAAAAGACACTAGTGGGAGAGAAATAAATCTTGAAGAAGTTCAAGAATCACAAATAAACACTGAACCGCTACTGGAAGTTCAACAACGTTCTGAACCAGTTGAACCTCCGCAAGTGACACAAGGCCCACGTAAATCTGGTAGGGATAGACATGAGCCAGAGAGATTCGGATTTCTCATTACTGATAGTCGTGATGTGTTGCTTATAGATCAAAATGAGCCCACCACTTATCAGGAGGCTATATCTAGACCAGACTCAGATAAATGGCTAAGTGCCATGAACTCTGAGATGCAATCCATGTATGATAACCAAGTTTGGAACTTGGTTGATTTACCCGAAGGTGGTAAGACCATTGGATGTAAATGGGTTTTCAAGAAGAAAACTGACATGGATGGCAAAGTGCATACTTTCAAAGCAAGACTTGTATCAAAAGGTTTCAGGCAGACTCAAGGTGTTGATTATGATGAAACTTTTTCGCCAGTAGCCATGCTTAAATCTATAAGAATTTTAATTGCCATTGCTGCATATTATGACTATGAGATACGGCAAATGGATGTAAAAACAACATTTCTTAATGGAAAGCTGCTTGAGGACGTATATATGACACAACCTGAAGGTTTTGTACATCCTGAGAATTCTAGGAAGGTATGCAAGCTTCAAAGATCCATTTATGGATTAAAGCAAGCTTCTCGGAGTTGGAATCTTCGTTTTGATGAAGCAATCAAGGATTTTGGTTTTATTAAGAACGAATATGAGCCTTGTGTATACAAGAAGGTCAGTGGGAGTATAGTTGTTTTTCTGGTACAGTATGTTGATGATATATTACTTATTGGAAATGACATCCCAACATTGCAGAGTGTCAAGTCTTGGTTAGGGAAGTGTTTCTCAATGAAAGACTTAGGAGATGCATCCTATATCCTAGGGATAAGGATCTATAGGGATAGATCTAAGAGGCTAATCGGTCTAAGTCAGAGTGCTTACATAGACAAGGTACTGAATAGGTTCAGTTTGCAAGACTCTAAAAGAGGATTGTTGCCAATGTCTCATAGCATAAGTCTCAGCAAGAATCAATGTCCTAGGACAAATGATGAGCGAGACCATATGAATAAGATTCCATATGCATCTGCTATTTGATCTATCATGTATGCCATGCTATGCACTCGGCCTGATGTATCATATGCTTTGAGCACTACAAGCAGATATCGGTCAGATCCAGGTGAGAGTCACTGGATAGCAGTAAAGAACATCCTTAAGTACTTAAGAAGGACTAAGGAAGTGTTCTTGGTCTATGGAGGTTTTGAAAATGATCTAGTTGTAAATGGTTACACAGATGCAAGTTTTCAAACTGATATAGATGATTTTATATCGCAGTCTGGATATGTGTTTACTTCGAATAGGGGTGCAGTAAGCTGGAAAAGTTCGAAGCAAGAGACTATGGTAGATTCTACAATAGAAGCTGAGTATATTGCAGCGTCCGATGCAGCAAAGGAGGCAGTTTGGATCAAAAAGTTCATTTCTAAACTAGGTGTGGTTCCAAGTATTGCTAACCCGGTTTGTTTGCATTGTGACAATAACGGGGCAATAGCACAGGCCAAGGAACCTAGATCACACCACAGATCCAAACATATACTCAGGCGTTTTCATCTCATCAAGGAAATTATTGGAGAGGGAGACGTAAAGATTTGCAGAGTACCTACTGAAGACAACGTTGCGGATCCATTGACAAAGGCTCTTCCACAAGCGAAACATGATGGTCATGTTAGATCATTAGGCATTAGATGCATGAATGATTGGCCCTAGAGCAAGTGGGAGATGTTGGGAAATGTGCCCTAGGTCAATCCATTAACAGTCTTTATGAATACATTTTAGTTAATAAAATAGAGGATTTCATTTGCTGTTTATTATAATTGATTTGCATGTTTACATTATAATAAGATCCATGGGTATTTATAGAAATATCCTAAATGTCCCTAGTCGATTATTATACTGGGAACTATAATGAATTAAGACTAGTGTGAGTCTTGATTGATGATCATACGTATAGGAATACGAATCAACATCATGAGTACTTGTTAGGGAACAAAGTACTGGACCGGCCCGCTATGAGAACATCACATGGATTAAGTCATAGTTGTTTCTCATGATAGGTATATTTTTCAGTCCTCTGACTTGAGATTACCAGAGACTTCAACATTAGGAATACAGTGATTTGACGCAATCAAACGTTGTCTTTAACCGGATGATTATAAAGGTTGTGATTGGTTACTGTGTGAATAATGTGGTGAAGTTGTGTAATCGAGATAGAATTTGTCCCTCTCATATAAAGAGAGATATCCAGTGGATCCCTCGATGTGTTAGACTGTTAAAAGGCCTAGTCTAAGTGAATTGATATTGATCAATGTCGCTTAAATGTTTTCAGTCTACCTAGAAATCGAGACTAGTACGATTGAACATGTTGGATGACAATTCCATGCCTTATGTTTGATCAAAAGGATATCGTGTGACAAAAGGATGTTATATACACTATTGATTAGGTTATATCGATTTGATATTCGTACATCTTGGGTAGTCATAATGTCTTGCTAGAGGCCGCTTATGACTTGTATACCAAAATGTGTTTTGGTACACTGCCAACGTTGTATGAGCCTATTGGGTCGCACACTGAGAATGGTTTTGCGAGATTTTAAGATGGTTCAGAAAAATGAATTTTATATGAGAAAATTTATGACAGAAACGTCCTTGTAGTGTATTACACTTATACTTCTTTAAGTAGGGGTATATGTGTAATTTACTTAACCGTCTATATACAAGGGTTGTATAAATAGACGCTTTGAGTTAGAATACAGGTACGAAAGATTTTATAAAGGGCTGAAACTCTGTTTTTCGTTTTAAGAAACGACTTAGAGTTTTTGGTATCCTCTGGATCATTTTGGAGAAAAACAAAAGGTTTGGTATTCTCTCGAAGCTAGCACTTTGAATCTCGGCCGCCGTTCGTGTGTGGACAGCTAGTAGAGGGCGTTCGTCATTGGCAGCGCCTTAAAGATCGATTAACCTTCAGAGAGGTCTTGCGACTGAGGTATGATTAAGGTTTCATATTTTAAACATGTTTTAATGGAATCAGATTCGGATCCTGTTGGGGTTTTTGTCAAAATTGTTTTGTAATCTCCGCTGTGCATGAACCCCAAAACCCAACATAAAGTGTGCCGACTTCGTCAACCTATTGATAACTACCCAAACTACAACATGTCTCCTCGTAGTCTGTGGTAGGTGCCTAACAAATTCCATGGTCTCGTGTTCCCATTTCCACTGAGGAATGGCCAGCAACTGTAGCAACCCAACTGGTCTCCTGTGCTCAGCCTTCACCTGCTGGCATATATGACAACTCCGGAAACGTCTCCCCATGTCAGCCTTCATCCCTGACCACCAAAACAATCGTTATAGGTCGTGATACATCTTGGTCTGACCAGGATGAACTACAAATCACGACCGGTGTGCATCGTTGAGAATACTGTTCATGAGCTCCGGTACTTTGGGTATCCACAAACGACCACTGTGTCTCAAGCACCCGTCTGAACCCTTGGACCACTATGTGCACCCTGAATCCTGAGCCAGTCCATTGATCCGTAAGTACCGGCCCTCAGCTCTCTGCAACTTATCAACCCACTCTATATACACCATGGGAACTCGTATCTCGTTGCAAATTTGTAGCTCAGCAATAGACTCTGTTACACATAACAATGACGCAGCCTCAAATAACCCATGCTCGTGTGTCATATGTTGTAGTATCGTCTGACTTTGGATTTCGCTCCTGCTAAGCACATCAGCTACAACGTTTGCCTTACCCGGATGATACTCGATAACGAAGTCATAGTCCTTTAGTAACTCAAGCCATCTTCGCTGTCTCATGTTTAACTTTCTCTGAGTGAACAGATGCCTCAAACTCTGGCAGTGCGTAAATAGCATGAACCTCTCACCGTACAAGTAATGCCTCCAAGCCTTCATTGCAAACACGACAGCCTTAAGCTCTAAGTCGTGCACTACATAACTCTCCTCGTGAGATCTCAATCATCGTGATAGATAAGCCATTGGGTGTCCATCCTGCATCAACACACAACCCAACCCAGTGCTTAACGCATCTGTATAAACTAAGAAACCCTTACTTGCCACAAGTAATGCTAAAATTGGCGTATGAGTCAATTGTCTCTTCAGCTCCCATAATGCATCCTCACACTCTTGCGACGAGTCAAATTTAACATCCTTCTTAGTCAACCTCATCATCGATGTCGCAATAAGTGATAAATCCTTCACAAAATGCCTGTAATATCTTATTAAACCCAGGAAACTCCGGATGTCAAAAAAAGACGCAGGTGTCCTCCAGTTAATAATAGCTTGAATCTTTTCACCATTTACTGAAATTCCCTAATCGCTATTGATGTGCTCCAGAAACTTGACTTCACTCAACCAAAACGCGTACTTGCTTAACTTGGTGTAAAGTCGGTGCTCTCTCAACGTCGTCAGCACCTCCCTGAGATGCCTCTCGTGCTCCACACGACTCCTACTGTAAATCAGGATGTCGCCGATGAAAACTATGACGTATCGATCCAAAAATGGCTTGAGCACCCTGTGCATCAAATCTATGATGATCGTCGGCGCGTTAGTCTGCCTTAATGGCATGACTGTGAACTCGTACAACCCGTAGCGCATACTGAAAGTGGTCTTTTTCTATATCTCCCTCTCGAATCCTCAACTGATGGTATCCTGATTTAAGGTCAATCTTCGAGAAGAATTTGGCTCTTGCCAACTGATCGAACAAGTCATCGATCCTAGGAAGTGGGTAACGGTTCATAATCGTCACCTAATTCAATTTCCTGTAGTCCACACACATCTGCATCGAGCCGTCCTTCATCTTCACAAAAAGAACTGGAGCTCCCCAAGGTGACATGCTAGGGTGAATGAATCCCTTCTGTAGTAACTTCTCTAACTGGGTCCTCAAATCCTCCTGCTCTGATGCTGACATCCTATATGGCCTACTTTAAATCTGCTGAGTCCCCAGAATTAGCTCGATAATGAACTCAACAACTCTCGGTGGTGGCAATCCTGGCAAATCTTCAGGAAATACATCAATAAACTCACAAACCACTGGGACATCCTCAATCATAATCATTGTCCTAAGCTCTGGCTCCACCATAGCCGCGTACGCTTCCATCTCCTACAATGTGGCTAGTCTGCCTCAAGTGATATGTAATGCTAACGCAACTTCGGTAAATGAAAACTCTGGAATCTCATCGATGTGAAATGTCACCGTCTTGCTGAAACAATCGATCTGTGTGTGATAAGACAACAACCAATCCATACTGAATATCGCATCGAACTCCAGGTACTCCAATACTCTCAAATCAATTAGTAACTGAAGTTCCTCTATCTTAACCACATAATCCCGACATATCCAGTTAGGGTAAATCTTATCCCCAGCTGCCGTACTAAAAACAAGATGTGTATCTAAGGTTTGTGTACCTAACCCTAACAATCCTACCATGCGTCCATATATAAAAGAAAGCGTGCTGCCTGAATCGAACATGACATGCATAACAGTACCACAGACAGATAACATACCCTCAATAAGTTGTTTGGTCGCCTCCCAGTTTGGCAGTGCAACCCCAAAAGTAACTGTTTGGGCCCTATCTCTGGCCTAGTTTGTCTGTGGTGGTACTGGCGTTTGCCTGGTACAATCAGCCATAAGATGTCCTACCTAACTACATCGATAACAAGTGCGACTCTCCGATCTGCCAGTAGTCCTTTGACTCTGCGCCTAACTCTGGCTTCTTAAAACCTGACCTCTATCCTACCTCTGCTGCTATCTCGGCCGATCAATTGGTGTAGAGGCCGCAGAATATGCTACCTCGCGATCATCACGTCTATTTCGATCATCTTGACGATCTCTATTGCCTTTGCGACCTTGATTTGACTGCCAATCACCTCTACGAGGTCTCTGACCCTGTCCATGTCAGCCCTGATCTCTTATTTATCTCTTCGGCCTCTAATATGATCGAGAACTTTGAGCGGGATGACTTTTCTGACCCTGTAACGCAGCTTGAATCGCTAATCTACCAGCCATTTGTACTATATATGTTTCTTGAGAAAGAAACCTGTCATATACCTGAACCAAAGTACTTGCTCCATTAGAAACCACTGTGGTAGCTATCCTCTCGTCCAGTCCTAGTATAAAGTAATATATCTGCAACTTATCGATCCCTACCATATCCACAGAGTAGGACAACAGATATCTGTACCTCTCGATGTACTCAGTAACAGACATAATGCCATGAACCAGTGTCAAAAACTCTTCTCGCAATTGAATCCTGACCTCCATAGGTATATAATTACCCATAAATAATGCTCGGAAATCAGCCCAGGTAGTAACCGTAGGATATGTCGCTCTATATGTGGTCCACCACACAACAACAACATATCTCAAACAATAGCTAGCCAATCAGGGTTTATCCATCTCCTTGATTGATAACATCTCATGTAATCTCTCATGAGCCAATAGCCATCTCCTGGCTAACTTTGGGTCACCGACTCCGTGGAAGTATCCTCGAGAGAATTTAAGATAATCCTTCAACTTTTTCGCCTCCACAGTTTTCAAACTCCCTGAAGAAGACGCCATACCTGACTGCTCGGTAGTTGAAGGAATCACAACTAACGTAATCTCAACTGGAACAACCACCGGTATAGCCCTCTCGGCATGTGTCTCAGATACTGGTGACTGCCCTTGAGTCTCAGCAGTAGTATGAGCAACAACTGCAGTAGTAATAGCCAATGGTGCAACTACCACTATCGTAGAGACTTTCATAGTTTCCCGAGTCCTCAACAAATCTAGCAACTGTGCAAACCTATCACCCACTGTCCGCTCTAATGACTCCAACGTCAATGTCTGCTTGGTGGAATCACTAGTATCCACAACCTTTGGCTGAGTCGTATCTGAAGGCTACCCATCCATCGATATCTGCATCGAAGATCATGCAGTATGAATATACGTGTAGCATATGTAATATACAATAAAAAACATAACATGTATAATCCTAATTACTACCCATCTCTCATTGCTTCCCAACTAAGACTTTAGCCAATTCCTTTGGGTTTCCACATCTAAAGCTTATTCAATAAGTTTATAATCAGGTTTTCCTCAAATTCAAGCCTAGAAAACCTAGGACTCATCAGAGCCTCGCTCTGATACCAAAAATGTAATGGCCCATTTTCCAAACAGACCACCACAGGGGCTAACGCGGACCCACAATCTGTCTTACCAGCGACAGATGTGCTCCACATTGGATTATATCCTCAATTTTATTCTTTTAACCTTATAAATTTTCAATTTAGTGATTTAATTATATTGAAATCAAATCCTATGACATATTATTATATAATCCTCAAATTCACATAGCGGAAGCCTTACTAACACGTTTACTTTGATAATATTACTATAAATGTGTGATATAAACCATAAACCTTGTATGGAAAACCCACATATAACCATAAATACCTCTAAAGTCACAAAAGATCATTATATACAAGGTATTTCAAAGTATCTCACAATCCCAAACCCAAAATAAAAACAAAATATATATAATAAAAATGTACGAGTTAGGCAATCTGTCTCTAATCAACGGTACTCTGGAAGCTTGCCTTTACCCCTGCTCAAACTAGAATCTGCACTCAAGCCATCACAAAAGGCAGATGACGAGTCTTGGGTGAGTATTCCCAAGGAAATTAAGTGAGCAATACTGAAAGTAAATACTGGAATTTAAATAAAGCTATTAAATAAACAAGCGAAAATAAATACAAACAACTATACTCGTCGTATGAATAAATAATAGGGAAAGCTCAAAGTGCGTTCCTAGCCTCTAGGGTCAGACTACCACTATAATTAGGACTCTTCCACAGAATACTATCGGTGAGTCCAACTCAAGCAGGGCCAGTATCTGGATCCGCTCGATGGCTGGCGTTTACACCTATGGCGTACCGACACGTTGCATGACGTGATACTCGGGTCGTCCTATTCACTGAGATCGATCATTATCAATATGTTATGGTGTAGTGGATGTACGCACTAGAATGGAACGGAGGGAACCCAACTCAACTTTCGTCCATATAACCATAACCAGATAGAATATTAAAATGCAAGAAATTAAATTCAAAATGACAAAAGAAGTAAATACTCGAGTAATTTCAGTTGGGATACTACACACCTCAAACTGCACTACAACCAACCCTAAACGTCACAAAATCACGCTCACAATGCGTATCCAATCTCCGCAATTCCACCTAAAACCATTAATTCTCGATAAATTGCACAAATTTTCAAACCTTGTAAACCCCAATTTAATACCCCAATCATTGATGAAATCATCATTTAAACACCTCAAATAGTCTATCTAAGTTCCTAGGCAAATACCTAATTGGTAAATTTATTTGAAAATCTTCGTTCAGAACTGCCCAAAACGCCTCCAGTGACGTCGTCTGGTTCAAGCCTTCACGGTGTGTCCACGGTGTCCTAGACGTCATGACTACGCCGCACTTATTTCTTTTTCATTGTACCTCCAATGTGTGAAACACTGGGTCACTGGTTGAGACGTACATGGGTGGCATCGTGAGCATTAACCCACCACGGCGCCCCTCGTGGCGTCTCTGCCAATGAAGGCTTTTATAATTTTTGAACCCCCTTTAGCTCATCGTTAATGTCCGTGCTCGTCCAAACATCGCATAAAAACACTAATAAACCATTTCCCATCGAAACCCCTTTACAAAATTCATCCAAAATCAAAACCTCGACAAAAACCATTCAAAACCTGGTTTTGTTCCTAAAAATCCCAGCACCAAAAAAACTCCTCCATAATCTAATAAAAATGCTCAAAACCACACTTATAATCATAGCAACACCGCCCAAAACCAGTGTGCTCAAATCGACTCTCGAAACCCACATCATCACCTGAGAAAATTAGTTCGAAATGTAGAGAAGGAGATTTGGATTGAAGATCTAACCTTTGTTTTCATTTTCCTCAAGTTCTTGAGCTCCAAATCCCTAATCCAAACTCACAACCCCTTGCATACCAACACCATTTTCCTTCACAAGGAAGGAGAGAGAGAAAAGTTGGTGGAAATATTGAAAAATCAACATATTTATACAAAATCATCATCAACTCACACACCCACACTCTATGCATGATTTAAGGGCTGTGATTTAGTCAATTGGTCCTAATAATGTGCCAAAAATTGACTCTTCCTTGGTCCATAACCCTTATCCTTCTAGCTACAACCATTTGTCCCCGGGTGTTTCGATACCCGGCTCCTGCACGTACTCTCACGTCCCTCATGTACTATCGCACCACAAACGTTCATACGGCATTATTTAATTAATTATTTAATGAATTTTAACATTTATGGTGTGTATTTAGTCTCCCGACCTAGTACACTATCATTCGCTACTCGTTTCCTACGTTTAAATGCTTTTCGGAGCGAATGCCAGTTACACAACCTCACATGTCAATTATATAATAGCTATCACACATCGCGATACCAATAACCTAATTACGAATACACATTGCAAATTAAAGCGCAACAACACAAAAATTTATTATTTACTTAGCTCTAGGAGTTCTTTGACCTATCTACGGGTCCCACAAGCATATGATCTATCCGCTACGTCTGCAAACATGTCATTAATAATGACGAATTAATTTTGGGCCGTTACACCTACAATCTCTATCTTAAAAACACTGTAGAGGACATTTATGTCAATTACATTATTTAATTATTTTTAAAATGTGGAACTTCCTAGGAAATTCAAAGTTGAACCAAACATTAAAAGTGCAAATTACTTAATGGTTAACTTGTCATGAAATTAAACTTCCTTGGAAGTTAGTAAAATTAACCAAACGTGGCCTAAACCAATGGATAGACTAAATCAATTGCAAAAACATAGTTTTATGATAATTTATGTATTACAACCTATGAAACTAGAGTTTACGTACATAGTGGCCAATATGTATGGTAATCGTAGGATATATTCTATTAGATATATTGTGGATCATTTATCTAAGTCAGCTACGATCTTTGGCTCTAGAACTGAACCATTTCCTTGTATTTGAGAAGAACTTCCAGATTTATAGGAAGGAAGTTTGATTGGAATGAATCAAAATTCTTCTTCTATGATTGACTGGTATAAACATCAACAAATACGTGCCTAGGCCATAAAAATCCTACCTAACGGAGAGACGGTTGGAGAGGTGACAAAACCATATACTTTTCATTACAAAACCAATAAACATACACGTATGTAGGCATATATGTAGACAAGATCGTGAGATTACATGGAATCCCGATTTCTATTGTTTCGGATCATCATCTGAGGTTAACCTCTCCGTTTGGGTATAGGTTTCAACACCAAATGGGGATTCAATCCAACATCAATTTTAAACCTAAACATTACAAGTAATGTAAAACAAAAAATGAAACTATTGTATCCCTCTCTACTTTTCAAAGCCGCAATTGGTGTGAATGCCTCTATGAAGTCCAAGAAGGACTCGTTGAATTTATCGGTCGTGTCGCACATATTAACTTACAAGGAGCAGAAAAAGCACATATTAATTTCTATCGAGAATGGGGTGTCTCGGTGCAACAAGGCTGAGATATACAAATGCTTCCCAGTCATACAAAGTCGACATGGGCACTATGTGTATCAACCCATAGACGTTACGAGAGTAGTACATGTACTGGATTTATGTAGCCGATAGAGACTTTACATTCTCGGTGGACTTGGGCCTGAGGCGCAAAGTATACATCTCGACCCTATGTGTCTACACACCATATGCGACAACACCCAAGAAACCCAACTTACAAGATGAAAATTTCATAAAAAAATACAAAAAATTACCTTATCCTGCTTGAGTTCGCTTCTTTTGGATGATTCCTTCAACATTTTCACCCTAAAACACCTCAATCAACCTCAACTCGAAAACCCTAAAAAAATTTAAAAAAAAATACAAAAACCAAGAACAATCAAACAACCACCAAATGACAAAAAACCCACCAAAACAAAAAGAAACAACTTTATAACGAACTTACGAAGTTGATTTCATATGGTATCGTTGTTATTTAGTCTGTGGAAGGTTTGATGTGGGAGGCAATTTCGAGAGGGTGGGTTGTGCATTCTTATTGCACTAGTTTTTGTAGGGTGTGGTAAGCAAAACCCTATTTATATATAGTGGTGAATATTTTTTCATTAGGGGAAAAAACAAAACTAAAAAATGGGGGCCCTTCAGTAAAAGGTGGGGTCAATTTTGTCGCTTCCTTTACCTTATAAGTGTCCTATAACAACCATAAAAACAAAGAAAAGAAGGAAACTTAGAGCCAAAAAAAAGTCACTACAAGGAAAGAAAATCATTTCTTCCATTTAAACATGTAGGTAATGCATAAGACTAGCTTAACATATGAATCATGAGATTTGAAACTTCCAACTTACAAACCAAAATATATTCTTGACTTCTTAAAAATCCATGACAACATAACTAACAAACATCACCAATAAGCATCACAACCCCACCAATTTCTATTACTCACCATCCATCACAACTTTTCTTTCAGTCACTAATACCTTTAAATCCTCAAACTCCTCCTCTAGCGATTTCAATCGATTATCTTCACAATTTTCTTTATCTTGTTGCAACCTTTCAGTCTTCTGTAGTCTTCTTCCTTTCATTTAGGAGATCAATGGTCAGAGTCTTTGCATTGTGTCCCATTTCCTCATGACAGTCGAAGAAATCCAGACCCCTTTCTACAAAAAAGGAGCTAGTTATTTTTTGATAACAAGAGTTGGAGAGACTTCAAAATCGAGTTTTTTATTTATAGAATTCAATTTAGAGATAATTAAGACATACTTGAGCATACTTCAAAAAAAAAGACGTGTTGAGCATCATTTTACTAGGGTGATATTGACCCAAATGATTAAAGAACCTTGATGTTACTGAAAACTGATTAGATTTGAAATGGTAATGAAGCAAATAATCAAGGTTATGAAGGTCATTCTAATAGTTCTTGCAAAAATAAACTCTTTCAATTTTAGCAAGCTTCCATAATAAGATGGACACAAGAACACTTACTAGATAATTGAATTGGGGAATCATTGCGTCGTACAGTAATTCGATGTATGACTATACTAATTAGGATAAACAAGAACTATGTTGATGCACAATTTGTGGGTTGGTGCCGAGTGCTAGTGGATGTGCGATTAGCTTCTAACGACTAGTCGTGCAAGGGGTCCTAACACAATCAATTCTCAATCAAAAAAAAAGAATGGCCTTCATGGGATTAGAAGTTCCCTTTGAAGCTCACTAGATTCATTAGTTTTTTATTGTTCTTTTTTTCTTGAAAATGAAATTTGCCTATCACATTGAGCTATTATTTGACCATTAAATTCTTATAGGTTCCTTTTCATTTCAAATTTTAAAATGACGCACAAATGTGATCTTTTTTTTCCTTGTTTTTTTTTTATCTACGACTCTCTCAAGATTGCACTTTTTTTCTTTGTAAGTTAGTTCATGGTTTCTAAATGCTTTTATTTATGTAGTTAATGCAAAGGATCTCCATGTAGATAAATAAGGTACTGAAAATGCTTTTGTTCAAAACAACAAATCCTCGTAATCTCTCCATAAAGAAGAAAAAAATCTCAAAGGCAGCCAAAGAAAAATACTATGTTCCATTAAATCTAACACAATGTTATCAGTTTGTTAGGTTGATTAGTGAGGTTTACATCAAGCTTATGAACAAGGAATCAGCGAGTTCACTGTCATCACATTTAGTATTAACCAAATCAAAATAGTAAGAATCACCCAATTAAAATCAATTCCATAACTTCAAGAATCAAAAGGGAGGGAAAACAAACAGAAAAATCTACATGTTTCTTGGTTGTGTGCGATAAAGTGGGTTTAGAGTCCTTGGTGACACTTGGGTTAGAGTCCCTAGTGATGTTATGACTATTGAGGTTGTTTGACGCGGCACATTACCGACTGGACCGATATCACTACTACTTAGCCAAGTGTCAGTATTATTTATTTAACTCTAGTATTTACTTGCATATTGTTAATCTTTCAGTGTTTCATATTTATATTCTTTTAAATACCATTAGAATATTTGGAAATGTGAGATAAACATATCATCGGGGATTACTGTTATTTTATTGTACTCACCGTCCTATTTATGACGGTAGGTGCAGAACCTTCGACCAACAGGCCAGACAAAGAGAGGATCGATGACTACTTTTGAGCCAACAGCGCGATCCTGCTTTCAATCTTGTAGGTCTTTTGGTATTTTGTAGTATTATTTTACATTATGTCTTTTGATATTTCTAGGTTGTATATGTTGGGTGAGCATTAGTTTCTCGACCTAACTTAAATCATCACTCTATTTACTATATTTTGAGGTATATATGCATGTGATGTTCTTTTTCTAGTTTTCCAAACTTAGGATTACTTTAATTGCTTCCGCATAATTATTAAATGGCTTCCGCATAAAACTATTAAGACTTCCGTTAATTTATTTCAACTGTTTAAAAGTCTAATTAACTCTAAATTTCAATAACAGTATAACTTGTGTATTACTTATCCTAAACACGAGTAATGAGGCGTATAGGTTGTAAAGGTTGACTAATGCGTAGTTAAGTCCTACGGGATTGAGATTATGGCTTAATTACAAGATTAGGCTAGACGGTGCCATGTTTAGGAGAATGGGTCGCAGTTGGTATCAAAGCGTAAGTTCTCGACAAGTAAAACATAAACTTGAATAAGACACAAACCTTAGAGGTGGAAAACCAGATGATGCTTGCCTATAAGCCATTTTGTTGGGAATTGAGTGAAAATGAGCTAGGGAGTGCTATATGTACGATTATGTTTTCTATGTATGCATATGTAGTATTTACGTAATAGCTGATCCTAAGTTCATTGTCGACGTACAGACCTCGATGGAAGATCCACGTGAGGGCTACCGGAGCTAGCGGCAGTCAGCATCCTATTATCTTTATGGATGCCTACCAGAGGTTGTTTGACCGTGTAGTGGCTCAAGGGCAACAGCTAGTCAAGTTCATTACGTTCATAACAACACACATAACGACATTGATACCGTTCACCCCACTATTAATCCAGCTACTACTACTACATCGCCCCCGACTTTAGAGACTTTGACAGCTACAATAGAGCCGACAGTACCTCGTCCGCCAGAGTTGTTGATTGTTACACTGGTATTATTACTAGCCGAGAATACACCCACACCTACTGCTTATGAGACCAGTGGCTTGTCGAGGGATGCCAAGCTAGCGAAGGAGTTTATCAGACTCAGACCGGCATACTTTGCGTGAGAGAGAGATCACGAGAAGATAGAGAAGTAGATCTTGTCATAGGAGAAGTTACACCTATTGTTGGGGATCGAGGACCAATTACAACCCATCATTTCTTATTACACCCTGGAGAAGTGTGCCGACATTTGGTGGAGGACCACAGTGGCGAACCAGGGCAGCTTCACATCTTGGGCAGACTTCAAGAAAAAGTTCTACAAGTAGTATCTTCCGACGTCCATGTTGCAGAGGTTAAAGAGGAAGTTCATGAGTCTAAGGCAAGAGGAAGGAGAGGTGGTGATGTTGTACCGCGATAGATATGGTTGCTTGAGAAAATCTACAGGTGATTTAGTTAAGGATGACTCAGACGATGCCTTTTACTTCGGAGATGGATTGAAACCCGATATTGCTAGACATTTGGTTAGCACTAGAACCCGCACTCTACAGGAGATGTAGGAGAGGACACTTGCATAAGAGACATAAGTTGGGTTGAGAGGAGGAAGGATGTGCTGAGTTACTAGACGAAGGAGGAGATTACGACCAGAGGAGACAGAGAGGTAAAGGACAGAGGAAAGGATATATGAGGCCCTAGAGAGGCGAGACACCAGTTATGTATGCACCACAAATGTTGAGTGTACCACTGGCACCACGACAGCAGTCGCATAGTTTCCATAGTGGAGACAGTGAGTTTCAAGGGTAGAGGCTATGTTATCATTACAAACAATTGGGACACATTGTTGCGTACTTTCCTTAACTGACGAGTAGGCCATGTGGTGAGGGACAGAGGTTATGTTACCATTGCAGGCAGCCGGGGCACATCGTTTCGTATTTCCTTAATCGATGAGCATACCGCATGTCGACGCTCATCCGTCTTTGCGAGACACAGTCTACGTTGTTGCATATCAAGGTCCAACACTAACACAAGACCCTACTGAGGGTAAGATTCACTTTAGTGTCATTCCATAAGTGTAGATTGAGGATTCGTAGCCTAGATCTGAAATGAGGTGACTTTGCATAAGTCCAGCATTCAAAACGGCGTAAAACTAGTAAGTTAAATGACTCTAGGTAAGTCTGCAAATCCAAATTAGCTTACTGAACTATCAGTAAAGTGACAATGTGTGGGTCTGATATTGTATGAGAGATTGATTAACCAACAACAAGATCCTGTGAGTCAAAAACTCGAATTGAGAACGGAAGGTTTTCTTGCTAGGTGACATGGGATGTGTGTGCCTCAAATAAAACATTAAAACTACCAAATGGGTTACTCCGTGTGATTCCATCCTTCGAAGTATAATGAATAAAGTTATGTGCAAGATCCTGTGTGAGTCTTTCCTTCGAGAAGGGAATATTGAGCGGTGCGCAATGGCCTTTGTGAGTTTTTCCCCTTAAAATTAGAATATCAAGTTGTGTGTCTTGACTCTATGAGAGTTCATACTTCGAAGTGGTAAATAAAGTTGTGTGCATTGACTCTGTGTGAGTCCATACGACATTGAGTTGTGTGATTCCATAATTTATGGTAGATATCAAGACGTGTGTGTTAATTCTAAATGTGATTGATATCGAAAAAATTGCTTCTTTGTTGTGTAACCTAATGGGATTTGTAATACGTAAATCTAATTCAAGGACAAAACTTCCATTTTGTTAAGAATATTTTTCACTGCCTATATTTCTAATCCTAGATTTTGGTCGTAATTAAGGCTACTAACCCGTAATGTGGGACCCGCGTTGGGACACGTGCACTGACTGAGGCACGTAATCAAGTTATATTTTATATTTGATGTGGTGAATACTTAGTGTATTGTATATGTGTACCTTATACTCAGAATTGTTAAGTTTAATAGTTTCGACGTTTCGCATGTGCGGGGAATGCCTCGAGTTGTGTGTGAGCTGTGGGACTGGGTAGCTTGTTCAATGGTAAGTTTTATTTATTTAAAAAAATGATTTAAGAGATTAATTACAAGGCATATGGTTGTATTTGAATGCAAATCAAAATGGAAAGTCCTATAGTTCTAATAAAAAATTAATACTTCATAGATATGCCTCTAGATTTGTGCTAACATACTCTCATGTGACTTGTGTCTAAGTGTGTGTTACTTGGCTGATTTTAGTGGGATGTAGGAGTGGTTTAGGACTCTTAGATTGCATAGGGATGGACATGAGAGCATAGATGCAAATCACTATATATATAAATATATATATATATATATGAACACTTAAACAAATTTTCCTCCTTTGCATGCTTCCATAACAACAAAAGTTCAGAGCTACAGGAATTTTAATTTGCTAGAAATTTGAGGGGTTGCATGTGAGGATCCCTCAATCAAGTTTGAAGAATCAAGTCCCATAAATCAACTACAATCATTGGTAACACTCCAACCTCCTTATTCTCTTAAATTCATGAATTATAGGGTCTTGATCATGGGGTTTTTATGTTTAAAATGGTTTCAAAGAGGTCTAATGATATTTCTAATCAAAATAAAAGCATCAATTTGAGTTAGAATGTCCAGTTTTGGTTTTTAAGGCTTTTGGTAAAAAATGGGGGTTATGCTCATGAAACTGAAATTTTGATTTTTGACTTCTCAAACTAGTTTATTTTTTAAATATATTATTGGGTTTGGAATCCTTGCAAAATTTTGATAAACCTAATGTCATGGAACTTTAAAAATCACTGTGTTGAATTTTTCATGAATTTCTCAAAGTTTCATGTTCTTCCCTAAAAAATCATACCCATGCATGTTTGTTTTCTCAATTTTGATAAATGGATGATGAATATATCGAAGTGTCTGCCTGTTTGAGTTGTGGAGGATGTTTGTAGGTTTCTGGTGGAGGAGAACAGGGACCGAAGGTGAATGAAGATGGCCATGTGCGGGAGGGAGAACACCCCGCTAGGGACTTTCCCTAGTGTGCTAGGTATTATGAACAACAGAAAATTTTGATGTTCTCCCAATTTTCCTTCAACATAAAATACAACTTAAACCCATCTTAACCAACTTTAACACATCCTAAAATATGTCTAAATATCTCATGAACCTAGGGGATTGTTCAGGGAGTCAGGGTGATCCAGTTAGAGTGTCAGGAGGCCGAATTGTCTAAGGAATTTGCATGAATTGTGAGTATTCCCGATGATTCTATATATTGCATTTCATTTTTAATATATTTACTATTTTCATATTCATTTTAACTCTATGACTCTTGTATTCTGATATCATGATGCCTTGTTGATGTTGTTCATATGTTGAGTTTCGATTTCATGATATTTATTCCTTGTGTTTGTTCATTGATTTCAATCCAAAGCCATGTTGATTTTTTGCTTTTGTAAATTATTAAATTGGTTATGAAAATATTATGCTATTAGGATTAGAGGATTCATGAATGAGGCAATGGACTTTGTACTCACTTTGAATAGTCAAATAGCTTGTCCCTATGACTTGGTATTCCATGCCTGAGTCATTTATTGAACACTTATAAAGTAGTCTTAGTATCTAGGTCCCTTATTCGATCGAGGTGTGCGCAACTCATATGGTTAGAGTTCCTGGGGATGTCGGTACATGCTACTAGGTTGTGTGCTATGCTTGGCTATGTACGATACACCAGGGTTAAAGTCCCTGGTGACACTTGGGTTAGAGTCCCTTTTTGTAACGGCTCGTTATTTATTAACGTCGTTATTTTAATTATATTCAGATTAGGACACCAGCTCAGGCGACACGTGGACGTCGTGGATAGGCTAGGCGTGACCTGGGCCTAGGGTACTGATTATGTACTGTTGTTTTCTGAAATTTCTGTGATGTATAATATTTTATTATTATGTTGTATTAGTCATCACATGTGTGTATATAATTACTTGTTGGGCAAGTTGAGAGCCGGGGGATTTCATTTCGTAGAACACGCCAACATGAGGGTTCTATAGTTGTGAGGCCGGGCATTAGGGTTTGATTAGATTTAATCAATATAGCATGACTAGGGTTGAGGATTGATTTAATGGGATTTAAATATAACTTTAGGCTAAAAATTAATTAGGTACACTAAGTGTGGAACCGCCTCGGGAAGCATGCCGGACACGGGGCACGAGGAGCTGGGTAGTTGGGAAGTTAATGTGACCCTAATTACCATTTTATGGAATTTATTTGAGGGCTTAGATAGGTTATATAAGTTAAATCAATTAGAATTAATCAAGTCCTATAGTTTGAACTAGATAAATCAGCACACCTAGGATGATTCTCGTTATGCACAACAGGGAGAGTTAAGATAGATTGTGTTAGGATAAGGTGTACAGAATTTGTGTGACACAGGCTTGACCAAGACCGTCTGATTAGCCTTGAGATGCGTGTGCACGTGAGATTAAAGTAACAGCTATAAATATCAATCGATTGATCAAACATGCAAAACCAAATCCGAGAATCTGAGGGTAGAAACTAGAGATTCTGGGAAGAATTCGTGTGAGGAAGAGCTCAAGAAGGCATTCCACAACGAAATCCAGGTAATCTACTCACCCAAATCCTTGAATTTTCCTGAAAAATGGGTTTTATTTGGGTTGAAGTGAAGTTCGGATTTTTGAAGGAATTTACCACTGTATTTTTAAGAGATGATGTTCTTGAGGCTGATTTTGTTCAAATACATAGTTTGGAATCACAATTGTGGGAAATTGAGGGGATTTGGTGATTTCTTATTTATTTACATGCACACTTTGATTTTCGATTTTTAGTAAAATTCTTGGTTTAGTCGGTGTTTTGAAGAGGAAATTAATGCTATTGAAGTGTGTGTGTTGTTGTATGATGTTGTGATGTGTTTAGGAACTAGGAAAAACCAGAAATTCATTTCTGAAAATTTTGGGCAAAGTGCAATTAGCGCGCTAGGTGATGAACACTAGCGCGCTAATCACGCTGGGGAAGATGATGAACAGTGCACGAAGATCAATTAGTGCACTAATTGCCCAACATAGCGCGCTAATACCACCCTGAACTTTAATTAAATATGAAATCGAGCCTAATTGATTATAAATCAATTTAATTGACCAATAAACACTGGAATTAGATCTCAAGAGTCACGGGACAGTAGTTGGAGTCAGGGACTAGTCAGGGTCGGACCGGGGGTATTTTTTGAGATTTTTGAGTACGGGTTAAGGTACGTAAAACCCAACTAAACACCACTACTGCATTTACTTATTGTTATTTCATTTGAGCTGTAAATTATTGATAATCTACGAGTCAATTCTTACTAGGACGGTTGAATTTTACCGTCTATGTATCCGGGGGTTATGTGGTCGCTTATTAGGTGTGTGGTCTAGGACACAGTCGTAGGATCGATGGTGTAGGCCACGATAAGGCTCCTGGTCCTCAATACACATCTTGGAAAGTTGGTTCAGTCCCATTTGTGTATCTTTGTGTTTATATTCATGCGATGAGCTTTGAGTAGTTGTTTACATTTTTCCTTCTTTCTGCATGTTTATTTAAAACTATTTATTGATTTTCATTTACATTCTTAAATTATAATGTACGGTGCTTTTCCTTGGGATTTTACTCACTGGGCTCATCATCTGCCTTTTGTGATGGTTGAGCGAAGATCCTAGTACTAGCAAGGGTAAGGGGATTCTTTGCTATTGCATCTGACTTGCCTACGCCGAGGCCTGCTGGTACGTATGTAGCTAGTTATATTTTGATATTTTGTATTATCTTTTAGGGTTGGGAGACTATGTTCCACACTTGTACTTATATATATTGTTGTAGTTGATCGCCTATATGCACAGTACTGCTGGGATTTCCACTATAGGGTGAATGTTAAAACTTTATATGTTCTTTTGGAAATGTCAAGACTTCCATTGTTATTCATTATAAATGTTAAATCTAAAACTATATGTAAACTAACGAATCAATTGACAATACGCACTAAGGTATCAAACAAGTGAGAAGTATGGGTGACGTAGAAGAGGCTTCAGGTGCTGTGGCAGGGAAGTAGCTGACCACGGGGTAGCCTCGGTACTTGGGGTCGTCACACTTTTGATGTTATGACTATTAAGTTGGTGTGACACGGCTCATTAGTGACTGGACCTAGATCACTACTACTTAGCCGAGTGTCAGTATCATTTGTTTAACTCTGGTATTTACTTGCATATGATTAATCTTTCAATGTTTCATACTTATATGCTTTTAAATACCATTAGAATATTTGGAAATACGAGATAAACATATCATCAGGGATTATGATTATTTTATTATACTCACCCTCATTTTTATGATGGTTGGTGCAGAAGCGTTGACCAACAACTGAGCAAGGAGAAGATCGGTGACTACCTATGAGCCAGCAGCGCGATTCTACTTTCAATCTTGTCAGTCTTTTAGCATTTTGTTGTATTATTTTATGTTATGTCTTTTGATACTTTATGGGTTGTATATGTTGGGTGAGCATTAATTTCCTAACCTGACTTAAATCATCACTCCATTTACTATATTTTGATGTATATATGCATGTGATGTCTTTTCCTAGTTTTCCACACTTAGGACAACTTTAACTGCTTCCGCATATTTATTAAATGGCTTCTGCATAAAGCTTTTAAGCCTTCTGCTAATTTATTTAAACTATTTAAAAGTTTTAACTAACTCTGAATTTCAATAAAGGTATAACTTGTGTATTACTTATCCTGAACATGAGTAACAAGACGTATAGGTTGGAAAGGCTGACTAATACATAGTTAAGTCCTACGAGATTGAGATTATGGCTTAATTATAGGATTATGTCAGGCGGTGTCATGTTTAGGAGAACGGGTCGTTACAGCTCCACAATACAAATTGTCTCTTATTCTGAAATGCTTCCTTCCCCAGATGATCTGCACAGACGTTGTTGTCTCGGAATGTATGTCGGACAATTACATCCCATTCCCTCCTAACACTGTCCTTGATGTCCAACACTAGAGGATCATAAATATGGCCTTACAGGGAGCTCACAATCAGCCCCACAGCCTTCGTCGAGTCTAGCTCTATGACCGCCCTCTTGATTTCCTTACTCCAAGCTAATTGAAGGCCATATTGGACCCCCCATAATTCCACATAGAGTGGTAAACAACAACCCAACTTGGATTGAAAAGTCGATAGAAAGTTGCCTTTGTTATCCTTTAACACCCTAATGCATGTGGCCTCCTCCCTAACCGCACTTATTGCCCTATCATAATTAATCTAAGCTCAGCCCTCAGGTGGACATTCCCAATGGCCAGAGTGTGACGACCCGTCCCCGACCTAGGATCGGGTCACCCGGCCCAGACTGCCACTTGGACCCGATACCTGAACTAAGCCTAAATAACGGTCTGGCACGCCTAAACAAATAAACCTGCAGAAAGTACATTGGCTAAACAAAGGATAATAATTGTGAAATAAATACAAAGAGATATCCTTAAGCTAATAGATTTAAGTTCACAAGAATAACTATGAAACTATGAATGGGTTCGTATTGAGTTAAACTATTAAAACTCCCAAGTGGATCAATTAAAGGTAAGTAGGTTTCAAACTACCTAAAGACTTATTTTAATTACAACCTAGGTTTAATAGTTTCAAAATCGAATATACATGATATATATCAACTCAAGGCTCACATCAAATGAAGACTTCAAGCTCGTTTCTCCCTTGTCTCAATTCTAGCGCACTCGTAGATGAACCTGTATTGTAAGTGGGGTGAGCTAAAAGGACCAACGGAGCTCAGTGATGCGGAAAACCTGCTCAACCATTAAATATGCAAGTAATACCTAATAAGCATGCAAAGTCTAGCATGTATTTGAAAAACAAACAAGGATTCATTGAATAGTATCATGGTAGTAGGATTTCATAAAAGATAGACGTATAATGAGTCATCAAATACTATCAAGGACATAAGGTTTGTAATCCACAAATAAATAGGATTTCATCTTTTCATAATAAATATGACGTATTCTTAAGCCATTAAATTATAACAACAATAATCATGCATAGCATTAAAGAAATTGACAAATCATTTCATAATTTCAAACTTTCATATAAATGAGGGGGTTTCGCGAGATTATGTATTATAAAATATAATAATACGATAAGTCGATGTTCCATTCAATGCATACTAGATATTGGCAAGAATCCGGTGACCGATTCTCCTACTCTCAAAGTAATGGAAACAACCAGCTAGCACACAGGCCTTATGTGCCCTCTCGTTTGTCCCATCAAATCAACAGTAGGTTCGTCCAAGCCATCACCGATGCGCATCTCTATGTCTCAAGAGTACAAGAGAAGGTAACTCCAACTCATGTCCCTACGTGACATACTTATGAATTCAATTGTCAAGTAAATCCCTCGGTGGTAAACTCCACACATCCTTGGGTGTTAACGACCCTCGGTGGTACCACAACATTCTGAGGTATTCTTTAAGACCCTCGGTTGAACTCCACACATTTTGGGGCCATGGATAACAGTGCATTCACATTCTATAGATACGTAGATTCGAGCCAATACCACGACGCAACCCATAAATCCCAAGTCTTTAATTCAAATTATGAATCCTAAACATAACTAATAATCATGTCATATTTGATAATTGAGCAAGCTCCCCACTTACCTGCACTTGCCGCAAATCCTAATCTCGATCCTCTCGCGTTTGGGCTCGATGTGAACCGTCTCGCGAATCTAGACAATTTGAAAGAATAATTACTTTATGTATCTACAACCATACAAGTTTAACATTAATTGTCTAGACCTTAGAGATTCACCCTATTTTATAGCTGACTTCGCTAAAGGTCATTCACGACTTTAAAATCGACACCTAAAATTAGAATCGATGATTCGAGTAAAATAGGAATGCTGTGATGTAAAACAAGGAAAATCCGCTAAGACTTGATTTTTCCAATATAAATCGAAGACGTTCGATTAATTATAATTAAAAGATCCAAATCACCATACAAGACTCAATTTAGACTTTAAATTCTCAAATGACAATATTTAGTCAAAGTCCACAAATTTATCGAATACGTTTATTTTCCAAAGAAGAGATTTAAAGTCCCTTTTTAAATCTCAAATCAACCTTAAATACCAAATCCATATCAATAAACTTCAACCACGTTCAATTTGCTAAAATCATGGGGAAATCCTTTCATGTACCATCAAACCATGGTAAACAAGATTGATTCATCCATAATACTCGTTATCATAAAGTTTAAAATTTTGTATAATCCATTTCAAGACTAGATCTAAGAAAAATTGAACAAACTTTGCAAATCATAAACTCTCATTACCAATACCAACACCAAGACAATAAATCTAGAGAGTATTAGAATCTCATCATGCCTTCAATGGAGTCTTTGACTCAAAATCCTTTCTAAAATCTCATTCTAACATAGATCAAATCTTTCCTTTCGTATTTTCTTTTCTATTTTCCTCGCATTCTTGCCGATGTCGACGCCATCGACCCTTTGGTCTCCAAATCTTCAATAAATAATAAAGAAATCAAGGAGGGAAGTGAGGTTGTACATCTTTTGAGCTTGAACTCTCCTCTTGTTCTCCTCCTCTCCATGTGGGTGTTTTATAAAACTGGGGCTAAGGTTTTTTTTTTTATTTGCTTAAATAGCATTAGGGTTAGGGATTAGGGTTGTGACTATTTACAATTTGTCTAAAATGCCCTTTTGGGTCATAATCTCAATTGGGCTTTATTATTTAAAATAAAACTTTACTTACTCCCTAACTCATATTTAATTTGAGAAGTTTAGAATTGTATTTTCACATCAAACACCCAACATATTTTTATCATGAAATTACCAAAATACCCATAAGTTGGGTCGTGGAGAATTTGGGTCGTTACACAGAGCTCCTTGTTGCACTATTGTTCCACTTGAACAAGTTCTTTGCCCTGCAGATCTCATCCACTTACAATAAATTGAGCGAATGAGTTCAGATGTAAAGAGCATATAGACGCCAAACATATTCACATTCCTCTAGGCCCATAATCTCCAACTGGTCCTCAAAGCCCAAATTGAAGAATGTTGAACCACCTATATGAGCGCAAATAAAATGCCAGAACAGCGGGCAAGATGGCAATCCCTTAGAACACGAATAACAGACTCTTCCTCCCTCTGATACATGTCACACCTCCCATCTTCTCTGATGGACCTTATTAAACACAACACATTCCTAGGTAGC